>JAGTXR010000223.1:0-1419843 GCA_022606575.1 Glossosoma conforme
CAGATGATGTCATATATATAGCATAGAACCAAATTGTTATACCATATCGAGCTTGTTCTTTCTTTATGAATCTTCTTCTTTTTTGTTGGTCATTTAAAATGTCTGAGAAGTCCTCTTTTATTCAATTTGTCCATAACCTTGCGAGTCATCCTCTTGCTGTCATCCCATCAACCAACCTTAAGAACACTATATTTTCGAGACCTTATTTTAGATATTATTCTCAAAATATGTGAGATCTTACATATACACGTTTCAGTCGAGTCTTCAGTAGGCATATGTATTTTTTTATATATTTATTAACTTTAACTTTTGCAGGCGGGTAAAGCTCAATGGTCAAAGCGTTTGCTTTGCAAGCCAAAGGTCGTGGGCTCATTTCCCGACGAAGATAAAAGAAAATTATTTCTTAGCTTAAAATACAATCGGTTGGTGTGAATTTGATCCCTCACCCGTAAAATGCCAGTCATAGCCTATTATTTAAAATTGGTGGTAGAAGAAAGTCTTCCCATCACCAACCATTCATAGTAAATTCTTGTAATAATAAGGATGATGCGTGAATCTCGGGCTGTAGTTTATGACATTCGCGTATCAATCACTCCACATGCAGCGCTAAGCCATATGCAGCAAGGCAAGCATCATAGAATTCCACAGATGAGACTTCAGAATTACTGAGAGACAGAATTATGTAGAGAATTATATAGAGAATACCGACAGAACCATCTGTCGGTATTCTCCTGTAAGTGTTTTAAAAAAAAAACGGTGTACTCTTTCATTACATGTTTCAAATATTTTTATCGTACATCTTTAATATATCATAGTATATTATCTAAGCATTTCATCATTTGTCTTATGAAAATGTATTATGTGTTTAATGCTGATTCGCAAACTTCAAAGTGGTTATAATAGGATAGCAGAAGTGATGTCTGGGCTTTGGTACTTGACCAAAATGTCTCGCCTCTTGTCGAGACTCTAGCACACTTCACAGGTGTTTCGCTTCATGTACACACTTATTACATACATACACGTGCAAGCATCCCACGGGTGGAAATATGGCTATTGCACAGGCTAAACTTTAGCACACACTCTGTTTGTAGTGGTGGTGTATCTTAGGGCTGGCCTCTTGAACTTAGGTCCGGGCAGTAGTAAATTTTGAATACTAGGAGCGCAGAAAACAGGCGGGGTGAAGTGTGTGTGTTATCCGGCCTTGCTTTATGTGACAACGCTTTGGGATTATTTCACCTACAACGCTTGCATGCTCTCCTGATACTTTTGGAGATATAATTTTATAATTGAAGATCATATTTATTTTGTATTTAAATACAGAAAAACTGATGTACATATTTTTTTATTAGGAATTACTATGAATTATTTTTTTAGAACGAAAAGATGTTAAGAAAATAATTATGAACTGTAGCTTATTCAATTCGAACCTACGAAATGTCTCTTATATATTACTTGCACTGTATAAAAACTTATATTTACAATTGTAAGTCGTATTTACTCGTACTATATAAACTACTAAGCATACTCTTAATTGGATTACAATGTGAATTTTGACTTTAGAATAAAGGTAAAGGTTAGGTGGTCTTTTAAATACATGTATTACTTTAATTTAATTGACCATCCTAGTGTTTTCAGTCGGGCCTTCGTGATTGAGAGCAAGAAGAATAATATGTAGCATATGTCCATGTGTAAATGTTACAAGCGTATATAGTATATGATAAAAGCGTGTTAGCTGTTTAAAAAAACGTTACTTTCTGAAAACACGGTTCACAAAAATATATTCAAATAACGTCGTTTCCCAGAATACACATATTATTATAATGTAATGCAATAAAGCTGAAATGGAGCTCGCGAGCATCGAGGAATAATATCATCGGGGGATGCGATGTTACTCGTATTATTTGAATGCCAAGTGGATCCCGTTTCGGTATAATAATTCAATATATCAGTTGAAAGTCAAAGTTGTTTATATCCGGAAAGTTTCCGACCCAATTTGGGTGATGGGTTTGATTTTCATTTATTCGACGAAGGCGGCCGCATCCGCAGTGATTTGTTTTCCCATCAAATTTGCCGATGTTTCAATAGAAAAAACGTATTTATTGACTGCCAATAAAACATTTTCAATATTCAAATTAGGAAACTAATAATAATATTTACTGCGAGACAGTTTAGTTTGATATTTATTAAGAATTTGATAAATTATTCAAGTATATCGTACACCTACGATAGCTATGAAGTTAAACAACAATAGGCATGATTTTTCCTTGGATGATAACCCAACTGACACTGCGTAAAACGCGTTTAATATAAATATTATTAGAGGATAATTTGATTTAATCCAATTCGTTTTGTAAACACGGGTGAATAGTTTCATCAAACAACAATTAGTTAAAAAGTATTCACTTTGTATGTAACGTAAAGCAAATACAGGCATACAATATCGAATAATGTTGACTGTTTTGACAAATAACTTTAAAATTCAAATGTTTTCTTAAAAATACAAGTAAATTTTATTTTTTGCTGTCTTTCAAAATAAAATATCAGTTCATGTTACAATTTGTACAGAAGCTGAATGCTTAATTTTATATGATCTATTACTTGGAATAAAGTATGGACACATTTCTCTTACAATTTTTAACAGAATTTAATTATTTAACAAAGAAACGTTATAAATGTTCGAGGCTGCCTGTAAATTAACGAATATTTACAATTTTCAGTGTTTCGTTAAAGTAAGCGTAGTTTAATTATCGGCGATTGATTTATTCATGGGAGCATAATTTTTGAGCGATTTTTTACCGCTCGAATATTTACTGACTAAAGAGCTTCACGGCAAGACCGGCAATATATTTTATTGCGTTGTTTATTAGATGAAAATTTCATTTCAAAGCCGTACCATCAGCAAAAAATACGACTGATTATTTCTGTGATTAAAGAATGCGCGTTGAAAAATTAAATGTAATGTCATAAACTATTAAATCTAGCCATTAAATCTTATAAGTTGTCATTTGAATATGTTTTTACTCGTGTTTTGTAAAATATTTGCCAATTTATATATTAAATATGTCAAACCACAAATTAACGAATATGTTTTTTTTGTTCTTAATCACAAAATTCAGATATTCTTTACAAGCTATGTTAAAATCATTTTGTCACATAAAAATTAACATTCTCCTCTCTCAAAGAGAGGGTCGTTATTACGTCGCGGAGGGCAAGATGAGGAGCAGGTCAGCAGATAAAGAGTTTGTTTTAGAAGTAAAGATTATATTTACGTTAAAAACATTCTAAGTTTGTGACCATGCGGGTTGACATGCCGCGTGGCCGCAATACGACCTGCCAAGCCAAAGGGTGGGTCCCAACTCCCTGCCGTCCGCACTCCCGCAGCCCGTGCTCGTTCACCAGCGCCGCCGGTGGCAAAACTATGTAATTAGCCCGAATGTGGCCACATACATAAAGGTATGGCAAGCGATAAAAATACAATACGAAAGATATCGAGGTTTTCGGTACCAGTTAGCAAGGGCTACATCGTGCTGATGTATCACCTGCGTGGGCCCGTTTTATAAAAACATTCTTAAGTGTTACTAATATTGATAAGTTGACATAAAATGTGTGTTACTTAACATTTTAACAAATAAGAAATTGATTTTTTAAGTGATTTTAAGTATAACCAATCAGTCAAAATTAGCTCTTAAGATTTGAAACAAAAATCCGAAATACCCGGGCAACATAAAGTGGTCGGCGGCATCTGCCTCGAGTGGGCAGAAAAGTTTCTTCGTCTCATTTTTTACTACACGCATGGTCCTCGAGATTTACGCTCCCCTCTCATATGATTTACTTTTATGATACCAAAAACAAATTGGGCCTTTCGGCCGGCCTCCTCACACCAGGATCACAGAATTAATCGGACATTTTTATTCCGGCTACGTATCGCGGAGTTTTTGTTTTCATATTATATACAATACGCTTCTCCGGAGAGAAGTCTATCAATTGCGTTACATATCTACAATACTCCGCCTACGGATTCTGTTGCCCTGGTATTCGTTATTGTTCTTATGCTTTTGACGATCAGCAAATAAGGATTTATCAAGTTTTTTGGTCTGCTTGTTGGTGAATTATGCAATGGACTGTGTGTTAAGAGTTACGTACAATTCGAAGTCTTACTTTCATCATACAATGTTGTTCATTATTTTTTTGTATTCTTATAGCGTAAGCTTATATTTTGTCGTATTTCTCATTTTCACATCTGTTCTTTAATTAAATGTGCGATATTATACATTTTTTTACATAGTATAATATAAATAAATATATTAATTTAAATCTTAAATATTTTTCTTTATTATCACTTTTAATCATTTAACTGTATATTAGTTATTTGTAGAGTAGAAAACAGATGTTGTAGTACACTTATTTTATAATCAATTCATGTTTTAGTCATATAATCCTGAAACATAGAGCACTTAATAAGAAAATAGTAACTTAACACTAAAATATGATAAGATAGCTTGTCAATGTTTCTTAAGTAAACGATAGAACAAACATTTCGAAGGTTCTGAAATATAATAATAAGAAGGTGAACAAGGAACAAAATATCTGTTTGCTTTTTATTACCTATTTTATATTTTTTTATCATCATACAAAAATATGATTACAACATTATTGTTTTAAATAACCACCGTGACTATACTAAATTAATTATAGTTTACATTTCACGATTCCGACCATCCAAAATGCTGGCATACGCGTAAATCTCTCAATGAAAGCAATTTATTGGACACCAAGCGACACCTGTTTTATTAGCCTGAAATCTTAATTCAAATAAAACGTTCCATTTTATTTTACAAGCCATAAAAATTTAACGAACAGACTCTCCTCGGTTGTCTCGTTATTCCTTTCCGTTTTTATAGTATTTTAAGAGAGTCTCAAAAATAGTTATGTTTATTCTAAAAGTTGTTGTTGGAAAGCGACATCTTGAAATTTCACATCTGTTAATCCGTCGTTAAATTAGATTTTAAATTTTCTTCATTGTGGAGAGGCGTTATTAAATTAGGGTCTTTTCACCGCAAGTGTGTTGGCAAATTTTCAAAATAATCGCCGCAATTTATCACTCGTAGCGCTCACAAATCGTTCCGTCCTCATATTATGCCGAGAATAAATGTATCAAGGGATCAGGACGGGCCGAGAGCAAAAAGTCTTCGCCTCTAGTATGTGACCTCTCACTCGTCACTACCATTAATACATATTAATAAATATGTCAACTCTTGCGATGTAAGATGTCTTTTATGGTCCCAGCAACATAAATTAGAGCATCTTTCGTCGTGGAAGTAGTGGATGTTTATACCACGCTCATACGTAGCTTTTTTATTCGGATTTGAAAACAGGAAACGGTTAAAAAATATATAAACACGGATGTGTTATTTATATTATATTTTGCTGACATAAAAATGTCCACGAAAATAAGCACTGCTTGCAAATGGTGACCCAATCTTTAATAACTGGCATCTCTGTTTTTTTTTTGCATTTCACATACATTTCAATGCAATGGTCACCACAAATTTTCTGCCGCTCAGTCCTGTCAGTTGTCATTCTACATGTCTTGTCCCACGATATGCAGCTCCCAAAGCAAAATTTTTTTTTATTTGTGTTATTGAGAAACATGTTGCTTTGATGGTACAAGTCTTGCGACTACGGTGAAAAATAGCAAAAATTTAACAAGATTTTGAAGATTAATGTTAATTACTTAATAGGCAGACCGCGCAGTTGGGTTAAGATTTATGGCATTATTTATTTACTGTATGGAAATTCCTTGCTGCTTAGCATGCCTGCATGTAGTTTCCCCAAACTATAAGCCATTAATAAAATGTATCATTCTCGTGTGGTTTCTCACGACCTCCTCAAGCGCCTGCTACCTTAATCTAGCGCAATATAATTCTCAATAATTAAGTATTACTTAATTAAGTTTGATACGCAATTCAATTGATTATTCCGCCGTGGAACATTCATTATATTTATACTAATTTTGTGGTAACATAACCTTAAGCTGACCTCCTCAAAATAAAACTGTTTATCATAATTGAATTCATGAAAGTATTCTTCATATCAATAAATACTCTATTGACGAAGCCAAATCAACTTATAAACCAATTGCTGTATTGAGATTTTTAAGTTTGTAATTTATTATGCGATTCTCATACATTTATTACTTTAATGTATCAGGAGCACATGATCTCTCACACGGTACACGGATACACGGGCGAGAAATTATTCCGGCAAAAAGAAATGAGAAACAGCGGACTCTATTATTCCTGTCTGCTGATGAATTGGCCGGCCCAGACGAGTCTGTCTTCTTACCCTCTTCGCTCCGTCTGCGCTCCTAGTACCGACACTCTTCTACTCTCCGGGTGTTTGCCTTGTAGATTGAGATGAGAGTGAGTGCCCTGGTATATTTATTTTGCTGTTGTTCCACGGCGCTAAGTCCCCGCAAACCAGCGCCAATATTGATACTAACAGATTTCAATTAGGGGATCTCGTCTTAGAATGCATCTTTGAACACTGCAGTAATGAGCGGTTAGACAACAGTACAAATCATAAAAATGATTATCATGCGAAAAAAAACACATAGTCAAGATTTTCAACAATTATTAAACAATACATCCTTTTCATTAACTAAGTTCATATCCATGCACTTTCTAATCGCCTGATACTCGTACATATAGCTAGAAATTCAAAGAGCAACTTTTATAGCTCTCCATGCATGAAAAAACAAGATGTTTAGTTAAGAGAGAGTCAGAAATGACCAATCAATAAATTAATTTTCATTTCGGCTATCTGAAAATCATTAATAGGTACTTATGGAAAATGATTGTTTTTACACATTACATAAAATTCTTAGGTATTTTGAGATATTTGATTACTGCGTAGATAACTTAAGTTATTCTTATTTTATTTCTTACCGACCTTTTGGATCAAGCAACTAAGGCAATAAGAAATTGGTTTTATGAATATTATCAAAACCTTTATTATGACACAATAATTTTTTTGACACATTAGAACTTACACACTTAAAGCATCAATCAAGATATTTATATATCCCTGCATTTTATTTCATGTTCCAACTCATTGAACATTGCACAGTTTTAATGATATCAGGATAGCAGGAGCAATCGAAAGGTGGAATGAATGGCTACGCAAAAAAACTTCTATCGCCGCGCAGATAGCGTTCGATGGTCGTTCACGGTCGAGCGATCGAGGATCGCATCGACGACTCGTCCGATGCGATGTCTCTCGAGCGGCCAGACGGATAGAGATCTATCCATCTACCAGGGCGGCATAGGATGAGAGGAGGTGTTTTCTCTTCCGCGCCGCCGAGCACTTTAGCACCCCCGACGCTGAATAAAACAGCCCGAGAGCCGCCCTAGCGTGAAATTGGCGAGGGCCGTCGGATTATTTTCACAGCATTAGCATAAATAAATCCGCCGGCTCGATAAAAATAATGAAACGCGGACCGAGAGCGGACGGCGAAGGAAGCTGTCCGCGTTACCCTCGCACTTTCTGATCGCCTGATACATATCGTTGTTATAATCAGCCATTGTATGAGTCCACTGCTTGATGGATGAAGGTCTTACAACAAATTGTACGTTATATTAATGCTTTTGGTGTTAATCCATTGGCTCGATAAAATAATAGGGAATCGTTGTTTGAGAGAGGAATGCGCAAAGATTTGTTCGCAATACCTACTCACCTTTCTGCTAACCTGAGAATCTAATATGAATTCAATATGTATAAACTAGCTAGAGTAACAATAAAATAAACATTTTTCTTACATTTTTATAATTATTTTAATGAAAGATTTTTTTTATTGAAAGCATTAAATAAGTGAATGTTTTAAAATGCAAAGGAACATAATAATATAGTACTTCTTAGAAACTCTAGGCAGTTACTTTGTAATGCATTTTTTTTATTATTTCATATGGATTAATTGAGTTTTTGACACCTAATGGATGAAAAATTGTACCGTAGAAACGAAATTATAATTATTTTTATATAAAAGTTTATGGAATTACAACGTGGTATATGTAAAAATAATACTCGTATATACAGTTTATAATGAATAAGCAAAATAACCACATCAGACATCACAAAATAAGCATGAATTTGATGTTGTTTTATGTGAATGGGAATGTTTTTAAGCTTCCATCCATCGCCTAAAGCCTGGGAATTGTGCGTATTTACTTTCACTTAATATGCTATAATCGTTAAATTTATGCGGCCATTTATTAAATTAAGTAATTATTTTACGTGTGGCGCTCGATGAATTATTCTTTCATCTATTTGAAAGCTCCGCACAGAGAGAACACTCGTAGCACAATTCCATTAAATTCAATGAGAGCGAGCGCGCATTTCAGAATTCACAAGATTATTATATTATCTCACATTTACCTATGTTTATTTATAATATTAGGTCGCACAATGTACTCCACTCCACAGGGTTGTGATGTTGATACATACGAGTAAATTCTACAGGGAGAATAAATCTGAAATTGGCCAATCTAACATTTTTTCGTCAAATATTGGTTCGATATCTGGAACAAATTGCCGCAACTCAGTTATCTGTTTATGCCCATACATTTTCAAAACACAAATCTGCATCCTAAAGTTGAACTAGGAATATACATAATTCCCAACGACCTTCACGATAGGGAATTCAAGAAATTTAAAGGATAGAGCAGCTGTAATATCCAAGAAACATTTCGAGTGATTTGTTAATCGGAATTTAAAGGCTTAAAGGTCAGGTTAAAAGGAAGAAGTTTGAAAATTACTTAGACTTACCAATTTTAAATTTTGTGATGTAGAAGGACTCGAAGGCAGGACTGGAGAGACCGCCTGAAAAAATCGTGTTCTGAATTAAGAGTGAGCAGGTGGAAGTCAGTGTTTTTACGGATAGAGAAATTAAATAGGTTTTGGAGGATAATAAAAGTATGGTGGTAGCCCTGGTTTGCTATAATAATTGTACACATTGTTTCAGCGTTATAATTGCTAATATTATCTTTATTTCGCTGAGGGCATTATTGTAGCGTTCAGTGGAATGGACAGTAATGGCCCAAGGGTTGCGCATAACGGGAGAAGTATTATTATGTTAAGTAATTAAAAGGGCAATGCGACCCGAATTAAACAAAATTAATTGACATTTGGAATTTTCATACGGAACAAGTGATACTTGAAATCATTGAGGGCGATGTTCCAACTAATCTTCTTAATATGAAGAGCTTTAAACTTATAATTGAACAAAAAGAAATTCAAATTGTAACTACTTTTTTATATCGCCTTCATTTTTGAAGCAAATATTTGTCACAAACTGACAATATGACGTTTGCCTCGTCCCATATTCAGCTCTAATTCTTAGAGAAATGCTGAGTTCAATCTATGAATATTTCCAAAAATGCAACTGAAGTTCATTACTCATCCTACGTCATTCGAATAACAATCTATGTATACATAAATGTTTAAAATACTTTAAGAGTTTTGATAGTGGAACTGATAAATTTTTGGGTATTATTAGATGTGATCTTATTTTTCCCATTTTTCTCGCACTGTCCTGAAAGCCATCGAGATCTATCCGTAAATTTACTCCTGGTATCAGAACTGAGACGAAGAATAAAGCATAAATTTGTGACAGCTATACGCTCCAGTAAGGGGAGCTGACGCGAAAATAGTGAATCCAAGAAGTTACTTACTGCTTAAAAGAAATTAATTCGTTTTAATTGTATAATTTATTTTCAGAATATTAGTTGACGTGTATAAATATATTATGACTCGCTTAGAAAACAAGAAACAGATGTTTGCAAACAATAATTGAAACCATCCGCCGCTCTTCGGAAGAACAAAAAAAAACCTATAGCTCATTTATTAAGCGGACGAAAAAAAATCAAAAAACCGACACAGAAATGGTGGGCTTCTAAAATGTTTTATAATTATTTCACATGGGTTTAAAGATTAATGAATCCAACGTCAGCGTCACCGTTGTAGGGGGTCCTCCACGTTATCATATCAACCTCCATATATTATGTACAGCAGATTTACATAATTGAACAAATAACCAAACTGACAGATGCCCAAAATAATTAACATGCAGATTAGATTTTTTAAACGGTCCACTTCTGCGACCGTTTGCTTGAAGTTCATTATACAAGTTAAATAATAACAAGACTAGAAGAAACTGATGTTGAATGAATTCATGATCGTTAAGCCTGAGGGTATAATCTTCAGAATTTTGATCGATCATCTTTCGCTTAAAATTATTATTTGATGTTTGTTTACATGATTGACTGACATATTTGAGCAAGAGTAAGATTTAACTTCAAAAATAGAAGACGCATTTTGCTTACGGGTAAAAATTCTTAATTAAGTACTTCTTAATAATCGCTTATATAAACTATTATTAAATTGCAAAGATTTGTGTTCATTATCACATTTAATAATATATGTATTGACATCCTCCTCTCTATAAGTTAGTTATTGAATTGCGTGGCGGCAGGATGAGGAGTAGATTAACAACACAAAGACTTTTCTGAAGAACATTGACATATATATTTCGATAACTTTATAAGCTTCTGCCCCGGACCTAGTCACAGCATTCAGGCCGGGCCAACGACAACATGATCTCGCCGCCGTCGGCACACAACTGACTAGGCGCCGTTGTCGGTGACACCCAGTACCGCAAGTGGCGATGTATATAACTAGTCCTCCTAATGGCATTACAAAGTTATTTATTAAGTGTAATACACTTTCATACCTTTGTTTACCAATGTTTTTGTATGTTTTATATATGAGATTCAGATTGTAATCAAGATTAAACATAAACTTTAAGATGGGGAGGCGTTCTAAACCCTACCTGTAGTATTAAGCAAGGATCTGAAATCTATTCAATCTTTTAAAATTCGTCAACTAACATTGGGAAAATTTACTTGAAAGATATTTTTGGTTTCCATACCATTAATAATTCTTTAAAAAAATATCCAACATGCATGAGAACTAAATTTACTTTTAAAAAAATGACTTGCAATTATTTGATTTGTTTTCAACTAATATTTTTTGCAAATAGTTACAATTATGGTTTCAAAAATTCTATCATGTATCAGGAGAGCTGAGCTTATCAGGAGATAAATCGCTCGCCTATTTAACGCCCAAATAACAAATTCTCACGCAAATGCATGTTCACATAAACACAAGAGTAAAGCCAAGTACACAGCGTGAAATGTACTGTTCTCGTACATTCGACTCAATCGATGGACCGCGTAGAACAAATACCGATTACTCGTTGTGAGCCCATTTGCGTGATGGTGGTACCAGGGGCGCAGAGGACAGAAATGGCTTAAATCGACGTGCGTGCCACGTTTGACACTTTGGTTTAATTTTTTTTACGTACAATCTCGCGGCTATCGGAGATTTATAGTTTCAGCACATTAAGTACGACACATTGGGCGAAAAGGTCATTTTATTAATCGTTAATCAAATTCAAATAAGGTTACCGTTGAAGTTAGATTAACAATAAATTAATCATACAAGGCTACGGCACCGTTTCTAAGAAAATATGTATTTCAATGTAATTGTTATAATTCTAATAATAATAATTAATCCATGTAAATATAAATTATTGTTTAAATATGTTTCTTTGTTTGTTACTTAGCCCTTTATGTGCGAGGTGCGGATATATCCGCACCAACTTGCGCTGCTCTTAAGTGCGAGATGCGGATTTATCCGAATACTATATCGAAAATAATGTTGTTTCCTATTCAGACATTCCTTCGTCAATTTTTTTTTACGATATGTATTGAGTTGTGGGTCAATCTACACATGTTTCAAATTTGCCATTTTTAAAATAATAATGGATTTATTTAATTTAGTTCTGAAGGTGAATATAAATGCAGCACTGACCAATCAAAACACATAACAAAAATCGTCCTTAAATATTCAACTTTATTTTTCATTGACTAATTGACTTATTTCGTGACTTTTTATGAAATCTTATTCCGCACGTAAAGGGTTAAGGATGCCTTTACTGGTAATTCGATCACAATGAGGTTTTGTAAATATGTTCATTACTAATCCGGAAAAGGTTTTGGTATCATTAAAACCATTTTAAAACTCGATCAATCCCTATTTTAAGATGCAAAAAATGGTTGAAAATCTGTCGCCTTAGTTTACCAAGCAATTTAGAATCATACTCGATGAACATACTTAGTCTAATTGAAATTAACAACGATCTATTGTTGAATTAAATTTAATTTAATAAATAAATATGAAGAAAAATCAAACTCTTTCCTTCCGTAAGAGGATCGTAGAGTTTTTTTTAAATAAATTTATGTAATTTTTTATTCTTCCTTTTTTAAATATTTGTTTGAATTCTGAGGTACAATTATCAAAATCATTTATGCGCATTGTAATTTCGTTTGACAATCTCTGAAGTACAGGGTGGCCTCGTATTATTGTTCCATTAAACAGAACTGTTCGCGGGAAAACATTTATAAATATTCATACATTTCCCGCGGCCGGGGGATTACGCGATCCACAGCGGAATTTTCACCCCACGCTCTTTGTGGTTTATTATTTTTCTTTTTTTTCCGGCCATTCGATTTCCACAAAAAAAAGACCGGCGCGAAAGTTTGAAATAAAGCACCGCCACCTTTGTGAGAGCGGCTTTGTAAATTAAAAAAATATGTTTATTTTTAAGTTAATTTTTCGAATGTTGTTTTAATAGCGGAGAAATAATGTTAATTTGCTTTATAGTAGCAGAGCGGCGAAGAGTCATACGAAATGCATATGTCATTTTTTTATTTAATTTATTTTTAAGCCCTAATGGTATATTTATCCTAAAATATCATGTTATATACTTAAGGCGTTGTTTTTGCTTTTAAACAGGTGCTTGCGTTGAATATTATATATGCGATGATTCGACTTTGTAAGGATTGAATAATCAATGTAACGTAAACGTAAATTAGCTATCCAACGTATAATATAAAGAAATTTTATAAGATGTTGTTCCATGAGGCAGTACTGCTATATGATGAGGCGAACACCATGGCAGCTAACAGGACGTTTTGAAGATTGTGACGACAATGTGACCTAGCTAGGCAGCAGATGATGATGATTAATAATCATTACATCATTTACTTATTTAGCTGCATAACATATAAAAGTGTGTTCAAATACCAGGATCACATATAATACTTTTGATAGATATTTTGCTTGTATGTTTTTCATATGTATCGAGTTAATTTATAGTAACAATTTAGAATGCAATAAATGTAAGCATTTTTCTGACGCCGTTTAATATTTTTTATTGTCTGAACATGAAGTTGAAATAAAAGCATTTTGTATCATCGTGATTCGCAAACCACACATACTATATACGTATATATTTTATGTGTTGTATAGAATCAAGGCGTGTATTAATTTCATGAAAATGTGGCAACCATATTGCGGCAAGTTAAATCGTCACGACCTGTTTCAACAGAATCCAACTTTGTGTTAACACGACGAAATTCCTTTTGAACATGAATTCTGACAAAGGCAGAAACGCTCATTTGGAATCCAGAATCTAGATTCTATAACTTTCCACCGGGATGACTCGACTCGGGCGTGGAATACAAAACACAGCGAAATGGTTCCGGGAACACGAAAAGTACAAACCTTTTCATAACAAATATAATGTGTTATTACTGTTTTTTCATCACATGATGGATTACTTTTAAAAAATATATAATATTTGAGATATTTTAGCACCATTTCAGCATAAGCTTTCGATTAACTTTTAAGTGATTTTATTTACATGTTGTATTTAATTAATATTTTATTTACGATTTATAAATGACCCCATGTTGCAAGTATTGTACAAAACTACATGGAGAACCTCAAATGGAAAGTCCTACCCTACCCGCCGTATTCGATCATTTGTTCCGGTCGATGACACATGGTCTGGCTGAGCAGCGATTTTCTTCTTATGACGATACCGAAAAATGGGTCGATGACTGGATTGCCTCAAAAGATCAAGACTTTTTCCAGCCTGGAATCCGCATGCTACCTGAAAGATGGTAAAAGGTTGTAGCTGCCGATGGACAGTATTTTGATTGATCTGAGTCTCAAAATGAACTATTTTTTTTTTTTAAAAACGCTCATTTTCAATGCATACTCCACATTATTCAAAATGCAAACATCTTGCTTCAAAGTAGATTATCTTGATTTCAATATGTACGTCTACAATCTGAATGGTTTGATGAAGTCTCCACGATTGTATGTCCATCGATTATTTTTTCAGTTATGTGCACAATGATATTTGCATGATTTAATAATGCACACATGCCATTCCCGCCATATGTATATATCATCATATGTATAATTCAGCACGTTATATATGTATATATTTAAAATAAATTTTAAAGTGAATAATAAAAATGTAATTTACTAAAAATATTGTAACTTAAAGGTTTCTAGTGTTTTTCAGTAACAAAATCTAAATTTGATTCTCCTTTTCAGGAGTTTAATGGTTCGGTAAACAACCCTCTTGTATTTGGTTGTCCAACGGAGCGCATTATTATCAATATTGGAGTAATTAGCAGAGTGGTACTCTCTGTACTTGGGTTCAAAACAAACACGAAATTCGCATTGAACAACGCGCGGATGTCCCAATCTCATTATTTACAATTTGACTATTTTAAAAGCAGTCCACTCTGTACAAATATGCGCAAACTGCAATCACAGACTAAAACACAGCAAGTGCATTAGTATACTAGCAAATCTTTATATGACCATACGATTAGAACACAATATTATCGTCTTTGCAGCGATAAAACCTCATTAGTAACAAATTAGTCTACATAGTTATTTATATCGATTACGTTAGATACAGACGAATTTCCCCTTGATCGCTTTTTATGTATACATGTACTTAATCCCGGACACACGATAATTTTTACAAAAAAATTGAAAAAATATTGATCTTCTTATAATACTTGTCAATTAGCAGTTTTATTTATTTAATTTTTTAAAGCATATTTGTATAAACACTTAAGGTTATTTTTTGCTCTCTGATGTAGCATATATTCACCACAAATTTCTACTATTAAATTTCTTTTGTAAATGCCTATCATCCTTACATCGTACCAAGTTTCAAAATTTTGAAAAAAATATTGATCTCATTATAATACTTGTCAATTAACAGTGTTATTTATTAATTTTTAGCATATTTGTCTAACACGTAAAGTTATTTTTCGCTCTCTGTTTAACTTATATTCTCCATTAGTTTCTGCTACACAAATTTCTACAGTAAATGATTATCATCCTTGCCTCGTACCGTGTCATATTATCAAATAATAAATCACAAAAAAAATAATAAGGAATATTTAAAATTGTTATGAAGAATTCATCTAACTACATAATTATCTAGCTCTTGAAAATTATCCGAATTTAAATTGTTTACATTTGTCCCTAGTTTACGTATGATCGTAAAGGGCAGTTGCATTCAATACTTTTATCTCTTAGGGGATTTAATAAATTATTTATTCACAATCAATACTTAAATAATTTATATTTTAAATAAATGCGAAAACAGTTCAAACTTCAAATTTTTAATCCAAAAATAAATTACATGGGATTGCCAGTGGCGTATTCAGAACATGTGGCCGCCCGCTGATTATTCTGGCGCCCCTTTTATATTGTAAATAATTTATTCCCATTGTGCTCCAGTAACTGGCTTAATATTGCGAGAGCATCGATTGGTCCTGTGCTTTGAACGCTCGGTCTGTGGTTTCAAAAAGCGTCCGGTCCTGCTTCCGCAACGCTGATTTGAAGTAACGACATCTGTTTTGCAATAATTGTAATGCGAATTTGAATTCACCCTTTCGGTGCGAATAAATGCGATAATCCACACTTTGGATACAGAAGCCCTGATGTCGCATTTTCTTTAACCCATGTGTATGACTAATGTGTAACTAACGCCTATACTATATAATATTTGCAAAGCTCGTCTTAAAATGAAACATTTTTTTTCAATACTTTATATAGAATAACTTATTATAATCATCTTAATATAGTTTATTTCATGCTTCTAGTTAAGTTCTTTTTTACCGGAGCTAATCAAAGTACGTTTTTTCGTTAACATACTCGTAGATGCTTGATTGTTGATAGATGTAGAGTTAATTGACTTGTAACTATGAAATGTACTATGATCCCTGAGTATTTAATATAATAAATTCTATTTACTAGAAATTGGACTTTTATAAAAGTTCAAATACTTACAATCACTAATATAATTACTATAAGAGCTATTAGATATTTGGGTCGAACATGTCAAAGTATTTAGGGATTATATATATTATATATTGTTTTGAGTTTATTGATTGTCAAACTTGTTTTTCGATATTTTTTGTCGTCGTATGTTATATGTTATAATACATATATTACAGCAACTTAAGCTAACACACTTTCAGTAAGTACTTATCTATATTTTCGTAATAAATGCATATAATTAATAAAAATACATTATAAATCCGTGCCTCTATGCTATCACGGACAAAGGGTATGTCTCAGTCAAACAATTAACATAAAACTAAGAAAAATCGTTTAAATACGACCATTACTTTCTATGATAAAATCTCATCTGTTAATATCAAAGCATATACAACAGTATATTTGTTGTGTTACAGTCTTATGACATTATTTGATGAAAAGTTCACATTCTTCCTTATATCAATCGTATTGCAGATTGCTACAGATAAGGTTTAGACGTAGTACATACAGAACAGTTGCTAAGTCTAAATGCACATACTATATTCTCATATCACGAAATTTCTATACAAAAGATCTCGATAATAGCCGTAGCCAAACTGCTTTGTAAGAAACTAGAATTTACTATGGTAAGAAATTACCGAAAAAGAGTTTGTTCTTCTGTGGTATTATTATTCTCTTGAGTCATTTGCAACAGATTTTTTACGTTTAATACTAAAATTAAGCCTCCTAAATAAGTATCAATTTTTATAAGTCTGCTTAACTATTATTTTTGTTTATTTAATAATGATAGAGTGACTTTTACGGTCAGGATGTAGATTAACATTTCGTTTAATGCACTTTGTGCTGAAAAGGTTAACTGCGGTTTCAGTATGGTGTAACCGCACAATTCTCTGAACTGCGATATGCTAAAATATGCAAAAATTATGATATGAATTTCATGTGAATCAGTGGAAATTATAAAATCAACTCGGATGGATTAACAGTTTCAGCTGTAACAGAAAAAATATTCAATTAAAATAATATTGCACCACCGCAAATAAACCAACGTGTCGTGAGTCAAATATAAAAGTATCAAGGGAATAATTAAAAACTTCAATATTTTGTTTGCTTTATTTTTTATTGGTTAAATTATTATTTTAGCAGTATCTGATTTTTACTGTGTTAACGAATACTATAATTTCGTTTAACCTATCTCTCTCTTTAGCCTCGCCATTTTCCATTATCTAGGATCGGCTCTTTTGTTCACATTCGCCATGTCTGTCTGACCTGCGTTGCATTCTCGGTCAAGCCTAGGGTTTTCAGATCCTTGTCTACAGTTGCAGTCCAGGTTGCCTGTGGTCTTCCAGGTCTTCTTCTCAGCGTGGGTATGTTGAGGGCTTTCTTCACCATGTGGTCCTCATCTCTCCGTGTCACATGCCCATACCATCACGTTTAATTTAACCATCATTTAACATATAATAAATAAAATTAATTAATCCACGTAAAAGCGTTTGCCTACTAAGTGATCGGTCGTAGGTTACATCCGCGACGAAGCAAATCATTTCTTTTCATAACGTCATAAGCTTAAATAACAAATATTTTAAATGAGTATAAAAAAATCTAAATAATTTGTACATAACAGTGTTCCTTCAAATATCAAAAAAAAAAAACACTGCAAATTGTTTAGAATGCGTTAATGTTATTCCCTTGTGTGATAAGCTGCTACATACTCGTAGCTTATAGATTTTTTTGTATATATTTGTTATTTTGTATATACAGTATGGGTCATTTATTCATATACTGATTACGCTACATATTAGGAGATCATCATATTTTAGTACAAATGCAGTAAGTTGTTCTTTATAATGGGTACTTTCTGAATAACTTAAAATTATTTGGGAGTAATAATCCCGCTAGTAAAAGATTTTGGAAATTTTACTGATAATTGACAATAATAATATGTTATGCATTTATCGTGATTTATAAAGAAATTGATTAGTTAGATTTTAAATAATACTTCTAAGAACCTTAATTATAATTGTCACTATAAAAAAAGCTTTACTGCGTAAGTACTTAATTCTCAAAAAAAAGTTCTTTTAAAGGAACTTTAAAACTTTTTCAAACTTAATTCCGTCCTTACCGGTGGGTAATAATAACGAGCGAGCCCTTAAGTAAATTTACAGTAAAAGTTACCGAAATTTCCTTTAACAATACCTCCTTTTTTGTGATACTTTTCGAAATGAAAGAGATTTCTTCTTCCTTTTCATCAGATTAAGCGGACAATTTGTAAAGTCGCCGACTGTCGCCATTTGAACTGGGCCATTTATTATTTGAAAAAAATTAAATAAATTATCTTCCGAGTGACAGATATGTCCCGTCCGACCCCCGCCTCCTCTCGGCCGAATTATGGCCCCGAGGCAGAGCATGACAACTTCTTAATCTGTTTAAACCCAACTCATAGAAAACGCGATATAATTTTATTTGGATTTATTAAAATGCGGTTGCGTTTGTGCGCCTGGTAAGCGTGATACAATTGAAGATGCCACTTGGAAAAGAACCCAGACCATGTAGTTAATTTCATACAAAATACAAATACTAAAAATATGTTAATTAAATATGTTAGGCTAACCAAACTCTTAACCCTTTCATTACGGTTCGGTGGAATACTAATTAAACTGTCAGTTATAAAACTAGTATTTGAATTATAAATGTACTTATCTGGCCTATTTTCATATATCACATTGGTTCATGTATCTTTTAGCTATCAGATGATGCATGAAAAACTATTCTAAGTAAGTAGTAAAACGATATATCGCAGCTACCGATGTCAACGGTAGGGGAATCTTAGACGGCATATATCGGCTACCAATTCGAAAGGGTTAAGTAACAAAAAAGTGCTTTGAAGACTTAAGACCTGCCTTTAATCATTTCAAGAATTAATAATAAAATATTTATAATTTCTTGGGCTAAAAAGAATAACCTATATATTCATACCCTATATAAAAAAATGTACTGTATTTTGATTAATATAGTTACATTCGAGTACAATATTCTGTACTCTGAACTATTTAAAAGTAATCATAGCAAGACAACAGGCTCATTACAAGTTTTCAATTGCTAATCACTAATAAAAAAACATATATTCAAGGCACACTAGTTTTTTTAACTTAAATTAATTTTTCGAGTTTAAATATTTTCCATAATACAAGTACATAATAAAATCAAACAATTATGTAGAATTGAAATAAACAATTATATATTTTTTGCAACATGATTTAATATCAAAATTGTTTTAAGAACATTTCCTTTTTTTTTTGTAATTTAATTTTCTGCCGCTTGGCAACCTCAAAATTGAATAGAAAAGGTACATCTATCGGATTGAAAAAAAATATAATGATAAACAACATTATACAGCTTATTACGTCGCGTTTCACACATAAAGCTATTAGTGTATTTGAACATTAAAAATGTAATACAAAAAATATTTATTACGGTTCAATGTTATTAAAATTTGTTGTAACATAATATATTTAAAAATAATTAGTTTTCGTCTCTCAGTTTCAATATTCCTGTCCCGGACTAGGGCATCTAAGTAAAATTAATCTTGTCTTCTCAGCTGTCGAGTTTCATCCAGTCCTGTCGGCCGGCCATTCGGCCCCCCCTTGGGCCCCTCTTAGCCCCCGGGCCCCCCATCTAACTGATAGCCCTTTTTTCACTTCGGTCATCACAATTTATAATGAAAAAAATACTTTCATAATCCCCCCGTGAACTTCTTCGCTCAGCAATCGCAAATCTTTCCTGGACTTTATTAAATTTATGTCCCCCTAAGCCTCCTAGCCCCCCTACGACCAACAGGGTTGTCAGGCATTTTTTTGCGTTAATTAAAATACTGTATTTTTTAAATTTATATTCTTTAATTTCACAGTTGGCAAGAAGCTTATGCTTAACAGACTACTATAGATTAAAGCAAATTCGCCAGCATTTTTTTTATCTAGATTAAATTTTTTCGACTTTGTAGCTACATATTTTTTTTTTATTTATTTATAAATTATTTCAATGTTAATGTTACATATTATACTATATTTTTATTTTATTAATTCTACTAAATCTTACTTATTATATTCTCGTGCATGCTAATAAATAATTTCATGGATATTTTGTAATTGTAAATCAAAATCCCCTTTACTTAAGGAAAGACGACTTCACGTCGCCGGGATCGTTATCAGAATGCGTGGTGGTTAAATGAGATGCAGATGAGGAACACAAAGACTTTTTAAAAGCACATTGACATATAATTAATAAATATATTGAAAAACTTCGATTATCTGCCCGGACCGATAGTGCCGTGTCGTCACGCCACGGACAGAATCTCACAACTGGCGACTTGCCACTCACCGCCCGTAGTCGATGATAGCGCAGCGCCGACATTAATATAGTTGCGATCTACAGAACTAGACCTGTCAAACAAACAATATGGCGACACATGCGTGTCCGACGAGCGAACAAAAATAAGAGACGATGGATTGTATATCGAGACTTTTCGGCACCAGCCTGACATAGCTAGGGCTATATCGAGCTGATAATATCTGTACACCATATGCGCTTCTTATTTGACGCATGTCGCCACCAAAAACTAATACGTAAAACCTCAACTAACTGCCAGATATATTTGTAAATGCCAGTTGATTGGTGGATTAATGTGGAGATAATACCATCATACTGCATATAGCTTTAAATTGTGATAAATAAAAAAAACTAGCGTAACCTTTCCGAAGTATCACCTCATGTTTGTATTAAATTCTTGATAGTGTGGTATGTTTTATTATTATTTTAATATTAAACGCATTACTCCCATTTTATCGTTCAGTCATTAGAAGCATATTTCACAATATATATTCCACAGCATTCTTCACCAACTGGTTAACGTTCCTTCTTCGTAGAACTCAATTATAGATTTATTAACACATAAAACAGTGAGGTGCATTAAACATAATAAAAGCCATTAAAACGCACTCCCTCGCATATCTACCCCACCTCCTGCAACCGTTCTCCTTCTCTGTACATTTTTCTCCTCTCCCCAAACAAACATAACTTCTTGTTAGCCCTCCTCCGCAGACCCGAGTTCCGCCAACTTATAATCGCCGCGAACTTTTCACCGTTGATTAAATTTATGTCCTGTCGACGCAAGACCCTGAGACGAGAGAGTACCTTTATACCTTTATACCTTACATTTTAGCCTCTCTGTGTTTCATACATTTCTTACCCGATTCTGTACACTACAGCAGTTGCTTTCAAAATTTTTACGGAAATCTTCATCATCTCTTTCCTCTCTTATATTATTCGCGGAGATAAGTAATCTATACGAAATATTCCATTAAGTCTTTATAATTAAATTTTATATATTTTTCAGCTTTTGGAGCATAACATAATATTTACCTGACATTTTTGTCCTTTTATGATTCATCTTTGTAAAGCGAAGATATTTTATTATCAAAATCTTATAATAGCATTAATATAAAGCATTAATATATAATATATATAATAGCATTAATATATAATATAATAGCAATAATCCATGTATAATAATACATGGATTATTTAAAATTTAAATGCCATTATCATTACTATAATAATATATTTTTTAAATTAAGACACATTTTTGTCAATAAATATGAGTTGGATCAATTTCATTATGTTCACTGATATATATATTCATAGATATATGGTCAACACAAATTTCTGTCACTTAGTTCTGTCAGTTTTCACTGTTCATTTATCTTTCTAGGACATATCCTGCACCTGAAGGTCTACTTGGGAGCATACTATATATGGATGTCGACAACCACTAGAAGAAAAGTCTATCTGCCACACAATAAATAGCTTCTAATATATTTTTCTCCTTTCATATCAATTTTCTAGCCTTATTATAGAATCACCATAAAGTACCAACCGCTTCCATGTTCTTTGAATGGTTTTAAGACCTAAATCATCTCTGCACCTGAAATTGCTCCCTAGTACATTAAATGTATAGAATCTACTTTGGAAAGTTACCCGAAGGCTTTAAATGACAGTATTATCCGAAGCAATGTTTGTTAATCTGATATTTTACATAAGATCGAGTAATTCAATCCACATTACACTTTTTATTTGTTCACAAGGTACAAATATTATCTTTATAATGTCAAGAAATATAACTAGGTTTTTTTTTTTAATTATTTTCAGCGGATTATATTTATGTTTGATGAATCATTAAGTAAACAATGCAAAGTCTTAGCAGTCAGATATTTCAATGGGATGAAATAGTTTCTAACTATAGATCTCGCACTGAAATCACCGCTTTGTTACCAGCAGACCGTACTTACAAAATTTCAGGAATTTTCTTTCTGGCAGTTTAATCGCACGATAATCATAAATTATCCGTACTTCAAACGAAAAGAATTTAAGTCTTACGAAATAATGAGTTACGATTTATTTTAAGAATCAACAACATGATCTATTTATCGATCCACACGCATTTTTTTTCCTATTGTTGATTTCCATTGCGAAGTAGACATGACAATAATTTCAAATTACACTTTCACAAAACTGTTTCGCAAAATACAGAACCGACAATTTCGATGTTGAGTATACACCAATGTTATGGAATGCGTTTTGAAGCAAACGAACACACAAAAAAATAATTCATTGATGCAAACAGCTCGTGAAAACGAAGTTCAATTCAATTTAAAGAATTCGACCATTGATTATTTAATTAATGCGTTATAAATCTACGTTATTTTTTATACTGAATAATTCAAATACTTTCCAATCATAATAATAGTTATTTTTTACATATGTCTTTTGTTTCTTATCACTTTGTATAATTTTGAAGTGGCATAAAAATTTGATACGTCAAGATTCAAAATAAAATGAGTCATATCTCCGTTAATGTATGCATTATCCCTTATATTAGAGGTGCTATTCATCACGGAGCTGACAGTTGTACTAAACAGATGGTGAATCGGACCTACTCTCATTCATTCACAGCACATGGCTTATTTTAAGCAATTAAAATTTATCACATTTTTTTCTTGAGCTGTCAACCCCTCTATACATAAATTACTCTCCTCAAAGAATGTTAATAATGGCTTAAACATTGACGCAGAAATAAAGCTACTGTTTGAAGAGGGGACGTTTATTGTTTAAAGTGAATTTGGGATTTTATTCCAAATTCAAACTTGATTTTGTTTCGAACAACGTGTTTTATTAATGTTAGTTATTTGAAATAAAAAAGGATACCTACTTCTTATATAAATAATACAAAAAGCTTAACTTATACCTACACATAATATGGTTTAAATAAACGCATAAATATTATCGTTACTCGGATATAATTAAATGTTTAAATTAAAGTTTATTTTACAAAAATACCAGCCCGTATGACTTAGAGGTAAAGCGTTATCTTTTTACTCGTATACCAAATTCGTGGGTTCGATCCCCCACGATGATTAAAATAGAAAATGGTTTGAATCAAATTTAAGCTCTATGAATAAACCTGGTTGGAATGAATTTGTTTCCTTATCCGTAATATTACAGTCATAGCCTATTAATAAAAAATAAATATTTCATAGCGAATCCCGGTAAAAATTGATTGTGCTAGAATTCCGTACTGTAGTCTAATGACGATGGCTGCTTAACGTTTCATATGCAGCGCTTATATAAAAATGGCAAGCGTCGTGTAATACATGTATGAAATGTATAATGTTATTACTGCAATTAAAACACCAGACATCAGCCTATTAAATTGGTAGATACATATTTTTAAGTTCAACAATTATTTTTATCTCCTCTTGGAGAAATTCTTTGTTTCAACTTTTAAACTACGCCCATCTTGATAACACGTGTTTACAAAAATAAGCCTCGGCGTCGTCTACATTTATTTTATTTTATTTCTTTTATTGCCCGACGCCCTCGCGCATTCCCGTCTCGTTGGGATATTTGTCCGTCTCTCCCGTGATTAGGCATTATTTCACTCCTGGCAATTTGTCAGCCGGGATGTCTTCCCTCCCATAATGCGGCCCGTTCGGAGATAAATTAACACCGGTCGCGCGGCGAGCGCCGCTCGAAGCTTGAAAACACAAAAAGACGCGAGCCGCGACGAGTCATAAGGCAAGAGATGAACGTTTAATCGGCCGGTGCTCGCGAGGAAACGCAGCGCGTCATCGCAGTGAAGCTGGTGGGATTTTTTTTAATAAGACGCGAAATTTTGTATGAATTGTCATTTGTTTTGCCTTGTTAAATTTTAAATTAGGAATAAACATTTTTTCCTTCAAATTAGTTTTTTTCATACGCATTATTTAAGTAATTCCTTATTTTTTTATTCTTCATTCAAAGATATTTATAAAATTTGTCTGTTTTTTTGTAGTATTCTAATAATGTATGTATTATAGTAATAATCGTAATAATCTTAATCATACTACTCATTTTACGTTGTTTTAGCAAATTTTAAAAGGTTTCATACTAATTTTTCGACCAAAGATACTAAAACTAAAATACTAAAGAAACTTTAATGAATAAAGTAATTTTTATTATCATGTACTCGTACCTACCCCCATACCTGGAATATATGGTCACCACAAATTTCCGCCACTTGATTTTATCAGCTGCCACTGTCCTTTCACAGTTTAAGGACATATACCTGAAGGTACACTTGGGAACATATGTGGTTCATAACAACCTACAAAGCAAAATTTCGAAATCTTGAAGTTGGGGTATACGAGACAATTTTTTAGTTTTTTAAAAATAAATCGGATTAGCCCGATGTTCCCTTGTCCTAAGTACTATGTGATAGTTAAAATTATTTAAACGATTCTTCCATATCACCTTATATATGGCGCATCTTGACTCTTTCTAATTAAATTTCATTTGAGAAGATTTTTGTGCTTCGTAATCGACCTAATAAATATTATAAAAAGAGAAGTGCTTGAAAAGAACAGTATATATAGTATCTCATCATCATCATCATCAGACTGTGTCCGTCCACTGTTGAACGTAGGCCTCCCGCATGAGTCTCCATCCTCTTCGATCCTCCGCCTTCCGCATCCAGGTCACTCCCGCTATTCTTCTTATGTCGTCAGTCCATCTTGCAGGGGGTCGGCCAATGCTTCGTTTGCCAGTTCTTGGGCGCCATTCCAATACTTTTCTTCCCCATCGACCGTCGTCTCTTCGACGGATATGTCCTGCCCATTGCCACTTGAGTGTGCCTATTCGTTGGGTAGCATCCACTACTTGAGTTCTTCTGCGTATTTCCTCGTTTCGGATTCTATCTTTTAGCGACACTCCGAGCATGGATCTCTCCATAGCACGCTGGGTGACTATATATAGTATATACTTTATCAAATAAGGGTTACTTACTTAAAGTGTACCTTTCATTAATTTATTATAAGATGGATTATACAATACTAATTGATTAACTCAAAACTTTGATAAACAGTGATCAAACATTTACAAGCCGGTCGTCCATTTATCAAAAACAACCCACGTAGTTGTTAGTTTTCGTCAGCGATTGTATCAGGGCATCAGCGGGTCGAGGAGATAGATGGCAACTAGTAACTGGGAACTACAGCGGTACTGGCTGCCCGGGTCTAATTCTCTCACACCGAAGGCCGTGTCAACAAGGAGTCTACGGCACTCCTCGCCAGACCAAACCCGCCTACATCTTCCGGACAAACAACCTCCTAACCTCCTGATACCCAAGGACGCAACTAAAATATTACTATTCGAATAATAATAATTTTAAATATAATTGCATCATATATATATGCCTCTAGAATGTTCTGCAATGCTCTTACACTATCTGTGTTTCCTCATTCATACAATCTGGATCTCTTCAAGAAACATATCAATATACACTTTCAATTTCTCAAACACGTACACAGACACAAAACATGTTTCTCGCATTTTTAATCCAGCTATCATAGAAGCCCACTGGTGTCTATCGTTTGTGCTCTTCTGCATGCGATTTCATAAAAAATAATACTATTATCGACTATTACGAGCAACGAATACAAAGCAATATAAATGCGCTCGGTGAATCTTTTCAACTTTCAATGGTAACTAATTAAGCTAACTGAAGGCTCAAGATGCTCCGATTCAAAACCTGACAACACCCACGAGGGATGTAGTTACGCTTTAAATCATATCCACTTTACACAAAATCATTTGGCCATCACTAAAAAAACAGGGCTTTAAACAAAATAAAGGTTAAATGAATAAAAAGTATTACGGTAACATGATTTGCATACGGTTTGTTAGTAACTTTCTACGCTACTGATCTCGCTCCCTATTCCTGTTGCCCTGTTCGCTGTTTGCTCAAATTGTTAACTGAATACTGTTCACAAGCCAAAGTTAACACGACAAACACCCTTAAATTCGACCGCAAATACACTCTAGTTTGGCCCGGCTGCCCCCCCACGAACTCTAATTATTTTCAGTTAATTCACTAATGAAGGGAATGCAAATATGTCGAGTGCCCAGATGGAGGTTCATTATTGTCGCAGCCTCGAGGGTCAAGATTTCTAAATTGTCTTACATACTTCTTCGATGGCGGCGGAATTGTTCTGGAATGCCACGTTTCGGACGGCATTCTTGAAATAACTACGCACTCTACAGGGATTCCATACAAATTGTGCTTCTTTATATTCAGCAGCAAAATCTGAAAGAATATTTATTTTATGGAATAATATAATACAACCAAGAAATGCAATCATTTTATAAATATTATACATAATCCTTTTATATTAAAAAGCAATCGTCATAAATGATATGAGAATGGTACAAAAATACAAAGAATATATTATAAGATTAGTTCTGCATTACTTTAGTTAACTTAAGTATCATACTTATGTATAATATATATGAAGTGTTGCCAGCGACATTTAAAATTTTCCTAACGTCAAAAAGCGACGCCTTCTTGTTGTTTTATTATTTTATATAATTGTATGATGCATTTAAATTCTTTTTTACTTTTTCTTTGAAAATAAATTTTATATGATAATGAAATGCATGTACACTATACAGCAGAAAATACATATTGATTTGTATGTCGTTCGGTATATTATATATCAGAATTCCTTAAAGTAGCATTAATAATAGCTACAAGTAATTTGCACAAATTAGCGTGAGTGCTATTTCTATGATAAATGTATCGTTTAGAACTACAATATTATAATTATACTGTTTTTCAGGTACGTAAGATTTTTAACAAATACAGCATACTCGTACCTATAATGATGTGTTACTCATAATATTTTTGTAATGTTCTTTTTAACTGCAGTTACTATATATAAGCTGGCAAAGCCGGTCAAAAAATAGTTATTCATAAAATAAACTTCGATTTTTTCTTCAATACTTCATGAAACATCAATAAGCATGAAATACAGTGTACTGTCTTACGTAATAGCGAATAAACTTGCTTCCCAAAAATACAGCTATAGTCTCAGTGGAACCCGTGAAAAATAAATCGCCGGCCATTCGTCTCGATCAATTTTTCGGGTAATTCGATTCGTGACTTGGGATCCGAAGGGCACACAATCTGACCTTAGGTACCACGTGGGATGTACTGGAGCGCCGACCCGGGAATAAAAAAGTGAGATCGGGAGCTCATACAATCGAGGAGGTGGAATCGAAACCCTTTCGGCATATCGCGGTACGTGTGAATCATTACCGTTCCTTATAGTATCGGCCTCGGAAGCGATCATTACAACCGTTATGATACGGCTATCTCAAATCAGCGATTCCGCCAAGAGTGATACTTACGAGATATTATGTACCTCCTATGTTTTCTGTTATCCTGGCGTAATTAGGTTTTTCACGATTTTTATCAGGAAATCATAATGATACCGTTACTGATATACGAGTATATTACTGAATGCACCACCCAACATCTCTTCATATTGCATGGTACAAAATAACCCGCTCATATGAATATTCTCTTATTACATTCAAGTACTGTATCAGCAACCATAGCGTTTCATTACAGAATAAATACCAATGCAAATCACCCTTGAATTTTCAATATCCCGGAATGATCAAAGCCTTGCTATTTTTGTATGTTGATAACAACAATTTAATTATTACGGCAAATAATTATTTTGGCAATATTTAATTCAATTAATGGGCAGTTATTATTAAGCAAACCGTCTGTAATAAATGCTTAAAAAGGGAATTAAATATAATAATTTGGCAGCAGAAAAATATCAATCGGCAATAGATAAATAATAAATTGGCAGCAAGTAATTAATGAATGGTAATAAATAAATAGGTTAGGTTAGGTTTCCATTTTATGGGTTAATTATTCACTCATTTAACATAAATTCTCACCAATATTTAAAATATTACTGTCGAATAATTTTAATCACTGCCAATTTATTTAAGTAACTGCTAAAACCTCGATTTAGTTAATGAACAATAAAATACAGGCCATTTATTATAAATGTCTACATAAAATACTAAATTTAATAAGTGAAACATCATATAATATAATAATATAGAACAGGTGTATTGTGTAAAACCCTATATATTCTGTGACTCCATCCACTATTCATTTGAAGGATATGGCTTCCACAATCAATGACTTGTCAATTACCGGATTATATTTCCTAAGTTTCACGGAATACGTAGTTTACTTCATCCAGGATTACGAGATTCCTGACCGAAACATATTTTACATTATTAAGGCATCCAGACGATTAACTTGACGCTCCACGTGCTAGGCATTCAATTACATTGTCACACATTAAAGTTATTTATCACAAATTGATTAGTAATCTACAACATTAATTCATTATTTCATGATTTTTTAAATTAATTTATCCCTATTACGTGTAGGACTTTGTGCATTGTGCATATCTATAGATGATAAATCTGAAATAATACTATAAGCCGCGCGTTCGGTATCGGCTAGGAACATTGACAAATACCCCATGTACGCGGGGCAATGCCTATGACACTTAAACCAAAAATAAATCGATGTATTTTGTTATTCCGGCTGTAGATGCTATCTATGCATCCACTACAATTAATCACCAATGTTTGTAATACTACGTAGGTCACCACGCGTTTCGAGAGGGAAAAATTCCCTTCAGTACGTGGGTAGAAAAGGCTTCTAGTACAGTCATTGAACACATACTAATTTGATTTACTTTTTATTTTAAACTTTTTATATATTATATTCTTAGCTATTTATCAACTGCCATTATCGTATTCCTGTTCTCAATTTAGCTCTGCTCCTAATGCTGAGTACATACACTGTAAAGTACTCGACGGCCTTTGGAAGCTTGAAGCGAACTGTAATTTCGAAGACATATTCAAATTTGTCAATAAGAATTTGAAAGAAGAATGTTATGCAATAAACTCCCAATAAATGGACCATTTAGTCCTACTAAGGACTTAACTTGACAATATAATTCTTCTCAATCCACATTAAAAATCAATATGCAAGCACCCAGCGACTTGATGACGGCTGCAATTCTGAATTCCCATTGGCTCGTTTGAATTTGATGGTTTTGCCATTCCAGTTGAAGGGTTAACAGGCAGAAGAAAATTATAAAATAACTCCAAATAATACATTTGATTGGTAACACTTATCTAATAAGCAAAATGTAAAATTAAGCTTTGCCAAACCTGTTGTTAGCGTAGCGTGTTATAATGATAGACATGGCCGCTCAAAACCAATTATTATATAATATATAACATATCAGGTTAAAACTCAGACCGATTCTCAGCTCATATCTAAAAATATTATATTTTTTATACTATTTATTACTTTTTTGCCTAAGTAAGCCAGTTTTATACTATTTATTATTTTTTAATACACTCAGTTGATAAAATAACTAATAGAAATTACTATATTGCTCACCTTATACTTTAGTATGTGCATAGATAGCTAGATACTCGTAGTTATAGCATCCAACACACCAGGGAAACATAAAAATACCTTCTCGTTCCGAGACGCGACACCGTTAGCCGTTCTATCTCCTCGGCGATCTGCTCCCCGTGATCTATGGCCGCCCGCACTAAATAAAAACCGGCACTTATAATGGGATCTTTATGCTCTCCTGGTAGTTATTCCTATGAAGAGGACGCGTCCGAGGAATCTGTATGCGCTTCCGCTATGACACTGTTTGTTTTTCGTGCCGGTGAGATTGTACAGGGGAGTAAAATTATACCTCTTCGAATTTATGTGATCTTGATATTACGAGAAAATCAAATATTAGGTTGTTCGGTGAGTAATTTCGTCTTCACGCGTATACCGTATAATCATTATCCATTTTGATGGATAATAAATCTATTTTTTGTTGTAAGAAGGTTGATTGATTCTACGCAATAGTTCAACTTTCTTTAATGTAACAGCTTAATCGCTGGAGAACGGTACACTTAAAACTTAAGATTTTTTAACGTAATACTAGGGTTATCCGTAAAATAAGGTTCCCAGTGATTTTTCACAATGTAAAATATGTTTAATTGCATGATTGGAATGTTCAGACCTTTACTTATTTTTCTACATAGTCGCCACTGAGGTCAATATATTTTTGTATGCGGTATACGAGATTTTGAATGCCCGAGTCAAAAAAATCTGCCGCCAAGCCACGCAGATACCTGAGAACCACTGTTTCCAGCTCTTCTCTATCGTCGAAATGCGTTCCACCCAAGTGTTTCTTCATAAAAAGAAAATATGGTAGTCACTTGGGGCTAAGTCCGGGCTGTAGTGTGGGTGTTTAACAATACCCGTGCATCGGAGATATATTTCTCATAGATGTGGGATTATAATGGTATTGTTTAATTATATTAAATTTATATTATTTTATTGTCTTTTAATGTTTCACATAATCCCATATCGATGCTTATAAAATCCTCATCTCATCAAGAACTCGATATTAAATCACAAATGCAATTAATTCATATAAGCTCTTCGTGTTATACGAGTATCTAATCGTTAAAATGAAATAAAAACCATTAGTCATGTATCGTTATCCTGTTCAAATTAAAATTATCTATTTAAAACACATGGTTACTTTAAACTTCACCAAACTTCATCGAATGGCAGAAAACATCTTTACGATTAATTTACAACAATGATAATGGTGAAATTTCGAAAAATTTATTATCACGGGTGTTAATTAGATGATGACTTCCCAACAATTACTTAAAACCTTCTATCATTAACAAAAGTGAAATTATGGAATTTCACCAAGTATTTTCGATCCAAGAAATTTCAAGCATTGATTAATCAGAGCTGATATAAGATCATGCAAAGAGTGGTGCGATTGATATAATTTTATGAAGGCAATTTCTGACGATCATCTATCTGTTTGAAAGATGAAGTAACTAACACATGTAAGAGCAGGTTATGGCAATATGATTGCAAAGATACGTTGTGCAAATCTCAGCGTCTGCCGTTTATTTTTCTCCGATTCGTTGATGAGAGAAATGTCATATAATATGATCTTTGTTGTGAAATTATATGTATAGCATTTGTTAAGTAACTTCTCTTTTATTATGTTATCCTGGTTATTTTGGTGTTATGGATGTTTTAAGCATTTAATTCAAAAAGGCAATATCTACATTCTTATGCTTTATCGTTTTGCATTAGCCGAAAAACAATGAAGTTATTTATATGTCCGTGACGAATTAAGAACCGCGAAAACCTCCATCATTCAGATGTCAAGATCATTTTTAATGTACTCTGGTCTGATGGTAGAAATGCGGTTTAAATCTTAACGACTCTATGGGTCCCAAATCATTCATGTTTCACGGATCACCGGGGCGTTAAAATTGAGATCTTTTTATTATTCACCAAAAATAATAAAGGTTTCGATGCAGTCATTTGAGGTTTTATTGTTCTTAGTATTTAAAAGATTTAATACCTAAATCGACAGTTAATTAAATTTTACGTTCCTTTTGTTTTCAAATACTGATCGTCATCATCATCGTTTTCATTTCCATATTTGCCCCATAGTTGAAGCATTTACTCGTCACAAAACTCTGTAATCATAAACTTCATCCCATGTTTCTCTGTGATGATACTACATCAACAACATACTATGTATAGTTTCCAACTGCTTTCTAGGAGAACGAGAGTCCCGAAAAAAATTATCCGTAGATTTTGCTTTTCTGCAGAATTCAATAAACACATTCCAGAAAGATCAACCTTAATTCTTTTAACAAAATAGTATGGAGGTCTGCTTTATCCGCTCCTTCACGTCGTCATTTATCACTAAGTCGTACGTACTATTTAGTAAGTATTTTGCGAATCTGTTTTCTACACCTATTATACACTTACAATGTCTTTTGATGAGATGCCATGATTCGCGAACGTGATGCAAAGATGGGGTTAATAAGAAGTTATATTTGAATTATTTTTTGAAGTTACTTTTCAATTATTATTCATGAAGTTATAAAGTTGACTGTAACCGGAAAATAATCGTTGGGTGTATACTCGTATACTCGTTTACCTGACTGAAAAAAAACGTGCAAATTGAAAAGTTATGTTACATAATATTTACTGTAGAATTCAGGCATATCAGGAAACTACTCTTACGAAATTTTCAGCAAAACAGACAGGCACTATTTTGAAAAGTGTTAAATTTTGTGGAATATTTGTCTTGATTGAAGAAGTTACACCAGAGTTGAGTTTGTGTCTTTCGGTGCAAAATAAGTAATCACATTTACATCACCGCGGTCGTGTCGCAAAATAAAATTGCGTGGGAAAAGTTACTTTTGCAAATTGTGACGTTGAGACGCCTTATTCGGAATGACACTCGGCGGTAATGTGGAAAACCAGGTAGTACCAACAATGACATGCAATATTTTGTAAACAATATGCAGTAAATGTATAGTGAACCGCATTACAAAAATACATTAAATATATGAATTGTAATATACTTACATTGTTCGCGATTCTTACAAGGTATGTTTAACCCTTTCGCATCGGTTGTCGGCATATGGCGTCATTAGATTCCCCGACCGTTGACATTGGTTGTTATCGTTTTGTTACTTTCTTACAATAGTTTTTTATGCATCATCTGATAGCTAAAGGATACAAGAACCAATGTAATATATGAAAATAGACCAGATAAGTGCATTTATGCTTCAAGTATTAGTTTTATAATTGACAGTATAATTTGTATTCAAACTGAGCCGTTATGAAAGCGTTAAAGATTTTATTTATATTGATAATGATTTTTTTAATGCTATGTTGATTTTGAGCATCCATTACATTTTTATTCGTTAAATTTTGCAATATCTAACATTCGTAATTGATTAAAAATTAAATGCGCTTTGTGCCAAAACAAAATACTTATTTTTTCATTCATTAAATATCAACAAAAGCTATTATATAATATTAAATATATAATAATAAGCCTATATGTGTTACGAATTAGCTATTAAAACATAAAGTTGCTTAACCAAACTCTTGGTGTTCACTTAATTACAGAATAACATAAAAATACCATTAAATCTAATATGAGCCAATAAAATTTGGTTATAAAACATTGCTTTATGCTGGTAGTGATCTACACATTAAAGTGTAACCCACACCACTTTCAAGTCTTTGATATAAAGGGTCCGCCATCTAACGTTTTTTTTTCAACTAGTGCTTATTTCGTGAATAATAACACTTAGCTCATATCTGATTTGACAGATAATTAGTTTTATCCTTCCGCTAAACGAATATGGTTATGTATACGCTTGAACAACGCTGGAAAATATTGCGGTAATGTTGTAGAATTTGTGCGAAAATTGCGTACGGATTTTGGAAGAAGATAATCACCGTCAGCTCCGTATGTTCGTTATCTTGTGAAAAAAGTGAAAGAAACTGGCATCCTCATCAATAAACCAAAGCGTGAAAAGCCAAAAACAGTGCGTACACCCGATAATATTGCTGCTGTGGCAGAAAGTGTGCGTGAAGCGCCATCAACATTAATTCACCGTCGTTCTCAACAATTGAACATTTCGGAACAAATTTTTGTTTCCAAAAATTGAAGAAGAGGATATTGGCAACATTTGGTTTCAACAGGACGGCGCTACGTGCCACACAGCTGAAGCTACACTCGATGTTTTGCGCCCTGTTTCAAAAAAAAAAAAGTTATTTGGCGGACCCTTAATAAATAAAAATTATATATAGCTCATAAATTGGACAATATAACCACCACAATAATTATACCAAGCTGACAAAGTCCATCGACGCGACTGCAATTTTTTTTTGTCGTGTATCGAAAACTCATTAGATCGGCATTTAAGCTCAGGTTTTGAATAAATAAAAAAATGCACACTTGAACATCGCTGCCGGTAAAAATTTCGCGAAAAAGCAAGCGGATAATTTTCGTTTCTATAACTTTTGATTTAAGCTCCAGTCTAAGAAGAAATTTGAATGTGCCCTTTGGGCTCCCGGGAAGATGGGGTCCCGGTACTGCAACATTCTAAAGGAAAACGGCGTAAAAATGAACATTTAGCTCACGCAAACAAACAATTCGCGCCCCTCTCGCAGGGGACCGAGAAGACATTACCTCCTCGTTGATTATGATATCCTGGTAGCGCTCGAAAATTTTATGAGACTTTTTCTATGAAATTATTGTCTTAAAACCGCTGAATTCGCTTGGAAAGTTTGTTTTTATGCGAGCAAATTGCATCCGCTTGTAAAAGTAATGCCGCAATTTGATGCGCCTTATAATGAATTTTATTTTACTATTGCAATCGTTTTGATGACTGTATGAAAATGTTTGTAATCTTATTTGATAATTTGTTACGTAATTACGACATAAACATTCAAAAAAAAACTTTTAAATAAAAAATATAAAATTTGTTTGAATAACAAGATTTTATTGTTGGGCCGAATCAAGTGTGAACAATGAGCGAAGCTATTTTTCAAAGCTTGTAGATCGAAAACTGTTGCAACAAGACAAACCAACTTTCTGACTGTATTAGACTATTTTAAACTGTGGTATTTAGACGATAATGAAAATAAAAGGGTAAGTACGTGTATGAAAAAGTACCATTTTACATTTTTCGACTATAGAATGACATTTATTTAATTTATCATTTTGCATCTTTTATATGCGTATTGTAACATACTCTTATGGTGAATGCTTATTGCATTGCACTGCTCCTGACCTCAGATCATCTGACTAATCATCCGATCTCTTTTTAAGCCTTTCGCATCGGTTGTCGGCATATGCCGTCATAAGATTCCCAGACCGTTGACATCGTTTGACGTGATATATCGTTTTGCTACTTTCTTAGAATACTTTTATATGTATCACCTGATAGCTAAAGGATACAAGAACCAATGTGATATATGAAAATATACCAGATAAGTACATTTATGCTTCAAATACTAGTTTTATAATTGACAGTATAGTTTTTATTCAAACCGGGCCGTAATGAAAGGGTTAAATACGGCTGATGAACAATCGCTCAAATAACCTTGCCGTGAAAAAACATGTACAAGTATTTACTCAGATTAACCTTAGAATTCAGAGAGGACTTTGGGATACAAAGAACGGTTAATGAATGCTGCTTAACGAATACATGAATAAGTATTTGATATATTAGTTATTAAATATTTGCGATTGTTTCTTACAACTTTATTAACATTGTGCTCATATTTTTATTTTTTTGTTACAGGTAAGCGAAAGGAATTGTAATACATCACCTGTAATTACGCAGACTACACACGCCCAATGCTCTGCGGTTTGTATAAAACACCGTGATTTATAACACATTTCAAATTTAACATTTTAAGCTCGTCAAGCCGACGTTTAATAAATTGTATTTTTTTGTCGGATTTTTGTTATCCATTGTGTTTCTGCGAATATCCATAATTCATTATTATACTCGTATTAATATAGAACCGAGAGGAAATGCCTAGTTTTAGTACTAGATACCACCGCTCTCGACTAATTAAACTAAAATACCTGCCGGTTCTTGGTATTGGAATTATGAATCACGGAGACATATTTTCGAGATAATTATTTACATTAACCGCTTCACAACCAAGTAGCTCAACTATATTAAAAGATTTTAATATTGTAGTTATACAATACTGTGGAGATCGAGATGCAAGATTTTGTTGCTGCAAACCAATCCACCGGATTGATACTACGAAGAAGAAGAATACTATGACATTTTTTTTGCTTCAATAAAACACTGTTTTTAATTACCTGGTTAAGTATTTTGCAGATGCATATTAAATTCTAGTCTTACTTGATTACTCACTATACAGCTGCTGCTTTATTATTTTTATATTGAGAAAAGAACACCATACTATGATACAATAGTTTTGTGATTTTTACTCACCTTCACGCATAGTTTACGAGCGAGTTGCCGCGTTACAAAAGCGTATTTTTAATATTTCAAAAGGACTGTTTTTTTTATTATAGCTTCTTAAGTTGAACGTCTCTTGGAACAATAAGCTACGGAGTGTCAGGCTTATCATCTTATAATCTTAAAAAATCCGATTAAAAAAGTAGTGTTGAGCCAACCCTTAAGAAGAAAAAATGTCTTAAAATGTCTATGCCTCGGAAGAATCGAGCTGATCATCCGATCTCCTTTAAAAAGCCGTAATCATTAAACACCCATATATTTCTCTGGTACTACAGCAAAGTCTATGCAAGGCTCTTGACCCAGGGCAAGCCTGCAGAGGCTCCCGGGAACCATATATGTTCCCATGTGGTCTTCCGGAGCTTACAGATTTGTAAAAACGGCATTTAGCGGAGTCCATATGCTCCAAATATGGAGTGGATATTGTAAGAAACACATATATATTGATCGGATACTGTAGTTGCTACTATTTTATTCGAGCGCCCAAGATTACCTCTCAAATATTTGTATGAATGTTCAACAATATTTTTTTCTTCTCCGATTAATTGACGAGAGGAATGTCACCTAAGACGATGTTCGTTGAGAATTTTTATGTGTATCAGTTGTTAAATTTAGTCAGTAATAAGCGGGTTGGCGACCAAATGGTGAATAATTCGGTCGACAGTGCCCTGATCGTTAAAACTTTGATTGATTTATGAGAGGCCTAAACGTCAGTCAGTCTCCCAGCCCCGGACCCGTGTCCTGATTTATCTTCGGATGATTAAATTGCCTGTATAATGCGTATCAATACCGAGAAACAACGTGGCATTATTAATTTCACAAGCAGCGGCTATTTAACGAATCCGTGAGACTTTTTTCTTTGACTTACAGGGGTCACCACATTGCGCGATTAGAAAAAATACATTTTTTTATATTCTTAATACTTTATCAACCAATATTCAACAACTGATACACATATAAATTCATAACAAACATTTAATATGACATCCCTCTAATTAATTACGCTTAACTTTCGAACACAGACGTAATATATTCAAGTTAGCTGCTTCCTCTTTGAATTCAAAAAAATATTTCATAACCTTCAGACTCTTCTACACCTGCTGAACATTCATACAACGTTAATATTTGTCAACCAAGTTCTATCAGTTTCCAAAATTCCTCTCTAAAGGCTACCGGAAAGCTCTAGAATACTCTTACAGTATCTATGTTTCTTATCCACACATAACAAACATAACAAACACAACACACGTTTCTCACATTTGGCAGCCAGCTTTCCTGGCTGAGCGTCATAGACCATGATCTCGACCTGTTGTGGTCTTCTGCATGCGATTTCTTAAAAAAAGAGACGAATGCGGAGATTATAATCGTTATCCGCAATAATAATTTATGTGAAAAAATTACAGTTTACCATTGTATAGCGGTGTAATAGGTTAAAATAATAAACCTAAAATATTAGAGGGTTTGGTTGTAAAGGACGATACAACGGCCAAAATTGATACTATAATATACATCATATATCATGAAAACTTTTCTACACATTAATAACATGTTATGTGAAATAGGTGTATGTTCGAGGTTCTTCAAATTCTAAGGTCAAGCTATTTTAATTATTAACCTTTTAGATGCCGTGCCCGTTAATAGATCTATGCAACGCCTCGTGGATTATCGACGATTTGAACCCCTAAATGGGCCCAACTTTAACCATTTCTTTTTTTGGGCAGACGATAGATGTCGCTATAGACCCAAGCTATAACATTGGCCGAAAACATACAGTTTTATAACACACCGGTGTGCTAACGGCGCTGGCGGGCTTTCCGTAGCGGACCCATATTTGATCTCATGGCACCCATACGGTTAAATAATATGTTACAGTATGGTAGCCCTCGTATACTGTATGGTTTTTGGTAGCCCTGGTATACTTTATGGTAGCTCTGATATAAACGCATTTATGTCCTTGTTAACAACATGTAGCAATGCTCGCAGTTTTTGCATCACCGAATTATTGTTTCAAGCACCACCTTCGCGAGTTGATCACAAAAAATCGTCGCACGATGGCGAATTTAATTGTCTTAAATCACGACGATGTCACGATCAAGAAGTGCACGTGAATGGACATGACTTGTAACCAGTTGTACGAATACACAAAAAAATAAATATTCATATCATTTTATGTCACCTGACAGAATGTTACAGGCTGTTTTGAGCAGACTTAATAATTGTAATACTGAAGTAAATAAAGCACGAAATCTCACGTTTTTTATGGATTTAGGATGGTTAGCGTGTCACTCTTACCTTTAATATCACCAATAAATTATCACATTGCTAACGTTGGATCAACGCCATAATTCAAACAGTCCAGAAGAGTTAAAATATTGCTCTTTTTTGTAAATGCTGAATAGCGCCTAAGCTCTTTTCTGCATTTAATCAGTGAGTTGTATTTTGTGAACCTTGTACTGAGCTTTATGGCATTGTATTAGGATAACTGGACAATACGTAGGGATCGTATAATATACTCGTATATGATATTTGTATGAGAGTTGAGGATAAAATCAGGTGTAAAGTAATACGCTTTCTCACAGTGCACACTGGGTAACACTAAAATGTATTGCACCACACCCAAGGAAATTTTCGGTTGCACTACTTTGACAAGTATCGATGGGATCTAATGATCACATTGATGCAAAGAAGATATATATATGCGAAAAGAGTATTCCAATAGCTTTTCGTTGTTGCGATATTTAAATTTACATGTTATTTGTTGGTATATTTCAGATTAATATTTAGTCTTACATATGAACTAAATATATTTATATAATTAAACAAAACCTTACAATATACGTTGAATTATTCACAATTATTATATCTTCCGCCAAATGTTTGGTTTAAGCGTTTAATTTGTAAAAATCTTTAGAATATCCTGATAAATTTACAAATAGCTTTTTTAGTACTGTAAGTTGACGTGTTGAATGTACAATAGTTTACTGGTTTACATCATTTTATGACGCAATTAGTATTTCTATTAACAAATTTAACGATTTATTTTATTATCTGTTTTTATATTTTAATGTTGATTTTCCTCGTTTCTCTCAGACGACGCATTTCCAACCCAAGAATCACAGCAATAAAACTTTGCGAATTATATACTTTTTCGCGGAATCGTTAAAATAGACAAAAATACGCTTATCTTGTGCCTGCGGTAAAAAAAAGTATCAAACTGATAAATATAACGACTTGGCCAAAACGCTGACTATTTCACAGTCTTGGTCTTTTCACAGACGTTAAGCCCAAAATGAAAATTTTATTATTGAGCCATAAATATTTATACTTCTCCGGGGTCTCTCGTGCATGTCCTAATGATTCCGTCACAGTCGTAAATTTTTATTTGCATTCTGGGCAAAAACATGCCAAAAGCCGCGTTCTGCTGCCGAGAAGTAACGCAAGCAACGGAATCTAAGTTGGGGTGAGAAACGCCCACGCGCGTTCCTACAGGGTTACGTCACGGTGGGCGGTTTTAACGACGTGACAATCTCCTACGTTAATTCCGTTTAACCCTAGCGTTGAAGCGATAGCTTAAAATACCCCACGGTGAACTTAATTTATCACTTATTTAAGAGAATAAACACACTTTTTTTATACATAAAACCATTCAAAGCACAGTGTATTGTAGCTTGGAAAAATTGGCATACTTTGTGATGTTCATTTAAAACGTTGCGGGTGAGTTCTTCTGATATCGTCGTTTTTAATTTTATATTATTGAGACACTCCTAGCATGGATCTCTCCATGGTATATTAGGTGACCTGCTGTTACGTTTTACGTCTCTACGTTATAAGTTAATACCGTGAGGATGCATTTGGTTAAACGCCTTAGTTTTTTAAGCGTTAAGTATTTTTTTTAAAGTGTACTTAAATTTTTCAATTACTGCACATCGTATTTGTACATATAGTCAATCCTTCTATAGCATCAAAATAGGGACATTGCTATATAAAAATATGTTAGGCACAAAAGATGTTCTATAAATACTTGATAACACTTATATATAATATATAACCACAAATTGCCGTCATTTAGTTGTGTTGTTATTGCCATTACCATTGCCTTTTCGTTTTTCACCTGAACATCCAATACCACCTGGTAATATATATGGTTCCCGACGACCTTCATGGCCACATACTTTAGGCATATTTTGGGTTTTTTTTTTTTTTATAAATGCCTGCTAGACTTTTTTCATCGTGTAGGACGGCTTAACCGAAAATGTACTTTACGAAAGGAACACTTATATGAAATACTAAAAATGTTTAAACATCTATGAAAAGTTTGACTGTACTTATGTACAGCTATTTTCTATTTAAAAAATCTTGCTAGCTATATATTTAAAATATAAAACACCATTTAATGGCTAGGATTGTCACTTTTAACAATGTTGTATTTAGTAATACATTATGTGGGCTTTAACCCTAGAGTTGACAGGAAAATCCTACCTCACCACCTACCTTTGTGGTTATAAATTAGCGGAAGGGGGCATGCCACGGCGTACTGGGGATAAAAATACCCATTAAAATTTACATATTTTATACGAAATTGCAATTAAATCGTAAAATTTTGCAGATTGGATTTTACGTAATTTTCACTCCCTTCTTTTTCAAGGGTTTCGATAAAAAAAAATGATTGGTAAGGTAAATATTTTTTATTTTTCCTTACTTTTTGAGTTAGCGACAATATGCAGTTTTATTTTTACTACATTATCTAATGACTAATTCATAGTGTGGTCTTTACTACTTGAAAATTACATATTTATAAAATTATGTTTTCACATATTTTCGAGTTGTTAATATCATTAAAATGTCCATAAGGGATAATAATATGGAACAATAATCTTGTATCTGACAAAAGTAGTCTATAGATAAAGTAGTCTTTAGATAATTTAAAAAAACACCACCCAAACAACACGAAAACTGTAATTATAGAAGGTCAATAAATTTAAATGTCTAAACTTTTTACTGGGTTAAGCCGCCCCTAGAACAAATTGGTTCAGGTCTCGTGAGCGTCGAGTTTATCATCCAATTTTCATAAAAATACTAACAGAGATATATAAAATAACAAACAAGAAAATATGCCTAGGATACTACAGTTGAATCCGTCATAGACCATAGAGGTCGTCGAGAAACATATATGTTGCTTGATGGACCTCCAGATGCAGTGATGTCGTGGAACAAGTCATGAATAGAGGCAGTTGACAAAACTATATGTTTCAGATATAAATCATCTGCTTTCAATATTACTAAAACTAGACACTTATTTTACTACGCACAAACCATTTTAAATATTAATTGCTTAAAATAAGATAATTTGAATACAAAATGGACCTAAGAACCCATGAATTTTTCGTGTGGGAACACTTGTACGAGTATTTTAAATTAAAAGCGTCCAGTCCTTAGAACTTATATAATATATTTGTAAGCTACCATTACATTTATGCAGTTCTACAACGAGTTATCAGACAGCGTAATCTATCTTAATGTTATTTCACTAGGTAGATAATTTTTTTTTTTTTAAATCGCTTGCAGGTTTGACGTAAATTTTAGCAGATGGATATAAAGATGTGTACTTTTAATGGGGTCGGTAAGTGAACCCGGAAACATTCCGTGGTATTAAAAGATATCCAGAGTTAAGTCCACGGCCCGACCCGTAATTACTTGCACTCTGAATAACCATAAAATCCAAACATTAAGAGGATAAGCCTTCATGGGGATATCACACCACAAATCCAACAAAAACACAGAATTTCTCTAATGTAAAATATTACCTATAAAACACTAGGAGCTTTGGAGCTTTGCCTTAGCATCGAACAATAAGAATTATGCTCTTATTTAAGATTCTTAAAAACATGTTACATTTTTATTAGTTTATATAAGATCAAACTTCTAGCTGTCAAAGTATTCTTATTAGGTAAAGTCTAGGTATTCAAAATTTCAAACTATGACAGTTAATTATATACAAATAAGGACGTTATATTGTTACACATTAATTATTGAAATAATTCCTTATGTAGTTAAGTAAATCATAAAAATTGAAAGGTAAAATAAAATGGTTTCCTTAAAAGTTAATAAACTCAAGTACCAAAAAATATATTATGTTTTAATATTTATTTTATAAAAAATCAAAAATAAATTGACAGTTAAGCATTTTTTAGTGCATCTAAGTGCAAGTGAAGAAATAAATAATTACTGCGATATCAAGATATTAGAATATCCGTTTTCTAGTTAAGTCTCAACTATAAGCAAATAAATATAACATTAATTTTAATTTTAATGAAAATAAGTAAAAACTATACGTCATAGTGTGTTTATATGTAATTACTAATACTTGTATTTGTATCAACTCTGCTCCATGTAATCAATTATTGTTGAAAATTTTTCACATTGTTGAAAATATCTGTGTTCAAAAAGCTAGGGACGTACAATCTTTCATAAGTACTTTTATACAACTTAATATTTCTTTCTAACTGATTACTTAAAATCAAAATAATATAGCATTACGAAAATATGAATACAAAAATAATGCAGTGTGCAGGTTTAAAGCTCTCGATGTGATGTGGCTTATTGCACTCTTCATATTTCCAGCTTATCTGGATCGTAATTATCAACCGCCGATTACTCGCCGCCGTTACTATGGCCCAGGATAACCCATGAAGGAGACCTGCAGATGCAGCAAGATGCATCCTTGTGTGAGATACACCAGAGATCACTGCACCAGAAAACATTGCAACGAATGCCAAACCAACGATCTGCGAAACCTTTACCTACAACCTAAGAAGCATTTTAATACAACTAGCTTAACATTAAAAATAGTTATGATTAGAAATTCAGAAGAAAATACTTAATATTTCATAAATTCATATAAGGACAGAATCATTCAACAAATATACTTAAATATGTATTTATATTTCTTGATTTTATAAAATGCAATGCCCTGCATTTAGGTGTTGATGGTTTTACGTAATTAAAAATACATCAACATTTTTTTTTCGTTTATTTAATGTCTTCATGAGACTTGAGTCAAAAGAAATAGTCTATAGATAGGCAAACTACTTTAATTTAGGTAGTGCATAATTGATTCAACAGTATACAAGAGATATAGCATAGACATATAATGTATTTCACGATTAAGTGCATGCAGAGAATATTTTGTATAAGATGGTAAGACTGTAAGGAATAACGAGGTAGGTAGCCAAAATAGTATATTTTAATTAAGCAATTGATTATGATATGGACCTGGCTGGTGCATGTTCTTTCGATGTCACCGAAGAGTATAAGCAATACATGTTTTAACTTATGAAAAATATATCTAAGAGGTTGAATATTTCTGCATCTCGGGAGATGTTTTCAACTGCAGCAGTTTGCACGATGCCGTTGCAATTTTGGGCGATAAAAAAGCGCCATCTATCAGGAAAGTAGGCTAAGTTAAGAGGTAGATAAACATTTCGAACCGTTAACATCTAAAGTCCTTTGCCCCATCTCTTTTATATGTAATTTTAATCCGTTCACAAGAGTGAAACAAAGCGCTCGATTATTTTACGACGATAAATATGCCCGTATCGTATTTCCGAGGTATCAGGAGATCATAAACCGCTGTAGGTTTTCGGTTCGCCGTTGTTTTCGCGTTTTTTATTTTATTTGAAATTACACGTTTTACCAAAGGTAATTTCAATCGGCTCTCGATTCAATAATGCTGCCTCCAAAATATGTGAAAATATTTATGGGGAGATATCAAACGGAAATTTATGGTCGCTTTGGCCGGGGATTATATTTCATTGATTTTTTGCAAATCGCTTTTTTAAAGATTAAACGTTCAATTTTGTGCAACGAAGTGGCTTTTAATACATCCAAAAAACAGTACCGATTTGAAAAATAAGTTGTAAGAAAACTTTGCACACAGAGAATAAGTAGATACAAATAAAGAACAAATCATTGTTTTTCATGGGATCTACAGTAAAGTGCTAGGTTATCATACGAGAGGTCACTTGTTTTAGACGAAATATATATATATTAAAAAAATGTATTATTAACGTATTATTTCAATAAATAGCGAAGCATATATGCCGTGCTCAAATCTATTGATATTAGCGCCTCAATATTCCACATACACCATTTAAACATGTTAAAAAATATGTCAAAAACCATTGAATCCACATTCTATTCCACTACTGTTTATTTTTATTTCCTGTAAACTTTAACATAAAAAATATTCTTTATTGAAAAAACATTACTTAAATATTTCTATTGTAATTTTATTTTATTCACATCTCTATGAGCTAGGAGTTTCAGTATTTTGTTGTCAATAAATAGCGAGTCTTACAGAATTTTTTGTATGAGTTTATGTTTCTGCATTGCAACCAAACCCTGGTTTAAGCACTTAACGACCATTTTGGACAACATATGTTTACCAAACTAATGGTTTTTCATCTACAAATGAAAGAATCGAGGACATATTATCGTCATAAAGGCTGTTAAGGTTTTTCAAAATAATCTAATCATTCACTGTATTTTTAAATACATATTGTATTTTCATTTTTATTGAGTAATAACCAATTTTTATTTTTTATGTATTTAAGGTTGTAGTGCTTAGTGAGTTAATCTAATATACGAGTATATTCGAGAACGTTATGGGAATGAAAATATGGCCTGAAAAAATAATGATAACAATTTGACACTGGCTTAAATTTACATGACCCCCGAGGAAGACAATGCGCAGGGGTCAACACTGCGAAATTGGCTCACGATCTTCCTTTTGCGGGATGAATTAAAATGAATAACAACACGCGCAGTATTTTCGTCTTCGTCCGGGCAATTAATTTCGCATTTTGTCGGACCGCATGCGAAATTTCGAAAACTCACCTGCCCTCTTACGAAAGATAAGGGGGCTAGCAGTGTAGTAACTAGAAATCAAGCTGGAGTAAAGTGCGTGAGGGGCGTATTGCGACAAGAGGGCGCAAAAGTTGGATGGTTGAAAAATATACATATTAATGCAGCATTGAATGAACATAATATTATTATGATGACATTGAGGAGATATTAGCAGGTAGAGGGTTGATGTGAATGGTGGAAGATTGGCAAGAGTAATAAATCGTTTTGGAAGATCTTTGTCCAATAGTAAAAAGACTCGATACGTGAGATCATCAATCGATCAGCATATCATGAGATATATAAAGATATTTGTAAATCATAGATTACAATCCTATTAAGAAATTACGTGATTATTATTGACCTTGATGACTTTAGAACAATCATCCAATTTCCTTAAAAATGCATGACATTTAGCGTAATTTTGGGTGTGCAGTCTTGAAATAAAGCAAACATTTGTAGTTCAGAACTGTTTGGCTGCTATTTATGGCCACTTTATGCTGTAGCAATGGTGACAATATGAAAAAAAGTATACTTTTTTTTTCTTAAATCGAGCATAAGAGTGGGTAAGAAAAACACTCTTGAATTATCTGTCACTCTTTTCATCGTTGTTAAAAGTACTAATCTATGTTTTTGCAACGCTACAAAAATTAGAAGCTGAATAATTAGTGTTTTGTTAATGAATTGACAAAAAAATGTGTGCTTACCTTTCAATAAACGCAAAATCTTTTACTAATTAAATATACACATACTATACATCAAATTCTTTATACGCATCAATTTATTCAGAAAAAATATCGGCAGAAGCGGGATGCGAACCGCGAGCCTTGGAACCAACCGTTGCTCTTGTTCATTACCCTAGTCCACTCGACTATCTCTTGCCCGTATATGCATGTATAGTATGTGTATAGTTAATATTGTAATATAGTCAATGATCTATAAAAGAAGATTAGAATATTGAAAAAATAAAATAATATTATAATAAATATATAAATCCATGCAAAATCTTTTATACGGTGGTATAAGCGAATGAATGAAAATAGCGTTTCACACAAATTCATCGTTAATCTGGTTCATCCGTCACGCCGATGGGTGAGATTCAGTTCGGCGAGGGTATTGGGCTAACAATGGTCAATTAACCAAGCTGCTTCTCCGTGCATTATGAGAAGTTCCTGCGCCTGTTATCTGTTCACAGAGATTCGATCCTGCTCGTTGGATGGACCCGAGAATCCGTCCAAATCTTTCCGGGTCTCTTACTTTCGCATTTTTACTCAGCCGCTTTGGGTTAATCTCAGTCTCACATCTCGTAATGACGCTTTATTAGCTAGAGTTATTTCAATTGTTCCGCACTTTTCTCTTCTGCGATCCTGATACAAAATACGCATAATTCTTCTGATTCAAATAATTAATCAGAAAAATTGTGCAAATTTAAAAAAAAAATGTTTTTATTTACATCAAAAGCCAATAATATAACACGCATTTATCATTTATTTATTTAATGTGAAGTTAAGATTCTCAAAGCTATAAAGTAATAAAGAAGTGTTAACATATACTATTGAGTACCAATAATACCCATCAAATAGTTTCTTTAAGCATAACCTTTTTAACAAAGTTCAATATGTTTTTTTATGAACACGTTTTGAATTCTTATAAAAAAAAAAAAACATTTTCATTATTTTCTTCGTTGCAATATTTTATTTTGAAAGATTTTCTCATTGAATTAACGAAGTCTCGTAAAGAAAATTCAGCATGCAATATTTATAGAACTTCTTTTAATTGCTGAGAAATGCAATATTATACTACTGACATTATCTTTAACTAAAAGTTTCTTTCCAAGGAATTGGATATTGCAGTTATTAAGCCAAGATTTCATTAGGAAAAAAACGCTGTAAAGCATTTAGTAACGAAATAGTATTGTTTTCTGAAATATTACAGAGGGGCATAAAGAAACATAAAAAAACTTATAGAACGATGTTTCTGTGATCTATTAGTTTTTTTCTCAGATAGTAAAATCTTTTTATTACAGTCTTGCTCTCGTTACGTTTGGATTAAAAATGTTTTACCGTATCTTCAATATTAGAGGGAGAAAAATAAAAACGGTATTTTATTATTTATTTTTACTTGTGTCAGTGTTTTCTATTGTTTCGCTTTCGGCTTGCGAAATTGTAAAATAACCAAAATGGAAGATAACCAGATATATCCATGTATTATTTATACCCGCTTAGAAAATATAATATCATCGCGTGAATCGAACTATTTGGGTTCGGAGCCCATTTGTAATATTCATGCGCTTATTCTTCTAGAACAGTGAAGAAAAATCTTTTCAGAATTTTTTCAGCGAAGGCTCTTTTCTAACTCCATATTGATTTCAGCCATATAATAATTATTTTAACACACATCTTCACCGTTTTCATGCTTATTGTGAGTTTTTTTCTGAAATAAGAAAGGGGGTTATTTATTTGTTTGTAAGCCTACAGGACTTTGTAACACTTGTGATAGGATGGAATCCCTAAAACAGTTAACAAAAAGGTTTTTCCCTTAATTTATTTTATGTATATCACTGATCTTAGTTTGCGTACAAATTTTAAATTATCATCCGTATTCTTTTTAGAAAACGTTTAATGAACAATAGTATTTTTCTTTTAATATATTTTCAAGTAAAAACGGTATTTTAAGGCTTTTAAACATTAGGATATAAGCCGTTCTTATTTTTCAATATATTTATACTATTTATTTAAGTTGTTATATATCAGTTTAATAGGTATGAAGTTTGCATAGCTAAAAATGTCATTTTTTTCTTTTTTTCTTTTGTACGTATCATTTTAACCAACCAACTCATTGGTTTGTCATTGCTGGTCCAACGCTTTTGTTATCCGTTTGTTTTGCCAAAAATACCGAAGTGGATTTATGAGATCCTGATAACGAATAGCGTCGTCATACATTAGACACTTCCAAAGAAGCTGTAAAAAGTCCGCCATTCCAATAATGTATTATTTTTATTCGGGCGTGAGTAAACGCTATATTGGCACTATCTCCCCAAAAGAGAACTTTCATGGCCTGGCACACACATCAAGGGATTATCTTTACATATTATTATCTCCATAAAAAATGGGTAAATAAAAGTTTTCGTTTCCTGAATAGAACAAACAAAATATAATTTATTACCTCTTTTTTATCATGTTCTCCCAATACCCACGCTGGGATAATGTTTTCTTACAAATCGTTTTCCGATGTTTTTTATGCCTAAACATATGTGAATTTATTTTTTAATTCACGGCATATGACTCCAATCCCATTACGATTTTTATGGGCAATTTGACATAACTACGCAATTTTGCTATTGATATATGTGGTGAATTTTCATATAAAACTTAGTAAGCAGTAGTAAATAAATTTCAAATAAGTAATTTATCTATATCTTACAAACTGTAACCAATCATTATTTGAACCACCGTCTAATCCACATGCTTTTTACCCTTAAATTGCTATGAAAACATAGTTAACTCTACTACAGAATGACAAGAGCCTTGGCCTTCTAAGCCAAAACAAACAAAATAATTTAAATATTTCTCCAATATAGAACATCATCAACATTGCATATCAAGCGTCATCATTATTTTGTGACTTTCCTTCCAATGATAAACATTCTCAAACTCTCACTTTTATTGCTGAAATTGAATATGATCGCTTATATAAATGAATTATTGTCTAATTGTCACATGTTACTTACGATTAACTGTGCATTGTCAACGTTGCAAAATTCAATACATTTCAATTAATAAAATTCTCATTCGTTTTATTTTGCTCGGACTCCGCTGCAAAAGCAAACAATGGCAGTTAGAGCGGTGCAAAAAACTTCAGGAGGAGGTGGATTTCGCAGAATAATGTATCAGGCGCAGTGACTAACTGCAGAGGTAGCGGAAGTCGTACCGTGCGCGGGGGCATATCACTCCCTGGGGGGCGGGGGTGGAACATCCGGCGTGTCGCGACTGGTGCACCCTCTGTGCCAATACTTTATTACGTCACCAAACGGCGCGCACGGGAGGAAAAAAATAGAATCGAAAAAAGTCGAACGTATCAGGAGTGCAGGAACGAACGAGCATTCGATTAAATACCGGTATTTTATTGCATTTTTTCACACCTATTTAAAATATTGTATTTGTTGAAAATGTATTTTATAAAAGATTTTGTACTCGTATTTACATATTATTCTCATACGATTACACAATTTCAATAAGATATATATTCCTTAAATCTCATATATAAATAATTAATTTATACCAGGAGAACAGTAGGCTTAAAGAGGTGTCTAATAAATAGTTAATCTTGATATTCTTTCATTGTTTATTTTATTGGATTCCGATACTTGCCTCATTGTGCATCTTCATTTCAATTTTGCAGCTTATTTCTTTCATCTATTGCTTTTTTTAATATTCTAAGTACTGATCAAAGCCAGGAATACAGAAGAATTCAGAAGGTGTAAAATGAAACCCGTAGGTAACAATTGAAACCTAAATTCATAGCATAACTCCACATAATATGATATTTCTCTCATCAATCAATTCGAGAAAAATTAACGGCGGATGCAAGGATTTGAACGACGATCCTTGTACACCATGTCCAGTTCTTCATTTCCTTACTTTATATTTGTTTAGTTTAAGTTGTATTACACTGCATAGTTCTTAAAAAAACTCCATACTCAGCTAAATTAATACCAGGAGTACAGCATTGTTAAGGAGGTGGTCTTTACTTCGTGAGCTAATCCATCTCCATTCTTCTCTCCAGTTTTTATCATGTTGCACTTTGCAAGCCAACGGTTCTTCGAATGGCTGATTAATACCAGGAGTACAGCAGTGTTAAGGAGGTGTCCAATGAATCGCTGGTGTTGGGCGGAGAGTGTCTGATCCGACCCAGGGCGTCGCTGCAGCTGTGGGCGGCACTAAATCACCGCCCAGCCACCCGCCTATGCGAAGAAAAGGGAAAAAGTCTCTCACAAAGAAATACACACATATCACCGGGACTGGCTAAACATACTATCGTATACAGACTTTAGTAGTTTAAGAATTCCAAGGCTTTCCAACTTATTTATAAATATATAACTTAATTTTTTCTATGTTACATTTTCTTTTTCACAATATTAGAGTTTTTCCCAATAAACCGATCAAACAATACAAAAACTCTTTTTTTTCCCTTGAAGTGTAGGTCGTACAATATTCTTAAAAATCCAAGTGACGATATACGTAACATTTCACTAGGCTGCCGTAAGACCTGAGTAAGTTGTGTAAATCAAATAATTGTACAAATCATACTTCGAACTAACTACTAAATTTTGCTTTTCAGTAATATCCAAAACTGAAAGATTAGGCAATCAATAGATCAATCATTTTTTTATAAATATTATCAATCAAAATGAAACTGAATTCCAAATAATAATATTTAAAACTTTTATTTTGGGACAAAAGTATCTTGAATTTATACCGCAATTTTCACCCATCACTTCTTATTAATTTTTTTCAAATCTCAAAGTATAATAATACAATTAAATTATGAATTTCACGATCCTAAAGCATGGTTACATTTTACTGAATTCCCCGATCCATTGCTTTCAGTTGTCGCAATTTAAGTATCCTTGCAGCCTTCGTATTTATTTCTCAGGGCGGAATGGATGTGCGATTCTTTAATCGGGAGCGCAGAAAGTCGGGGTGATTTATCGCAATTTTTTGTATTTAATTCCGGTGGAAAGGCGCCTCGACGCTCGCAGGCAAGTACGGAGTAATGGCCAGAAAATAGCCGCTAATATGAATGGGCCCGAAAATGGCAATAAATTCGATAACTCTTCGATATATGGACACAAGAAATGTACTTATCTTGTACTGAGAACGAGCCGCACTTTTTACGGTTTACTTCTTAGACAATTGCGTACTTTTATTTATTATTATTATGATTATTATGTTAGGATTTTTTGTGTAATAAAATAATACCTCCGCCAAATATCTCACATAAACACAAATTCATTTAATATTTTTTTTGTAACTTACATGTTGCATAGAATTTCATATTAAATTTTGCAGTTTGACATTTGTAATAAAACTAATGACAAAAAAATCCTTTCAAGGATTCATTTGTAAATAAACAATGTTTTTCATCTATAATCGGTAAGTAATACCGGCATGTGATTTGAAATATACTGATAGAGTAATATAATAGTAAATTATTTAGTTATAACGAAGAATATAAAAATCGTTTAGTGATAAACGATGCGTTCTAATTATGTTTATTAATTGTCAGTGGAGTTCAAAACTGGTCAAATTAATAGCGCGTAAAAAATATTTTTACTTTTTTTTTATGTAAACGCATGCAGGAGAGCACATCCGATCAAGACCAGTGCACTCTATGACGCTCAGCCAGGGAGACTGGACGCTGCATGCGGGAAACGTGTGTTGTGTTCGTATTTGTGTGTGGGTTGGGGAGATTGCAAGTGTATATTTATTTGTTTCTTGAAGAGATCCAGATTGTAGGAAGGAGGAAACACAGACGCTGGAAGAGCATTCCATAGCTTACCGGTGACATTAAGGAAGAAACTTTGGAAGCTGCCAGTTCTTGGTCGACATATATTAAACGTGTATGGATGTTCGGCAAGTGTAAGACGAGTTTGTCGGCTGTGAGTGGGTGGAGGAGGAATTAGTACTTTAAGTTCCGAAGAGCAGCGACCGTGGTAATAACGGTAGAAAAGACTAAGAGAAGTAACTTAAAAAACTATGATTTAATGAGGACAATTTTTTTAAAAATATATCAATTAAATTGTCAAAAACACGTGGAAATGAAGTTTTAATTAGCACAGTATATCAAAAGTAGTATTAACAGTATTTAAAAAAGAAATATTTTTTACAGCAGATTTAACAGTTTTGATATACACCGAAACAGTCAGTCCATTCGTCTATTTTTCAAATATCCTATTATCTCTAAGCATTTGAAATGTATTCTGAATTTCAAGAAAATGCGTAAAGAAAAAATAATAAATTTCAAGATTATTCAAATGAGGTATTATTCCAAACCGCAATATAATATACAGTTCTTTTCCATCACTGCACAACCCTCTTTGCATCCGACCAAGAATAAAAAACCGAACAATTTCCATCTTCCCTCTTTTCTTATTCCCACCCGTTTCCCAGTTTTAAACCTTTCCCAAACCCCGAGAGATTACCCTGTCCTATTTATTTTACCGTATCGTAAAATCTTAATTCGAAAAATCGGATTTTTCTTGGAGAACCGCGCATCACGTATTAAATAGCCTTATTTATGTGCTGAATATATTTCACAACTCTGAGCCTCCCAACCAAAATATATTCATTTTGTTTATTTTCATCGTAGAATATTCAAAATATCCTTCTCATACAAATTATAAGTACCTTATTAAATTATAGACTAACGACAATAACATATTGTATGAGCAGTTTTAGTGAGATCACCGTAGTTAACATTTAATTGATTATTTAAATAGTTAAACCGTCACAAAATATTCTGAATAATATAGTTTTTTTCTCTCTTTGATTACAATACACTTACTGTTTTATATTCCGCTTACGCAACGCATAAATATTCGTTTTACTTAAATTCACAAATACATTTTTTCTGACATAAAATTTCAACTGTATCCTTTCATCGCGCCCTTTCCCGCCGGCGAGCAAACTTTTCCGTTGCAAAGTGTTTTCCTATGGAAAATTATTAGATAAATACAACCATCAATCCTAATTTCGCGTTCGGGGCTAGATGAAAATCAATTTATTTTGTTTATGTAACCGATGAGAATTTCTGCGCTCCGGGTATAGATATCCGCTGAAATTACAAATTTCCACCGCGAAATTTGTTTATCCTTCGTCCGTCAGCGCTTCAGTCGGTATTTCATAATAAATAAAATTCTCGGCACATCGTCAATAGTGGAAGACGTCTCTAATTTGACAGGGTTTTCACGATCGTATTTTCGCATCTTCTCAGAGAGTCTTTTTCGCGGGCCGCTTTTCCTTTCTCCGCAACTTTCACGACAAAGAAATACAATTTCTCTATCGACGGAGCTTTGCGTAAATGCGGACGAAAAAAAATGCTCAAGAGAAAGCGAAATTCCACCGTCGTATTGTTTTTCGCGCGAAACGCTTAAAAAATTCGCGACTTTGCCATTATTGTTTTATGTAAATATTTTTATTTACGTTTTTCGGCTCTTTTGCGCCGTTTGTTTATCTGTAGCGATAATAAAATGCAGACAAAGAGGCATTTCTTACTCCAGCTATTTACAATACTTATTATTTTACGTCTTTATTTACGCTGGGTATATAAATGTTTAACAAAGCCCTTTTGGAACTCTGAAGTAGCTAAAAAAATATTATTTTAATATAACAGCAATGGAGCCTTTTGTACATTCAACATATTGTTTTACTTTGTTTTCATATGTTTCACATTGTGTAACTTTTAACATCCTCCTCTCTCAAAACAACAAGGAGAGAGAGGCGTTATTACGTCGCGAGGGGCAGGATGGGGAGCAGGGCAGCAGACAAAGACTTTCTTGTAGAAGCGCACTGATTTTATTGACTTAAAAACATTACAAGGTTAGGGCCGAGCGGAAACATACCGCCGGCCGCAACAATGACGTTGTCTCGCTTATCGCTCGGGACTCACTGACGCTGGGACAAACCGCGTCGGTCGCCAGCGCTGTCCGTGGCAAAATTATGTACTAGTGCCAATGTGGCGATATGCATAAAAGTGTGGCGAGCTATAAAAATATAAGACGAAAGATTGTTTGTCGAGGTTTTCGGTAACGGTAAGCAAGACTACATCATGATGATGTCACTTTTATTTATATTATTAGTAATTAGTTTTTGTATATATATTTAACCTTGAAGTGTGAATTACGCTTGACGTGAGACTGAAAGACCGTATCTTACGTAAAAATTAAACAATTAATAAATACATGTATGAAGCATAATGTAAGAACTTCAACCTAAATATCTTCACATATTAATACATATAAGTTTAACGGTCATTAAGCCTTCCAAACAGTGTGAGATTAATAACTTTGCTCTTCTGTCATATCTTATCAATCATTATTAGAACTTAACAATTCATTGACTTACTATCAGTACATCTCCTACGTTCACCTCCTGATACCAGAACCCTGACGAGCGCCACTTTACTACCTCATGCCTTAACTTCCACCTCGTCAACTTTCTTCCCAGCACCATTCAGCTCTTATTTTGTTGCTACACGTGTCGTTAAGGGACAACATAGTGCATTATTTCTGTAGTTTTTACTATTATTTTATTATAATATATATAATTTATTATCAATTTATAGAAGTATCGCATTTTGAAATGTACTATAAGTAATATCATATTTATTAATTGAACACTTATTTTCGGCGTGCTCATATTCAATATGTAATTTATGGAAAAAATAAAGTTATAAATTGAACGGTTTCACTTGTATTTTCAATGTTTTGAGCATTCACTTTGAGATCCATAATAAATTATAAATATTTATTTATTTATTTACCTTGTTTTCACATGGATCACGTAACAAAAGTTCTCTATTAGGAGACTGCAGTTTCGACTAACTCGTAGTCTTTCTCAATCCTTCTCTAGTTAAGAGATAACTGAGCTGCGTTGTACTTATAAGTGGTGTAACACATTTTTGTTTCACTTGATTAAAATTTCAATTCAAAATTTAGTTCAAATGCACATTCAACGCTTTATTGAGTTATTATAAAAATTTTCTTATTAATTAATATTTCAACAGTGGACGGACACAGGCTGATGATGATGATGAATTAATATTTAAGCATAAAATGGGAGTGTATTGGTTGTATTTATAAAATCTACTCATACGCAATACAATTCCGGTGATTACTTATTAATCAATTGAAATTAATTTCGTCACATAATTGAATCGCTAAGCCGCGAATTGTATTCATGTACCTCTCCATATAGTTTCAAGCACTTCAGCACTCGTATTAAGAACGCGCCCGTACACAATCCTAATATGAACTCTGTCCCGGCAATGTTTAATTATTGTAATTCCACTCCAATTTTCCACAAGGCGCGCCTGTCATTTACACAAATAGGCTCTCAGAGCAACCCGTTTTCTTAGCAAATTTTCCGCCGACCTCTTACGATCCACCAGGGCGGCAGAACATTAGAGGAGGTGGCTGAAACACCTTACGTACTTAAAACGGAAACTAAACGCTTCAGTTTTATAAACAAGTACCTCGTAATACCCGCACGGCGATGTGGCAAACCATTTAGCGGATCGTTGAAATCTCGTATTCTAAATTTAAATTTCAGAAATAACTCTTCTAAACATCAAGTATTAATCACGTAATTTATTCAGTACTAATTCAATTTACTTAAAGTACATTTCAACTATTTCAGAATAATTTAAATTGTATTATTTGGTGGGTAAAACTACATTAATAATGAATCTCTATATTATTTCATATATAAATATTTTATGTGGTGAATTTCGCTAACTATTACCAGATATCAAATAAAATATTGTTCTACAAACATTAGGAATCGAACATTGATGAAATTACAAGTAAACGTTCTAGATTTATAATAAATAAATACAACACATAAGGTGATATTATCTTTTGCGAAAAAATATGCTTAACCTTATTGGTTAAAAAATGTTTAAAGTATAATGAAAATTTATCTACTAGAAAGAAAATTGATAATGTTTCACTCTAGTTATTCACACGATAAAATCTAAGCATTTGTCGCTCACGCACGTAAATTAATAAAAAAAATACAGTGTTACTGATGATACACTTACCGGAAAACCCCATTACATCGAACAAACTTAATGCATTTCGCTACGATAACACCATAGATTTAGCGATAATGCGATATCGTCCCTCCTCGGGAAAACTATATCTTGCGTCCACCTGCTCTCCTGTTACCGGAACCCTGGCGAGCGCCACTTTGCCTCCTCATACCTTCGCCTAGCGAACCTCCACCTCATCCACTTTCCTCCCAGCGCCATTCAGCTCCTCTCATGTCGCTTCACGCGCCGTGATGGAGCACCCCACATGTTATTAACACAATTTTCCGGGATTGAAAACTGCCAGGGTTGCATACTCGCAGGAAAATGGAAGCAATTTGTATACTAACTGTTGTCATCATTTCACGGCAACGCTCTTTTGCATGTTCAGAGGATTCACGAACAGGCTTTTAGTCTGGAATGTATTATCTTCGTCATTGCAGTTGATGTGAATTGTCTGTTCGAGTCGTATCTACATACGAGTATATATCATCGAATGCTTTTTTTTTCGGGATCATAAAAACAGAATTAACGAGAAATTTTAAAAATTATTACGTAATTCTATTGCCTTATGTTTGAATTACGAATTGCCTATAAAATAAATTTATTTTTTATTTTCTAGGTATATTTTCCATTTTTACTACAATGATTGCATTACTCTTATTTCATTACTATTAAATAAATAACGTTACTTTAACTTACTAATGTTATTAACATTCATTACGTTGAGTAACTATTGTGACACTGCGGTTCCTGGTACACTCCACATACAGTCAATCGTGCGACTAATCACTACATGCAACATACCATAAAAAGTATAAAAAAACTTAATGTCTAGCATATTTCTTTGATAAATATATATATGTGTTTTTGTACAAAAACTAAGCTATCCCATTTTTATTTAATATTTTTCGTTCGTATATTCAAAAATTTTAGCCAATTTTAATGCATATTCCTGAAAATATTGATGCGCAATGCAGTCAATTTACATAAATCACTATAAATATTCGTTGATAAATGTTTTTTTTTTTATTAAAATAGTTTCCGGTTTGTAATATTTTCGTCCGCTTCATTTTATATCCCAGAATTTATTTGAAACATATTTTGTTCCCAAATTTATAGTTTTATAAGTAAAATACGTATCGTTTATATTTTATACGTTTAATACTTATAAATCCAGTGAGATTAAAAAAGTTTTCTGAAACCCAAAGTTTTCGCATAAAATTTAATTAATATAGTCATACCCTTCGGATGAATCTAATCTCAGCCCTGCCTGTGAGGGTGAAATGCTTTTAAAATAGCTGTTAAGGTAAACCTAACTTGTGATGAAGTTTACAACCTTTTAATATTAAACAGCTTACGCAGGTAATATTTTATTTTGGATATTTTATAATTGTGGCTTATTTCAAAATTATCTACAGAATCGACTTCGAGCGAAACCATTTTAGATGTTAGTATTCTGATTCAATTTTCAATGTTGTTTTGATTAGTTATTACTTATTTGAAGATTATGTTTTTAATTATTTACTGGATTTTATATCCAATTAATGTTATTAATTGGATATAAAATCCAGGTAAATTATTATAAATTAATAAAGAAAATAAATAAAGCGTCTTGTAAGTTTCATATGTTATGTTCTCTTCCGTTTACTGTGATTATAGATCTGATATCGATTGGATTGTCTTTTTTGTAACTATTATTAAATTAACCAATTACATAGTCATCATTCACAATTTATTCATCTAGTTATGACACGTACTGCAAATATTGAACGCAAATATAAGACATGTATTATTTTTTTTGCTTAAATATTCTTATACTATTTTTGTGATTTAAAGTATCAGGGCGGCAGCAACATTCGTAGCTTTGTTCAATTTTATGAAAAGAGTTTTGTTCCGAAAATTTGAAACCCGAACATTTCAACGTGTCACGGGCACATGTCGGCATATCCAGTTTTAATAACAGCAACTTTATTCCACCAGGCAGTCAGCCGGTGGCAGAAGGTGAGGCTTCGTTATTAAACGACGTAGGTTATGATATATCGTTATTTGAAAAGCGCTGTGTTTACGGTGTATGGCGAATAAAAGAGTTCATATTATTTGGCGTCCACTTGCCCGTAACACTTGCTCCCCATATGTTCTCCTGATATATTTTTTTCGAGAGTGATTTTTTCAACGCTGTAAAAACATAACTGTGCCGCTTTTAAATAAAATATTTTCACGTATCGCCGAGTTCTTCGCGTCTAGTGACACTCGACTGATAAAAAATAATTTAAATCGAAATGTTTTATTCAAGTTCAAGCTTTTTATGCCAGATATAAAACACGTATGTGGATTTATAAAATGTCATACAAATATGAAGACTCTTCTTGATATTTATTATGATTTTGTAACGACTCGAATAAATATTATTTTAAAAACATCTTTAACGTATAATATTTTTACATATGAATAAGTTTCCATTTCTATTGATACTGAGCGCAAAAAATATTCAAATATTTTCACATTCTAAATATATTTGGAAACGTGAATTGAGAATAAAATACAAAATACTTTTAGTATATATAGTTCTTGCTGTAGATGTTATTACGAGTTACTTCTAAAAGGGGAATTTATTTTATTTTATGTTGTATATTTTAATAATACCAAGATCTTGCTAACTTAAACTTCTTGTATTATTTTTCTATGACAAAATAATTTCTCAGAATTAAAATTTTAAAAATCCCATATCCGTTCAACGTCTTGAACACCACAAATCTTCGCGACTCAGTTTGGTTAGTTTCCAATCTTCTTCTTCGTAGTATCAATCCGGTGGATTGGTTTGCAGCAACAAAATCTTGCATCTCTATCTCCACTCCTCTCGATCCTCTGCAGTCTTCTTCAGCTCAGCATAAGAGCTACAACTCATGTCCTCGAACACTTGCTGCAAATACTTCCGTCTAGAGGCGCCCTCTACAGTTTCTACCCTCAACCATCCCCTCCACAATGTCGTGAAGAAGACTGTCGTGGCGCATGGTGTGACCGATTCATCTCTCTGAGATGATTCTTAATAGGTGCCTATCCTCCTCGATTTTCCAATATTCACATCTTTTCCCAAAATATATCGTCACCCGAAGTTCTACCTAGGAACATATATGGACCCCGACGACCTTCAGGGCAGATGCCCAAAGTCTGAAGAGCCAGCAACTGTAGTAGCCGAGGAATATTTTTTTGTTTACTAAAAACTTATTTACGTAAAATTTTGTTCAAAGTGTATTGGAAAATTTTATACTAGAAGCCAAAAATAATAAATAAATAACGATAATAGCAATAACAATTATTATTATTTATATTAGTTAAAAATATTTACGTATTGTTTTAGCAACAGACTCTTATGTGAGTGTCATACAAAGTACATATTGATATTTTACAAGACATTCTAGCCCTTCTTTTTCACTTTTGTCGGATATGGGTGTCAGAGTGTTTTGAGTGATTTCCTCAAGCTGTGTAGGATAATGGGAAATCGAAAGAGGGTGGAAATGCTTCCACATAAAAAACAAGTGTTTCTTCAAAGTGACCGTTCTAGTGAGGAAACCCCAGACGATATCACTGTGACATCCTCTGCCCGATATTTGACCCTCGAACTTTTTGTATTGGAGTCTTTATAGGGGTCTCGACACACATTTACAAACATGTTACCCTGAGACATTCTTCACCTTTGGTAAACTCTTACGAAAAAAGCCTTTTTATAGATGATTATTTTTAGTAACACATGAAAAATAAACATAAAAAATTCACGAGTTCACAAAAAAAAGTTCACACATATTCAGTTTATTTGTTTATGGCGATAATATTTACATTTCTTAAGTACTCATTTTCTTGTATTACAAGAGATTATATTAAATACAAGTATTCTCGTATTCAAGCACATTCTAACATTTATTTTTTAATATTTTAATATTTGTTAAATAAAGGAGTATTTCTTAATTGAATATCAAACGTTTGAATTTTGTTTTATGTAATACTATTTTTTATCTGATATTTTTTCTATGATGTCAGTTCTATCACTTAACAATTTGGAAGACAATCGCCATCATGAACCACTTTAATTCAAGCTCAGGCAATCAGCGAGGCAGATAGATGTTAATGGTTTCATCCGATCCCATCCAATCTTGGAGCACTGCGTCTCTTCGATAAGACGTATCAAGAGCAGGACTACATATTCGGTGAAGAGATCTTTATCCTCGGATCTGTCGTTACCACGCGCGTCTATTTGATGGAGTGCCCTAGGGCTAGCGCAGGCTCTCGCGCCACCCCTTCCCCCGGGCGAGCTTCTGCTACCCTGATACTTTATCACACAGATAATATAACTTAAACCACAATTCAATGATATTTAATCGTGCAGCGATCCGTTTTCTGATTCGATTGTGATACCAATTGGAAGAAAATTGTGTATTCACAAATATTATTATACCAAATATATTTTACAACTAAGCATTATTTGAAATTCGGTAGACATTTCTAAGTTTGAAAAACAAATTAATCAACGTAAAAATTATTAAGTAGTTAAATTTATGATAATTAATTTTAAATTTCATTATTTTGATTTCTCCTTTTCAATTTTGAGTACGTAAATAATTGATAATTATGTTTCATAAATATACTTTTGATTACAAAACCCTGTTACTCATAAAAATACGACCTAGGTCGCAATGCAATAAATATCAGTTCTTTGTTTGGTTATACTTTTTTGCGAATGCTTGACTGACAAACCACTTTTTTTATTCCTATGACTCTCTAGAGCTCAACTTTATTCATATTATAAGAAGGTAAATATGATATATTTAATAGAATGGATTTACTTCACAAATTATATATCAACCCTTTCGAATCGGTTGTTGATATATGCCGCTTAAAATTCCCCTATCGTTGACATCGCTAGCCATTATATATATCGTTTTGCTACTTACGTTACTCATTGTGATATCTACGGTAGGAACTTGAAACTGCAGTCATTCCGAGTCAGAGACACTCAGATCGGCTAGAGCAAATAGAAGCACCCTGCAGCTGACGGGAGGTAGTCCTAGCACGGTCTTTGGCAATCGGGCTTTCAGCTACGCTGCACCAATGGCCTGGAATTAACTACCGGAAAGCATAAGAGAGCTTAAAGCGGAGGCATCCTTCAGAAGCAGACTCAAGACCCACCTTTTTACTCAGAGAGGCAAAGAAGCGCTTTTGGAATGATCATTCGGTCATAAAAGAGCGCTATACAAATACTAATATATAATAATAATAATAATTCCCTTTATCAACCTACATGTATTCTTAACAGGAATCTGTAAAGCATGTAAATAAATATCGTAAGGTTTCCTCACAGGAGCGATTATTCTGTAAACCATGTGTGTCAATGCCACCACATGTGTATTACATAATGAACGTTTGTTAAATGAAAAAGTTTTTTATGCATCATCTCATAGCTAAAAGATACAAGAACCCATGTGAAATATTAAAATTTGTCAGATATGTGCATTTATGCTTCAAATAATAGTTTTAAGCAAAAAAAAATGGTTTGGAAAATTCACGCCGTATTGACAGTATATTTTGTATTCCACCAAGCCGTAACGAAGTGGTTAATAAAGTGCCGTATAAATTCTCTTTTAACACGGATACAATATATATGAGTATATAATCTGGTGAATATTTAGAATATATATTCCAAAATCATTATAAAGCTCTGCATTACTTCTGATTAAAATTACAATTGATTTGACATCAAAACATGCACGAACTATGCCATCCATGCATTACACAAATTGGTTAAAACATTCACTGCAATACATTCCATGTCATTTTCACTAGTATTGATAAATCCCCGTGGTGTTTCAGTCTCCACCAATTTAATCATGCGGTCGCAACCATTCAGTTAGTTAATATTTCGGAGAGCCTCGCTGTTCAATATTTAGAGAAGAGCCACCGAAATGTTTTGAAAAGCCATAAAATATGTGGCAAATGACCCGGCCCAAAATATGTCTCCCTGATAACTTATACAATGACTGTTCTACAATGTTGACTCTCAAAGTGAATATTCCGGCGTTAAATTGGAATATCCTGATAGGATCGGTATCCGTATTCCATGTAATATATATTCTGACATGTTATTAAAATTATTTAACTGGATGATCTTGAAGCGCGTCTCTTGGGGGAGCACTCCATTATGTGTCGGCTACAGAACTATCTAAGATGTGAGTAATTTCATCCGGAAATACGTCGGTGTTCCTGCATTGTGAAATGACTTGTGTAATTATTACTTATTTTAGACGTATTATTATACGTTGTCAGTTTGGTATTAACCTTCTTGGAATTGAAATAGATTATTAAGTAGAAAGCATTCGAAGTTATAAGAGCCGTCTTTCCCTTATTTAAAATTTACAATTATAATTTATGCAGATTTTTCATTAGTGTGTTACAAGTAGTTTTGCATAAAGTTGAAAAGAATAGAAATCAATAACGAGTATTTTTCAAGACATGATTTGTTTACAGCTTTTGATATTAAACAACTGATGATGTTGACATAGGCAGTAACGCTCAATTTTAAATCTGTGATTATTTATTCATAAAATTAACTGATTAATATTTTTACATGTTGAATCATTTTATTTTTATTTAAAGTGATGTATAATTACATTTCATTCAAAGTCTCTCGATAGGAGAAGAACAAGAAGTGGAATATTTAATATTTACCCTCAGCTTGACTTGCATAGTAACTTTTTAATTCGTTGTATAATAGCATGCAAATCTCACGAAATTAACAATTTCTCCAATATTATTACCATAAATAAACAAGTAAGATTTTATTAGAAAAATCTCCATTCAATATTAATTGCCTCTCTCATTTCAATAAATAAATTATTCAACTTCTCGTTGCGGAGTAAATTCCACCATCCATGAAAAATTCCCCGAGAGATGATTACTTATTCAATAAGTCCGGATTAACTTTAAAGTAGTACAAGTAAAGGTTAAAAGAAATATATCACTTAACCCGTTTTAAACTTTGAAAACTTGAGCTTTCTCTCGGTTCAACAGGTCTACGTATAAATCGGAGCTTTTCTCCCGTGAGGTTGTACTTTGCATGCGCCTGCTGTTTTTGTTGTCGATAACTCCGAGGGGAAAACTTTGGAGTTTTCAGAGATGTGCCGGAGACGGAATTTTACATGTAATTTAAGCACGGCCCACAAAGTTCGCAACATCCGCGGAACTTTGGCGAATTCGTATATACCAGGCGTTGCAGAAAAGGCTACGTTGAGTTTCGTTTCCGGCCCTCAGTCGCTGTGCATACAATGGAAGATTAATTATAAATTAGTGAACCCTGAAAAAATTACAAGTTAAAATTTAATAACATCAATGTTTTCATTTTATAAATAACATTAATTTGGTTTTCCTACCTCTTATAGATACAGATGTGTAAAGTCGTATATTTCTTGTTTTAATGTTGTGAGTTTGATAACCACAAATTAATGCAATCCTTACAATATTCCACTATATTTTTTTTAATTTTCTCACTTCTAAGAATGGTGTTTTCCAAAGTTTTGCATGATATCCCTTCACGTGGAGCTGTATGCTTTTGAAGATTGATAACACACCCACAAATTCACTAAAATATACATAAATATGTTCGTTATGTATCTCTGTGTAACCAATAATGATTCTTTATATCTTCGAAATTGTACTCATCAACATATAACGTTGTTCACTTATAACTGTTAATTTTAAGCCAGATCCACTGATTAAAGTATTGAAAGCTGCATTGTCTGCTCTCTCGTCTAGTTATTCCTCCCAAAATCAAACCAGTACTCCTATTTTCTTACGCAAGTATCTGTTTTCAAAACTTAAAGACTTTAGATAAACAAGATTTGCTGGAGTTTATAAAACAGGCACATTAAATGCAAAGTAAGCTCATATTAATTATCAAATTACTCGTACTACCACTTCTTTTTTAACTAAACCTCTCTTCACATGTTTAAAAATGCAGTATAAAAGTTATGAAACTCGTACATATCAGAACATACCAGAAATTAGAAACTACAATATTTGATGCATTGTTTATTGGTTTAATATCAGCTGTAAATAGAGATGGAATGGCGTAATACAGACGATTTAAATGATTTTTTTTATAAATATTCATAAATTAAATTTTATTCCGTGTAAAAGCTTGCTTACCTTTAGTCAAAGCTCAAAGTTTCCTTGCACGTAGCTCGAGGGTACGAAGTTGGAATCCCGCTGCTGAAAAACGATAAGACCCTCCGCACATTTAGCAGAATCATTTCTTCAGCCAGTTGGCTGCTTGGGAATCCGCTAATTAATAATTGTAAGAGGTGAATTTTCCGTTTTCCAAAGTAAATAAGGAGTGAATTAAACTTAAGTTTTCCTTTAATTACGCCATTCGTTCGCCGTGTAGTACTCTCGGAGAAGTTTTATTTTATATAAATTTATATTTAAGTTTCTGTGAATGCTGTAAAATATCTTCAGGAAACGAATCGTAAAGTTTTGAATGGATAGCTATTATCTGAAAACTTGGATATTATTATGAGTAGAAAAAATATATATTATTATATACGAACATGTCTAAGTCTTATGTTACTAAGTAATTTAATCGGTATAATTATTATTAACAAATACATGCAATACATACTTATTTCATTGCTTAAATAAAGAGTAAACATAAATATTCAATGAATTTGTCGAAGTTGTATTAAAAAGTGTAGCTTACTTGAGGTATGATAAAAATCGTAGCAAATGAAAGTAACGTACAAAAGTATATTTTGAATTATTAGTAATAAGAATGGTGTATAACATTTTAAAAGTTTTTTTATTGTCATGGGCCTCTGTACGTCAACTGCTACAAATTTATTAATCACGTAATATTATATGTCCACATATTTCTTGAAGCTTAAGATTACTTATTCTAATCATGTAAAAAAAAAACAATTGAAGATAAACCGGTTTACTTGATTTAGGAGTGATACAAGTAATATACAACAAGAAATGTAGTGTTTTTTAAGATAACACACAAACAGGGAAATACCGACAGATGGTGATAGTGGTTCTATGTCGCTTCTTATGTTACGTCATAGACTGCTCGAAATACACGTATCGTCGATTTATTTCGGGAATTCAGTATGAATGGGTGGTGTTTACGTGGCGTCTTTTATCTACCATAAATTTAAATTAATATGCTTTGACTAACATTTTACGATGAGGTATCAAATTCACACCAATCGGAGGACATCTTTCTCTTTCTATTTAAGATTTTTCTTTCATCTCCGTCGGAGATCGAACTCACGACCTTCAGTTTGGTAAGCAAACGCTATCACCACCAAGCTTTCCCGGCCGGCAAATGTACCCATTATTAAATCACTGCATCCTTCGGTACAATACTATCCACTTTGACGTCGCAAAGTCTTTGACTTTGGCAATATCTTTGCACAAGACAATGAGCGCACTCCCCAAACGTTCCGAAATTAGCTTACTCTCTCACAGTCAACCAGCCTTATCCGTATTGTTCATACTTCATAGGCAATCATAAGCCCTTCGGAGCCACTCAAGCAGTTCTCATGCATCTTAATTCCGCAGACGTTATCTTCCCTTCCCTTCTGCATCCAGGGCGATCCATTTCTCAGCAGCCGAACCCATCTCTGGACCACTCTACGAAAAGAGGGTCCCACTAAATTCACGCTCCAGCAGTCTCCAATCACTCCGGATGCACCCTTTGTAACAGGGCTCTGTTTTGATAGCGACATGCCCTAGCATGGGGTGACCACTTCATAAAAATTCTTCATAAAAAAACTACTGAAGAAAACAAGTGGATATAATTCATTGTGCCGGAACTTGAGAACATGATTTATCAAAAAGACCGCCCAAAATATAGAAATATTTCTGCACAAACAACATAAACAACATAAGTAATCTAAAGCAAGATTGAAAAGGATGAAAAAGAAAAAGGGTTCTTCAATTTAACATAAGCTGTTATTCGAGTGTAAACTTTTTTTTGAGTTTATTTGCTCTAACAACTCATGAGTAATATTTTAAATATTTTTTTCAATTGTATATGTATCGAGTTTGCAACGTAATTTTTTTTATATTTTTTACTTAATTGTTTGCAGTGTCTAAGGTGATACGAAACCTTAAACTCGTATGTTGTATTTTGTGACAATAAATTATTAAATAAGATTTCTTATTTAGAAAAAAAACTTAATTTTGTAACGTAAACGTATTCAGTTGAAAAACGCTTCTTATTTTAATTGATATGGAGATTATTTCTCTATCACCATTACGACACACAATTTACATGTACGACTTCAGAATTGCAGAACTTGCGTCCTCCGATTCTGAATGTTTTTCAATTTTATTTCAATATTTTTAAGCAGTTGTTTTCTTTTTAAAATTAAATGGTCACATCATTGCAAGAGCAAATTCAGTTTTCGTTTCGGAAATAATTACCCTCCAAAAATCTCTCGCCTCCTCACCCAGCGTCCCTTAACCGGTCCAGACCTTTGTCGATCTTCCATCCCTACATCCAGGACACAATACTCGCCAGGCCTAATTGTATGCGATCGGGACCAATGAAAGGTTTTATTACATTGTAAGACTCTGTTCAATTATTTCTTTTGATGTCTGCCCTTTATTGCTATTTTAAGCATTTGAACCTTTCCCATTCGATTTTTCCGAACCACTGGTTATTCGCCACTCTCTTGATATCTCTTTGTAGATATTTTCATTGTTTTCTTTTCGGTGCTATTTTTAATGATATCTGCAAAAAAACAAAGAACTGCTTCTCTAGTAATATACTCCTTTAATAGAATAGCATTATTTATAGTCTACCAATTACCATAAAAATAAATTGATTTTTAGTCACTACTTTTAAGAAACCATTTTTTCTTATCGTTATATTTAATCATAGTTTATTTTTTATGATATAAATAGAAAACATTACTTTTAATCTAAATAATGCCTTTTCAATGAATATAACTATTATGGTATTTTGGCTAAATATTATATGGCTAAAATAGTTATTTTAAGTTAGCCATGGTTGATATACTTTGACAACTCTCTTCATTCATACCCATATCCATTCAATATCTGGAATATATAATCACCACAAAATGCCACTATTTAGTTCTGTCGGCTGCCACTGCTGTCCATTTATCCTTGTATTGAAGGTCCACTTGGAAATATACAGTTCCCGGCAACCTCCAGAGCAGAAGATTGAAAGTTTTATAATCCTCGAGAAGAGTAAAATACTAATATTGTTATCGACAGAAATATACGACTTTAAACTGATATAGAGCGATACAATAAATTGAGACATTGATTGGCTGTAATTTATGATGCTCATATGCAATTCGGACGCGGAAATGTTATACTTCAGTACTAACGGATCAATTTCGTTATTATTTATTAATTATAAATATATTCTGGTAAAAGAAGATATTATATGATCACATATTCATTTTATTATTCATATTGCTTTGTACTATTTGTAAGCGAAAATTTACATGTAAGCATTATAAATAATGATGTATCAGGAAGTTATAAAATTAATACGGTATTCCTTGTGTTTAAATATGCAGAACGCTTTGCATAAATTGCGGTTATTTTCCCTCGGATATCCACCGGTGGCTTCGCATGTTCTCCTGGTGGTTTCCTTCCAGTCCGGGTGTCGGCCTCTCGCCGGGTCCCGTTCATCCCTTAATCACCGGCGCGCAACCAATTTCCCCGGAGCTTAGAACACTACCGCTACCCTCTTCGGTTTCTGCTTGCCTGATACTCCGGCTGTCTTGTTTACCTGGCCGGGGTGCTTTGTAACACCTGAGAAATTCATCAATATCTTCAAGAAGACACGCGCGTACTAGCTTGCGATATACCTTACTTCAATTATACTGCCCTGGTACAAACCGAACATAACACAAACCGTACATTTATCATATACTTGATTCATGTACACATTTTCATTACTTATAGATAATTTTAGATAATTTCATATTCTGATAAAATTTATGTATAATATTCTAGAGATATTATAGAGAAGAATAATATTTTATATTTAGCTATATAAAGGAGTCTAGCTGTTTCTTTTTTTTGCTTTTTATACTGTAGAATGTATCAAGGAAACATAAACGGTGTACAAAAAAATAGTATCAATAAATAACTTGTCTTAAATAATCGGTAGTGCAAATCGATAATAGAGTAATAATTATCATTTTGAACTCATGGAAATAGCCTTTTCTTGTACAGCGAGAAAGTGATCTTAAATCAATGCCTTGATAAGTGCTCCCAAGAAGTGCAGGTACAAGACTACCGGTTCAAAGAGCCTTGAGTCTAAGAAAAACATAAAAATAAGAATAAAAACAATACTCATATAAATTACGTAGTAAAATTTTATTCGTTAAGTTGATTTTGAATGATACTAAAAGCAATATTTTTTACAACTATTGTTACATATTTGAAAATATTTTATCCAAAATTTAGATATTACTCGCTTTATTTGAAAATTAATTATGATGAAACCGGTAGGTGGATGCCTTCTTAATTATTTGCTTACACAGTGAGAAATAACGTGAATAAATTGGCGTTGTGAAGCTTGCCATAAACAATTAATAATCTAATTTGTGCGTGCTTAATTCTAATGGACGACGACTCATGCAACCCTTTCAAACCATCCACTCGCACCGTTATTAGAAGAAAAGTGAATAAGTTAAGGGACATTTAGTTGCAGGAGGGTGAACCAGTCGAAACGGGGAAGTAACACACTTAAGCTCAAAGTGGCGGAGAGGAAAGCAGAAACATTCAAGAGGTATTAATTTCCCGATTTAACTCTGTTTACAAAGGAAAACTGCATCTTGTTCCGGGGCTTATACACGTGAGACTGCGCTTAATACGGTTACAGCACCGGGAAAACGCTCCACGAGAAATTCAACAAAAGGAGAGACCGAATAAAAGGTCTGAAATGTTCCGACTTTGTTCACGAATATAACTGTTTTATTTCCGCGAGTAATTATTTCTTACCTTTTCATTGTTTCAGGTGAGTCCGGCGGTTTTTAATCTCCCGACATTGGCGCTGTCTTCGGATGCGAAAAAAGTAATGTATAAAGAAGCACTTGTACTTAACTTTTATGTTCTTGAGAGTCAACGAAATGAAATGGAGATAAAAGCTTAAATTATCTTGGTATTTTATCACGGATCTTCCTTTGTTCGCTGCATATTTTTTTTTAACTTTTTCTAGTGCATTTTATTAAAAGATTTTTTACGCAAACAGCTGCAAAAAATCAAGAAAGTAAAACCTTATAGCTCGTTTAGTTTTATTTTATGTTCGTACGATTGCTTCCATATAGCATTTTATAATGCGACTTAGCTCAATTTATGTAAAAAATATTATCTAAATACTATTATTAGTATTCAAAAAACCATCTTCAATGTTTTTTCACTCGTATTAAGTCTCTTTTTAAATGAATTTACTACGAAAACTACATTATTTAATAAATATTGAAAAATAAAAGTTAATAACAAAATGTATAATTGCAATCTACACTTTCAAAATCCCGTCACTTATTTAAAGAAATAATAACTTTTAAAATAAAGTTTTGTTTGCTAAGTAATAATGCTCAGCTTTCAATGATACATCCCCATATCCATGTATCAGGAGATCAGCAGTGTTTGGGAGGAGAGCGTTTTTGATATTTCTCTCCGAGGAGACTTGTAATGCTCGGGGCGTGTTTGTATTGTTAGATAGAAGTTTGCGGTTCTTAATTAATCGAACAAGAACAAGAGACTCGTACTGCGAGATGCCGATATCTTGTTCACTGCCATTACAGCTTGTTTTCCCTTTCATCTCCTCTCCGTTTCTGCTTCCCTGCTCCAGAAACTTTGGCAAAAGTTAAGTACGTACTTCATTTGTCCCATATTTATCAAACATTGAACGCATAGTCAAATACAAATATGTAAAATGATTTTCTCTTTTATATACACAGTGTTTCTATTAATATTTATATATACAGGTTTATACAAACCTAAAAGATAAAGAATAATATTATTCCACTAAAAAAACATCGGTTAAATAAATCGTTCAATATATATAGCACACGTTCTATTTCTCTCTAAAACTACAAAATACTGAACAATATTTGCGTTGTTTCAAGTCAGCTAATACTGAAATTAACTGTATTTCAGAATGATGATATATACACATATGGAAACATGAATAAAAAGCGTATATATAATATATTCTATACTGGATACTTTTTACTGCAGTCATTCCATAATAGCAAATCGCAATATATATTTTAGTCAGGTCTTTAGAAGTTGATGATTATGTAGGATAAACAATTTTTTTGCGTTAAACTTACACTTTCATGTTGTCGATTCGCTTCTTCTATTATTTATTGGTATCTACACAGAGCCAGTGAAATAGTTAAGACCTTTTTTAGTTCATTAAATATTCAAATTCAGTAATTAAACAGTATAATTCAAGAGTAATACTTCAATGGAACGTTATCTTAACAGTAAGGGTCCTTATTCTAGATATGAATAGAGATTCTTGGACTTTTATAGTGCTAAAACCGTCATCCTAAGCCAGGGGGGATACTAAGAAAATCCCAGGAGCGCAGAAATGTGCATGGATGCGCATGATTCTCCCCCGAATTTTCCGACCGGCTTGTTTTTAACAATAGCTCCCGGCGACACCTACCGATCCCCACCTCCTCGCCGGCCGAACGTTTATGGTCGTTACCTTCCACTAACGTCGGCACATCTATCTCCTCGGCCATTATGCGACCCTGGTGGGTTCCAAAGCAAAGACACTCTCACTCCCCTCTCACATTATGTGCGCCGGGGCGTTATATTAAAACTCGAGTGACCGATCGACCCCACCTGTCCGTTCTGAAGTGACCCCGAATAAAAATCCACCCCTATTTTTTTCTATTGAACTCTCAAATACACGGTCTACATAAACCTCTTATCGACTATATTCTCGTGATAGTTTTATTTTAAACACAACAAATTTAAAAAAAATTATCGTTAAAAAATCACTCCTGAATTTATTCTACATTTTTTTTTATTCACAGTTTATGACAATAAAGTTAAATTTTTAAACATAATTTAATTTAAATTAAGTCAATTAGTAAAATTTAAATTAAAGTTATACTTTATCGATAAAAGTATCAGGGTGTGAGAATCAATGAAAGGTAGATACAGATATTTTGTGTGAAGTTCGATAAGAAAAAAAACTCCCTTGTACTTCTCAGGCAAGTTGAGGGTATACTAAGCTTGTTAAGAGTCCTTAATACCACCGGAAGTAAGTTTACGTGGAACGTGAAATTACTTTGTTGCAAAACTACGATTACGTCGACTGGGCGGAACTTCCACTTCCAAACACTTTCTTCTCGTGAAAGCTCCAAAGAACTACACGACACGAAGCAAAACAGAAAAAAAAAACAATTTAAAAAATTAGCGAGATGCTTTATTTGGTAATTAATTCACCTCTTCATTATTATGTTTTCCTACTTAACCATTTCAATGGAGAAACAGTAATTAATTGAATTAAGACCGAAACGGTTTTTAAAAAATACTTTACCTTTACGGGGCTAAAATAAAAACGCTTAAGTTTCCGGTGTTGTCCTTTAAATTTAATCTAATAAAATTAATTGTATTTATGCTATTATTTTTATTAAGAACTTTACTTCAATACATGTTTAATATTCATAGATGAACGGTCATATTATCCAAATAAGGTTGTATCCCAAATGTGCGCACATAAAAAATAATTTATATTCCAATACTTTTCAAACATTTCTGTACAAAATAATTTATTGAATAAATAACACGAATACTTTTGTAAATTATGTGAAAAAAGTTTTATGACGCTGTTAGGCAGCCCGAATCGTTTATTAAATATTTATAGTTATATGCTAAATTTGTCAAATATTTAAAAATAATATTACCCAAGTTGTTCGAAAAATATTTTCATAATTTATCTAACGACATACGCTTGAAATGTTAATACAAAAATATTAATGCTGATGCTGCCATATCCGTCAAATAACTTACGCTGAACAACTTTATTGAAATTTTTAAATGACCAAAGAAATATTGTTTATCAGCATGCCTTTTTAATTGCTTAAATATGCAGATCTTACAATATAGTTATCTGAAACACTCGTCCCTCGTAAATTATAGATTATCACGTTTGGTAGCTTTTGTGATTTTTAAAATTCTTATTCAGTTTTTCAATAGTTTGTTTCATTCAGATTACACAACATATAATAATTACAATTTATTAGTTAACGTGGTTTTGTAAAATTAAATTCACTTTAAATTTGTGTATTTACTTAGGTTTGCCAACAGATACAATGCAATATAACTTAAATCTTAACGATGGGTACTAATAATAATAGATTATTAATATAATTACTGGCAAACACAACTTATATTGAAAAAATAGTTATTTGACTACAACTTACTTTAACTTACTTCACAATAATGTGTATACAATTAACGTATAAATTGAACTTTTGCTAACATATTTCCGACAATGTGAATAATTTATGTTGTTCTTGCTATGGACTTGTTTATGTTCTTTGAGGCTCTTGTTGATAAGGAACATATGTTGCGCAGTGTATTATTATAGACAGTATTTTACAACAGGTGTGAAAATTGTGAAATGAAAAAAAAAATGCTGATTAAGATAATTTAACAATAGGAAATTGTAGACTCTATAATTTTGAGTTCACTAAATAGGTGAGAAAAGGTGGATGTTTACAGGTTAACGTGATATGAGTGATTGGTGAGAAAAAACCGTAATAGTAAATGTAAGACAGCTTATGTCCTTATAGATATTTCGAATGTTCCAAAAGGTACAGTTAAATGAGATATTGGATTGTCACATGTAATTAGAAGTCCGGAGAAAAACAGGTTTAATTAGAAATCACCCGGGTAGAAGAAGACCTTTACGTCTTAATTATGTTTGTATTTCTCGGGACCAGAAAAGAAATTCGTTTTTGTTGCTAGAGACAACAAGCTATAATGAGAATTGTCACCCGGCAAAGGCGGTGAAATAATAAATAGGCACCGGGAAAAAATAAAATAATTAATACGTTTCCCGCAATTGCGTGTTTTAAGGAAAAAAGGAAATAAAACAAAAAAATACATCCCTTTAATAAATTATAATTCGGATAATATTATAAAAAAAATACTTTAGTACTTTTAACCTTGTTGTAAAATGAATCACGTTGAGCACTAAATAAACATGCACATTAATTGAAGACCGCGGTTTCGCTTTTAATGATGACTGCTTCAGTACTTGACATGTATCAAACGTACTCTTACTTTTTTGTACATGTAACAAGGCTCTCATTGAAAACAAAAACGTTGACTTCAATAATGTGATTCAACACTACATATTTAAAACAAGGCAAAGGGGATTTTGTTATATGGATTTAAAAATGAATGCTTAAAATAAAAATAGCAAAACATGAATTTCATAATGGACTCTTGAGATTAATTTTGTTTTAACTGTCTTGCGTTCAAAATAAGTTCCAATTTCAATTTATTTTCTTCCAGAAACATTACAAATATAAATATTTAATTCAAGTCTGCAACAGGATATAATACAACAATTTATAAATAACACAATGAAGTATTTACATATAAGTGTGGCCTAGTAAATGTATTGACACATTTAGTGTCAATGACCTCACAAAAAAGTTCGTAAAAGTCTTACGGACATGCTGCGATAAGCATAGCTCTTATGTTATGAATACACTTTTTTACTTTCGCCAAAAATATTAAACATATACGAGTATATTAAATTGTTTGTAAAGTCGCTATCTTTAATTTATCTAAGAAGTTTTGCGCTAAGCTTGAATTTTATGCACCATATACTTGCGTGAATTCGCTCGTCAAAGTCCTACACACGAGCGAAATAATTTACAGCTTCAAAGAGATTGCAAATTTTCTGTCAAAATCTCGGCTAAATACTTAAGCGGTGTCAAATCGCTCACTCGGGGGGAGATTTACATTCGCAGAGTGAGAGACAAGTCGTTGGTAAATCTATCAAATGATCCAGATGTATTAGAGATGAGGCCAAATCCAGTGACTGGGGCGAGTCTTAAACTTATTCTTCGATCAATCATTTCACTCGAAAGCAATTTGTCTCTGCTTTGAACCCGCTAAGCAACTTACGGTTCGGTTCACGAAACCTCCACAAACGTTCCTAAAGCTCAGAGCCGAATTCGAAAGACACATGATATGATACTAACGAGTGCTTGGTATCAAAAATCTATAATTTTCAAATCTATTATTTAGTTTAAAAATATACAGTTAGACTGCTTTTGCAATATTATTCAATCAATAATATTTAAAGTATAACTGACAAAGAAACAAAAATATCAAATAAGATATTCTTTATTACATGTAGGATTCATTGAATGAACTTTATAGATAAATAATTGGTGTTTTCTTCTCAAATTGAACTTCTGTCGAAAATAATATTAGCTTTAGAATATCGTATCTTTATATTAGGTTTTCTTGGAATATATATGAGAATAAGAAAATCACCCTGCATTTACGTGCGTAGACTCGTATACACAGTGTTCGTCAAAGTTCTTCTTAAACGAGAATCTGGAAGCTTGAAGAAAATTCAGTTGCATTATCCGAGGTGTATTTGAATGCAGTTTTAACATGAACTTATTAGTTGGACTGGACCTTTAATCGAGACCGCTCAACCGACCTAACTTCATGATATCTGTACGCGTCGGACAGTTTTACTTTTAGTTTCAAGATATAACACGGAAAACATGCTGTTTCGCATTTTTTATGCGTTCTTTCTGTATGCTCAATGACAACTCATCAACTACTGTGTTCAAAAATATCACCACTCTTATATAGAATACGCTATTTCCAACTGATCCAGTACCGTATTCTTGTCTATTATATACTCCGAATAATAACAACATGCAGTCCCAAATAAAGTGATGTATTATAGTAGAATAAGGTGTTACTTTTTTGTCAGAGATTTTAAGGATTCGTCTCTGATGAAGTGGGTACCTTTTCTTGGTACAGTTTGGGGGAGGTGGGTGCGAGTGTATCCTGCGAGCGCTTATACAGTAGACTTTTCGCTTTTATTCCTTATTTCGCATCCCCCCCGTATTCAAATGGAATGACGACGATGATTGAATGAGATTCTTAAAGAATCTTTACAACTCCTAAATCGCATTCGGCTAAAAGGCCGAATTTGTATCTCGCAAAGAAAACACGGATACAATTCGTTTAACTTTAAAGAGGTTTTATTAATTTAATTTCGATATAACGGGTGCGATGTTTTCATATGAGTTCCCCACAAGTAAAACAGATTCGAATTTTACAAAAAAAATTTTTTTTCCTATTATACAAAATTGCATCTGGTTTTACTACTATACCTTTTACCATTTGAAGACATCGAAAATCTAGGTGTCTCACAATACTTAATAAAATTAAAAGAAAAAATTAATAGACTGTCGGTAATTAATAATACAAAAAGCTTGCAAATAAATGTTGACTCATTGAATCATATAATAATAATATATATTCTCTGAATATATACTAAAGAGACATATATTTATATACATCGGGTTTCGCGTATTCGCGTCCAGGCAGAGAATGGTCGTGTGGACAGCGCGGTGTGTAGGATAGAGCAAAGGTGCAACGCTCCAGGTTCGAATCCCGTGTCTGCCGATATTTTTTCTGAATGAATTAATGCGTAAAATTTGTTTTGAATTTAGAATTGTATGTGTGTATTTAATTACTAAAAAGTAACTGCTTATATCAAGAAAAAACTTTCATGATTCGTTTTATTTTGATATCCATGTTCTTTTTCGATTACATTTATTATCCTATGAATTTTATGTTTTTATTCAACGTAGGTTTTTGCTGCTTGATTAAGCATGCGAATAAATAATTTAAATTATTACGATTGTGTATAATGACTCAAAAAAAAAAACAAAACCATCAAACATCAAAAATCATACAATATTATTCGCAAACGATAAAATCACAAAAGATTTTTTTTTTACCGCTCAATAAACTTAAATTTACTGCTGAATAATTATTTGTGTTTTAATGTATTTATTTCGCCGTAATGATATTCATTTTATTTTCCGACACGATTGGTGGTTTTATGACAATTGTGCGATGTAAGACTAAACGTCTCTACACGCCTTTATGCCGTTTTTACGAGCTTCGATTTTATGGTGTTAACCGGGCAATCAATTATTCTCGTAATCCGCGATGTCAAAAAGCTCATTTTCCTTCTGGGGAAGATGAGATTTGTACAAGTCCGGTCAATTTAGCTATTTTTTGTTCAACAAAATCGAAAAATATATAAATGTTTATTTTTCTTATCCACTCATTCGTTTGCCATAGATTGCCTCTCCACTGTTCATAAACTGCTAGTATACTTAATTTTACTGACGAACGCTTGAATATCGCTCGGATACAACATATGCCATCTTTTTAACCCTCTTCATGCACTCATATATATGCACAGCGGTGGTTTTTTTGGTACAAAGATAACTCTAGACAAGATTTGGATAATAGGAGCATAACTGTGTGGCGGCTAATTGTGGCATATATATTCACCAGTTTTGTACGAATAAGGAAAAATAAGAATTCATAACTTACAATAGTCGCGAGCTTTTTCCATTACGTTATTCATTTTTATCTTGGTTAATGATATTTAATTAAAAAAAAACAATTTTTATACGAGAACAATACTCTCTGACCTAACAACAACTCGATCATGTTTAAAGGCAAATACAAAATATTTCTGAAATACCTTAGAACAAAATAACTGATGCGTTCAGGCAGGAGACAGTCGGACTAGGGTAATGAACAAGAGCAAAGGTTGGTTCCAAGGCTCGTGGTTCGCATCCCGCCTCTACCGATATTTTTCTGAATGAACTGATGCATATACAATTTGAGGTATAATTGTATGTATATATTTAATTACCAAAATAACTGACTTTCCAAAGTATAACAAACCTAAATATTCAATCTGAATGTAGGCACATAAATAAAACTATTGATGTAAATATGCAATCCTATTTATTCATATTTTGGCTCATAGCTCTGGCATATATTAAAGATACCATATTTTTATTAATAAATAACTATAATAAATAGTAATAATAAATATTATATTTTACTGTAGATATTCTTGTGTGAATTTCACAAGTATGAGAGAGGTACAAATTTCTGGGCGGCATAACGCGTGTAATAAACATAACAGATTTCATTAAGACTTCCCGTTGAGTGAATCGTTGCCATTCGGGATGCGGAGATAAAGATAACATGCCATAAACTCACCGAGGCGGCCATTTCATTTCAATAAACTTATGTGGATTTTCATTTCATCGATAGTTTGTAGCGCACCATGATTCGAAGTCGTAAAACATTTAGCGTCGTAGCTGAAAACTTATCATTGCCCCGAAATAACAAACATTATTCTGCCGGCTCGGCAGGTAAGGCTAAATAGGTTTATTTGATTTTGATATGCGGGTGGGTGTAGAATACCGATGATTGGAAAATATTTGTACGTTTATGACGATCAAAAAGGAGATACTTGTACATTATATCTAAGCAAATCGATTCCTTAATTTTATTTTGATACTTCATGTTTCGGCTCCATCGAAAAGACAAATCAGACATGAAAAAGAAACCGACCGGTGAAATTTTACCTTGTAAATAATAGTGGAATATTTCCAAATATTTTTTCGTTTAATTCATTGATATTATGGAATGTCAAAAAAATATATTGACCGAAAAATACGATCTTAAATTTCAAATCTATATCAAATCCGTCTTCAAACTGCAAGTGTATACGGCCTGCTGTCCTATTATTGTTTACATACGGCATTTTTTTTTTAAGTTTATAGTAGATCGTTTGTATTATCAAATAAATTATTTTATTCATAAGTTTTACCTGTAAAATGTTTTTTTTCATATTATTGGATAGTAAAAATGAATTTACTAGTAAATTATTTTAAGTACGCTTTGTGCTTAAAATGCATATTCTCGTCATAAAATTTATGCACACGAAATAACGACACATTCTGCAAGGATAGAGACACGTTTAAGGGCATTTACTGCTTTTGTTCCCCCGTCGTGAAGATAATATCCCTTGCTCTGTCTGCATGGCGTCTTCCTGATACTCGGCTCGCATAAAACCCGAGGAGGTCTTTCTTACCACGGCGCACATAAATCTTTGAATTATTGCACAACATTTAACAGGAGTGACAAATAACTCCCCGCGGGACTTCGTCCGTGCTTACCTTCTATCTCTTCACCTTCCACCCTCTCGTGCTCTCCTGGTACCTCCGAACCTTCGTCTAATGCCCCGAGATGCCCGGGAAGTATAAGTTGTTACAAGGTTTTTCGGGTGGAATTAACCGATCCCTTTTGAACTTCCTACATTTTGATTATACAACGTTTTATTCGACCCAAAACATTCGTGAAATTTAAAATAACATTATTCCACTAAATAACATTATTTAGATACTTATATATTCGTAAAATAATATGTTATATTGTAAGTTTAAGGCACCATAATTTAGACATTTTGCTTACAACCTTTTATACGAATTTTATAGATGTAACTTTTTTTTAATAATGCAAAATAAGATGTAAATATTATTTTTTTACTTTTATATTCTTTTCACACGTTTAATGTTTAATAAAAAATATATCTAAATATTCATTGTGTCATTAAATTTATAAAAAAAATACACTGGTAAATAATTATGTATCAGGACACCATAATTTATCGGTCGTCAAGTAAATTAATTACATACTTTTAGCAGTTTAAGTGTTGCGAATTCCTCTTAACTACTACGACAGCTCGCCGGCGACTGCTTTCATGTTTCCCTGGCACCTGCCATCGCAGATTCCACTACTCACGTCCACTACCTCTTCAACCAGTGTAGTACTTAATTCGCAATTATTATCTATTTACGTAACGCTTTTAGGATAATTTCCTGAACGATGCAACTCTTCAAAGCGTTTATGCTCCTAATAACGTATATTAAATAGACGATCGTTTCTTCCTTTTGACAGGTCAGAATCCTAAAGATCCAACCAATATGGAAAATAAAATCCTTTACGCTTGGTATTAGTGCCTCAAAATTTTCAATCTTATCGTTTAAAATGCGTATCAAATTCGTATATTAAAAACCATGTTATCAAGAAAAATTAATTCAGCGTCATCGATATTTAATCAAGCTTAAATGCTCAATAATTACATATAAAATGATTTTTAGCAATATTAATAGTATTATATTTATATAGTTCGAACTATATAGTCATTATGCACAATTTATAAAAGATACACACACTTTGAACTAGCAAATTGACTAATTTTTTTTATTTAATTTTATTATAGTTCATTATTTTATTATAGTAACTAATTTAATTCCATAAATTAAAACTAAATATACAAGTTTCAACTTTTATTTTACATCGTTTATTTACCAATTGTATAAGTATCGAATCAAATTATTATCACTTTTATTATTGGGCATTTCCACAAAAAATAAATACAATTTGTTTATAGTCTCAACTTTATATTTATATACGACATATTATTAATTTATAAAATAATTTATTGGAAGGATTTTCATCATTAAACTGCCTAGCGTCAAGCTGCTGTGAGGATTTAATTAGTCTAATTTTATAAAAACGTAGACTTTTTTTTCAAAAAACAATAGTAAATTTTTTATAATTTTCTTAATGAAAGTCCTGAAGAAAACGAGTATATCTTACGAAAGTTTTAAAAAGTTTTTTGAACGGTTACATTATAATTGGTCATTCTCCGTTAATTGCCCAAAACATTACAAGTCTTCTAGCAATAAATCGTCGCTGAAATCGTAGCCAGGTCGCCTTTAAGCGAATGCTTATGCTGAACATTAGACTCGGCTAAACATTTTTCATTGAGCAAAACGGCTGAAAAATTTTCATTATCCGTCTCATTGTCCGGTCGGTCGTTTGGTGAGTTTTATTGCCAAATAACGTGCTCACTTAGAGTTGAATTGCAAATCACCCATTCCGACTGCACTTTAAGTCACTTAAAATTAAGTATCAGCTTAAAGTGAGGTTTTATGCAACGTGTGTACTTACAGTGATTTATATTCAATAAATAAATCTCCGAAGATGTACGTATATGATTATTTTTGCTAATGGATACTTGCGAAACAACTGATATCATTGAATCACTGTGCTATTAAGTTACTTTATTTTTAACTTTAATATCTGATGTGTATAGTTTTTTTTAGTTTAGTTACACTATATTTTGAAAACAAATAGTTCTGGACTCGAAATCATCGTACTTATTCATATTCTTAGAACGTAGTATCTTTTTGGTTTATCGTATTTAAATAATGAAATATTAAACATTATAAAAACCACTGAGATTTAATTATTTATCCATCTATGAGTTTCGGTGACAACACACCTTTTTCAGGACAAATTTAAAATTCAACTTTTAAGTATGGTTTTAACAAAGTTTTCGCTTTAATTGATCATCAAAACACTTGCAAATGCTGTCTTTTCAAGCAATCAAGCTCTTTTCATTGATATTTCAGATGCGCCGATGACTTGAATGTTAATATTGATGAACATAAGCAAGGATATGTACAGTATTAGATAAAACTGTGCACATATGTTGCAACAACAATATATTGGCACAAATGTGGATGAAACATTTAGATCGACGAAGTCCTTAAACATTATTACAGGTTTGAAAATCTTCTATGTATTTTTATGATTCTGTTCTTGAGAACAATCTTTTTTTATGCGTCACATTCCCGACTCATCCGCGTGGTGCGTTGCGTTCATTCTGCATTACAAAGTGCGTCGATGAAGAGCATTTGCATACCGTCGTGTTTGCCGGTCGTTACCGCGGTCCGCCGCTCAACAATTACTGGCTCTCGTGACAGCCCGCCCCCCGCAGTACACCTGCAACTAAATCCGACTTTATGTTGCCCTAATACTCGAAGCACAATTGCCCTCCGCTGCAACTGACATAATCCCTTGATATACGTATGATTATGCGAGCCTGATTTGTGGGAAATGAGCCGCCCGCCGCAGAGTCGTCATCTCCGGTGTATTGCATATATAATAGTGTCGGAAACAACAGGGTCAGATCCTGTCTGCCCAGAATTGGGCGACGTCGATGGCATTACTCCCGGCCATCATCAGGTCTTCCTGGGTGCAGCTATTCAGGCACAGCGCACACTCCAGAAGGTGTGACAGGGTCTGCTCCACGCCGCAGTCACTTTTGCGCGTGTTGTTGTTGTTTCCGTAGTAGAAGGATTGGCCGGCATTGTAAATAACCGTTTCCAGGGGGCACCACGCGGAAGTTCCTTCTTTGCTCCTCAGGTGTATTCAGCAGCAAGCATTCAGTTGAACACATGAATTATAAATTTCTCCCAATTAAATCATTGTATATTTCTACCTTTCTTAAGATAAATGATTCATTTCTATTGATTCGATTTAAAGCAGAGTATTGCCTCTGAGAATATAGAACCCCAAATGAGGATAACCAAGGAATAACTCAAGTTGTGGTAACTAACCAACGAATAGGCACATTCACGTGCCAATGGGAAGGACATATCTGTCGAAGATATGATGGTCGATGGGGAAGAAAGTTGCTAGAGAATAGTGGGAGTAGCCTGCGTGCGGAAGGCGGAGGATCGAAGAGGATGGAGACTTATGCGGGAGGCCTACATTCAACAGTGAAAGGACACAAGCTGATGATGTAGAGTTCGTTTTATAAACAATGGCATTTCAACGTCTTATGATTTAAATAAAAGTCTGATGTAGTATTTAAGGGAAAATTGGACGTTTGTAAGTCAAATTTTCAAATGGGATTGTATGATGAAACGGACATTCTGGAGGCCTGGATAGTTTTGTCTTAAAAGACGTCTCAATTCAACCAACGACACATAATTTTCTCAAGCGGTTACCCATCCAAGTACTATCAATTTGGTATAGAAGATTTATTTTCTAAACTTTTACTTTAAAGTATGTATATATAAAATACCAATTGTATATAATTAAATTTATGCTTAGAATTTATATACTCGTAATCGACCTTACGTAATTTTATTCGTAGAAACGCACTAAAAAGATTTTTTAAGTTTGTCTTTATCGATTAAGATATAAAAAACATTAATTCAGTTTAAATCACGCTGCCATTTTATAGGATATTTTAATTTATGCGAAGTCGTAAACGTTATTCGCTAGCGTTGTTATATAAATCTTTATACGGTTAAAAAAACATTTAAAACACGACCATAAACTATTTAATGGGCTTGAAATAACCGAATGAGCTTTATCATTGATTATCTTTACAGAAAAAAAAACATATATGATGCAATACTACTATTTCTTGAGTAGATAAGACGTTTCATATATAACAAACGCATTTAATAACGAATAATTAAAGTATCCTATATACATAAAACAAGAATACATTTATCAAAAGAAAATGCCGGCTATACAACGCCTGTATCGTTTTATTCGTTTTTATTGCTGCGAATCTTGTCATCTCACCGAAAGCCAATGCAGCCGTATAATATGTGTTAAAAAGAGGCGCCTGCTTAGAATATTCGAGGTACGATGAAAAGACTTGTGAGAAATGACGAGGTGAGAGAGTGGACAAGAAAGGCTTTAATACTGTTGTTGCTCAGGATATAAAGGTTTACTGGGCCAGGACATTTACTTCAAGAGGGCATATACTACAGCTGCATTTCATTAAAACCTCCGGGTTCTCGCCTTACTGGAATGTCATCAAAAACTATTCAATTAGTGTACTCAGTAGAGCTTCAGGGGGCAGAGCTGACATGAAATGAGGCGAGTAACACAGTAGCAAACAGAGCTTTATGGTGGCAGATCGTGCCGACGTAAGGAGAGCGGCCATAAATTAATAATTTAATTAAGAACAAAAAAAATATTTACTCAAAAAACGTATTTTAAAATCAACCTGTACTTAACTGTGTGTATTTTTTGTGAAAAAAATATTTTTTATATTTAGTTTTTGTAAAAAAGTATTGGGAAAAAACATCTAGTTACCAGGGTGGCAGAATGGAGGCGGGGTCGAGCGAAGGGACTATTAATTCAGACGGCTTTTTTCGATATCTCCTCCCAACACCTGGCAGCCTACTCATTGTGTCGCCGAGTCGCACTCAATACGTAGTGCCATTACTTATATAGTAGTAGTAACCACCCCCTATAATGCCAAACTGTCGCTTATACCTACGGTCTTATTATTTCATACCTAGGGCGTAACTTTATGAAAAATGACCGGCAATTGATAGTGTATTTTGATATGTTACTGTAATATTCGTTTCCAAAAATCATTCACTATTAGGAGTAACGCATTCATATTTAAACACTGTACAATATGTGCAATATTCAAGTTAAATTATGTTATTTTTTGTCGGCTAACTCACGTTTAAGTCAAATAATTAATAAATAACTAAAATAGCAAGCTGCTGAAAAATTAATTTTGCTTCTAGATCTTCTAAAAATATCTTTGAAACGATCTAAAAACGCCATTTAAGGTATATATATTTACTTTCTTACTATCAAAATGCTATAAATGTTGTTCAAGCAAGAAAAAGAATTTCCGATTTGTATCGAGAAAATGGACTGATTTTGCAGAATTTGGTTATGCAAGTTTCGATAAGGTAATTTTGATGTTGAAAATGCACTACATTCTGGAAGGCCATTTAAAGCTGATGAACACACACTAAAGGCATAATTGATGAAAATCGGCATTTGTTGACAAGTTGTGAGATCGCTAAGAGATTTAATTTATCGAATTATTCCGTTCATGATCATTTGAAAAGCGTAGGTTAAAACGTCCATCAAAAAATTAATTTCATTCCAAGAATCTAGTGATTATTCTATGACATTAAAATAAAGTTGAAGGGCAGTAGAAATAAACTTTTATAGACAAGGTAACATGCATATCATGTTATTAAAGTTGTGTTTATTTAAATTGTGTTTATCATTTGTAACTTAATAAATTCAAAGTATGTCATTTTGAAGAGTTACGCTCTGGTTTTGAGAGGAAATTGTCAAACCATAGAGTTTATTCTGCAGTCATTGCATCAATGATTGGTTCCTATAGAGCGGAGTTCACAAAAGGATATTATGATTTAAATTCGAATATTTTCTCACTTCAATTGACCGCCGCTGAAAAAATATAGCGACTTGTGCTGAAAACTGTGACTTGATTATAGAGTAATTCTTGCTGTGGCAGCTAATGCTGAGCAAAAATGTTTGGAAAGAACTCCCCTTTATAATTTACATTACAATAGGTTTTTAACATGATTTTAATTCAAAAATATTACCTGATTCACTCATTTAAAAATACATCTTATACCTTGTTACATTTACTTGATATTTTATAAAATTTGTGTCATTTTTTATCGCAAAATTGCATTTAGAAAGTATTTTTTATATGGTCGAATATGTGTTTATTTTTCTCCGATTTACAAATGAATGAAATGAGAGATATGTCATATAAGACGATATTCGTTGTAAATTTGAATCGTATCTATTGTTACATAATAAATGTTTTTTTACATTATTTAATTTAATTAAACTATTTTAACATGTATTGTAATCTAGAATATATGCTACAAAAAACCAATGTAAACGTTTTTGTAAAATAAATTCTTTAGTTAACTGTAATTCATAAAGTTGATTGATTTGAATGATGTTGAAGATTAAAATCATCTGTAATATATATTTGTATGTCTATCAATATTTAATCCTGACACTGAACAATTTATTTTTTTATTATATTTTAAGGTGGGTTCTTCTTTTTGCGTCATTCATTCAGATGAATCGAAATAAAATGCGAGTTTTATTATATGAACTTCACATAAATTCATATTATTGTTTCTCAAAATATGAAATAATCTAACAAAATCATTTGGTATTCTCTCCCTCGTAAATAAATAGGTATCCATAAATTCAACCCAATTCGTTTATCCTCCGCAGATTGATTTAAATTATTTATATACCAGGAGCGCAGAGCGTCGAGAGGGTGGGAGAAATATCTCCTATACCCAACGATCCTGGCGGGCTGCGATTCCGTCCCGGCCGAGAGTGCAATACCGTAATGCGGGAAAAGGTCGCCTCCGATAACTTCTGTAAGCCGGTTACAATGAAACCTAAAATGATAGGTTTTCGAACCTGATTCGAGGGCTAAGTCCGCGTGGCTTACATTTATTTTCCTCCGTATATCGTGAGACGTGAGTTATAGAAAATCAATAATTTTCCTCGCTGCGAAATGAAATTTGAAATCCCACAAAAATATCGCGCCATGCAATTTCGAAAATACTGCACCATTTCAAAGATATATCATGATAAATGAATTGGTTCTTAGTTTTTTTATAAATAAAACATGTAAAAAAAACACTTAAAACATGAAAATATTTCAAAACAAAAACTATATTTCTTTCTTTTCAAATGACAAACTTTTAGAATGTAATACGAGAATTTATGTCACTTTCTGTCCTTAATATTAGTTATTCACATTCTACAAAGTGATTTTTTCGTATTATCTTTAGTATTATTTGAATTTTCAACCTCGACAATAAAGATGTTTACAAATTGATTTGATTGAGATGCCCAGCGTGATATGAAGTGATTAATGAAGTACATTATCATATACCGGAAGGGAAAGAAGAAAGAGTATCCGATTTGCTTTCATTGCTGACGACCAAAATGTCTACAAAACCTATAAGGCTTGACACGCACAATGTTCATCGTTAGTTTCGTATCTTAATGCCTTTTTTTCGCTGTTTGTTTGTTTACTGATGACTTAATTTTTTTGTTACACTCACATCGATTACTTTTCACCTAAATGTCGTTATTCATCCTCCCCCGCTATCCATTACTTAGCACCTGGAACAGCGTGGCAATTCGTCACGGAATGCCATTCACTGTGTTTGTTAAACCGAGCAGTTCCTTTACCTAGTTCCTGACTCAAAAGCGGTCCGTCCCTTTATAATTTGACACAAAATGGGACAAATTGCACCCAACAACAGATAAAGGTGAATAGGAGCGCAGAACGGCCAAGGGATGAATGGGTCGTTGGCGTGTCACGGTTCTACTGGCTTCAGGCAGAGCATTTAGTCAGTTTATTTATACCTTACGGACCATCGAGTATTTTACTTTGACAAACAATCACTGCCAGCTGTCCGTTATTGTTGTGCAGTCATCTCCACCAGCGCAATGCTAATCCAAACCATAACTAAAGTGTTATAACTAATCGATTTCTTTTCGCCATCGCCGAATTATTTTTGGAAGTAATATCACATCCATTAACTTTCGGTATTATTTAAAAAAACTTTTGTCATACATTGATATAAATTAAGTACAATAATTACAGATTTACAATGCAAACTAGCTACAAGTATGTTCGAGTGTGTTTATTGTTCACTAGAGGGCTTTAATTATCTGTTGGTATTTTCTTTCTTGTGTTTATATGCATAAAATATTATTCAGAAAATATCATGTATATTCCTTTTAATTTTGCTAAAAAACTTATGTTTTACTTCTTTTAATTAATTTTTATACAATTTTACAATGGACAACATAGCTCTACCTACTCGTACATAATAAAGTATCTTTTCGTACTCTCTTACTTGTGTCAACATACAAAAAATATACATAAAAAATGACCTATATTTCTAGATTACTCATCTATTAAGAACCTTGTCGTTCAGCTTGTTTTGATCAATTAACATTGCGTTCAATTGAAATGTCTTAATTGCCCTTATGTTCTGTGTACTACTGCCATATTAATTTCAAATGCTAAAGATAATTATCGCGCGTCAAATCCCGACTGTGTTGAGCAAACGCTTTTGTTGGCATTTCGTAGAGTCATCCCTGCAGCTGCTAGCCTCAAGGTGCATTCAAATAGTCTTTATCGATGTCATAGAACACTAACAACTTATAACAAAAGTTAAATATACGAATATATTACGCATAAGTACTCATCATATATAAAGCACTACCAGATGGATGTGCCTTTCAGTAAGCTCTACAATGCTCAACCAGGTCAATTTTTCGGACACTTTTTGTGAGACGGATGTTTGGGGATTAGAATTGTAATTGAAACTAACTAAACACATATAGATGTTACTAAACACAAATGCCAGAAGAGCATTACAATGCCCGCTTATGGTGTAAGGAAATTTCTGTTCAATCTGTGTCTATATTTATATATTTAACAATTGTAATTTTTTTTTAATCAAGTTTTTCATCATTATCAATAATCAGTTAATATCTTATTTGTATATTTATTTTTATACAATATGTTTATTATTTCTCAATATTACTTAATGAAGCTGCTTATGAGCTGACTGTCATCTTTATGAATAATGTTTGAGTATTGTTTCTTTCCTTCTCACTTCCAATTTGTAAGGCCTAACTATTCCTTATAAAACAGCTCAATTATGTATTCTATTATATATTTGAGCTATCCAAGCAATAATAATAGTAGTCGATTTTACTTCCCAGAGGCCATACCAATGTTGAATTTATTATAAGCCTCCGGATAGTGTAATTTATATCCCATTAAACGTACATAAATAAATAAACTTTCAACTCTTGAGTCGCGCCTCTACCAGGCGAGCAGAAATGAGCAGGGAACAAGTGTTGTGACGTCATAGCTCGCTGAGCCTTCGCCCGAGATATTAAAATAATTAATCACCCACCGTACGAGCGGCTCCATTTACAAAGGGAATTAAGAAGAAGCCCGGACCGAGCATTAATAAACACCCATTGTGAGCAAGGCCTTATTTTACTTGTTAGGGGAGGCAACAACTTACTCTCATACTGGAAAGCAGCAACATGCGTTATGTTGGTCGGCCGTCAGACCTTATCAGTCAAATACTTCATACAAAATACCCCTTCAGCTCTGCTGCGCTCCTGATTGAATCGTTTATTATCATATTTGATATTATATGCTTTTTATAACTTAACAGTTAGATATGTTCGAGAATGTACTCCTGATATAGTGAATTGTATTTTATATAAAATAATTATAGTCAAGAGATTAAAAACTTAAATGCAGAATTTGGAATCCATTTTTCGATTCATTCAACATCAACGCTAATGCAATGTAGATAGCGGCATGTATGCCTGACTGTATGCATAGCAAGCAAAACCACCTACTCTATTCAGATACGTCTCGTATACCGTGATCTCTTTATTTTTTAAAAATAAAATTCTTAACTGAAAAATATCAATTTATAAACAAATAAGTAAACTTTTGCATTTCAAATAAGCTTGTCCGTTCTCATATTCGCTAATTAATCTTCCATTATTACCTTAATCTCTTTAGAATGCTTTTAAATAGTTTTAAATATATTGTTTTGGTAGATTATACGTAATATAATATTTTCCTTTTACAATATACGACTAATCATAAAATTCTTAATTTTCCTTACAAAATAAATAAAAAGCAAGTTAACTTCTTTATTATTTGCAGAAAATAAATTGCGCTATTATTTTGCCCTCGGGGCCAGAGTAAATAAAATGAAATCTCCATCGTTTTCAATGTAATCGCATTTTCATAACCAGGAGTTCAGAAGTTCGCCAGGCTGGATGTTTCTTAGCGAGATTATTATTATTGTTGTCGGGCCCCGTATAGGTACGCCGGCTTCCGATAGAGTTTGCAGAGTGAGAGAGCTTGAGTAATCCCGGCTACCTCCTCGGGGTCTTTGTTCTCCTAATACTCTGCACTCGCTTTCCACCTTCTCTTTCTGTCTGTGAGATATGCCTCCTGGAATATTATCCGTGTAAATAAGTTATACATCATAATAATAATACGAACCAAAGGAAACGCGAGCTTTATTGATCCATTAAATCTTGGATTTATGGTGCGCTGGATTACTTGTACTGGAAGTATTATTCATGTTGTTAAATACATAACACGGTAATAATAATCATCTTTAAGGATGAATGTAATTGGACTTATCAGGATAGCATGCCATGTCTATTAGTCATATTTTATGAGACAATTTTTCCGAAGTTTGTTATTGACATGGGTGCAATTATTTGCTGAATTTTAGTGTTTTTATTAAATATGAAATCCTTCTAAACACAGTAGACACATTTGGACCCCATGTCTATGTGACGCTCAACCGGGTGCTATAGACGCTCTTTGTTGAAATAATGTTTAGTGGCGGTTGTGCACGTGTAACTATTGAGCAGATTGCTAATGTCTTTTAATTTTCTTATTTTCTAATCAAAGAGATTCAGATTATATTAGTGAAGAAAATACAAATGATTACAAGGTGTCTAAAACCGAGCTTCAGCAGCTCTTTGTCTTACCTTGGCATATATCAATCATTTCTCGTTCGTAAAGAGTTAAACTGTCTAAATTTTTAAATTAAGATCCATTTTGAGAATTAAATAAAAATATTCTTCTTTTTTAAATTAAATTTCGGGTTTTAAAAGTTCTCAGTTGTAATAATTATTTAAAGTTTCATATGCGACGACCTGAATGACTTCATCATTAATTGAAAGATTATAAATCTCAAGTCACCAGTCAATATTTCGTATTAAAATGACTTCACTCACACTATATGTATATTCGTACTGCCTCGGTAAATTGCACTTTATATTCCTTTCATATTACCCTCACTTCAAGTTGCCATACACTTAACCTTTGCGCGGGATGATTCAACCGCAGCCTCTACATATTCACATTTTCGTTCGTCTCGATATGCCGATCGACCCGATTCTCTACCTGAAGTAGATCGAACAGGTGAGCTTCTGTCGGTCCACAAATACCTGTCTGGATCCCCGAACTGCAAATAATAATTACAGACGTTTCCTTTGATTAATTGGGCGCAGTTGTAACGTTGCTTCAAGTACACGAATTAATTGGCGTGTGTTTCTTGAAATCCACATCAGCTGCATCTTTGAAGTGTGAAATGTACGTACATAATAATGATAGAACCACCTTAACACATACAGTGGTATTAAATATAAAAATCGCTAACTAAACATAGATTTTTGTTTGTATGGATTTTGATTGAAATTTTATTGTTATTTATCATCCATTTTACATACTTAGTCAGAAATCTATAATACAGAACAGTATTTAGCAATGATTGCATGTAAATCCATTTTTCAAAATCAATTTTTCAATGCAATATTATTATAAAGCGTAGGACTAACCAACGATCAACTTCAAAATAATGATTAACAATCGTCTTAATATTACTATGTAAGCTCAGTTCTTTGAGTCTCGTCTTATATTCATAGTATGTATTTATTCTTAGTATTTCATGAATTTACATCTGAGAGCGATAAGAATAACATATAAGAAAAAAAACTATTTTATGCATCAGTTGATTGACCTCGTATTTTTGAGTATGAGTACCATCATAATTATTAACATGTAAATTATCTCTTTTATATTTATATGACAAATGTATCGCTATATGTCTGTTGGAACTATGTTATACTTTAAAAACAAATAGAACCACATCTTTACATTCCTATGCCGCCCTGGTACAGAATAGCAGACGCGTTAAGCACAAATAACAAAGTAAAGTTATCCGGAGCGCAGACATTATAAATCATCACCCCCTTCGGCCGGGTAAAACTCATTAACCCGCGAGCTGCTTATATTGAATACCGACACGGTCCCGCTGCGATCCTGTGAACGGCTCCAAACTCTTACACATTCAATTACCTACTTCCACTACTGTTTCCTCCTTCATTCTTTCCACCTCTTCGCTCGCAAGTAATATGGCACCGGAACACGGAATCCTCGAGTCACGCTAGTGCCCTGATACCCCCATGCGAATTATTATGATGCCGAATACAATGCATGCCTCGCAGAAATAAAAATAAGTGCAGTGAAAACTTTATCTCTTTTTAAAAGTTCGCTGTTTACCTTTGTTAGTCCTGGAGCTTTTACCAACGCAACTTTTTAGAAATGAGCAGCTTAATGCACTATTCGATTAAAGTGTATAAAAGTTACATTTTAACTTTCATCAGCTTGCAATTTCAGTCTGTATTAAAGCACAAACTCACGTGTAGTGTTATTACATCCTAAATTCAACTTGAAAATACTTTTCATGAAATGATTTATCTTATTTTCATTGGTTCTCTCGAGGAACAATATTTGTGATGTACTGTAATGCCTTCCACACACAGTAGTCCATTGCACGACTACACGTATAAAAACATCTGTTTTACTATAATTTAAAGTCCATAATAACGAAAAATACAATAAAAACATCAATATTGGATCATCATAAGATCATCGCTTTTCGATTTCACAAATTTTTCTAATGATTAATATTTTTTGTTTCAGGTGAGTTCAGCACGATTCATATTACTTCTTTCTAATAAACTTTGTCAACATTGCTGTACGGTATGTTTTAAAAAAAATCTTACGCTAAACCATTTCCTTGTTTTGTCATAAAACGGCATGCTGCCGATATAAAGCGGATGGCAAACCTATTAAATAATCTACAATACTGATCATTTAAATACAAAAGTAACACATCTCAGCTTTGCAGAGTTACTAGGATCACAGAAGTAATCGAGACGTAAACAAACTGTTCGTTTCTTGGTCTGTAATAATCCACTATACGATAGATGGATTAATAATATTGGTTAAGTTTTGATGAATTGATAAAATCCCTTTCGTACCCACTGAAGTGTGACTAGTTTCGGGTGTGTTTGTTTGACGAAATAGAGGGCTATAAGTTCGAATACCCTGAAATATGGACTATCTAGTGGTTAAAGCTCTCGACTGTCATGTGATCAATATCCAAGTCAAATCTTTGTCATACTGTAATTTCACTAAAACTTAGGAGCATGAAAAGAACCTCCACGCGGTGCCCCCTGGAAACGGAATCTCGGACTTCCTCTTCCGGCCAATCTTTTCAACCCAGCGACAACAACTAAAACTTAAGAGATGCATATGAAGTGACAATTTGGAACGTCATTAGGCAAATCAGACCTTCATGAATCCTCTAAAAAGATCAGTTTTTTTTCATTAAAAGGAGCCATTTAGTTTATAACATGAATGTTATTTTATTTTATTTTTTAACATTCATTTTTAAATCCATATTAAATATATGTTTAACCTTGCTTTGATATTTAACACGTTAAGTAACCGTTAATCAGTAGAAATGAGTCCCTGGTTTTTGGTGGGAAATGAATCACTATGGTGTCACAAGATATCATTTTATGTTTAACAGATAGATTTCCACGGTCGTTGCTCTTCGGAACTTAAAGAACTAATTCCTCCTGCACCCACTCACAGCCGACAAACTCGTCTTGCACTTGCCGAACATCCATACACCGTTAATATATGTCGACCAAGAACTGGCAGCTTCCAAAGTTCCTTCCTTAATGCCACCGGTAAGCTATGGAATGCTCTTCCAGCGTCTGTGTTTCCTCCTTCCTACAATCAGGATCTCTTCAAGAATCAGATAAATATACACTTGCAATCTCCTCAACCCACGCACAAACACGAACACAACACACGTTTCCCGCATGCAGCGTCCAGCCTCCCTGGCTGAGCGTCATAGTGCACTGGTCTTGACCAGGTGTGCTCTCCTGCATGCGTTAACACAAAAAAAAAAGCTTCAAGCATATTTTCTAGCTCCTATCACGGTCTGGCGGTATTCCCGTGAGTGTGTTCACATGAAAGAAATTGAGATTTCGGGACTTGGCGGGGAGTCCTGGTTATTCGGAGAATCAATAAATAACCCACTGTTAACTGATGGATATCTTGCTGACTGTTCGGCAGTGTGTATCGATTACGACGAGAGAAAAAATGAGAATTCGATTAATTGTACGGGTTCTATGATCAATCAGTTTTGTGGGAAAGGGGAGATTCAATATTGACTTTAAATTATTTACCTCTAGTGTTTGAAATGGCTGATACAAAAATAATCGCATTTTAATGAAAACAAGCTAAATCAAGCTGTTATTAACAAGTCAAAATGAAGACTTTACAAACATTTAATAGGATTTATATAGAAAGATAAAGGTAATATAGGTAAATTGCATTTTTAATGATTAAAGGAGTTTTTATGGGTTGGAAAAATCCACTTCAACAACCAAAAAATATATACTTGATACTTTATATTTTTAAGAGACAAAATTAATCGTACCTGTATATTACCAACGCCATAATAAGAGAAAATAATTATCTAGTTATAGGATTTAGTTGTATAAACACAAGTAAATATCCAATATGTAGATTATATCATATTTGTCATTTTGTCGTAGTACTTAGTGCTATACGTGATGTGCCGATTTGCCAAAGTTGTAACACTACAACCCCGAATTCACATCATATTAATAAATATGTGGAGTTCACTTAATGGTTTTTGTTTGCCACAGTCTTCCTATTTTACGACTGGCAGATTAGTTTCACGAAAACCAGGGGGATATATAAAACTTATTGTAATCTATAAGCGGAATTTTTTGTTCTTAAATAATTGATCCGGTTGTAAAACTGTTTTTTTAATTATAATATTCATTTAACGCTTTCATATATTTGCATTTAAGTGAGCTGAAAAAGAATACAAACTTAAACAGTATTTCTTTACGGTAGTCGTTACTATGCTTTTTTTATGCGTACACTATTCTCATTACAAACTTGTAAATTGCAGTGCAATTATGCGTTTTTATTATAATAATAATCCGGTCAATAGTCAAATGAGGAGTGCATTCAAATGCAACATATAAATCTCCGGTCTGATTGCAATTATAACGCGTTTATGAAACACTTTACACGCAAAATCTCTTCAACTAATGAGACCGTTTGATCATTAAAACAATAAAATTCCATATATATTAATAAAACCTAACTAAAGCAAGATTTCTGTTAACAATTTGTGCAATAAAAATATACAAAGTAATGCATTTTTAAAACAAATTAAGTGATTTGTCATTTATATATTTATGCTAGCAATAACTTGCTGCGCTTTACTACCCATCAAATGTTGCATTTTTTTTTAATTAAAAATACTGAAAAATGTGTTAGTTTATTTTAAAAAGTGGCTTGTATTAATAAAATAGGTATAGGGTACATACATGTTTTTTTATTTTATGTAATATCAAGTCGAGTGATAAAAAGTACACTTCGTTTTTTTAATTGTATTGTCTTTTCTTTTAGCACTTAATCGAAAAAATTTCATCGGGCATGTACGCCGAATGAGTTACACCACAACAATGTTGTTTCTTCGAATCAATTGACAAAAAACATAATGCCGAAAATAACGCAAATAGTAACAGCGAAATCAATTTATTCGAGGACTTATTTGAACAAACGAGAAAACCCCCCTTCACGACCCACCCAAATTGATTATTCAGGACGTCTCTACCAGAGTATTTCATATAAGCCTAAAACTGTTGAGCTTTTTACGAAACGCCATGCGCGTGCTTCGGATTATAAGGGTTTAATCTCGCCATTGTTCCTTGTTTGAATTTTCCCATCCCCTAAGATCCGGAGACTGGGAAAGGACGTGTTATCAAAATCAGAGTCCAGGACATTTTTAAGGTCAAATTTACCCAAAACTTACGTCCTAAGCCGCGAGATTTTCTGTTTGCGTGGCTTACGAGAGCTTTCCAGCTTTTTTCGTCGCGCTGAAAGCTTTTTCGATTATCGCAAAGGCGAGACGCGGCGACGACAAGAAGACAACTTTAGCGAGAAAACTTCCTCTCGGCTTCGTGAATTTTGTTCGGCACTTCCACTAAACTGTTTGAAAGTGATTGGATATCGGAAAATAAAATAGTACTTGAAATATACCACAGAACGAATTTTTAAAAATATTTTAATAGTTTTATTCAAAAAATTGCTTAAAAATAAACCTAATCGACATCTCTCAGTAAAATATGGATAAAAAGGTATTTTATCATATGTATGGTTTTAAATAAAAAATCTTAGGTTACTATGCCAGAAGTTGAATGATGAATATAAATGAAACATTTTATTATTTTAATTATAAAAATCATCACGTCCATTAAATATTAGTAAATATAATTTTTTGGTGATGTCTACAATAAACAATATTCACTAAATGAATTGAATATAATTCTAAATCATTATCGAAGAGTGTCCCCAACGCAGCGGCATAACAAATCGCAAAGCTGCTACAATACAATAAGAATGCAGGCAACCGTGTCCCAACATGGAAGTTCCATTTTTTAATGCACCCCGGATCAAGATAGTGCTCCCTCCCTCGAATATTAAATAACGATAGTATTAGGTGATAACAGAATGAAAGGATAAAATCCTACGCCGTCCTTTGTGACCACTTTGCTTAATAATATAGGAGTATTCATTTTTTTAGTTTGTATAACTGGTTTTTAGAGTACCACTTTGAAAGTACGAGTACGTAGTCAAATTGTATTATTTGATGCATTATATGATCTACGGCATGAAGTGTATTTTACGAGCTTGTGGTAATTTCATTTATTAATGAATGACTTCGTCGTCAATTTTAATAGTTGGCACAATAGATAACAATAGTTTTGTAAGTACAGTTTCTTAAACAATTAGTATTTTAACTTTTAACGATTCCGGAAATGGTTATTTTCTATAAAGATTCATAGGTAACTTTGGACATTGTTATTGCCTGACACCTTTATCTGTAGGTTGTAACTTTGAGTAATTTATTACTATCCATTTCAATTAAATATTTTAAATTTTTGTAGGAACAAGTACTTAAGTTTTCTCGTGTACTTACGAGTACAAACTTGCAGTATTTCTATTATTAAAATAATTAGTTTAGTTATTTTTTATTATGTTATTTTTTCTTTATTAATCAAGATCAGTTAAAGATAAATGTTATAATAGTTCAAATAAACGTCAACTTTCCATAATATAATCAAATACATTGCATGGGTAATTTATTTATTTACATTTTTTTCTAGTATATAAAGATTTAATATGAGTCTGTCCCATTTTTATATTATTCAATTAAATGCATCAAAACAGATGTTACTATTGTATCGAACACCTGTTGAGGTTATTATATTTAACGCAACGAGAATACAAAAATGCATAAATCACAGCAAAACAAACAAAAAGCAGGTATCAAAATTTGAAAAATTATCGTGAGTATCCGGGCAGCAGAAGAAGAAACAAATATTTACTTTGAAGCTTAACAGCGTGTTATGTTTTTTAAAATGCTTTAGGGCGCGACAGATGCAGAAGGTGGCACTGACAGGCTAGCATAATATGCGAGGAAGTATTTTTATAGGGCGTCCGACCATCGCCCGATCGTGGCGGGATAATACCCATACACCTTGTTTGCTCAGATGGGTTTTTTTATTGTGTGTTTTCATCGTATTTTTTTTCTACCACCCTTTTGTTGTGGCCATTGTGTGCGCTCCTGATACGTGGGGTTGGGCCCCAAGGTGGCTGCGTTGCGTTTTAAATGGAATTAATTATTTCGGCATTTGAAATTGATAATTAGAACTGTCAACCTAGAAGGGATAATCGGCCGTATTTCATTTTAATTGTTGGGTACTTTTTTATTTTTCAACACATATCCTTTTTTATTTCATTATTTGCTTTATTTATTGCAGATTTTTTAATATAAAAAATGTACACAAATATTCAATTCATTCAACACATTTAAAATAACTTAATAACATATATTTATTAACGTGAAAGACTTAATTTTTTCCTATCTAGCATATCGCATCAATACAAATAAAACATTTACATTTGGATCTTTATTTTCTATTAAAAAAACCATATTATCGTATTATAATGCTTTGTAACGAGTACATTGCGTCATTTCTAGGATCTAGATCGTTTAAATGTTACTCTCTTCTAATGGCTTTCTCCTACACACTTTCACAAGTAAAAATAAATCTTCCAACTCGTAACAAGTCACATTCACAAGAGATCTGATTCTATTATATTCAAAAATAATAAAACACATTGAAATCTCCAACAATGTTATTTTTATAGGCGCGTACATTGTGCGCATCGTTTTTTATATTATTAACACCACCTATCTAAGCATGTTTGATTTGTCGTTTTTTTTAGTTACAACATAAGAGTTGTAAACATTTTGGTTCGGATAATTCAATGCGTGAAATAATATTGTAATGTCACTGTCCCATTCACGGAAGATGGGTGTTTACTTTTCAATTTTTTAGCCATTGTGTCCGTAGAATTATTGTGAAGGAACTCGTCGTTTCCTGTTTTGCATATAAATGGTGGACGAGTCGATAAATTCCTTTCACGGGATAGGAGCCCTGGACCGTCTGGCTTCGAATGTTCCATTGTTGCCTCTGAGCTAAGGCTGTCTTTGTATCAGGGCGTCATACGTTCGCGTTGGTATTTCGGAATAAACGGATTACGGCGATTAGGGCCCTGAACTGGACTGGACGAAATTGAATTCAATTGTGGTGAAATGTTAAGTGCGCTCTTCAATGCCTTTGAAATGACACAGCATTTGAATCTAATGCATACGATTGCGTCTATATAATATGTTATTAGAATGGTCCAGTTCATTTTCTTTTCATGAACTATGAAATACAAGACAAACAATATTAAAGACTCTTGTGCATATATTAATTATAAAGCGATGTCACTACGTTTCAACTAAATTATCTTCTGAATTCTTTGAATATATTTTAGGTTATATTCTTCAGATTGTCAAGTGTTTTTTATGTAACATACAGGAGAACAGCGACAGAACTTAGTGGTGAAATTTTCATCTATTGATTATATGATGTTTTTCATTTAAGTATTATTAAATACAAAAATTATTTTTTAAAGGTTAAAATAAATCGTGCAGTCTATTATTTTATTTTTATGGCCGTGTATTTCTTTTCAAGTACGATTATCGTCAAATAAAGTGAAGGCAGTTAAATTGTAATCAGTTATTTGGTATCACTTTGTGTAGTAAAAAATTACTATAGTGAACGAAACGTCTTGTAAAACTTAATTAAAATTCATTTTAGAAAAACGAAATAAATTTAATTCAACTATTTTTTCACGCTGTTTTATTTTTATAAAACACAACAACAACAAGAACGTTACAAGTTACAACAGCAGTACTGAGAATAAAGTTTTAGTAATGTGTAAATATATAATATAAAAACTAAATATTTCATAAGTAGCTGGGAATAAATTGTTTTGATATGTATTAGGCTATCATAAAACTTTAGGAGGTAAATAATTTGGCATTCCTTTCCAATACTACTGCATAATAACCACAGTAGTAATCATAACCGTGGCGCCGAACATCCACCCTAGATGCATTCAGGTCTGCATAACTGAATTTATTAATAAACCGAGTTTTATATTATATGATGCAGTCTGTATGCATACGACTCGAACGTAAAAAATATAATATAGTATACATACTCGTACTTGCAAGACTTCAGACTGGCCGGGGTGATGACGGGTTTATTTGTAGAGGAATATTGAAAGCATAAAGGGAACATTCTTTATTTATTAAAAAGAGTAAAGAAAATAAATATTACCATGCATCATACTAAAGTCTCACAAGCACACACACACCCCATAAACATCCTGCTCTCCCGATACATTCATTCAATACAAGTGTATTATTTTATGACTTATAATATTTTAACGCCATTGTTATTTTGTTGCTGCAAGAGAACATAATTCATTCAAACTCATCATCCAACAAGTCTTTTGACAGTGTTTTTCAAAATAATTTTGCACGATTTTGTGTTAAATATTTATTTTGAAAATATTATTCAGTCGTCCATGTTGAATGTCATTGAGCCCAATAATTGTTCATAACCTATATTTTCATCAACGTCTATATAATATAATATTATTAGAAGATTGGACTCAAGCATTTAAAAAACATAAATTTATTTATTTATATTTATTGAAATAATAAATATTTATAAATAAATATATTTCTGCACATGAAGGTTAGGTTAGGTTGATAATTACGGAGGTAGAGAGAGAAGAGAGAATAGGTCTGGTCCATATGGTGGTCTGCTTATATAGAGCCTGCTCAACTCCACCTTTGATAGGTGCAATAGTATTTGAAGCGACCTCTCGTGACGGCGATTCTAACGACATATATGGGACATACTAGGCAAACATTAATAGACAAGACATCTATGGTACAATTGATAAAACATTAGTCCGCCACATATATACATTCAAATGTTTTATTTAAATAGCTTTAAAATTTATATTCATAGATTGATTCAATTTTGAACTTTTCGCGTATCTGGTCATCCATCAAAATTTTCAGCCAATCGCTAAATTAACGACAAATGAGACGTAAATGGCCGGAACTTTTCATAATAATTAAGTTTTTGATCACATTTCCCTAACAGCCTTCTCCGCTGCGAAAAACTTTTCCTCTGTAAATATTTATGATTCCTCCTACGAATTTAATAACGGCAAAATGTGCTTTCCAGCATTCATTAGCCTCCACAAGATGCGATACATTTTAAATTTAATGCGCAATTTTATGTATTTTTGCTTTAATAAAGCATTACTGTATGCCAACTAATAAATAATATTAAACTTTTGAGAACACTCCTTACAAAGATTAAGAGCACAATGCAACACGATTATAAACTAATTAAGTACATTTATCCATTTACAAGTATATATATTTCAAAATAATCTAATACAAAAATACGTCAGAAGAATATTATTTATATTTGTTATTTTATTATATCAATTTCAAATATCGCATATAAATGAAAATATAATAAAATAATCGTTAAATATGTCGCTCGTAGTTAGTAGTTGATAAAAAAAACTTTTGATATCATGTATTTTCAATTTTACATATTTTTTTAGATTGTAAAATCGCGGCGCATTGTTTTCGGAATATGCGAAAACACTTGTTGTTTTCAATATGGCGGAATGCAAAAACCGGATATGGCGCCATTCTGGAAAAATATGAATCGATCCTTTATTTTCCTTTGTTCCGCGAGACACAAATAATTATTTTCATTCCCTGAGGCCCTTTAAACACTCGCGATCCACTGCGCTTTTCACGTTTTTTTGTTCTGTTACAATGCATCAAAAAAATAATCAAACGTAAACTATAAAAGTGTAAAAAGGTTTGTGGAAAACATACGTTTTGTATTGATTTCTCATTTTCCCATGAACAGTTCATGAGTAAATTATATTTACGTACGTATATTCTTTAGTAAATATAAATTATCTCTTTTTTTACTAACCGATACACATGCAAATTCACAGCTAATTTTCTTTATAAGAGCTGTACATATTAAATTATATTATTCATTTATTTTCCAATACTGAGTCCACACATAATTAGTTCCCAAACTCTTTCAGAGTTTACTGTAATGAAGAGAACACAGCCATTTATATCTGAATCATATTAGTACATTAATTAATAAAACAAAAAACAGGACATCTGATAGTTGATGCCGAAAATCTTTTAATCTTTTGAATTTGCTCAATCTCATAACAATAATCAGGAACAGTTCATGATGCAAGTACATTTTGCAATTACTGTTGTTAACTAATTAATTTCGGTGATGGAAAAAAATCAATGTTACAAAACAGTTTCCGGTTGTTCATGAAGTATAACTGCGACAGATATATAGAATAAACAGAATATTTTTTACTACAATCTAACAAATAACTGAGTGTTAATATTAATATTTAATGAAGTTTAGAACAATTGTCAGTAATTAATAAATGAACAGAGAAGCATACGAAGTAATGTAGGTAAATCGGCATAACATCTTGTATAGTCTCGTAACAGTCGCAACCATGCTGATTGACCGTGTAAGCTTATTTGCAGCAAACTGGCTCCGTGGCCCAGATTTGTCCCATCCAGCCCGTGTAGTATGGGACAGTTAATTCTGACGGGACAAAGGCGCGACAGTGTATCACTTGCTTGCGGTAGCAGCTGCATCAGACAGACTGACTTGCATGACTACGAAACATTCCCCTATGCATATTATGCTATATTGCTCTACACGTAGCATCCTGAAATTGGTTCATACCAGTACTAAGTGTTTTATTTTAACCGTTTGTATTTCAAAAAAGCATTTATTTTCAGCGACAGCCACATATTCACAATATAAAATTTAATTTGCCGTTTCCCTGTGAATAGACTTGCACTGAAAACTCTCTAAGTACTACAGTCGAATTTTGGTATCAAAGTTCACGTGATATTCTAAAAAATATATTTCGTAGGTATAAGAAATGTTTAATTAATACATGTAATAAACAATGCATGATAAACGACTAATAGCCAACATTAGTGTGAATTATGGCTTCAGAAAACACAAAACGTAGTTAAAAATTGACTTTAAGTTTGGGACTTGACTTAAGATTGGAAGTGCTAGCTACGTTGTTAAATATCAATTTAAAATGTTTATTGCTTCACTACATTTATGTTTTTAATTTTTATTTTATTTGAAAAACACCTTTACTCTACAATCTGACCGTTTACTTGATGAATACAAAATATAAAACACGCGAAAATTCCTACATATAAAGTACCCACATTTACGTATTGCGTGCTAAGTTTTCGTTCACATTTTTGCAGTCCTTCAAATATTCCAACATAATTAATAACCTACATCGTGACATTTTTTTTCAATGGTCAAATAACTATAAACTGTTCTCCTGTAACTGTTAACTGGCGAATATGATTGTCATAAATTGCCGCCATACTGCTGCTATCTAGTTCCAAGTTTTCTTTTCATACACAGATTGAACATTATATCAATACAAAAATAAACATTGTATACCTGTATAATATGATATACTCAATTAGTTTGATACTTGGAATATAATTGATCGCAGATGTTCAATATCGATAAATAAAAATAAACTTTTATCGCATCAAAGGGTTTGTGTTAACAAGATGTTGCAAACGTTAATTATGTGTGTTATGAACATGATGAAATTATCTCTGGACATAAATATTATCAGATCCCATGCGAGCGAGGAGAAGGAGATTGCAGAGTCGATTAACTCGTTTCGTCTCCCTTCACTTGCATTTCTGAGCTCAGAATGAAAAGAGAGAAAAAGACACGGTGTATTGACATGTCAACTGCAACCCTTCAACTCTTTGTTTTAGGAATTCGAGATTCTTACTTTAAAAAAAAAATACCTCCTATACTTTCCTGATATCCTGATATCTGTGATTTTTTAAAAAGAAACTAAATGATTGGAACTTTATAACGGGTATATGTTGTAATTATCTAATTAAAATTGGAAATACTGGCTCAAATAACTCTATGGGAGATACGTCTGGTGACTAATTAAAGATATGAAATAAATATCAGGAGGTCACTGAAAAATAAAGGTTATAAAGAGGAGAGACTTAAACAACATCTATGTTTAATTGGATTACGATTAATATTTAACTTCTTACATTTTAAAAACCATCTAAAAAACACATTTTTCGATTCATGATTTTATACAATTTTAATAACTCATATATTTTTAAATAAAAAAGTAAAACTATTTATTACAGTTCCCAAAATAAAAAGTAACCCATATGAACTGGATTTTACTGTAAGTCTTGTAAATTGTACTGTGTAGTATTTTAAGAATGCGTTATCATCGATATCAAGTCGATGTCTAAAATTTAAGATCAATTGGATGATGGAAAATGCTTTATTTTTCAACGGCGGTAACGTAAATATTAAAGATTTTTTATAAGAAATGAATTGAGCCATGCGAAAGCAATCGTTTGTAAATCAAAACTGACTTCGTTTAGACAAACCGAAGATATCTCTTGTATTATTAATTCGCCTGACGTTATGTGTGTACGAGATCTCAAACCGGTGTATACTCGTTATATAGACCCCAACTGTAATTAATTGAAACGTAATTTCGAAACAAATCCCGTAAACATGCCAGCGAAAAGCTGAGAATCCGAACGCTTAATTTATGACCGCGAAATAAAGCGTTTGATTGCTGAATATTAATGGCAGACTCTCAATATGATGCCGAGACAATTTATCGACGACATTTCAATTAATTGCATCCGACTCGCGACCGTTTGACGTCCGAAAAAAACGACCGATAACAATCGTACACTCGACGGTACAAAGCTTGCGGGACGCGATCTCTTTTTGATTTATCGACTCCTGATACATCCATATGAATTGATATACTAAAAATTACAATAAATACCTCTATGTACATGGCAACCGAAAATTATAATACGTATTTGTACTTAATATTCAATCTCTTTTGATATAATAGTCTCCTAATACATTCATATAAACTGTATTATTAAAACTTGATTTATTTTTAAATATATTGAAATACTCAATGCATTCAGATCACCAGATCGATTCTCAAGAATATCGCTGTTTTTTATATGTTTTATTGTAATTAATATTCTAAATTTCACAATATATTAAAGCTGTTTAAATTGAACTTATGTGATTACGATAGATTACACCATTCAATTGATTTATATGACATGATTTATATGGTTTTAATATTGTGTATAAGATTACAAGTGAATATCTTCTCATTTCTAGTTTCCTGATAGATTCTTAGTAATTGTATTAAAAAACGTGTATTCGTAAAATAGGCTTTGTGTATCTAAAATAAACACCAGTAACGTGATATCATCTGTTTTAAGGAAATTAATGTATCCGATACTTGATCGATGGATTCCTGCCAATTCTGCTATGCCATTTAATTCACGAATAAAAAAAACGAAATACAAAACGTTTCCTCGGTTCATAATCACGAAATAATAACACAACTCGATAAATCCAAATCAGAGACATAAATATCCCACACGGAGAGACTCGTGAAACATTTCTCTCTAAATAAATACAGCAAGTCTTGTGACGTTTGTCATTTAGAATTCTGAGCCGGTGATCAATTTTGTTGGGCTTGTGTGGTTTTTTTTTCGATGAAAATAACTCGTTCCGGTACGATTTTATTGTGTCATTATCTTCTAACGATTCAGTGTTGAAACGCGTTCGCTTACAGTCGAACGATTGACCCATTAAGTTCTATCATTACGGACCCACATTGAAAGCTCATTAGAATACTGGGGTATGTGTAATATTTCAGTGGAGAGTCAGCCGATGAAAGGTTTTACTTGTAATCCAGGCTTAATTAAAAAGTCACTAACTGGACGTATCCCATTCGAATTTTGTGTTTTAGCTAATCCTCTTATAATGATAATAATGATATCTATTTATATTCAATTTGAAAATACGTATCGTAATTAATCACACATCAAATAATAATTCAATCAATCATAGTAGTATTATTTTGATTAAGATACAAATATTTAACGTACATACCATACTAAAACACCAGTTATCGTCTAATAACCAAAGTTAGGCAACATTGGATGAGTAACAAATTTGGATGGGTCCCTGAAATACTTTAACAGTAGAGCTACCTTTTAGAACCAAACGGTCCAGACCACGAGACGTTGAATTGTCATATGTTTTCTTTAAAAAAATACCCGAAGCCACCCTGCGGCAGAACACGTTGAAGCGCAACTGAGGGGAATACATGGATTGCCCCGAAAGAGGACCTAGCCCCTGGACACAACCAGGGGTGGAATATATGGAGGTCCCTTAAAAGACTTCGGACAGGAGTATGCAAGACGAGGACACAAATTAAAGCCAAGCAGTTTTACAGCGGACCGACTAAATGTGACTAGTGTGCGCTGTGTCCGAGTAGTTGCACCCAGGAAGACCTGATGATGGCCGGGAGTAACGCCATCAACGTCGCCCACTTCTGGGTAGACAGGATCTGGCCCTGTTGTTTCCGACACGATCATATATTTAAAAATATATAAAACGTTGTATAATCGGTACTTGTAGAACTATCTTACATTAATTGAGAATCAGGTTATTGCTATTCAAGTTGCCTTGTCTCCAAGTCTCTACCAGATATTGGTTCTGTCGGGTGACAGCGTTTGTTGCTGGATTTCGGTGGCTAAATGATTTATTTGTTATAAGAGCAAGATATTTTGTATGACGAATGTAGAAGTCATGTCATAAAATATATTGCAACATAATACATATTTTTGTCTTCTTTTGATAAATGGTCCTAGATTTAACTAATTTAATATAAGTAACAATGTTGTATGCAATTACGATTCACAGAAATAGTCAATTAAACTAATTGATATATTTTTTAAATCAAAAATCATCATCCATTCAAAATCAACCATGAAATATTGTGGATAAAATCTTATACGGCGTAAGTGTAAATCATTAATTTAAATTCAATGTACTTGAATAACGCAATTGTACCAATTAATTTTTAAATGTATCAGGGCGGCATACATTAAAATCGTAAGTTTGACATAATACTGTAAAACTGCTATCAAAGGTAATAAGGAAACGGTCGTACAAAAATCATTAAACGAATACAAGTTTCCCGATAAAACGTCAGCTCCCTTGGCTTTATCTACAGGTGATGTCTCTTAATTGTCGTCAGGTGTAAGTGCCAGTAGGGACGTTATATTCTCGTTTTGATTGAAAATACTTAATGTCATTCATATGTTGTATTAATTACCAGCGTAGCACAGCAGTAACTAGCAGCTTGTTTTGTTAAAACTAAAATATTTGTATTTTCAATGTACGTATTTAAAAATATTTGTATTTTATTAATTAAAATGGTCAATGACGAGAGGTGTCATATGTTATCTTTAGTGCAATGAACCTAACCTAGCCATCTTTTTGGGTTAAGCTGCTCTTTGAGACCAAATGGTCCAGGCTTCGGGAAAGCTGGGCTAAACATCCGTTAAAATACACTAAAAAAATGCCTCAAATAAAAGTAAAAAACGGTCAAAACTTTTGCACCAACCTATTATGTCTTGGGATAAGGCATGGACATTGGAATCTAACAGAACAGAGTGTTGGCAATTTGTGGTGGTCAGATGTGGAACGGATGTGCAAAATAAACTTTCTACTTTCATATCCGCTCATTAGCTTGAGAATATGACAGTAATATCATATTATTTCGTAAAGTTCTGTCAGCTGTCATGGTTTCTCACCCCTTTCATCATCTCTATAGGTTTACTAAAAATTCAACACAATTATAATTATAGTTATTTTACATCACTAGTTGGCTATTAACCAGGCCCGGATGAGTAATGGCAGTGGTATGATGTCATCGAAAGTAATTAAAAATGTTTCGAAACTTTAATAGTCGTAGTTGTTCTTTACGACGGGAGGCACTCGGGGGTAACCTGTCAGACTCGATAAGCATTTTATTTTATCACTGTTTGTTTTAATTTGGCCAGGTGTACCGTCGCCACAGGTAACCACTTTCAAAAGCACTTTTACAAACCAATGAACCGCCAAACCGGAGGTCACGGGTTCGTTTCCCACCGGAATGTATTATCAAATACTGTAATGTACAAACATTTTTTTTAGTTTATTACAAATTGAAGTGACTACATTGAAGCAAAATGGTTGTAACACATTAAAAAAAGGTTAATAAAAGTTCTACTAATGAATTTAAAATTATAATTATGCAGTATTGTCAGTTGATAACCGTAATTTTATTTTAAAATCACCAATCTTCCTCAATGTTTTATTTGTATCACCTTGATAAGTTTCATAATACATAGAAAAAAAAAATTTTTTTTTTTAATCAAATATAAAAAGATACATTTTTTACATAGTAATTTACATTCCAATCTTTTTTTTTTTCTTTTTTTTTTACATTCGCTTACCACACCACTTAAAGATAAGATCTTGTGTGTGGAGTGGGATTCATCTATGTTATTTTACAGTTTTATATAATTATACAGAGTATTACATATTTATACATTTACATGATTTTGATATAAAACTAACATTATATGATTAATGATTTAATATACTATATGTTGAATTAAATTTAATGTATATATAATTTAATAGTACATTTTTGGTACATTTCATTATTTCAATTTGTTATGCTATAATATATCTCTTATAAATAAATAAAACCTAAAAATAATAAAATCCTTCAGCAGGAAGCTATCAAACTAACAACATTAAAATGATGATTGTCAGCTTTTTGCCCGTAGGACCAAAATAAAACTTGACGATAATAAAAAAACTTCGTTAATAAGAATATTCTTATCTAGCAGGTAAGTAAGTAATTAAAGCAGGTCCTTAGCTGTCTATCTTTATAAAACACGCTCGAGTTGTCCGTGGAGTCGACATTTATCCCTCGGCTATCTATGATCTCCTGGTATATAATAAGGTGGGATCACTAGGATAGCGGTGTCCTTTATTATGTCTTTCGTGTCCTTTGCGTCTGAGATAATGATTTAATTTAATTCCAGGACCATTAACTCATCCCGCCCATCAACGCCGTATTATTTTTACTGCGCATTTGCTTATCGCAGTTTTAATGACAACTTATCATCTCAATAATGGAGCGACAAACAGGATGTTGGTGGAATATTCAAATAAAAAATAAAAAATACTTTTATTAAAAAAAAACTATAGATATTAGAAGGCAAATATACATTTATTCTACATCATACAAGTAGCTTGAAACCTTCAGTGCAAAATTTGTGTGTGGCATTGAATGGTGTTATTGTATTACGAATAATTAAGTATATTGATTCGATCCTTGACTTACCACGAGCAAAAGTATTTATTGCAGTAGACAAGAATTAGTACACCACCCTTACGTCTGTGTCACAAGAATTAGATATTAAACGTAAGTGTGTCATTATATTTTATAACTGCTATTATTTTAATAGAGTCGCTTAGTCTTTAAAAGTATTTGAAGACTTTACATTTTACCATGAATTTTTCCATATCCGCCCTCCTAACTGAAGAATATGATCGTCACAAACTGTAGTCACAAGGTTCTTTCGATCGCAATACTCATTTCAAGTCAGCTGTGCCTCCTGAAACTTCTGCGAGTACGTTTTATATATAGTCCTCGACAGCCTTCCAAGACAGTCTTTAAAGAGCCGAAGTTATTAATAGATTCTTGCCTTATCCGCAAAAACCATTGTACTTCAAGTATTCTACTGAATCATCTGTATTTAAAACTCATTTAAGGCTAAATTTATAATTTTACCTATTGCCGTAGTATTAAATCAAATTCAATTGATATGCGAGTACATACCATATGTATATTACAACTGAACGATTGTATAACGCATTGCCTTCTTTGGTTTATCATATAAATTAGATTTCGTTTTTATCTGGTATGTTAATCGATCACGCTAGAATCACGACACGAGCTCCCGGATACAGAATCCGAAACCGATTCTCCGTATCGTGGAATTGGTGCATATTCAACATCTCGGATTAAGAACTGTATTTCGCATCGGTGGGCAATTACATTATCTCATAAGATATCTGTCAATCGCTCACGAATTAACTACGCTGACTGACTGTGGGCATAAAAACTACCTCTTTACCATTCTGTGAACCTGGTACTTGTAAATAAAAAAAATATTAATCTAGTTACATAGATTATGTAAATAGTTTTTACTAATCAATTACTTTGTCGTTAATAACATACCGCATAATATGTAAGATTTTACCCCATGTTTTCAGATTAGTTGCACTTTCCAGGACTAAATAAAAACATTTTTGAAGTAAGCTTTATTCATTACTAAAGTATGGCTATACACAGTTTGTTAATTAATATATTTGATCATTGTAGCCCATTCTAGAAGAATAATCTTATCTATTTTCGAATCCATATGATAAGCTCAATGCTGCCAAGTATTCTATAATAGTTTATTCTTAAATATTTATATACTTTCTTTTATTTTTAGTACTTATATGTTGTGCTTTAATAATTTATTACTATGATATGTCCTTTTTCAGTGGTGGATGCTTAAAACATATATACAGGTATGCCCAACGAAACAACGAAATATATCCGATTTTTTTAAATATAAAAATAATACTAGAATATATTTCAATAATAAGTAATAAATTTAAATGAAATGAACATGAATTTACGAACTCTGGTTTGTCTTTTTAAATTATTAGTTATTTCTGTCTCTCGTGACAGGTTCAATTATTTAATATCCAACTGACAAAATAATCCTCTGAATGATGACATCAGAGTTTAAAAAAATAACTCTATTTAAATAATATTTTTTTTACGATTTGATTTTGCCAAGAGCTATTCTAATCTACTCGTAAATAGCCTTGATGTCACAGATTTAATAAGTCCAATAATATTTTGCGTGTGAAATTTTTATGCGTTTTTTTTATTAAGAGAAAACCGTCAGACGGTAATGACGATGTCAAATCTGAAAGCTATTTAAAGCTTGTCATTATTTAATTTTGCGAAATAATGCATAGTCCGTTTTAACCCTTTCATTACGGCTCGGTTTGAATACAAATTATACTGTTATTTATAAAACTAGTATTTGAAGCATAAATGTACTTATCTGGTCTATTTTCCGTAAATCACATTGGTTCTTGTATCCTTTAGCTATCAGATGATGCATAAAAAAATATTCTAAGAAAGTAGCAAAACGATATATCACGTCAACCGATGTCAACGGTCGGGGAATCTTATGACGGCATATGCCAACAGCTGATGCGAAAGGGTTAAGAAGACTCATTGTGAATATAAAGTGTGCACAGGATACCTTTTGCATTAATTTGATAAACGCTTTTTCAATTATTTTTAAAAGCATGATATCAGTTTCGTACATGTGGAATTATTTTAAATAATTTTAACTCATTTGCAAACATTTAATTTTGTAATATCCAGAAATATTACCCGCTTGACAATTAAACGGTTTAGTGCTTATCTTTCAGTCATACCTTTCGATAAAAATATACACAGTTTGGTTCTTGGATTAGTAATTACTTACTGTAAACAACAACTGACCAAAAGCAATCTGAAACAATTTAGTTCACGCATGAATATGACCGATTCTAATTAGACCATTAATCATGAATGATAAATGACTCTCGCATCCATATTACAATATTAAATCTGGTCTGCTACCTACCTCGTATCAGATGATGATGCTGTGTATATTCAAGTGAACTCTTTCAATTCAAATAATTATAATACTAATGGAGAGTATTCTACGGTGGAAGATTTTTTTTTTTTATGTAAACGCATGCAGGAGAGCACAACCGGTCAAGACCAGTGCACTCTATGACGCTCAGCCAGGGAGGCTGGACGCTGCATGCGGGAAACGTGTGTTGTGTTCGTGTTTGTGTGTGGGTTGGGGAGATTGCAAGTGTATATTTATCTGTTTCTTGAAGAGATCCAGATTGTAGGAAGGAGGAAACACAGACGCTGGAAGAGCATTCCATAGCTTACCGGTGGCATTAAAGAAGGAACTTTGGAAGCTGCCAGTTCTTGGTCGACATATATTAACCGTGTATGGATGTTCGGCAAGTGTAAGACGAGTTTGTCGGCTGTGAGTGGGTGCAGGAGGAATTAGTTCTTTAAGTTCCGAAGAGCAGCGTCCGTGGTAATAACGGTAGAAAAGACTAAGAGAACCAACCTTACGTCTGTGTTCCATTGATTGTAGATTAGACGTAAGGGTGTCATTGTTTATCAAACGAATTGCCCTTCTTTGAACTGAGTCAATTAAGTTTAGAAGGTATTTTGGGGCTCCAATCCAAAGGTGACTGCCGTATTCAAGGATAGGTCGGATTTGTCCTTTATATAGAAGAAGAAGTTGTTTATCGTTGAAATACCGACGTGATCTATATAAAACACCTAGTTTTTTGGAAGCGAGACCGGCTTTACACTTAATTGACTCGTAATATTTGACATTATTCGATATTGATAATCCAAGCATGTTGATGGAGCTTGCTTTCGGAAGAGAACAACCGTTGAAAGATACAGGATCCATAGCAGTCTTCTTGGTGGAGAAAGTACATGATTGGGTTTTTGAAATATTGAAACTGACGAGGTTGAGGTCGCCCCATCGTGAAACCCTTTCAAGAGACATGTTCATCTTCTCCACCAGAGATTCCCTAGCAGCAGATAGTTCCGAATGTTTCGGAGGTTTTTGGAAGATTATACTCTCATGGACAGTGCTGTCGTCGGCATAACAGTGAATGTTTGCGCATTGAAGCAAATCATTCACATGCAGAAGGAAAAGAGTGGGCGACAGCACAGAGCCCTGTGGAACTCCTGAGTTGATTTTATCGCAGGAAGAAGAAAAGCCATCTATCTTATACTCGTAGTTCAGTGATTCAATAATTCATTACAAATTATAATTCAAATGTAATGGATATTCTTAAAAATGTCACGTACTTGCATAGTGGAATTTGCTAGAACAGTTGCTAGAAGTCTTGCAATTTTTTTCTCGGCTTGTAGAAGAAACAGTGATCAAATTACACTGAGCAGTAAAGATTCAGATAGTAACATTGCACTACATTGTTAAGATATTGTAGAAATAAAATTATTTTTAAATTCGCTTTCAATATGAAGAATATGGCCAGCACAAATCTACTTCCAAGATCTACTACCAACTGTCATAAAAATATTTTAATAGCTCCCTGTACTAAAGATCAAATGAATATGTTCAATAGTATTACTAATTGCGGGTTAAAGATGTGTCTAGTTTGTGTTATACTGAAGGAACTGTCTCAAAGTTGGAGCATACGATCACCAATATACAAGAGAACATAAACAGATCAATGATGTCATGAATTACTATGTTAGGAACATAATATTACTTTTTTAATGAGAGTACACTATTAAATAGCTCAATTATTTAAATATTCATTGGAATTGTAAGTTTTAAAGTAAAATATTTAATATATTCATGTGAAAAATATATAATTATAAAAAAACATTAATTACTTAGGCAATCTGCTACCGGATTATAATTACACATGTCTAAACGCTGTATAATTATCAGGACAGCATAAATGATATCACTCATAAGAGAGATAAATTAATTTCGTAAAGTTACGTTACATCCGAAGCTATCAGGGCGGCATACGTTCGAGCCGGCCTCTCGGGCGAACGATCTTCAAATCTCCGGTTGACATTTCTAGTCGCTGTCAGTCAGCCTGACATGCGACATGTTGCCCTGATACAATTAACCGGCGTCGCCGTGATTCGGAGGCGGACATCTTCAAACAAACAAACGAGAATAATACGAGCGGAATTTTATCTCGGATTGGGCGTGTGAATAATGGGCTGATACACATACTTTAAATATTGCATCTCCTATCTGATATGCTGCCCTGATACTTCTTACAGGATACCATCTCGTTACATGAACAATTGCTTTGTTTTTTAATGTTTGTTCAGCTTGATTTACACTATTTCGTCTAGACTAGACTCATTTAGCACTGAAAATTGGCTGTGTACTTTTATTTTAAAACACGAGTGTAAAAACACTGAAATCACAACTTATTAATTTTACTTTTAAAAAATCATATATTTTTTTAAATAATGCCTTGTTTTTTAATTTAATTAACAATGTCTATACGATCTTCCTATAGACATTGTCAATTAAACTAAAAATATAAAGACAATTCATATAATTTATAACTTATATTATTAATTTAAAATTATTACGTTAGAATACTTTAAATTTTCGCAAATAGATTCACCCTCAATATCTGGAAATATCGATGACGTGTTTGTTGAGTAAAAATAAGTCTTAATGTAGGTAATACGGACAATCCCCATCGGTTCAATTATTTCCATATGTGGTTAAAATGGGTTGGTTGCCTCTTTAAACCAAATGGTCTAAGTATCGGGAGTATTGGACTTAACAACTCCTTGAAAAAAAAACCTAAAAAAACACTTCCATAAAAATGTGTTTATTTAGCGTTGATATCTTTGCGTACATAAAAAAATTAATATGAACCATCATATTATTGTATCATAAAAGACAAAAATATGGCTACAATTTTCGTCGATCTGGTCCACCTAGGAATCATATATGGAAGAAAAATAATTGAAATCTTAAGCTTGATAAACGATTCAAATTGATTACACTCACGAGCACTTAACATATTAAATAATATGTTAAGTGCTATATATAAAATATTTTAATAATTTGTAACGCGTACGGGTACGATATTATCCATTATAAATATTTATGATGCGATTCATATAATCCGGTCACGTTTGGGGGCATCACTTTGTACCCCGTGAAGTAATACCCGTGGAAGCGGACCACATTTTTCATTGCTCCGAATGCCTTCCTCATAAATAACATCTCGCAGACGACATTCGGCCGCATTATTCCGAGATAGTTGACCTTTCGGTGATGTCCGGACACACAGATATCTTGGTGATCTAACCACAACAGTGCTTCGGAAGCTGATTGCTTAGATAAAACAAAAATACTTACATTTAAAGTATATCTCCTTGCGGGTATGGTATAAAATTAAAGGTTGTGCTGCATACCACAGGTCGGGAGAGGAAAATCAAAATAAAAATAGCTTTAAATCGATTTCTAAGCTGTATAAATACCCACGATTTTTGTTCAATCCTTCACAGATATAGAACGTTTATAGATACTTGTTGAAACCTTTAGCAAGAAAGCGCATATTATTGTGTTATAATTAATTAAATTTTATTTCTTCTTTTTGGCATGGATCACACTGAGCCCTGTTTCACTTGATATAATACTGCAGCTTCGCGATCTAAGAAAGCTTCATCAGTTCCAACATTTACAAACCTACTAACGTGATAATGAATATTTCCTAATAAAGAGTTTCACTACAGAGAAGGAAGTGGCTTTAATGAATGAGCATAAATATGAACATAGAAGAGAATATGATAGCCACACAGTTTTGTCAGCTGCCATCATCCATGTATCATCTCAAGTCATTCTTCTTCCTTGATAAACAATTAATCTGCGAAACCTTGATAAATCTTAAAGCTTATAGAATACTTTTCTATTTTTCATGATCACTTTTAAGTATTAACAAAATAATAACAAATAACTCGAAGCCAGTTGACAGATAGGAATCGCAGATAAGCCCGTTTGAAGAATACCAATCCCCGATTACCAAACTAGTTTCATGCTAGCCTGATACACTAAAATACTATTCTGAATTCGTCCCCAATGGAACTTGATGTTATATCTCCATTCTGAAAACTACATTGCTGTACATTTAAAAAATACATATTTATTTATTGGTATGTTTTATTTTAAAACATTAACAAATAATTTAAATTCTAAATCTTCTGCAAGGATTTTTGCTAACTATCAAATATATTTATTGAATCGCGAGTTATTGTTCAGAAATACTATAATTACCATAAAGTATTCATATAAATTTATGTTTTTTCTTTAATATATATAATCAAATAATAAACTGCAATAGTAATCAATGAAATATCAGTATCCTAAATGTGACTCTAAAAATTTATCATCCGCGCATATCTACGTAAAGAGTTTTTTAAAACAGAGAGATTCTAAATGTGGATTTATTCCATTAAACTGTTTTAACGTTCGCTTTTATTGTTTTCATTGTAGAATTTAATTCAAATTTGGCTTTATATGGTGAGTCGTAATTTATATTTTAAAATGGAAATTGAACAGTCTGCCTTCGAAGATTGAGCTCGGAGATTAAGAATGACATCGAATGCCTTTATCAGAGTTATTTAGATGAAATGTCACCTAACTATACATCAAGCAGAGATCTATGTCATGGTGATTAGTCTCAGGAATGACATTTCCATTTTTAAATCAACTCTGATGGATGTTAGAAAAGTTATCATGCTTAAAAGATGCATAGAAAGTCTTAAAAAGTGTCCGAAATATAACAAGTTTAAATCAAAATTAAGATATTGTATACTAATTATTTCATTTTACAATTAAAATACACGTATGTCATTAAATTTTCTTGTTCTTGTTTTCGTATCAAAATAGGCTTGTGTGTCGTGTTTTACTGAACGTTATAAATTTATATATTTTTCAAATATAGAAATTTAATTTAGTTGTTCTTACTACTCTCGAGTATATAAAGACAGTAATACCAACAGAAAATATGAGAATATTAGATTCAAATAGTCTATCATTCTCTTAGAACAAGTTTCAACAACTGCATGGTATATAAATATGTTTACTTTGTGATGCAACCGCCAACTTCTATGATTTCATCTTTTATCGCATTTTTTTTCTATAATTGGAATCTTTAATGATTTACGTCCATCTGATAGAGGTTCACGTTTTTTTTTCAAGGTTAACGTGTGTGTGTGTGCATGTCGATTTAATTTATTATTAGCCGTCCATACTCCGAACATTCAATTTGTAAAACTTGTAAGTCTGAATAGGTTTTATAAATTAATGAATCCATCGATATACTTTGTATTTAATTAGATTCCGCAATATTCATACAAATTTATTACAAAGTATATTTAAAAAATGTAATTAATCGCTGAAGTTCAGAGGAATAATAATCGACTTTAGAACACATTTTATTTTTATTTGATCATAATTGAATAATTAATTTGACTGTTTCTTAAATTGGTACGGATATATAATGTAACGGCAACCTATGAAAAAGGTTGTTGTACTATTTATTATACCGTGTTTGGAGCTTCTTGAAACTTACGAATTTATTCAATTTTTCGGTCTGGATATCAGGCTAGCATAACATTGTAGCAGACACGTCAAATGAGTATTTGCAACTCAAACAAATAACTCACCCCGACGTGGCATTACAGTCCCATACCTCCTACTCCCCTACTACCCGCTTTGCTTAATGCCAGGCTTTCATGAGGATCACGGGATGAAGAACGCCGAACAAATTGCATCTCACGAACCGTTTATTATTTTTCTACCTCCTGCCGCATTATGGTGCCCTGGTATTTTGCACGCGCACAATTTAAGATGATTCTACATCAGTCCTGATCTCGTATTCCCCGTCGTGTTTCGCATCTTTTTTTGCAAAGCTGTGATTTACGTTTGATAAAATCAAATTTATCGAGACCCCAATAATTTCAGTCTGAATTTTCGCCTATAATTACATCTTCGTATTGGGTTTCCAAACTTGATACCACCAAATGCACCGTGCCACTTTTACACTCGACGTTACGGCAATAAATTATTTTTTAATTTCAGTTTTTTTCAGTAATTGCACGTTTAAAACAATAATCCGTCGATTTCACGTAATTTTGAGAGAGCGCACTTGTTTTCCGATAATTGGTGTTTACTTCTCGGTCAATTTAAGTAACTGTTAAACCTGAAAATATCGGTAAATTTGGTGGTGTATTTATTTATTAGAACCAATATTAAATTTTCAATTTTAAGTATTACTTAAAACAACATTATAACTACTTAAAATGTTATAATTGGGGTTAATGTTTTTAAAATAATGATTTCTAAATCATTGTCGTTCAGAGGAACTTTACCTAATTCATAACTCGTTTGGTTTCACATCATCAGTTTCATAGGAGCTAATGGCTTGGATAGGTGACCGACTGGGAACACCGTGTGTCTATTAATACACCAGGTCTCGAGAGTGACATACTAATCATCAGACTTCTTCTTTGTAGTATCAATCCGGTGGATTGGTTTGCAGCAACAGAATCTTGCATCTCGATTTCAATTCCTCTCGGTCCTCCGCAACCCTCTTCAGCTCAGCATAAGAGCTACAATTCATGTCCTCGAACACTTGCTGCAAATACTCTAGTCTAGGGTGCCCTCTGCAGATTCTACCCTCAACCATCCCATCTACAATGTCGTGAAAAAAACCATCGTGGCGCATGATGTTACCGATTCATCAGGCTCGCCTCTCTGAGATGGTTCTTATAGGTGCCTATCTTCCTTGATTATCATGAGAACCTCATTGTTCGTGACGTGGTCTCTCCAGGAAAGTTCGAGAATTCTTCTGTATGTCCACATCTCAAAGGCCTCTAGTCTTTTTGTATCACTTTCAGATAAGCACCATGTCTCACAGCCGTACATCAAGATGCTCCAAAAAAATATTTTGACAAATTAAATCATTAAGTAAAATCATCACACATGCTTAAAGATATGCCCGAATATCTCTCGTATACCACAGCAACCTTTGCGCTCTCATCATGGATTCTAAGTATTTTTTTTTAAATAATATCGGTTGAAGGATGTAATTGTTTAAGAAAGAAGTTTTTAAAATTACCCATATCAAGCGATCTACATAGTCTCATTACATACTTGTAATAGCGGTAAAATATATACCTCATTTGTTAGTGATATTTTGATTGCACAGTTTGACAACTGCAATCAATGTTTTGTTTTATTAATTAAAACTTTACTCGTTCTCGCAGATATTTAAACGATTTCCTTATGATTGTTTTGTACTAGAGTTGTTCGCATAGGCAAATTTACAATTATCAATTTGCGCATGGGCGTGGAGTGTTTGCAAAAAATTAGCCAGGCCTCGGTTGCCCACGAGTTGCGTTCCCGCTGCAAGTTGTCCCACCAGACGCTTATGATTTATATCTCCCATATCTCGTCGATGTTTCACAATACGTATTACTCGTACTTGCATATCGTGCTAGTGTCCCAGATGTTTAGGGTGGCCTCGCAAAATGAAAGACTTGAAGAGAGAGACGATACCAATAGAGAGGTTAAGCGTTTTATTCATTACTTACGATTTATAGGTTTATCTTCAATTGTATTACCTAACGTCCTTACCAAACCCAACCCAACCAGAGATCAAGCGAACTATCTGCCATTGGTCAGTCAAAATGCGCGTAAATTATTTGGATCAGCTACTTGGAATAAACGATTATCTAAAAACCATTTATTCTCCCTCCCAGATTCTTAACCCTTTCATTACGGCTCGGTGGAATACAAATTATACTGTCAATTATAACTAGTATTTGAAGCATAAATGTACTTATCTGGTCTATGTTCATATATCATATTGGTTCATGTATCCTTCAGCTATCAGATGATGCATAAAAAACTATTCTAAGAAAGCAGCAAAACGGTATATAACGGCTACCGATGTCAACGGTAGGGGAATCTTACACGGCATATATCGGGTACCGATGCGAACAGGTTAATTAGCTTAATCATATCCGTAATGAAAAATCATGGTAAAGTATTTTTGTACGATCTTTACACAACACCAAATAGTAAAGATCACATTCAACTGCTCCATCTAATTAGTATATCTAATTACAACAACATATTTTAACAATCATTTATTTCATGTGTGGATGACATCATAATTGTTTCAAAATGCATTATTTATCTTGAAATATTTTACGATTAGCGTGGGCATCCCTAGTAAGGAAGGTGCGACCGCCAAAGCTCTTCTGTGATAAAAGCAAGAAAGGGGATAATCCAGTGTGAGCTGTTTGCTTTATCGATTAAAACTTTGCCTTCGATTAAAGCTCCGAGTTCGATTAAAAAGCTGTTGTACGAGGAGCACTCGTACAACAACACTATGAAAAGTTTATCAATACTAAAATTTAAGTATGAATAAATAAAACATGTGTCATTCTCAGTACTGGCTTTAGGCTATACGGCGCCCTAGGGCAATTTTTTTCTAGCGCCCCATATTGTTCGATTTTAAAAAATATAATAAAGATTGGTTGCCTTCGGCGCCCTTGGTTTATTCGACGCCCTGAGACACCAACCCACTTCGCCACCCCCTAAAATCGGCACTGGTCATTCTTCATTAAATCTACAGATTTTTTGATAAGATCATAAACTAAAACGGCATTTTCTTAAAGACCCTTGATTAGCGGCATCCTGAAAAGCCGTCCGTAACTAGTATATATAATGTATTTGGACAAGCTCTAGGAGATACAATTGATACTGGATGAGGCGACGACCATGGCAGATTACAGAGCTATATGTTAGCAATGTGTGACAAACATATACTCAACTAGAAAGCAGACTTAGAAAGCACAAATCTTGTGTTAATAGAATCATTATCACCGTTTTTTTCAAAGTACACTAAAATTACTTGTGTAATTGATATCATGGTTAAATGATTACATTGTTTAGCAGTGTTTGACAGGTAGAACTATGCGACAACTATAACTGTGCTCGATTGTGGGTGGCGATTTCTTTCTATGTGTAGAGTCTCCGAAGAAGAAACCGCATATACTCGTAAGTGTTGCCAATGGAGAAATCGCAGAACCCACAATAGTATTTGATAACTTTTCGAATTTCCCTTGCACAGGCGGCCAGCAATTATGTGCGTTTATCTAGCCAGGTATGCAATTATAGTTATCTGCTGCACGGGCTGTGTTTTATATCTGCGCATTTGTTATTAATTTCTGTGTGCCGTTGTTGGTTTATTTCCCCTCCGTTGAGATTATTACACAAACACAAGGAAGGCAGTTTATCATGAGGCCTCACGCTTAATAAGCACTCTTCAATGCAAAAAACTGCAATATTAATTACCAGTCAAATCCATCTACCAGTATCGATTTTGTACTCTTTTTTCGATCATTCTCATGAGAAATCATACAAATATCGTATAATTTATCAAAATGATATTGTGGTTGTGATATCTACGGTAGGAAATTGGAAGTGCAGTCATTCCCTTTATCAACCTGCATGTATTATTTACAGAAATCTGTAAAGCATGTAAATAAATATCGTTAGGTTTCGTCACAGAGTGATTTTTTTGTTAACCACATGTGTCAATGCCATCACATGTATAGAGTTACATAATGAACGTTTATTAAATATAATAGTTTTTATGCATCATCTGATAGCTAAATGATAGAAGAACCAATGTGATATATGAAAATAGGTCAGGAAAGTACATTTATGTTTCAAATGCTAGTTTTAAGAAAAAAAAAAACGTTTGAAAAATTCACGCCGTATTGACAGTATAATTTGCATTCCACCGAGCCGTTACGAAAGGAAAAAAACTTTTTTTTTTGTAAATCATTTCCACGACTATTAACTACTAAAAAATTGAGAATTAACATTATATTTTTGATAAAACCTCCGATATTTGCTTCACTGTATTTTTTTAATCATTGCGCTCAACTGTGAATGTGAAATGAAGTTATACTGGTGGAAATACTGTAGGAGAACTTAATCCAATATAACCTCTTTGTGTAATGAAAGACGATCGATCACATTGCATAAAACAAAGGATAACTTGGAATGGAGAATGCTTTAGCAAGGAGAGTCACTATTGTGCGACTATGGAGACTGCAGACTGCCTCACACCACCAAGATTCTGCCTTGTGTGCCCAACTAGCTGCACAACCCAAGACCTAATGCTGGGCAGCACACAGGTCATCGAAGTTACCAGATATTAGGCGGAAACAATTTAACGTCGCTGACACGAAGAAGAAGAAGACATTGCATGTCACGTATTTTATGGCAAAGTATATGCGTAGTGAAGATATGTACGTACAACCCTTGTCTCGTCCACGTATACGATCGTCTGACGTATACGTGAGTCCCTGGTAGTACCGCAAGCACCGCAAAGCCTAATCTAATGCAATCACCATTCTGCCGTTATTTTCTTAGCGCCTACGCGATAATTGCCCGGGGCCTCTCCTCCAGCGTTTTGTTTCCACTTCCCGTAAACAAGGCGGTCGGTTAGCGACCTCCTCTCTCCCGGCAGAGGTGCGTAATTCAATCTCAATCACTTTCTGGTCGCCTGGTACTCCGGCACTCTGTGCGCTTGGTGCAATTGGTCTCTCGCCTCACTCGCGCTGTAATTATATTTACACGACGACGTTACCTACGAGCTGCCATCTCTTGCGGCCCCGATACCTCTAGAGATTTATCACACCATCGCTTTGAGATACATAATTTTTGTTTAGGTATCGTGATCGCAGATAGCTGTTTTTCATTCATGAACTGTTCCATCAAAAATAAATGACATACCAATTACATGATCCTTAAGTACTACGCTATAAAACGAAACAAAAAAACGCCACGAAATTCTGAATATTTTAACACTACTCTTTATTTTGCCCACCAATATTAAATTACATTTAAATTTTTATAGAATACATTTGTCCAGCGGCAATAACCCATCGTAAGTACGGTTCTCGTTAGATCGCAGAAATTAAGGCACATTGGAGGCAGACCAAAACATGAATAAGTCACCGCCAGTTGCTAACCGCGCATCTCTGGTTGGGTCGAGCCATTCTTAGGACCAAATCGTCAACATCGGGTTAGTCATCCGATTTCTTTGAAGAATCTGATTCACAAATCACTCAAAAATATGCACGGATATTACAAATGCCGTCTCTTAAAATATAATGTATCAAGAGGTCAGCGTGCGGTAGGAAGAAGTTTTAAACATTAACGCATAGGCACAAAATAACGAATAACATTACTTGGATAAGTATTTAACCGCGAGTTTAGCGCGCAAAAATTTGTTTAGCCGCGAGTTGTGAGCGTCATTTTGTCAATTCGTTACAGCCGACCAGGCGCAACATTGCCGCGTTATGTCTTCCGGAAGGCCATTTAATTATCTACCTCTTGCTACTTTCTGCCACCTTGGAATCCAACGACATAACATTACTAAAATATTTATTTAACTGTGATTTGGAACATATAATCTCAACAACCTTAGAGATACTTACTACGAGTTTTACTATAAGATGGTCCACCGAATACATTATTTATTTACAATCATCTTGATAGTACTCCTTGATGGCAATAGCTATGCGGTGATGGATCAACAACTAATTTTTATATTGTCATCAGGTAACCATTTACTATTTGATACATATGGAAATATAATCTGCTAATAGATGTAGTGCTATTTTATTATCGTGTGTTAAACCCAAAAACTCTAGAGCAAAACCTAACCATCACAAACCTCATGGCTTTCATCATGTATAGTAGTTCTATTTTCGTCCATCAATTTATAGTTAATTTCTCAAAATTGGAGAACATATTACACCAGTATCAATTCTGAGAAACAAAACCAATATGTTACATCGCTTCGTGGAAGGGTAATATTGCCTTTCCATCAAAATTGACCAAGTAATATTAGATATTTCAGTAATAATGAAATTGCTCGTATAACTGTCTATATTTAAACATTGTATTATTTTTATAGGCATTTTATAAAATGCTTTTTAAGAGAAGTATTACTTACGAGATCAAAAATTGACATATGGATCTCTGGACTCTACGATCGCTGGACAAATCCTTAGGTTAGAATAGGTTAGGTTAGCGAGACAGCCAGTGCACCAGTTGACCCGGGCGTCAAATGTCCCATGCACCGGACGTCCAGTGCGCCCCACGTCGTTACCGATGAGTCGTTAAACGAATTGTCTGAGAACGATAGGTCGTGACACCATTCCTATGCTGAACATTTGTATCTTTGTTGTACTACAAATGCAGTTCTTGTACTATTTCATAGATCCTCAAACATCAAAATTTCATTCAAAACAGGTTGCGTTCACTTATGTTAATCTAGAATTCTTTTTTTTTTAGTGAAAATAATACTAAGGTGTCATTTTTTATTCGACGCATTTTGCAATACGCTTAATGTCTTTATATGAACACCTGTAATCATGTACGAGCAGTAGTTATTCAATGTAAACGTGACCAAATCACACGGGTGGTTATACTAAATTATATTTCAACCGCATTTTCCAATCATGAGTCATGGCCACGATATTATTCAAATTGTTGTATTTGTCTCGCGGGTTATTTATTCTCTTCTTCTTCGGACGGGCACCACTCTCATCCACCCACGCTAGCCTTCAATTTTTACTTAAACGCTCTTAAACGTGAAATTAAATTCAATAAATCAAATCCGAGTCCCGGGGTAGCATAAGACGCAGAAGAAACTAAACTGGTTTCTCGCATTAGATTCCCCGCCGCAAGTTGTGATAGAGTCGGTGTATCATTTTCGTATTGACTGCTAGCGAGATTTATAATCCGATCGCGTTTAAGCTCCTCGCCTATAAATCTTCTGTATTCAATCACAAAACGGTTTTACGGTGTTCTATTAACTCAAATTTAAATTGTAGACGTAAGAAAGTGACAGATGAGAGATGATGTTCGAACGAACGCGTTTAGTTTATTTTTAGTGAAATCAAAGCCATACAAATATCGTTTCGCTGAAATAATTAAATTTACTTTAATATGAAATACCTTATCCAGCTGTCATACACACATAATTTTATATCAATATCTAAACATTAATTTAAAGCTCCGCATGCAACTTGTCAAAACATTTGTTTGGAGCAGCTTGATGTACGGCTGTGAGGCATGGTGCTTCTTTGAAAGTGATAAAAAAGACTAGAGGCCTTTGAGATGTGGACATACAGAAAAAATATCTGGTCTGGTCTTCTTCACGACATTTTAGAGGGGATGGTTGAGGTTAGAAACTGTAGAGGAAGCCCTTAGAAGGGAGTATTTACAGCAAGTGTTCGAGGAAATGAGTTGTAGCTCTTATGCTGAGCTGAAGAGGGTTGCGGAGAACCGTGAGGAATGAAAATCGAGATGCAAGATTCTGTTGCCGCAAACCAATCCACCGGATTGATACTACGAAGAAGATATATTTTATATAGAACTTTGATCCAGATCATATTTTTCTAGACCATTGCTGCAGCAATATTTTGTCTGTCGTCATGAATTTTCTCCATAGATTATTTATTGTTTTCTTTTTTATTATTATTAATGTTTTTTTCTCTTTTTCAGTGTTGGGAAAACTGTGAACTCCTGCAATCCAACTTCCAAGTTTGGGGATCAATGTGCCAAGAAAAAGAAATTTGTGTAAGTCATCTTATTCATTTTATTTATGATAAAATATAATAATTCGTAAGCAGGTTCGAATGCGTTATAAATACAATAAAAAAGAATCTTTATGAAAGACAATTTTCTATCGACGTAATGATCCCGTGCAAAACGTGTCGCCCTGATACTTTATCAGATAATATTCCTGGATTGGACCGCATTCTGCGTTATTCCTAATAGCCGCCTTCTCATCAAACATGATACCCTGATACTCCACTGGACCACCTCAATGGCTTCGACCGCGGTAGATAATACACATAAATAATAATATCTCCGAATTATCCACCATTATCTCTATCTCCTCGCTCCTTCTGCTTCCCTGTGAATGTTTTGGCCGACCTTTGCCCGGGTGAATGTGCAATCTAGATGAAAACTTGCCACCTGATGGACCAGCTTGATCCTTTCAGGTATCCGGATCGCATAAAAATTTACTTTATCTTTTACGTCAAGTTATTTCACTATTATTTTTTCTCTTTATAGCAATAGAAAGATAAATAACATGGATAAAATAACATGTTTTTTTACTCAACAGTACTCACTAGATTTGACACATTTTTACACCAAAGTATCAATTAATTATGCATAGAGAAAAATTATTATGACGATGGTTTACATTAATAGTGTTTTCTTTTTCAAAATGAAATGATAATACTATAATATCACATATAAATAAAAGTATTTTTAGAATTTATCCCACAATATATTTGTAGACGTCATGTTTCGGCCAAGTCGAGTGGCCATTTTTAAGTCCTGAAAATGGCAGAGAATTATCGATCGAAAAAATCGAAATAAATAATACTATAAGTTTTTTAGATACTTGATATATTCTTTAGAGAAGTGATATGTTCTCATAGAAAATACGGTGACTTATTGAAACACTTTTTCAATCTTTTTAGATTTTATATGAAAATTATCGGCCTTGAATATATTACGATTTTGTAAGCGTTGATTTTCATTTTACAAATTAAAAAAACTGCTTAAACATTCATTTTCTAGGAAAAATGTACTTTTTTCAGGTTTCGAATGGTACTTTATTTGGCGAATTTTTCGCTCAATTTTTTCACGGTGTCGATTTGTTCTCGGTTGTACCTGGGATTATTTGTTTTTTCTGGACTTCCGGTGAGTCAAAAGATATTTTATATTAAAAAACTGAATTACACTCATATTATAAGAACTATTTACTTTTTATAGTTGTATTATCTCCTTTATTTTCTTGTGGATTTTTTTTTTATTACACTTATCTGAATCTTTTTCAATAACTGATTATATCCTAATTTATCTTACTAATGATGCCATAAAACGTATTTTTTTCATATAAAGATCACAAAAACTCTCGCTTTAGTAAAAACATCCATTATTTCTGTTAGATTGTCTTAATACAAAGTCGTGGAAAGTATCAGGAGATCATAATAAAGAAGGAGTAATCTTTTGACCTACTTTACACGTTTAACGTCGCTCAGGTGTAAAGAGTACACGCGCCTCACGCTACGTAGATCGTCTTATTAATTCTTAATCAGAAACTTTAGATTGCATCTCACTTCACTTTATATTCCATCACACACACAGAGAGGGCTTTATATTAGGGAACCATCCGACCGGAGAGGTAGCGAGTATACGCCTGACGTGGAGCGGAGCTCTTTAATCCATATTTAATATATCGCATAATCAAGATCCTCATTGTGTTCTGCTATCCTGGTAGGGAACGGCTCTTTGAGCATGTGAAACGAATTTTAAACTTCCATCTTATTAAGATTGTGAAGCTATTTAAGATCTTATTTCTAATCTGACGTATAATTTTGATTGATTAATACTCGCTCTTTGGTTACGAGTTAAAATACCGCATCTTATAGCTTTTTAACGACCCCATCATGATACCCGAGTCTTTGTTTTTTTTTTATTTCGTTTAATATTATGTTTCAGTTTTTTATTCAAATTCGGTGTAATAATATTTTTATTACATTACACGTTAATATCCCAGACATAAATTTCATTGTTGTTTTATCGAACATCATAACTTTTATACAATGCAAATATAAAACGTACGTATTTTAATAACACAACTTTCTTCATTAATATATTACAATATAAGATTTACTTTTTTTAAATTAAAGCTTCTCTTGATATTATTTATGAGTCTCATATTCACAGTACTGATATAATGATATCAAAAGACGTTCTTGTGTCAAGATTGAACACTATTATATGAAAAATATTCGTATAAAACGTAAGAACACTGCGAATATCTTAACTATCTAATTAAATAAGCTTTTGTATTAAGTCAAACATAATGCATTAAACTCGTATTCCACAAAACCGTTCTCGAACAATTCTACGTTTTCTTACATAAAGCAATTTTCCTTCACCGAGAATATTTATACAGGACTCGTTGTTGAATACCTGGCGACTCGGAGTCTTTGCTCTGAACTTCCACGGGTATCAAAGCTTGAACAAACGTAATTGTTAAAGCTTTCACAATACATCGCCGATACCTGGCAGCCTTAAATGAATATTTCAATTAACTCTAATTGAATCGTACAATGTACAGGAGCCGGGTGCCACAATCGTAGTCGAGACCTTTTTTGAAAAACAACCTCGCGGTATCAGGCTCGCATGTTTGATGCGTCTTATAAGGTATACGAGACCTCACGGGCCTGACAATACAATGTATAATGGAACCAGGCGCGTTGTCTATAATCTACGGGCGGGCGGCATCTCTATAAATGCTGGCGAACTAATCGAGAAGAATGTCTTCTTTTTGGCATTGCGAATTCTGCTAATTTATGCGGTCCTGTGTGTATAACTCTGAATAGAGTCGCAACCGCTTTTAGATGAATTAAGCTTATATTATCATTATAATGTTCTAAGTGCGAAAATGCTTCAACTATATCATTTACTAAATATGAAATGTCTTAGATTGTTGTTTATTCATTGTGATCCTGAAAGTTACTGTGTTTCCGTAGGCAAAGAGGCATACAATAAAATGTTTTTTAAGGCTATTTTTATTAACTGTATATATACGTTTTGTTTTTTTTTAATATCTAAACAAGTCACAATATAATACTTTCATCTTAATGATGATGTGCTTAAAATACTAACGAATATTTTAAATAAATACATTCAGGACACATTTTTTTTGTAAGAGCTTTTTCAAATTAAAAAAGAAATATACGAGTAATAGAGAAAGTTACAAAAAAAAAGGATACACTCGTATTTTCTATTATATTAATAATTTATCTAGTATCTGGTATAACTATTCACTTTTATTGGTTAGCATTATACAACCACATAATATAGTGATTTGAATTCCAACCTCAGTGATTTCTAATGCTTGAATAAAGGGAAATCTGTTATACGATACATATTACTTACACTTCCTACTCTTACTTAGCTTAGAATAATTAGTATGTGATTTTTAATGAAGGCGGTACACCGTTTTGCGGTCACAGTTTCCTTACATCCAATCCAAAATTAAACCCATTCAGAGAGTCATTAAACCTTAATAGACTCTGTGACAGTTTCGTTATCATTTCATAGCGTAAATTGGAAAACCAATTTGTAATGCTACGAGGGTAGGATCTTATCTGAACTTCCATAGAGTTTTTTATTTTATTCTAGCATTAGATGATTATTATATTTAATAGTACATAATTGAACATAATTGAATATGAACGTTCATTCATTCATTATTGTAATGAAACGATCAAATTGTAATGATGCTCATTTGTAAGTAGTAAACAATATTTTAAATCGATAATGTTCTTTCAGGCCGATGCCGAAAAGCCTCGATAAGCGATCTTTTGTCTCTTAATTTTGTTCGCTCGCCCGACATGCACATCTAATAATATTAGTCTCAATTTTATATGTAATACGCGGTATAAAAGTTGCTCCATATCATGTTGGTTCAACTGTCAACTTTAGTTTCTTATTTAGCCGTTATAGTCTTAGGGGCGCAGACTGTTACTGTGCCTGGCAGTCAGCCCGACTCCGGCAACCGCTGCCTGCGATACAACATGTTACGGTCGGGCGGGGAAATCACAGTCTTATCTGGAAATAAACGTGAATTATGCTTCTAAACATGTTCTTTGCTTTGCGACCTGCTCCTGCATCCTTCCTCCACGCGTCCCGATGACGAACCCGCAACCTTTTGTTGCCTTTTTAAAGATGGGGATGTCAAAAGTTACACAAAATCAACGTCCACCATAACCATTGCTTCCACCAACTTGAGAATTTTAGGATATATTTATATTAAGTATTTAAATTTTTCAACAATTATATTTTTTTTAAGTATTATATTTATACGACATTCTATCATATTTTCTCAAGAAGGCATTTATTTATAAGCGTCTTGTAATCATTGAGACTTGAAGCCGATATGTGAAGTATTAAAAAATACTGCTCACAAAACAACTATTCAGACGGTATTCTTTAGATAATGATGTAAAATCTTTAAATTCACGCTATTACGATAGAAATTCCAAGTATTTCGAATATAGTCTTGAGGTCTCAGGGTTCCAGCAATCAGAATTCTGGAATTGCAATCCCTGGACCCACACTTCTCTCACAGGAGAATGGAAGATAGTTATGCCCGATTCCCGACCCCCGATCCGACCTGCGACCTTATCCGACCTCTTCAGTTTAATTTCACGGCCCTCGCATTAATTCGAGCAATAATTCCCAGTGATTTCTCTACCTGTTGCCCCCCAACTCCCAGGTATTCGATCCCCGATATTCGACAAACTAAAAGCTACATTAGTTCAAAGATTCGCCCACATTCGCTCTCTAGAAATACCTTCCCAGCGAATCCGTTTAATTGAAATTGAGTCTCATTGAAAGGCGATGATATTGTTAACGCCTGTTAATTAGACGAAATCATTTTCCTTTCCTAGCTTTACATTGTAAATAATAATCAATTTAATAATCTCGTGATTTGAAATTAATTTTATTGGTATTAGTTTTATCCGCTTACTACGCTGAAGAAATATTTCCTAAAATTAAATTGCTAAAGATTTTATCAATATTTGAACGATTTTTGCCTTGCCTCGTACAACTAAAACATTTACTATTTACAGACAACCTCTCACTAGAATTCAATGCGTATAAAAATACTGAAAAACTAGTTTTTCATAAAACATACATCTTTTGATTCTCATGTATAATTTGTAACTGGAATATCTGTTCTGTGAATAAGATTCTTAAAAATATAAGTAACGCAAAAAATATGGTATTTTTACACTTCGTTTCAAAACCTCCAAATAACTCTATTAACCGATACTGTGGATCTAATTATATGCTGCTCTAAAAATTATTTGTCATAGGTGAACATAAATCAATATCTGTTCATTCAAAAAACGTATTTTACAGACATATCAGCTTTTTCAATGTTATAGAATGATATAGATCGTTTATTATAGTCGTTATAATAACACAAATAAATTAATAATTAAATTAATATTAACGATTCATTTATGGTTAAGCATATTTCATGATGGCTTATTGAAATATGAAATATTTCGGAATGTTACCATCAAATACAAAACCATGAATATGCACATTTTGCATATCGCATGAAAAAAGTAAGCACCCTCTGTTTATGAAATATTTAGAGAGGGATACCTCAAACGTAAATTTGATATTCAAATTCGCAAATACTCCAAAACATCGGGAATGTCACTGGCTGACACTCTCACCTGTATTACTGGCAGTGAGTAATTTTGCAGTCGATTGTATTTATTTGCAGCTTGCCCCTGAGTGTGTCCTCGTGAGACTTTGCACTGCCAGTTCAATCTTAGATGCTTAAAAATACACTAACTTTGATTTTTTTTAAATAATATTCAATCAAAAAATTAATGGTCTACGAGTATTTACAAGCACAATTTTTGTACTTGTCATGAAAACAATTTATTTCAGTATTTTTTTTGGCAAACGATATTACAAATATTATATTTCTGGCACTGGTAATTGCTATGAAAGGCAAAAGGCGATTTAAAGATATAATGGAGACAATATTATTATAAGTATTTCATAAATTTATAAGTTTGAATAATTTTCAGATTTATAACAGATAAATTAATAAATTTCAAGGTAAAACAGTTTTATCCAATCTAACAAATTTACATTATGTTGATAGCTTTGCATTATAAATTAATACTTTTTATGTAAGCGCATTCAGGAGAATAAGTTCAGTGAAAAACAAATAGGCTCTGGTATGAATAGATCTGTTTTTTTAAAAGAAATATATTGAATTTGAAGTAATTATCCTAAAGAAGCATTCTAAGCTAACAGATGGCGTCGGAAACCAATTTTAAATTTAGTTATTTCAGCTTGACATACGAGTACATTAACCGTCTACACGTCTTCTGAAAGCGTGACTAGTCTTTCGATTGTGGGTAAAGAAGAGATTATTTCATTGAGTTTAAAAGAGCAAAGAGCAAACCAATTTTACATGCGGTTTCAAGGATTTTTGGTTATACGTAAGTGCGCCATTACATCGGTCTAACTAATTCGTTAATAAGAATATACATTTAAATCGAATATGACTACTTTGAGGTCATTGGAATATCCAAATTTAATGAATATTTTCGTTCTTGTAATACCAGGGTAGCAGGAAGCAATTGCGGTAAAACTGTCCCATTCTTGAAGCTCATATCGCAATAGTTCCGCTCCGTCTAGTCGTCGGGGTCCCGCACAAAGTTTCGCCGGCTCTCGCCACCTGGAGCCCGCGTCTAGCCGCCCTCATTTGTATGCACATATTTTGTCTTTCGCTTTAGACTTTTTCGTTTGGTAATTTCAAAACTTTTAATATGCACAACAAGCTGTTATCCTGGTACATTTTTTTTCATTTCGAAGCGCCCGTAAACACATTATTTTTCAGATGAACGTGAATAATTATTGCGTTAATTATTTTTTCGTAGTACAAAAGCAAAGTGAAGCTTTTAGAGATCTCATTATGTATGCACGAGTCAAGTGAAATAATGCGCTGTTTTGAGTTAACTTCGACCCAACAACATTAACTTAATACCCAGAATTTTATAGAATTATTATAATTTGCAACGAGTTTTAAAATTAAATTCAATTATTTAATCTTACTATATTTTTCATTTATAAAATGCGCAGAATACTGGAAAACGATGGTTTGACTCTGTGAGGAATGAAGAGAGAGCGGACAAAAGAGCTTTCCATACTACAGTTTATCAAGAGATAAAGATGAACCTCGTTGGGACATATACTTAGAATGCTCCAGGAGAGCATAAGCTACAGCGGGCCTTTTCTTCAAGGCTCTGAGCTTGCGCCGTCCTAAAAGGCCGTCGCAACTATACATGGAATATATTCGGCGGAGCTGCGGCAGGCGGAGCTGATTTTGGATGTAGCGAAGACTTTGGTGGGGGAAATAGTTTTGTGGTGGTAGTTTGTGAATGCCGTATGCTCCAGTTAAAGATATGGTATGATGATGATGTTAAATTTTCAGTTAGGTGATAAACCATGATACTCGTAAAACAAAATATGTTTTAAATATTTGGAGGTGTCTTCAAAGCGAATACTAAATATTTTATATAAATTGCATTACTTAAATTTATCTGTTTCAAAATTAAGCGTTTTTGGGTACTATAACACTGTATATATCATATTTTTAATATAAAAAACCTTCTATTTTACATGTCATTATAAAATCACGTGTTAAAAGCCTTTTGCTTTACGTCGCATATTCTTCAATTTTTTTCTGGTAAAATAGGCGTAGATATTATCAATTAATTACGCTGTATCTGCTAAAGTTAAATGTTTCAACCCTATCTATCAACATCGATTACCTTTATGCCCCTAGTTGACGACCGAGAGATTTACCTCAAAGGTGAAAAGAACAACTAACAGGGCTTTCGTTTAACGTAATTAAGGCTGTAGTACGGTGTGGCGTTAACCCATCCCTTTCATCAGTTTCATCTATCCCTAGTATCGGAAAATTATTTCGATATCATAGAGTACAAATAAAATATCCATACTATCCATAAATAGATTGATTGAAATTTTACCGGAGATTTAACATACGATTTTTTTTATATAACAGTTGAACGCTTTAACTTTTTGGCCATTTTTTAGGCACGACAAATTTTCAGCCACCAATATTCATGACTTATCACAAGCCATGTCTATACCCGCATCTATATCTTGTCTCTGTAAATTCTAGTATGAGGGCTTGGAAACTTATAAAATGCCGCTATGGTATACAGATTATATTTGGATTTCAGTTGATCAATATATATTTAAGAAAATTTAACGATCAAAAATTTGATACACCCAAAAAAATCACAGCAAATATCATCTTATGTGACATTACGATGTAATTAACACCAAACAATAGGATTCAAACCGTGAACCTTTGCAGCAACCGTTGTTCATCAACCTTTTTTTACCATGCATCCCAGCGTCTGCAGTTTATTTTTCTCCAATTTATTGTTGAGAGAACTGTCATGTAATGTCATGAAATGTCAATGTAACATAATGTTTGGCTTGAATTTGAATGTGTGTATCTATTGTGAAATATTTGTATTTATTTATTTAACAGAACCGCAGTTCCAGGGTACAAAGAATAAGAAACATAGAGTATACATAAACATACAATACACACAAAAGAGAAAAAAACATAAAAGAAGATGAAGATGACACATGTCAAAGATTACAGAGATCTAGGAGAACATTACCATCGACAAAAGAGGAAAAGGGTGTAAGAAAAGGATCGAGGTGTGCTGGTAGGCCATTTGGGACCGCCATTCCCATTGTACTAAATTGAGTGCTCGAAGCTCCACAACTAACAACTGGGATCAAAACAATGGATGGCTACGAGCATGGGTGTACTTATCTGGAACGTAGAAATTAAAACGTTGTTATATACTTGTGTCATCAATGATTTTTCAATATCACAAATTTGAAATATATACTAAGCAGCAAATTAAAAAAATGTATTTCATGACGTCAGGTTAACACTGGTGACTTTTTGTAAGCCGTCGGAGAATTTCAGTGACGTCACAAAAGAGTAAATAACTCTGTTCCATACCCAAAGGGTGGATTTCTCACTCCGTGCAAATATAATTCATTATTTGGAATGTCTGTCCCTTTGTTGGGGCCCCTCGCGGATTATTTTTGACCCCCGGCTCGAGAAATTGTTTGCGGAAAACGAAACGGAAAATTGCCCTCGTGACTCTTTTTGATATTCGCATTTAAATAAAGCCTATTTTTAACTAAGAGTTTAACTTTTGAATTTTCACCCGATAAAAGCTGCTCTTTTTCGACATTAGCTGTTATTTGAAAATTCATAATAACAATTCAAAAATATGAATTCTTAGATGATCTTCCCATTTAGAAGTATTTGCAGCAAGTGTTCGAGGACATGAAGTGTAGCTCTTATGCTGAGATGAAGAGGGTTGCGGAGGACCGAGAGGAGTGGAGATCGAGATGCAAGATTTTGTTGCTGCAAACCAATCCACCGGATTGATACTACGAAGAAAGATCCGTTCCAAATATGAAACGAATGGTCATCAAAAATTACAACTATCTATTTCTGACAGTTGCCATTGTGCCTTGTTCCAAGATATCGCGGCATCAGAAGGTATACCTAGGAACATTATATTTATAGTTCCCAACGATGAAAAGACTATAGTATCCGATGCATATTTGGGGTGATTTACGAATTAGAATTTTGTTAATACGATACTTTTGAGGCTGAAACTATTCGGTCTTAAGTGGCTTATAAGATAAAATTAACAAATTTAAAATATTTCATTTTGATTTCACGTTTATTTTTAAGTGATTAAATGTTTCGGACTTTCTGGAGTATATCTTCAGTAAGTGTTGGCTTATAAGACATTTTTTTTCTTTTTGAAAAACACATTAATAACATTGACAATTTCGCGACGATAATTTATTCATGAATGACTCAATTATCATTGAAAGCTACGTTTTCATCAAATCTCGCTCGTAAAAATAATTCAATAAATTTATTCATTTCTTAGTGTATTCCAAATTCAAATCTCGACCCGAGCGAGGCGCGACAAAAATATAGTTAAGTCCGTTGCTTTCGAAAGCTCTGTCCGCTTCTCTTTGACGAAGAAATGCCAAATTTAAATTATTATTTTCATTCATTGCTCCAAGAAAATACGAGTTCTGTTTCTGGAAGCTCTCTCTTTTCCCTCTCTTCTCTCTTCCTCTTTTCATTTTGATTCCCCTTTTAAATAATAATCGTTCGTATTCTAAAATGGCGACCTCTTTTCTTGTTTCCGAATTCGAAATTTGATCATCGGAACCGGCGACAGAAATTCCCGCCCTTTTAATGGCATTACGTAAAATTTCATATTCAAAATTCAAAACCGTTCTATCCATTCCCGACAGAGCCGGTGGCGTTAAATAAGAACTAAAACTTCATTAATTTGCTGCGAGATTAAATGAATCACACATGCTTTGACATCCTCCTCACTAAGTTCGTTATAAAATTTCGTATAACATTTTCATAATAAACTTTACAAACTTCCGGCCTTAGCGAAATAACATGCCGGGCCGGCCATAATACGACCTCTTCGCGGTCGGCACACAACTAATTGGGCACCGGGCGCCGTGGTCGGTGCCACCCAGCGCCGCGGCGATCTATATAATTAATCTTCCTAACGGTATTACAAAATGACAACACATGCGTGTCCGATGAGCGAACAAAAATAAGAGACGAAAGATTGTAAATCGATGTTTTCGGTACCAGTCAGCAACTCCATTAAGCTGATGTCAACTTATTAATTTAAACCTGTTTCTTGAAAATTCAGATTGTATAAAGTATGTAAAGGAAACTCAGATTTCATGTCCACGTTATAGTTCCACTTATGATGTAGCTTCAAATCTAAAACAAGCCATGCAATGGCAGAGTGTTCTATAAGCATTGCATTAGCAACTAGTACTTAAGAACGCAGGTACCTGCAGCCAGATGACCAGCCACTTAATATATAATAATAAAAAGCCCGAAAAGAATATGAGTTTTTCAAAGCCTATCAGTGGTGTTAACGGGGCTATAGAACGTTGAATTAACTATTTTATAAAACCGGAAAACTTAGAGGATGCAGCGCTGACTTGATGCTAGGTGAAGATTATGAAAACTAAATGAACTTTACTTAGCAATATTTGACAATCATAGTACATAGAGACAATATATAATAGAAGAATACTTGTTTACATAATAATACCTGGACTGGTCCTGCATTTTTCCTCCTTCTTCTACTACTTTGCAAGACGTCGCCTGGCTGAAAACGGGGAATAAGTTCTGCACAGTGTATAAATTAAAATAGCGAGAATAAATTAAAATGGCGTCCACCTTCTCCGCCCAGAGGTAACGGCACCAAGTCTCAATTAAGGAATCCATTGAGCAAAGCGAAGAATTGCGACTCATGCCACCATTCCTCGCCCATAGTTTCCAGACTCTTAATGATTATTTTAAAGCATAATTAAGGCACCTATTTATATATTTAAAGCATTTACGAGAACTTTGAAATGATTTTAAATATTAAAAATAGATAACGGTATTTTACGTTGTTTTAAAGTGCATTACGTTGAGTGATATCGCGTTTTGTGCACTCTATATTCTACTTATTATAAGGAAAAAAACATTTTTAAAAAGTAGAGAAAACAACAAAAATCATCTAAAATACTGTATTCCGATTCTTGTAGAGTATAACATACGGTGCAATGATATAAACACATGATATAATTACATGATTGCTTAATTATTAAAAAAAAAACACTGATAATACTCGTAATGTAAATAAAAGACTTGTCTCTTTCCAATAACTAAGCATTCGACAATTATTAATATCTAAGAATATAAACATTATATTTTACACATTTTCATAAAAACAAAATTCTTGCTGAATATAAGAGTCCGATAGTTTCTATCGATTGTGCTCTCATACATGCGTTTTCATTTAAATAAAAGGGCACAATTCTTTAAAATAGGTGATATATAGCTACAAATCAATAATATTAAACTATAAAGTGGCTAAAATAGATCCTTAAAGATCCAAATTATAATGAAAAGAAAATTCGCCTTATTCACATTTCTACCATTCTTATCTCACATCTAATTGATGTTATTTTCATAATTTTTACAGTTGAATACTTTACTTACAAAAATATTACTGTTCATGTTTGTTTAAGACTTAACGACGATTGCTTCGTAGTATCAATCCGGTGGATTGGCTTGCAGCAACAGAATCTTGCATCTCGATCTCCACTCTTCTTGGTCCTCCGCAACCCTTTTCAGCTCAGCATAAGAGCTAAAACTCATGTCCTCGAACACTTGCTGCAAATACTCCCGTCTAGGGCGCCCTCTACAGTTTCTACGCTCAACCATCCCCTCCACAATGTCGTAAAGCAGACCATCGTGGCGCATGATGTGACCGATGCATCGGGTTCGCCTCTCTGAGATGGTTATTATCTTCCTTGATTATCCTGAGAACCTCATTGTTCGTGACGTGGTTGACGATTGCTACTAATCACACAAAACCAATCAAAATCATGTCCTCTTCTGAGAGATTTCGCAAGTTATACTACTGTGAAAAGGTCGTATTTTTCATCGGTGCGACTCCAAGTGCCCCAGTTGTGGGTGGAGCCGTCGCGAGCTGCAGTCGGGTTGAATTATCATGTCCATTAAGGCCGGACCGGTTCGCATCTCCATACAGCACGTCTGAGCTATTTGCTCAAACGAAATCGACAGTCGTTACTCTTCGCGGGAACTGCTTTGTTCTCGAGACGATGCTCGGCGAACTTGCAAATGGACTCCAGCACCGTCTGCTTCATTCACATCTTCAACGTCTAGTGACGAAGACTGCGAAGATACATTTCAGCCTGAAGTGTACATTGCAATTCCGCGTGCTATGTTGCTGCATTGGCAATGATTATCATTCATGTATGAATATTAATTGAAAGCTTAATTGTTTATTACCTTGGTGGTGGGCGTTTAGTCGGTATACTAAGTAAAGTTTATCTCTACTATCATTGTCAATAACTCTTCCATACATTCTATATTCATCCTACTTGCATCTATTAATCAACTTCAGACCAGTGATACCCATTCATGATTTACATATGTTGACTCAAAACGATCAACTTTTCTATATTTCTCTTTAACACGCTAGTTATAGACTTCTTTTAACCACATTTAATGTATATTTTTAGAACTCACTTTAAGATTCATTTCAATATTAAAAAGATCAATATTTCGTATCTTATTTTAACATGGATTACATCAAGTGTGTTTTCTGTTGTTCTGATTCATGTTAAAACGAGGTATTAATTATGTATCTATTTAGTACTGTTATGCATTTTACATATAACATCAATACCATTACAAAGAATATTATATACAGGTATGCTTGCAGTCTTAAAGCAAAATATGAAATATTTACAATTGTATCATTGAATTAGCATTGTTTCTTAATGACAATAAATTTCCCCAATTGGTGTGAAACTGATCTTCACTCGTAAAAATATCATAGACAATCAATCGATATTTTGGATAAATTAAAGTATCTAGTGAATTTCGTTAATGACAGTGAAATATACACTATTAACGCAATTAGCTATCGTCAAAAGTAGCAAAAAGCATAATTTCACAAATTACATATCTCTGTATAAAAACTGCACTTACAAACCCCAAATTATTGAACACTGAAATATATCTCTAGTACAACAAATGCAGTTTATGCAAGTTCACGCGCTTTTGCCCTAGATGGTTTGAACCATCTATGTTCCTATGTGGACTTTCGGGTATACAGGTGCTCTGGGACAAGGTCAAGCATAGACAATCTGAGCTTACAGAATTATGAAGCGGCAATTCACGGTGTTTAATATAATCCAAATATGGAGCGGATATTGTCAAAAAACTGCCCTTACACTCGTTTTTTATGATAGTTATTTGATTTAGTAAGAAAACATTGAAATTCAATGTTATTATAATCGTATATTCTGAAAATACGCGTTTCGTCCTCATTCTATCGACAATATTACGCATACCAGGTACTTTTTAATAAAATAATTACATTATATTTTAGTTTTACTCTTACAAATCACGTATACCGTCAACCGTTCATTGAATAATAAATAATAAAATATATTACAAAAAGTTTTTCTAATGAAAATTATTTTTTTGATGTTGTATCGCATGTCAAAAATGAGGCCTCTCCTTTGTGATGAAATTGTATTGCGAATATTAATAAGACAGGAAATTTCTACGAGAAACAATAAATGAATAATTAATCTTTCGATATAATATAAACAGAGAACAAAGCCACGGACTCTAACATCTTCCATCCCTCAAATAAGTTACAATTGAATTACGCCATTGCTAATTCAGAATTTAATTTGGCATATTGTACGGCGTCTTAACACCTTCATTATTCAACCGAATCTCGCCTAATTTCATTCCGCTTATACAAGTTTGCAACGAAACAGAGCCGTTTAATCAATCCGAATTGATACCCTCCGCCACCTCTCGGCTCCTGGTAGCAATTAAATATATCGCATCGAAAAACGATGTAAACGAATAAAATAAATAAATTAGAAACAACACTCCTGTAACTTCTGTACTCCTGATACTCGGTGATAAAAGATAAAACTGATAAAAGGTGAAAATTATAAGTCAAATATCACGATTTATGATTTATATCCATTCTCTTTGAGCTTTTTAAAGATTTGTCTTGTTTAATGATTTATATTTCCATAAAAAAAAAAGATTTTTTGATATCAACACTTTTAACATATTTATTTACATAAAACATTTCCTACTTCATTAGCACTATTTAAAAAAGGTGATTTCCTTATAGCCTTCATTTTTTTTCTGACTTTTTCATCTCAATTTGTCTTGCAGACTCACTGATATATATCTAAATGTTGTTAAAATATTAAGATTAAAAACAATGTATCACATCTGTAGACCTTCATAAAAAAATACAGGGTATAAGTGAACCATTCCAAAATATTTAAAAAAAAAAAAAAACTATTTATAAAATTTCCAGCAATTATTTGTAATAAATTCTAAAAAATTTCACTACTACTACCTACTACGCTTCAATTTTTAAATTTCCTGAATTATTTAAAAATAAGTCTTTAAAAATGTTTATTTTTCATTTAATTTTGTATTTAACGTGTTTCGATCTCTCAGAGAAGTCATTATCAAGTGTATCATTATTTATCAAATTATCCTCCTAGCACTTCAAAATTTCAGCTTTAAAACCGCTGCCTCTATTTATTCACTCGCTCGCTTTAACACGAAATGAACAAAACGAGAATTTCCCAAACAATTCATTTCAGCCGCGCTTAGACCGTTTTTCAGCGCAGGTATTCAATTGTTTCTACTTGGCAATTTATCTCGCGCCATCTATAAGGCGGCAGCACGCGAGTTTCACAGATCAATGGGAAAGCACCGTTACCAGGACTCATGGAGGCTAGCACTAGAGTGAATGTGAGAATTTCACAGGCTGCCTTAATTAGGACTCGAGCTCCGAGTAAAAACCTCCCATAATTGATGCCAGGCGAAATTCCTTCCGCGCGGGAATGGGATTTCATACATTAAGAGGAGGTAGAGGAAGGATTACGGAGGCGAGAACAAATCGCTTTAAGGGATTCCCCGGCGCTCCGGCGAGTTTCATTATCGGATGTATCGCGCGAATTAAATCATTTCGGGGGGCCGTTTAACGCGCCCTTTTTCCGCTCCTGTCGTCCTGGTAGAACGCACACAAATTTTACTCGAATGTATTATGCGCAACAAAGTATAATTGAATCATCGCTACGTGTAAATAATAAATACATAGTCACCAAAATGAAGCCTAGTTAATAATCCATTACCAGATTTACCATGTAAGCATCATTTCCAATCAACGTTATCTACGGTTTTTCAGAAACGTGCTTGAATACTTTGAATCAAATGCTCGTGTACTATTTGTCATTGTTCTCTTTTGGCATAACGAGAGTGCATCGCCTTAGATTACTTTAATATATCCCATGCAGATAGACGTAACTTTATAAGTCTTTCAAATAAGTATATTTTATTTGTATTTTATCAACTCTTGTAAAAAAAAACTCCATTTTGACAGCATTCATTCATTCTTTTGAATGGCTCAAATACCGACTTTTCTAACAATAAAAAATTGAATATTGTCAACCCTCTTAACACGTACCGTTTTCAATAGTTTTTGCGGTGATTTTTCATTTAACCGTCCTTTCAATTATGTTTTTTTGAGTTGAATCGCCTCGGTAAGACCAGTCTAGACCTCGAGACGATCGTTCTAATCATCCAATCTTATGAAAACAAAGGAGAATTGATTGTATATATTTCAAATATTTACTTGTTATATGTATGAATGATTAATCACTTAGTATCAGTAATAAAATCAGTCAACTGTAGTTAATAAATGTACATCATAATGATGTTTTATTATAATTAATTATGAAGACGGCAAAATTGATGATATATTTTCAGCTCGCTGAAACGGATAGTAAAATAACTCAAGTAATAATAATCAACAATCCCGCGCCTACGGGGATAATCATGAATTTATGTAAAAGCCCAATAACAAACAACTCAAATTATTATACTAAAAGTAAAACCAATTAAAAGATTGCTGTAAATTTATTACGACAGGGTAATATAATCCTCGAGGAGGTGGGGGGAAACTCAAAAACCGGTTGATATATTTGAAATTCGACCCGCCATTCGTTTCTCCGGGCCGGCGAAAGTATCAGGAGTCCGCGCGGCTCGGAGGGGTAGTAAATTTCCCAAACACCCCCCAATTAATTTGAAGCGCGTTTATTCAACGCCTCGCGGTGTCTAATTAGGCGCGCAGAACACAAGAAGGGGTAGATTATTATTTTAAGCGGAGCCGAGAGATAAAACTAGCTTTTAAATCGGAAGATTCCTCCGGAAGTTTAAGTCGTCTGTTTCTCTCGGTTTTCGAATTATCGATTCGGTATTGGAGTGGGGCGTGAGAAATGCGGCGGAGGTCACTTAGAACTTAATTCTCGATTAAATCGTTGTTGTAACGACGACGAAGTAGCGCAGAGATTTGTGGAGTTTAATCGACCGACATTCGAGAGGCCATTATTCTCCCTCGAAAACTGTTCGCTTTGTTCGGAGATTGTGATACGGTTTCTGTGTCTCTTCGTATGTATTCGCTGATTAATCTTGTTGCCTGAAGAAAAATCGGTCCATAAAGTACGTCTTTGGTTACGCACCTACCTTAGAATACAGTGCAAATAATTACAACTCCCTTATAAGAAAAACTAAAATTATCACATTTTTTTACGGCTAGGCATCTTGCTATATCACCATATATCAATGCAGGTTTGAGAACAGATGCTTGCGTACGATATTATAGATATGATCATTAAGTTTTGTGAGGAATGGCGAGGTAAAGGACACGGTAATTTATAACCATACATTCAGACATGAAATGAGTATGAGCATAATAAAAACCTATATAGAAGAATATAATATACAGTTTGCAGAATTTTCTTCAAGGTTTCGGGTCAACAGAGAATGTAGCGAATACCATAGAGAAAATTTTGTGATGGATTGAGTGAATATGAAGACAACAGAATATTTATTTCATTAATTTAAACATATAAAGAATAACATAAACTACATCTAGCCGCATATTTTTCAAGGTTTCGGGTCATTCATTTAATATATTCAGAAGAGCTATGAAAAACAGTAAATGTGGCACACTATGATGAAAATTTGTGACGGATTGAATGGATATAGAAGAAAAATTATTAACTTATATTTATATTTTATAAGTGGATATTATGTATACAGGATGAGAGCGCAACTTTCCTACACTGTCTCTCACTTTTTGTAATTAATTAAATATCACACTCCAGGTGTGTTGAGTAATAGTTTAATTTGTGAGTTGTTCAAGTTTTCTATAGCTTGAGTGAAGACGCAGGTAAGGTATGTTCCCGGCATAGTTTTAATACAGGAATTCGCACTTCGGCGCCTCTGAACCTCAGACTTTTTCATTAAAATTGTCTTGCGCAAGTTTGGCTCTGGTAGGGAAGAGGGATCGCGCCAGCATTGCAGGCATACTTTATTCCTCACGTGAAGACTCCCAAAGAGACTTATACATTTAACCCATTAACAAACAAAACATATAACACTCACTGTAATACGGTAAGCTCATGACTAAATAAATAGTGCCAATTACTTAAAATTTTAAACATTGCGGGTATATAATCGTATATTTAAGTGAAAAGACAATGTTGTACCTGGCTAAGGATTTTGTATGAAAGCATATACTATAGATGCTTTTTCTTCAACGTCTTGGGCTCTCGTTGCGCTCAAAGGCTATCGGAAACTCTACATATAATGTAAGCGAAGGAGCTTTGGGAGGCAGAGCAGACACAGGATAAGACTAATATTAAGTATTTCTGAAGTGATAAATGAAAACGTTTTCTACTTACGAGACGTTTATTTTGCAAATGTTGGAATCTTTTCTATCTTTCTAACCATATGAGTTTTCTCAATGCAATGATGGTATATTAATAGGGAAAATACACCGAAGACATCGTAATTTCAATTAATTATTATATTACATAAAAAAAAATCTTTCACTTGAATTTCGGTACATTAAATTTATGAGTACTGCGATTTTTTTTGTAATTTTGTACATATTGCTTACTCAGCCAATTTATTGTCAAATAATTTTATACTTATTTGAAATACATGTCAAAGGGTTAACCCACATTTGTTCACGCCTTGAAAAACTTTGAACATAATATGCGGAAACTTAACCTATTCGCCTCAACATATTGATTTTGTTACCGTGACGGTGTTAAGCGCTTGATAGACGTCGAAATAAAACCGAAAACTTTGAAATTACTTTTTCCGTTATACAAAAAGACCATAGTTTTCCTCACTCCAGCTAGTTTAGTGTCCAATAAAATTGAAGGAATTCTAAAATATTATAAATAAATTTCCTCACACATAACACATTTTTTAGTTATATTTGTAACGAAGCAGTGATATAAAGAATTTTTGGTAAATATAGTTGTTCGGGAACCGAGGTCGCGGTCCTGAAATAACGGCACCAACTTAAAATGGTGATGCTGGAATACCAAGGTTTAGGCACTGAGGATAAATCCAAAGACCGGAGTTGAGTTGGTACTGATTTATTTGATAATATACCCCTTTTTATATCTTATTATCTTTAAACTCTGAAATGCTCTTCCAGTATAAGTGCTTCATTCTTCATACAATATGTTTTCAAGTAAAGATTTATGTATACCTGCAGCCTCCCCAACCTATAAGCAAACATATCATTTTTTTCCTGCATAAAGTGATCTTTTCAATTTTTACTTTTAAAAAACTATAGCTGTTTCAAATGCACCGCCACTTTTCAGCTTTAACGCTTACTCAGTACGGTGAAAGAATAGTTTCGGGCGTGGTGGAGGTGTCACGTGTATGGCGCATAAAACAAGCTTTAAGCTCAAAGTATTGCGAAAAAAGCTTATTCCTCCCTAAAATAAAGTACGCAGACTAATGTTCCCTGTACACACTGGCTAAGTCGACGTAAGCCCCAACAGTCCGGATCTTTGCCAGCGTCTTAGCGCGGCCCCTGTGCCGAAATTTATCTTGCCTTTTTATGTGCAGGTCTAACCAAAATACAACTGAAAATATCAAATATTTATATTTATTAACGTGTATCTTTAAAAACGTTTTTCTTAACCCATTCACATTGGTTGTCAGCATATGCCGTCAAAGATTCCCCGACCCATGACATCGGTTGACGTGATATATCGTTTTGCTACTTTCAGTACTCATTGTGACATCTACGGTAGGAAATCGGAAGTGCAGTCATTCCCTTTATCAACCTACATGTATTATTTACAGGAGTTTGTAAAGCGTGTAAATAAATATCGTTAGGTTTCGTCACAGGAGAGATTTTTTTGTAAAACACACGTGTCAATGCCACCACATGTATGGAGTTACATAATGAACGTTTGTTAAATATAATAGTTTTTTTGCATCATCTGATAGCTAAAGGATAGAAGAACCAATGTGATATATTAAAATAGGTTAGATAAGTACATGTATGCTTCAAATACTAGTTTTAAGCGAAAAAACGAAGTTACTATATATTATTCTTAATATATAGTATACTAATATCCCCTCAGAGAGAAAAAAAATACAATTATTATTATTGTCCTATTTTATCGCGACATCTCTGTCTTAGATATTTTTATATTTACAGCAATATATCGATGAAAAATATTTAGCATTAGTTATTTCCATTATACGAATATTTGTGACTGGTAGAGATTTTTTTTAACAAGCCTGATAGTTAATTTAATATTGTAATCATACTTTGGCCTAAGTTATTTCTGCATGTTGATCGAGTACATAATATGCATACTTTTAGTTCAGGGTGAGGGGACTCAAAGAGAAGACAACTATAATATAACCCGTAGCATATTTTAGCGTTTGTTTATCCCCCTTTTTTTTTTAATAAATCGAGTAATTAACGCGACTTTTTTGAAACCATAACAAATTTATCATAAAAAGCAGCTATACCTAACTAGTGAGACACAATTTGTAGACCTTGCTGTTTGCGTTCATTATCAATGATTTTGTATTGAATTTCTTTTTTAACGTGCTGTAATCGTTAGTCCACTTATATTATGAATCAAAATTATAGTTGCTTTACGCTAATATGTGACCATTTTTGCTGACGTTTTTAGGCAAACAATGATTAATTCGAAGTACAGTTAGTGTATTACTTTTTGCAACTTTTATTATTTATAGCTATATCCAAGCACTTAGTGCGATTGACTATTTCTGACCAGTGACTTAAAGGCATTTCCGACCCCTGTGCAGGCTTTTACGGAGCTAGGGAGGTTTCTTCTCCAGACGCTACAGATATCATTTCTGGAGTCGGGCAGAAGAAATGCACTTTTTATTGCGGTCAAACGAGAAAGAAAATTGGGGTCGTCCATCTTGGTTTTTCAGGACGCACCCAGAATTTATTACGCACCCGGAGGACGTCCCGGAACGTGTCCAGGTTACAGAAGCACAAGTTAATATTTCTGCGACAAAATTATGCAAATTTTCATTTTTCTTCGCCATAATAATTTAATGCTTTTCTCTCTCGCTGTATTTTTCTAATAAAATTATTTATGAGTATTTTTCATTTAATTAAATTATATAAATATATTATATTCACCCCGTGAGTTATACTTATATACTTGAAATCAAGTTTAATTAGTAACAGGCGAAAGTCGTACCGTTAACACCACCTTTTCACAGTTAACCTTCATAAATGGACGTTACACATGCTGTTTTGCAATGCAATGATATTAACATATACATCATAAAACTTCTTATAAGCAGCAAGCTTAAGAAAATACTCAGAAAAGGTTTTTTTTGACAAAGTATATAAGTATTATTTTATATTTTGGTTCATAAAATAATCTAATATTACATGATAATATCTAAATATCTTATTTGCAAATTTTGTGTAAAATTGTTTTTTTATGTATTTAAAGTCATTTATTACATGAATTTTAAAGTGGAAAAATTCCTTTAGAATGAAAAGTAAAGCCAGTTTGCACATCTTCGCATCAAACAAAATAAAAGTACTCCTTTACATTATATTGTGTGTATATCATTAAAATCTCTTAAATAACGAAAAAATATAATATTTTTTATATTTAAATATAGTTTTTTTTTGTTATGTAAAACATTGAATTTGAATATATTTTAATTGTGAACGGATTAGGCGAGCAGAAATATGCGGCGGTGCGAGAGCGAGAGTCTCACACCAAAGAAAACCGACGCGAAATCCCTCTGCTGTTTATCCAAACTGCTCCTGTACACAATGATAACACTCAGTATATAACTAAGGTGTCGCTTAATTTATGCATCCAATATCCACAGCACTTAATAAACAGAGTGCTACAAGGGAACAGTACGGGGTGGTGCTCTACCCCCGGCATCTTCTGCTACCCTGATACTTTGCCCTGCGATAACACCGTCTAGATTGCGTACTTACGATTCATCACAGTCTTCTTATCCACTATTTCTGCCACTGCACACAATGAAAACTAAAAAAATATTTACTTTAACTATGATCTTATAAAAAGATAATGCAAAAAATATTATTATTATTGTAGCGGTCGTATTACATTATGTATAGCATCGTGCTCTCCAGTGACTCGTTATTTGCAACTACGTAATACGTTTGTGCACATTGGAGCTGATGAGCTTTTGATAGATCGCAAAACTGCATTGTACCACCAAGTAAAACAGTGCTTAGTGTGATCCGTGTTGAAACAAGGTATGACATTGTTATCTATTTTATGGAAGAATATGGCGGAAGACTGACAGACCTTTGTGACGGCAGTTCGTAAATATTATATGCTCCAGTAAGGGAAGCTGTAATAAATGATGAAATGAATGAATGGATGTAAGTGGATAAATCTACATGGCTTATGTCAATGAATTTTAATCATATAATGTTATAAAGTTTAATATTATATTTTGAATTCATTAAAAACAGTTTCTTTATGCAATATTATTTATTAGGCTTATCGTTTCTCAGCTCTTCTCTTTGTTGTTGATATATATGAAACTGCGTATACGTATATAAAATTCAGCTGCCTGAAAAGTTTTCAGCATCTATACCGAAAAGAGTAACTTTATTTAATTTTACAGCTGCCCTGTTATATTTTTCATTATGAATTACGCTGGGCGTCTTCTTGTTTACAAATATCTGCGAAATTTCACGCAATTTATATTTCAGGCAACATTTTATAGCCTCGTAAAAAACCCTCCTCGCCTTATTGGACCAACTTGCTCTCTGCGAAAAAATGATAACTAGTAGTATATAACTTTAATTTGCTAGCGCTTTATATACATTTTTAGCAAATAAACCATAAAGCTTACCCCCACGGTACTTGAATTTCCGCTGAATTATTCAGTATCGAAAGTGAAACTATCATTTTGTTATGTTTCCACTGTTCTTATTTGACTACGATAAACATACATTACAGCTTTTGAATTTAAGAATGTTAATGAAATGGTAATTGTAACATTTTTTCAATTATATGAATGTTTTTTAACTTTCTTACAACACACAATGCCCATCATTTAAGACGAAAGTAAAGAAAATATTTTTATCAAAGTGTTTTTTTTCAGGCTCTCATTATTGTTTTCCATATTTTTCATAATAATGAATATTACATTTTCACCCCCATTTTATATTAAATTTATACTTACATACAAATTCACATCAAACATATACTCGTAACCTCATATTTTAGACATTTCTCTTATCAATAAATTGGAGAAAAATAAATGGCGGACCTTTGCAATAAAAATTCAGTCTGAATTCAGCGTGATTCGAATTTTTTTTAAACGAAGAACTTATAGCTTATTTTCTCTACTAATAAAGCTCTGAAAATGTATAATATTATGTATTTTTATTTTTTCTTACCGCAAAAATTACAAGAAGAAAATTCATCACGAAAGTATACAACAAGTCATTCCTTATCCCATCTAAAAGCGGATAGGAGGGTGATATTAAAAGAGTAATAAACTTGACGATTTCAAGTTTTGGCACTTACAAAAGACGGAGTGCTAAAAATCTACTTAACAACACTATCGAAAACATTTTTCTTAGCGGAAGAACCCCAGAAGAGGGTTCTCTCTCAAAACACTTTAAGAAGAGGGTAAAAAGGGAGACTGGGGCAAGAGACGTAAGAAAGAGGATGGGAAGAAGTGGAAGGATGAGGGAGGGCTTCCCCTCGAGTGACTGAGTGACTGTTCAAGTGAATGCAAATTGGATAAAAGGAATGAATCAAAAAGTTTTCTTTTATTCGACGACCGCGTCTTTTTGGTCTAATACACATCTCGGGTCAGAGATGTCAAACTGATACGAGGAATGTTCTTTTTTTTAATACTACGAAAGTTGAACTCTCTTCTTTTAAGCGATGAATGTGTAAGTCGTCTTTGTTTGATAATCGGATAAGTCTTAAGCTTTTTGTTTTGGAATTCCTTTATTCAAAAGCAAAGGATTTATTTCAACAAGATTTCAACTTTTGTTTACACTACTAACATTTACAAAGTTTTATACCTACCAGCTTTCTTATTATTTATACCTATCGAAATAATATTTTTAAAAGAACGTTTGATGTACCATTGATATCATTGGCATAAACAATTAATTATACTGAAATAGAAAAATTGAAAACAATTAATTTCCTTTATTCTATTACACTTCTATAATTAAATAAATCTTGCTCTAACTTATTGCCGACTTTTTATTACTTTCATTCAAGAACGTATCATTTAATCTCTTGTATGTATTATTAATATTAAAAAACAAACAAAAAAACAATAAAATGACTTTTCGCAAAAAAAAAAAACACTAAGATAAACTGACTGAGTTGCAGACATACTACTTATAAATGGGAATAACCAACAGTTATCGGGAACCATATATATTCCCAAGTAGATTTTCAGTTACAGATATGTTCTAGAAGGAAGATTGAAAAGTGATGACTGACAGAACAGTGGCGGTAATTTGTTGTATAACTATCTGTTTTACATTGGTAGCGGATATGGGAGAAGAATTTCTTATTACCAAATAATCTGATCGCTTCAGTCATAAGATTTTTTTTGTGTACATTTGGAGATATTAATCATAATATTGAAGGAAGGACATTAAGCAAAACTACATTAAAAAATTTAGAATATTCAAATCGGTACATCAAAGAGTTTCTCCTATTCCTCACCCCTGCTAACGCTTCACCTAAGCAAAGGGGAGAAACGAAAAAATACTTTCAAGTCGAATTCCGTGGGACGGCGCTCTGAATTTTAATACACCAAATTACTACCGCATCGTTACCCACCAGACCCTGAGTGGTATGACCAATAGTTTAAGCGGTCGACTGACAGTTAAAGCTTCGCAAGTTCGATTCCTTTACGAAGCTTAAGAAATATTTTTTACCGTGCAACATATATGTAGATTTTATTATTCCTGGATTGTTCAAAAATACGTGCAAATATTTTGGTTTTGTAATATGATACATTTTTTGATTAGGTAATTATATTTTTGAGGGATATTCTAAATATATCTAAAGTCGTTTATTTATCTACTTAAATAAGTGTAAATCAAATACAGTGTACAAATCAAAATCTGTTAAAATAATAATAATAAATTTGAAATAATTATGAATTGATTTATAATTACAACATATAAATCGAGGTTAAAGCGAATAATATAACAATAAGATTATCTATCAATTTATAATATCTAAGTTGTGTACAAATATGCTTAAATACCTAGATTTGAATTTTCATCTGCATCAAAATTGGTGAGAGACAAAAAGTATACTTGAGAACTCTACTTATTTGCAGAATGACTTCTCAAAACGATTTGTGAATGCTAGTTTAACTACAATGTAGTTGCTTTATCGAATCGACGCTCCATCTCGAAAATAGATGACTATCATAAAATGAGATGAGATATCTCCATCGTCGTCTGGCGGTGTTTTCCTTTACGTGTTGACATAAAAGAAATACTACCAAATCGTTACCCACAAGACCCCGTTGGCCCACTCTCCCCCAGTGGCCGCCACGTTATTGTAATGTATTTTGAAATATGCATTACGAGGTAATGGAATATGTGGAGGAGAGCGGGGCACCTCGGCCCATTGATGTTTCGGGGCTTTTTCCAAAGAGGAAAAGCTATTCTGGGAATTCTGTTTTCTATTACGCGAGGCTTTTTGATATTTCTTTTTTTTTATTATTTTATTGTGGCGGCGAAATTTGTTTGTTCGGCTGGAATGTCAATACACAAAAAAGGCATTTAGAAACATAATGGATTACTGTTCGTGTGGTGAACAAATCGGAATCGCTTTCATCGTTGTTCAAACATTAACCGAATGAATATGAATACATAACGATTTTATTTAACAAATTAGCATTTTATATCATTAGTAATAATTTAACAGTATTTCAAAAATAATTATTTTTTAACGCCGCATAGATTTAACCAGTTTTAATATCCATCAACTCATACATCCTATGGATGAGGTGACAGCATGTTTTAAATAGAGGGAGATTTCCACAACAGTTTTTTAGATGAGCTCCAGCTTCTTGGTCTTAGAGCTGGAGATCATATTCAATGGAACTGTAAAATTATAAATTGTCCTAAGACTAAGATAAAGATTTTTGTACTAGATGGTTAAATTGATTACAAAAGGCTCTTTAGCGTAATCCAAAAGAAGCCTGGACCGGTTGGATATATCGACCTCGTATCTAAGGAGCCCAACTACCATGCATTTTCTGTATACGCGGCAACCTTCGGCGAAGAAGTCAAAAAGTCCAAACTTTAACGTCTGAACTACTAACTTTTACACCCACGTTTGGTGTTGCTCATCAAAGTCCGTTACTTGTATAACGAGAAAGTACTCTGAAAACAATGCCTTGGTAAGTGCTCCCAAGGAGCGCAGGTACAAGGCAACCAGCCCGGGGGACTAAGGCCCCAAAAAAAATTAAAAATTATTACATATTAACAACAATTAGAAATGTTTTATATAAATATATATTAACACAATTTATTGACTTAAATATAATCTGTTGTTTTACTCATTCATTTAACTTAAATATAATTTATTTATATATTTATTAGCACGCATTAAAATTATATTTAAAAAAAAAAGTTTTTAAATATACCGATTTTGAACACTGTGCAATAGAAAAAAAAACGAAATAAATTCTGTCTGAGTAAAAACAAACTATTCACAGACAAGAATGGCTAGATAAATTTAATCGAGACTTCTATTTTTCTGGGATTAAACTAAATTGAATTCTAGACAAAAAAACTTCAATTTTCCATTAATAACGTTTGTACAACAGTCGTAATAGTGCTTTTTAAAACTCATACTGTAAACCAAAAGCTCTCAGGGCTTGTTAAAAGTGTGTAACTAGATTACAGCTTTCAGGAGGGGAGAAAAAACCTCCCTGAAACTATTTCTTAAGGCCGCTACTCACTTTCTTGAACTTCAGAAATTCAATCGCACACAAAGTCAGTTCTACTTGCCTTCAATAATAATTGTTTGCATTGAATAACATTCTATCTCTTAAAATTATTACTTCTTGATGTTTTAGTTCGGGGTAAGAAACTTGTTCTCCGTATAGTTGAAGCTCCCCTTTCATCGGAGCAAACTTTTTGTTGAAATTCTCGTATTAGTTATCTTGCTATTCGGTCTGGAGCTACTACCTCTTCCCTCTTCTGATAACCTATTACATTCGAGCGAAAAATTGTATTTATTTTACTACATTTTTCGCATTGAATTCGCGTCTGTGAAGGTTTATCTGTATTTATTTTTGAAAAAAAATGGTATAAACGGAACATGTTTATTTATTTTCAGTATTTTTTTCTTCTTTTTACGATTTTGTTTATATGCTGCGGATATGATATTTCTATTCCTTTTCGATTCATATTATTTATGAACAAATAGGATTTTTTGTAATACTGTATAATACATAAGATTTTCTCTATACTTAATAAAAGTACCATTATCATTAAACCCACTGCCCGACATAGGCCAGATATGTCTCTATACTTTTCAATCATCTTTGTTTTGCTAGAATTTTTTACTATATCATTGTGGTTTTCTCATATAAATGATTACTTACTGATTTTGTATCATGTAACGTAAAATACCATTATTTTCAAATTGTATTGTCAAATTTATATAAAATAATTATGGATATTTTATTTGCGTTATGGATTGTATAATCACAATAAAATCAAAAAGTTTTATAGAAGATCTAACCAAAAAAATAACATTTTAATGATGTACCTATATAGCGAAAATAAATAGAACGTTTATAGACGAAATTTTAGAAAAATTAAAGCTAACTAGGAGTTAACTAACTTTTTAGGAATAAAGATAGCAAATTGTTTTATAAAAAAATATTTATATGAAATATGACTTATTAAATAAAAATATTTTAAATTATTTGTAAAACAGGATATCTTTATTGCTCAAATCATACGTATTGATGGCCATCAAATACTCCGTAACGCATATCAAATTTAACATTCAAAGTATACTAAAATAAACTTTTACGATTCATAAGTCTAACTAAATTTATTGTTCTTCATTTCTCTTCCAATTTAACGGCGATCGATAAAAAAATATCATCGTTTCGTGCATTATTTTTTTAGTACACCTCGTTAACATACAACCCGAATCGCAGAAGTGGCTCGGTATAAAAAAAAACTTTACGAATTTTCTCTCCGAATGTACAGCGGACCTACCGCCGGCGGTTTCTTATCTCCTGGTACTGCAAACGTTGTTGGATAATGCCGGCAGATAAAGTTTTCAACTTGTTATTGCTATTTCTTACAGAAGTTTTCAGTTTGTATTGTTGTTTAATTAAAACTTGGGCATTCCTTACAATTTCGCCGTCTGAAGAAATTTCCAATAAAATTGTTCAAATTTTCAGAAAGATTCTGACCGAGACGTACCGCTATATTACATTTTTCATTTCGTTATTCTTTGCGATGAGCATTTTTCATATCCTGTAAGAAACAAATGGAATATTACTGTGACGTAACATTTATTTACTTAAAACACAATGGTATGAAATGACTTTGAATGACTGAACATAAATACGGTTAATGTAGACTTGGAACAAGCAACCGAAATTTCTATCCTAACTGCCAACGGTAATCTCTGATATGCTCTTCTTGTATCTGCATTTCTTCATTTATATATAATCTTGCTTTCTTCCAGAAACAGATACATATACTCTTGCAATCTCTCTAACTGACTAACACAATGGTCGCTGTTAATCCCAATAAGACCAGGACATGACAATATTAATGTTTTCATTTTGTTACGTATCGTAAAAATCTGTAATCATTAGTTTTCTAAACAAATGCCTCACATTGAGTTATTATTCCACAATTTTCAAAAATGTCTCAGTAATGATCATATTTTCCCATCCCACACACAAACATAATGTTTTGCAAGCAGCGTCTAGCCGTCTTGCTGGTGAGGTCCACTAGTGTCAACCGGTTATACTCTCCTGCATGTGATTGCATAAAAAACACGTCATTCAAATGTTTAAAAAAATTGGCATAAATTACACAGAAAAAGTATCATGGCAACATTTACGACGCAAAAGTTTGCTGTAACTCTTTTCTTTCTATAATCCGCGTTTAAAAAATGACAGTAAAGCCAGTCGTTTGTATGCGGAGTGACTCACGCGTGCGAGCTCTTTGTCTATTCTGCGCTCCCGTCACCTGTCTCGCAGTCATTCTCAAGAAGATAGATATCTCTTCTCAGGTTCTGTCGCCTTGATATCATCACAACTTGATACTAAATCACTCCCGGTCTTGGCTTCACTGAAAAGCTGAAAATCACCCCCGAAGCCTTCTCGCAACGCGCAAATACTGTGAGGCTTATTTGGAGGCTTCGCAGCGTAGTGGGGGCGGACCTCCGGCTGAATTTGCAAACAGGAAGCGGGCGATAACGAAATTTGATGAGAGAAAAATTATGCGGAGGTTTTGCGGAATGAATACTTAATATCGCATTGACGAGCGTATTGTTATTTTTCTCGATTTTTCGATCAATTTTCGTGACTTTTGGAATGTGTTTTCGGAATATTAAATTATTATCTAGTAACCATATTTTTTTATTAGAATACTAATTAACTTGCTCGAGAAAACCTCTTCTTCTTAATTATACATCTTAAGCATCTGAAAAACGATTTTATATTGAATAAAAAAATACGTCAATAACTTCTGATTCCTATTTATCATTGATTTGTTTATTTGAATTATCGTTCTCTTGAGAACGTAAGCACACACCTAATTCTTATATTTTCTTAATTAATTAATAATTATCTTATCTATCACATTTTAGTTAATCTATTTGATGAGTTGCAAAGATTATATCTTGCAACTAGAATCGAAAGTTTGCATATTTTTTCAACTCATAGAACGACCTTAGAATATATTTCAACTTTACTTTTAATGTAAAAAGTACTGCGATCGGTATAATAAGCTCTTAGGAGAAGGAATTGTATCTTCAAATCTAGCAGTATCAGCAAACAGTTTGATTTTTTAAAAAATCTGTGTTGACATTTATATTGGATATTTTAATATGTGTAAATTGTCATCGTTACTTTCTTTCGTATAAACATTCATTGGCGTCCGAAAGGGATTGATTTCATTGGGTTTGTTCGAGCCCGAGGCGACAAGTCCGCGTCCGTGTGGACTGTTGTCCGTATAAATAAACTCTTTATTTATAAAGTATTCAAGTGACAAAACGAATCCCGACCCTTCCCCAAAGGATCGCCAGGCGGTGACCCTCGGCGACCGCGGCGAGCAAACCAATTTCATCAAAGGAAACCCTCAAGACTGAACGAAATCCTTAACTTGATCTCAAAACAGAAAGTTCGCCTCCGACCCTCTTCTGCTACCCTGTTTGCTCTCGTCCTGTTGACTCGGCGAACAGCACAGTGAGTAGGCTGTATTTTTCTTTCGCAGGGGTAAACAAATCTCGCCTCATCACTTAGTGTCGTGGTATTCGAGAACCAGGTCACCGCTGTTGACACACCTCGTTCTACCTTCTCTGTACCTTCTCCGTTTCCTGGTATCCTGCTACCGTTTTGATACTACGCCCGCGCAAAAAGCGTTGTATAATATTTTCGGTTATGTTTTACAAACAGAATCTAAGTAGAGTCATTTACACTGCTATCTCTTCTTAGCGGACCAAATTTTACCAATTTTCATATAATATTTCTGTAACTGAAATATTCAAACATTAAACAAAAATATGATTCCACTAACTGATCAAATAAATTACTTAAATACATTTTTTTTAGATATAAATCTTCTTGTTTTTAATAATATACAGTTATAAATGATGCCTGACAACTAATTTATCCTCTTATATCCACTCCATAGTTTGAACATAGTAGATAATCACCCGATCTCCTTAAGCATATATTTATTACTTTACACCAGAATCAACTTCGGACACAACCACGAATTTGACACGACTTTCGTAGACAAAATATCTATATTTTTAATAATCAATAAATTTACTTGAATCAAAGATCCAATCGCAAAAAAGTAAAAGAGTATTTTAATACATATAAACCACATTATTACCCTTCACAAACTTTAAGTAATAAAATATAATAAGATTCTGATACATTTTCATGATTTTCACGTTAATAATATACCAGGTCATTCTTCGCTGGCTAAATAAAAATAATAGTTACGCTGTTCAAAGCTTCCCGATCACCTGAAGAGTATTGACACACCTCTTCGTGTTTCTGCTCTCCTGGCCCCCTGTATTTTATTTGGCAACCTACGGAAACTCTTTTCTTCTCGTCTCTCCTTTCTCCATATTACCTTCTTTTATATTATTCATTTATGAGAGGCGCCTCGGCAGATGGAAAGGCACTTTATATCTACTTCCTCTCTGTCCCTCCTTCATATAAAATGTACACATTTAATACATTTCATTAGCTTTGAAGCACCGTTTTATTCTTCGTAAAACAACGTTGATTTCTAGGTCGCGTATAAATCGGCGATCAGACTCGGGAGTGGTTTCATTTGTATTTTATGCCGCTAATTCGTATAAAAAGGTCATTAGAATACAACTTATACGTCCTACAAGATAACCAATAACCATTCCCAACATGTTTATTTCAACTTAAACGTAAACACTCACATGATATTATCAACAACAAAAAACATCTTATTCTATATTATTTTATAGAACTTCTGTTGGTGTTATATGATAACGTTTCAATCACCAATAATATAAGAGATTTTTCATTTCGAAATAAAAGTCTACCACTAAATATTAAATTAAGAGAGAAATATTAAATATTTACCTTGTTTTTAGACGGATCACGTAAGATATGTTCTCTGTTTAATAGACTGCAGTTTCGAGTAACTTGTAGCCTTTCTCAATTCACCACAAGAAACAACAATAATAATTACTATCCAAGAAAAAATACCGAAATCATTAATTTTTCCTTATCCTTGCAACCCTATCTGTCTCCCTCTCCTATCATTCCGTGATAGACACACCCCTACCCCCTCTCCTACATAAAATGGGTTCGACCACTTATGAAGTACTATGCAGCTTCGTTGTTGTTTCTTAAAGATTTAGTCATAACTGCAGTCTCCTAAACACAGAACATATCTTACGTGATACATGTAAAAGCAAGGTAAATTAATAAATATTTATTATTTATAATGGATCTCAAAGTGAATGCTAAAAACATTGAAAAAAAAAGAGAAATCTTTTTTTCTCGACTTATTTCCACATACTTTTATTCGTTCGTTCCTTTTTTGCATGAAAATAGTCGATCATTTTCACAATACCAACATCTTAGTTCTAACAAAATGGCATTTCAATAGAAATGCGCCTCGAAATGGAAATTTTACAACCCTATGGATAGTTCATTGAGTTTTCCTCAAGACCCCACACACCCTTTTTCCCAACAAAGAGGGATATTCCCAGAATCTATATATGTACTGTTTTCTTTTCTATGAACATTTTTTTTTTGTTTTTTTGGTTTCTCTACGTATAAAGTAAGCACTCTTCGAATAAACAGCTCTCGAATACATTTCTCCTATATTCTGTTATTCTTTACTATTTATATCCCAAATTCCTATTTAAATAACTTACATGCTCTTATTTTAAGCTCTCAAACAACATAAGCAAACGCATAATTTTTCAACAAATCACAATTCCATCAATTTATTTTCATGTTTTTCTTTTTAAATAATGTTTTGCTAATTTTAATAACATTAATTTGTTTTATAAATTCGACACAATTCAAACAATCGAAACGCTTTCCATTATAATTTGATTGAACACTTGATTCGAAGTTAAGCCTGTATACACTAATCAATTTGATTCGTATTATTTTAATACGATTATTTATACTATAATAATTCAACAATCCTCGTTCATTCTCCGGTTAGTACACATACATCGCCGACTATAAATATTCTATTCGCAGCTGAAATCTCAACCCTACAATGGCTGAATCTACATAGCGGAGTTATACGAGTCTTCCAGTATGGATAATTTGATCCCCCGGGACTCTGGCACGCAATCAGTTCACTTCTTCCCTGCATTGTTGTGCCCAAGTGTTTATATTGTGCGTCTCTCAAGTCGTCTCTGGTCTCCTACCCGGTGCTCTAATCTCACCCCATCATGTTCTCCCCGCACTAACAGGGTTAACTTTATCACTGCCGTCTGATTTTATCAACTGTCTGTAAGTTATTGTATGAGACAATCATTCTTCATTACTTATACGAGTACTTGAATATTTTATATATCCCCTGCGGATTCGTTGTAATAACATTTTGTTTTCGAACATGTTAAAACAACATTTTGTATTATCTGAAAAATATGTTTTAACGTAACTTACTGCGACGCTGGGGTGGTTTTTTTGGTTTGCTATTTTACTAATATAATGACAATAATATGAGTAATACCACTTTTTTATTTAAACACATTCAGGAGAATACCAACAGATGGTGATAGTAATACTGAAGTCTCATTTGTGGAATTCTGTGACGCTTACCATGGTGCATATGGCTAAGCGCTGCACGTTGGTTGTTGATTCTCCAACTTCATAGACAGCCCGAGATTCTACTATGAATGGGTGGACTTCACGGAACGACTTTCGTTTACTTCCAATTTTAATTAATAGGCTATGACTGTCATTTTACGGGTGAAGGATCAAATTCACACCAACCGGGGGTATTTTAGAGCTCAGAAATCGATTACAAATCTATATTTTCCCAGGTGGACCTAAAGTTGCAGGTAACGTCTTAGGATAAAGCTTATACCACAACAATTGATAAAACTGTGTGGCGGCAATTTGTTTTGACAACGAAAAATAAATTTTATAACTCTACAAAGAACAAAAAAAGAAAAAAAATTAATGCATTTATTGTCTCTAAAATCATAAACTGTATTATTTTATATTTGTTTAAATAAATAAAAAATAAAATCTTACAAAATATAAAATAAATGTCTCCACTAAGTTATCAACCTTGAAAAAGACCCCTGCAATGACTATCGAAATATTAGAAAAAATAGTAATTCACCACACACGGCTAAACCCAAAAGCCACAATAACAAAATAAATGGTTTCACGGAAATAAAAGGATAAAAACATTTAATTAATATCAGATTCACATTGAATTAGTTTTTATAGGTTATTTTAAAAAATAACCTATTAATAAATCAATATTTTTTAAACTATTGTAGTATTCTAGAATAGATTTATAAATAACATTTTTAAGTTTTTTTTTTTAATAGTATGTGATTGAATTTAAAACGACAGATTATAAGTCATATGTTATAACGTTTTTCTATCTTTGCATATGGGGTATCAGGAGCAGAGAAAATTAAAGAAGATGGCATCTCGCGTGTCGCAGATCCAGCGTATGCCAGGACTGATTCAGCGGCTTGATGAACCGAATTGTTATTATTATGGGGACGCCACTCCTGTACGGGAAGAATCCTCACCGCCTCAACATCTTGGCCTCCTGATACTTTTCCCGGTAACGTGATTAGGCGAGCATAAAACGTAGCCGGGCGGAAGGGTAGCGTTTCGTTCCCGTCGATGTCTGGTCGAATAAAGTTCCAATGTCCTGAGGTATTTCTGTTGATTGATCGCTTCATCTGGAGTGATATATCGCGAAATAAAGAAGTTATTCTTCATTTGAAATCCGTTTACGTTCGATATCTCTTGTATTCCGCTCAATGAAAAACATCTTATTGGATTTTACTGACGTGAAATGTATTGGCAGAATACAGAATAGGCATTATTATTATCGCCATGGCTTTTTCTCCTTTCCTTCGCTTAGCTTTGCAGAGACTCTTTCAACTGAAATCGGCAAAATAAATTTACGTTATGAAATAGAAAAATACGGTTTATACATCGTTTATTTTTCATTAAACAACATCATCTGTATACATCAGTCGATTTCATTTAGATTTTCAAAAACGTATTTAATAGTTTTATTTAAACTAAAATTTAATACTGAAGAAAGTTTCGATGTTACTCTTGCCTTAGTTGCAATTTATACAAATAAAAACCAAATTAATTCACTTTTTTAAATATAATATAATGAAGTATAATAAATATTTTTCTGAAAAAATACTTCCAAAGCAAATTAAAGGCACCTTTTTAATTTTTTTTAATGATAATTCGTGAAATTCCATCATTAATTATCAATATATCTATTAACTATATTAACGATACTATTTAGAAAAATAATATTTTATACCATGTTTTAATTTGGATCACGTCAAGCATTGTTGATTCAAGCTTTCCTTTTTATACATGTGGAGAACTGAAAAAGCTCTCCTTGAAAGCGATTCGGCATGATCAACTATATGAATAATATGTGCTCAACGTGATTCATATTAAACAACGTACAAACTATTTATCTATTTCATTTATGAAATGTATTTCAAAGTGGATACTAAAAATATAATTGACATAAGAAGGCAACTCAATAATATCTTATTTGATAGTGTTTTCTTGCTGAAGCCGAAACATGTGTAAAATTTAACTGTAAAGTTAAATAACGTATATGTACTTCTTTAATGTACACGATTGACATTATTTTAATATTGCATCTTTATTGAATAAGTTTTTTACTGTTTTGTGATTTAAGCGTATTAGTACATAGCATAAAGGCCTTTACTTATATTTTCTTTCCGTTAAAGTCAAGGCTCAGGCGTCAGGAAGTTTGCGGAACTCTTGGGATCATCACTCATTTTCTCCCCCGAACGTTTCCGCTACATCAACAACCTGCAATCCCAATCCTCCCCCTCTCCTCACATCCTGTTAATATCTCCTTCCATCACATCACATCCCATCATCATCCGAGCACACTCGTAAAATATACTCTAATCTCCAAAGCTTGGAGATATTTTTCATTTAATTCGAATATAATACAACCAAATATTTTCAGCATTATACATTTTTTCCAATTTGGTTCTTTTAAATAGTGGAACATTTTTGTGGCTCTAGGACAAAACGGTCCAGGCCTTGGGAGCGTCGAGCTTATCATTTAATATTTAAAAAATATATAAATCACCCACAAATATGCTTTGGTTACTACAGTACCCTCTTCAAGCACTTGGACTGCTTTGGAGGTTGTCGGGAGACATACATGTTCCCAAGTGTTTCTTCAAGTGCAGATATATCCTAGAACGAATAATAAACAGTACTTGTTGACAAAACTAAGTGGCGGAAATTTATGGTGACCATATATTCCAGATATGTAACGGATTTGGGAAGAAAAAATATTTTTATAGAACAGAAAACACTAAATATAATTTGCAGGGATCTATGTTTTTCAAACCAGCGTATTTTAATATCGCTTTTTGGTCAGTTAGGAATCATTAAAAAAGTGTATTATATTTTTCTATATTCCTTATTAACATAGAAAACTACAGTTGGTTGGGCTGAGCTAAGTCCTTGACACGAAGATGAAGAAGATTTTAAATGGAAAAGCTACATGTATATTCTCTATGGTATTTGCTTCTATTCTAGTTTTACTAAAGAATTATATTACTTAGCAATAAATATCTTAAATATAGTTTTATCAAGCGTTTTATCAACCTAAATGTTATAACTATTTTTATATTACAAAAAAACTTATTTACAGTATTAGGATAACATAAATTTGAATACTTAGGAACGTGAAAGTCTTTGATATTAAATTTCTTATAGGAATAAATGGTAAAAAGTTTTGTTGAAAGTATGGAAATTCTGGTTACGAGGCCTCGGCTCATGCAGGTCACATTAATTAATTTGACTTTTCTTCACTCGAAATTGAATGAACATTCCTGGTGAAATTTTCATTCGCCACTCCTTACAAAGGCGGGATCCGAGCGGAGGTATCAGGAGAGCATATTTTATATGAAAGTAGATGAATGAAGTACAGATGTCCCAAGCAGAGTAACAACACTGTTATGTAATATGAAAAAATCTCATTTTTTCGTATTGTATTATTTACTGGTTTTGCCAAGTAGATTTTCTTTCTCAACAATGCAATCATAATTTATTGTTTAACATTTATTATAAAGCATCAATGCTAAAGCTCTTATTTTATTACCTTTTGAAACCCGAGGACTAAATCGCTTGCAATCCAATATCACCATTATAAATAGTCATTAATTTATTTATAATTATGCCATATTATTATTCCAAAACACTTTAATGGTCAATGGTCAAAGCGTTTGCTTTGCAAGCCAAAGATCGTGGGTTTGATCCCCGATGGAGATTTAAAAAAAGATATTTTATTTAATTTCTGAGCTCTTAAATATTTGGTGTGAATTTGATCCCTCACCCGTAAAAAATGCCAGTCATAGCATATTAATTAAAATTGGTAGTAGACGAAAGTCGTCCCGTGAAGACCACCCATTCATAGTAAATTCCTGTAATGATAAGGATGATGCGTGAATCTCGGCCTGTAGTCTATGGTGTTGGCGAGTCAACACTCCACATGCAGCGCTTAGCCATGTGCACCATGGTTAGCGTTATAGAATTCCACAGATGAGACTTCAGAATTACTATCACCATCTGTCGGTGTTCTCCTGTATGTGCTTACATAAAAATAAAAATAAACTATACATAATACTTTTATTTGAAAAGATTTTTTTATATAACCTCTATTATTACACACATATAAATTCTGTAAACCTATGTGAACTAATATGTACTTCCCTTATCTATAAAATCGACTGCTTTTGATGACTCTCATTGTTGAAAATGGACCTGGATTGGTTCGAAACATGTATTATTTTAATTAAAGTTATGACACAATTATTATTCAAATGGCGTAACTAAAATATTCACCAGTCCAAAAATATTTAAGGTTACTCTCAACATAGTTACAGCAATTTTTGATGACCACGTGATTGATAGCCAAAATAAGTTAATTACAAAATAGCGAAAATCATACTGCGGACGAAAGCTTTTGGTCCGTAGTGTTCTTCTCGCGAAGAGCTGCTAGCAAGTAATAATCAAGAATTTTAATTTGATGAACTTTGTGTTAGCAGTGATGGAATTTCCGCTCCAGTCTTGATGAATACTCAATAAAGTTTCAATGGCGCTAGACTGCTGGGTACACTCCACCGGCTGGCCCTCTAGATCACTACGGCTTACTTCCCTTCTAACGAGGCGGAATGAAAATTTCATAAAATACTTTTACGTTCATTCTCCCCCGGTATATCTGCATATCGAAGATGCCTTTCAGCTGATTGGAAAATACACGTAATAAATGAGATTTTACGTAGACGAGATGCCTTAACATTTATGCTCGCCTGATACTTGCATTCAACGATGCTCGTATTGTTTTAATTGATCAAACTCTATTTAATGAACCGAATCGACTTTTCCAAAGTCGTTTGTAATTAATTTACATTAATATCTTTATAATTTAAAAAAAAAATGATGTAAAATCATGAAAATTGTTGATAAAATATACTTAAAGTTTATTGAATTCTTAGAAGAATTGTATGAAATGGAATACACGTACTAGAAGATCATATCATAGATATTTTTCAGTGGCATTTAGAAATCTTTTTTTGGAAATATCGCTTTATTGGTAGACACTTCAGCTGGATGCTCTTGAGTCTGTTTTTTATCGATAGGTAATTCTTTGAAAAAAATCTTTCAAATATAATTTAGAATGTGAAAAACGATTTATTTTGATCCTTACAATTTTTTGCTCACCAAACTTGTTGTTTTTTTGTTATTTAGCAAGGTTAAATACTACCGTTTTTGGATGCATATTGTAAAAATTACTTAATAAATCATTTTTTGCATCGTTTCTGATACTTTAAAATAGTCGAGTTAAAACTATTATATATTCAATAATGAGGCAAAACTTTTCTTACTCTCCCGTTCGTATTCTTGAAACAATAATAGTCTGATAGTCTTTAGTTTCTGTCATTAACAGAGATTTTAAAGTTCCATGAACTTGTGCCAAGCGACTGTAACCAGGATTGCTCCTGGCGTCCGTTATATTGTTCAGGAGGCTTAAATAAGTCGTCTTAACTTAACGAATGCACAAGTCCGCCTTTGCATAAATTCGTTTCGAATTTTCTCCGCGATTGTTTTAACTGAACTTTATGCGAAATATAATAAGTATCTTACGATAAGACTTTGCATTATTATTTATGCAAAGGGCAGTAACTTCATTCAGTGCGATATCATAAAATTCACTAGACAATTGTCTCTCTATAATAATATGCAATCAAAACTAATATATAAATAATGTTTTTTATTTGTTCAATTCATAATTATTGGTAGAGATTCAAGATAATGATGTCGTAAATAAAATAATAAAAAAAGGTCGAATCTAAACTTTAAGACGTCGGTAACTTCCAACATTTTAATAAAAAAAAATGTATTTTTCTCATACATAAATAAAATACATTTATCTGTAATTTTCATCATCCACCATTTAACAAAGTGCTTTAAAACCATATATTAAGTTTTTTATTTATTTTTTATGACATTTCTATATCTACGAGTACTTTGACTAAATTAATAACAGGTATCTTGAATCCACTAACCTAGTGATTAACACTGATGCTCTACCAGGAGGTTTCAGGTTATCCGCAAACCACATGATTCCTCCCATTTTTGTTTCATCTACTGAATATAGTTTGCTTTTCTAGATACTTAGAGAATATTTTATTGATGATAATTTTGGTTCTTTTCGTACTGACTCATATAAAATATCAAATCTTGACTTGAATATTGCTTAAGTAATACATCTAGAATTCAAAGAGCTTTGAAAATGAGTTTTTTTATGGTTTTATTATTTTATTGGCATTATTTTCTATGCCTATTATTTAAATATTTATATTGTATGAACGATATAATACTGTTGTATTCTATCGTTCCGGCTTATATATTGATTGGTTTCTGCTATGTTGTGATACATATCCGCAGCGGTCGAAATAATATAAATCGGTACACGTTGTGGAGCGTCCATTCGGAATACAAAGTGTGTATTTCTCTCAAACTTTGCTATATTGCTTAAGTTCGGGCATCCGAGGAGATATGCCCGGCGAAACTTCATTTCTTATTAAGTGCACCATTGATTTCGAAATGGATAACTTTTGAATTATTTCACTTTACAGTTTTTTGCCGGGAAGTTGCAAACTCACAAATGAATAAATATCCCGAAACACTGGCTTTTACTTGCAGCGTACAACTTCCGGGGCCTTGAGAATTTACGTACACACCAACCGGACATATTTCAGTTAGTGTTTTCGAATTATGGACGTCCGCTTGTTTTCGTGCTCCTCTTTTGAATTATGCGACCCTCTTAATATTCTCCAACTTTAAATTATTCGTGAAAACGCAAAGTTGCAAGCATTTCCGAATTATTTATTGAGAGCGCTTTACGATAGTTTGGTTTTGAATGCAGCTATTAAATTATAGGAAAATTTGTTAATAGTCTCCTTTTACACTCCACATAACTTATTTGCTAAAATTTATTCGCATTTAACATTGTTTTGCATAAACTTATAATTAAATTTCATAACTGAGTTAACACATAATAAGAAAAAAGTCGTTAGAAGTGTATTTATACTGAACCTCTATTAAATAGATCATCATCATTTCCATGTCTGCCTTCTTAACTGGAGCATATGGACATCACGAGCCACTGCCACAAAGCTCTGTCAGTCGCTTTGTTTCAACTTTTTCTCTTGATCGACTGTAGTAAGAAAAGCTGCCTTGCCCGCTCTCCCACTTTGAGAACATACAAATCATCGTGATCCCATTATTCTACGCAGAGATCTGTTTTTGAAACCAATTGTACGTCTGTATTAGATTTTAATTAGATGCCAAGATTCACTGTCAAAAACCCTTTAAATAGATAATAATTTTGTAATTTTTGTTTTAGAAATAGATCAAATTTATCACTGTTTATTCATATACAGGAAGACCGCGATTTGGCTTTCAATGAGAGTTTTTTTTTAATATTTCTTCTAAATTTACTAAATTTATACATGTGAAGTAAGTGAATAAGTAAAACTAATTGTACAACCTAAAGCTGTCCGCCCTGAAAAGCCGAGAAGCATAAAAAATATTATCTCTTCAGTTGAGCATTAATAAAAATGAACTAATCTAGGATGTGAAGCAAGTGCTATATGCTCCATCTATAGGAACTACCCTATGGTGGGAATAGCAAATAATAAAAAGGCGTTCTCTATACAGTCTTCATTTGTGATGACCCTCTCTTATTTAATTAAATTATGTTAACAATTTCACTTGGTGAACATTAAAACAATTGTAATTAAATTCGTTTCATGTATCAGGGCGGCATGAGAAGTAAAGAGCACATTAATATGTAGGACTTCAACAATAGGCCTCCGGGGTCACCTCTCCCGGCCACAATGGGCCAACGGTAGACGTTTGATAGCGCCCAAAGTTATGGCTTCAATTCCACGGCTAGCTTCCGTTGCGTTATGATCTCCTGGTAACTCGTATCGTTAATGCCTTCGTTGAAACAGCTTCCATCCAGTGCAATTAGCGACATGTGCATTATGTATCAGACGGTTTATGGCTCTTTAAGGCTTTATTTAATACCTTCACTCCAAAATGTGCGATTAAAATAATTATAAGCCTTACAAGCATTATCTATTTTACGAGTATGACTGATACTATTTTACTAGACAACGTTGAGCTTGCTAGATCCACTTACTTCGAAACTCGTTAAAGTTCTTATGGATCTTATATTATATAAAGAAGTATATATCCTTAATTAATTTTTTAATTTTTATTAGAATATTATTTTATTATTTCAATATTCTAATCTACTTTTATAGATCATTGACTATATTACAATATTATTATTACTTAAATATACATATACTAAACATAAAATTCTTTTTTCAACGCGTCAATCCAAGCACAAAAATAACGGCAGAAGCGGGATGCGAACCGCGGACCTTGGAAACCAACTATGCCCAGGTATTCATACCGCTCGGCGAATCGCGCCATTGCTATGCCCAGACTGACTTGCGGTGAAACTAGTATTTATATCATTGTTATAATCGTACGACAGATGTCGCCATAGTATATATTCAAAGTAGTATATATACACTCATAGGATATATTGCAGAAAAATTTAATCCTGTAAACACAAGCAAAAAATACCGACAGATATAAAATGGAGACATCTTATCGTGAATTCCAACAAATTTGCATTTTTTTAAGAATAGCTTTATAGTCTCCAAGTGGACCTTTAGGTGCACATATGTCCTAGAACGAGGAATGGGCAGTGACAACTGATAAAACTAAGTGGTGGCGATTTGTGGAGACCATATGTTCCAGTTATGGAACTAATGTGGGGGAAAAAGCTATATATAGAGGGCTGATCACAGCTTCGAACCGCGAACTTTTCGAACTTTTTCGAATCGCAGCGTCTGCCGTTTATTTTTCACAGATGTTGATGGGAGAAATTTTATATTTAAATAATATAAATATAAAAAATATATTTATTGTAGATTTATATGTTTGTATCAATTCATTAAAAATATTGGTTATTACAATATTAAAATATGTGGGGTATTAGAATATTAAAATAGATTTTTTTAAATCCTAAAACAGTTAATTAATTATCTTATTTATTAATTTATTGAACTAATGTTTTTCATACTATTGTATGCCCACTTAACGCCATTGTTTATTTCAAGCATTTCAGAGTATTTTTAAATAAGGTTTTTAATTCGAAACATTTGGCCTCCTGCTCTAAAATAACAGTATGTTAATTAGCCACTCTCACCGGATGTGTTTAAAGTTAACCTTTCCAACAATCATTTACAACTTTATACCGCGCGGTGCATTGTCCGGTATCCGGAGCGCAGAAACGGCAGGAGGTAGCACACGACTTGTAAATTAATGCATTAATAAGGTAATGGGAGTAGAGTTTAATTGTTTTCGTTGAGCGGTAACAAAGGGGCCTGGAGGGCGCCCCGCCGAGTCGTGATCTCGGTTAACCCTTGCCCCCTCCCCTGAGCTATCTCACGCCCCCCGCCTATAATAAAGACGTTTATAATTAACCGGTAAATTGGATCGGCTCTCTCCTCCTTTACTCTGATGCTCGCCTGATACATCTCCAATTGGCCGATCGATATTTTTCACCGGGAAGACAAACAATCGCTGTTTGTTTAAGTAATCGAAACCCAACGAGGTAATTGATTGGTCTGCTTATTAACAATTTGTAATTATTTCGAGTTTGTAGATTAAATCAAGCTTTTTTAATTAGGCATTTGTTACGACTACACTTGAGAATATAATTCCTTATATTTGGAATAAATTTAGAATGAATATTATTTCCCAAAGTTAACCTTAAGCAAATTTGTATGACGAAAATGTATGTAACTTTTACTAATTATCTATTATGCTTCATAGAAAATGAAAGTAAATTTATTTCAGTATATGATTGCTCTTACATGATTGGAGATCAGCTCTCTATTGAGTCGTTCAAGCAGCTCTCGTGTGTTTAAACATTGATAAAAATGATTAACAAAGTTCCGTAGACTACGTCAAATTTATTACCTTGAACCCTGATCGGATATTACTCTAAGGCTCGGTTCGATCTCCCATTGTTTCAGCGGATCTATATCGGAGTGCGAGAGCCGCGTCCATTGTGAACGATGGCAGTCTGTAAGGATAATTTAAGCCGCCTGGTTTAAGATCGACCAGAGCTTTAACCGCCGGGTTAATGGGCAACCATATATCTCGAGTAATAATTGCGAGGATCCATCGGCATTAAATGTACAAGAATAATAGACCGATTCAAGGATTCAACGTCATCTAAGCCCGGTTTCTCGGCAAGCGCCAAGATTTTGATTTTTTTAAAGTAATAGCGTTTTTGAGTTACATCATAATAAATTATTTTTAACAATATAGAGTAAACATATAAAAAAAATCTGAATATAGAGGATAAATATAATTTTTCAATCGACATAGACTAAAAAAACAATATTTGATTAATAAAAAGTATGACTCTATCAAAAAGCGGTCTCTTCTTCGAATACGAACGGTTTTATTTTTTCAGTGAAATCGATTCTGAAAGTCTCCCCAGCGAGATGAATGGAGACCGTGAATCAATTTGAAGCTGCAATTTATTTCACAAAATATATCGTGAGGCTTAATTCAAATTACTGAAAAATAACGTATTTTGGCTTGATTAAAACTGTTCAGACTTTCAAATGAGGTGACATTTAATATGCTTTGATAATTTAATTAAAAATAAATTTAATTAAGTTTATATGCACTGCTGTGCAGCTGTGGTATAGTAGTAATGCCATTTATTTTTGTATCGATTGCATCTGATTCAAATTATAAATATTTTTCGCTGAAATCTTCTTTTTTATGTCAGAACGTGTTTTATCTTATTTATTCCAACCAACAGTTTTCCACGATCTCTACACGGTTGACATTTGTCAACTCGAAACAAACCGCTTTTTATATGCATATTTAACACCACAGGCAGGCTTTAGAAGGCCCTTTTAGCATCTGTGTTGTATCTCAGACTATGTTGTTCTTTCTCAAAAGTAAGTTCAATACAATAATAAACAAATAAACACTTGTAATCTTCGCAATTTCTACGCACACATAACCACTTCACAACTTTATTTTTTTGACTGGTGCATGTTGTCGCCACATAATTCTGTCGGCTGCCATTATCTATGCTTCATATTGTGTGATCCGTGCATTCGCAGTTCCGCTGAACACACTAAGTCTTGATTCTGGCTGCCTTCCGGCAGCAATACATTTATATAGAATAAATAAATAATAACACTAATTACGGATTCTTTTATATTCTGAATTGATTTTTCGCCAAACTTAATACGCAGCGAATATTTTAAGCATTCAATTATTTTTAATTTAGCATATCAAATCTTTTTGCCATCTCAATCTAAAGCTTACAGTGATAAAAAGTATTTGCCTCCGGGAAATAATTAATTTTCATTCCATAAGTGAAAACTTGGCTACTCATCTCTTCGGCTCGTCTGCTCCCCGGGCCACTCATTTCGAATTATCATAAAGCCGAGTGCATTGCGAAATAAGAAGAAGTAAGTACCAATTGAATTTATCGACATTTACTATGCTCGTACTTGGCGCAAAATACGTAGACGTTTGAATAGGACTGGCCAAGAAAAGAAAATACCAATTGAAACTCCTTTGCTCCTGATAAATAAATATGATTTTCAAAACTATATGTTTAAATTTTCGTCAGTTTAGAAATGTTGATATTTTATGCTTTTATAAACAGTACTTATTATGAGTACAATGAGTAGTTATTCATAGTTAGTTAAAATAAAATGTAAGTAGAAAGTAGCTTATAAGTTGCATCTCTTGTGTATGAATTTCTTAAGTCAACGTTAAAGTTTTGTAATTTAAATATTTAACATGGCTAGATAGTTGATAGAGCGAGAAGTTTACAATATCCGATAATTTATTAAAACTTTAATTTCTCGTGGTAGATAAAACTAACAAAATTGAAATGCGAAACTTAAAAATATATATTTTTTTAATTTAAACTAACAAACGGTTCTGCCTTACGTAAATTGGAATACGTTACGATACACCGAAGTGGTAAAGATAAACTTTACCTAAAATATATTGCCTCCAATTGTCTAATAATATAATGCCTTAGTACTATAATTTTAGTTCTACCTTATAAAACATACTACCTTCACGTAAAGTAGTCATTTTTAACCTTTTAAACTAAAAACATTGTGATCTGTCATTTCTAACAAAACGCAAATAATCATTCATTTGAAAATTGTACGAAAAATAATTAAAAAATCATTTGTAGGCACCTGTAGTATACTCATTTATTAGTGATTTAGATTGTTATGATTCCATCGCTAAGTACCAGTGGCGAGCTTATGAATTACGCACTGTTCATCTAACACTGGTTAAAAACTGTTTACCAAACCGATAAATCAACTAAATATATATTTCCGAGTTTTTAAAATCCTGTTGTAAAACGTTGACTTTTCTGATTGCTGGTCATTTCAACTCTATACTGTCAATAATCTGAAAAACCGTATCATCAAGGATATTTCATTGATCAAGATCGATCCTTATTGTTTTGAACGCTGGTTTCTACAATATTCGTGGTAGCAATAACAGCGTAAATTATGTGCAGTTATTGTTACCGGCTTTTAAAGGTGGAGCTCGATCGCATGATCTCATTTATCACGAACATATGTCGCTGACGATGTGTGTTCGGTATCCGCCCTCTCCCATCCGAGGATGACCATAACGGGGGCTCGAACCCGCGCTCTCACGACTCGCCGCGGGCCACCGCCCTCCTGTGGGCCACCGAACCAAGAAGACCAGATAATTGTTATTTGTACAAGAACATTATCATGTGAGATCCTACATCTTTCATATATGCGTGAAAAAAACTTGTTGTCTCTCTGAATTTGGACCATCGTCATTATTATTAACATACTCGTAACATATCCGTTTCATAGCTGTCATTAATCGCAGCTATAAAATCACTATGCTCTAAGCCTCGTCAGCTTCTTGGAGTTTCGACTATCCATGTATACTTTCTGAAGGCTTTCTAAGACGGCTAGAGCTTGAGTGCCTGAAGAAAATTACACTGTATTTTTTGCTCTTCAATGATATCTTCAGCTATGTTCACTTTTGCCTTTTGAGTGTACGAGTATGTAGGATAGAACAATGCTTTTTCCATTATTTTATCTCGTCATTTCTAACAAAGTCATACTAAGGTATCTTCAATATTCTATGCATTCACTTGTTCTAAAAACTCATTTTACGACTACATTTTCATTTGGTTCGATAACAGAATGATTAAACGTATCAAATATTTCACACAATAAATTGTGTGTCTTTGAGCTCTACCGAGAATATTTTTAACGAAACCATTAGCTATTGCTTTCTTTCAATATTCGACATTATAAACGTTCGTATAACGTATTTAGTTTCGTAACGTATTTTAAAATAACAACGAAATCCTGAGGTTTTATTGTCGAGATTTATTCACGGAGTAATTGCAAGGAGGACTCGACAAAAAGCATTCGCAAATGAAAATTCAGCAAAAAATATACCGGGAAAAAACACAGCGCAAAAGACTTTGAATATTATTTTTATTATTCAGACGTTTCCAATAATTTATTCGATTCAAAGGAACATTAACTGGGGCAATGAGAAATTGATTTGGAGCAAGTATAAAGTGGGGCTTCTTTATTAATTTATTTATCGGGCTTTGCGACCAGCGCTCCCTGGCGGAATAGGACGGAACTAAGACCGACTGAAAGCTGAAAGGCCGTACTAACAAAATTCAAAGCTTTTTTCAATTTTATTTTTTTATATGTAAAAGCTACTCACATGTATTTGCACGTTCACGTTGCAGAAACGAGCTCCAGGAAGTGGTCCTAGAAAAAACTTATAATAATCAATGTATAAATTCTCCCATGCGTGTTGAAAAAATTTAAAACTGTAATTCGAATCTTGATTCATTTAACTGAACATGTATGCATTTTCCTGCGAGCTGCATAACCATTTTATTGATCTTCATAGAATTGTAAGTATATATTATTTACATCAAAGAATATATTATTTATCTTATAATTTTACACTAGTTGTCAGCTAATAAAAATACGCCGAAAATAATCAAGTATTCATTCATTTAAGGTTGTTATTTATCAAATATATAAATACTTCATTCATTGCTTTAATATGGATCACGTTGAGTACTGTTTATTCACATATCGTGGTTTTGCTTTTAATAACAGTTTTTTTTTTATTTTCACTTGCATAACCGTACTTGCATTGCTCTTGTCCCGTTGGCCCAAGGAATATAGTACTCAATTGTAAAATCTATATTCCTTATACACACTCGTCAGAGTCTCAGTGAAAGAGGCAAGAATTATGGCACCTAAAACAGAACTTTGTGCTGGATATATATGTCTATTTTACGCTCTGTTATTATCAGAAATTATAAAGAAATAAGTAGAAGGAATAAAAAATGTAATTCGTACTATGGCGTATTTTTTCTTTGGGCTGAATAGTCCTTAGTACGTCACAGTTGTTTCTCTTTGGATTGCATCACCGCCGCTAACAAATTAATGTTTCTATGCAAAATACGCTATTATCTGCGTCTTTGCAGAAACTGCGAAAACAACCAAAATTTTATCATTAAAAATATATAAAGCATTATATTTGCAAGCCGAAGAAAGCAATCTGCTTTCTTCTTGCTTCATGGGGTGATATTTTGATGAAACAAGTTATGTAATGAATACTTTAAAGTGCATAATTTTAATTATACTATTTCTATTGAGCCTTACTTTCATTGACTGGTATAGCATTTATTAATGAATAAGAACTTCATCTTGCAGTGGGTGAATACAAGTTGAACAAGATACAAATTAAATAAAAAACACTTTTTCATATAGGCAATACTATAATACGCATACAATTTCATTGAAAGGATTAGAAATAATAAATTCTTACCATTCATTTTGAGCGTAAAAAATACCTTGTTTCCATACAAAAATATTGAATATTTTTTTGTAGAGTCAAACAATGACATTTTAAGAAACTACTACAAGAAAATACTCGTCATTATTTTTATATAAAAATATACTACATGATTTTCATTAATAAAGATTATTTCACATTATTATCATTTTTCCACAATAATTCCGTCTTTAATGATAACAACATGTAATACTCGTGTCATAAATATTAACTAAATATTTTCAATCAAAACGATGTGAAGAAAGTTGCTCCTAAATGTATATTTCAATGTTACAACATATTTCCCTGTAACTATATACAATTTCATTGTACAATAACTATCAGTAGAGTTGTGCTTATTACATAAAGTTTACTCAAATTGCTATACTTTATGTAATAGTCCAATACGTTTTCAAGCAAATCGCGTTAAAATACATAATATTGAACGTTATTTTTCGGTTTATTTTTCACATCTGCATAATACATTGGCAATATAATCCTCCCATTGCAAATTTAACTCATAAATAAGGCATTTGAATACGTTATTTTTACAACTTCATTTCGCTTATAAAATATGCGACTTTCTTCCCCGTACTTGTCCGGGTAACAATGCCCTGAGTTATGAAAATGGATCAGTTAAATGTAATATCGAAAGTGATTTCAACGTTTATATTTTGTATGTAGTTACTGAGTTCAGTAGCGCAGTCTATGAACGAAAAAGAACTATAATTTTAACCACTCTTTACAAATGTGATCATAATTAATGTACAGATTTTTTCAAATGTTCTATAAGAAAATAACATTTATTTTATGTTAAAATATTTGTCAAAGCTTTTATAAATCATGTAGCAAGATAAACAAGGTTGATACTATATTTCATATATAATAATTGATATTTTTTCTTCTATAATGCATCTAGCTATAGTAATCATTAATTCCCACAACACAGGTCTGTAAAATATCAATATTCTTGCTTCGTCCCTACTTGCATCTTATTTCTGACCCAAGACCTATACATAGTTCTTTACAGTCTTCAGCGCATTGAAGACAGCTATAGTATATTATGCAAATTTTATCGATAGTTAATTAGCATTTTAATGAAGATCAAATCATTAACCTGGCGCTCCTAGATACAAGTTAGTTTTATAGAGCGTTATGACATGATCATAACAGAAGATAATTTAAGTATGATAACCATCTCATTGTGATATAATTAGGTTAACTATGTTTAGTATAATCATGTCTACTAGTTACTGCTATGCACAAATCTGGTAGAGAGTCGATTTACATTTAATGCCTACTCTCTCGCCAATGTCGCGCGATGATTTAGGTGTTATGGGCGTTCGCGGCTGTTGGGGTGGTCCTATATCACCGCTTGGCGGCCAAATGACCCGGAATAATCTGAAGAAATTCCAGAATTCTCCTGGACCAGGAGCCGATCCACGACAAACAACACCACCACCAGGACGAAAATTTGAGACAAGGATTATTTCAAAAACATAAAGCAAAAGGAAGCTTCTGGGGTTTGGACAAAGCTTACTACCGTCTACATTTAAAAGAGTTACTGTCTCTATTACTTACCACTTGTTATTATTGGTTGGATTGAGCCGTGTCTGATTACAATCTTACCACCTTAAATATGCTTCGAATATACAATGCCGTTTTCATGTCTTGTAGGTCGTCGGTAAAAATATATGTTTCTGTATAAACCGTTTGCTTACCAGTTGCCACTTCAGCCACTTAAGACCAAATGGTGCTAGCTTTGAAAGCATCCGATTTACAAAATTCCAATAAGCAAATCACCAAATATATGGATGTTGTTGGGAAACATATATATTTCCAGTTGGACTATCGGATAGAGAGATATCGTGGGATAAGGCAATGTTGATGGAGATTGTAAGGACTGACTAGCGACTATCTGTGCTCGACTCGATGCTCCAGATATGGAAAGAATATAGGAAGAAAAAGACGTATAAATGCGCATCTATAAGGGATTTACTCGGCAAGATTGCTTCGCTCACTTGACGATGGGCGTGGCGCATCTGCTGCTGCAGAGAAGAATCCAATATATCGTCTTGTGCAAGACCTTCGCAATAATGTCGTCAAATCAACCGTTAGTCCCGATACGGTATCAGTGGGCGGCGATTTTTATTTTATCGCCCGTCTAACTGCCTTCGATAACAATTTTCCTACCGGCCGCCCTCGGCGCAGCGCCGGTGGGCGGTTCCGCCGCCCCCGCCCTCCCCGTGATTGATTCATTGGTAGATAATTTATTTTTCGCAATAAAGCTCCCGACGACGCTTGCCTTCTCTTTATTATGACCCAGACAGACGCTGCGGCGTGCGCCTGATCAGGGAAGCAAGAATAGCGAAGAGGTATAATATATTGTTGTATCGTAACACAATCATGGGGCTCTTTAATGCAACACAAAACGAATGTATTTTCATAAATTCAGGATTTTTTTCACAATTTTAATATTCATATATTTATTTATTTTAATAAAATTAACTTTTTTATTTATTATCAAAACTTGTAATAAATAAAACATCAAGTTTATCACAGCTCTAACTAAAGACCTTTTCAAACTTCTACGTTGTTCGTAATTGAAATACTCGTATATTTTGTATGTACAGTGAATTTTAGTATTAACAATGTACACGACATTACGCTTCTTAAAATAGTGTGAACTATCTTTTTAGTGTATATGATTAAAAACTGTCCTTTCACTATTACCTTTTAATGATTTCTCTCCTACTTTTTTCAATCACATGAAACCAAATTTAATTCTCAATATCAATTAAGTAAAAGTACTAAAATGTTTCTCACTTAACAACTTTTGCTTTGGGATCTTCAATTGTGTATTGAATGAAAATGGGTATGAAGCAGTATAAAAATACAACCTCTTTGACGTGATAAAAGCTTAAAAATGAAAGATCTTCCTCGTTTATTCCCGGTTTGTTATCTTCGTTGACATTACCGATTTCTCGGAAAGATAACTCTTCTCGCCGTCGTTTCAGATTTCTAGAAGGCATTAATTTGAAATTGAAAGTAATCCGAGACTTATTCCTGATTAAAGAAAAGATTATCCGTCAAAGAACACAAATATCAACTTGATATCGACGACGGAACGATAAGTATTTAAGTATAATTCGACTCGAATTATGTTCTCCGTTTCACGTAAACCTCTTTTATGTTTATAATCTACTAAGACAAATCCATTTTGTAATCTAATATTTCAAACGTAAAACAAAAATATGTTTTATTATATAAACAAGATCAAATGATAATCCCGACGTTTGCTAGACCTGAACTAAGCATTGCAAAATGAGGCATAACTTAACCGCTGTGTAGTACATTTTTAACACAATGATTTTCAATGGTGGTTGTACGTAAACGGTATTGCAACATGGATTGGAATTTAAAGCTATTCTTCTTCTTCCGCACTACTTTTCTGGAACATACGGTCGCCACAAAATACTGCCATAAAGTTCTCAGAGACCCCTCCATATGCCTTGCTTTGAGTAAATTTCATGTATTCATAGTTCTCGATGAGTCGAGAAGAAAGGTCAAAACATATTTTAAAAACTATATATGCATATTATTTTCAGTTATTCTTTCAACACCCTTATTCGTTAAGTCGGAGATTACATTCTAGTATTAAAGGGTATTTTTTTCGAATGCGGAAATGCTAAGCTTTGTAAGGGGCTAACGATGAACGGGGTAGCTAAGACTGGAATGAAAGTTTGCCTCTCAGAAGCACGTACCCAAGTGTTCGGAGCTACTAGGAGCGCAGAGTGCACAGAAGCTATCCATCAACTTGAATGCTGTATATTCTGATAGTTTTTCTTACTTTTGTTTTTTTTCGCTCTCGATAGTTTGACTGCTTTATTCTCTCCTCATACTCGGTATGATATTTTGTAGGAAGTGTGAGATTTATGCGCTTATTCCGCATACATTTACTGTCTGCATGAGAGTATAATGTGACAAATAGAATTTAAAATATCCGACTGATTTATTCGCTCCTGATATTCAATATTAGATTTTGTAAAAATATCATTTTCTTCTTTGTCTAGACTTGTTATTTGTAATAAAATTCGTCTAAACAGTTTATCTTATGTCATTTATCAACTGCTTTATGAAGTGTTTTTAGAAGACAAAAAATCATCTTCTTCTACTTATTTCTTAACTGCTTCCTAGACGGAGTAAATGGTCGTGATAAATTTCAGTCTTATGGTTCCGCTGCATTTCGTCTCCTGACAATTCGTTCAACGACTCATCGGTAACGAGGTAAGGCGCAGTGGACATCTGGTACACAGGACATTTGGTACGTGGGACAACTGGTGCACCTGATGTCTTGCTAAACTAAGTTATTTTCTTAACTAGACCTATGGATCTTTGGACTCTACGATCAGTGGAAAAATCCTTAGGTTAGATTAGGTTAATTTAGTTAAGTTAATGAGGCGCCAAATGTCACGTGCACCAGACGTCCAGTGCGCCCCACGTCGTTACCGATGAGTCGTTGAACGAATTGTCTGAGGACGATAGGTCGTGACACCAGTGTAATACGCATAATAATAATAATAATCATTATACACCTATCCCCCGATTTACACGGTAGATACGTTCCTGAGAAAAACGTGTAGATCGAAAATTAAAAAATTTCAAGTCAAAACCGTGTAAATCGAAAAGCTTGCAGAAAATTCATAATTTTGCTATTTAACAGTTGTGATTTTTTCAATATTTTTAGGTGTACACAGAAATAAAAAATAAAATGCATTGACAGGTTAAAATATGTAATATATTACGGAAACACTGTTTTTTTATTTAATTACAATACATACATTAAACAGAAGAACAAAAAATAAAACCAAAGGTGTTTTATTATCCTTCATTACTATCAGAAATTACTCTCATTCTTTTTTTCGGAATCGAAGGTTGGAATTCACTTTCATCACTCGAAGTTATTTGTGCCGATTCGATGTTTGAAGCAGAAATATTTACATTCTGAGAGGTGGTAATAAAATCGGTTATTAACAATTGCTTCGAATTTTTTGTAAGATCTTTGTAAACTTCTTCATATTGAGCCAAGCTGCGATTTATGTCACGTTGGAATCGTAAAGCCCTTTCAACGTTTGTGTCATTTTGTATAAAATGATTACCCAACTTTCTTCCCAATGCGAGTCCTTCGCGGATGACTTTAGCAGTGAATGTTACTGGTACTAATTCCTCTTCATCAGATTTGTCAGACTCACTTTCGCAAACTAAGTTAACTAAATCATCCTCACTTAGTTATTTATCAGCCATTAACTCTGTGATATCATCATCAGTAAAATCATCAAAACCTTCTCCGCCCAATGAAGAAATACAGACACAGTGTGCGTGTGCAGCAAGTCAGCACAACTAGCTCGGGATTCCCCATGAGATGTGTACACAGCGCACGTGTTCAAACACAGTAGCATTTAGTAGAGTGCGATAAAAACAAAAAAAAAAACTTATTTGGAAAACCGTGTAAAAGCGAAATCGTGTAAAACAAGTACCGTGTAAATCGGGGGATAGGTGTACTTTTATTTAGACTAAGAACTCCACCGTTCATAAATTTACTATCCAAAATTTGACAGTCTTCGTAACGTTTACGAAATCTAACCATTCGGTCCTATTGGCGGCTCACCTCAAATAATATGTGCGGTTATCCATCCAAGTACAATCCGCAACCAATGTTGCTTAAGATCTGAAAAATATTTACGTAGTAAGCTTACCTACGTCTGATGTAAAAAGTATCAGGGTAACAAAAATATGACTTAGAACTCCACCGTTCATACTATCCACAATTTGACAGTCTTCATAACGTTTACGAAATCTAACCATTCGGTCCTATTGGCGGCTCAACTCAAAAATTATGGCGGTTATCCATCCAAGTACAATCCGCAACCAATGTTGCTTAAGATCTGAAAAATATTTACGTAGTAAGCTTAACTGCGTCTGATGTAAAAAGTATCAGGGTAACAGAAATATGACTCTTATAAAGGTCCATTCTTACTCCAGAATGATTTTCAAAGTTAACGACATGCAATTAAAAATGCAAAAACAATGCACCAGTTCCTCCATTGCCTGCCGACAAAGAAATTTCATAATACGCTTCTCAAAGTATTTAATTTCGCCATTATTTTTATGTAATTGCATTGCGCTTTTCAAGTTATTTTTATTTTCCTTGTAAAAGAAGTAAATTAGATAAATAGCGCCGCCATATAAACTGGACGCTGTGTAAAAGCGGTGCGCTTTGGCTTTTGAAAGAATTTTCATTAATTTTGTTCATTAATATTTTAGAATTATTTTATCGAAATTCCCACACTAAGAATTCACAAAAACGCTTACTAAATACTAACAAGTAATTTTTCAAGAATAACTTATTCCAGTCATTCATATTTAGTTGTCTTAGTACCATAACTATTCACTAGAGCCTGTTTTATTATATATATAGACAAAAAATACCATTTTTCTATAAAGAAGTTAATGTTTTTTTTAATATATGATTTGGTTAGTTGTAGCATATAATTTATTTCAATAGAAATATCATATGTTAAGCACATTTTTATTATTACTCATGTATCTTTAAATCAACATGGCAATACAAAAAAGTTCAAAAATGTTCATAAAAGTATCCCCGTGTGTGTTATGCTTATTATAATCTAGTAATAACTAATAGGTTGTTAAAAAAATGAACATGATTGTATGTATTATACAAAAATAGTTCAATTTCATTTTATTTATATTTACTATGCACTAGCATTCACTTTTAGATCCATTTCAAATATTGAATGAAAAAATATCGTTTTATAACATGAATAAGCAACGTTTTATTCACTTGCTGGAATACCTTTAATATCTATGAAAGCTTCTTTATGAATGAAGCTAGATAAATAATCAGTGAAGGATTATGTCAATACGAAAAGACTGACGAATCTTTCGTTGAAATCAAAACTACAGTATTCCATCGAGTAAATAAAAAATGCTTACTACTGTTATCCATCTGAAAACAAGGTACGAAGTATTTAGGAAACTGCCTACGAAGCTTTCAATGAATTCGAAAGCGCAGTATACCAGAAAGTGAATAAAAAATGCTCATTCTGTTACAACAATATATAAAGTATTTAAGCATACATAATATTTTAAAATCGTATATTTTTGGTGATTGTGTTATAAATCAGGTATGAATTAAGCTCTGATTTACATGCACGCAAGCAACTTTAAAGTCTGAAATTAGGTTCCGGTTTGGCTCCTACGAGAGTAGCGCAGTCCGAGGGCAGTTCATCCCGGGATTCCCGGGATTAGGGCCAGGGCTACCACAGTACCGACCCCTGACAAACCCTAACGGGAAATCTGCGGGGCGCCCGAGTAAAGCCTTGCAAAGCTTACGCGGGACTTCCGTGTCGGAATTATAAAGCGCGATTAGAGACTAGTACGCCCTGCAATATTATATCTATATTTGTATAAATATAATATAATTACTAAGTATAATATTTTTAATAAATAAGTATGATATTTTAACTAATTTTTTTTATTGCATTTAACAACTGATACAAATTCGAGTAACTAATTCACAGCAAATATCATATTACATGACATATATTTCATCATTATTTTTCTTCGATTTGTTGATGAGAGTCACACATGATGATTTGTGTATCAATTATTGAACATTGAAATATGTACGTATAGGTTGTTGATAGCACAGCTTGTAACAACATCATGGGAAAAATAATATACTCGTAGTTAAATTTGTAAATGTATATATTTAAATATATTTTGTTTCTTACTTAAAACATTTTTAAGAATATGTATTTCAAATAGTAATAGATACAATTTGAGATCAAAGCGAGTTTCCCCGTTGACACAAAACGCGAGCACAACTTATGAAAGATGCTTTGACAGCGATAGCACACTGATAACTGATTCTCTGACCGTGGCCGGAGGATTCACGCGGGGAAGCGTGACGTGCGGTCGACCCGCTAAGCCGATTGCTCGTATTTCAAAGCCAAAAATCGCTCGTATCTAAAAAGACTCGTATGTTGAGGCACTCGTATATCACTTATTATTATTTTTATATTAATATTTGTATAGCGCTCTTTTATGACCGAACGATCATTCCAAAAGCGCGTCTTTGCCTCTTTGAGTAAAAAGGTGGGTCTTGAGTCTGCTTCTGAAGGATGCCTCCGCTTTAAGCTCTCTTATGCTTTCCGGTAGCGAGTTCCATGCTATGGTGCCGCGTAGCTGAAATCCCGATTGCCAAAGACCGTGCTAGGACGACCTCCTGTCAGCTGCCACTATATAAACCCTTTTTTTTCATCAATTAAACAACGAAAAATAATTAGTTGAGGATACGACAGTACTCATTCCTGTCTATTACATTCGATGAACTGGTTTATTTCACCACCGCGTTGAATCGATACTATGTTTTAATGTTTATTTTTCTCTGATTAAGTAATCAAATGTCATATAATGATAGTATTTGATATATATTTTTATATAATCAATTGTGGAAACGTCTTCTTACGCTTTTTTAATCCATAACAAAAGAAGAAAAATCGCTTTCAGTAAATACTCACGGTAGAAATTCAAACTATAGTTCCTTTATAATAAGTAACAATATAAGATGATCTGTATCCTTTTATTTTCGTCTTGTTTTCATAGAGTAACAGTAATACAATTAACGATAATGAGCACCTTTACATCTTAATAATAATAATTATTATTTAAAATATATAATTTTACCACCTACTTCCAAGAAAACTGCTAGGGTAACGTAAAGATTAGTTCAGTGCATTGCGAAAAATATAAATACAACTGTGGCTGTTACTTACTTTGCGATTCTCGGCATCTCAACATTAAAATTACTCGGACCGTAATCTTTTTCTAGTGTAATTATTTTTAATAGGGCATTTTCCGTTTGCACCGCGGTCTCAGGCCAAACATTTTTATGCAATAAAAACCCTTCGAGTTTTATTTAATTGTCTGCGGATTCCATTATTGCCTCTAGAACAGTCGGCAATTCAAGAATTCCTCGCAGCCATGAAAATCCTGAAGTATCATCTAACTGTCATTATTGTTTGATGGTTCAAATAATTAATTCAATAGATTATTCGCTTCCATTACTTTAAAATAAAAAAGTTAATTATTGTATAAATAAAGAATATATACCGATAAACATCACATATAATATATAGTATAAATGTGCATAATTTATGTTTTTTTGAATTTTTATATTATTGTATTCACAGATGTAATACATACTTATAAGGAATGCATTATTCTGGGTGAAATAAGTGATTTCTAAACTGGTTGTGATAAATTATCAAACTATAAAAATGGAGATCGAGATGCAAGATTCTGTTGCTGCAAACCAATCCACCGGATTGATACTACGAAGAAGAAAAAATTTTTTTTTATTAAAAATATTAATGTAAAAAAAACAAATCACTTGGTAACTCTGTTGTACCAATCTCCTACAATATTTGTATAGAAAAGAAAAACACGTACTAATTGCAATACTCGATTTTAAATATGAATTATAATCGAAAATGGAATGGTCTTTCAGTACTATTTCTATTCTTAATGTTTCACATTTCGCTCCAAATAACTAATAGCGCCTTACACTACTTTTACGCCTACTTTTAGTGATTTTTAAGTATTTTAGCATTTATATAAGTCCAAATTCTAGTAATTATTTTGATGATCAGTTAGGAATATTAATAAATTATTTTGAGTAATATTTACACCATCAAGTTTCAACATTTTCGTCGTAATTATGAAATCCAACTATTTTTTTATAAAGCGATCAATGGGTGAATTATGAAATAATTATATACATTCATATTTCGAAAAATAGCTGAGTTTCTACTGTCTTTAACAATATTTTGCATATTATTAAATGAGTACTCAGTCCACATATAAATCTTATTTTAAACAAAACATTAAATACAAAGCTTAGATGTGACCATAACTCTCGTATCTAACGTATCCGCGTTAATCAAAGTTTCCTAATTCATAATCCGTTTGAAAAACTTTGGCGCGGGAGAGTGGAAAAAAGCTGCTCTAAAGAGAATGCCCGGTGCGGTATAAAACACCTTAGAGAAAGAATAATGGTAAAAGTTTTCTCGTTAGCTCACCTTCTCTATGCGGCCTTTTAAAAACATGCTGCATACAAACGGACTGCGATTTCATCTGCACTTAACCTAATGCAATTGTAAACAGAAATTTACGTTGAAAAAAACCTGAAGAGATTCCTTTTATAACACTCCTCTCTTGGATTCAGACTACTATTCATAATTTAATTTACGACGCAACTTTGTTTTGAATCACCGTGTGTGGGAAAACGGCTCTTTTGAACATTTTACCACACGTTACTACAACATTATTTTATAAATGTACAATGAATATTACCTACGAACATTTAAAACGTTTTTATTATTTACAGGTACTACAAAACTACATTTTTTTTATTAAGTGATATTCTAGTAATTAAAAAAAGCTTATAATATCAAAACTGGAAATTTCTTTTATAATGGGATGCTAATTTGAAAAAATATAAATTCATATATATATATATTTCGAGAAGAATTGTTTTTTTTCGTAGTTAGAATTAAAAATGCATAGATTAAGAAGTTTTGATATTCATTGACACATTTAGGCTTATATTAATTTTTAACGGATATTTCAGGTAAAACTACACGTTTACTAATTTACTTCATCCGCCTTTGTATTTCATGCAACCGAAGATAGTCTCTTTATCTTATGAATTAAATTAAATTATTACATTATTTCACTTAGTTATATATAGTATTTTTTATTAAAGCAATCGTATAACTGTTCAGTACTAAGATATGCTAATAATGCTAATTATTTGTGCTAATTTTGAAAATGTTATAATTTTATGTTCCTTTCGTCCAAACCAGTTTTCTCTTAATGTGACATTTGCTTATCAGGCTCGCATAAAAGTAAGCGGTGCCCATGTTTTTTTATCTTTATGCACACCCGCGGAATTTGTGAATTGCTTTTTATTGATCTTTTAAGCGTTAAATTGTTATTTTTTAAAACGCCCGGCTACCAGGAGCGCATACTCTTGGCCGGATCGCCTGCCCCTTCACCCGGCCCCGCCCCGTTCTTACCGAAGAAGCTCGGCGGTGATTATTAGCGAAGCGCCGCGCGTTTCTGTGCTCCGGGCAATGCGAACCCGTAACCACCGGGATAAATCTAAAAATAATATGAAATTAGTCTGAAAAATACATTATTTTAATTTACAGTACCAAATAGTACTAGAATATCAGAAAATTTACCGTGATTATGTATTAAATCATGTACTACAAAAACTGAACCCATTCTTCTTTCAAATTATTTTACTTTAATCCAATTCTATTTTTTCCTTTAAGTTGAGTTCCTTCTTTTTCCTTTACTAGAGGAGTATTTTAAAAAGAAATTCTGCTTTCTAGAGGCAACGTCTTGTAGTTGGGTGATACTCATTATTTTTTAATATTCTTGTACGTAAGTTATCCGACTGCATTTCAAAGCTTATAAACACGTATACTAGTATGTTGTTAATTATACGGTTTTCTTGGACGACGATTGGCCTAAATAAAATGCTAAAATAGAGCATATTCCATGTGGCATTTGAAGAACGTAACATTCATTTCATAACCTACTATAAGATTGAAGGATACCGCATCTTCTCTCCTAATATTCTACGCATGCATGTATTTTCAAAACGCATTTAACGGCTGCATTGGCATTTGTAAAAATGCCAGAATTTTTAACTAATTTTTATAACTTTTATAAAAGAGGGCGATTGTTATATAAACTATGTGTGGATACAGTAAGGAGTTAAGTAGCTACGGCGAAAGCTCTCTTTATTCTTAAGCCACCGCTCTCAGTGATCTGTACGCAATGATATCTAACTGAAAATATCAAAACTTAAATTATTTTCAATTTTGCGGCTAAGAATAGGCACTACTTAAAAATAATAGGCACCAGGAAAATGTAAGAAATATAACTTAAAATCCCTTATGACAAATTGTAAAGTTAATTCTGAAACTTTTTCGAAGTTTAAATTTTCCAGCTCCCTATACAAGTTTGCTCCGACGGTACCAGGCTTGCAGGTGTTGCGGGGAGGTATTTTTTGAAAGTCGCAATTACTATTAGCGGAGACCGCTCGCCTGAGGCTAAAGCCGCAAAACGGACAATTTATTCGGGTTGCAGGAGTAACTCGGGCACTTCGCGTTTATGAATAATTAAGTCAATTACATCGGACGAATTAATAAAAGAAAAATACAATATCGGCTTTATCGCGGATGCATCGTTCCGATCCTCGATTCCCCGCAATTAATAAAATTTATACATTTTGTACGTTCCATTTGCGAAAGCGTAATCGTAATCAAAGGCAGGTTAAACTGTATAATTAAGAGAGAGAGAAAAATAAATTGCGCACAATGAAATCGTAACTGTCAAAGATATTTATTGTTTCTACAAGCGATTCGTGTTTGTATGTAAATTTTTGAAGCGTGTTTTTTCAAAAAGTGTCGCTAAAAGAAACGAAAGTAAATGGTTTTAAATAGAAAAAGTTTTCGAGCGCTCAATCATTTGTTCGAGTCGTGAATTTGGCGGGGGAATGTAAATAATTTAAAGTCTACAAGTCGGACTTTTTCCATTATTGAGAGTAATGACTAAACAGCGCCCAATGTGGGACATGTTCGTAATTCATTTCAATCAATCACACTTGATTAATATAAAACTGCTTCAAGCCATTTGTAATAAGTTTTTTTTTGACAAATTCTCTTCAAGGGTGAAATTTTACACGGGTTTCTATGTATAATTTAATTACTTCCAACACTAATTTAAAAACAACCAATTTGAATTGTGCATATAATAACGCTTCTATTTGGTGTTAAGCGATGAAGCATAGGATTATTACATTAAACATAGGAAAACGTTTTTATAAATTATTTCAATCACATTTACTCAAATATCGTATTATACTCTGTTCTTTGTCACTTGTTCAGCCCAACTGGCAAGGACTTTGACTGGCGGACCTAGAAATCCCTGAAGAGACTAAGAACGAAGTCGGCAGAACAAAGGACACCCTCGAGTGGTGCGAAATGCTTCGGCAGCGAGTCATTGCTGTGTGACTTGTAGAGACCTACAAACCGACAAACATCTACGATTTTACCCCATGTGTGCTAATGCTGGGCATCACATAGGCCATTGTTATTGTACATATTGGGCCTAAACAATTTGATGTTGCTAACACGAAGATGAAGATTATTTACTTGTATGGAGAGTAATTTGCGTCACTAAAAATAAGTGTCAATGTTAATGAATAATTGTTATAAGGAAGATTTTATTAATTGTTTTTTTCTGTTTTTTACAGTTTCCTGGATGTCAAGAAGCCTGCCGCTTCCATGCTGAGGCATCTACACGAGCGCAGCAATCTCAGCCGGTCATACACACCAAAGGCGAGGGCGTGGTCAGGGTGGTGGGCGCACTTGCTCGCTGGCCGCCACCAGCCACCCAGCCACGCACTCCACTAGTGTACGTCGTCATGCGTCACTCCGCCAACGGACCCTGGAGGCAAATCATCCAAACTATAGACCTTGCCACCAGAGTCCCCGCCAACAACGGAGGAGCACTTCTCAGAGTCCTAGTGGTCGACCCTCAAGGCCTCGTCACGATCTACAGCCCAGACGAAACATACAACAAACAAGACTACACGTTGAAAAAGAAAAAGAAAATCAACACCGAGATTAAAGCGACAACTCCAGGATCTTACTACACGGATGCAACAGATTCATGGAACTTGAAAGAAGTGTCTTTGATTCATCAAAAGATTCTTGTCATCGGAGAGATCGCCTGGGAGCCCAGAACTAATAAAGGAGTATATCTTGTGACTTGGGAAGTCGATGGAGGCGGATTGAAAGGAAATCTTTTCACAGACTCGACTTGCGTGACGCTCTCATTGTGGCCTGATACAATTTATCATATTCAGGTTGAACTGGTGTCTAGGAGGCCAAGCATTGAAAATGAGAAATCAGAGATGATGACACTTGATACTGGAAGAGCTTTGAAGGTATCCACTGAGAGCGTAGAAGATGTTAAAATCATGCCCGATTCCAACAAGCGATCGACTGAAAACCAAGACTCAGTGGATCATCTGTATTCAGTGATAGTGAGCTCAATGCGAGGGGAGCATATTGCGGAAGGAAGGCAGAATTTAGAGCTGGTTTTAGGATGTATCACAGCTGTGGTTTTGTTTGTCGCTGTTTTGGTGGTGCTCGCGTGGCGATGTAGGCGCCAGGGTACGTTTCCCGGTACGAATGTCTACGTCGGAGACACCAGTATCAGAAGTCGAAAGCTCGTCGAGGATTTTTTGCCGGTCCATGGGTTCCAGCCGATCTTGACGATGGTGTCTGACATGCCGGCCAAGTCACGAGGAGTCTGCTCCGCCTCAACAAGCCCCGCACATCCAGTGCATCCCGCGCGCTCTGAACGACGCCCGGAAGTTCAAGTCTGACGTCATAGCTACGGTTCTCTAATGCTCTTCGACGACAAGGATGTGACAGTGTAAAGTTCCTAAGCGCTTTTAATTACGATTCGGTCTGCAAGGCATCCTGCGTACACCTCCAAGCAAACGTTGAGCATTGACAATTTAAATAAACATCATCTAAAATAAAACACAACACCATCGACGAATTGTTTGGCACGATTGTTTATTCTTACGTGATTACGTGAACGAACGGATCGATTGACGCGCAGGCAGTGAGGAGGTTAAAAATACAAACTTTGATTCAAAAGTGCAAATAAAAGATATATAATATACGCGACGTGTAAATTGTTGGGGTGATTATGAAATAATATGAAAACGCCTTCGCTAAGATGCGAGAGTGAGAGAGTATACAGAGATACACGGTGGATATTGTAATATAAAACGACAAGTTTAATAACTATGGCAACCAAATATGACGGGCTGACAATGCTCGATAACTTTAATTAGATAAAGGTTTTTTTATTTAATATAAAGCTAGCTACTCTCATGATAATGTGTTCGTATTATCGAATGACGAGTAAATTAACTTTTAACGAGAGCGATTTGAATATATCTGCAAAATCCAATAAAATGATATTCTTCAACATTTATCGCATGGGTCGTGATTATTTGTTTTGCATTCAATAACTTTAAAAATAAACAAAACCGTCCCTGCATTATTTGGATGAAAAAAGTCCAAAACCTCCAATCGAAGCTTAAATAAAATCAATTCATTCAAAATACGAAATACTAATTAATATACCTAATCTGTACGAGTTTTTATTTAAACTTAAAAAACATTCTTCATATGAATGCGATACGTTAATTTTGAAACGAATCAAGTATTTAATATTATTTTTTAAGACGCTGTGAAGTTGGCTTCTCTGCTTAAATATTAATAAACAATTAAAAGTGATACCATAATTGATAAACATAAATTTTTAAGGACTTGAAATCTTGTGCGTCGTTATGTAAAAATGCTGAGAAAAAAAACATTTACAGAAATAAGTTTTGTAATAAATATTAAGTACCTACAGTATAGCCTAATTTTTTAAAAAATAATATTTAATAAACATTAATGAAAATATTATTTTGATGCTTGCTTTTGTGAATGAAAAATATATAGATGTATTTTAAGCAATATCTGTGGAGATTCATTTGTGTAATGATATATTGTTTATTTTTATAAAAGTTAACCATTCATATGAACTTTGAATCTCACATTATAACTCTTAATGTTTATTGTTTGTATGCATTATTTTTAATTTTTTTTTTTAATGTAACCATTAATTATTTCTAAATTATTTTCTGTATTTTTTTCAAATACATAAAACAGGATTTTGAGAATGATATTAATTTCAAATATTGTACATAATTACATCCATACAAAAAAAACTGAAAATCATTTCCATACATATTATTTTTTTATTTTCATTTCTAAAAAATTAAATCCCCAAATACTAAATTTAAAAAAATATTTAAAATTGTAAGAATTCTAATTATTATAATATATATAGAAATTTAACAAATTAATAACTTTGTAAATATTCTGGAATCTTACAACCATTATTATTTTTTCCATTGTAAATGTTTTGTATAAAAAAACTAGTCTAATATTATTTAAAAATTCAAGTCTTTAAAATATAATATTATTATGAATGTATTTGAAAGTATTTGTTTTTCCACTCAAAAAAAAACGTATTTTTCGTGAATATCCCCAAAAGAATTCCTTAAATTTCTTAAAAATTAACACCACAAATCAATGCTAAAAATCTTCGCCTCTCAAGTAGTCTTTGCATATGCAAAAAAAAACTGAGGTTATCCTCAGTTTCATCGATAGTTTTATTACACATTGAATTCGTCGTTTCCAAACGTTGAGAGGTAAATAGCTTGAAGAAAATGCTATCATGGTGTGTGCTCACTAGTTGGATGATATTATAATCATTACAATCAGTTAAAGAAGAGGATTTTTAGTATCATCAAAAAAGATTCTGTTAATTTTTTTACTTACCTAATATTTCTTCTCCGCTGAAAAATTCAATTTATCTGAACTCGAAAATCATTATTTTAGGAAATTCAATTATCAATATTTTAGGAAATTCAATTAAATTTGACTTTTATATTGGGGTATTAAAAATATTACAAATACATTTTATCATATATATAACTGCATTGAAATAATATCAAATTATTGTGCTCATTCAATCGAACCATGAATTCCACATTCCATGCATTTTATAAACATAAAATCGGAGTAGAAAATTGTGAAATACGATAAAAAAATCTTTTTTTAATTAAAAAAAAATCATGACTTTTTTTTTTAATAAATGTAAAATAATAATATTCTCACTATAATTGCAGCAAAATCAAAAATGTATCATTCTAAAAGTTAAATTCAAATTACCAATACATTTGTGTAATTAATTTGGACGATCCTCAAGTATGCATTTATTTTCATTATTTATTGACTATTTATTCTATTTTAAGTCTATTTCGGAATTCCCTGGAAAGACCACGTCACAGACAATGAGGTTCTCAGGATAATCAAGGAAGATAGGCACCTAGTAAAAACCATCTTAAAGAGGCGATCGGTCACATCATGCGCCACGATGGTCTTCTTTACGACATTGTGGAAAGGATGGTTAGGGGGAGAAACTGCATAAGGCGCCCTAGACGGGAGTGCTTGCAGCAAGTGTTCGAGGACATGAGTTGCAGCACTTATGCGAGGGTTGCAGAAGATCGACAAGATTGGAGATCGAAATACAAGATTTTGTTGCTGTAAACCAATCCACCGGATGACACTAGGAAGAACATTTTAAGTCAATCCACATGTGATTGAAAGTGAAAAGCATTGTTTTTAGATAACAAAAGTCATGATTTTTCGTATTTTCAAATATTTTTTTTATTCATTATTTAACTTTTATATGATATGGAATAGACGAAATTGAATTAAACGATATTTTTTGTACTAATTAACTTCAATTATACGATTATGTGGTAGGCTAAACTGTCAGTCCCTTAGGAAGAAATACATACATAAGTACGTGTTTTTTTAATTAATGTATAGACGTAGTTTATTTAATAATATTATTATAATAATGTATCTAACTTATCAGAGGACGTGTGAAAGACGTCTCCATTTTGTATCTATAAATTTTTCTCTTTTTTGCGAATATTTTTATGTTATAAAAATATTTTTATTTTGTACATTAACAAAAGAAAAACACAGTTTTATTTATTTGTCACATTTTTAAATAACAAAAATAATTAATTTAACAAAATAAAGTTATTCTGATAAATGTACATAATTATTAATAAAATGAGTATTGTCTCAATTTGAATTTATTTAGTTTGTTTTGTATTCTAAAAAAATAAATACCATGGCATAGATTATGAATTCTAGATTTCAATTTATTTTTAAGAGTAATACTTTTGTAAATTACCTATATTTTGTACTTATCGTTTCAATGCTTCTTTTTAAATTGAACACATTTTATCTTTTATTGATAACCTATAATTATGAATAATTAAATTCAATTTATAAAATCAAAATATTGTAAAAAATAATCTCCAATTTGTTTTTTTTAGCAGTTTTAATAATGAATTCTGCGAACATTGGGCGATGAGTGTAATTTAATATTTTTGAAATTAAAGTTTAACATTTAATAATTTAATGGTAGTCATAAGGATGTAATTGTAAGTCGAAGGGGAGAAATGTAAATAAAGTTGTATGGCTGCATGAGAGATCAACCGCAAAATAATGTAACAAATGAATTACAATATATCAGTGGTAAATTAAAAAAAAACTGTTATCATTTCATATTCCATAATTTTGTATCATATCCGACCCTTCTCCCCGATCATTGTCATTTTAAGCTTACAAACTCTTCATATAAACCATATATGCTACTATTTGTGTTTATTCACAAGCACAGACGAATAAATTTAGTTAGCTAGTCAAGTGAACACTTCATCAGTTCATCACACACGGAGCTTTATGAAAGTATTGCGCATGATTTTTCAGGACGATGCTCAGGACTATAAAGCTTAGAAATATGTCCGGAGAAATATGTGTATGTATACGGGTTGTGGAGATTGCGAGTGTTTATTGATCTGTTTCTTCCAGATTGTATTATGGAGAAAATACAGATACTGAAAATGCATTCCTATGCTTATCGGTGGTATTAATGAAGAAATTTTGTAAACAGTTATTTCTTGTTTGATATACATTAACCATGTATGAATTCTCAGCAAGTTTGAAAAAAGTCTGCTGGGTTTGCGAGCATAATAATAATATTAGAAAATACTTACTGAATCAATTTTACGTCTGTGTTCCGAGGATTGAAGGTAAGAGGTTACAAGCATTACAGGTTAAGCTGCTATTTGAGAAATTATTACTTCCAAGTGGAGTAATCTTATTAGGAGTACATACATACAAATATAACACAACTATCAGTATCATCGACACCAGATATTTCCAAAAGGTAAACATCATCTACAATTTTTTTAAAATTGACATTCAACATACTCAGATTTGAGCGTATTAAAATAAAAATGATTAAAATGATTCTTCAACGTCATAAGTCAACAGTCCGGCATCCATGCACAGATCAGAAAATATAGTAATATTCCAATAGATTATTCTATATAAACACACTGGAGAATACCGACAGATGGTGTTAAACCTCGCTTCATGGAAGCCCTCCCTGTCCCGTCCTGTTTATGGAGACCAGATGGGGGCCCGTTACTGGACGCACGCAAAAAGCTACTTGTTAGAGAGCTGACTGAAGGCCTTTCCGTGATTCTAAGTGCATCAGTAAGATGTCAAATAGACTTTTAATCTAAGGCTGCGAAATTTATAGTGATACTGAAGCCTCAGATGTGCATTTCATGACGCTTTTCATACTACTACATGAGGCTAAGCACTGACTATGGTGTGTTGATCGCCAACGTCATAGTCATTCACGCATTATTACAGGAATTTACTATGAATGGGTTGTATTTACGGAACGACTTTCGTCTATCCCCAATAATTCGATTGTGAACAATGTGATTCCATTTATATATCGTCAGTTAATTTATCGGCTGACTTGTCAGGTTCAATAGTAAATTACAAAACCAACATTGTTTTGAATATATTAACATCCTTCTCTCTCAAAGAGAGGGGAGTTATTATACATCGCGTGAGGCAGGAAGAGGAGCAGAACAGCAGACAAAGACTTTCTTTTAGAAGCACAGATTATATTTACGTTAAAAACATTACAAGTTTGTGACCACGCGGTATCATGCCGCGCGGCCGCGACGCGACCTTGCCAAGCCAAAGGGTGGTGACCGACTGCCGTGGGGGTCGCCGGCACTACGGATCTCACTCAGCGCCGCCGGTGGCAAAACTATGTAACTAGCCCAATGTGACCGCATACATAAAGGTATGGCAAGCGACAAAAATACAAGACGAAAGATTGTTTATCGAGGTTTTCGGTAGCAGTTAGCAAGGGCTACATCGTGCTGATGTCAATATAAATGCAAAATTAATACAAAAAAACTATTGTTACGCCACAGAACTCATAAATAAATGATCAATTACAACACTTAATCTTATTTCCTAATGAAAGTGTTTACTTTACAATACGAATTAAAATTATCATCGCCGTAAGATCTACCAACACACACCTTCTGATACCCTAATACATTTATGTGATAAAAAAAAACAATAATATGTAGGCTAACGATGTAACAAAAAAAATTAACAGGTAATATGCAAATTAGACGTAAGTTGAACGTTCTTACCGACCTTTTTTAAACGAAATGATCTCTCGGAATACAAATTAAAATACAAACAAAAAAAGCTCTAAGCAAACTGACCGGAATAACAAAACAAAAACTAACACAAATATTAAATTCTTGGCTGGAGTTTTGTGTTTTTTTTTAACTCACCCGTTTAAACTTAAAGGTTAAACAAACATCAACACAATTTTTAGTTTAGTTTATCACTCGGTGTTTTAACAGTTAGACAAAGTTGTAATTAAAATATTACTTTTTAACTTGATAAAATATTTTCTGTCACATTCCTGCAGATCTTAGTTTTTTCGTACTCATTTAATGTGTATTATATTCTTATTATAATCATTATAAATAATAATACTATTTTTAATTATAGTATTGTATTATTTGACATGAAATATATTTTTATTTTACAGTAATAAAACTTATCGATATCAATCGATACAACTTTCGAACGAAGTTCAAACTTTATTTGTATCGGTGGAAATCAAAATTAGTTAAAACCATAGAGCGCAAAAAACATTATTTTTAGAAATTATACTTATTCTAATATAAATTATACTAATGAAATCTATAAACGTATCGTAAAACATTCATAATGTTGGATTTAAGAACTTTCTCAATTATCATTTTGCTTATCTATGTACTCATAAAATGCTATTAACCCTTTCAACGCGGTAAGTGAAAAAAAAAGTTCATCTGAAAAGTGCAAATTTTACATGAAAAATAAATTTTGAGAACATCATGATTAAATACACCAAAAAAATAGTCGTCAGATTATATTTTGGGGGAGGGGGGCTCAAAAAAAAAAACTATTATTAGAAAAAAAACAATTATTAGTCATTATTTATGATTTTAGAATGGAGGGAAAGTCATAATACCCACCCCAGCTATGTTTATGACATAACAGGGCTGTCAACAAAAGGTGTAGGATGAAAAGGCAAAAAAAGTTTTTGAAAAAAAAAACTTTAATTCTATTTATTAGTATCAAAATTATATTGATTTACTAAAATATACTATAATAAACTTAAATACTGATGTTTACAAATATTTTATTTAAATATTATAAAAATTAACACCAAAAACTGAAAAATATAACATGGAGTATATGTCATATATTGTAAGTCATGAAACGATGCTCTTTTGGGGGGTCTCGGTCGATTCGATCAAATGTGAATTCTGAATGATCAGCGTCAACGCATGTGTCAAACATATAATAAAAATTAATATTACCCTCTATAATGATGAAAAGAAAGAGAGGCATGTTTGACCTGTCTTTCGCCCACCCCTGCACAATAAATGCGCAACAAAAAAAAGGACTGCATAAAACAGACGATGTCGTAAATGCGAGACGACAAAATTAAACTACCGCGCCCAAAGGTAACGTTTTTTATTGGACTATAGTCATTCATGGACAATAGTCGATTTCCGCGTCGAAGAGGAATAAAAATTCGGGCGACTACAGTCGCTTTCCTCGTCCAAAGGGTTAATGAGTAGTGTTTTTAACAGTATTTCGAGAAAACATACTTTAATACGCAATTTTGATATCCATTTAAAATATCCACCACCTTTCGAGAAATCTGTGCTCCTGTTACTTAATGTTTATGCATTCATCAATTTATATAAGGAAAAATTTGGTAACAATTATTTTATTTGAAAGTATTTAATTCAATTAATGAACAGTAATTATTCGACAAACGGTCAGTAATAAATACCTAAAAATGAAAGTAAAAAATAATTATTTGGCAGTATAAAAATATTAATCGGCTGTAGAAAAATAATAAATTTGCAGGAAATAATTAATAAATGGTTATTAATATTAGTCAAGGTTAGGTAAGGTTACAATTTTTCAATTTTAAACAATGTTTACTTTAAACATTCGCTAGCAAGTACTAGAACAATTTGCTACCATTTGTATTATCATGTGCTGAAAAAATAATACTTTATCGACGTCAACTTAAATTCACACACGGCACGCGGTTTACCAATTTAATAAAATCAAAAACCCCGCAGCCTATTCATCACGATAAAGGATTCTATCTAATCATCATAAACAATATTCGTAAATATTCAAAGGGTCCCTGTGCGGCGGTCATTTATTTGCTTTGCGCGCTACCCTCTTGTCCTCTCTGCTCTCCTGATACTTCCCTACATATTAATGGCCCTAGACTGACCCTTCTCACGAAGGCGAAGGCAACAGAATACAAATAAGGGATATCGAAGATTCGAGACGCATTAATGGCTAAGACATCCAGACGCCGAAACAGTTGGACTCGTCATTATAAATATAAACCTTTCTGTCATTCATTCACGGTGTTTTTGGTCTATAAAAACCAATGGCTATTCGTTCTACCTGCGCGTCTAATGAACCACTTTATACGGCTTTGTTTATAGAGTCTTCTATAGTAATGATCTCTTATTTACTTAAGTATTCCTCAAATTATGATCAGTATACATATAATGTACCCATCTTAGTATTTATTATTATTGTAATCCATAATATGATCAAATCGGATACTCTTTTTTGACCATGTACATTTTAAGAGACATTTCAATACATTTTTTTAATTAACATTCATAAAAGTATCTATTTTATATTAAATCGTTTATAAATTAAGTTATACAAGTAGGAAACAGTTAGTAACAATGTTAAAGAAAACTATAATTAACAATAAAAAGTGCTTTAAATATCATACACAAAAATTATTGTGGGAATGTTCAAAACACGTCATATTTTAGAAAGTTCCCACCACCACAAAAAAGAAATCCTTCTCTTATAAGTCAATATAAAAAGCAATCCAGTTAAGCAAACCGATCACCCTACTAAGAAACATTGTCCTTGGCAGGTTAGTATCACTCCTCTGAAGCATTAATAGTCTATTTTCCCTTTCTTATCAGATAATTATAAAAACACATTTATCACTTTTAGACAACATGATTCAATGATGAGGTTGTCAGAAACCATATGTGAGTATGTTCTCAAATAAAACTTCAGGTGGAGATATGTACTAGAACGAGGTATATACAATAGTAGCTAACAAAATAAGTGGTGGAAGTTTGTAGTGACCATATGTTCCAGATATGGGAACGGATTTGCGAAGAAGAAGTAGGAAATTGTGATTTTAAAGTCGCAGTATGTTTAATAATTATTTGTTCTTTTGAATCTTATTGCACCGTTAATAGCTCTCACATCAGTGAACTAATAACTGCATAATTAGTGCATTTTTATATAATACATTTTAAATGCGAGCATTTAAAAACCAAGCGCAATTAAATCGATGATAAGCAATCGTAATTAACCTCTCTCTTGATCGCTCAATGGACGTACTTTCGATTTGCATAATGCTCGAATTTTATGCGAAAGTCCTCGCGGGGCGAATTTTATAATATCGCCGGACGATGACCAAATAAAAGTTAACGACGAACGCTGGAGACGGTCTCTGTGCTATCCTCGTGCGTGCCGATGAAGCTTCTCCGAAAAACCAGAATTCCTCCTACTGGTCATACCAAGATATGATCGACGCAATGCAGTGAGAATATGATACCAATAGCCCAGGAATCTCAGTTTTTGGCCGCAAATTTAACAATAAAATTAGCAGAATATAAAAATAATACAATTTAATCGCTTATATGTCATACTTTTAGAGTGAGCAATACCAAACATGGGTGTAAAAGACATAATTTCAACGTTAAATCTGGACTTTTTGTCATTTTCTCCAAAGGTTACCGCGTATATGCAAGGTGGTTAAGCGTTATACTCCATAGTGATGAGGTGAACGTATCCAACCGGTCCAAACCTCTGTTGAATTACACTGAAGAGCTTTTTTCTACTTGATTCTAATTTTGGGCAATGTCACAATTTGGTCAGCGTTCTGCAAGGGGCTATCACTTGGGCAGTTTGGACTATTAATGAGGCTGAACATTAAGAGTTTAGCCTTAAAATTTCCGTGACCAGTCATAAATTGACTAGTCCAATGGCTTGAAATAAGGTACGGCATCTCCATTCTGTCGAGGAAGGGAAGCAAGGAATGGCAGAGTTTATGTTTGAAACAAATAACCACCAATAGCAGCATAAATCTATGATGGTGGATATGGCTTAGTAGTCAAACGTTTGCTTACCCAACCGAGTACCGAAAAGTCATGCGTTTGATACCAGACGAATATTAGCCACGGTTGTTTGTGAGTTTGATCCCTCACCAGTAAAACGCCAGTCATATAGCCTATTAATCAAAATTGTTGGTAGACGAAAGTCATTCTGTGAATACTACGCATTCGTGGTTAATGCCGGTAATAAATACGAGTAGATGATGCATTTTTCAAACATTTTTAACAAAGATTTAAAAATTTTAAACTTAACTCCTGGCGTAAGATGCGAGTGCGTTAAAACCGCTACAAATTAATGCACAAGCCTGAGGCTCGCAAACTTTGCATAATTGCAAAATAAACTTGGATGCAATGTCCTCTAGCTGCGTCAAACAATAACTTTATATAATATATATAAATTATTCACCACCGTCGGTATAATAGGCACTAACTTCCTTCAAAGCTCCCACGAACCTGAAACACAGTAGACACAACTAATAATAAGTTGTTCATGAATTCATGAAATCATCAGAGTAATATAATTGTTGATTTAAGAGGACATAATTATATCACGTGAGTAAAACTAAAGACTATACAATATGAAATAGTCTGCATTCTAATACCGAGTAGTCTGTATAATATTATGAGTTGTGCACTCGAATATTGTGGGGTGTATTTAAGGGTTCGGTACACCCAATGGAGTAAGTCAATAAATACAGAATATTTATTCTTCTTCTGTACTAAGTACTACTGTAAGTGTCTAACAAAAGCAGATTTTTTTTTATTTCTTTCAGAAACATGACAAATTTTATTTAATACGATCCTGAAATAAGATATGAACTGAGCAATTTATAAATGTAGGTATGTATGATTATTAACAACAATTATTAAAAAATCCTGAAGCTCGCTAAACAGAAGATTAATTTGATAAATAAATTCGTGGAGCTCATGTTGAAACTGGGCTTCTCTCAAGTGGAATATATCAATATTCGAGGCGATATGGTTGAACAGTCTGTTCTTCATCTTTGAGCTGTTTTAAGGCATCTTTGCTTCCAAGCAAAATTATGGTAGATAAAAACAGATCTCCTGTGGACGTCACGCAATAACAGTTAATACCTGTAAATGTAGACAATGTGAATCCAAGCATTATAGTATATGTTTATCTCCGTGTCTTGGTATTATCCCTAATGTATCAGCATTAAATACGTGTACACTTCAATTAACTAATAAGAGTATAATATATTTTTTGTATTTCAATTGAAACGTAACGTTAGAATTGAACATTAATGAAAATCTTTGTACAATTATTAGGCACCTATTTTTTTGGCAATATTTAATTAAATTAGTGGACAGCAATTATTTAAAAAGGGTAATTATTCTGACTGAAAATTTTGTTCATTCAATTGATCTGAAAACCTTTTTAATAAAGTAAAATACTTAATTTTGGCATATATTTGAATATTTCTCTTTCTGAAAATTTGTAGCGACGCTTTATTAAAATTCAAAAGCTTACGAAACAAACATCGTTCCCGTTAAGTGTTTTTAATATCAAATTAATTTCATTCGAAATTAATTGCGAATTTAATGCTGAAAGGGGCATTTAAAAGTTATCATTTCATTTACGTTTTCGAATAAAAACTTAATTTCCCTTTACCGTAGAAGGAAATGTCGCTCTTTTTCATACAAAACTGCTCGCCTTTGGACCCAAGCGAGTGGAAAATTGTATTATTTTCGTTATGCTAAGCATTTCCTAGAAATAAATGAAAGTAATTTTTGTGCGAGCATACGGTATCATATACGAATATTTATATGACATGAAAATAAGTAAAGTAAAATGAAAAAAACATCTAATTTTGAACACTAATATTATTTACATATATTTGAATAGATAAGAGAGGAAACTTGGAAAATAAAAATTGAATAATTGAATTAATAAAAAAGTTTCATTTCAATGGCCTTCACCTAAATAAAATAAATTTGTACTTGTACTAATTATTTTATAAATAAATACGTAAATAAATATAAAATTATGTATTTTCTTTTTATGTACCTCTTCTTCTTCAAAACAAAATCTTGCATCTCGATCTTTTGCAATTTTTAGCTCATCATAAAAGCTGCAACTCATATCTGTAATGTATTTTAATACTTTGAAATGATACTGATTATTATAAAGTTTGTTTGTGACTCTTTCAATTTTGAAAAAAAATTAATAGAAAATTCGTAGTAGGAAAATTCAGAAACCCGATATCGAAGAGACACCCTTTCAAAGTCCATATTGGTCAAGATGTGACACATGTACCTTTATTCGGAGATAACAATTGTTTTTTTCTTCTGGAATTGCTGTAAGGAACCAATTTATCATCCTGGTTCATGACTTGTTTTTATTTAATAAGACTTTTATAATATTAGCTTGTTAGTAACTGGGGTAACAGTTTGTGAATATCATTTGCTCCAATTAGGGGAGCGGATAAGATAATAATGATGATGATGATTATGAGTTATGAACAGCGGCAATAATTTAATTTTAATTTTTTATATAATCGTATGCAAGAGAGCACGGCTGGTCAAGACCAGTGCACTCAATGACGCTCAGCCTGGAAGGCTGGAAGCTGCATGCGGGAAAAGTGTGTTGTGTTCGTGTTTGTGTGTGGGTTGGGGAGATTGCAAGTGTATATTTATCTGTTTCTTGAAGAGATCCAGATTGTAGGAAGAAGTAAACACAGACGCTGGAAGAGCATTCCAAAGCTTACCTGTGGTATTAAGGAAGAAACTTCGGAAGCTGCCAGTTCTTGGTCGACACACATTAACCGTGTATTGTCGGTTGTGGGTGGGTGTAGGAGGAATAAGTTACTTAAGTTCCGAAGAACAGCAACCGTGGTTATAACGGTAGAAAAGACTAAATGAACCAATCTTACGCCTGTTCCATTGATTGCAGGTTAGGCGTATTCAAAGATAGGTCGGATTTGTCCTATATATAGAAGATAAAGTTGTTTATCGTTGAAATACCGACGTGATCAATATACAATAAAAATAAAAGGTTACTCATAAATTTTTCCTCATTTTTTTATTTAGAGGATGACATATTTGGGCTACGTCGGGTAACCATTGTCGAGTCAATTAGGAAGTCATTGTGTTTATATAGTATAATCCAATGTGTGAGTGAGTAGGTAGTTGTACGGAAAAAAAAACCGAAAAACTGGGGTATTTCAGCATTAAAATTATAAAATAGATTTCTTGGCAAATTTAATTTTTAATAAATGTTTTTTAAATTAGTAATTATGAAATCACGGGAATGACGCGCACTTTAAGATGTAATTGCAAAAAATGCTTACGTTTTCAGTAATTTTTAAATTCTTCAGCAGCGCATTTCTTTGGCGCGTGTTTTTTTTTTGCAATTTACTACGCTATTAGTTTAACTCGAGTCAAAATGTTGTCGAAAAAAGGGGAGAAAAATTACGTTAGCGAAAAAGACAGAGTGCTAAAACCCGGCTGAATATAAATAAGAGTACCAGGAGGCGTGAAAACGAAGGGGGTAGAGAGTTGAGAGTTTAGGGAATAAGAAGAGTGATCGAGAACGCGGCAGCTAACTGACATGCAAATCCAATAACACGGCCCAGAGATAACCAGGAGCGCAGAAAATGGCGCAAGTATACTGAGAACGTTTATGCTGTGCCTGAGAGTTATTCCTCATCACGTTATATTAAAGTAAACCGAAAGTGAGAAGATTTTGCCGAATGGCACGGTTTTATAATGAATTGTTTATTTCTACCTTAAATGTAAAATAAATATTTATTTATAATATGATCTAAACATTATATAGAATAAAAAGAGAAATCAACAGTCGCATACATCAAGCAAGGCTAGCTTTCAATAAAAAAGCAAAAATTCTTGAGTCAAAGAATATTACTTTAAGGCTCCGAAAGGAACTTGCTAAAACATTTGTTTGGAGCATCTTGATGTACGGCTGTGAGACATGGTGCTTATCTGAAAGTGATAAAAAAAAGACTAGAATCCTTTGAGATGTGGTTATACAGAATATTTCTGGGAATTTCCTGGAGAGACCACGTCACGAACAATGAGGTTCTCAGCATAATCAAGGAAGATAGGCACCTAGTAAGAACCATCTCATAGAGGCGAGCCCGATGGATCGGTCACATCATGCACCACGATGGTCTTCTTCGCGACATTGTGGAAGGGATGGTTGAGGGTAGAAACTGCAGAGGGCGCTTTAGACGGTAGTATTCGCAGAAAGTGTTCGAGGACATGAGTTGTAACTCTTATGTTGAGCTGAAGAGGGTTGCGGAGGACCGAGGGGAATGGAGATCGAGATGCAAGATTCTGTTGCTGCAAACCAATCCACCGGATTGATACTACGAAGAAGAACACTGTAGTGTGGCATAAATCTTTTCTTGACTTGAATATACAATTAATACCATAAAATTTAATGCCTATGCAGACACTATTGTTATTTATTTTAACACTATTTATGCTTTGAAAAAAAAAATCTAAAAATACACTTAAATACAAAAATTTATTAAAGAACTAATTTAAAGCAAAACATAAGAAATAAATAATTAATAGGATTGTAGACAATAAAGGTATATTTTTCAATATGTCGATCCATATGGTCAGGTTGGCCAAATGTTTCATTATGCAAGTAATACGAATTTTCTGGGAAAAATACATTTATTGATGGTTCCTGACCAAATTATTCAAGTTCTTCAAAATATTCTCCTTCTGCATCAATACACTTTCGAAGACATGTCTGCCACGTTTCTCTAGAATCTCTTTTTTTTATGTAATCGCATGCAGGAGGAACTGCCAGTTCTTGGTCGACACACATTAACCGTGTATTGTCGGTTGTGGGTGGGTGTAGGAGGAATTAGTTATTTAAATTCCGAAGAGCAGCGACCGTGGTAATAACGGTAGAAAAGACTAAGTGAACCAATCTTACGCCTATGTTCCATTGATTGCAGGTTAGACATAAGAGTGTCATTGTTTATCAAACGAATTGCTCTTCTTTGAACTGAGTCAATTAAGTTTATAAGGGTTTTTTGGAGCTCCAATCCAAAGGTGACTGCCGTATTCAAGGATAGGTGGGATTCGTCCTTTATATATATATATTTTTTTTTTATTTAATCAAATATAATAGGATACATTTAAGATTTTATTGACAATATTACATTATTTTTTTTTTTTTATTGTTTATTTTTTGGAATTCGCTTTCCACGCCACTTAAAGGTAGATCTTGTGTGGCGTGGGATTCATCTTTGATTTAAGTGTTGCATATATACATTTTTTAGAATATAAAATAATATCATTAAAATTTATTCATATGGTAAGTTGTAAGTGTGTTTTCAAAATTTTGTACTAATTGGTTGAGATCTTTGATCGAGTCATGTATGAGTTCTTTTATTTGAATTTTATTGTTAATATTGTTGCATGTAAAGTCATTCATTGGTAAGCATTAATTTTGAAATTGTAAATGATGTAGGTATACTTTATATTATTAACCTCGATAGTAAATACATTACATAAATTGTAAATGATATAGGTATGCTTTAAATTATTAACCTCGATAGTAAATACAGTACAGGAATTGTAAATGATGTAGGTATACTTTGAATAATTAACCTCGATAATAAATACAGAATTCAGCCGAAATCAATCCGGCTGTTTGCGATTTTAAGCATTTTCTCTCTGATCATGCACTGGTGGCTATTGGAATTGTGGTTAGTGGGTATATTTGTTTTGTGAAATTTGTTTGAATTAGTACAATTGATGCAAATTGGTGTCTCTTTAATTTAACAGTTTATGTGGTTGTGATTTTGTGAACAGTGTAAGCAGGTTGGTGGTTGATCCTTGGCCAGACATCGTAGTGCTGTGTGTCCAAATTTTTGACAATGGTAACATTGCATTCGTGGGTTGCAGTCCTCAATGTTGACTCTGTTGTATCCAATGTTAATTTTTTTTCTTTCTATCAGATGTCTTCTAATCGAAGGAGTTGTCTGTATGATATAGTTTGTGGTATCCCACTCTTTTCCATCGTTGCTTTTCTTGATTTTAATTTCTTTGATTAATTTCATTTTAGTCTCGTCCTCTTCATTTAGTCCGTTTTGGTTGACTATGTTACTGATTAATTCTTCTTCAGTAATGCCTTTTGTAGTCTCTTAATAATTAAGTTTGGTTGTTTCTTTTTAATTTCTTCAGCGGTAACCTCGGATTCTCTTATTTATTTCATTGCACATAAAAGCTTCCTCTTTTTTGTTGCGCAGATTATTAGATTCTTTTTTCTCCGATTTTTTTGAAACTAATTATTCCCATTTTCATTTTGTTTAGGTTCACACTATTTTAGTTTTAACTATTTCAGCACTAGCATTCTTTTTTGACTCTATTATGATTGCGTGTTTTGAGTCTTGTTTCATTGTAAATTTAGTTGGTTCTTTTGGTGAACTCTTTGTGATTGTTGCATAAGATATGTTCGATTTAGAGATAATTTCTTCAATCTTTTTCATTTGTTTCTTGTTGTTATTAATTAATTCGTTTTGTAAATCAATTATTTTTCCTTGTAAGTCAATTTTTTGACTTTTTGTAATTTCTTCAATTTCTTGAATATTTTTTTCCAGTTGAATTTTTAATTTATTATCTTTTGCTGAGGTGATCTTATTGATCGGCTCTTTAGTATTAATTATTAACTCTTCCATCTCCATCGCATTCTATCTTGATTCATTTAATCACACTTTGATGTTCACTAGAAATTATTATTAAATCAGTTTTTTATTATTATTATTGTTGCACTCGAATTTATTGGGCTTACTGTAAAGTACGTCCGCACTCTGTAATGGTCGAACGACGAATATATAGAAGAAGAAGTTGTTTATCGTTGAAATATCGTCGTGATCTATATGATACGCCTAGTTTTTTGGAAGCGATACCGACTTTATACTTAAATGACTCGTAATATTTGTCATTATTCGAGATTGATACTCCAAGGATGTTGATGGAGCTTGCTTTTGAAAGAGAACAACCGTTGAAAGATACAAGATCTATGGCAGTATTCTTGGTGGAGAAAGTGCATGATTGGGTTAAATGACTCTCAAGGAATGTCTCTCTATAAAGTTTGAATCATTAATTTGGATATTTACGTTTGTTATTAACCCTGCATAAGGTACTCGACATAACTTCGCGAATCAGAGTTTATATGTGTCAAGTCAAGAAAGATAATAAAATTCTTTATTCAAACAACAAAAACATATTTTCATGGCAATACATAATAAATATACATGCAGATCATGAAGTCTGGAAGCCACAAATTTACTAACAAAATCACTACCGCTTTACTATACTTAACTTTTCCGCACAGCAACGTCCGCATAACATACCTTTACGGTTTCTTCAGCCAGAAGGTTACGTTTTATTAATACACATTACAGGTGTTACACTCAGGTGTTATGCTCGCATCCACTTCTTGGAACATTACGCTCCCCTGGCAGAAAATTCTCACGTACGGTAGGATTAATTACTGGGAAATTTCGTCAATTAATCTTTTTAGTTGCTCTCCCGCCAGCACTCGAGGCGAAGTTATATTCAAGATGATTAAAGATACGATGAAACTTTCATGCAAGAAGTCGCCATTATGCTGTGATATATTTCATAAAAATAACATCATTCAACCACTAGATAACGAAGTAGAAAACATCTTTACTCTTATATATTATCTAAATTTATTTCTATTCCAATCTAAGCATTATATTAAATCACTTGAAACGTCTTAAACTTTAAATATATATATATTATAAAGTGAACTAAAAAACCTGCAAGCAAAGTTTATTTTTCAAAGCATCAATTTATATAAAAAAAATATTTTAAAATTTACTAATTGCTTTCTTCTTCGTAGCATCAATCCGGTGGATTGGTTTGCAGCAACCAAATCTTGCATTTCGATCTCTACTCTTCTCGATCCTTTGCAATCCTCTTTAGCTCAGCATAAGAGCTACAAGTCATGTCCTCGAATACTTGCTGCAAATACTCCCATCTAGGGCGCCCTCTTTAGTTTCTACCCTCAACCATCCCTTCCACAATGTCGTGAGGAGACGTGGTGCATGATGTGACCGATCCATCGGGCTCGGCTCTCTGAGACGGTTCTTACTAGGTGCCTATCTTTCTTGATTATGCTGAGAACCTCATTGTTCGTGACGTGGTCTCTCCAGAAAATTCCGAAAATTATTATGTATAACCACATCTTAAAGACCTCTTGTGCTTTATGCGATATCAATTCAATACATTTTGTTAACACGTATTGCCAAAAATATATTTCAGTTTCATTCTATTAATAAAAAAAATAATTTTGGCCTATATTGTGCTATCGATGATTTTTCAGAATTACTAATGCTTTGACTTTAGATATATAGGTTCTGATTTATTATACAATATTTATATAATATAAAATGTCGAAGTATAACACTGTCTTCCATTAAAAATAGGTCATTTGCCTAAAAACTAATGACAATCTTACGTCCAATTTCTAATCTTTGGAATACAGACGTAAGGACATTTCATTTTCAGTACTACACCCACTAAACCCCATAGTTCAATAAAATAATCTTACTCACATCCAATAATACCAAACGAAATACGCGTCATACATTTGCTGTATTCCCATATAGGTCCAATATATACATACCAAGAACAGATAATTTTCAAAAATCATTCATAAATGCCACTGGTTATCATTACAGTGATATTGTACAATTTCAGAAATAAAATTTCAAATAATCATGATATTTTCAGTAAGTACGCTTTTGCATTTTTGCAAACTTGCTCTTATTTCAAACTATTCGTGTCTCGGAGCAATTTTCCCCATTGAAATTAATAGAACAAAAGGATACTTTGACAGCGAAAGCACACTGATAACTGATTCTTTGACCGTGGCCGGGGGATTCACGCGGGAAAGCGTGACGCGCGTTTCGTGTGCGACCGGCTCGTATCGCAAAAAAGTCGTATGTTAGGGCACTCATATATCAAGGTACTTAAATATAAGAACCTAGGTTCCTGTCATATCAATTATATTGCCACAATTGTATAAAACGCAATTGCTTTATGCATGAATACATACAAAAAACAGAAATATTTGATTCATAAATAAATTATTTTTCAATTTCCGTCGGAATAATTTACGTTATAATACGAGTCAAATTACTTAGCACATTTCTTGTGGTCACACAATGAAATTCCACAAAATAAATATAATTTCAAATAAATTTCAGCAACATATCTACTGTGAATAACTAAAAAGCTTGTTCGCCAGCATTTATTTCAATGAACACATTCGTAACAAGGTAAAAATAAGCTATGATAAGAAGTAATTTTCAGTTAATTTATTTATTTTATTAATATTTATTTTATTAGTTCCAACTAAACATTTTTAATTTGACGATTTAACGTAACGTAATTTTCCAAAACATAAGTACCATGAACTGATATCAGCTTGATTTAGCTCTTTTACGCTGATGCTGAAAAGCCTCGAAAACGATATTTTGTCTCTTATTTTTGTTCGCTCGTCTGACACATTACGCTATTTTATTTGTTATGACAGCTGCTCCATTTCATGTTGTGGTGAAACTGTCATCTTTAATTTGCTTTTCTGCCGTGATTGCCTAGGCGGCACTGCATGTCAGTGTTCCGGCAGTCGTCAATTAGTCCTCGTCTGGCCTGGCGTCATGTAAGGTTGGACGAGTAAATCAAATCTTTAATAAAAAATAAATGCAAATTGTGCTTCAAAAACGAGTTATTTTGCTTTGTGATCTGCTCCTGCATCCTTCCTCTTCGTGGGCACGTGACGAACCCGCGACTTATCGCTCTTTTAAAGACGGGGGATGTCATAAATCTTCCATGAATTACTATTGTTGCTGTCTAGGGGTGATAAAATCTTTAGAGTTTCTGCAATATATTGTTCAATATCACCTAATATATTATTTGATAATATTTTTATGTACTAAATATGTCGATAGTTGTATGGACAATTTTATTTAAATGTGCATTTTCTGTGTGAACGACTATTTGTTTCAGTTTTTTCACAAAATGTTTAATCATAACTTTAAGTTTAAAAAACTACAGTTGTGCTTCAACATTTGGTCACCAAATCATCAAAAAAAACAAATTACATATATCAACCATTCTATTATGTAATTGTAATAATAGTATGCTGTAGTATGAATATTATCAGCAGCTAATTGACTTGATATTCGTTAATCTGAATTTTCATCCGCAACCACTCATATCGCTTTCTTTTTTATACAGTAAATAAGAAATTATATAAAATTTAAAGAATGAATGGCTAAAATTAAAAAAAAACGGTTATAAACTATGAAAAAAACATTATTATTTATATACGTGCTTTTTAACAAAGAATACAAAATAAATTCTTATTAAAAGTCTGAAAAATTATAATAAAACATCTTCGCAAGATCATCTGACAAATATAACGATATTCTGGTATCCAAGAACTTAGCTTTTTCATTGAATGAGCTTTGTGCGAGCTTTTCTCAGCCGAGATTGTGTTAATATTTTACCTGACCCCAGGCGCTTTTGAGTTTGTCTACAACACGCTAAAATCACAATATTATTTCAAAAGGTTCCACTGAGGCAGCCTCAACCCACTCACTTGCAGGTTTACTCATTTCTCACCATGTCATAATACCGGAAATTACAAAATATTACCATCTAATAAGTATTTCTTATTACTTATATTTAAGATTATTTTCAGAAAATACAATAATTGAGCTATCGCGGTATTTTGAAAGCATTGTTTTAAGCATTTGTTTTGGTATTAGGTATAATTCTTGAATGTATTATTTTCAGAAAAATATATTTTATAAGTCGATTAAGTGTAAAACATTTGGAAAACTAAAGTACATTTTTACAGTGAAAATTCCGCAATGTCTTAAAACTAAGGCGTTTAACCAATGCATCCTCCCAGTTTTAATTTAAGGCGCAGAGACGTGGAATCTGACAGCAAGTCTTACCCATAAAATAAATGTCGCCCAGCGTGGTATTGAGAGATCCATGCATCCAAGTGTCGCTAAAAGATAGAATCCGAAACGAGGAAATACGCCGAAGAACTCAAGTAGTGGATGCTACCCAACGAATAGGCACACTCAAGTGGCAATGGGCAGGACATATCTGTCGAAGAGACGACGGTCGATGGAGAAGAAAATTATTGGAATGGCACCCAAGAACTGGCAAACGAAGCATTGGCCGACCCCCTGCAAGATGTACTGATGACATAAGAATAGTGGGAGTGACCTGGATGCGGAAGGCGGAGGATCGTAGAGGACGGAGACTCATGCGGGAGGCTTACGTTCAACAGTGGACGGATACAGGCTGATGATGATAAGTGTAAAAACTGGTCTCACAACCAAAAAACTAGGTGTGCTACATAGATATTTCACTGACGCACATATTTTTCCACATAAGGAACAAAACCCTATTTTTAATTCGACGGTCACCTTTGGGTTGAGCCCAAAAATACCTTCTAGATTTCATTGAAGCAGTACAAAAAAGAACAATTCGTCTGGAAAAAAATCAGAATTTTTACGTCTGACCTGTAAACAATAGAACACAGGTGTAACATTGGTTCATTATGTATTTTCTACTGCTATAACCACGGTCGTTGTTCATCTGAACTTAAAGGATTAATTCCCTCTGCACCCACCCACAACCTGTAAACTTGCCGAACATCATACGCGGTTAATGTGTGTCGACCAAAAAGTTGTCAATTTCCAAAGAGTCTTTCTTAATTCAACCGGTTAGCTCTGGAATGGTCTTCTAGCGTCAGTGTTTCCTCCTTATACAATCTGGACCTCTATAAATATACACTTACAATCTCCTCAACCCACACACAAACACTAACATAACACAAGTTTCACAGATACAGCGTCCAGTTACCCTAGCTTAACGTCATAGTGCACTGGTCTCGATCGGTGGTGCTCTACCGCATGCGTTTGAACTAATAAAAGATGAATGTTGTTCTTTTTATAAATAATAAATCTATAAATGCCAAGCTGGAGATAATGGTCGAATCGTTCATCAATATAATATAGTGTTTGGTCATCCTTAAATAATTACATTTATAAAAAATCATTTCTACATAATATTTATTTACCTCACTTTAATATTAGTATTTTCAGTTTGTTAACAAAAAACATATGTATTAAAACGTATAATTTTGGCTGGTACCGAAAACCTCGATATACTATCTTTCGTCTCTTATTTCTGTTTGCTTGTCACACATTTATGTGTCCGCCATATAGGGACTAGTTATATAGACCGCCACTAGTAGCGCTGGGCGAGAGCCATCACGAGCGCGTCAGTTGTATACCGCCCCTTAGCGAGAGCTCAGCAACATCCCACGCAGTTGGCTATCTCACTTTGTGAATCCAATAACACCGCATTATTACGCAATACGAAAAGCAAAAACGCGCCTCTAATGGAAGTATTTAAGTATTCTCTTTACTCGACTCTGGGCGAGGTTGGGTGGGACTAAAAACAATACAGGCCACTTAGTACGCACTGAAAACTGAAATGCCAACAGCTTTGCAACATAGCAATATTATACTGAAAATAAGCTTAAGATCACTACCTCATTTTATATAATCACCCAATAATATATGATAAATTTTTGAGTTGAGAAAGGTTAATTGACAATGTTTAATTCCAATCGCAAGTCTTAAGTTTATGTTTGTACATGTTTTTTAACGCAGTAGTATAATGTGATCGGTATTTTCAAATGCCTTCCAGAGCATTGATAATAGCAATATACCACTTCAAATAAACTTTAATCATTAATTGTTACGGAACCGAGGTCGCGGTCCCAAAATTATGGTATTTGCCTAAATGGTGATGCCGGAATACCAACATTCCGGCACTGAGGATAAATCCAAAGACCGGAGTTGAGTTGATACTGATTTATTTGATAAGAGACCCCCTTTTATGCCATAGTCTACAATATGCATTATTAAAACCAACATTAATAGAATGAACCTCATACACCGCAAATTCCTCGACACTTTTTTGGACCTTGATCTCTTCAATTTACATTAGAGTGGCAGATTATTGGGATGTTCAATGCTCCGTATCGATGCGTAAGCATTCTTTATTTTATAAAATTAATATTAATTTATAATCCCTCAATTTACATTGAGTGGCAAAATGGCAAGTGTCGTACCCGACTGTATGAATCGTCAGATTTTATCTTACATAAATAGTTTGATTATAATAATTACTTTGAATACTTTTTGATGCTTAAAACAAAATAATTGTGTTCAACATAACGTTTTGAACAGTAAGAAAATATATAAATTAATGTATGGATTTGGACATTTTAAGTCGAGACGATCGTTGGACTTATCAGCATTTCCACTACAAATAAATTATAAACAGTTTTAGTATTAAACGATTCGTAAAATGTTACAAGAAAGAATTTATTTTCAAAAAAATTTCAAGAATACAAGTATTCAGCAATGAGATCATCAAAAAGAATTTCTTTGACGTGATGTATGCAGTGAAAAATGTACGTCATTTCAATGAAAAATGCTTACCCAAACCATAAGAAAAATACAATATGTATAGGTTTGAATAATTAATATCAATTCAACCTTCGTTACGTTTGAATAGGAACAACGATTGCTTATCGCACTTTATGAATCCAATAACGTCATATAATAAAATAGTATGCTAAAGCTTGCTTTAATGGGGTATTTAAATATTCCCCTTGGCCGACTTCAGAAGAGCAAAATCGGGACAATGAAGGCTTCCGAAATTCCGAAAACAAGCCATATACTACGGGGCAACTTTCCCGAGGGTGAACGTGGCTTAAAAAACACTACCTTATTCCCTTTGGTCACTTTGAAGAGCAACCCGAAATTGGCCCGCGAGAAAATGTCACGAATAAACTTGTACTTATATTTGTTTTAATTGAAAATTCAGGTACGCCCAACCCAAAAGAGAGGCGTTAGCCTAATCCGGAGGCTCTAATCTAATTATTTATATTATGTTTGCGTCTTCCCCAACGAAGTGAGAATAATTCATTAAGGATTTAATAATAAAAATCTGATTATCTAATTACATCAACTGGGTCATTTTGTGAATTAAGAATACTCTTATATGCAATCGTCACAAATTCGTACATCTAATAACTGTGCTTTCATCTTTATATTTTCTTTAAATATGGCTAATTTTGAGGGGCCAATATTGTCCATAAAATAAATTAATGCTCTTTTTAATGAATAAATAAATGTATGGATATGTGCATAAATATAATATTAAGCATCCCAAGGTACAATTTTAGAAATACAGTCGATTCCGTTTAATTGGGACACCGCTTAATAGGCCGCTTATTTGGGACAAATCTTAAAGAACAGAAACCAAACCAAGAAAACAATAGTAAATTTATATGTTTAACTGGAACAACATTCCGCTTAATTGGGACAGTAAATTTAAGATCACATCACAGAAGATGACGATGATGATGTAAGTAGTAACCTGTGCCTGTGACAAACCAGGAGGCAAAAAAATGTATGACCGTGTTACAGCGTTATTTTGTGCAGGAAGGAAATGAAGGGAGCCCTACATCCGCACTGAATATCTGTGCTGATTTTGTAGAAGTGAAAGGTTACAAAAACAAAATACAGACTACACTTGACTAATTTTTGCATTAAATTAAATTGTATATACCTACCCATTTATTATTTTAATAAGATAAATTTTTTCTTTCTTAAAAGTTTATATTACATATTTGTTATTTATATGATAATTTATATTAACTATAAGTAATTTACAGTTTCCAAGAGCTTATAAAATAAAATTATTGAAAAAAAATATGCATCAAGAAAAATGTGAAATTCGCTTAATTGGGCCAGCCGCTTAATTGGGACAAAATGCCCAAGTCTCGATATGTCGCTTAATTAAGCGGAATCGACTGTACATATTTTTTTCAATGATTTCAGCATTCGCTTCCTAGATCCATTATAAATATTTATTTATTTACCTTGTTTTTACATGGATCACGAAAGATAAGTTCTCAATTAGGAGACTGCAGTTTCAAATAACTCGTAGCCTTTTCTCTTAACAAGTGATGGATTGAGAAAGGCTACGAGCTAGTCAAAACTACAGTCTCCTAATAAAGAACTTATCTTACGTTATCCATGTAAAAACAAGGTAAATAAATAAATATTCATAATTTTATAATTTAGTTAACAAATTCAGATCTTTTAGAACGAGTACTACTCAAGTTTCAGTAGAACTCTAACTAAAGAAAATGTATCTTTAGTTCTACTTAAGTATTCATATCGTTTTCAACAAAAGAACATTTTTTCAAAACAACAATAAATTTTAAAGTACACTCCGTAATACCAAAAATAAGATCTTATTAGAAATGTTTGTGTCAGAAATCAACATTAATATTATTTTTATTAATCGTAATCATTGATTTTCTAAGCTTAGCAAATAATAAATGCGTTTCTGCAAATCACAAATTCGAATATATTTTTTGTTCAACAATGATAAAAAAAATGAAAAATGCACCAGTTATATCAATAATAAAGTATTATTGGTTGCTTACTAGTAATTTTCCTCCTGAAATTCAGGTGACGTGATAACATAGCTTTCAAATTACAAGAAATATTTTAGTTCACCTTTTTATGAACCGTTTCAAAACAAAACAACAACAACACAAACATTCATGATGAAAACACGTATTCATTTAGTTTTTTACATTTATTAGGTTCGCAGACGAAAAAGAGGAGGAGGCCACAATTCACATAATTTCCTCGCAGAGAAACTTCTGAAGTTTCAAGTATTTTATGCTTCAGCATGTAAATGTAGGCCCGGTAATGCAAAATTTTACGTCCGCACAGCATAATGGGAAACGTGTTTATGTATTTTTGTAATTAGGTTCCCTTTTGTAGGATCGTAAAATGGGTGGGCCGCGCTAAAACCCAAGCTTACCAGTAACTACTACAACTTCATGCGCTCCTGATACTTTATATGAAAAGATTTCATTTTCCTATAAAATTGAGTTCATAAATGTAAAATTTCCTACACTTTTTATTACGGAATTATATTTGTTAAAGCATAATTTTCTAATTTAAATCAAACTAGCATAAATATATTTATATAAAATTAAAAACATTTCATTATTGTGTTATATAAGAGACATAATTTTGGAATGTTCTACATGAACTCAAACAAAAAACCGTAAGTAGATAACTTTTTTCCACTCTTTCTTCCTATATTCGTTCCATATCTGTATCATATGGCCACCGCGAATTTACGCCACTCAATTCCATCAGTTTCTTTATGAAAGCTTAAGAGGATTGTAAGTGTTTATTTATATGCTTCCTGAAGACATTCCTGAAGACTTTCCTGAATGAATTTCTTAAATTATTTTGCCATATTAAATGTGTTATTATTTCATTATTTATTTTGTATACAATAGTAATGTATAGTATTATATATAAATATCAGTATTTTATTATATTCAATATAAGTTACTTACACTTAACCAAAAATGACATTGTTTTTCCTACATCATCATTTTATAAACTCGTATATACAAACATTTTAATTGTCTGCACGGCATAAAGTTATATTTTAACAGTAAAACTCTAACGCGTATGTTTTTCGTGGCTTTTTATATGCTTCGCATTATGATAATCACATTTTTACAGTGCCGAAAAAAGCGTCGTGTAAAATTTAAAACGCCCGTCTTCAGAGCTGAAAATAGTTTTCTTTTTATTCGCATAAACATTTCGCATGCGGTAACGCTTTTAAAATATAACAAAGGAAGCGCTTTAGAGGGCGGACCTCTGCGAAAACCGGAAGAGGGGAATGGGCGAGCAGGAAAAACATGCAAATTTTATCATTAATGTATAATAAATACGAGGCTGTACTACCTGAAGCATTTACCCTAAAAGGGTACTCAGCTAAGGTGTAACCACTAACGCGTTTCAGGAGGCATTAATATAAATATCCTTTCAGGATACGACCGCCTGTAGCCCGTAGCGCCTTCGTACCCTCGTCCGTAGCCGCTCTTGAAGGAATGCAACCGTGGCGTGGTCTGTTAACCAACATTATGCTCATTTACGTGGGTGCTTCAGGTTAACGTGGACCTTTACAGTTTATTATATTAAAAGTATTTCTGCTCTCCTGCGATGTTATAATAAAATTACGGTTTTGATGAGCTGTTGTTGACCCCGCACGTCTAAAGACCTTTTTATACATCTTTATATACATATTTAAGCAAAACTATTCGTGGTAGTTTTTCTTTTTCTTATTTCTGCTCTTTATATTGCGATCGAGTATATAAGTATATATTATTATGAGTATACGAATATTTATTGTTATATTATTAATGTACATTTCATGACGAGTATTGCTCCACGTCATAAAATAAAGTTTCTTTTTTAATTATCACTGTCGTCTACTTTTCTGTCTACTCGTCGCTCGACACGTAACGATTTTTTTTTTCAAATGTAGTTTATTTTCTAAGTAATTTTAATACAGTATATAAGTCATCGAATTATAAATAACATTCTTTAAACCCTCCACCACACCAGCTCTATCTGGCGGAATATATTGAAAACAAAAATTAACGGTAGCACCAACATCATTATAATGTAAATACGATTTCAATGACATTTGTGGTTTCTGAGAAAAGTCATCACTAACAAATGCACAAGCGATTTAATGAATATATGTTTAATATACATAAAAAATAAACATTGAGGATTGAGAAGGATGGAGACTCATGCAGTAGACTTAAGTTCAAAAGCGGAAGGATAGAGGCTGATGATAATTTACGATTATATATGAATTTAATAAATATTCAAATTAAACAGTAATTTTTCATACAACCTATGGAGCCATCAATAGCTTAATCAAACATCATTATAGAAACACTATACAAACGGTAACAAATAAAGTATACATCAATTTTAGATCTATCCAAATACTAGACGGAATCAATATGATTTTGATGACTAGAATACTGAATTTATATTGTACATGTTTTAGTTATTGCTTAGTAAATTTCATATTCTATTCAACGCTGCTAACAATATTTAAAACATGAACTTCATTAAATGTTCAGTCTCATATATCTACATCAATGCTTTACGTATCTCTCAGTCTCATTACTTTAAGAGCATCATTATCGAAACAGCTTCAGCCGTGCAGCATTATACTGGAAACATAATATAACAGACAATTTATAGTAAAATTATCAAGCGTTTGCTTTCCAGGCCACTCTGCAAACATCATCAAGTCGCCTATCAAAACGTCTGGTAATTTCACATGCCATTAAGACATCTCCTTTACCCTTCTGGGGCCCTCTCCGCTGAGGGCACCTTGGGAACATTGCGCCCCCAGGTGCCCGGGGCGGGGGTCCAAGAGATCCCCTAATGGGGACAGGTGCATTAATACGGGGACTCGTTTGTGGCTGGGCGGTTCATTACTTAACAAAACATAACGCGACTGAAATAATATCACAGTGAGGTAGGTTTACTGAATATAATTTTACGTGTGTCGCATACATTGTACATGCGATATAAATTTTATATAGGTGCCATACAAAATATTATGACTATTTATAGTCCGTTTATAAAAAAATAGCATATCTAAATGGTAAAACTTATTAGAAGTTTATTCACTTATAACCATTAGCCTCCCAGGAGATACTCTGTTCTTATTTATCCTCTACCTTTCGCAACCCAACTCCTCCTTCTATTATTTAAATCATCATCATCATCAACCTGTATTGTTCACTGTTGAACGTAGGCCTCCCGCATGCGCTTCCATTCTTTTCAATCTTCTGCCTTCCGCATCCAGGCTACTCTAGCTATTCTTCTTATTTCGTCAGTCCATCTTGAAGGCGGTCGGCCAACGCTTTGGTTGCTAGTTCTTTGGCATCATTCCAATAATTTTCTTCTCTATCGACCGTCGTCTCTTCGACAGATATGTCCTTCTCATTGCCACTCGAGTGGCCTATTCGTTTGGTAGCCTCCACTACTGAAGAACTTCTTTCCTTAAGGATTATTTTACTTTTACAGATTCTCCGAGCATTGATCTCTCCATAACACGCTGGCTGACCTTTATTACCTAAGTTATTTCGTTAACGAGACCTATGGATCTCTGGACTCTACGATAACTGGACAAATCCTTAGGTTAGGTTAGGTTAGAGAGACATCCAGTGCACCAGTTGTACCTTGCACCAGACGTCCAGTGCGCCCCACGTCGTTGCCGATGAGTCGATGAACGAATTGTCTGGGAATGCTAAGTAGTGACACCGTATCATATATATACTTTGTCATCCTCCGTCTAAAGAGGACAAGTCGCGGGCTCGTCACGTGGCCGCGTGGAGAAAGGATGCAGAAGCAGATTAACAACACAAATAACTTTTTTTTGAAACACAATTCGCGTTTATTTTTATTCTAAAGACTTGATTTCCTCGTTTGACCATTTCACAGCCAGACGAGAGGGTTAATTGTCAACTGGAATCTAAAAAACTAAATTAAAAATGACAGTTGCACCAATATGAAATGGAGAAACTGTCATAACAAATAAAATAGCGTATACTAACGCCGTATAATATTATATAATTAAAACTAACATTATTGGTGTGCATGTCAGGCGAGCGCACAAAAATAAGAGACAAAAGATCGTTTTTCGAGACTTTACGGCATCAGCCTAAAAGAGCTATATCAAGATATCAACTCATATTATGTATATAGTCGTATATTGAATCAATTTAATTTCTTTAGATGATTAAGTAAATTATGTAAAAAAATATTTACCTATTATCGATTCAAATATGTCAAATATGAATAATGTCTGATAGGATTAACTCATAATTAACAATCAAAAGCACTTAATTACACATTGTACATCGAGACCAACAAAGATGATCTTATTTTACGCTATCAACTCTAATACTAATTTGGATGAATCCTCCCAACTCCACACTATGATTGCTCAGCCACGCGAAGGTACGGCTTTAAGGTGATTAGGCGCAACACTAATTAGGCCAAAAATAATTAAATTACACCTGGTATGAATGTATTAAAAGGGTGTTTACGCTGTGTGTTTGTTTTCAGAATATTAGAAAATCTTGTAAGTAAATAAGAATAATAATGTTTTATGTGTTAAATTTAATAATAGGATTAATATCTCATTTATATTATGAAATCATTATTAAGACATACTTTACTTTACTTTTAATTCAACTATCATAAAGCTTTGAGATAAAAAAAGCACATACAGGAGAATACCGACAGATGGTGAAAGTAATTCTGAATTCATATCTGTGGAATTCTATGACGCTAACCATGATGCATATGGCTAAGCGCTGCATGTGGAGTGTTGATCCGCCAACGTCATAGACGCCCGATATTCACGCATAATCCTTTATTATTACAGGATTTTTTTATGAATGAGTGGTCTTCACGGGATGACTTTCGTCTACTACCAATTTTTATTGATAGACTATGACTGGAATTTCACGGGTGAGGGATCAAATTCACGTCAACTGGGGGTATTTTAGAGCTCAGAAATTGATTATAATTATTTATTTATTTATCGAACCCACGAACTTTGGATTGCAAAAGCAAAAGCTTTGACCATTGAGTTATACCCGCCAGCCAAGATAGAGACTGCGCTGAACTTAATTTTACCCTTCTCACACACGCATCATACCAGAGGAAAATTAAGTCTCCTTGTTGATGCGCTCATTCAGATCATATATTTAGAAACTGATCTTTTTTTAAGACATCGGATGGTTAGCCCAACACTCTTGAAACCTGGATCTATAGTACTTCAAGTACTATTCAACTTAAAATTATACCGGCGGGTGTAGCTTGATGGTCAAAGCGTTTGCTTTGCAAGCCAAAGGTCGTGGGTTCGATCCCCGACGGAGATTAAAAAAAAAGTTTTTTAATCGATTTCTGAGCTCTTAAATACCCCGGTTGGTGTGAATTTGATCCCTCACCCGTATAATGATTAACAAATTCTTTTCTCTGTAATAATTAAGGATGATGCATGAATCTCGTGCTGTAATCTATGACGTTGGCGGATCAACATTCCACATTCATAGAATTCCACAGATGAAACTTCAGAATTACTTTCACCATCTGTCAGCATTCTCCTGTATGTGTTTACATAAAAAAAATTACGTGGTACAAAAGTGACCATTATATAAAAAAAAACCACCGCAAATGCTGTAGGAGGGATTACTATACAATAAAATTACGATTCTCAGTCAAGAGCTATCTTGCAATGAAGATATTATTTAATTTACTTTGCATATATACACATTTCTTATCATATAAAAATGAAAGGTAGAAAATAAATTATGTATTTTAAAAGTATCATAATTAATAAAGCTAGTATACAGAAACATAAAATGAAACATTAAACTTGCGTCACATGAGAGCGCGCATAATAAATACCTCGGCTTGAGCCGCTTCATAAAAACGTTATTCCATTAACAATTACAACCTTTTAATGTTGCACGTACTCCTCCTGAAGGTTGATGATTCTTTCAGTACGCTACACAAGAGTCCTGAACTTCACTACAGCGCCCTGAAAGTAAAACTCTGAAAATACTTTTTTTTTATAAAATTTATCTGGTGCTTAACAAAATGTAATATTTATTAACCTTGTGACCGATAAGTTTTTTTAATTAAATTTTACGACTTTAAGTAAATGTTGTATTTTTTTAAGTACACAAATAAGTCGATGTAAAATTCACAAATCATTTATTCACTATTGTATATCCGCTTCCTAACTACTCGTACATTATATGCTTTCTACAATTTCTCCCATAAATATTTCTCAGCTGCTCATCGGTTTTGTATTCCGAAGCTCTGCTTAGAATAATTAAATGCATCGTTCGCAATTGTCAGGACGATGAGAACTTGGTAGCTTAAAGAAAAGAAAGCTGTAGTTTAAGAACTTTTTCGGCATACAAAAAGCATTGCCCAGCCAAATTCATTTCAAGTATTATGAAATACTGGCAAGACCAATTTCTAACTTCGACATTCTTCACAAAATTAAACCATCGTAATGCAATATAATTTAACTAGGTATTTAAATATGCATTCTAACTACGAGTATACATAATAAATGAAAGGGATATTTGTGAGTTTCAGCTTATCTTAAAGCAGATTAAAATAAACTAAAAGTAATGCTGTTTCAAAAACTAAATCTCACACCCACATACAGAATATTCCTTCACTTTAAGGTTACCAATTTAATACCTGATTACTTTTGAGATGTTTTGAGGTGAGGCGAGGGCTGAGGTTTCCCCACTTCAATCACTCTAAAAGAAAGTAGCTTTTATAGTTTGGTTGCCTTAAGAAATGTCTCTGTAAACAGGTCTTAAATTAGTTACATTGATCCAAGAAATGACTCTTTGTACGGGTGCTAGTATATAGTAACTATTCAGTTCAATTTTAATTCAGAGTAAGTTTAATACGTATAGTGAAATTAGGAATATTCTCGTAAAGTTGGTTTTATTTTTATGCCGCTTAGTCGAGACGGTATGAAACAACATTTTTAGTGCGTCAGTAATGGCGGGAGTTAAACAACCTCTCGCAAGCGAATGTAGCGGCGAAGTGGCCGTAAACATCTCCCCATCTGGTGAGCGTGGGGCGAAGCATAAATCCGGCAAAACTAACCTATCTGGTGAACTCATCGCTAGGTCAATTCAGCGATCAAAGTTAGTTAGGAGTGCAACAATCTTTCACAAACAAATGTGACGGGCAAAGTGGCTGTTTTTTTTTAACTCACGTATTTGGTAAACTGATCGCTATAGTCCATCCAATATATGAAGAACCCTATGACACATTTATTGCCCCTTGTAAAAGGGATGGGGCAAAAATATTTATTTCGATTAGGTCGATTTTTTTTCTCTTCTTCTTCGAAAAAAAATCGAATTTGAATTCGAAGTGAATCGTATATTAACATCTCTATTTCCCCATGGCAGATCAGTACAAATGTTTGACTTTCAGTAGCGTGTTTTTCTTCGATCGATTCGTGTTTTTTGTTGTTGTAATTATTATATTTATTGTTAGTATTGTTAAAGTTGTTTCATTGAATCATATTTTTGTGTTTTTACAATGCCGAAGAGACAGAAAAGAACTATTCTCAGCAGTGAATCACGTGAATTTGTCGTACGCTTGCGTGATTATTTTCATCAAGAAAAACAAAATGGTGGACCATTGCTGTCTGTTGAAAACATTCGAGATCGGGTCGCGGATTCCCTAGGAATCAGTAAATCTACAGTATCTCGGATCACAGAGGAGAAATACGGTGAATCTTCATTAGAAGAGAAAAATTATTAACACCAAATAAGAAACGACAGAAGAAATGCTCAATAACAAAACCCGATAGCTTTGATTTGGCGGCAATTCGGAATCACGTGTATGCATACTATGACCGCAACGAAATACCAACACTTCTTAAACTGGTAGGTTCTCTAAAGTTAGTCGGATTATTTCAAGGCAGTGCGACGTCTCTTAGTAAGGTATTGAAAACATTGGCTTCAAATATAAAAAATGTGAAAAAAGAAAGTTTATAATGGAGCGCACGGATATTTCCCTGAAAAGATGCGATTTTTTGAGGCAAATGAAGAGCATTAGGAATTGGGAGAAAGTCGTTTTTCTCGACGAAACTTGGCTCAATGCTAATCATACTGTTGGTAAAATATGGACCGACGACACGGCTAAATCCAGGACGAAAACTCCTGAAGGAAAAGGCCAGCGCCTCATTATTTGTCATGCCGGAACGTCAAAAGGTTTTGTGCCCAATTGTCTTCTGGCGTTTAAGTCAGTTAAAACGACAGAATATCACGAAGAGATGAATTTTGATAATTTCAGACAATGGTTTATGACCTTATTGTCAAATTTACACGAGCCTCACGCCATAGTAATGGACAACGCTTCGTACCAAGTTCCTACTACGGCAAACAATAAAAATGAAAGTATAAGTTGGCTTCGTGACAAAGGAGTGCAACTTGAAAGAAACTTTTGCTTTTCTTCATAATTTTCATATTACTTATATTATTATTTATAGTTTGTTTTACATGTCTCTTAAAACCTGTTAATATTCACTTATAATTGATAATAATTCTAATATTTAATTTTAGTAGGTATTTACAAAAACAATCGAAAATACGATTATTTATACCCCAACACTGGTTTTCGCAGTAATGTGACATGGCCTTCTACGTGCGTCAGATATTAGAGTATTATAGTTACAAATTGCCGTATTTTTTCTAATTTGTAACAATATGCATATATTTTTTATTATTTTGTTTTTATTGTGATATATTTACCAAAATAACTTATTATATATAAGAAGAGAGGCTTTTGTTTATGTTGATAAAATTAGTATAGGTAGCGAACGTTTTTACAACGTTATATCGGACGACATTTAGCACAGGGCAATAAATGTGTCATAGGGTTCTTCCTATATTGGATGGACTATAGGACAATTCACCAGATCAATCTTAGTTAGGAATTCAACAATATCGCACGAGCCAGGAAATGCGGCTAACAATCCCCATCTGATGTACATAAATGGAAGATTAAATTCAATTCAACTAGCCCATATTATGAACTCATCGCTTAGTTGATTCACTCGATTGTTCTTCGTTGTAAGTTAATAACTTCTTAAGATTAAACTAAGTACGCTTGAAAGTGTTCCTAAACATGATGATGTTTGAAGATGATTCGATGAATTCAACAGAGGATGCCTTTGGTAAACTCATCGAATCACAATTCATCGCGGGAAGTCGGTGAACAATTAATAATATGAATTGATCGCAAAGAAAATTCGCCTATTGTTTGTTATAGTTGACAATAAAAATAAATAAATGAAAGCAGAAACGTAGGGAAATTAACCGAAAATAAATTTTGTTATTGGTTTTTGGACCATTGTAATTAAACCTTAAGTTACATAACAAGCCTCACATGTTCATTCTGGGCATTTATAATAATATATTCGTTACAAACATAAATTATTTATTTATTACCATTATACAATATTCTGTGATAAAACAAACATTTCATTTAAATAAATTAATTTGACAATAATCGTTAAATAACTAATAAGTAATAATACTTATATGAACTATTAAACACCGCCGTTAAAGACTGCGATAAAGACGTGATGAAAAAAATATATCAAGCAGGCTTATGATATAAATAAGACTGTTTTGAAATGTTAATAAAACTACAAAGCCTTTCGGAAACTTTTGCTTTAAAGCCTTCACGTGTTGACAGTCTCAAAAAAGCATAAACCTTAAAACTGTATCGTGACGCAACTAAATCATACTGAAATGTTTATACCAGGAGCATAGAGGTGAAGCGGAGTTATACAACGGTAGAGCTTACTAAATATTATTTAGTTCGCTTGTAGAGTTTCATATTCATTATTACATGACATCAGAGGCCTTGAAGGGCGCCGCTAGCACCACTTTGTTCCTGAAATAACTGAAACTGAAATAACCCGTAAAATAAAGCGCGACCTCTGTGGCTGACAGCGGAACTTATTGCAGGCTACCTTGTCCTTTATTTTCACCTAGGCGTTTATTTCCCGCGCTGTTTTACTTACTTTTATTTTACGTCACGGGGCCTTTACCGCATTTATTTTATTGCAATGGTGTTGGTTTAAAATGATTTTTTGTAAGTGCAATAAGAAAATCAAGTGTTTTTATGACTTTTTAAATAATAAATACCTTAATATTTGAAGTTATTTAAACTCAAACTCATTAAATAGATAAGTATTTCATACCTAGATATAACATGGATCATACTGACCACTGTTTCACTTGCTGGAAGACTGCAGTTTCACAATCTATGAAGGCATTCATCAGTTCCAACTTACACAAACAGCAAGTGAAACAGTGCTTTATGTGATCCATATTAAAAGAAGTTATGTATTTCTTATCTATTTAATACTAAAATGGATCTCAAAGTAAATGTTAAGAATATATATAAAGACATGAACATAAAAATGGACTTTATGGATGTTTTGGTTTGAAAAAAAATGATAAATTATTATTATTTGAACATTTTTGATTTGAATAAAAGTTGTTCGTTTGTGTACCAAGGATTTATAATCAAAAAAAATGCATTATTTTCTTTCAGTCTCTACATAATCTTAAATAAACAAAACCAAAATATAACATCTTAAATTAGGTATACCGTTAGTTAAATTTTGGTTTCGAATAATCAATGACGTCGTAACTCGTTATTGTCTGAAAGGGACACTCGCTTATTAAATATCCATCAGCATTAAAAGGGAATTAATCATTTCAAACGGGGAATGAAACAGCGCGCCAATCACAGAACAATAATTACTTCTCCGCCAATCGGACGATAACATTTATTTAAATTGATATTCCAAATTTTGAATAATCTTGTCCTTGAGATGACAAACATTCTAACGCAAAAAAAAATAGTTTACAAATAGAAACTTACGAAATAATTAGAATCATGCGACACAATCTTTCTTATATTTTATTATAAATCGAATTTTTTGTAACTGTTCTAGAGTCAATATTGTGGCTCTTGGGTTTAGCCGTGTGTGGCGAGCTTCCTTCAACCAATATTTTGACCGCCATTGCAGGGGTCTTCTTCAGGATTGATGATGTATTTAGTTTTGAGTTGGTTTATTCAGATTACATTTTTTTATGAGCGTTATTGATTTATATCTCCATGGCAACAACATACTCAAGTTTCATTACGGAAATCGTGGGTATGTTCTTAAAAAACGGTATGTATGTTCTAAGAATACACACACGGCTAAACCCAAAAGCCACAATATCAAATCTGGCCGTGAAAACCTAAGAAGTTATTTTTGTTCTAAAGTCTGTAGCTGCTTTTATAAATATTATTTTTCAATGCTAGGTACAAAAATTAAATTAAGTCTTAGTATATATATAATTATAATTATAATTATACACCATAGGTTAAGTCAATCTTTAGAACCAAACAGTCATGACCTCGAGAGCGTCGGACTAATTGTCCGATTTCAAAATTCTGATTAACAAATCACTCAAAATTTACCTCTGCTATAGCTGTAAGTGTCCAAGCGTACTAGAGGTCATCAGGAACCACGCATAATATAGTATGTTCTAAGGTGGACCTTCGGGAAGAGAGATATCTTGGAGCACGGTATGGACAATGGCATCTTATATTGATAGAACTAAGTGGTCAAAATTTGTGGTAATAATTACTCCAGAAATGGAATGGGACCTTAAAAATAGTTGAATCATGTCAAGACTTAAATTGTATCAGGAATGCAGAAATCTTCTCAAATATTGATGCCATATGAAAGATAATATTTATTATTTATAGTGTTAAAAAATTTAGAATGAAATTTAAGAAAAGCATTCATATTATTCACCCATAATATAGAAAATAAAACATATTTTATTTATAAAATATATATATTTTTTTTCAAATTTATGGTAACATTAGTCGTATCGGGTGACTAAAGACGAATGAAATAAGTATCAGGAATGCAGAAAGCTGCTGGGGTGATGACGCTGTTTGTAAGGCGATATTCGCTATTTTTCATATTAAAAAATATTTTATCAATTAAACATTTTTATTCTTGTCTTCTAACTTAATATATGATTTACTATTCTCGTACATATCTACATTACATACATTAATTAAATAATTAACCATTAGTCACATAGGTTGGCTCAAACTGAAATATCAAAGTATCAGGAATGCAAAAAACTGCTGGGATAGTGACACTCTATGAAAGGTGATATTCACTATTTTTCATGTAAAAAATAATCTATCAATTAAACAATTTTTAGTTTTGTCTTCTAACTTAATATATTATTTACTATTCTCGTACATATATTTAGTACATACATTACATAAATAATAAATAATAAACCATTATTCACATAGGTTAGCTCAAACTGAAATATAAAAGTATCAGGAATGCAGAAAGCTGCTGGGATAGTGACACTCTATGAAGAATGATATTTACTATATTTCATGTAAAACAGAATGTTACCAATTAAACAATTTTCACTTTTTTCTTCTAAATTAATATTTTATTTACTATTGTCATACAATACATATGACATATATTCAGTACATAATAAAACATTAGTCTTATCGGGTAACTGACTCGGACTGAAATATCAAAGTATCAGGAATGCAGAAAGCTGCTGGGATGGTGACGCAGTATGAAAGGCGATGTTTACGGTTGTGTGTCAGCGAGCGGCCTTAACGAAGGCAGCGCCACAATAAACGTCCGCCATTACTTATATCCATATTTAATAATATCAAAATGCAAGCCCGCGACAATGCAATCGGATATTGTAAATATTTATGAATTCATACATCAGAATACTGTTTTGGTATCGTACAACTTTTTCATTGCTCATTTGGCAGTTCGCTTACAAAGGCGTACATCAAAGATACAAAATTATACCTTGCCTGTATTACACTGCTGCATTCTTTATTCCGCTTTCCTAACTGGAGCAAATGGTTACCACAAAACTATGTCAGCCGTCATAGTTATTACATGTTATTTCTAGCTTCTGGAGCTCTTTCGAATACATTCCAATTACCGACGGCTTACCAAGATGGCGAGAGCTAGGGGTCCATAAAAAAGCAGCTATAATTTATGACCTCCTGTTACATACGTGGTAAATGTTCCAGCTAATTTTCACTTTCGTTTCTCAACTGTCCGCTCCTTCACGACATCATGCCTCACAAAGCCACACTATCGTAGTCACAGTTTTTTTCTTGCGTATAATACTAGGAGAGGATAGTTGGATAGAGAATACATATTTTTATTTTTCTTCATCTACTTCATATTACGGGTGGCAGATTTTTTTGACTCGGGCATTCAAAACGTCGCATACCGCATGCAAAAATGCATTGACCTCAGTAGCGACTATGTTGAAAAATAGTTCAAAGCCTTAACTTTCCAAAAGTGTACGCATTCATGGAATTAAACATGTTTTACACTGTGAAAAATCACTCGGAACTTATTTTACGGATAGCCCTCGTACTAAACAACATTAGTATATTTTTACAAACGTAAATTTTCGTTACCATGATATAAATATTCAAATCTTTTTTCAGAATAATATGATTTAATTAAGTTATGTAAACCTACGAAATAAACCAAAACACGAGTAAATTGTAGTTACTGCTTTAGCACCAAATAGTTCTGAACTTGGAACTATCAGAATTATCACCTGATCTCTTTTAAAACAGCTTATTAAAAAATTCTAAATAAACATCAAATTCTGAACCTGCTTACAATAAAAAAAATCATTAAGCTTTGAAAGGTGCAATAGACTACAAATGCTTATTTTTTAAGTTGTCTCGTTTTGGATAACCGTCTCCTCGAAATGTAAACATTTAATTACTCTGCGGAGCTTTGTTTTACAGAACTGATAATTGAACCTGAGAAAGATCACATCGATCAAACGAATTTTATAACGGCCATTTGTGGCGACAGCTTCCAAGGAGATTTGAATGAAGTAATCAACGAAAAATCAAATTCACGTTGTGGTGCTCTTTATATTAGGTGTACAGGAATAGAATATCGTTTTTTTAATAAAACAATTTAATGCATTTATTAAATATAATTTAATAATATTAATTTAGTATAAAAAGTTGTCAGATTTAAGTTGTTTAAACCACCTCTGGCATTAACGAACATTCAAAATATCTCCCAGTAAATTACAAATATTTTTGTCGTGTTGCACTTTCTTTCTTCATGAAATGGTAAAGAGTAATATTTCTAATAAACTCCTCATTCGGTACAAAGCTCTATTGTATATAGGAATGTAATTTTTTTTTGCTTAAATGTTTTAGTACACTCCAGGTATATGTAGTCAGAGAAACAACACAGAACACGTTATAAACGTTCGACTGCCGAAGCACAACTGACCACTCAAAAGCGATAACATAAGAACGTCATTCTTTTCCGGTACACCTATTATTAACCTACGCCACTGGTGATATTATTAATACAAGAAATAAATAAAAGTTTAGCTGAAAGTTATTCTCGATTGTGTTCCCAATCACGCTCCCCCTCCCACCTCCCCCGCCCTTTTGCCACCACTCCTCCCCTCTCGCAAACTACACTTCATGAATATTGGAATCGACGTGCGCGCTGCTGTTCGTTAGGGTGCGCAAAATCATAAGCAAGATCCAAAATGTCAATAAAAAGTATTTATTTATTTCATGAAAATCAAATCAATTGAACTAAACTGGTTCCAAGCTTTAACAAATGAAAACATAAATTTAAATAAAATGCATAACACACACAGAAAAGCACCATCAAAAAGTTTTGGGCCTAAATTGGACTGTTCTTCTTCGTAGTGATTGGTTTGCAGCAACAAAATCTTGCATCTTGATCTCCACTTCTCTCGATCCTCTGCAGTCCTCTTCAGCTCAGCATAAGAACTACAACTCATGTCCTCAAACACTTGCTGCAAATACCCCTCTACAGTTTCTACCCTACACCATCCTTTCTACAATGTCGTGCAGAAGACCATCGTGGCGCATGATGTGACCGATCCATCCGGCTCGCCTCTCTGAGATGGTTCTTACTATGTGCCTATCTTCATCGATTATCTTGAGAGCCTCATTGTTCGTGACTCTATTGCGCTCAAATTGGTCGATAGCATGTGGCAAGTATGTGTAGTTGTATGCGTGTGTAAATTGAGAAAATCGCAAGTATAATACTTATCAGATTCCTTCGTAAAAAGATTCAGATTGCGATAATTTCCATGTCCGCATCTCCAACTGGAGCATATATTCATCACGAACTGCCGTCATAAAAGGTCCGTCAGTCGCCACTGTCCAAGAATGCTCTCCTGAGGTATCTGAAATATTTGTCTCAGCAAGATCCACTTTCGTCTTTTAACGAACTGTAGTATGCCAGGTAGCCTTATTCGTTCTGTCACCTTGTCATTCATCACAAACATTCTGCAGTATTCTACAGAGGCATCTGTTTCAAAACCCATTATATGGCTGCAGTAGTATTATATTTTTGTAACTGTTATTCTTTGACAGCGATCTATTATAATATATTTTTTACGAAGAAAGCCGCTTCTTCTGTTGTAATGACATTTCTCTATACCAGAACTTAATCTGTCGAACGGAAGTGAATCTTAGTAATTTCGTGAAATATCATAAAAATAAACGATAAGCGTAAGATTCGAAACCGCAAATAATTATTTCTTTACCGCGAGTGACGTCTATAGTGTATCTTTGTATCATGGAGCTTGACACAAAATTAGGTCTCATTTTTCAGCAATATCCTACTATCGTAACATTTAAAAATTGGCGAGACATATATTTTAATATATTATCTTTTTATCTAGAGCCTTAAACTATAAGTGAAAACTAATTTTGTTTGTTACTTCAAGTCCTCAAACATATATAGCTTTTAAATCGATTAATTCTTCTGCATTTTTGCGTGTGTTGTTGTTTCCGTAGTAGAAGGATTGGCCAGCATTGTAAATAATCGTTTCCAGGGGGCACCATGCGGAGGTTCCTTCTTTGCTCCCCTGTCACACCTTCTGGAGTGTGCACTGTGTCCGAGTAGCTGCACCCAGGAAGACCTGATGATGGCCGAGAGTAACGCCATCGACGTCACCCACTTCTGGGCAGACAGGATCTGATCCTGTTGTTTCCGTCACGATTATATATATATAATCGATTAATAAATACACTAAAGACGTTTTTTTCAATATACATGAGTACATGGTATGCATTGCGTCAAGTAGTAAATATTCTTATTATAATTTTTAAATTATATAATCAATTTAGTATCTTTTATTTGAAAGCGGCACACTTGAAATATCTCAGGTTATATTAAGGCTTTGAATAATTCATATTAAATAATCGGTCCAGGAGACGTCTGTGAGGCGCGTGGAGCAACCAGACCCTGCCGAGAAGAACGCTCAATCAAAGTCCTGATTGTTTTAATTGAATTCGCAGATATAAATTTATTTTTATTTCAAACGAGATTTTTAATTGTTATCGTACCCATTACTTTCATGTCAGCCTTATACATTTTTTTGGCGTAGAGATTGCCAGCACATTACGAAAGAAAATATGCGTACATAAAATGTGTATCATCCTTATGTGTGTCGGAAGCTTCAGGCTAATCTTCCAACCTCCTAAAACATGATTAATAAATATCCCTAAAATATACTTCGGATACTAGAGCTGCCGACTTTTCAAATCCTTGAGCTTCTGTCTTGGATGTCTGCTATCAGGTGTATCTTCAAGTGCAGATTGATCTTGAGTCAAAGAATGGCAACTGACATAACTGCGTGAAGGCAATATATGGTGACCATATATTCCAGATATGGAATGGACATGAGAAGATGACTAAGTCCGCTCCACTAACTGGAGCATATAGCTGCCGCCACGTATGCATTAGCTTATTAACTGACTTGAGTAGTTCTTTCATGTGAAGTTTGATAGGAATGATCCTTTAAGACGCATGGATTATGGTGTTACCCTTCAATTTATCTCTATCTCTTTCTTTTTTGACCTACCTTTTTGCTGTCGGTGGTTCTGAAATCAGATACCCCAACAACCAGACTGAAGTCACGAAGCAGTTTTCTGATATATCCACACAACATCTCACATCCGGCCCTGAAAATGAGAGACTCCAGCTCTGACAATAAATCACATCAGTGGATTTCATTACTCCAAAGGAAGGCCTCCTAATTGGCAAGAACCTTGACTGGCGGACCTGGAAGTCCCTGAACAGATTAAAGAACCGGAGTTGGTAAAACAAAGTCACTGTTGTGTGACTATGGAGACCTGCAGACCACCTCATGCCTAAGATCCTGGCCCATGTGCCCAACAAGCTGCACATCCCAAGATCTAATGCTGGGCTACACACTATCACTGCTATCGATGTTGCCAGATACAGGGTAGAAATCATTTTCCGTCGTTAACACGAAGAAGACCCAGACACAATTTTTTTTGTCATTCGAATACGTTATATTATAATTCTGTGTTTAATTAATTATTTTGTATTCTGCGAAACAAACATTCGCTTACCGAAGCGATCCTATTAAAACAAATCCATTTATTTACACAAATGCGAAATTACTAAGCAGTGTACAATATTCGGCAATTACGTTTTGTAATTAAAGCTTGACAGAAGTAAACATAATTAAATACTCGTATTCATTTACCGAACAAACAAAGCATTTACTGTTAATTACTTAACGATTCTGATATTACTGAAACATAAATAATAATCTATATATATATATAAATGAATATCTGTCTGTCTGTCTGTCCTTTATGCATTCCTATACCATTAATCCGACTGCGATAAAACTTTGTCAAATTATTGCTCAGACTAGCAGAAAGAAGATAGGATACTCAAAATTTGATTTGATTACATAAATTAATTAAATATTTACGTAAAACATGTTTTCATACAAGACTAATGTAATACAGAACGGCCATTTTAAAACATCGTATCCAATGCCGGAAACAAAAATAACGCAAATCTGTCCTGTTGGTATTTTAAGTAGGTATTTTAAGTAGGTACTTACGTAAGGTTTTTTTGAGTGGCATTGCAACGCATGCCGGGTACGCGCTAGTATACTGTATAAATGGTGTCACGACCTATCGTTCCCACACAATTCGTTGATTGACGTGAGGCGCACTGGACGTCTGGTTCACGGAAAATTTGGCGCACAGGACAACTGGTGCGCTGGTTGTCTCACTCTCTTTCAAATTATTCTTCTTTCTAACGGTTTTATAATATGACTGCAAAAAGACAAATCGCTCGAGGTCCCGGGTTGGATTTATGGATGATGAATCACCAGGAATTCTGGGATTCATTGCAAATATCTGGAGATGCAACGTGGCAGGCAGATGTTATGAGGATGCTTGCATCACCATGTGGGATATTTCTGGATCTCATCCCGGGTTGTTATTTATTGTTTTGGGACGAGTTGGGGCTCGACCCAGCCCTAGCGGGTTAAACTACCCCATGTGGGAGACGTCAAGATTTCAGGATTTTTTTTTTATTACGTAATATTACATAATTTATGTAACCGAAGTAAAACAAACAAGCGGGAGAAGTGTAAAGGGATATTTTTTGTGTATATATTTTTTAAAAGGGGTAACGTACTTTGAGATATTTGATAGTTTGAAGATACTTTGAGGGGAAGATTTAAATACATTACACTTAAAATCGTAAAAAAGGGGTATTAACACTAATTTACACAAAAATTTGTATTTTTTTTCGCTTGCGATGATTTTTAAATTAATTTCACACCATTGACAAGTTGCTCACACGTACTTACAAGTAATAACATGTGAAATTTAGTAAAAAAAACTTACTTTAAAAACCTAGGTTGTTTTCAGGTGCCAGCCAAGTCGCTGACCTGGCACCTGAAAACAACAAAACCTTAAAAAAGTAACGTATTCTTACTGGAGTTCTTTTTCAGTTTGTTCTTCAACAACGATGAAAGTCCAGGTGATCTCTTAATCTTTGTAGCTTAAATCATAGAAAAAAGTTTATTGTATTTAAGAATGTAGATCATGGGAAAGAAAATAAATTTTAAAAGAACTCTAGATGCACAACGAATTATTGATAAAGCATTTTGCACTGGCAACGATATAAACAGCCGCTCAAAGCTTCACAATCAAACCAACTCTTTTTCTTCTAGGGATGCTTCTTTCCATTCGTTAAGAGTCCCGGAGGAAAAATGCTGCTCTCAAACATTCATCCCATTTCCTTCGCGGTGCAATTCATAACCCTGAGATTCTTAAATATTTTTACTTCTATGTTCCAGGTAAGTACATCCGAGCTCGGAACCATCCATTGTTTTTGATCCCAGTCTATACTTGTGGAGCTTAGAGCACTCAATTTAGTACAACGGCAATGGCGTTCCTAAATACGCTACCATCACACCTCGATCCTTTTCTTACATCCTTTTCCTCTTTTGTCGATGGTATTGTTCTCCTAAATCTATGTGATCTTTGACACGTTTCATCTTCTTCTTCTTTTATGTTATTTTTATCTTTTTTATTATATTTTGTATGTATTGTATATTTATGTATACTCTGTTTCTTATTATTTTGTAAATTGGAACTTCGGTTCTGTGAAATAAATAAAATAAATAAATGCAGGGTTAACCATAACTCGCTCTCTAACATTTAATTTGCCAAGTACCTGTATTACAAAGTAACCATCTGCATGCTGTTGCAGAAACAAGACAAATAAAAATCTATGCGTATTATTTATGGTCTACAAGCGTATTCATCACTGCTGTCTTTAAATAGGTCCCATCTAGCACTGTCTATCCTCTGGCGAGGTTCTAAGACGGGGGCGGATGGTATCGGCAGTGGGATACGTGGAATTCCCGCCCGGAGATGACCGCCCACGACAAGTAGAGGCTCGTAACTGCCTCAAGGTGGGCGCCGCTGCTTGGCGCTCGGACCACTCCATAAACTACAGCAGTTCGAGGGATCACGCCCCGTGTGAAACGCGACACTTGTGTATCACGGACGTGATCTGATACGTGCCTGGAGATTGACGACGGAGACAACGTTCTTCATCAATACGCTGTACACTTAAATAAAGAGTTGAATATTTTGTGTTAACGTGATTGTACATTCTTGGGAGACGCCATTGAACAATGTTATCTGTAGATGCTGACATCAGCACGATATAGCCCTTGCTAACTGGTACCGAAAACCTCGATAAACAATCTTTGGTCTTGTATTTTTGTCGTTTGCCATACCTTTATGTATGTGGCCACATTGGGGCTAGTTACATAGTTTTGCCACCGGCAGCGCTGGCGACCGACCACAGGCCACGGAAGTGCGGATGGCCGGGCAGTTGGTCCCTACCTTTTGGCAAAGTAAGTTCGCGTTGCGGCCGCGCGGGCATGTCATACCGCACGGTCGAAAGATTGTAATTTTTTTAAAGTAAATATAATATGTGATTCTTAAAGAAAGTGTTTGTCTGCTGTACTACTCCTCATCCTGCCCTACGAGACGTAATAACCCCCCTATTTTTGAGACAGGAGGATATTAATGCATATTAGCTTTAACACTTATGATACTTTTAAGACACATAGTTTATTTTCTACCTTTCATTTTTATATGATAACAAATGTGTTTATATGAAAAGTAAATTGAATAGTATCTTCATTTCAAGGTTTTCGCAGCATCGTAATTTGATTGTACAGTAAACCCTCCTACAGCATTTGCGGCGGTTTTTTAATATACTGGTCACTTCTATACCACGTACATTTTTGTTATGTAAGCTAATACAGGAGAATGCCGACAGATGGTGATAGTGATGCTGAAGTCTCATATGTGGAATTCTATGACGCTTATTCTATGCACATGGCTAAACGCTGCATGTGGAGTGTAGATCCGCCAATGTCATAGACTATCGTCCGTGACTTACGCATCATCATTATTACAGGAATTTACTATGAATGGGTGGTCTTCACGGGATGACTTTCGTCTACCACCAATTTTAATTAATAGGCTATGACTGGCATTTTACGGGTGAGGGATCAAATTCACACCAACCGGGATATTTTAGAGCTCAGATATCGATTAAAAATCCTTTGTCTTTTAATCTCCGTCGGGAGTCGAACCCTCGACCTTTAGTTTGCAAAGCAAACGCTTTGACCATTGAGCTATACCCGCCAGCAAATATAATCATGGTAAGACTTCTTCTTCTTCTTGTACACCGATGTCCTCCTCTAAATCTGTTCTTGTAAACTGATCCTGTTATTACTCCTTTTTAATGTGGTCTTCCTAAAAAAAATTCAGAACACATTCTTTCCAAGTACCGTATTTTTTATCGTCGCCTACGCACATCTTGGACAACGTAAACTAATTAAACTTTCAGGTGAACTACCGTGATTTTTCCCGGTCAATCGTATCATCATCATCAGCCTGTGTCCGTCCACTGTTGAACGTAGGCCTCCCGCATGAGTCTCCATCCTCTTCGATCCTCCGCCTTCCGCATCCAGGTCACTCCCGCTATTCTTCTTATATCGTCAGTCCATCTTGTAGGGGGTCGGCCAATGCTTCGTTTGCCAGTTCTTGGGCGCCATTCCAATACTTTTCTTCCCCATCGACCGTCGTCTCTTCGACAGATATGACCTGCCCATTGCCACTTGAGTGTGCCTATTCGTTGGGTAGCATCCACTACTTGAGTTCTTCTGCGTATTTCCTCGTTTCGGATTCTATCTTTTAGCGACACTCCAAGCATGGATCTCTCCATAGCACGCTGGGTGACTTTTATTTTATGGGTAAGACTTGCTGTCAGATTCCACGTCTCTGCGCCATAAGTTAATACAGGGAGGACGCATTGGTTAAACGCCTTAGTTTTAAGGCATTGCGGAATTTTCGCTTTAAAAATGTACTTTAGTTTTCCAAATGCTGCCCATCCCAGTTGTATGCGCCTGTCGATTTCTTTTGAGAAGTTATTTCGCCCTAGTTGTATTACTTGTCCCAGATAGGTATAGTCGTTTACAACCTCTATTTCTGTTCCTCCAATGGAAATAGGATCAAAGGTCTGTGAAATATGACTATTAATCATGGCTTTTGTTTTATCCATGTTCATTTTCAGACCAATTTTGTTCGACGCTTCATTGAGGTCGTAGAGCATGTCTTGGAGCTTGTTAGGTGATTCGGCTATTAGCACTATGTCATCTGCAAATCGGAGGTGAGAAATGTACTCTCCGTTAATATTTATTCCACATTTTGTCCAGGATAGCAGTTTAAAAATATCTTCTAGGGCGTTTGTGAAGAGTTTTGGAGATATAACATCTCCTTGTCTAACACCTTTGTTTATAGAAATATTGTTAGTGCTATCATGGAGCTGGACCATCATTGTTGCAGATTTGTAAAGAGATTTTATTATCTCTATATACCGATAGTCTATTTTGCAGCGTTGTAGTGAATCTAGCACTGCCCAAGTCTCGATTGAGTCAAATGCCTTTTCATAGTCTACAAAGGCGAGGCAGAGTGGCTGATTATATTCTTCGGTTTTCTGAATGATTTGTCTTAGCGTGTGGATATGATCAATTGTACTAAAGCCTTTCCTAAACCCAGCTTGCTCTCGAGGTTGAAATTCATCAAATCGACCCGTCAGCCTGTTTGTTAAAATTCTGGAGAATACTTTATACACATGGGAAAGAAGGGAAATGGGTCGGTAGTTTTTGAGCAGTGATTTATCCCCTTTTTTGTGGAACAATATCACAATACTCGTACTCCATGTCGCCGGGGTTTCTCCATGTTCTATTACCTTGTTGAATAGTTTTTAAGCTCTTTCAACAGAGGGGTTCCTCCTACTTTCAGAAGCTCAGATGTAATTCCGTCTTCTCCAGGGGCTTTGTTGTTCTTAAGTTGTTTTAGGGCCGATTTAATTTCGAATATACTTATATCTGGGATGTCTTCAGACCAGTGCTTTGTGAGAGTAGCCCTCTTGTCGTCCGCAGATCTGTCATTAGGACCTGGCATCGTAGATGAATACAATAACCCGTAGAAATGTTCTATTTCCTTCAGTATATCATTAAGATTTGTTGTTATCTTCCCATCGTGTGTCTTTGATTTGGAAAGTTGGGCCTGTCCTATAGAGGTGTGTCTGCTAAATGCATTTGACCCTCGGCCTTGTGCAACAATCTCCATGATATACAATCGTATCACTACTTCAATACTATATATAAAGGATGACTTCATCATTACCTCACGTACGGCAATCGCTTTTGGTGTATGCCAAGTAAGCCAAGGAAATATCTAACATAACTTGATTTACCTGAGCTCCATATGTTACGTAACCAGCTTTTTGAAGTACTCTTGTGACCGCCGTCAACTCATGCGCTTCACGGACAAAAAAATCCTCTGCTGTCTAAGATCTACTCTAAAGGATATACTTGACTTGCCATACATACATTCTAACACATTTGCCATTTTCCATCATCTGGGGTCGGCTTTCCTTGTGCACATACCATGTCTGCCTGTCCTGCGCTGCATTCTCGATCAAGCCCAGAGTTTTCAGATCCTTATCTACAGTTGCAGTCCAGGTTTCCTGTGGTCTTCCAGGTCTTTTTCTCAGCGCGGGAATGTTGAAGGCTTTCATCACCATGTGTTCCTCATCTCTCCGTGTCCCATGCCCATACCATCTTAGGCGATTTTCCCCTATCTTTTCAGGTATGAGGGCCACCTGAAATGTAGGGAAGTAAAAGATTAAGTATAATGGAAACTCATGTGGATATCCCTAGTAGAGTTGTGACATAGGCTGATGATGACAATGACGTCAAAGCGAAACTAATCACCCAGGATTTTGCTATTTTAAAGCACGAGTCTTACGCTGATGAATTATAATGTAATTTTATAACATTATCCTGGCTTTACCTGCATTTGATTGGCATGTTTACGAAATTTTTTGGCATTATCGAAACTGCGTGTAACGAGCTTACCGTTAAAAAATATTTGCGCTGCGGTAGATACTTGCAGCGGTTATTTGAGGGAAGAACATTAAGTCCGCAACATTTATATCAATTATTTTTAAAAATTTTGAGATCACAGCCGATTGAATTGTTTGATATTATGTTCCAGATATGGAACAAAAATAGTAATAAAATAATCTGGAATCATAATCTTCCGCCTTAAAGTCTGTCAACCGCCATCCATACAAACATACATCGATTGTATTTTTTAATATTTACATTTATTTCCATATCTGGAACGTATGGTCACCATAAAATTGCAGCCACTTAGTTCTGTCAGTTGCTACTGTTCATTCCTCGTTCATATTTGCACCTGAAACTCCACATGGAAACATATATGGATCCCGACAATCTCCAGATCAGAAGACCGAATGCTTGAAGAAGAGGTAACTGTAGTATTCGAGGCATATTTTTGAAAGATTTATCAATCGTTTTTTAAGAAAATCGAAAATAAGGAAATATTTATTTATTATATTTATTTAAAAAATATTCTACGCCAATCATTCGAAACTGCGTAGAGTTTATCTGTAGTGGGGTACATTCACAATACATACTGTGGCAATACCATACAGACACGCCACTAAGCACGAGGGCTAACGTCAGTCAGTCTCCAGGACCCGTCACGTCAGGACACGATACAGTCCTCGACACCAAAAGACCCACAAATCGCCGAAGAATCTCGACGATATATCGCTTCCATCAACGATTAGTTAGCAGAACCAACAGTAAAACCGAGGGATTTTTATACAATATTGACATATTTAGTGTAATATTGCTTCAGATTCAGTGCTGGTGTGGACGGATGCGATGCGTTGGACGTTTGATTTTGTGACAATAATGCCGTGTTATTTGTGTGTCAACCATGATACTTATAACGTGTTTATTGTTGTCACAAATGCTAACTATTTTCACTGCGTGTTCCGACACTTGTTCTGAGTGTGAGGACATTGACACTAAATGTGTCAATACATTTACATTTAATTCCGAACATTACCCAACTCTTTTTCTTTTAGGGATGCTTTCTTTCCATTCGCTAGAGTCCCGGAGGAAAATTTCTGCTCTCAAACATTCATTCCTTCTTCTTCGCGGTACAATTCACAACCCTGGGATTCTTGATTGTTTTAACTTCTATGTTCCAGATAGGTACACCCGTGCTCGTAGCCATCCATTTTTTTTATTCCAGTTGATGCTTGTGAAGCTTCAAGCACTCAATTTGGTACAACGGCAATGGCGCTCCTAAATGGCCTACCAGCACACCGCGCGATCCTTTTCTTACATCCTTTTCCTCTTTTGTCGATGGTATTGTTCTCCTAGATCTTTAGACATTGTGTCATCTTCTTATTCTTTTATGTTATTTTTATCTGCTTATTATCTTTTGTATGTATTTATTGTATATTCTATGCTCTGTAACATTTTTCTTGGAACTTCTGTTCTGTAATAAATAAATAAATAACATCGTCACACTTACGTTAGTACTTCGATAACGAATTAAAATTGAAATACATTTTGTAATGTCATTGAAGGAAAATAAATTTAAAAATATATAAATTGTAAAATACAGTTTTAGTTTATGCCGTCATCCAGAGAGCATGACTCATGCACTTTTTAGTTAGTAAGATAGATTTTTTTTAAATCACGCACTTGATGATACACCATCGTATAATATGCGTACCACTGAATCAAGTCGAAGCACTGAATGGGCAAATTAATCCCATCTGCCATTGACAGATCCGTGGATCTGTCAGGCTTATGCCGAACTGTGCCAGAGATAAATAAGGGGATTTACATTATGTATCGATCAGAGCGTCTACCTGCAACGGAGCATGAAACAATATGAATATTGTATTGGTAATAATGTTTATAGAGAACAATCAATTATGCCGCACCTAACTAACTGTCAATTTAATAAAGTATAAGATATCAAATTATTTTGATTTTTTCGATCGATATTTCTTTGTGGAATTCAATAATATCAGATATAATGACTTGAAAATGGCCACTCGACCTTCCTGAAACAAGTCCTCAAAAAAAAATATTGTGGAATAAATACTAAAAATCTTTTATTTATATCTGATATACCTGTAAGATGTCAGTTGTGTAATATAAAACTAGCCGAATCAATAATCACAAATTTATTTTTAATATGTATCAATTGACATTCTCCGTCTAAGCAAAGGGACTCCTGACCGTCGGGATCGTCATCGGGATGCGTGGATGGATGAGGAGCAGGTTGCCGAAGCAAAGAACTCGTCAAAAATCACACTTGATATTTATTTTAAGTAAAATAAGACAAACAAAATTGAGTCGTTCGTCCGGGACAGACAATGCTGTGTAGGCCCCATATGGACTCTATCTGAGACAGCCGGCAGCAGTGACAGTCACTTCGTCAAAATTAACATAGTGGCCATCTATGAAACTAATTGTTCCCACGTGACCTGGAGCGATTGTCAAAACAATAATAAAAAAATGGCACATGCAAACTCATATAACTAATTTAATTTAAAACTTACTAGTAGACTAACATTTTTATATGTGCGTGTCACATGAGCGAACAAAAGTAAGCGATAAATGATCACATATCAAGGTTTTTCGGCACCACCCTGAAAGGGCTATATCGAGCTGGTATTGGCTTGTATTATTAATGTTTGTAAGTTTGTTCGTTCGTATTTTAAGCGCTGCCATACCATTCATCAAATTGCTATATAATTTTCAAATATGATTACATCCATGTCCGAGAAAGTTTTTGCCCCTTTTTTTTTGAAACATACAGAAAGCACAAGATCTTTGTATTCAATGGCTCAACGCTGCATGAAAATGCATCACTGTTCACGTAATATATCGACTTGTTTTACACTCTTCGATGCACCACACGGCATACATCTCTCGCAGATAGATGCATTAATTGCTCACGGTGAGTCGGGACGATCGGCAATCGATTCCATGTCCCTCGAGGAGCTTTGCCCGCCCACCGGCCGAGGGCGGTGACTCACGCGGATCATTTACATTTCAATTATCGCCGCAACTATAGGCGGCGAGCTTCAGTCACCTCATCTGCGTATACCCAGCCAGCTGTTCTGAACTCCTGATACAATTCATCATAAACTTCAGTCGTATCACCCATGACTGAGCATCATGGTACCAATAATTGTAAATTACGCATACAATGATTTAGAGACAACCTTTACAGTTTTAAATTTGACGTTTTTAGCGCCTAAAACGTAAATCTGACAACAATTACATCTTATATCAGTTTCTGTATCCTGAATCGAGGTAATAATTCAATCTAATGAAAAGGTTATAGAAGGGTAGGTTGTATACCGCTTGGCATACATATTTTGAAGAAAATAATACGCTGATTATGGAGTGTTCTCAGACGCCCTTCCAAATGCATAGATATATATGGATAAGGCATGGACATTGAAGGAACTGAGTGGTGGCAATCGATGGTGTCCATATGCTCCAGATAAGGAACAAATATAAGCAAAGGAATATGGTGTATCGATTAATATTATCATCACCATATCTGCTCCCCTGACTGGAGCACATGTCATTTACAAATTGCCGCCACAAAGCTCTACATCCTGCAGCATTGCTGAGTACATTCTATGCATAACTCCTGACAGCTTTCCAGGACGCCGCGAGCCCAGGGGCTTAAAGAAAAGGAAACTGTAGCTCTTCTGCGACTTCCATAATACTTGTCCTAACTTATAAATATTGATTTACTTACCTTGTTTTTACGTGGATCACGTAAGATAAGTTCTCTATTAGGAGACTGCAGTTTCGAATAACTCGCGTAGCCTTTCACAATCCTTCTCTAGCGATAGTAATTTTCAAGTGGTCTACACCATTTTTTGTAGGAGAGGGGGTAGAAGTGTGTCTACTATCGCACCTCAGTTATCTCTTAGCAAGAGAGGGATTGAGAAAGGCTACGAGTTAGTCGAAACTGCAGTCTCCTAATAGAGAACTTATCTTTCGTTATCCATGTAAAAACAAGGTAAATAAATAAATATTTATAATTTATAATGGATCTCAAAGTGAATGCTGAAAACATTGAAAAAATTACGACCTAACTTTCACCTTGATCGGTTGTAGTATAGATGGCGCTGTTCGCTTTCTCACATCGTCATTCCTCACAAAGTCACATACCCTCAATATTATATGCAGGCATCTGTTTTCGAAACCTATTATAACGGCTGTATTGGATTTTGGTGAGATGACAAGATTCACATGTTTTCAAAACGTTATTTTGAACATAACTGTGTCATATTAAACATCCTAAAGTATTTAAAGTAATTGTAATAATCAACTCTACATATTAGATTCATTCAGTCAGGTGCGACACATGGCATTTTGCCACTCTATGCAAATTGAGGGGATCAAGGTCCAAAACAGCAAGTATCGAGGAATTTGCGGTGTACGAAATTCTATGTATTAATGATATTAATATTAATAAGGAATGCTTACACATTGATACAGAGCATGCACCATCCCAATAAAGTGCCACTCTATGTGGATTGAAGGCATCAAGGTCCAAAATCGGTATCGACGAATGTGCAGTGTATGACATTCAATGTATTAATATTACTTTTATAACTGCTTATTTATGCTGTACATTAGGGCTTAAAAAGTGGTCTCGTATTAAATAATTGGTATCAACTCATCTCCGGTCTTTGGTCTTATCCTCAGTGCCGGATACTTGGTATTCCGACATCACCATATAAGCTGGTGCTGTAGTTTCGGGACCGTGACCTCGGTTCCGGAATACATGAGATGAGGTGAAGACTATGACGTCTAGCAGAGCTTTGTGGTGGTAGTTCATGAATGCCAAATGCTAAAGATATGGAAGCACACATTGTAATAATGACGATGATGATGATCGTTACACTTGTACTATAATATCCAACTATGAGACCTCAGAGTGCCCACCCATACAGCCTCTGACGCGGTGCTGCACAAGAGTGGCAACCCACACCTTCTGCAATCAGTCCACCAGCAAATGTTTATAAACAAACGGCCTCTCCTTCGTCCGACACTCGGCTTATTTACGGCCAACCTCCGGCCACCATAACAATTTGTATGGGAACTTTAAGTCAATAATAGCCGAGGCCGCAATAAGTAATAACCGAGACGTTTAGGGTCGAATTGTTTTTGTTTTGTGCATGTGGGTGGCCGATATTTTGGAATGTTGTGTTTTGGTGATTTTCAACAGTGTTGTCAAGTTATACTGAAAATCAGTAAATTAAATAATACAATTATATTAATAACACTCCATAGATAATTGAAGATTTAATTATGCACCAATATTTAAAGTTTGATATGTACATAAAAATTCACATAAAAAAATAGTCCTACGAGTTTATGACATTTATCTCTTCAATAAATCGTAGAAAAAACAAACATCCAGGTGTCCGACTTATGAATGTCATCAAAATAATGTTAACTGTGAGTTTGTATGTACATATTGATATCCTCCTCTCAAAGTTTGATATCGATTTACTGGATGACAGGATGCAGGATCAGGGTCACGATACAAAGAACTTGTTTTTGTTTCACAATTCGCGTTTATTTGTCGAACACTTGCCTTTTCTTCAGCCTGTTATGGCGCACGCCTACGGGCGTTCGCCATAACGGTCGCAAGCGAGCTCCATCTGACGGCGCGATCTGACATCTGGCGTCGCCAATAGTCGCGGCAGACAAGCGAATTAAAGATGACAGTGGCAACTTGAAAAGGACCAACTGTCATAACAAATAAAATGACGTATGCAAACGCCGTGCAACATTATACAATTAAAAGTAACATTGGATGTGCATGTCAGGCGAGTGAACCAAAATAAGACAAAAGATCGTTTTTCTAGGCTTTACGGCATCAGTCTAAAGGAGCTATATCAAACTGATATCAATATCAATTGTCAAACAATCTAATATTGGAAATTTTGACTATCACATCATTAGCCAGTTGACTGTTTTATCATATAATGGAATAATAATGTCATCTTAATATCATCGAAATATTGGAAGAAGATGATTCACCTCACACGGCTAAACTCAAAAGCCACAATACCAACACGACATTATTCTGTATGTATAGAAGATATAATATATACAAATTATGGTTATTTTGTTGCAACTTCACCCTAAGAAATTCTGCCTCGATTTTTGCTTGGCTCCAAGTAACCACCTAGAAATATCTAATTATCGATCCTCTTTAGGACAAGAGTACGGAGCTTGAATAAAGAGCAGCTTTAGCATATTTAGTCTGGTATACATAGAAGGGTTACTATCCCAATGCTCCCTAGCATAACCGAAAACATTTTTTTCTATCAGTAAAACATTACTTCAGAAATATACCGGTATTCAATATTAAGTGTTTGTTTTCGTCTTCTTCACTTCCGGCGTAAATCTGTCTTCAAACGAAATTAAATAATATGTTTCGGAAGTAGTTTTGTATCCCGTTGACTTGTGAGTGTTCCCTTTCGATATAAATACTTCAGTAGAAACTGTAGAGGAAGTATTCAACCGGGATAAATACTTGATCCAGCAAAAAAGACGATATTATCTCATTGGTAATGGTATTTTTAATAAACATGTTCATATTCAAATCATGCTATGTTTTTGTTATTCGCTGACGATTGAAAGCTTTTTTGGATGTAGTTACCCTGGACGACTGCAGACTTCTCCAGTCGGATATCGATAATATATCTGACTGGGGTGCACGTAACAAACTAATATTTAATGTTGCTAAGTGCAGCGTCTTATCTTATACTCGTAATTATAAGATAGTATACCATAGGTACATTATGGGTGGTATTAGCATCTTGACTAGTGCGCGGCGTGTCATCGTGAAATCCTGATATTTTTTGGAAATTGGTTTGTTTGTCACTGACAATTATTTAAGGATAAGAAGGCACGGATTGTTTGTTCTTCCTAGAAGTAATACTAACCTGCCAGAGACTATGCCTCTTGGGAGAGTGATCAGACTGTTCCACCATATGGCCTCGAATATTGATATATTCCACTTGAGAGAAGCCCAGTTTCAACATGAGCTCCACGAATTTATTTATCAAAGTAATTTCGTGGAGTCTTCTGTTTAGCGAGCTTCGGGACTTTTTAATAATCGTTGTGAATAATCATAAATACCTACAATAATATAATTTATAAATTCTATTTATAAATTGTTTGTATTATCTCTTATTTCAGGATCGTATTAAATTAAATTTGTAATGTTTCTGAAATAAATAAAATGTTCACTATATATAAAATACTAATTTTTAACAGGTGATACGAATTTCAATGTTTCAGGTGCAATATTGCAGTGTTTCCGTATACACTAATACATAAAGAGCTCGCATTTCAAAAATTCTTACGTAGACTATGTTTTGAATATTAACGTTATACTCTGGTTTCAATACTTTATGTGTGTATTGTTCTTATACATATTTTATAAATCCTAAATATACTATCACTTATAATGGAATGTTAATGAATAAACCACACGACTCAAATCAAGAAGAAGTATCCTACAGTCGACAACGGAACTGGTGATACCTGAGGCCACCCTGCGGCTGAGCATGTGAAGAGGCGCAACTGAGGGGAATTCTTGGATTGCCCCGAAAGAGGACCTAACCCTTGTACACAACCATGGGTGGAATATATGGAGGTCCCTTAACAGGCTTCGGACCGGAGTATGCAAGACGAGGACAAAAATGAAAGCCTGGCAGTTTTACAGCGGACCAACTGTGACTACGGCGCGGACCAGACCCTGTCTCACCTTCTGGAGTGTGCGCTGTGTCCGAGTAGCTGCACCCATGAAGACCTGATGATGGCCGGCAGTAACACCATTGACGTCGCCCACTTCTTGGCAGACAGGATCTGACCCTGTTGTTTCCGACACGATTATATATATATGATGGAATACACTTATTTTATACAGTATTTCTGGTATATTGTTGCGCATTTAATGTTTTAATAGGAGTTACCAATTTACAAGTATCTCTTACCTTTATATTATTGCATATTTTATAAATATTAATTTATAATAATTGTATATGTTTCCACTACAGCACTCTCCATTATCTTTCAGATTCTTTGGTTGATCTTTTCCAAAATTAATGGTTATATGGTTCAATTACTGAGTAATTTTAGGGGTAAAGGATGAGGAACGTTGTAATATATTTTTTCTAATACTCCTAAATCTTAAATGAAATACCGTCAACTCCAGACCCTTGATCCTCCATGGAGTTTATAATGCTCAACAGGATCAGTTGAAAGCAGTGTGTAAAATGTTTAAGCTTAGAAAAATGTCCAAAGAATGTCATTTTTTATTAATGGAAAAAGTACCAAATGTGTAAGATTCTTCTTAAGCCTCGCCATTTCCTATCATCTGGGGTCGGCTCTCCTTGTGAAAATTCGCCATCTCTGTCTGTCCTGCGTTGCATTCTCGGTCAAACCCAGAGTTTTCAGATCCTTGTTTACAGTTGCAGTCCAGGTTGCCTGTGTTCTTCCAGATCTTCATCTCAGCGTGGGTATGTTGAGGGCTCTCTTCACCATGTGGTCCTCATCTCTCCGCGTCACATGCCCATACCATCTTAGGCGGTTTTTCCTTATCTCTTCAGATATGGGGGCCACCCGAAATGAACCCTAAATATGCTCATTTCGAACTCTCTCATGGACAGAGTTCGAAATGCCCACTCTAGTCCCCCGGGCGGTGTGACTAGAGTGGACCTAATGAATAATATATGAGTGTTAAATTACGAAAATAATGCTACTGCAAGGCTTCTTTGTCAAAAGCCTTAAATTTACATACACTCATACTAAAGCTGTAAAGTTATTTTAAGATGTATAATGTAAAAAACCTTCAAAATCCGTTTGAAAAATGTATCATAATTAGGAAGTCAGCAAATTTGTACCCCTCGTAGAATGGTGTCGTTTCTTCGCTGCTGAATTCCTTTTAACACCTCTCCAGGATGCATGATACCCTGATACCTTCCCTAAGCATTCACAAGAAGTTCAGGATGAAAAAAATAGCTATTTCTAGAGTGTCCTCTTTCAAATCCATCTGACGTTCACCACGATGCCGGGATTAGGGGATACCAATGACTGAAATCCTATACGCTTCCTGCATTAAATTATCACCGAAATAAACAACATTTTTGAAGATTTCCATAAATCTTTGTCGAGCTTTAAAGCTGATGGATTGCCGCAGCTGAGCTCTGACATTAATATGACCAATGGTGTATTTATTATGACATTCATTTATGTTATTATTCACATTTATTTTTTTAAATCACTTCTGCAGCTATATATAAATATTGATATCAGCTTGATATAGCTCCTTTAGGCTGATGCCGTAAAGCCTCGAAAAACGATATTTTGTCTCTTTTTTTTGTTCGATCGCCTGACACTCACATCTAATGTTAGGTTTAATTGTATAATGTTACACGGTGTTTACATACGCCAATTTATTTGTTATGACGGTGGGCCCATTTCCTGTTGGTACCACTGTCATCTTGAATTCGCTTTTTTCTGCAGCGACGGTTGGCAGCGCCTAAATGTCAAAGCGCACCGTCCGTTGACAGTTGGAGTTTGACTCGCGACCGTTATGTCGCGTGCGCCTAAGGGCGTTCGCTATAACGGGCGACGTTTTAGACAAATAAACCGTGATAATATGTGAAACGAAAACAAGTTCTCTGTATTGTGAACCTGATCCTGCATCCTGTCATCCAGTAAATCGATATCAAATAAGAGAGGAGGATATCAATATATATTTGCCACATCCACTGCCAATTTGAAGCATGTGTAAAACATTAACTGTTGACAATACTACGTGTTAATCATTTAATATTCTACTAAATGATTAACACGTACTCTAATAAAGTTTAATACTCGTTTTTTAATTGGAAACACCTTAAACGTGGTTTTTATGATTCAGTTCCTTTAATAAAAATTAACAAATCACCCAAAAATATGCCTCGGATACTATACATACTCGTAACTACACCTTCTTCAAGCAAGAGCTTGTCAGAAATTATTTATGTTAGCAAGTGAATCTTAAAGTAAAGATATGTCCTGGGACGAGAAATGGACAGTGGCAGCTGATAGAATTGAAGTGGCGGAAATTTTTATAGACATGTATTCCAGATATGGAACGGATATAGGAAATGAAAACTGTGATGACGTTTTCGAAATACATTTATATAAAAATATGTTTTGCTTTTTATAGTAACATACTTGAGGGTAGAAACTGTAGAGGGCGCCCTAGACGGGAGTATTTTCAGCAAGTATTCGAGGACATGAATTGTAACGCTTATGCTGAGCTGAAAAGGTTTGCTGAGGACCGATGGGAATGGAGATCGAGATGCAAGATTCTGTTGCTGTAAGCCAATCCACCGGATTGATACTACGAAGAAGAAGTAACATACTCGTAATATCACATATATTTACTTTTCATATACTGGTATATAAATGAACACTTACACTAGTATATAAATGATCGAATAAATTACTTCATGGATAATATTTGGTTTAGGTTCGAAGCTCTTTTGATTTGCATTTAGAACTGCTCAACATTGTAAGCGAGAAAAACATAGTACCAGGAGCACATGGAAACAAAGAGGTCCAGCGTATGCTAATTTTATTATCCAAACAGTCCGGTGCACCGCATAGACGCATTGAGTCCAATCCCACGGGCTTAATTCGATATTTTGTACTAAGTGGGCAGACGGTGAAAGCCCTCACCAGACTTGTCTCGTGATCACCGCTCCTATGGTTTATACCCTTTTATTTGTAAAGAAAGCTTACAGGGCGACCATTAATTATGAGGAATATTACTCGAAATGGGAGACAACAAATCCATTCATACAACAGTTGTAGGTAAAAAAAATTTACTTCCTTGATTAAACAAATATTATATATACAATGTTGAAAGCACGTATAAAACAGATTCGTTTGGTCTTTTCTACTTCTATTACTTTGTCCACTTTTCCTCTGAACTCTTTTTGCGAAAAACCTCCTTAAATGATAACGAAAGGCAAACATGCAAATTTTCATAATTTCTTAGGTTTTCACTGTCAGATTTGATATTCTGGCTTTTGGGTTTAGCCGTGTGTGGCTATTTCTACGTACCTGTGGATTTTATGACGCTTATCATATTACATATGGTTAAGCGCTGCATGTGTAGTGTTAATCCGCCAACTACAGCCCGACATTCACGCTCCATCTTCATTATTACAAAAAATTACTATGATTAGTGGTCTTCACGGGATGACTTTCGTCTACCATCAATTTTAATAACTAGGCTATGGGATCAATTTTTGGGATTCGAGGGATCAAATTCACACCACTCAGAAGTATTTTAGAGCTTAGAAACCGATAAAATTATTTATTTTTTAATTCTACGTCGGTGATCGAACCTATGACTTTTATCTTGCCAAGCAAACGCTTTGACCATTGAGCTTTACCCTTCTGTACTCAGTGTGAACATGCAGCCACTTGCTTCACTCACTGAATCGAGAAATTAACTCGTATTGTAGTATTAATAACTACTCGTATTATCATAAAGATGGCCTAATGAAATATATTGTACAATATCAAAAAAAAAATCCAGAATCTATATTTCCTCCTTTATACTACTATCATTAGTAATCACCCAGAAGAACCATCTCAGAGAGACGAGCCCGATGGATCGGTCACATCATGCGCCACGATGGTCTTCTTCACGGCATTATAGAAGGAATGGTTGAAGGTAGAACTGCAGAACCCTAGAGCGGGAGTATTTTGCAGCAAGTGTTCGAGGACATTACACAGTTGTAGCTTTTATGCATAGCTAATGAGGGTTGCAGACGATCGAGAAGAGAGGAGATCGAGATGTAAGATTTTGTTGCTGCCAACCAATCCACCAGATTAATACTACTATGGAAGACTAACATCATTTCAAGAATCAATACAGAGAATCAATGCTGCATAATATCATATATACAGCATAGTATGCATTTAGTTATATACGAGAATTTGTAGTCATACCTAGTATTGGTTATGCCAAAAAAAATGTATCTTCACCTTCATTTATATATTTACTTCAGGGTATAAGTTTTTGTCATGCCCACATTGATATTGGATACGATTCCTTCTTCGATATAAATTTGTCATGTTGGCTCCGTGTGTTAACCCAAGCTGTGAGATTTTTTATGTAAACACATTCAGCAATACACCGCCAGACGGTGATAAAAACACTTAACCTATTTCACGACGCTTACCATAAATTTATGAAATACTAACGTTATACGTTAGTATTGTTTTAATCAGATTACATCAATAAATAAAGCTTTACATCATTCTAAATTACATATATGCCTACATTGATGCCTTGAATACTTTTGTGAAGATATCCTATTTTATGGAAAAAATAAATATTTATTAGAATATTATTTTATTATTTCAATATTCTAATCTACTTTTATAGGTCATTGACTATATTACAATATTATAAGTAATTAAATATACACATACTATAACGCAACAAATTCTTTTTATACGCCTCAATTCGTTCAGAAAAAATATCGGCAGAGGCGGGATGCGAACCAGCGAACCTTGGAACCAACCATTTGTTCAAGTTCAATACTCTTGACCACACGACCATCGACTGCCCGAATCGATGCGTCGAAAATCTTGCATTTATAACATTGTTACAAATGTTGCCATCGTATAATGATAGATGTCTCTATAGTATTTATTCAGAATGTGTATTTTATTAATAATAGGTTCGCTGGTTGGCATCCCGCCACTATCGATATTTTTTTTGAACGAACTGATGCGTATAAAAATAATTTTTTGCGTTATAGTATTTGTATATTTAATTACTTATGTCCTATTTTCTTCATTTACAATGCAATTTTTTTATGGGCTGTATTTCTTTGTTCAGTAACTAATTCAAGGTTTTGGCAGTTACTTTAATCAATTGGCAATAAATAAAATTGATCGGCAGTATACTAAGTAAATTGGCTGTATCCACTGTGTCAGTATGTATGTGCTTAGTTATAAAATTGAAATGGGAGTAATATAGTCAATATTGGTAAAATATTATGTAAGATGAATGAATAATTAACCCATAAAATCGAAACCTAACCTATCATTAATTACCATTCATTAATTTTTTTTCTTCTGCTGGTTTATATTTTTCTACTGCATGCATGATTATTTTTTACTTGCCTTGTTAGGTATTTATTAGTGACCATTTGGTCTGCCAATTTACTGTCATTTTAGTGAATAAATACTATCGAAAAAAAAATATTGCCTTTTTTATATCTATACATCCTGATTCAAATCCATAGAAAAATATTATCTTTAAATAGCCAATCGTTTACTTGCAACAGTAATATTTTCATATTGCACTGCAGTGCACTTAAATTAAAACACAAATTCAATTTTATATTTTTACACGTTTTTTCATTTCTTTCTCGGTTTTAAGAATGTTTACTTTTTGGCCATAGATCATCAATTTTTACTTCATAAATTAATTAAAATATTTATTTTTATTCTATAGTGTACAACGCGTCCAAATTCTGACACATTACTCCGATACTACACCGACTGCATTCGGTTGAGAGTTCCGACTAGAATCCAGTACAAACTATGCATCTTAGCTTATAAGGCTCTCAACGGAACTGCACTGGGCTTTTGACAGAACTGATCAAGCCTTCGGAGATAAGCGTGCGTGGAGAGACACTCAGATCAGCCAGAGCAAATAGAAGCACCCTACAGCTGACGGAAGGTAGTTCTAGCACGGTCTTTAGCAATCGTGCTTTCAGCTACGCGGCACCAATGGCCTGGAACTCGCTGCCGGAAAGCATAAGAGAACTTAAAGCGTAGGCATCCTTCAGAAGCAGACTCAAGACCCACCTTTTTACTCAGAGAGGCAAAGAAGCGCTTTTGGAATGACAATTCGGTCATAAAAAATCGCTATACAAATACTGATATAATGATAATGATAATCATATTATTCTCTTTATTATATAAGATTATATCGAACCAGCAGACTTCTTGCATGACAACCGAGCACATTAACCCTTCATTCCTCGGCCTGTTGAATGCCATAAAACTCTACATTCTTAAGAAATTCGAGTACACTGTTTTTTTGTTTTCGATTTCAGCTCTCGCTGAAGGCCGTAAAATTCTTAGTTTCAAAATGTACACCGTACGATATTTTTTACGTCATATTTAAGTTTTATGAACCTTCTATTCGTGTTCATTCAAACACAGTTCTTATAAACTCGTATAATATGAGACGTGCATTTGGAACACTCGAAAAGCTTCAGATTTACGTATAAAACTGGAACTTTGGCAGATACTTTAAAAGTTTTTTAAAACTGATTGACGATCATTGTCTACCGTTATTCGGTATACCAGTAATTCGATAATAAAATACAAATTATCTGCAATACAAAAATAATTTGTGATACATTTAAAAATAAAATTATTAATTTAGTCCAATAATCGAGTTTACCTGACAAGTTTCAAGACATGTTCTCCGACCTCAATAAAGCGTGGAACAAAATTGGTCTGAAAATGAACATGGATAAAACAAAAGTCATGATAAATAGTCATATTTCTCAGACCTTTGACCCTATTTCCATTGGAGGAACACAAATAGAGATTGTGAACGACTATGCCTATCTGAGACAAGTAATACAACTAGGACGAAGTAACTTCTCAAAAGAAATCGACAGGCGTGTACAACAGGGATGGGCATCATTTGGAAAACTAGGTACATTATCGCTTCATAACTTCTATAGTACAGTCGGTCAAAAGGCGAAGGAGAGTGAAAAACATAGCAATTTATTAAATTTGTTCTTAATTAGCCATGTAAATGTAGTCCATTAAATCGCGCCCAATAACAAATCCCTTTTTCGTTATTAAATATTCTCAGGAGCGTTCGTTATACGTTAAAATGGATGATTTGTCATTGCGGCCCACGGTCGCGTGATTGCGAACGAAAATCCGGGAAGGGAAAAAAGCACACGAAAAGCAAAAATCAATCATTTGGAGCGCGCCCTCGCGGCCTTAATGTTTAATGGTTAATGCTTAATCGGCCGTGTTCGCGCATGTGCATGTGCACTAGCACGAGCACGAACACGGCCGTGTGAGATGTGCGGATGAGTCTGCATCATGCACTCACACATGCATTCTTATAAACATACAGGTCCGGATTGCAATTTATAAATACAGCCTGAACTAGCTTAGTAAAAGTAATTAAATACACACATCCAATTACACATAAATTTTATACGCAATTATTTTCAATCAGAAAAAATATCGGCAGACGCGGAATTCGAACCACGAGCCTTGCAACCTTTGCGCTTATTTATTTATTTATTTATTACAGAACAGAAGTTCCAAGAAAAAAGTTACAGAGCATAGAATATACAATACATACATACAAAAGATAATAAGCAGATAAATAACATAAAAGAATAAGAAAATGACACATGTCAATGTCCAAATATCTAGGAGAACAATTCCATCGACAAAAGAGGAAAAGGATGTAAGAAAAGGATCGAGGTGTGCTGGTAGGTCATTTAGGAGCGACATTGCCGTTGTACCAAATTGAGTGCTTGAAGCTCCACAAGCATCGACTGGGATCAAAAACAATGGATGGCTACGAGCACGGGTGTACCTATCTGGAACATAGAAGTTAAAACATTCAAGAATCCCAGGGTTGTGAATTGCACCGTGAAGAAGAAGGAATGGATGTTTGAGTGCAGCAATTTTCCTCCGGGACTCTAGCGAATGGAAAGAAAGCATCCCTAGAAGAAAACGAGTTGGGTAATGAATAACAATTATTCTACACACCGCGCAGTCCACACGACTATTCTCCGCCTGAGCAGATACGCGAAAGTTAATGTATTTATACCATTGTTACCATCGTTTATCGATAGATGTCTCTGTGGTATATATTCAAAGTATGGATATTATTATTTTTATGATTCAATCAGTCAACATTTATTGACAAGCTTTTTTTTATATTATTATTAGTTACCGACAGTCTTTTTATTTAGTAAGTACCACTCGGGTTTCAAACCGAACTATAGACTGAATGGATGAAAACAAACTCTTGTATATCTAGTCTTGAGGGCAGGGATCTAGCAACAGTGTCTTCAATAAAATACTTGGGCCACATCCTCACAGATGACCTACGTGACATTGAAGACATAGAACGGCAAAGAAGAGCAATAAGCGTTCGGAGCGGTATGCTTTCTCGGAGGTTCTACCATTGTAGTAATGCTGTCAGGAAAGTGCTATTCAAAGCACACTGTATGGCACTGTATACCTCAGAACTCTGGTCTAACTATCCTAAACGAGAGTGGGAGAAGCTCAAAGTTGCGTATAATAACTCATACCGCCAACTTATGCAACTCCCTAGATTTTGTAGCGCATCTGACATGTTTGTGGAGGGCGGAGTCCATTCATTTCCAGCATTATTGCGACACCATGTTGCCGGCTTCTGGAGCAGGATAAGGAGGTCCAACAACATCATCATCCTGGCTGCTTCTGAATGGCTCAACTCCTCCCTGAGCCATCGATGGATGGAGATGGTGCACCAACCACCATGAAATACTATTTTATTTTATTTTAATTTTTATTTGACCTTCACTTAATTAAAACTTTGTTCGATGCTATGTATTTAAAAATATGGCAGATTGGGTATTGCACAACCCACCCAATCCTGCTGGAATAAAAACTTTATTATTATTATTATATCCTAACTTAGGTTTAGTAAAACATTATCTTTATTACAATGAACGGTGTCCTGCAGAAAGAGATTGCTTGTGGACTCTGGAGCGTCCTTTAACGCGAAATATCTGGGACTCACAAATCTACTCGATCAAAAGAAAGCTAAACTCTACAACAACTGTATCGTCCCTATTCTTCTTTACGGTTGTAAATCTTGACCTCTCACCAAGACCCATTGCAGCCGTTTATTGGGATTCGAGAACAGATGTAAAATATATAGAAAGCGTAGAATAGTGGGTGTACGATCGCTTGACTATTTGAGGAATGACAACATAAGAAAGCGAACAAAGGCGTCTTTTAATTATAAGTATATAACACTTTTTGATTGACTGTATAAAAACTCTGACTGGGACATTATGACAGTATGATGATTTTTTACCTCAATTATTTATTTTTTATTTATTTTCCTTCAATGACATTACAAAATATACAATTTTATTTCGTTACTGAAGCGTAAATGTGAGAATGTAAATGTATTGACATATTAAGTGTCAATGATCTCACACTCAGAACAAGTGTCAATAGTTAGGATTTGTGACAACAAAAACCATGCCATAAGTATATCATGGTTGACACACAAATAACACGGCATTATTGTCACAAAATTAAACGTCCAACATTTCGCATCCGTCCACACCAGCACTGAATCTGAAGCAATATTACACTAAATATGTCGATATCTTCACTAAAGTTGGTTTAACCACTGTTCACTGCGATTCTTTCGTCTTACGCGTATCCAGGGTTGAACGATGGTTCTTAGGCCACACTTCAGGCTCCATGAGGGAGTCCAGCGAAGTCGCGATGACCCCGACTTTGAAAGATGTTCACAGCGTCCGTCCGATTATCACCATGTCCGCTTTCCTAACTTGAGCGTACAGCCGTCACGAACTTCCACCACAAAGCTCTGTCATCCGTTATGGTCCTCGCCTCATCCCATTTCAGTTCCGTCTCCCGCAGCTCTGTTGCACATATTTTACGCATAGTTCCCGACGGCCTTCCAGAACGGCGCAAGCCCGGGGGCTTAAAGAAAAGGCAGATAATTAATGCTCTCTTGCAACATACGAAGTATCTATTTTTACACAGGTATCAGGACACACAACTTTAGTACCTGGACTATAACATATGTTACTACTCAATATACAGACTTTTATGACAACAATTCATCACGGCCATACTTTGCAGTTAAAGGAGCAAAGTGTAATAATAAGAAAAATGTATAAAAATAAGTAATATATTACTTTATTAATGATGATTACACTTGATTTGTCCCTGTTTCTGATCGACATACACAGACATACGGGTCTGCCCACGCATCCCGTCCCAGCCGAACATTTGCATAAAAAGAAATAATGACACGTGAAAGGAAAACGACCATCCGCCGAACAGAGGGCGGCACGCGATTCGCAAGATTTACCCATTAAACAGATCTCTGCTAAATGTCGTACAGGTACGAGCATAATGCTGCTAAATATCATATTAAGAACAGATTCCAACTAAATGACACATTACAAGAAGATCACTTTTTAGACGTAATACACGCGGCTCACAAAAGGGCAGTTCTCCTAATAGATAATGGCAGACTTACGTCTAACGTATCAAATGTAACAATCTTTGGAGCACAGACGTAAGATTACGTCACATAGTTTTTTCTACAGTTTTTAGAAGAGTCGTTGCTCGTGTGAACGAAAATGATTCATTCTTCTTGCATCCACTCACAACCGACAGTCTTGTTTTATACTTTTATTATATGTTATTTTTTCAAAGTATTTTTTTTAGAAAAATATGGTTGCGCTAGGTACCTTGCAAGTTACACACAAGGTTAGATTATGCGAAGTGATAAAACATTTAAAGATCATTGTTCCGGGACCGAGATCGCGGTGCCGATATTACAGTGTCAGCTAAATGGTGATGCCGGAATACCAAGGTTCCGGCACTGAGGATAAATCCAAAGACTTTTATTGAATTGGTACTAATTTATTTCATAATATACCCCTTTTATATCTTAGTATACAACATTTATGAAATTAATATTAATACATTGAATTTCATACACCGAAAAATCCTCGATACCTGTTGTTTTGAACCTTGATCCCCTCAATTTACATAGAGTGGAAAAATATTGTGATGGTCAATGCTCTGTGTCGTACCCGACTGTATGAATCGACAGATTCCATTTATTCAAGATAGAGAGTTTAATGATAATTATTACTTTAAAGACTTTTGGATGTTTAATTCAAAGCAATGATGTTCAAAATAACGTTTTGAACAATCATATAATTCTATTTCATGTCGGCTTCGTTAACCGCGCGCGTAATTCCAACAATGTAGTTTAACAGCAAAGAACCGTCAGAACTAAGCATCAGTTCAGGAAGATCCTCCCAATAAATGGCACAGACTCCCATGCGACAACACAGAACACGTCTCCAGTTCTAATGAATGATGCACTCGTTAAGACGAGTGCATCATTCATTATTAATCATTCATTATTAATAAAAAAAAAATACATTTACATGGTTATATACGGCGAGGACATCTTATATACTTGCTGAACTCTATATACTGTTTATTTCTGCCGGTGCGGTCGGTGCTCTTCGGAACTTAAATAACTAATTCCTCCTACACCCACCCATAACCGACAAACTCGTCTTACAGTTGCCGAACATCCATACACGGTTAATGTGTGTCGACCAAGAACTAGCAGTTTCCAAAGTTCCTTCTTTAATGCTACCGGTAAGCTTTAGAATGCTCTTCCAGCGTCTGTGTTTCCTTCTTCCTACAATCTGGATCTCTTCAAGAAACAGATAAATATACACTTGCAAGCTTCCCAACCCACACACAAACAAGAACACACCACACGTTTTCCGCATGCAGCGCCCAGCCTCCCTGGCTGAGCGTCATATAGTGCACTCGTCTTGACCGGTTGTGCTCTCCTGCATGCGATTACATAAAAAAAAATGTCTAAAAATATTTGGCGGCTTCCAAAATTCATTCTTAAATGTCGCTTTTACGCTCTGGAATGATATTCCAGAATCTATGTTTTCTTTCTCGTACAAACTGGAACTTATTAAGAAACATATTAATGTACACTTGCAATCTCTCCAACGCAAACACAAATGCAAATATAGCACACATTTCTCGCATGCAGCGACAAGAGAATTGGCAAAACGTCACATCACACATCTCGATTACTAATCAAGAGAAATTACCTCACTTTCTACATTTATGACAAGAGTTTCGATGCTCCAATGCATCTCTCGGTCCGCAGTGAACGGGTTAATATGCAAATCTAGATGCAATTTTCGTTCGCGAATAATTCAGCTGCATTCAACCGCGTGTAGGTCATTGATTTGGCCGATCGTCTCGACGATCATCGCGTGCAAAATAAACCAATCCTTCCGACTACTCCTCAACAACCAATCAACTTACTGTGCAACTTAACTCCCTTTAAAACTACAAGTTTTCGTTTAATATCATAACACATTAACATCCTTCTCTCTAAATTAGTTATTGAATTGCGTGGTGGCAGGATGAGGAGCAGATTAACAACACAATGATTTTGAAAGCACATTGACATATGTATTTCGATAACTTTACAAACTTCTGGCCCGGACCTAGTCACATTCAGGCCGGACCAACAACAACACGACCTTTTCGCGGTCGGCACACAACTCACTGGGGACCGGCCGTTATCGGTGGCACCCAGCGCCGCAAGTGGCAATCTATATAACTAACTTCACACCCGTGACCGCACTTGTCTAAAATGCCAATAAGGCGACACATAGATGTATGACAAGCGAACAGAAATAAGAGACAAAATATTGTATATCGAGTTTTTTGGTACCAGTCAACACGGACTATATCATGCTGATGTCACAATTTATCCGGCATCTGCTTAAAAAAATCCATGTCCGTTACCCTAACTGGATATTAAGGAAGTCATGAAACGTCACTACAAAGCCATGTCAGCTGCTTTCGTCCTCAACTCATCCTATCAGCTAGACCATAGGTTCCCAAACTTATTTCACTCGTGGACCCCTTGACACGATTTTCGGTTATCCGTGGACCCCCTAATCATCATCATCATCAGCCTGTGTCCGTCCACTGTTGAACGTAGGCCTCCCGCATGACTAGGCCTCCCGCATGAGTTAGGCCTCCCGCATGAGTTAGGCCTCCCCCTGATGATATTGTGGCTTTTCGGTTGAGCCGTGTGTGGTGAACTTCTTTCAACCACCATAGCAGGGGGTCTTCTTCAGGATTAATAATTTATTTAGTTTTAAGTTGGTTTATTCAGATTATACATTTTTTTATCTTTAAAAATATATATAATCTGAATAAACCAACTCAAAACTAAATAAATTTATTAATCCTGAAGAAGACCCTGCAATGGCGGTCAAAATATTGGTTGAAGGAAGTTCACCACACACGGCTCAACCCAAAAGCCACAATATCACTTCAGGTACATATCCTTGTTCTCATTGTTATGTGACGACGTCAGTTCTGTTTGTCAATAGTTTATAGAACTTTTTACCTTTTCGATCACTTTTTTATATCAGTGATCGCTTTAATTTCCCGAGGCAGACTATTGAAGTTTACTACTCCATTATATTTGTAACAATTTTGTAAATTAAAATTGTAACGAACCCAATCATAATTTACGATCTGTTACAACTAGGCGAAAAATAAATGCATTTAATGGGAGGGATGAACTTGATGATTTAATAATAGTTTTTCAACATTTGGCATCAATTTCGTGAGATTTAATCTCAAATCTCCTCGTTTGATGATATCCAGTTTGTTTCTTTTTTTGTTATGAGATTGGCAACTGCACTGAAACCCCTTTCCACTAGGTATGAAGATGAAAAAGCAAGTAAAAACTTTCTCGTAATATTCCACAATGCGGGATAAGTGACAGGTATCTCTTTTTGAAGCCAGAATTGCTGATATCCTTTATTAAACTGTGCTTTGAGTTCTTCGTTAGTTGATATTCCGATTATTTCCTCTTGTAATAAGACATTTGTTTCTTCAATGTCACCACCATATGGATTTATTATCCACTGTGGTATTACCATCGTCAAAATATCCTCAAACCTTGTTTCAAAGTCTGAATATAGGGCATTTAAATGTTGAACGTAGGTTGAAATATCGTCTTCCTGGCAGCTTATCTGTGACAGATTGGGGAACTGGGAAAATTCGCCCCGTCCAATATTTTGCTTCCTTAGCTTTATTCTGGCAAGAAACGCTAAAATGATGGACTTTGTTTGAATCAAATTAAGACTGTCACCTTGTAATTGCAAGTTAACCGCATTAAATTTAGCAAACAAATCTGTTAAATAGGCAATGTCCGTTTTCCACATCATTGAGTTTTCTTTTAAAAATTCTATCTTTATCACCCAGAAACTCTAAAATAGTGTCAAAGAGAGCAAAAAAATCTTGTCAAGCACAATCCTTTCGACAGCCAGCGCACTTTGGTGTGAAGGAGTAAATGATGAAAGTTCTCATCATTTTCGTCACACAAATGCGCAAATAGCCGCGTATGCAACGCATTGATTCAGATTCGGTTTACAGCATCAACGACTAATTGAAGAGATTCATGCAATCTAATATTCAGATTTTTAGCAACTAAATGTTGTCGATGAATGACACAGTGTATTGCTAACACCCCGGGTACATTTTGTTTTAAATAGCTTATAAAGCCACGATAACGCCCAACCATGGCAGGATCTCCATCTGTAGCAACTGACATAATATTTGACAAAGGAATTTCTTTTTCTGTGAAGCAATCCTTCAAAACATGAAATATTGATTCGCCTTTAGTGGCGGTTGGCAAAGTTCTCGCAAATAGCAGTTCTTCGTGGATTTCTTGATCCATAATAAAACTAGTATATGCCAATAATAATGCTTCAACTTTATGATGAGTGAACTTTACCTGATAAGGTAAAGTTGACTAATCCAGCTGTAGAGAGAAATGAGTCGTTTGCAAATAATTGCACAAGAAACATTCAATATCATAACTCATTTCATCAAAACGTCTTTGAACTGTGTTGTTGCTTAAAGGAATTTTGTTAATTATATCAGATGCAGGTTGGTGTAAAACAGTTTTTAAAACCTCTTCGACTGCTGGCAAAATTAACTTTTCTCCGATAGTATGCGGTTTTCCAGATTTTGCTATAAGTAACGATATATTGTACGACGCCCGCAAACCATCATCGTTTCTTTTTGACGTCGAGCCGAACATTTCGTGTAGCGAAGGTACCATCACTTTATTTTTGAGTGCTTAAAAGTATTCCAAATCTTTATCTGTTTTATCAGGGTGACATCTTTTCAGGTGAATCTCCAGCTTGGATGGTTTCATAGATTCATTGGTTAAAACTTTGTTGCATAAAAGGCACAAAGGCAATTGTTTGTTCGACTGTGATGGAATGAAGCCAAACTTCAAATAATCGACATTGTACTGTCTACATTTCTTTTTAGATTCGGCCATGTTTAGTATCAGTTATCTGTTGACAAAATAATTATATATACAAATTAGACATAGCAATAATAAAATCATTTTAAATATGTATACGGAAATATTATAATATCGATTGTTTAAAAGTTAACTATTGAGGAGTGTGTGTATATTTGAATATTAAACTTACATTACGAGTTGATGGAAGACTGGGGGCGGGGCAGGGGCAACTGCTCACGTCTTATTAGTCGATCTTATATATATACGATCCTATAACCCAAAGTACAATGGAAAAGCTTTGTGGCTTAGTATCGCAAAATATAAGTATACTTATATTAATCAACTTGTAAAGAACAGAATAACAAGAGCGAGTTATAGGTCAATACAGTAGGTATCAAAGATAGATTCTGTGTCCCAATTGTAAACTACCCTTGTTTATATACCCATGGACCAAATAACGTCAGTCTCGCCTTTCTTGATTTTGGCGACAGGCACATTTTTATTGTTTCCTGTCCTAAATAGAATTTCAGAAAAAGGGCAACTTTTATTTATTTATTGTTTTACAATAGCCAAGCTTTCTCGTAAAAACATACGTGATAATCGTGTGAACACATAGTGCAGTGTGGTAATTAGAGATACTCATAATACTTTATTGCATTTTTATGAGGGTGTTATTTAAAAAGAGAGATGTACCCTATTGTATTAGTTCTCCTCTAAGGCTCCAGAAGAAATCTCACTTCAAGTTCGTGTCAGAACATTAAAGCTGCGGATTATAATTTAATAGTATTTGAAAAAAAATGCACTTCACTTATATTTAATTGCTCAATAACATTTAACTTTTCTCTGGAAGCGAAAACTATAAAGCAATAATAATTAAGTAATTTGTGTTCTTCGGTGTCGGCGAGTAACAAGATCCTGGCCATATAACAAAATTAGACAGAACCGGCGGTGAGATGCGATTCGCTTTGTAGACCTCCATTTAAATAAGGGTTGGACTCCAACCCGTATTTTAATTATTTTTGTCTCAGGCTAAGAAATTAATTGTATGCACTTTAAAATATTTACATCACACATATCTCATTTATATATTGCTATTTATTGTAACTTCCAAATTAATACTGATGTATCAAAATTTTTAATAATTTTATATTGAACCCTCCGTGGACCCCTTAACGATGTTCATGGACCCCCAAATCAATTTTAATTTTCCATGGACCCCCTGGATGATCCCATGGACCCCTGGGGGTCCATGTGGACCACTTTGGGAACCACTGAGCTAGACCTTTCGAAGCTCCGTCAAGTACATTCTGCCCAACCAACTACCAAGTAACCACTATCAAACTACTATCCGGCAAGTATTCAATAACTACCCAATCAATCACTCCCCAATAGTTTTAAGCACCGTCCAAACTAGCTCCAAACCACTGCCTTATCATTTCTTAAACACCTCATATTATCTAGCAATATCTTCAGACATATCTAACTCCGCCTAAAGCTTCAGTCACACTATTCTGCTTGATAGCGCTACCAGCAGCTTGTAAACACAGACGATAACTCTTTATTATCATCATTAATATGTTCGCTTCCATAACTGGAGCATATTGCATTTACGAACTGCCGCCACAAAGCGTCAGCTGCCATATTATTCACCTTATCCCATATAAGGTTCCTGATGTACATTATATGTATAGCTCTCGACTGCCTTCCAAGGCGGCGCGAGAACGTAGGCTCAAATAAAAGTATGCTATACTTTATGCTCTCCTGCGGCATCCTTAATACTTTTCTAACAAGGTGACCTTCGCCTCTTGAGCAACTGTAGTATGAAAGGCTGCCTTGTTCACTCTCTCACGTCGTCATTCTTCATAAAGTCAAACCATCGTATACTCCGGCATTCTTTCTTGATGAGATGCTTGACAGCCGTGAAAAAAGAATGCGGACTAAGCAAGCGCTGCATCCACGACGTAAAGCTGCGGTTCGTGTAAATTTGATGTCAGTCATAGTCTTTTAATCAAAAATTGACGTACACAAAATTCAACCCGTGAACGCCACATAATCATAGTGTGTCCCATAGTGAATACTGGGCTATAGACGTTGGCAGATCAACAATCCATAAACTCCGCTTAAACATACTCAAAAATGTAATGAGATTTCTCAATTACCCTCTGTGTAAACATATTTAAGGAATAATTCATAAATAAGTGAAAAAGAAACATTATTCGAAAAGAAACATAAATGTTGGTTGCTTACATGATTTAATTAATCTTCTTTCCATTACTTAGTACACATACTTAATTGTGTTTGTTTAAAATTATTAAGTATAAGCCGGTCTCGCTTCCAAAAAACTAGGTGTAATAAATAGATCACGTCGGTATTTCAACGATAAACAACTTTTTCTTCTATATAAAGGACAAATCCGACCTATCCTTAAATACGGCAGTCACCTTTGGATTGGAGCCTCAAAATACCTTCTAAACTTAATTGACTCAGTTCAAATAAGAGCAATTCGTTGGATAAACAATGACACTCTTACGTCTAACCTGCAATCAATGGAACAGGCGTAAGATTGGTTCACTTAGTCTTTTCTACTGATATTACCACGGTCGCTGCTCTTCGGAACTTAAAGAACTAATTCTTCCTGCACCCACCCATAACCCAACAAACTCGTCTTACACTTGCCAAACACAGTTAATGTGTGTCGACCAAGAACTGGCAGTTTCCAAAGTTCCTTCCTTAATGCCACCGGTAAGCTATGGAATGCTTTTCCAGCGTCTGTGTTTCCTCCTTTCTACAATCTGGATCTATTCAAGAAACAGATAAATATACACTTGCAATCTCCCCGAACCCACTCACAAACACGAACACAACACTCGTTTCCTGCATGCAGCGTCCAGCCTTCCTGGCTGAGCGTCATAGAGTGCACTGGTCTTGACCGGGTGTGCTCTCCTGCATGCGATTACAAAAAAAAAATGTCACACATATACCATAATACATATCCGTAAAAACATGTTTTTTAATAATGCGCTTTAAATTAACCGATTAAAATTCCAAATAATGGACACTTACTCATTAGTGTCGTCTTATTAATGGCTAGCGTGTACTGCATATTTAAAAGCATCATAAACATGAAACAAAAACTAATAAAAGCGCCATGATGAGGACTTATATGGGCCTGAATTATACAAGGCATCCATCTCCGGGGAGCTTATAGGCTGCTCGCGAACCCTATAAAAGAAGCCCTGGCCGCTAATGGTGACTGTGGGCGGTACTAAACGTAGACTCGCGTAAAAAGTTGTTTCAAAATAGGGTAGCTATCGTTTTAACTAGCCATGAAATTTACAATAAACATATATTTTTTATCATATTATGTATCTTTTTCAAAATGAGCATATTCGGGTGGCCCCCATACCTGAAAAGATAAGGGAAAACCGCCTAAGATGGTATGGGCATGTGACACGGAGAGATAAGGAAGACCACAGGCAACCTGGACTGCAACTGTAAACAAGGATCTGAAAACTCTGGGCTTGACCAAGAATGCAACGCAGGACAGACAGACATGGCTAATGTTCACAAGAAGAGCCGACCCCAGATGATGGGAAATGGCGAGGCTAAAGAAGATGTATCTTTTTTCAGACGGGATAGTCAAGTGGTTAAAGCATTTGCTTGTCACTCAGACGCCGTCGGTTTAAAACCCGACAATGCTTGATTTTTTTAAATCAAATAAATCAAATCTAAGCTCAATGTATGCCTGAAGAAGTGATGAACCACCTTTTAAGAACAAAAAAAATGTCCAAGCCTCCTGATAATTGATAATTGAACACCCAAATATTTATCTGGTTCTACAGCCACAGTACATGCAAGTTCACGGGTTCCTGCCCTGGAGGCTCCCATGAACCATAATTGTTCCCATGTGGACCTCTGAGATACAAAGTATTCTGGGACAAGGCATAGACAATATCAACTTACAGAACTGTGAAGCAGCAATTTGCGGTGTCCATATTCTCCATATATGATGTGAATATGGTAAAAAAATGTATATTTTACTCCTTGAACGTTTTTATCAAATGCGTTTGCACAATAACTGACTTCTATAACTTACACCCTTATACAGATACATTTCTTGACTAAAGGTAACAAACTTACAAAAACAACTTTTTCTTTACCTACCTACTTACCTACTTAACTTTTACAACTTACTTTAAAATGTAAGCTTCTTTAAAACACATTAGTGGCCTCAGGTGTCCACATGAACAGACATCTTGTACTTGTGTGCTAAGATTTCTTTGCTAAAAAATAATTTCTTTTCAATATGTACCAGCATGTGAAATGAGTATAGTACTTGAAATCAAAATATTTCTACTACTTTCTTAAAAAATAACTTTATTCAAATGGACATGCTTGCTAAATCTAATCAAAAATATTATGTTCATCGATAACGTTAACGTAAACAACGCGTATTTAGAATTATTTTAATAAAAGAAACATTCTAAGGAAAGATTTTATAAAAAAAAACATTGAATTTGTATTATGTTTCCTTATCGGTAAAATAAAGCCAATCTTTGAAATCAGATATTATTTAGATTTAATTAATCATAGCATTAAAATGACGTCAAAGTGAAGCAAAGAACTTTAGTCAACTAATATATAAATATAGAAATATTAACTAGCAATTTGTCACGTGACATTCTTTCGGTTAATCATTGAAAACAATAAATATGTTATAATTAACTAATAATTAAGCTTGTGAATAAATGTCGACTGATTGAATAATAAAAAATAATAATATACACACTCTGAATATATACTATAGAGACACCTATCGTTGTACGATGGTAACAATGGTATAAATACAAATTATTCGGCCCAACAGTTCGGGCATAAGATGGTCAAGTGGTCTAGGGTGATGAACTTGAGCAATGGTTGGTTCCAATTATTATTATTATATTAGTATTTGTATAGCGCTCTTTTATGAACGAATGATCATTCCAAAAGCGCTTCTTTGCCTCTCTGAGTAAAAAGGTGGGTCTTGAGTCTGCTTCTATTATGCTTTCCGGTAGCGAGTTCCAGGTCATTGGTGCAGCGTAGCTGAAAGCCCGATTGCCAAAGACCGTGCTAGGACTACCTCCCGTCAGCTGCAGGGTGCTTCTATTTGCTCTAGCCGATCTGAGTGTCTCTCCACGCGCGCTTATTTCTGAAAGCTTGATAAGTTCTGTCAAATAGCCCGGTGCAGTTCCGTTGAGTTCTGCCGATATATTTTTCTGAACGAACTGATGCGTATAAACAATTCGATGTATAGTATGTGTATATTTAATTACTTATAATAAATATTTGTCCAAATGTTTACATGTGCCACTTATGTTAGCAATTGTGTCGACACTAATGAGCTAAGTTCATAATATGTTTGATACTATGGTCATCCTAGTTGTAGGGCATACATACCGAGCGAATATTTATATTTGTTTCCCTTTTATAAAGCCCGTCTGCGATTAACTAGTTATTGAGTTTTTATTAAGTTGTAATCAAAACCACTTCTTCTTCTTCTCTTACCGCCGCTGCTTCTACGCATGCGCCTTCATATCATTATAACCGACCATAAATAATGACGAAACGTCTCAATATCATACGCACTTTATTGCTGCTTAAATACTCGTTACTGTTTTGTATCATTAAAGTACACTCATTTGAATTTAATCGAACATATACAGAGAAACCTCGATTTTACGTTTCTGCCGATAATCCAAAAACGATAAATGTGGAAATATTTTATTTCATGTAAGCACATACAGGAGAATACCATTTTTTTACAACACCAATTTTCAGTTTTATTTTCACACATCATTTTTGTGCAATTCATTACGAAGAGTACTTTATATGCACAGTTGTTGACGACCATTACAGACAATGCTAATTTAAGTTTGTGATATTTTTTTATGTAAGCACATACAGGAGAATACCGACAGTTGGCGACAGTACTTCTGAAGTCTCAACTGTGGAATTATATGACGCTTACCATGCTGCATATGGCTAAGCGCTGCATTTGGTGTGTTGATCCGCCAACGTCATAGACTACAGCCTGAGATTCAAGCCACATCCTTTATTATAACAGGAATTTACTACGAATGGGTGGTCTTCACGGGACGACTTTCGTCTACCACCAATTTCAATTGATAGGCTATGACTGGCATTTTACGGGTGAGGGATCAAATTCACTCCAACCGGTGTTTTTTAGAGCTCAAGTGTGTGCAGGTATGTATTGTGATTTTTTTGTGTCGAAAATAAATAGATCGGTATCATTTAAGTTATAAGCTACAATATAATACATCATATCATTTTATATTGACAATAGCTCCCATGGAATAAAATTGATTTGTAAACGGCCTGCCAGTGATAAATTCATTTCTTTGAAGTCTATCATTAAAATTGGAATAATTTCAAACCTGAAGGACTCTGAAGGTTTTTTATGCGATGCCTTTGCAGCGGCGCGGAGACAATGGAAATGCAATAATAGATGCTGCGACAGAGACGTATCAAGGAGTTTCCGTCGAGAATACCTTAAATCTTCATTATCTAGATTTGAGTGACTCTTTGCTCTTATTAGAAGTACACAAAGGTCCCATAACTCCACAAATTATTGTACACACTATACTTCGTTCCTAATAGCCTCAAAAGGGTGTCTTAAATAAAAACAGTTAATACAGGGTGGACCAATAACATCTTAACTTTTAAAAAGCCTGTTACTTCTGCAAAAATGTAGGTGTTTGTGCAAAAAGGGTGCCATACGCGATAACGGCCAATAGGGATTAAGTGTAATGGCGTCAATTAATAGAGCACAATGTATGTTCTGCGTTTTCGAGTACTATCGAATCAACGATTCCGCGACCGAAGCTAGACGGAAATTTTGTTCTCATTAAATGACTTCTTAGGTTTTCACGACCAGATTTGATATTATGGTTTTTGTTTTAGCCGTGTGTGGCGAATTTCTTCTATCTGATATTCTATCCAAAGTCATCAACCCTGAAGAAGACCCCTGCAATGGCGGTCGAAATATCAGATAAAAGAAATTCGCCACACACGGCTAAACCTAAAAGCCACAATGCATTGTTCACATTTACAAAATTGGGAAGGTAGGAGTTTGGAAAATTATTGAACAGGTTTTATGAAATCTTAATAATTAACTTGATATATGATTTTTTTTTAATTTTTATTAGAATATTATTTTATTATTTCAATATTCTAATCTACTTTTATAGATCATTGACTATATTACAATATTATTATTAATTAAATATACATATATGTACTATAACATCTATCGTACGATGATAACAAAGATATAAATACTAGTTTCAACGCGAGTCGGTCTAGGCATAGCAATAGCCCAGTTGGCTGAGCGGTATGAATACCTGGGCATAGTTGGTTTCCAAGGTCCGCGGTTCGCATCCCGCTTCTGCCGTTATTTTTGTGCTTGGATTAACGCGTTGAAAAAAGAATTTTATGTATAGTATATGTATATTTAATTAATAATTAACTTGATATTCCCAAGGCATTGAGACGCTCTCAGACAATCAAACATTCGAGTATGAATCCAAAATAAGGTTGCTTAACTTCGATAATCCGACTGAACAACCTTTAAGATTATTGATTACATTTGAACTTAATTTATTGGTCCAGTTATATGGAAAAAAATATATATCCAATATATATTTTTATTATTTTACGTAAAACAGGGATGTTCAGTCGGTTTAATTATTGCTACTAGCAACATTGCTCTTATGAACGTTTTCAATTGATCTCGTTATCACCTTATAATCAAAGCATGAACCGTAAAACCTTTTCAATGATCCCTACAAATTATCGACAAAGGTTTATATGTCTACTCAGGTCAAACAAAGCAGATATTTCCATCATCTATGTTTTGGTCCACATACAGTCTGAATTTCCCCGAAAAGGAGATTGAAAAAACATTGGTCTAACCTTCAATCACCAGGCGTACACAGCACTACACATTCTTCCCCGCACAGCGTCTAGCCAATCCAGTTTATAATCATCAGTCAAAAAGACAATCACAAACACTAAAAGTCTCTACTCATGTTATTGAATCAATTTATAGTAAACAAAATAAATACTGATATTGTGGCTTTTGGGTTTAGCCGTTTATGGCGAATTTCTTCTATTCGATATTTCGAACGCTATTGCAGGGTTCTTCTTCAGGGTTGATGACTTTGTTGTGAGTTGGTGTCAGGAGGTAGTTGAGCCGTCAGCTAAACGCACCTCCACGAGAGTCATGTCGGGTAATCGTGTACGGTGGGTATGTTCTAAGAAGAGTACCTCCACAAACGTCATGTCGGACTGTGGTTGTCCTTGCTTGTCTGTATAGGTTTTTGAGTAAGTGCTAGAGGCGGAAGCCATGCTGTTTTGAGAATCAAGCCGTCATCCCTGTTGATGTTGATGGGATGTCTTTTGATTTCAATTGCATCCCTTACTAGGCGTGCATGTTTTCCTTGCGTTCGAGCCACGATTTTGGGTTCTTTATATCGGGAAATTCGCCACACACGGCTAAGCCCAGAAGCCACAATATCAAATCTGGCCGTGAAAACCTAAGAAGTTATTTAAAATAAATACTCGTACAAGCGGCTAAACGATGACATAAAATATGATATAAAAGTACTAAAAGATACATTAACAATAATTCTAAGTAAATGTCTTTCGTTGGAACACAAAAAAGGGGATAAATCACTGCTCAAAAACTACCGACCCATTTCCCTTCTTTCCCATGTGTATAAAGTATTCTCCAGAATTTTAACAAACAGGCTGACGGGTCGATTTGATGAATTTCAACCTCGAGAGCAAGCTGGGTTTGGGAAAGGCTTTAGTACAATTGATCATATCCACACGCTAAGACAAATCATTCAGAAAACCGAAGAATATAATCAGCCACTCTGCCTCGCCTTTGTAGACTATGAAAAGGCATTTGACTCAATCGAGACTTGGGCAGTGCTAGATTCACTACAACGCTGCAAAATAGACTATCGGTATATAGAGATAATAAAATCTCTTTACAAATCTGCAACAATGATGGTCCAGCTCCATGATAGCACTAACAATATTTCTATAAACAAAGGTGTTAGACAAGGAGATGTTATATCTCCAAAACTCTTCACAAACGCCCTAGAAGATATTTTTAAACTGCTATCCTGGACAAAATGTGGAATAAATATTAACGGAGAGTACATTTCTCACCTCCGATTTAGTCATATTTCACAGACCTTTGATCCTATTTCCATTGGAGGAACAGAAATAGAGGTTGTAAACGACTATACCTATCTGGGACAAGTAATACAACTAGGGCGAAATAACTTCTCAAAAGAAATCGACAGGCGCATACAACTGGGATGGGCAGCATTTGGAAAACTAAAGTACATTTTAAAGCGAAAATTCCGCAATGCCTTAAAACTAAGGCGTTTAACCAATGCGTCCTCCCTGTATTAACTTATGGCGCAGAGACGTGGAATCTGACAGCAAGTCTTACCCATAAAATAAAAGTCACCCAGCGTGCTATGGAGAGATCCATGCTCGGAGTGTCGCTAAAAGATAGAATCCGAAACGAGGAAATACGCAGAAGAACTCAAGTAGTGGATGCTACCCAACGAATAGGCACACTCAAGTGGCAATGGGCAGGTCATATCTGTCGAAGAGACGACGGTCGATGGGGAAGAAAAGTGGATTGGCAAACGAAGCATTGGCCGACCCCTACAAGATGGACTGACGATATAAGAAGAATAGCGGGAGTGACCTGGATGCGGAAGGCGGAGGATCGAAGAGGATGGAGACTCATGCGGGAGGCCTACGTTCAACAGTGGACGGACACAGGCTGATGATGATGATGATGATGTCTTTCGTTGATAATAATGCATTGTTTGATAGACAATTTATTTTATTTATTTTATTTTATTTTATTTTATTTTATTTTATTTTATTTTATTAACGGCCTAGACCCTAGGCCAATACATACGGTTTTAAAATAGAAAATACAATAAATGAAATGGTAAAACAGAACAATATAATAGCTAAGACAATACATTTAGACAAAACATAAACATGAGTAAAAAAAACAGAACTACTACATTAGTAGAGGGATCTGCGACATGCTGGAAGGTCCACCCCGAAAAAGTCCAAGTCACTAGAGGAGTTAACCAGTCTACACATTCTTAACATATGAGAATAGAATCCATAGTTGGTTTTGGATGTCCTTACATGTAGCAGGTCACTGCCTCTAGTGAACCGGAAGGGGACATTGAACGTAATTTCCTGCAATAATGTCGAGTCATCGATTATGGAGTTCATAATTTTAAAAATAAACAGCAAGTCAGTCACTGTTCTACGTCTCTCCAATGTTGATACATTAAGTCGCCTCTCTATATCTTCATAGGAGTAGCTACCTCTCTCAAGGCCGATCAGTCGTGCAACTCTTGACAAGAAGCGATGTTGGACTGATTCAATCTGGTCGATATGAGTTCGATAGTAAGGAGACCATATAACGCTAGCATATTCTAGCTGCGGACGAATCAGAGAACAGTAAAGGACCTTGATGGAGCTCAGGTTTTTACAATCCTTAGTGATTGTATTGATAAAACCTAGAAGTTTAAGGGACTTGTTCACAATACCATCAATATGGTTTTTTTTTTAATTTAAGACCACAATGCAACAAAAGTATACATAAAAGGATGAGATGCTTTTTTATACGTCATTCTTAGATAAATTTCTGTCCAAACCGGTCGTCGAATTACTCACTACCTAGCAACTACGTAGAATTTTATTGCAATCCAAGAACGATTGAATTATTCTACTGTCTGTTGAGTCATGTCTCTCATGACTGAGCTTTCTGTCATCAAAAACCTCGCATAAGTATGCCATCATTGGTGCTTTCATGGAAAAATACTGTCATGAGATTCAAAAAATTTCCACACCGCAATAGTCCACTGACTCATTTTTTATATACACAAGCTATGCTCCCACCTTACAGATAGATATTACTTTCAGACAGTTGAAATATAGATGCTTTACTACGCACTATTATATGATAAAAATACATAATCACTTTGATATATGTGTTATTTATGAAGCACTTATACACACATAATCATGTTTCATTTTTTACTTTGAGTTTTGATTTTAACCATTTTAAGTGCAATAGTTTTACATCAAATAGCAACTCGATGCCATTTTGAAAGTAGGTCACAATCTTGTTTTTCTATTAATTATACATAATACTCGTATGAACGGAGAATTCATTTGATATGACAAAAAACATTTAGAAATGATTACACGGTTCTGATACTGATTACTAAGTGCGAGAAAGTAAGATCAATTTAACAAGTTTGGAAGAACAGTTACCACGATAACAGCAATAGAAAAAACTTAGTAAACCTACTTATCCATGTGCCACTGTAAAAAGAACAGACGATAGATTGCGATTTTTTATTTGGATTACTGTAGTCTTTGTAAAGAAGACCAAAAATGATCGATTACCGAAAAAAAATGTAGAACTAAATTTTTGCCAAGTTGACGGGGACCGTTTCCTTAATATTGGCTATGTTTACTAACGGAGGGAGTAGTTTCTTAACATAACTATTTTTCGATTAAATTAATTAAATCCATCAGGTAATTTGCTACTTTTACACGCTTCATGAAAACCCTCCCTGTCCCGTCCTGTTTTTGGAGACCCAGATGGGGACCCGTTACTGGGCGCACGCAAAAAGCTACTTGTTAGAGAGTGGCCTTCCCGTGATTCTAGGTCCATCAGTTAGATGTCAAATAGACCTCAGTCTAAGGCTACGAAGTTAGTATACTACAGCGAGTCTCGAATTGCCTTCTTTGGTAACACGTTGCTAACCACGAAATACGTGGGAATGGATAAGGAAGTGCTGAGGTTGGAAAATTGTATCTGCAAATGGCAGACATCAGGTAGGAGTCATTAATGTAATTTGTGCGACTATCCCGGAAAGGGATAGTTTGAAAACTGTATAAAATTTGAGGTTTCATGTTTGTGAAGAATAACGTGCTTTATATAATAAAAGACGCCATGTTTTCTATATGCATTTTATACTATAAGATTTTTCATGATTTAAGGAATCAAATTGTACGTTGTTTTTTTTATTTTACAACGTTCGCTAGGAGTCCAACCGTAAATTACTCGCATGACAATCGATCATTCCACTATCGCGCAATACCCTTCAGCAATTGAGTTATTTCATTTGTAAAGACAAAGATAAAAATGAGGATTGTTGCGCTTCGGAAAAAAAGCTTCGGCATTGCAACGCAAACAACTTCATCCGCTCTGCAAAGGGAAAAAATGGAGGAAAAGAGAAAATAACAAGCAGCGCTTCTCAATAAAGCAATTATTTTAATGCTCCGGCCGCCGACATGGACGACGAGGGGAAGAACTTGTCAAACTAATAAGCGACAAGCACCGACAAGCAGCGACAAGCGACCAGAGGTGAATTGTAAAGTTCGACATTTAAAAGTCAATTGATTGTCAAAGAATCGTCGATGAATAAAATTTATGTAACGGTTTAATAATGTTATTTAATTGATTGAAGCAAGTGAATAATGCATAACTTTTAGCGTAACTTTTAAGTTATTAGCGACAAGTGGTGAACGGGCATGCAAAGATGAACTTTAAAATTAAAAAGTCAATTAATTGTCAAAGATATATCAATAAATTTAATTAATTTAACTGCTTAATTATGTTATTTAATTGTTTAATAAGGATGATCTGTGAATATCGGGCTGTAGTCTACGACGTTGGCGGATTAACCCTCCACACGCAGCGCTTAGCCATATACAGCTCATAGCCATATCAGAATCACTATCACCATCTGTCGGTATTCTTCTATATGTGTTTACATACAAATATATAAGAGGAAATTCAAAAGTCGTGGCTTTAATCAATTTACCCCTTGGTATCATATGCAATCGCAAATTAAAAATGATAAAACACGATATCCACGGAAAGATCATCAGTTAAACCAAAGATTAAAATACCTCATCTGATAGACAGCATCTGATGGTGATGGCGCGCCTATTAGTTTCGATTTTCAGTTATCAGTTCGTACTAGTCGCCACCTGTGTCGGCGGATCGACTTCAGTAGTAATATATTCATTGAAGAGTCGTTCCCATTTATACTGAGCGAGTCAATATTAAAGATCGTGTCAGAGATGAATTATCGCCTGCGATCTTTGTACTGAACAGAGTACTTCAATACTTCTGCGCGGTTATTGCGGCATGTTTTGTATTACTCGTATTATACATTTAATTGCGAGCATGTAACTCTTAATTATTTACCGCCATCTTAAAAAACAGATATAATTAGCTTAAATAAAAATCTATTGATAACTATGAATTTAATAAAATAACTTGTATTACTTAAATATACATATACTATACATAAAATTCTTTTTTCAACGCGTCAATCCAAGCACAAAAATAACGGCAGAAGCGGGATGCGAACCGCGGACCTTGAAACCAACTATGCCCAGGTATTCATACCGCTCTATGCCTTTGAAACTATAATTGTGAATGTACGATAGATGTCGCTAGTATATATTCAAAGTATGTATATTTTTATTATTATTCAATCAGTCTTCATTTATTCACAAGCTTAATATTATTACTTTCCGACAGTCTATTTATTTTTAGCAATTCACTTTCGTTAGATTACATTTCAATGATTATAAAATAGAATATTGAAATAATAAAATAATATTCTAATAAAAATTAAAAAAATCATATAATAATGTCTCCTTGAGACAATTGTAAAATTATTTAAACATTGGTTGGAGTCGGAACTATAAGTAGTCATTTCTCATCCATTCAGTCTATAGTAAATAGACTGTCGGAAAGTAATAATATTAAGCTTGTGAATAAATGAAGACTGATTGAATAATAATAAAAATATACATACTTTGAATATACTAGCGACATCTATCGTACGATGATAACAATGATATAAATACTAGTTTCAACGCGAGTCGGTCTAGGCATAGCAATGGCGCAGTTTCATGCTCGTTATTTTTGTGCTTGGATTGACGCGTTGAAAAAGAATTTTATGTATAGTATATGTATATTTAAGTAATAATAATATTGTAATATAGTCGATGATCTATAAAAGTAGATTGAAATAATAAAATAATATTCTAATAAAAATTAAAAAAATTATAAAATAACTTGTAATTTATATTTTTAGCATTCACTTTCAGAAACATTTCAATATTTAATAGATAAGAATCACACCTTGTTTTAACATGGATCACATAGAGCATTGTATCACTTTTTGGAAGACTGCAGTTTTGCGATATCTGAAAGCTATAGTACGTTTGTGCATGTTGGAACTGATGCTCAGTGTGATCTATGCTAGGTTTTTTATTATTCATTATTTGTTCTTAAAAAATATATTTATAAACCTGTATATATAATTGCGCGTGGTACCCTGCAAGTTGCACACAAAGTTAGTTGAAGAACGTAGGAGCCTATTCCATGTCAGCCACGTTAACCGCGCACGTAGCCCTGACGATTTCTTTTATGAAGTTTAACAGCGAGGGACCTTCAGAATTAAGCAGCAATTCAGGAAAATCCTCCCAAGAAACGGCAGAAACTCCTAGGCGACAACACAGAACGCGTCTCTTATTCTCATGAATGATGCACTCCATCAGAGAATGTCTCTCTGTCTGTTGAATGCCTGGATCATACGGACATGGTTCGCAAGAAGAGAGGCGAAACCTTTTTAGGAATTCTCTAAAAATTCAGTGTCCGGTAAACGCCTGAGTGAGATGAAAGTGTACGGAGTTCGTCTTTTTCCACGTCAATAAGTGTTCGATGGATGGAAAGAAAGACTTGGTTATTCTTGGCTTAAACAAGATATAAAAAAATCGACAAGCGTATACACCTGGGATGGGCAGCATTTGGAAAACTAAAGTACTTTTTTAAAAGCGAAAATTCCGCAAGTCTTAAAACTAAGGCGCTTAACCAATGCATCCTCCCTGTATTAGCGTATGGCGCAGAGACGTGGAATCTAACACCAAGTCATACCCATAAAATAAAGGTCACCCAGCGTGTCATGGAGAGATCCATGCTCGGAGTGTCGCTAAAAGATGGAATCCGAAACGAGGATGTCTGTAAAAGAACTCAAGTAGTGGAGGCTATCCAACGAATAGGCTAAAAATATAAATAACATAAATAATTTAAAATCAAAATAAATATTTTGAATTTTTATCATATATTTTTAATTTGAATCATACCGGCGGGTTTAGCTCAATGGTAAAAGTGTTTCTTTGTAAGCCAAAGATCGTGGGTTCGATCCCCGACGGAGATTTCAAAAAAAAAGTATTTTCAATCGATTTCTGAGCTCTAAAATAGTTGGCGTGAATTTGATCCCTCACCCGTAAAATGCCAGTCATAGCCTATCAATTAAAACTGGTGGTAGACAAAAGTCGTCCCGTGAAGACCACCCATTCATAGTAAATTCCTGTAATAATAAGGATGATGCGTGAATCTCGGGCTGTAGTCTATGACGTTGGTGGATCAACACTCCACGTGCAGCACTTAGCCATATGCACCATGGTAAGTTGTCATAGAATTCCACAGATGAGACTTCAGGGTTACTATCACTATCTGTTGGTATTCCCCTGGATGTTTTTACAAAAAAAAAAAAAACAATGATTGCAGTGTCTTTCATCGACGCTATTTCATATTTTTATTATTCATACGAAGTTCCAAATGTGTACTTGGCTATATACTCGTATTTAAAAAGGTCGCTGTAACCATTTAAAATAATTAAACCGATCTCCGGAGCAATTAAGATAATTATAGATAACCCTTTCTCCGTGTGACTTACGAACTAGTTAAGGTATAAGTGCCATTACCCGAAAGTCTCAACATAGACTGCCATTACTACTGGATACGATAATAGTTAAACTATTATCGCTGGTTCGTTCTATGGTCCCGCTTTTATTAAGCAATAAAATGGCTGACGTCCATGGTGTACCACGGCAGGGGAAACGCATAAAGCAATGAAGACATGTTGTAAATTATGCAGCTCCTTAACAAGATAATCGTCTGCTTTCTCTGAATAAAAAAACCTTTGGTTTTATGAACTTATGCTGTGTACTGACAATTTAGATGGCAGCAATAACATCGTTAAACTTTACAAATAAAAAAGTAATTTATGTACTGCAAAACTACTCTCTCTTCGTAGTATCAATCTGGTGAATTGGTTTGCAGCAAAAAAAATATTGATCCTCTGCAACCCTATTTAGCTCAGCATAAGAGCTACAACTCATGTCCTTTAATGCTGCAAATACTCCCGTAAAGGGCGCCCTCTGCAGTTTCTACGTTCAACTATCCCTTCCACAATGTCGTGAAGAAGACCATCGTGGCGCATGATGTGACCGATCCGTCAGGCTTGCCTCTCTGAGATGTTTCTTACTAGGTGCCTATCCTCCTTGATTAAGCTGAGAACCTCATTGTTTGTGACGTGTTTACATAAAATCGCTTAAATAATCGTTCATATGATAATACATTAAGCAATAAAATGCTTCGATATATGCAAGAAATCTGATGCTGCGTCCCGCAAAGTCACGTTTTATTGGCAAAGATCGTTGCAAATTGAATCGGATTGTGATGAATGTTGGTCCAGTCTTCGAGACAAGACTTTCATTTATCTCGCAAATTGAGCTGTTATAAACTTCAAACGTCGAGGATTAATAGATCGGCGCGCAAAGATCATCAATTACCTGCGCGCAGGTACACGGATGATGTGCTGCAATTTCATGTCACGGAAGAACACCGCCAAGCAGTGTTGGAGACATCTCATCCGTAGATTCCAGGGCCGAGCGCTTCATATGGAACCTTTGATCAAACCAACGTCACTTATATACTTATTTTTTTAAATATTTATTTATGGTGTTACTGTTAATAGTCTTTTTAGCAGAATGGCGTTTGTCTATCACCAATATATTCGTCTATATAATTGATATTTTTCACCAAATCTGCTCCATATTTGGCGCAAATGGACCCCGCAAATAGCTTTTGTACAGTTCTGTTATAATATATATCTTGTCCCAGAACACCTGCACACTTGGAGATCCATCTGGGAATATAGATGGTTCCCGGGAACCTCCAGAACAAGAGCCTGTGAACTTGCATAGACTGCGGCTGTATTACCAGAAAAATATTTTGGTGTTCAATGGTCAGAGTTTTTTAAAGAAGATCGAATGATCAGACCGATGCAAACGAGGCCTCACGAGTATATAAAAATATTTACTTTTATTTCACGTATATTTTTAAGTGATGTTTCGGAACCATCAGGTCCATCCCGAACTTAACTCTTTACTGACAGCCGATATAATATCCTTATTCACTAGCAATATAATTTTTAATAAGAGTCTCAATATTAAATTTAAAAAATATATTATATCAATTTCTACCGCATGGTAACCTCGACACTTGAATGGTATGCGCATTAGATTCAAACGAACCAATGATAAGCAGCATTTATCTACTTTTTTCTAGTAACTATGTAGCTTTTTGGCTGCGACGCGGACAGAGGTCAAAGGACCTAGTTTTAATAAACTAGTTGATGTATAAATCTATAGATATTCTTCTTACTCAATTATTTGAATTTGTTTACTAACAAACTTATAAGTGTCTTTCGCAATAGTACTTTTGTCTAAAGACTACCACTTACTTAGATATAAGAGTACTATGAAATCTGCTTACTCTAAGGACTTGCCATCAAAACCAGAAGTTTTACTATTGAAAATTCACAGCTTGTAATGTGATTTTTTTTTAATGTTTCGTCTGGGATTGAACCTATGGACTGCTCGCATGTCAATCGAGCAATTTATCTCCCGACCATACCTTCCGGCAGAATCGCGGTGCTGCGTGTCTTCTTGATTGAAGCGAGTATTCCAATGGCCCCAGGTAACCAACGGACATACATTGGTACCATGATGTACTTGCCTCTATTTACTCTCGTGTTTCGATTTAATATTTGAGTAATGAATACAAGAAGATTGGAAGATGATTCTATCAAACTTGAAGATTGATACAATCGTTTTTAACTCGTTGTTGCATACAACTCTGTGTAAACGGAATCAATTTTCTTCGATTACCGCGGTATAGTGCACTTTGAATTACTTCTAGAGAAGCAAATGTAAGTCATCATCATAATCAGTCTGAGTCTTCATACCTGTCTCAATGCTTTAAATTCTACATCCAGCTTCTTTCTGCAACTTTTTCACTATAAGTCCATCTTATAACGCCAACACTCTGTTTAACAATTATTGGACGTTGCTGCAACAATTTTCTTCCTCATCTACCGTCGTCTCTTTGACAGATGTATCCAAGTATTGCCACTTGAATGTGCAAATTCTTTCAGTAGCGTCCATTATTCATTTTTTTCTAAGTATATCTTTATTACAGATAATATAATAAACCTAACCTCATCAGGTCAAGCTAGTTAGGGCACTCTATTGTCCTGGAGGTAGAAAATGCTCTCCAAAGGCGGATGAACCTTTATGGTCAACGGCATTAGGATGTGGAAGTAAAGGGGAAAATACCACATTAAAGGTCTAAAAGACATCCCATGTATCCGCAAAAATTATTGCATCTCAAGTAAGAAACGAGAAGAGTGGAGATCGAGATGCAAAATTTTGTTGCTGCAAACCAATCCACCGGATTGATACTACGAAGAAGAATATACTTTAAATATACTCCGAAAATGGCTCTCTCTCTATGTTACGTCGGGTGAATTTTATTATATAATAGAAGCCTACTTCAGTATTTAACTAGCCATCGTATCCGTTCTATATCTGGAACAAATGGTTACCACGAATTTCTGTCACTCAATTAACTGAGTTGCCATTATACAAGACTTGTCAGAAAATTTCTACACCTGAAAATTGACTTGGAAACATATTTGATTTCCGACGACTTCTAGAATAGAGCCTAGGTAGTTGATGAGACGGCAACTAGTATTTAACCCTTTAATTACGGCTCGGTGGAATTATAAAACAAATTATACTGTCAATTATAAAACTAGTATTTGAAGCATAAATGTACTTATCTGGTCTATTGTCATATATCACATTGGTTTTTGTATCCTTTAGCTAGATTAGATGATACATAAAAAACTATTGTAAGAAAGTAGCAAATCTGTATACCACGGCTACTGATGTCAACGGTAGGGGAATCTTACACGGAATATATTGGGTACCAATGCGAATAGGTTAAGACATATTTTGTGTGATTAGTTACTCATTTAGTTAATTAGTTAATTACAATTTTAAGTTTTTTCACGATTGAACCTAAATACCCCAACCTGCTGTTCGCTTCCTGTTACATTTAAATAACTTTAATACTTCGATGATGTACTATAGTCGCTTGTAATGTAAGCATATCTTTATATGAATTAATAATTGAGCTCATAGAAAAATTGACAAATGATAAACAACACGAAGAGTCAACAAAAATAATAAGCATGTCAAAAAATCATTGACCTTTCGTCACACAATGAATGTAGTGTATGTACTACAATCTGGCTTTTTAACAAATAGGTGACACGTACAAAACGCGTGAAATATGCGAGATGTTATCATCTTTGCTCGATGTTATCCCGCGACATCTATTCAAATGAATCCTGTCAGCTCAAACATTTCGCGATGTAAAATGTACGCGTTATATTCGCGGGTCGCACGCTCTGCATAGAACGACGAAATTGGAGAGCTCTTTTATCTCGTCGAGATGTCTCTACTCCTGATACACAATTTCCAAGGCTTTGTTTTAGTTTAACGGGGCACTATATAATTTATCCTTCAGACCATACGAGTATATGCATACTTAAATATTTATTTTGATGGTGAGTTGTTGTTGTTTAGCAGAGCATCGTATCTTATGAAAATATTGAAACCTTTTATTGAATGAAAATCCAAATGAAATGAAATCGTTCCGATCATATGATCCACATAAGCAAACGATTGCAAACAGATAATTTTCCCACGACAAAATCCTCGAAGGCAATGTATGGGATAAGTCCTCCACATTGCGGTCATTGATATGCTCTAACTAAACAACGGTTACCACATAAAAGCACAAATCTAATCCTGCTGGATTAGATTCTGGAAAAGCTTCATCACCATAATAATATAATAATATCTAAAATTTCTTTGTTGTCGAATAAATTTCAAACAATCCATATTTTCAAAAATCAGGTAATTTTTTATTATAGTGGTTTAAAAAAATGGTAAAAAATGTACGTTTAACATTCTCAAGCGAATAAACTGTAAATCTGAAGGCATAAGTCACTAAACTGTAATTGTAAAAAAAATACGTGGGTAATTTTTGTAGTTGAACATTATTAAATGGGGAAATTAACATTTTTATGAAAAATAATTAAAATCCTTTATCGTTTTCATTATTTACAATTTTAGAAATGGCAATATTAGAGAAAATGATTCAAACACAACAATGAGCATTGACAAATTTACTTCGATTTATGCATTATATGTTTTATCGTCTTTTTTATCCGATTTTCTATAATGAGACCAATACAATAAAAATTACCGAAAATCAAACATTGTAAGCAGACAATCCATTGTGTAATTCAGGTTGACGGCGATGTATGTGTAACAGTTACGAAGACCAATTCTCCGTTCCCATTTCTTTTGATTTCTTTGGGCGGGAGCTACATTTCTCTTCGTTTGACGAATGTCCTCGCCTCCCCTAAGCTTATGTCTGCCTTCCGCCCTCCAGGACTCCAGCCGCCCAGAGGGCGGAAGCGGCGAGGTCTCTCCATTTAATGTCGAACCGAAAAAAACTCAAAGACAACTGTCCGCCGGACGAGATGTGACATGTGTTCTACAGACTAGTCAAAAAGACCCCTGCACCAATTTCACCTAAGAAAACATTGCCATCATGACAATCGTGAAGTATTACTATTACATCATCGGAGGCATCATTCACAGGCAGACTTAAGACCCATTTTTTAAGAAGCGCTTTTGGAATGACCACTTGGTCATTCCAAAAACCGCTATACATACATATAACGCTTTTTGCAATACTCTGAACGAAGCCTCAGCTCTCTTATAGTCTCCGGCAGCGAGTTTTAGGCAGTTGGTGCCGCGAAGCTGAAAACACCATTTCCAAAGAACGTGCTAGAATCAACTCTCGTCAGCTGCAGCATGCTTTTACTTGCTCTGGCTGGTCTGATTGTCTCTCCATGAGCACTTATCTTTGGTGGCTTGATAGCTCTGTCAAATAGCTCGTTGCAGTTCGCGCGGAGTGCCTTATAATCTTAGAGGCAAAGCTTGTACTGGATTCTAACAGAAACTCGCAACCAATGCAGTCGGTGTAGTATTTTTTTTTTTATGTAAGCACATACAGGAGAATACCGACAGATGGCGCTAGTAATTTTTTTTTTTTGAAGTCTCATCTGTGGAATTCTATGACGCTTACCATGGTGTATATGGCTAAACGCTGCATGTGGAGTGTTGATCCGCCAACGTCATAGACTACAGCCCGAGATTCACGCATCATCCTTTATTATTACAGGAATCTACTATGAATGGGTGGTCTTCACGGGCCAATTTTCGTCTACCACCAATTTTAATTGATAGGCTATGACTGACATTTTACGGGTGATGGATCAAATTCACACCAACCGGGGTATTTTAGAGCTCAGAAATCGATTAAAAATCCATTTTTTTTTTAATCTCCGTCGGGTATCGAACCCACGACCTTTGGCTTGCAAAGCAAACGCTTTACCATTGAGCTATGACTGCCGGCTGGTAGTATCGGAGTAATGTGACAAAATTTAGGCGCGTTTTACACGAGTCTGCATGTGAGTACGAGGATATTAATATTTTTACAGACAAAATACTTGTACCTGGAGTAACATTCTACAACTTACCGTAGGAACATAAAAATATTTTTAAATTAAATTATTTACTCTTATCTCTAAACGTCATAATAAAAAAATCCCATAGTGAAACATCACTCTACTTTTGATTTTTTTTAATTATTAGAATCATGCATTGTGAATTACACACAAAATTTCACAATTGGTAAGAACAAAGCAAGAAAAGTATGTGAAAATATAAAATATGCATCCAATACGCTGCAGAACGTCTTAATTATTATTATAGTTCGTCAAACATATACTATTTTATGTTGCAAGACAAAAATGAATGACAATGAAATATATTTATTTGATAATTCAGCAGTTTTATATTTTCTCAGAAAAGGAAGATAAATTGCTTATTATTTCGTTTTGAAATGTCTGCGCATTTCATTTTAAACGTCTCTTTTTATCATCCAAGCATTTCTAACAAACGGGATTTTTTCTAGTTACGCGCGATGCATATTATATAGTTTATATCTACGATACACAATTTTTATCTGCCATAAAAACATTCAGTTCAGTCTGGTTCGCTCTGTAGTTGGTGGAATTGTAATCCGCTGATGTTGCAAACATGCTACCAGGCAGACATAAAGAAGAAAAGAGCAAACTTGGTGATTTACCTATTCCATGATTTTTTGCAATAAAATAAGAGAATAATAAAAAAAAATACAAGCCAAACGAATCCCAAAGAAAGTGCAAAACTTAAATGTCCCAAAATATTTTTATTATTTTAGTAACTAATATAAACGTTTGAATAAAATATAATCGATATTAAATTTATTAACTATCGCAGAGTTAAATATTACATATAATCTAAATTGGGCAAATCAAATCATTATTTGATTCATTTTAATTGATAATATTTTCAAATTGAATATAGTTTTTTCATTAGGTTAACGTGCAAGTATTTTAGGTTAGAGTCGTAATTCACTGTCGCAAAAGGAGAAAAATAGAAAGATTATGGGAGGCGACGCATTTTTAAAGCTACTCCAAGGTCCAACAATCCTTCTTTTTAGGTATATATACTCGTATACCATTAGATAGTTTACCAACTTATACTTCTATCCAAGCTATTCATTCTATTTAGTACAAAAGACAAATCACAAAAGTGCAAGCCTTATTTATGTTACTCTTCACACGTAAGTTAATCTATTGTTATTACTATTCACAACAAAGTTATTTGAGATTTACGAATTAACAGGATACACACTATAAATATGTCTTTCAGATTCAGTTAGTAAAAAGATTAAAAAATAATTAATAGATTCATTATTCTGTTATATTGATGAGTATTTTTTTTATTATTTGCGAGTTATTATTTGAGTGCGAATCTACGAGTAAGTCGGATAGATTGTTACCAATAACTAAAGAGATTTTTTCAGTAGCTTTTTTGCCTTATCCACTCCGACGTATTAGGGCAGCAGGAGAGCCGCGAAATAAATGTGTTATAAAAACACTTGGATATAAATCACGATTGGGCAATGAATCATCGGTCCCGAAAAGGGCTGCGAAGGATTCGACAAAAATTCGTTAAAAGAGGAAATACGATAATCCCAGGCGGACCGGGCGCCGGGCCGCATAACGGACGAGGAGGTCTTTTTCTATTATTTTGTACGAACGGCTGACGCCGGTCTCGCCCGGAATTCGTGAATTCCCACAAAAAAAGAACCGTACGCTTCGGGACGGCGAGACAAGTGACGTATGGAGGAAATGACTTGGTTTAGCCGCCGCACATCTCTGCTCTCTGGATCTATCAGGTCTTTTTGCACCGAATGAACACAGGAACCACCCAACCGAAATTTGCTTTTAAAATAAAGCAAAAAATAATTGATCGATTCAAACGTATGAACGGAAAAATAAATTAGTATTTTGAAGATATTGCAATAAATTTAATTAATATCAGTAATCTTTGGTATTTATACAATTGAGCAGTTCGTTTTATTTCATGAACTTCACGTAAATGAATAGTTATCACTTTAGTTGGTCTCTCTGTTTTACCCAAAAAATATAGTGGAATATCTTATATCCACAATTATGTGGGAGAAAAAAACATAACAGCCTCTTAAAAGTTAACATCATTCTCAGAAAGATTGGTGATATTTATCACGAAACTTCTCCGCTTTGTGATAATCATACTTTATTTTTTTTATATGTAAACATACATATAAGTTAGAGATTTTGGTGATAAAAATCCGTATTAGATTCCAATGATGTTTTGATAAATATCATCAATAGATATTTTTGTTTAGTTTCCACCCATACAGGTAAGCGCCATAGGTCATAAAACATGTCAAGGTTTCTTCCATCATCGAAAATCTCCCGCATCTTTATCAAAGGAAATAAAAATATATCATCATGTTTTTTATAGACCTTATTAAATTAGTAATATTCTATTCTCAAAGCATTAAAACCATAAAATACCTTTTAATGAGTTAATCTGACGTAAATATAAATTTAAAACGAATTAAATATACACGATATAAATGCACATATTTATACCAGGAGACCATAATATAGTACCGGGTTGATTTACAGATGAAATCTCGCCGTGTTAGTAGTGCCGTGGAACACGATGTTGACGCGACCTCCTCGAGTCGTCTTAGCTCCTGATCCCGACAGCGGGTCACCGGGTCGGCCGGTCTTAGCGAGACGAACAAGCCACTTACAAATTACCTCTCCTTGTGAGTCTGTTATCTCCCCGTTGGCATTCATGTGATCCTTGTATCCTGGATTTTTATCTTTATTTCTGTAAGCTGAAATAAATTGCATTTTCATTCTTATTTGTTAACAAGTATTTCACATACTCGTGCATATGAAAATTATGATTAAAATCATAATCATAAACATCATCCGCTCCCTTTTACCGGAGCCGCCGCCATAAAGCTATCAGCTGCCTAAGTCCTAACCTCATCTCATGTCAGCTCTACCTCCCGTAAGTACATTCTATACATAGTACCCAACGGCCTTCCAGGACGGCGAGAGCCCGGGGGCTTGAATAAAAGGCCGCTGTAGTTAATGCTGTCCCGCGCCCCCCGCAATACATGTCCCACCAAGGTTCTTTACTCTTTGAACATTCGTACTCCTAGTATTCTACGCAGACATCCGTTTTAGAAACCCATTATTCGGCCGCATTGGCTTTTGGTGAGATGCCGAAAAGAAGAATGGGGCGATGCAGATGCATATATATATATCCAACATAATCTAAGCTTAACTTCAAGAAACCTACACTAACCTTCGTCGTCAATCGTTTATATAGAGAATCGAACTAAAATAATTCACATTTATTTAATTCATCGCTTTCATTACTGAGTTAATTCATTACTTCATAACCACAAAATAGACTTGAAAATTAGTGTAGTACAGTTGTAGATTTTTTTTTAAAAGTACATCGAATTCTGTCTAAGACTCTTGATATTATTATTTTAATTGTATGTAATATACATTTTTATAAGCAATGGTGTATGTTTAATATCATTTTAACGTACCAAAATGCATTTAATTTATGTTTTACTCAGCATGTTCCGTAAATTATCACGCTTTTAACATCTTTAACTTTGTTTGATTACTTTATCAAATACACCCAATCTAAAAATTCAAGCATACATTACGTGGGTAAGTCCCCTTTTCTATAAATCTCTTTATTAGTAGAGAATGCGGTAACGAATGGGGTGTTTGTATTTTGAACACTACCAGGAGAGCAGAATGCATATCATTACGGTGATTTATCACCTTGAAATTAATGTTCGGCCGTTTGTTTACACGGCGATAGTTAAAAACACAACGGAAACATCCCGCTTGGAGAATTACCGCCAATAAAAACGTTCATATGTCATCCAGTAAATTATGCAACATCTCCTACGCACTCTGTGTCCCTGATACCTGCCCTCGCTTCAGCTAATTAGTGCTCGTTATCCCTTATTCAAGACAAAAGGGGCGTAACCGGGACCTTTTATTGCACCTACCCCAAAATGCTCACTAATAATTTATGAAACTTAAATCACTTTTTAAACGGTTTTTCTCAAAAGACTACATCAAAATATAACTATTAATATTTAATGCAAGAACATTTATCACACTCGATCCTAAAATTATTATGAATTTAAATTACCATACACATCTCTAAAATTAAATCATTTTGAGTTTATAAATTTTAACATATTTCTTTATATAAAATATATATTATCATATTATGTGGCTTTAGAATATTTTCTTCGTGTAATTGTTACATTAAAACGTAAAATACTTATTATATTACTAACTTTATTTTGTTGGAATTGAAGTTAATGATGAAAAAATGTATCTTGAAATCTTTTGCAAGAAATCTTCAGAATATATCAGATTAATATACTGACGCAATTTCAATTTTTAGAATACTTACTTAAGTATGGATTTTCTTTATCTGATTCCTTTTAATAGACAATAGAAAACCACTAAGAACAATAAAACAAAAATTCCAAAAGATAATATTCAAAATCCTACGCAACGCCCGTGTTCGGAGAAGAAGGTGAAAAGTCAAGCCGCAAGTTCATAAAATAATTTATGAACCTTACTTAATATAATATTTGCCCGTTCTTTTGGTCCGTAAATAATTACTCTCTTCGCTTTATCCATTAATTCCGTACAAACGTGAGCAAACAACATTATTCAAACAATATATAATTGAATATAATATTTTTGTGTTCTCGAATCCCACACAAATTTCTAAGACAGAGATGCATAACGCGCGCATTGCACAATTGAATGTACGTGTAAGTAAAAACCTATTTATTTTATGAACATCACATGAATAACTACAGTAGGGTACTTTCCACAGTAACTGGACTTTTTATTTTTAGTAAGTTATTCATCACTATGCCTCTTGGGAGAGGGATCAGACTGTTCAACCAAATCGCCTCGGATGTTGATATATTTCACGTAAGAAAGGCCCAATTCAGACAAGAACTCCAAGAGTTTCTTTGGAGGGATAATTGGTTGGCGTCGTATGTCTGATAAGCATTGGGACCTTATGTTGCTTGTCTTTATTGTTTTGTTCATAGTACTTAATCATAAGTTCCTATGTTTTTATATATTGTATTTTTTTATTTTTATTTTTATTGTACTTCAGAAATGAATTGAGTTAATATAATTTGTAATGTTTCTGAAGGGAAAAAATAAACAAAATTGAAATTGAATCACATTATATTTATATGGTCTTTTCATCTCAATTTAGAATAGCACTATAACTCATCTGTTTCAAAAGCTTTTATCAGCAATTTAGATACTAAGAATTAGATTGATTTGACAATACAGCAAGAATTGAATTGCATTTAAACCAACGAAAAATAACGAGATTACTATCAAGAATGTAAATTTGAAACGGTTTTGTTTTAATAATGACGTCTTTAAAAAGACGACATGTCGCGGGTTTGTCACGTAACCGTGTGGAGGAAGGATGCAGGAGCAGATTAACAACACGAAGAACTTGTTTTTGAAGCACAATTCGCATTTATTTTTATTAAAGACTTGATTTCTTCGTCCGACCGGTATGGCGTTCGCCGGCCGGACGAAAGTTAACCGACAACTCCCGGAACACTCCTCGTCATAAAACACTCCTCATCAAATATATGAGGAGTGTTTCGTGACGAGTAACACAGATGTGGAGTTTAAAAAAATGCATCAAAATCGAGGCTTAAATTTACCTTTTAGTGCATCACTGTAGTGTAAGTCTAATGATATTGCGTAATACCACAGAGCCTTAACAACAGGTTTCACTGTCTTAAAAAGGCTTCCACAAAGCGTACCCAAGGTCAACCCTAATAAATAAATATTTAATCCACAACAATATATGTTTAACTGCCGTTTTATGAATGCACCGACCTTTTTTATACGACCAATATTGAATGTTTAGAGACGTCATAAAAAGTAGTTAAAAATTCGGGTCCTCTCGTCTTTTTACGGCTCTCGGGATATTGACACCCCATGGCGCTGAATATTAATTTACAAAAAGGTATTTTTATCGTGAAGTTTTTTTTTCGTAATAAACAAACGTAAATCAAGCCGAAATGTATTCCTCGATCGGGATTGCTGCGTGGGAGAAGAATCGCATCGCGAGCTTTAATAATCTTATTCCGTCCCCGGGATAAAATGTTTCATTTAATTGACCAATGAGCCGAACCATTTGGGCCAAAGTTTAATCAATGTTCCCTTTTTACACACCCATATTAAAATCACAAATATACTAAATATTAACAGGTTTTTTTTTAGTCGTCGGTACTTAAAAATGATTATATCTCAGAATGACTAACGCATTTATTCTACTTACTGGCATATTTTTACATAAGTTGGACCCCATCTTCAACCTTTCGATGAATATTAAGATTGCAATGCCGCTTAAATCGCCGTTTTTTATATAAACTAAACAAGATTCAGGAGAGCATCTTTAGTTTTGGATATCCAATTGACTCTATAAGTAATGAAAGTAAGTGTTATGTTGTGTGCGTATATTTATTGTAGTAGAAACAGTATTTTTTATGAAGAGATTTGGACTTTATGAGAGAGATTATACAAATTATATCAATGTTCAATTCGTATAAATTATTTGACTGTTTTTTTATATAAAAAATAGCCCGGCTCGTGAAACCCTGGAAGTCCGTCAGGAACTATACATACTCGTAGAATGTACTCGGCAGAGCTACGGGAGGCGGAGATAACATGGAATGAGGCGAGGTCCATGGCGGTAGACAAAACTTTATGGAGGTAGTTCGTAACCACCATGTGCACCAGTTAGAGAAGCAGAGATAGTATGATGATATTAAACACACAACAGAGTACCAGTAGAAGGTTTCATTCCACGATGGACTCTATGACGTTCAACCTATCAAGACAAATTATTTAAGCTGTCACAGGGATCTGTAGATATATATTTTTTGTAGTATAAACACTGTATCCGTGTAAAATAAAATATCAGGTATTAAGAGTACATGAATGTCAACAGGTATATATCATTGAACATAAAATTAAAATAAATACTAATAAGAATATTTTGTATAGACACACACGCTATTTTAAATATCCACCTTCTCTATACTCCTGTGCTCCTGGTACATTAAAAGTGAAACGATCCCAGGGCCGCCTCGGGGCGACTCGGTGTTTGAGTTTCGGCTCCGGGCGCAGCAATTATTGATATTTGAACTCAATTAACAAGTTGGAAACCTCCGACCCACCTCTTCGCTCCCTCTGGTACCCGGGCCGGCCCTGGACCAACTCTTTGCAGGGTATGTACTTCGCAATCTGTAAAATCATTTAATTTTCTTCTCTCGACACCTCCAGCATTTGACTTATTTATTACTATTCATCTATCATATATTTATAGAAAAATTTAAATAGTTTTTTTATAAAAAATATATATTAAACGATTTCGTATATTTATGTATTCGTTTAATAAAACAGTCTAGCACCATAAATTCATGCAGTATTTGAAAATGAAATATTAAGCTTATGCGACTTGTGAAATGACTTACGTCTTATAATATGAATTTATATTCATTTTCAATTTTATATCATTTTTCAATTAAGCAAATACTAAAAAATAAATTAAATAAATTATACATTTTAACCAACCATTTTTTACTGAGATGAAGTTAAAAATAAATAAATTATAATCACATGCGACACAAAGTAAAAGAGCGTTGCAAGAATAATTAAATTTATTTAATATGTTTTATAATTTGAAATTAATTTTAATTAAAAAATATAAAATTAAAAATATTTAGTTTTGATTCACATTTATTTTGAGCGATTACTTGTTTCGGCCTCCCTGGAGACCATCTTCAATAATGATTGAATAATATTTATACAGTTTCACCAAGTATTGTCAGTTGATAACCTCAATGTTATTGTAATATGGTTTACATTTTAAGTTTTAAATTATTTCTACATTTCCGACACGAAACATGCTTTTTAAAGTAATTTTTCTATTCTAATTGATAATTTATATTTTATTTTGAGCATTAAGACTGTGTCCAGATGATGCGTTTTATTTGTGATACTAGGAGCACATATATATCGTGCACATGCAAGCGCATGCTTTGTTGCTAAAACTTTTCTATACCTGAAAAATTGCACGTAAAACTCCTCACCTGGACACGGATACTGGCCTGAATTATTTTCAATCCCCACAGAGATGAGCAAAGACGTTGAAAGTCTAAAATCGTTTGCTTATTCAATTACATCAAGGAAGCAGGGACGTTAATTGAATATAATAAATTAATTAACTTCACAGATAACGCTACATTATGTGAAATTATTTCAATTTCACAGTCGAGCATGTTTAAGCCTGTATGTATCAGGTACGAGTACATCATCAAGTACTGAATTATATACATAGACGCTAGTATCTGTACGGTAATTGTATAACACGATACGTGTAGTATTATTTAGCACTAAGTTGCCTTCAGTGCGATAGCTCACATGGTGTTTTAATTACCCGGAGCCTGAAATTTATACCAGGAGTGCAGAGAGGCGTAGTCGTTGAAATGGGAATTCAGCAAGTAGTTGCGAAATCAATTAAGAATTTAAAATGTGTTTGCCGAAAGTGCAAGTTGGAGAACTGTCTAGGAAGTTCCGCCGGGATGCTGCTGGGGCAAACGTTCCACTTTCAAACCTTCCAGGAGCAGCTCCGGGAATCCCAAGTCGAGCATAGTTACACATAATTCCAAAGGTGGGATAGACGTTCCCGTATTTGCAACTCTCGTCCAAACTAAACTGGATACAAGTATGTATGACTACACAAATTGTTATATATTTCAGTAACAAAATTGATAACTGTAGATATCGAGCAGTTTGCAAGGATGTTTTAACTAACTTATTTAATATATATCTGAAAATTGAAGTTATATTTTCGTAAATATCGATATTCACAAGTGTTTTATTTCTTTTACTAAAACTTATATAGACTTATTCTGATGCATATAGCTGAAATTACAATGAACTTAAAATTCATACAAAATATTTTTGCTAGAAATATTGGATTCAATTAGATTCCACATAAATTAATCCTCATAGATACCTCATATTCGTTCACTTTTTTTCCCTGCGTCCTAATTGCACGTAATATTTTTTGTTATTTACAGCAATTTTTACAGGATTTGAATTTCGTAGGACGAATTGAAATGATTTGATTTCCATAACCACTCCTTAACCAGAACATAAAATCAATTTTTGCCGACACATAACTTCGTCAGAATCTATTATCCTTGCTTTGACTCGAGGGCATCTCTGCGCTTGGAGTGCAAACTATTTATAGTTCCGACGATTTCTAGATGAAAGCCCGGGAGCTTGAGAAAAAAGGCAGCTATAGTATTGTTTGAAAGGCATGTTTGAAAGTATGTCAATCTGGATTTTTAAGAACGTTGGGTTATAAATCTAAGGTCGTTTAATCAAAATCGGCAGTCAAATCAATTGTGATTAACTTTTTATTATAAAAATTGTTTTACATATTGTAAATAAATTTGCTGAATAAACTTTTATAAACGATAAACCTGTGCTTTATTCAAGTTTATATTTTTTTGTTTGAGAAGTAACTTTTTAATTTAAAATGTTAAATATGTTGACATCAACATGATCCACGAGCACTTTCTGACTAGTACAGAAAACCTCGATTTGCAATCTTTCGTCTCTTATTTCTGTTCGCTTGTCGTACATGAATGTCTCCGCCATATTGGTATTTGGGACTAGTTATATAGACCACCGCTTTTGGCGCTGGGCGAGAGCCATCCCGAGCGCATCAGTCGTGTCCCGCCCTTCGGCGAGAGCAAATTGTATTGTGGCTCGGCCGAATGCTGTGACTATGTCGGGCCACAAGGTTGTAAATTTTATCGTAAATATATGTTAATGTGCTTCTGAAAAAGTCTGTGTGTTATTATTAATCTGCTCCTAATCCTGCCATCACGCGACGGAGCAACGACCTTTTTAAAAGAGAGGAGGATGTTAATATATAAAATATATTTCACTACTTTAGGCTTATCTTTGATGGTATATTTACCTAACGTTTGGTTATTGTTCTAAACAAAGCAACAAATGAAAATTCCTAAGTAATTCCTGTTGGTACCTTTGCTACATTGCTTTTAATATAGTTAAGTATTCAGATTAAGGTATAGGAAGGGTTCTGAACGATTAAGGTATAACGGGAGGGCATTAGTTAGCCGGCAGAGGCCTGTGTATATAATTAATGCGCTCATATATTGTAGGAGAGCGTTAATTTGTTGCTGAATTTTATTGCCAATTAATTTTAATGTTTCCAGTATTTCAAGAAACGCCGTAATATCTCAGGAAAATCACGCCGAGATATAAACTTTAAGGTGTGAATAATGCCTAGGTCATATCCTTGCGATGTGGCTGGAAGAGCCTCCAGGTGGAGAGGATCTCTACATTTCTTACATAAATTATGATCAAAATTTTTAACATAACAAATGCTCAGAAATTAAGATCGTAGAGAACTGATGAAGGTCTCATTAAAAACAAAGCCGCGGTCTTCCAGCGTGTAAATAAAGAATTATCAACAAGATTCATATTAAAGCAAGGAAAAAATAATTAATCTACAACAGTTCAGTACCGATTTTAAGCCTCTGCGGCGCCCTAGGTCATTTTTTTTCTAGCACCCCATATTGTTTATATATAAAAAAAATCTAATCAAGATCGGTTGCCTTTGGCGTCCCTGGCTTATTCGACGCCCTGTGGCACCGACCCATTTTGCAACCCCCTAAAACCGGCACTGATCTGTTTAATATTTTAATGCAATTCGCGGAAATTCGTATAGGTTTTTTGACTGACGAACTCTTAAAAAATAATTAAGTATACCTCTAACGCTAGTCTATCACATTTTATTATGTGATTTTCTTCATTTCTATTTAATTTCAATTTTAAATTACATTTAAATATTTTTTTCCCTTACAGAAACATTACAAATTTGAATAACTCAATTCGTTTCTGAAGTACAATAAGAATTAATCACAAAATAAAAAATACAATATATACAAATATAGGTACTTATGATTAAGTACTAAGAATAAAGTAATAAAGCCAAGCAACAGAAGGTCCCGATGCTCATCAAACAGACGACGCCAACAAATTATCCCTCCAAAGAAACTCGTCGAGTTCATGTCTGAATTGGGCTTTCCTTACGTGAAATATATCAACAATGATTAACACTGTTGAAGAAGTTTCCTACAGTCGACAACGGAACTGGAGATACCTGAGGCCACCCTGCGGCTGAACATGTGGAGAAGCGCAACTGAGGGGAATACTTGGATTGCCCCGAAAGAGGACCTAGCCCCTGGACATGACCAAGGGTGGAATATATGGAGGTCCCTTAACAGACTTCGGACCGGAGTATGCAAGACGAGGTCACAAATGAGGGCCTGGCAGTTTTACAGCGGACCGACTGAATGTGACTGCGGCGTGGAGCAGACCCTGTCACACCTTCTGGAGTGTGCGCTGTGCCCGAGTGGCTGCACCCAGGAAGACCTGATGATGGCCAGAAGTAACGCCATCGACGTCGCCCACTTCTGGGCAGACAGGATCTGACCCTGTTGTTTCCGACACGATTATATATAACACTGTTCAGATTGTCTTGTGTGTTTTACACACTGCGCTTCAAAGGCATCCCGAAGAAATAAGACTATTCCAAGCAGACCCATCCTATAAGATCGCAAAGCTGTTTGCGCATTCAATGTCATCAAAAGCAACGGTGGTGTTAACAGATCCAAAGATATAAAATGTGAAGAGTGTTGAATAAATTACTGATCACGTTTACATTCGCCTAATATTATATGTAATAGAACACTTACGTCTAACTTCTAATCTTTGAAACAGACGTAAAATCACTTAGTCATTTATACAGTTATTTACAATGGCCGCTACTCCTGTTAACTCAAATAAATCATAGACTGGCTCGTCTATCAAATATTGTCAGTTTCCAAAATTTCTTCTTAAATACCACAGGCAAGCTAACTGGACAACTCCTCCAGTATCTGTGTTTCTTCCCTCATACAATCTGAATATCTTCATGAAACACATCAATATATTGACATCAGCATGATATAGTCCTTATTGACTGGTACCGAAAACCTCGATATACAATCTTTCGTCTCTTATTTCTGTTCGCTTGTCAAACAGGGATGTGTCCGTCATATTGGCATTAGTTATATAGACCGCCGCTTGGTGCGCCGGTGCGAGAGCACCGACGAGCGCGATCAGTTGTCCCCCGCCCTTCGGCGAGAGCAGATTGTATAGTGGCTCGGCCGAATGCTAGGTCGAGCCATAAATTTGTAAAGTTTTATCGTAAATTTATGTCAATGTGCTCCTAATCCTGCCATCACGCGACTTTTTGAGAGAGAGGAGGATGTTAATATGTACACTTGCAATCTACCCAACACATACACAAATACAACACACGTTTCCCGCATGCAGTACCTAGTAGTCTTGGCTAAGCGTCACAGAGACCACTGGTTTCGAACGATAGTGCTCTCCTGCATACGATTTCATAAAATGTCATGATTTCAAAAAATCGATGCTCCCATCTTTTTATTTGAAACAAAATATTTCATTGGTTAAGTAGTGTTCGCCTAATTATTTCGCCAGTTAAACCGCTCATCACTTGAAAGCAAATCGCTTGCAATAAATATAATGAAATTTAAAAAAAAAAAAAAACATTTTTTCCGGTTATAAGCCTCGAGAGTGTCTGAATGGAGAGGACCGCCGGCTTACCGCGTTACTCAACTGCCACGAAGAAATAATGTGACACGCCACTGACGCTAAGGACGATGTTAAACTGACGGCGACAATTTAAGCAGACCCTCTGAAAGGACAGGGCTCCATGGGGGTAACCACATAAATAACAATAAAATGCAATACTATTTTTACTATACTAACATCCTCCTCTCTCAAAAAGATGGGCGTTATTACGTCGCGGGAGGTAGGATGAGGAGCAGGTCAGCAGACAAACACTTTCTTTTAGAAGCACATATTAAATTTACTTTCAAAACATTACAAGCTTTCGACCACGCGGGTTGACATGCCGCGTGTGGGCCCGCCGGAGCAAAGGATCTCGCTCAGCGCCACGAGCGGTTATGTTTATCACTAACACACCCGTGAGCGGACCTGTTCAAAAATGACAATATGACGGCGCACCTAAATGCACGACAAGCGACCCGAAATAAGAGACGAAAGATTGTTTATCGAGGTTTTCGGTAACAGTAAGCGAGGACTACATCATGCTGATGTCAATACAAGCAGACACGATAATACCATCGTATGATGAATACAATAACCTCTTCTATAATCAAGAGAGAGTTTCGGATATCTCGGCATACAGGTCACTGAGAACGCTAACAGAAGGAGTTTGCTTCTTGCCATGGGAACGCTGGAGCGTCTTTTAACTCTATGCGCAATATTCAGACTCACAGTTTTACTCGATCAAAACAAAGTGACGCTTATGCAGCGCCTGTATCTTCCCTATTACTGTTCTTTACGACTGTGAATCTTGGCGTCTTACCAAGAGCCAATGCAGCCATATAATTGGGGTTCGAGATCAAATGGCTGCGTAGACCAGTGGGGTGCGATGGTTTGACTTTGTGAAAAATGACGAGGTGAGAAAGCGGAAAAGGTAGCCTTGCATACTGCAGCATTAACTGATGCTTTTTTTTCAAGGCTCCTGGCTCGCGCCATCCTGGCAGGCCGTCGGGAAATATACATAGAATATACTCGGCAGAACTGAAATGGAATGAGGTGAAGACATGCAGCTGAAGAAGCTTTCTTTAGTTACAGGGTGGCAGAAGCAGATATCAATAAGTTAGACTGAGGCGAAGACTATGGCATCTGACAGCCTTGTAGTGACAGTGCGTGAATGCCATATGTTCCAGTTAGGGGAGCGGACATGATTATCATTTTCCGAAGTATGTTATTTTTATTTTTTTATCTAAGCACATACAGGAGAATACCGACAAATGGTGATGGTAATTCTGAAGTCTCATCTGTGGAGTTCTATGACGCTTACCATATTGCATATGGCTAAGCGCTGCATGTAAAGAGTTCACCCACCAACTTCATAGACTACAGCCCGAGATTCACGCATCATCCTTATTATTACAGAAATTTACTATGAATGGGTGGTCTTCACGGGATGACTTTCGTCTACCGCCAATTTTAATTAATAGGCTATGACTGACATTTTACGGGTGAGGGATCAAATTCACACCAACCTCAGACCTATTTTAGAGCTCAACCAAATTCACACCAACCTCAAACCTATTTTAGAGCTCAGAAATCGTTTTTTTTTTTAATCTCCGTCGTGGATCGAACCCACGACTTTTGGCTTACAAAGCAAACGCTTTGACCATTGAGCTATAACCGCCGGTTATGACAATTAGTAGCGACTGTAAGTTCAAGGTAGTAAGTGCACAAATAATGAAACTAACAATTTATACTTGTGCAAATATTTTTATCTTGGAATGTAAATTGTATTATAAATCATCAAAGACGATTATTTTATTTAGGACGCCGATGAAACTAAACGACTTAAATGAATAATCAAACCGGAGCAAAATACCTACCATTTCGGATTGGCGACATTGTTGCCAGGGCGGAAAACTGCAACTTTGGGTATGCGAGTATTTAGGTACCCACAATGATAATTAAGTCGCGGGGCTTGGCTCTAAAAGCGGCCGGACGTTAAATCGGGGCTCGACGGAGCGCGGCGGCTTTGAGGTGGTTTTGTCACAATCAATCGAATTTTCGAGAACTGCTGAATACCAAATTAGCAATATATTTTTAAGTGCCAATCATTATGGACATGTGATGCTTTTAAAATGAAATATACCACGAGCGATTTCTATATACAATTTAAAAAAACAAGTATTGATAAATATATATAATCGTGTCGGAAACAACAGGGTCAGATCCTGTCTGCCCAGAAGTGGGTCACGTCGATGGCGTTACTCCCGCCCATCGTCAGGTCTTCCTGGGTGCAGCTATTCGGGCACAGCGCGAACTCCAGAATGTGTGACAGGGTCTGCTCTACGCCGCAGTCGCATTCACTCAGTCCGCTGTAAAATTACCAGGCTTTCATTTGTGTCCTCGTCTTGCATACTCCGATCCGAAGTCTGTTAAGGGACATCCATATCCGTTTCGGGGCAATCCAAGTATTCCCCACAGTTGCGCTTCTCCACATATCAGCCGCAGGGTGGCCTCAGGTATCACCAGTTGCGTTGTCGACTGTAGGAAACTTCTACTTGATTTGTGCCTTTTGGTTATCTTTTGATATCCAAACATAGGGTGGAGTGCGTTATGGGTTGCTTTGGTGAGCTCCTTCTTGGTAGTGACTTCTCGCCGTATGTTTGGTGGGACGATGCCCGAGAGTTGATACAGCTTTGATATTGGGATAGGTTGTACACAGCCCGTAACCACCTGGCACGTTTCATTCAGAGCAATATCCACTTTCTTGAATGGGCAGATAATTGATAAATAATAACTATACATATCTTCTTTCAAAATGTCGCGGGAAAACATCTCAGATAACAAAAAAATATGATGTTGTGTTTTAGATATTTTTAAACAAAAAAGGGTGTACATATAAACATGCAGTATGCTTGGAACTGAAGAAGGTTTCATTGAGTAAATAAACAAACCGGGCGGCATAGTCCAGTGATAAAAGCGTTATTTTGTCATCCAAAAGCTTTCGGTTCATAACCCGACCAAGCATGATTTTTTTAATTAATTTAATCAAATTTAAGCTTCATCCATTTACCTGGTCGTCGGGCTTGTCATATGATTTCCTTAAATAAAACCCTTATTATTGGAACACCCAAATATTTCTCTACTCCAACCGTAGTTTATGCAAGTTTGCGGCTCTTGCCCTGGAAGCTCCTGGGAACCGTCTATATTCCCATGTGGACCTCCAGAAGGTGTTCTAGGACAAGGCATATACAATCTGAGCTTACAGAACTGTGAAATGGCAATTTGCAGCATTAACTTTGAGATCCATTTGACTATTAAATAGATAATAATTTAATACCTTATTTAAACATGGATCACACTGAGCACTGTTTCCCTTGATGGAATATTGTAGTTTCGCGTAACGTACTTTTTAGCACATTGCAACTGATTAAGTTTTCATAGATCGTGGAACTGCAGTCTTCCATCAAGTGAAACAGTGCTCAGTGTGATCCATGTCAAAACAACGTGAAAGTTTTCATATACTTAATATTTTTAATTATTCCTAACGATATTTTTAGTTTGTTTATATTCATTTAAATATACTGTACAATTATAACATGCGAACAAAATCCTTTGTTCTATTGATGAACATTCATTCGAACATACCTGCTAATCAGTGCCGTAGTTGGTTACATAGTTTTGTCTGTTTTCAGTTATTAAGTATCTGTTTGTACATAACCTCACAATGCGCTTGAAGATGCGCTCCTCGCGAGACTCCATTTAGCAGTTTGCTGGAATTGTTCCCCGGGTGTTGAGCAAAATGCAACGGAATGCAAAATAAACAAATTATAGCTCATTCCGAGTCAGCTCAGCCGAAGTATGTCGACCGTGAACTCAACACAAAACAACTAATGCACGCAAATTAATTTTACGCCACGTTCTTTATTGCGTTAAACCCCATTTGTGCGCGGAACATAAACCGGACTTGAGAACATTAATTTTTCTCGAGAGATTTAAAATGAATTGTAAGATTTTTCGTACTTATGCGAATTGAATTAAAGCAGTTTATGTACTCAAGTGTATATTTTTCAAAAGTACTTTTTGTACGTGTATGATGAAATTATTTTCCTTCTCAAAATAGTATTCACGCATTGTCGCATTAATACTCGTATTCACAAGCAGCTCGCCGTCCAGAAAGGTCATCAGGAACTTTACATAGAATGTACTCAGCGGAGCAGACTTGGGATGAGGCGAAGATTATGGCGGCTGACAGAGCTTTGTGGTAGCAGTTCGTGAATACCATATGCTCCAGTTAGGTAAGCGGACATAGTATTATGATGAAGATTTTTATTTTAATTAATGATGTTTTTTTTACATCATTTGGTCTTAGTTTCTTCCCATGGCCGCTTTGCCTCTTGAAGCTCTACCGAGTACATTATATGTTTAGTTTTAGGCGTACTTTCAGGAGAGCGAGAGCCCGGAGGCCTGAAAAAACGCAGCTGTATCTTAAACTATCCTACAGTATCCATAGAACATTTACCAGCCTAGTCCTCGTTTTTTGACTGACTATAGGATTCCGTGTCCACTCATTTACCTCGTCATTCTTTACGTGAAGTTAAACCATCAATTCTCCTAATATTCTATGCAAATACTTGTTATCAAAACTCTACGAGTATATGCGACTGAATTAACGCTTAAGAATATGCCAACCAGGATTCGCAGCCTGTCTCCTCTTAATTCTTATGATCGAGTACAGTCAAGATATTTGCATGGAGTTCAAAGAGTTTCCAGCATTTACAAGTAAAATATATCATTTTCTTTATAATCCACTACCTTCAGTGACTAATACGACAAGATATCTGAAACATTTTTACCCTCACAATAGTCTAACCCACTCTGGTCTGAACTGAGTCTGCATAGCAACTGGGTCTGGTTTGGCCTTACACAGAAGTCTAATCGCAGATGCATTTCCTTCGATCCATTAACATTCAGTATTACATTCACTTATCCGAGGTACACATATGCAATATTTCAGGTAGAGCTTTACCACGAGAGCCGAAGCCTCCTTTAGTCACAGGGCGGCCGAGGTTGAACAAAGATTCTAATAAATCGGACTTGGAAACGGACAGTATGGTTTATCTTAAATGTACAATCCAGAGTCGACACTAGTCAGAGATTGTGGTGATTTTCATTCATAGTGGTCTCGAGTGAAGTTTTGCTTCCTATATAGTTTCCATTTAGGGGTCGGGGTAAAAATTAGACCTTGAAAAATCCGGTTAACAAATCACTCAAAATATTCGCTTTGAATACTACAACTACTGTCTCTTCAAGTCTGGGTTTCTGCCTTGTAGGTCGTCGGGAATCATATATGTTCGAAGGTGGACCCCCCGGTTCCAAGAAGTTTGGGAAGGAGGCATGAACAATGCAATTGACAGAACTAAGTGATTAAAATTTGTGGTGAACATATGTTTCAGATGAAGACCGGATATGATAAGAAAAATACGATCTAAATCTGAAACATATCGTCACTACAAATTTCTATTACTCAGTTAACATTATCCATACTGTGTCATAAGACATATCTGCACTAGATAGATATTTTACCTAGAAACATATACGAGTATAGTTATCGAAGATATCCATAACAGCATCCTGGTAACGAGACTGCTGCTATAGTATCTATGGAATACTTTTGTGTGATTTCTTAATTGATATTTCTTAATTAATATTTTTTAAAGAGATCTTATGACTAACCCGAATTACCCAAGGACTTGAACATTGGATCTTAAAAGGCGGTTCAACCCAACTTCCGACCAGAGGTATGCAACAGACGAAAACCCATTTAAGTTTTAGTCCGCGTATATTTATGTTACTTCAGAGATCTAACGAAAACCAAGCTTACAAATTATAGTTAAAATTAAAATTTATTTTAATAAAGATAACCATTCCCTAGTGCCTAAATAGTTTATTTGACGACAAATATACTAGGTATAAATCGTTGTAAATACATTATTTTATTATTTTTCTGTCTATTACTTCTCTGAATTTAGAAATTCGTACTTTTTGACAGAAGAAATAAAAAGAGCAAAAAAACAGATTACCTACAATTTATATGTAATGGTTTATAATTAGACGTTTTATATTTTTCCAGGAGAAATAATAAGTTTAAAAATTGTTTTTTTTAATTCATCATTATAGCTTATACGAAAGCATGGTTTTTTTTTTTTTAAATTACGTTAATATTTAATGAAAGTGTGAAATCTTTCAGATTAATTTATTATATAATTTATATGTATAGAAAACCTGGTGAACTTGGTACCTCATCAGAATCTGTATTCACTTATTTCGGCTAAATCAAATTCACTTTTTCATTAAATTCAAATTAATACTTAAAACATTTGAACAGAGATGGCGATGTGCCCGAAATTATAATGCATACAACGCCATCTCATCATCATCATCATCAGCCTGTGTCCGTCCACTGTTGAACGTAGGCCTCCCGCATGAGTCTCCATCCTCTTCGATCCTCCGCCTTCCGCATCCAGGTCACTCCCGCTATTCTTCTTATATCGTCAGTCCATCTTGTAGGGGGTCGGCCAATGCTTCGTTTGCCAGTTCTTGGGCGCCATTCCAATACTTTTCTTCCCTATCGACCGTCGTCTCTTCGACAGATATGACCTGCCCATTGCCACTTGAGCAACGCCATCTAATGGAACATAATAAATAGTAGGATGTAAATGGAACATAATAAATAGAGGATAAATCAAAATGCCGTTCCATATATTTGGCATATTCTTAATATATATACCATTAATATTAAGACTTAATAATCGCATTGTACGTATATTTTTTTCTATTAACTACTAAATTTAATTCTAAAATAATTTATGTTTATAACTCACGCTGAACATGTGAAACTAAACCTATACACTGCTTAAACTATTTACAATTACACCTTTTAATAGTGACATTAAAAACTATAACGTTTAATGCTAAAAATACGTACATAACCTAGACGTACATAAATACATTTTAAACTTAATTTGTTCATTTTTAAGTTCAAATACAAATTGTGTGGATTACATAACACAAAATAAAAATGGCACAGCAAATTTTTCAATATAAAATTTCAGCTTACATTCATAGTGCCTCTGCATCGAAGATATTCCCGAACTTCAGCGTCGATGCACTTCACACAATAATGATGTAATAATCTAATTGCAATACACTTTATAAGTAGCCAAACACTTCATAGAATCAATTCTTAATATTTATCTAATCTGCTTGTACATTGAAAGTGTGAAATTTCGCAAAAAATTTAACGATCGTAAAAACGATTTAAAAAACACTATTTACGATTACAAAGAACAAATTAACCTTAACTTCTAACATTAATTCACACGTATGTTCTTCATATTTCTTGTTACAAAAGCTTACATTGAAAAAAAAACTCGATGGATTACTATTTACGATTAATACTCGATGCATCACTAGATCGTTCTTATTGGTGGCCATTTTGTGTATTACAACATTTTACTTCACTTTCACATATAAAACACATCACAATTAAATATTCTTAACACTCCATATTTCTAAGCTATTATTTACTAAAAATTTTTTTAAAATATTTTTAATATTTCACAGTCACTCAATGAAATCATTTTTTTTCCTTTCAACACGGACCTATTCCCACGAATGACAAGCGCATCCTGTTTATTATTATTATTATTTTTATGTAAACGCATGCAGGAGAGCACAACCGGTCAATACCAGTGCACTCTATGACGCTCAGCCAGGGAGGCTGGACGCTGCATGCGGGAAACGTGTGTTGTATTCGTATTTGTGTGTGGGTTGGGGAAATTGCAAGTGTATATTTATCTGTTTCTTGAAGAGATCCAGATTGTTACATTTACACCATAATTAATAATCTATATATAAAACTATTGTAGGGGGTCGGCCAATGATTCGTTTGCCAGTTCTTGGGCGCCATTCCAATACTTTTCTTCCCCATCGATCGTCGTCTCTTCGACAGATATGAACTGCCCATTGCCACTTGAGTGTGCCTATTCGTTGGGTAGCATCCACTACTTGAGTTCTTCTGCGTATTTCCTCGTTTCGGATTCTATCTTTTAGCGACACTCCGAGCATGGATCTCTCCATAGCACGCTGGGTGACTTTTATTTTATGGGTAAGACTTGCTGTCAGATTCCACATCTCTGTGCCATAAGTTAATACAGGGAGAACGCATTGGTTAAACGCCTTAGTTTTAAGGCATTGCGGAATTTTCGCTTTAAAAATGTACTTTAGTTTTCCAAATGCTGCCCATCCCAGTTGTATGCGCCTGTCGATTTCTTTTGAGAAGTTATTTCGCCCTAGTTGTATTACTTGTCCCCTACAAGATGGACTGACGATATAAGAAGAATAGCGGGAGTGACCTGGATGCGGAAGGCGGAGGATCGAAGAGGATGGAGACTCATGCGGGAGGCCTACGTTCAACAGTGGACGGACACAGGCTGATGATGATGATGATGATATAAAACTATTCGAATAATAAAATCAAAGAAGGTAAATATAATACAATTGTATTTATAACTAACGTATTGTGCCCTGCGTTGCTCAGGATTTAATAACAACAATATAATTTTTTTTAAATGATTTTTTTATAAAGTATCTTAAAAAAACATTAAAACAAAATATCCCTTACGACTCAGTATGATTCGATGAATCGTTTGCGTTACTAAGACGACTAAAATCAACAAACGATAGATTTTCGAATCATTTTACTCGTTTTTTTTTCATCTTAAAATAATTTTATATGAAGTTGCAATATAGTTTACACAAAATAAAAATTCCCGGATACGCAATTACTATATTTACAAATCTTCAACTTCAATTAAATTCGCCCCGTGAACATCCATTCATAGTGATTTCAAGTCAAAATGGCAGAGCAATATGCAGCGCCAGGTGTCATATAAACTACAGGTGAGATTTTTCCATATCTATTTTTATTCTCCCATATGTGTTAACGTAAAAATAAAGCTTACAATGCCTTCAATATCTACACACACACAACCATCCACACTGCCGTCTAGTTTCGGTTGAATTTTAAATTAATTAATTAATTTAAATTTAATTAATTAATTAATTTTCTTATCATAGAATTTGAAAAAAATTCTTTACTGCTTTTTTGTGTGTGTTCATAAATATATTTTTTTTATTTTAAACAATAGATTTTCTTTATCCGGGTGGCATAGTCCAGTGGTAAGAGAGTTTGTTAGTCATTCAGACGCTGTCGGTTTAATTCCCGACAAAGCTTGTTTTTTTTTAAATCATTTAATCAAATCTAAGCTCTATACATGCCCCCTGTAGGGTTGAGCCACCCCTTAAGTATAAAAAAAATGTCCAGGCCTCGTGAGCGTCGGGCTGATCATCCAATCTCTTTACAAACCGCTGATTATTGACTACCCAAATATCTCGACGCAGCAAGAAAAATACTGTGATTTTCTAAGAAAATTGTATTTGAAAACGATTCCTCGAAAACTTTATACAACTTTATAGTTTTAAGATCCCTCTCTGGTAGACTGAACGAATGGCTGTAGAGCGCGACACGGTAAATCTGCGCAATTATTACGACAACTCGCTAACCTGGTCCGGCGCACTTTACGACGTTTTCCCGGACCGCCCACGGAACGCACGCACAAATGGCATCGCGGATAACACGTGTTTTAGCGGTCACCGAGTCGCAAATTAATACCACTGCACTTAAAGCAGTCGAGGTGTAAAGGTTTGACATGTTATGTAGGAGATAATGATATCCATTAAACACGCATATGCTTAAATTACTATGCTAACATCAAAACTACACACGCTGGAAAATGAATATTTTCCATCCTTTGTGTAGGTCCTGGCCATAGGCAGAACATATCTGTCAAAAAGACGACGGTAGATAAGAATGTAAAGTGTTAGAGTGGCGTTCAAGAACTGGCAAACGAAGCGTTGGTCGATTCCCTGCGAGAGTAGCTCAAGCATTCAAATGCGAAGAGTGGAGGGTCGAAAAGGATGGTGACTCATGCCTACGTTCAACAGTGACCGAAAAAGGCTGGATGACTATGTAGATCTCAAACGTAGAGTCATCACTGGACATTCTAAAAGCTATTTTCTAACAAGTAGGTTATTCTTCCCCTCAACCTTTCTTATAAAGTTAATTCATAACATATCAATTATTCTACGGAATCTTCTACGAGCTTCGGGATCCAGAGCTGACTTGGAACGTATTCCTATGAATATATATGAATTACTTAATTTTAGAAGTGTAATGTGTACAGTGTATGCGACCTTGATATCAAAGCAAACTTTGAATAAAAGCATAGGCACAATAATTCATTCCATGTATCAATAATCAATAAAGCAGATCCCTAACCTATCTACAGTCTCCTCAATGGACCGATTCCTGTTATAGCGACCCGCGGTGCATCAGGCGTATTACGCGGAGTACATGCATCTGCGTGCTATTCGAATAATGCGACCGCAGAGCAATGAGAATTCCGATACTAAACAAGTCGTAAACATGGGCAAATAAATGTTAACTCAGGGACGAACAGTGTGAGTTTTAAGAATGATTTATTTGCCAATATGATAGCACCTCAGGCATAATTACCTTATCGTTGAATACGGCAGTCACCTTTGGGTTAAAGCGTTACAAAACCTTATATATTTATAATAATTGGCTTGGTTGAAAGAAGAGTGATTCGACTGATAAATAAAGACACATCTACCAGCAATCTCTGCAACGCAGACGTAAGATTTGTTCACTTACTTATTTTTATCGTTATTACCACGATCGTTGCGCCTCTTACCTTAAATAATTAATTTCTCCTGCAGCTACTTACAACCAATAAACTAGTTTTACACTTGTCGGACATCAATAATTGGTTAATTTGTATCAACCAAGAACTGGCAGTTTCCAAAGTTCCTTCCTAAATGACAGAAATACGTTCCATAATAACTTCCAACGTCTGTGTTCTCCTTCTTCATACAATCTCAATCTCTATAAGAAACATATGAATATACAATTTTATATCTTGAACGTATAGTTACCTTATATATGGTTCAATATTAACTCCAAGGTCGAGGATTTGAAAACACGGCTGCTGTAGTATCCGAGGTCTATTTTTGAATGCATTTTTGTAGGAAATCGGATGATTAGCCTGACACTCCAGAGGTTTTGACTATTTAGTCCTAAGAAGCGGCTAAACCCGATTTTATATATCCTATACCTGTTGCCCATTTTGGTGAGATACCTATATTCGCAGCCAAAAATAAGAATAGGGGTACAAACGCTGTATATTCGACACTTTGCATTAAAGGAGTCTCAGGTCTTGCGCATGGAATAAATAGTTTAAATAAATTAAATGTATTAGTATGCTAGGGTTCTGTGAATGGGATGACCTCTCACCGCGCTTGTTTGTATTATTAATGAAAACTCCGGCATCTAGTGAACTACAAAAAAATCATTAAAAAAACATTCATGCACCTACTGACTACGGTACGGGATAAAAAAAACAAGCCAAACCCCAGGTATAGTTCGTACAATCTCGGAACAAAATAAAAGGTATCCAGCGCAGGCTTTCAGGGTTATTATTTACAAGCACCGCAGGGTGCCGAAGAATCTTCACTAGACCAGAGAATAGTTCTCAAATACGACTCAGACGTCAACTCAGGAATTTAAATAGTATATGTCTTAGAACTCAGGTATTTTAGATACTATTTACTTCAGATACCTTCAAAAAATCTCTGCTCAAACTAATTTATATAGATATCCGCTTGATATAATGACTGAAATGAAAACTCCTTTAGGCTGATGCCGTAAAGCCTCGAAAAACGATCTTTTGTCTATTAATTTTGTTCGATCGCCTGACATGCACATCTAATGATATTAGTTTTAATTTTATAAAATTAGACAGCGAATGCATACGACATTTTACTTGTTATGATAGTTGCTCCATTTCATGTTGGTGCATCTGTCATTTTTAATTTACTTTTTTGCCGCGACTGTCTTGGGGCGCTAGATGTCAGTGTTCCGCAGTGGTCGAATTGACCGGCCGGTGAAATGTCATACCGGTCGGGCGTAGAAATCAAGTCTTTATTTAAAATATACGCGAATTATGCTTCGAAAACAAGTTCTTTGTGTTCTTAATCTGCTCCTGCATCCTGTCACCCAGTAATTCGATATCCAACTTAGAGAGGAGGTTTATCAATATGTTACATTTTTTTTTTTACTTTTTTCACTTGTGATCATAATACTTAATCAAAAGTACGAGTATATTCTCCATTCGCACAATTACTTTCAACTATTTACTTATAATTAACATTATTTTGATCTTTGCCAAGTGTTATTTTTATAATAATATATTATTATACTTGTTACTGTCTCAATTTTTTTTTCATTTGTGTGTTTTATCATATTCTTCACGAACGAATATGTTCTCTGAAATAAATAGATAGAAAAAGCAAATATTTAATTTATACACCGTTTTGTATCTATAACGTACGTTTTTTTTTATTTGTAAAAGAGATTTTCTCGATAACTATTACAGCGATTTTTAATATGACGACCCCTTCAATGTTGTTATTTTGGGTTGAACCGGTTCTTAAGACTCAATGATCTAGGCATAGGGAGCAACAGGCTAATCATCATATTTTGATATAAAATAACTATTTTCTTTACATGTATCAAATGACGATTCTAGAATGTAGATACGAAAAAGTGATCATTCGAGTTCGAAAACAAATCTAATAGACTAATTTGATGACTTGGTGATGACAGTAGGTAATAATTAGATAGTAGTAGGTTTAAAGGAAATGTTGGCATCAAATATTCGTTGAAATAAAAGTCCCGCTAATACATTTCTGGATACAAATGAAATTGTTCTCCTGTAAGGCTATGCTCTAAGAAATCTGAGACGGAGTCGCATCTCAAGTATGATACCGTGATACGTCCCAATGGATAAACACTTTGCTATAAATAATAAGCCAGAGTTTAACTAATCTCAGCATTGCCATGACTTTACTTTTTGTTCCTCTAAATGTTATTTTTAAAACACCAAAACAACCAGAAACACATATTTGTCTAGTAGTCTAAAAATTCACGAAATTTATTGACATTTAAAATAAAAAATGATTAATCTTTGTATCATAGAAATAATTCGCCGAATGAATAAATTTAAGTCCGCGGTCGATTTAAAATAAAAATGTTTGGATTGATATTTTAATCTTTGTATCATTTCTCATTGCAAAGCAAAATAGTCTTCCCAAATTCCCGTTTTACTTCGATCTCTCATTAGCAGATTGTATGACGCTTATCATTTTGAGAATTGATTAATACTTTCAGTTGATTATTGCTCAGATAACATCATTCAACTACAGCCTAGTCAATTTACAAAAAATGCAGCAATTTGTTCCTCATTGCGTGTTGCCTCTACTAATTGATAAAGTCAGGTATTTTACTGGTAACTGATCAGTCTTATGCTAAAATGTAGCGGATTTAGAAATCGTATTTTTATGTCTTTTCAGAGTAGAATACTGTAAAGTCAGTATTCTATCCCATGCATCCAAAATACTGACCAACATAATCCTACATAGAATTGAACCAAAAATTGAAAAGACTCTCACTAGCGATCAATTTGGATTCAGAAAAAGAATGGGAACCAGAGAAGCAATCTTATCCCTGCGTATGATCTTGGAAAAGAGGATAAAAGTGAACCAAGATACATATATTGCCTTCGTGGACATTGAAAAAGCATTTGTCAAAGTAGATTGGGAGAAGCTCTTCGATGTAATGAAAGAAATTGGAGTCAAATACAAGGAACGAAGACTCATATTTTCACTTTACAAAGAAGAAGCTGCCATAATATCACTTGGAAATGTGTCCAAAAGGAAGCAAAAATACGTCAAGGGGTGAGACAAGGATGCTCTCTGTCGCCTGTACTCTTCAACGTATACATACAAAATGCAATTAATAACATCAGGGAAAAGATGGGGCATAGAGAGGGGGTTAAAATACATGGCCAAAAGATTGATATGATAAGGTTTGCTGACGACATTGCTCTGATTGCTGAAACTGAAGATGAACTCACTGAAGCGCTGACATCCATGGAAAACTTATTTAATTCCAACTACAATATGAAGATAAACAGCACAAAAACCAAAGTCATGAGAGTAAGCCGCAATGAGCAGCAGAAAATTAACATATCAATGCTAGGAGTACCCCTAAAAGATGCAAAAGAATTTGTATACCTTGGAAGTACGATCACCTGGGATGGCAGAACAAAAGAGAAGTCAACAGTCGAATACATCAAGCAAGGCTAGCTTTCAATAAAAAAAGCCAAAATTCTTGAGTCAAAGAATATTACTTTAGGGCTCCGCAAGCAACTTGCCAAAACACTTGTTTAGAGCATCTTAATGTACGGCTGTGAGACATGGTGCTTATCTGAAAGTGATAAAAAAAGACTAGAGGCCTTTGAGATGTGGTCGTACAGAAGAATTCTCGGAATTTCCTGGAGAGACCACGTCACGAACAATGAGGTTCTCAGGATAATCAAGGAAGATAGGCACCTAATAAGAACCATCTCAAGAGAGGCGAGCCCGATGGATTGGTCACATCATGCGACACGATGGTCTTCTTCACGATATTGTGGAGGGGATGGTTGAGGGTAAAAACTGTAGAGGGCGCCCTAGACGGGAGTATTTACAGCAAGTATTCGAGGACATGAATTGTAGCGCTTATGCTGAGCTGAAAAGGGTTGCGGAGGACCGAGAGGAATGGAGATCGAGATGCAAGATTCTGTTACTGCAAACCAATCCACCGGATTGATACTACAAAGAAGAAGAGTAGAAAATGCATCCAATCTGCCTAAAAGATTCTATAAACAATTTCCGGAAGCATAATAAAATGAGAGTTTATTATCCGAGACTTAATTAGACATTTATAATCAGTTTTTATAAGGATTAGGTAACTAGCCAGGCGCGATGCTCGAGAGGGTTGGACCATTTGGTTCTAGGAAGCAGCTCATTCCAATTGCTAATAAGTTGACATCAGCATGATGTAGCCCTTGCTGACTGGAACCGAAAACCTCGATATACAATCATTCGTCTCTAATTTCTGTTTGCTTATCATACATTTATGTGTCGCCATATTGGCATTTTGGACAAGTCTGCTTATGGGTGTATTAGTTATATACATCGCCACTTGTGGCGCGGGCGAGAGCCCATTACAAACGCGGAGCCAGTCTTGTCCCGCCCTTCGGCGAGAGCATATGGTATTGTGGCTCGGCCTAATGCTGTGACTAGGTCGAGCCCTAAATTTGTAAAGTTTATCGTAAATAAATATCAATGTGCTTCTGAAAAAATCTGTGTTATTAATATGCTCCTAAATACCTTTTTGAGAGAGAGCGGAATGTTAAAATAAACAACAATGATATTTTGTATAAAATAATTTGAAATTAGTCAATCAAAAATTTGGACAACTCAGTAGATTAATTGATTCAGATACCAGGCACTTCATAGTTAATAAATTAAAAAAAACGTTTCTTCACATTCTTAATTGCCGCATATCTATGAGTACATAACAAATTTTAAAAACTAAAAACATAATAAACCAATCAAACAAAGAATTCGTTTCTATGTTAACTTTGATTTACAATGTTTGAATTTAAATATTTATTTATATTATAATTCTACCCCAAATTCTTCCCGCCAAATCGCCCGGGGCGGTAAGCATTCAGCATTTGTAATTTTCCGAGATGTTAAATAATTACAATAGTTAAAATCCCTTGAATCTTAATTGAGATTCTTGGGGAGTATTTAAATTAAAAGTCGACCATCTTCCCTCCATTCTTCACCTTAACGATCAATAAATTTCATCCAATCTTTATTTGACCTTCTTGATACAGTCCGTTCTTGTTTGCTTTAGCTTGAAATAAATACTTTTATACGTAATAAAAATATTATATTATCATATGGATATTATCATATGGGTATATGATAATGTCACCTTGAGACAATATCAAGAAGGTAAAATTATTCATCAGTAGCACAGGTAAATAACTAATTGCAACGTGCGCGTCGTACTTACAAGAAGTTATTCTCATCCATTCGATCTATAGTTTCGGTTCGAGACCCGAGTGGTACTCACTAAAATAAATAGACTGCCGGAAATAATAATATTAAGCTTGTGAATAAATGCATTCTGATTGAATAATAAAAAATAAAAATATACATACTTTGAATATATACTATGGCGACATTTATCTTCTTCTTCGTAGTATCAATCCGGTGGATTGGTTTGCAGCAACAGAATCTTGCATCTCGATCTCCATTCCTCTCGGTCCTCCGCAACCCTTTTCAGCTCAGCATAAGCGCTACAATTCTATCATACGATGATAACTTATATAGAAGATCAGAGACGAGTCATCTCAGGTGGAAGAAATTGGCCGGTGGCCGAGCGGTATAATTACCTGGGCAAAAATGGTTGGTTCCAAAGGTCCGCGGTTCGCATCCCGCTCCCGCCGATATTTTTTCTGAATGAATTGACTCGTTTAAGGATTTTTATGTATAGTATATGTATATTTAATTGCTTATTATATTATCATTAAAAATGTTCAATTTATATTAATGTTTCATTATTAATTTACATACTCGAACCTTGGATAACACACGCTGACCATTACGGCAATACACATTCGATCAAATTGAGAAATTGACACGTAATTAATGATTCGTACATACGTAAATTAATAATTAAACATTATACGAATAACTTTTCAATGGATTATTAAGTAAAATAATATATATATATATATATATATATATATTTATAAATATAATTTATATTTTTCACTTTGAGATCAATTTTCGTATAATATATCAGCATTTCATACCTTGTCTTAACATGGATCACACTGAGCTAATTTTCACTTGCTGGAAGACTGCAGTTTCGCATTCAGTGGAAGACTTCATCACTTCCAATATGTATAATCGTACTACGCGTATACACGAAAACGAAATAATGAAGCCTTCATTTATGACGAAATTGCATTCTTCCAGAGCATGTGAAAAAGTGGTCAGTGTGATCTATGTTAAAACAAAACGACAAAATTAAATTCACTTATATAATATTCTATTTTACAATACATACGCGTATCATCAGTATTATAACTAAAAGTCTTTTTGGAATAGTGTATTTTGGGTTTGAGCCGTGTGTTGCGAATGTTTACTTCTCTACGATATTTCGACGGCCTTTGCAAAGGTCATTTTCAAGATTAATTATTTAATGACCCTTGCAATGACATAAAAACATTATGTTGTATGATAGGATCACTTGTACAGGTGTAGAGGAAGAAGTGAGGCCAAGCCTTTTTAGGAACTCTCTAAATATTCCGTGATCATGGCAAATGACAGAACTTATTGACGGAAAACTGTTACGGCCAAGTGATTAAAAGTGTATATAAAATGATGATGATGATAATGATAATCGTGCTCAAAATATGTAAAGTATGAACCAAGAGTAATTATTAAAGTAATTATTAAATTTGATGTGTTATATGTACATCGAGAGATGGGCAAGATGGAAAGAGTGTCGAATTATAGATATTGCAGTTGATCGGAAATTAGATTGCGCCGCCCAGGACTCGATGGGCGGGAAGGGCGGCGATTTGTCACCGAGGGGCGGCGTCTGCGGCCTAGTAGACCTGCAGCCGCCTACTATGCCTGCCAGACAGATGTCGTAAAAAATCATAAAAAATAATCTGATATTTTTATTGTTTTTTTCACTTATCTGTTTCATCCAAAACTAACTAAACCGTTTCACTGTTCTTTAAGCTCGGCTTATCCATGCCAATGTCCCAGAACACCTGTATACCCAGAGGTCCACATGGTAAAAATCCGCGAACTTGCATAGACTGAGGCTACGAACTTGCATAGACAGGGAAATATTTTTAATGGCGGAAAAGTCCAATGATATAGAGTTTGTTTATCATTCAAATGCCGTCGATTCAAAACCCGATCAAGCTTATTTTTTAAAATTATTTAATCAAATTTATACTCCATACATGCCCCGGTAGAGTTGAGCCATCCTTCAAGAGCAAAAAAATGACCAGGTCTCGTCGGGCATAAATTGTTTATATTCTGGTAATTAGTTATAATTATTTACTAGTAAATTACCCTTTTTTTTATTTTATGTCGAAATTTCCATCCACAATTTGATATTTTTTTGTAGCTCTGATATTTGTTTACATTCACTGTGCGCCATTTTAAATTTACCTGTAATATTGGTTTCCGTTTTTTTTATCTGCAACTAATCAATTGGATATTAAAATAATATTTCATACCATTTAATCAACCATCAACTCGAGTATTATATTTTTCCGAATTTCACAAATTCATCGAACAATAATAATACTTCTCAACCGAAATTCACCTTTACTGAAAAAAAATTCGTGAAACGTGACTGTAAATATTGAGAGCTGCCGGCTGTAAAGGGGCGAATTGAAAGCTGAATTTTTAATAACCTGAAATGTTTTTAACCGAAAAATTAAGCGCATTCAAAAAAAACTTTTCGCTGCGAAAATCCCCGACTCACTAATCAAACTCAATGAATCAAAATAAATTCAATGCGCAAACGCTTCAAAGAGATGCGGAAAATATACACGACAGGTAACATATACTTACCTGTTTATAATAAATAAAAATATACTCTAAACGGTTTTTATGACTTTGTGGTGAGTATATGAATTACTTACTCATAACGAGTCAAAAAATATTACTATAAAGCTCCGCAAGCAACTTCGCAAAACATTTGCTTGGAGCATCTTGATGTACGGCTGTGAGACATGGTGCTTATCTGAAAGTGATAAAAAAAGACTAGACGCCTTTGAGATGTGGTCATACGAAGAATTTTACTGGAGGGACCACGTCACGAACAAAGAGATTCTCAGCATAATCAAGGAAGATAGGCACCTAATAAAAACCATCTCAGAGAGGCGAGCCCGATGGATCGGTCACATCATGCGCCACGATGGTCTTCTTCACGACATTGTGGAGGGGATGGTTGAGGGTAGAAACTGTAGAGGGCGCCCTAGACGGGAGTATTTGCAGCAAGTATTCGAGGACATGAATTGTAGCGCTTATGCTGAGCTGAAAAGGGTTGCGGAGGACCGAGAGGAATGGAGATCGAGATGCAAGATTCTGTTGCTGCAAACCAATCCACCGGATTGATACTACGAAGAAGAAGATGTAGAGACTGACAGAGGTCATTAATGGTAAAATATATACTGATGTCGACCTTGCTGACTAGTACCGAAAACCTCGACATACAATCTTTCGTCTCTTATTTCTTTTCGCTTGTCATACACATTTATGTGTCACCATATTGTCATTTTGGACAAGTGTCACGGGTGTGTTAGTTATATACATCGCCACTCGAGTGCTGGGCGAGAGCCGCAGCGCCGACGACCCAGCGGAGCCATTTTTTTTCCCGCTCTTCGGCGAGAGCATATTGTATTGTGGCTCGGCCTACTACTGTGACTAGGTCCGGGCCACAAGCTTGTAAATTTTATCATAAATAGATGTCAATGTGCTTCTGAAAAAGTCTTTGTTTTGCTGACCTGCTCCTCATCATGCCCTCACGCGACTGAATAACACCTTTTTAAATAGAGGAGGATGTTAATACGTACACTTAAAATTGATAAAAATGGTAATTCAGTCTAGTATCAATGGATTCTCGTGTCTTCCGTTAACTAAATTAGTAGATATAGTAATTATGTTATTTAAGTCATAGTCACCCTGTACCAGTGCTCGCCGTAGGTTGAAACGATTTAGCTTTTTAAATTGAAATTTAATAAAAATATTTGTGAGTTCCTGCATATTCATGAGCGGCCTCTTGTTAATGAATGAAGAGCCACGAAAGGTATCTACAGGGTGGTTAAGAAAAAGGGCAGGTAGAGACTAAAGATAATATTATGCCAACCTAAAGTATATAAAAATTGTAGCATTGAAACTGTCTACTTACATCCAAAGGAATGGTTTCATTTTCAAATGAGAAGTTATAAGCATATTTTGCTTTGCACTTAAATATTTTAGATTTTTTTGAGTATACTTAAAGAAAAAATAGATAATCAGCTTCCTTTTAATAATATATTTGGCCTGGACCATCTAATCCGATGATGGCTTAACCCAACAAGCGGTGTTACTATTAACATCCTCCTCTCTTTAAAAGGTTGTTTTTTATTCAGTCACATGGGGGCAGGATGAGGAGAAGGTTCACAACACAAAAACTTTTTCTGAAGCACATTGACGTATATATTTCGTAAGCTTTACAAACTTATGGCTCGGACCTACTCACAACATTCAGGCCGGGCCACAATACGACCTTCTTCACGGTCGGTACACGACTGGTGCGCCCGTGATGGGCTGTCACTTAGCGCCACATGTGATGATCTCGGTAACTAGTCCAAAATACCAATATGGCGACACGTGCATGTACAACAAACGAACAGAAATAAGAGACGAAATATTGTACATCGAGGTTTTCGGTACCAGTCATCTAGGGCTATATCATGCTGATGTCACTATCCAAGTAAAAATCCTTATTAAATATTGCTTTACTTCAATAATCGAAAGGGAAATATTGTTACAACATAACATTACGCTAGTCTGGATGGTCGCGCCACTATATTATTTATTTTAATATTTTTTAGATATTTATTGAACGAATTTTATTTTTATAGTATAGTTACAAGATATTACATTTATTTAATCTTAAACAGTGTGTAAATATAGATAATTTAGTTTAAAAATAAAGTCAAATTGATATTTTCAAAAATGAATACAAAACAGTAATTACTCGTACAAAGGATAAATCATAATACAATTTAAAATAATCTAATAGTTTAGTTTTGTAATTCAGTTTTAAGATGAGAAAAACATTTCTTTGTATTTTAACGCCAGCTTTTATAAATTGCAGTTAATCCATTTACGTCATTAAACTATAGCCCGGTATCCATGCAAAGCCCACGCAACAGTAAAGGCTTTTACGAGACTCCTACATAAAATCTTTTAACAAGGCCAAGGTAAATTGTCCTCTTAAGGTGAGCTGGGGTAAAGAGGGTCTACTTTCTTAATATTCGTTCTTATCTGGAGCATTTAGTCACCACAACTTTCCACCACAAATATATGTCCTAGGTAAGCTTTGCATCCCGATGATACTCCAAATTCCAAGTGCATTTTTCCGTGATCTGGAAGAAAGTTTAACTATAGTCTTAAATCTCTTGCAGCAGACACAGATCAAACAGATAATGTCATGGTTAAGTTTTCGTCTCTTGAAAACTTCTTGACCTACTCCCTAAAATTGGCATTACTCACAATGGTTAATCGTCACACTTTTTAATTAAACTTTATCGTATTTTTTTAACCAAATTCGCTCCATATTTGGAGCTTATGAATACCGCAAATTTCCGTTTCACAGTTCTGTAATATCAAATAATATATGCTTTTTTTCAAAAGAGCTATTACCCGGAGGTCCATATGGGGTCCACATGATTACTGGGAGCATCCAAGGCAAGAGCCTGCGAACTTGTATAGACTGCGACTGTAACACCAGAAAAATATTTGGATGTTCAATACTTATCGCTTTTGTAAGTAGATTGGATGATGAGCCCGACGCTCCCGAGGCATGGACATTTATTTTCCTTAAGGAAGAAAGATTTGAGCAAAACCAATTTTAAAAAATCAATCTTTGTTAAGTTTTGAACCGACGGCATCTGAATACAAAAGAAAAGGCTTTACCACTGGACTATGCCGCCTCTTCGTATACCGTATAGTTATAGTAAGTTCATATGGATTGGATTAGGTAAGGACTTAGGAAACTCTAACTTACAATATAATAATATGTTTTCAGTGGCAATTCATTATAATGGTATTCAATATTCATGCGAACGGCCGGCACGCACATTTTCCCATAAATCAATCTTCCAGCAAATCAATGAGAATCTTCATGGCTCTCTCCATCCGCTTCCTTGATCCAAGGGTCGCAGATTCGCCAGGGTGGGTAACTTATCGACTGGCGGGACCGCCCCGAGCCACTCTCATTTCCCCACTTCCCTTGAAATCCATTATTTTTTGCGTGCGAATCACCGGGGTTACATTAATCATACCGAGCCACCTCCTCGCTGTCCTGCTCTCCTGGTACATAAAACATAATATACGGCCAGTTTTCCACCACTTAAATATTTTATTCATCGCGAAATGACCCATAAGTCATCCAGCGGCTAATGAGCTCTCTATCTATTATTAATTTGTTCCCTCTCTCTTCCCGTCCGCTAATTTATGGAGCCTTGATATTTTTTTTTTTTTAAAATCTACCTTTTCTCTGGCGATAATATCATGAAGTATGACACACTTATTAAAATCCATCCGATTTTTATGAACACTAAAATCATTATTCAGGACTCTAAAGATGATTGACTTGACATTTTTCTTATAAAAAAATTTGAACGCTTTCCCGTTCAAATCGCAAATTTATTATCGATTTTATTTATTACGGAACGTTTCAGCGAAAAATCGTTTTAATAAATCGTCGTTTTTTACTACCCACTTTTAAATAATATGCTTATCGACTCAAAAAAAAAATATTACAAACATTACTATTTTTAACCTTCAACTACTCATATTACCCTGATACTCTTAACACTTATAATTGGTAATAAATGATTGAGATTTTCTTAGTGACAAAAAAACAATTGTTTCGTAAATTCACTCAACCACCATACAACCTTGCAGAACGTCACGAATTTCAGTGATGGCAAAAATTGTCAACGACTGTCAGAATTTCTGAATCATTCATGATTATTTTCATCTTTATATTCTTAAGAAAAAACTTAATTATAATGGTTAATAACTTATGAAACTTATTCTAATTTCGTTTGTTATTATGGCATCCATAACCGGCTAGTTTTCATGTTTCCCTGTTACCTAAATAATCTCCCTTTTAACTTATTTAGCATGTTAAAACTACATATTATTCCTTACAAAATATAGCGTCTATCGATGACCATATCATAAATGAATACAATTTAGTATAAGTCAATTTAAAACTTAAAAAATTTACACTCAACTTTGATTATTCTTTCGCATAAAAATTCAATAAAAAGTGGGCAAAATAATCAATGTTTCACCTCCGTCTTGTGTCAGCCCAGTTGCATCTTTCACCGTCGTGTCTTCGTGTTCCCCTGATACTCCGGTGCCGGGTTTCCTTCATCTCCTCGAGCTGTTGATGGATGTCTGCTATTCCTCACAGGAGACAGCCTCCGGCGATGCCCGCTGCACAATTGATGAAGGAGTATTAATTAAGTTTATTTGAAAAACGTCATACGTGCAAAGTGGAGCTCCGCCCTGGAGGTGTGCGAAATTCAGTGTAGAAAAACGCTTTTTTTTTCTCTTCGACATTAATAATGCTATGTGATTAATTCTTAAGCTAGACTACTTGTAATGTTATTTTTGATCGACGACATGAACAGCTGCGTATGTAGCTGAGATTTTTCAAATTATTTCATATTAAATAACAACACATTTAAAACATCTACTCTATATTATGAAATATACTGTCATAAAATCATTTAACTTCCAATGTGTTTGAACCATTTACACGCTGGTAAAATTTCTTATACAAAACAGAGTTAAAGTAAAACTGTGGAGCCAATATAAGTAGATTTGTAACTAAAATAATTTCATAATAATTCGGCAAAATATTTGGATGATAGCATGAATTGGATTTTTTTTTAAAGCTTGTATATGGTACCATGTTAGACTTTTCATTTTGTTGTATTTATATATTAAAGTATGTTTCAAGTAGCATCGCCAACAACTTCTTCCACTTTATGTAGAACTTTATTCTGTTGTAACACGAAGCCTGTCTCTGATATATACTAACATCCTCCTCACTTTCAAAAGGGGTGTTAATCCGTCGCAAAAAAGACTTTTAGAAGAACATTGATTATATTTATGATAAAACTTTACAAGCTTCCGGCCATACGGGTTGACATGCCGCTGGCCGTAATACTCACTCCTCGGTCGCCAACGCATAAATGACGCGCTCGTCGGCGCTTAGACTTCTGCGACCCGTGGTCAGTCACCAGCGCCGTCGGTGGCAAAACTATATAACTAGTCCCAATATGGCGGACACATAAATTTATGACAAGCGACAAAAACAAGAGACGAAAGATTGTTTATCGAGGTTTTCGGTACCAGTTAGCAAGGGATACATGGTGCTGATGTCAATACATATTACATATTACCAGCTGTCTCGCCATCTTTTATGTGGCCCTCCTAAAATTTGGCTACCCGACCGTTGCTCGTTAGCCCTTTTACTAACCACACTACACAATTAATGTTAATATATAGATCATTCTATGTATTCAAATCATTACAATATTTCATCATATTTGCATTTTACACACAGTGTATTCCGCATAGCGAGAACGACAGTTATTTAATTTACGGTCATTTCAACTAATTTATAATTGAATCAAAATTCCAGATAGCTCATTCCCGGGAGTCCAGAATAAAGCGCAGGTAACTCCCGGGAACACTCCCACCTGCGGTTGCACATTTTGCAAAAGCGTTTAATGATTAAGGATGTAGATCTATTCACTTTGCACAAAACTTGCACAAACCTTACCCGCTCCAGCAAATACTACCGAGCAAACCAAGTGGCTCCGGAATTGTGGAGCCCACAATACCGAGAGTTCCCATCTTAGGGCATTATTCCGGGACACGTTCCCGTCGCTTTAATTATTCACGAGAGATTGCCCGAAGTCGGCTGCTGGAGACGAAGAGAGAGACGAAGAGATCAGGGTTTCAGAACAGTGAGGAGGTGACGAGAACTTCTTATGCAAATTATCAATTGCCGAGTCTGCGCAGGTGGGCGCGGCGCCGTCAGCATGTGAGTCGGTTAATTATGCTGTCAGAAAAGGGACTTCATAAAAATAAACGATCCTCCGGGTATCAGGGCGGTGGAAGCGAGAGGAGATGGTGAAATGACGTTTAATCTTTTTTTGTGCACCATTTGAAGGATCACATCTTCGCCGGACTTGAATATTCATTATCGGAATAATAAAGAAAATTAATATTTTTATGTATGAGAATAACAAGTGAGACCACCGGCAGAGGGAGTCCCTTCAACGATTTTGACTACAACATCACTTAGTTTTTTTTTTCTTGAATATATTATTGTTTGGGGCTCTTGGGTGGTGAGGGGCTCCTAGGTGGTGATGCGCACCTACCGACTGCTATTAAAACAGCAGTTTATAGCCTCTCACAACCAACTCCACTCCCACTTGTACATGGTGAGCCCTACATAGTCATGTCACATCAAGATTGCGGTAACCAATCACTTTGGCGATGTGACGAGATGAACTTACGGAAGAAAGGAGGGCTGAGAGAGTTACCAAAAGAACTCTCCCAGCTTCAACTAGGCACGGTATAAACCGGCTAAAAACTCGCCAAACTGCCTGGCAAGCATGGCGTTTTAAGCCAACTACCCCACATGAAAACATAGACTCATGCGGGAGGCCTACGTTCAAAAGTGGCAGATTCAGACTGATGATGGTGATGATGATATTGTTTTGTGTAAGAATTACCTTTAAAATAATAATTTTATCACGTGGTTAGTAGGTAGTACAATTCATATAGAGCGTTCAAGAATATTTTTTTCCAGATAGATTACTATGAAGTCGAAAATCGTCACATAAAATTAAGTTTTTAATATTTTTTCTAGAGCGTTCTGGAATAATATATATTCGCATGAGATATATAAACAGGAGCTCAGTCTAGAGAAGGGTAAATTAAAACAAGAAATCGAATGATAAATAAATAAAATTAATACATGCAAGTAAAGATTTTCAATAAAGCTAAATCTAGTTCAATGGGAAAAGATAATTACATACAGATAAAAACATTATATAGTATTTACGAGTATGTATTGATTTAATAAAAAATATTTCGCAGATCATTTGCTTTTGACAATTAATTCTTATAATCTTAAATTTTATTTAACTACAAAATCTAAATATTTAGTTTTGATTCACATTTATTTTAAATGATTACATGTTTCAGCCTCCCTGAAGACCATCTTATTTATTTATTTATATACAGAATCGAAATTCCAATTTTTTTTACAAATATTTAGAAACATAGAGTATACATAAATATACAATAAATAGAGATGATAATAAAAAATTAAATTGCACACAAGTCAAGGATCACAGAGATCAAGTAGAACAATACCGTCGACAAAAGAGGAAAAGGATGTAAGAAAAGGATCGAGGTGTGCTGGTAGGCCATTTAGGAGCTTCATTCAATTAATTCTTGTTAATGTTTATTAGAGTTCGAGTTTATTTAGTATTAAGGTTTCTAAGATGTATATAATGTAAAATAAAACTAAGTATATTAAATTGTAGTTTAATGATTCTTTTTTTAACTGTTTTTGTTTTTAGTTTTTCATTTTCACTAATAAGTAAAATTTAGCTTTATTTAATAAAAACATGGCTTTATAAAATTATCAGCGTTAAATTTTCATGAAAATTGGAGCGGAAAGTACATTAATAATGACTCGCAATAAATCTTCATTGACAAATAATGAATATCCACAAAGCATAAACGATTTCCTTACAATTCCAACAACGGGATCGAATAATGATTAAAATTATTATTTGATTCTCGGCGAGCTCGCACAATATTAATAGTATACACATCAAATAGAACCTTTTCCACCTTTGACGGCTGCCGGCTTCGATCCGACTCGTAAAAGTCAAATTTCAATTTATTTCGTTTCAACGTTAAAAAGTTTTAATTACCCCTCATACACTTTTCAAGCGATTTCCCCTTTGGCGAAGCAATTACGTCTAAATTATACAATTATTTACATTGACAAGGCGGGAGGCGAGCAGGGCTGGTACTGAACACTGCACCCTAACTGAACACTGACTGAAAACTGAACCCTACATACCACAGTCACCAAAGGCTATATCTTGTACTTTTAATAATACATTACTTATATTCATAATCATCAGCCTGTGTCCGTACACTGTTGAAAGTAAGCCTCCCGCATGAAACTTCATCCTTCTCGATCATCCGCCCTCTGCATCCAAGCTACTCTGCTTGTTCTTCTGAAGTCGTCACTCTATTTTGCAGGGTGATGGCCAACGCTCTGTTTGCCCGTTCTTGGGTTCCTAACACTTTTCTTCCCCATTGACCGTCGTCTCTTCAACAGATATGTCCTGGCTGTCACTTCAGTGTGGTTCATTCATTTGAAGCCTTCACTACTTAAGTTCTTCTTTTCATATTCTCGTTTCAGATTATTTTAGAGACACTCTTAGCATGGATATATCCATTGCAAATTGGGTGTACTTTATTTTATAGGTAAAACCTACTGTCGATACTAGGAGGATGCGTTGGTTAAACACCTTACTTTTATTATATTGCGAAATTTTCGCTTCAAAAATGTACTCAAGTTTTCCAAATGCTGCCAATCTCAATTATTTCGTCCCAGTTGGATTACTCAGTACACTTTATCGAATCGAGAAATTATCATCATCTTCTTCATCACCGTTTCCACTCCCCTAACTGAAGCATATGGTGGTCATAATCTTCCATCACAAATCTGTTGGCCATGCTTAAGTTATTCATATAATCTGTAAGTTATTATTAGTAAGTTAATTTTAAATATTATTGCCTTATTTACAATCTTCTTCTTCTTCGTGTCAGCGACGTCAAATTATTTTTTCCCAATGTCTGGCAACATCGATAGGTCGTGTGTTGCCCAGCATTAGGTCTTGAGATGTGCAACTTGTTGGGCACATGGAGCAGCATCTTAAGTGTGAGCCGGTCTGCAGGTCTCCACAGTCGCACAATAGTGTCTCTCCCTGCCGGAGCATTCCCCACCGCTCGAGTTTGTCCTTTGTTCTACCAACTCCGGTTCTTAATCTGTTCAGGGATTTCCAGGTCCGCCAGTCAAGGCTCTTGCCAGTTGGGAGGCCTTCTTTTGGACTAATAAAATCCTCTGGTGCGATTTGTTGCCAGAGTTGGAGTCTCTCATTTTCAGGGTCTCATTTTGTTTTTGCTGTCGCTGGGTTGAAAAGGTTGGCCGGAAGAGGAAGTCCGAAATTCCGTTTCCAGGGGGCACTGCGTGGGGGTTCTTTTCATGCTCCCCATTATTTACAATAATTATCACACATACTTGCATAATCATTGATATTCCTTGCATGTACTCGGCGAAGCTCCAGAAATCAGATCTGACAGGGAATAATGCGAGGAGCATAGCTGCTTGCAGAGCTATATGGAGTTTGTTTGCGACTACCATATGTTAGTATATACTCCAATTAAAATAATGGACATATATATTATGATGACGATAAGTTGATTATTTCAATTGGACAGCCCTGCTTTAGCAAAAACTCTGCCAAAAATGATGCCTTCTGGCATTAATATATATTTTAATTGAAATATACAGGTCCGTTCAGGAAGCGGAGCTTACTTCGCTGAAAAAAAATATATAATTTCAATATTGACAATACTTTATTGAAGTCTTCGCTGAACCGAACTGGCAAATTTGCTCTCCTAATATTTGCAATTAAATGATGGATCTTGTTTTAAACATCTGTGAAAATTTTCAAAGCCGCCATCTTTCAGCGCTCGAACAAAGAGGTTAACAAACGAGAGGTTAAAGCTATCATGAAAACCATCACGGGTTCCCTTAAAGAACATGTTTATTTTATAAATTTACATGTTAAATTTATCTCTACTTGTGTGGTAAGAGAAGATCAAAAACTGCAAAAAATTACAAGTAATAAACTGTATTACAAACGAGTTTCAGTCCTTTTTGGAAGTAGAGTACGAGCCAGATTATAGTTACTTACATGTAGTGTCTTATTAATTGTGAGTCTATTAGCACCCGTATGCAGAGACATTCCGTGACTTGAGATACCAACCAACTTAACATCTGTTTGAAGAGACGTTTCATAAGATTTGAGGAGTCGAGGGCTGAAGCTTCCTCATTTTAATTATTATAAAACAGAGTAGCTTTTATATGTTATAACATCCTCCTCTCTCTCAAAAGGTTTTATTCCGTCGCGTGATGGCAGGATTAAGAGCAAATTGATAACACAGACTTTTTCTGAAGCACATTGACATATATTTACGATAAACTTTACAAGCTTGATGTTATTGGTAGATCATCACGTACTGTCTATGTAACGGCGCGGAGCAGACCCTGTCACACCTTCTGAAGTGTACGAGTAGCTGCACCCAGGAAGACCTGATGATGGCCGGGAGTAACGCCATCGACGTCGCCCACTTCTGGGCAGACAGGATCTGACCCGGTTTCCGACATGATTATATATAGCGTCATCGAATCGACAAATGAGATATGTCCATTATTGTCTGTCGATATTTTCCTGTATGTAGCTGCATAAAAAGAAAAGATCCATTCATTACAGGCAGAGATTAATCACAAGTATTGTTCATTACATGCACATTGACCACTGCCCATTTATTTACCATATAATCAGATTAACAAATTAATACATATTAAAAAATAACTTTTTTGGGTATTCTCATTTCAGTAAAAATTATCTAATATTTTATTTAAAAAAAACTACAAATATAATTGAGTAAGATTAAACCTTAAACCGTGCCTTAATTTGATTATATCGTGCAATTTCGAAAGTATCTCTGCATTACAGTCGGCGGCGGTTTCATCAACTTAACTAAATTAAAATAATGAACTCAATATTTTTTCTTCGAGTCTCTCACCCCCGCAGCAGTTCTGGAAGAAGAACCTAAAGGAAGGGGGGAAGACGTGGAAGAAATGGGAGAAGCAGGCGCTTTGATAAAATATGTCATTAACCGTGGAATGGAGACCATTAGGTTCGAGGACGGGGCCGACTGAATTGATATTGTTATACTTTTCGGCATTACGCGACGCCCCCATTTCCGAAAGGACTACCCTTTTTCTAAGACTCCCCTCCGCAGCACATTCAGACCATTATTCGAAAAGAAAAACTACTTTTCTTGTGCATCACTTCATAATACAAGAAAATCAGGTTCTTACATTTTTTCATATTGTATTAAAAAAATATTCGAATATTTATTATAATAAAATTCGATTATTTTTATTAAATTGAAACATACACACATACTTAAAAATCCACATCAAATATCATATTTTAAGATTCTCTCATCAATATATGAAAAAAAGAAACGGCAAACGCTGGGATTCAAACCGCGAACGATGCACCTTAGTTCAATTCTACGAGTATAAACGAATCCCATGTATCAAAGATCAAACTGTGTTTTAACACGCGTCACATCACCTAAGAGAAGTAACATTAGGCGTAGACCGCACTTGAATGACGGACCACCTAAAAACACCTTGTAACACAGACTTTTTTTATGTAAACACATACAGGCAACACTTGTTTGGAGCATCTTAATGTACGGCTGTGAGACATGGTGCTTATCTGAAAGTGATAAAAAAAGACTAGAGGCCTTTGAGATGTGGTCGTACAGAAGAATTCTCGGAATTTCCTGGAGAGACCACGTCACGAACAATGAGGTTCTCAGGATAATCAAGGAAGATAGATAATAAGAACCATCTCAGAGAGGCGAGCCCGATGGATTGGTCACATCATGCGCCACGATGGTCTTCTTCACGATATTGTGGAGGGGATGGTTGAGGCTATAAACTGTAGAGGGTGCCCTAGACGGGAGTATTTGCAGCAAGTATTTGAAGACATAAATTGCTGAGGCTGAAAATGCTGAGCTGAAAATGGTTGGAGGACCGAGAGGAATGGAGATCGAGATGCAAGATTCTGTTGCTGCAAACCGGATTGATACTACGAAGAAGATACAGAAGAATACTGACAGCTGGTGATAGTGATGCTGAAGTCTCATCTCTTGATTCTATTACGCTTACCATATTACATATGGCTAGGCGCTGCATGTAGAGTGTTGATCCGCCAACGTCATAGACTACAGCCCAACATTCACGCATAATCCCAATATTAGAGGAATTCACTATGAAAGGGTGGTGTTCAGTGGACGACTTTCGTCTACCACCAATAAAGTTAAGCTACTTCATATGATTAAAAGTTCCAGGCCTCTAAAGGTTCTAGTTAATCATATAATTTATTTAATAACTATGATTAACAAACGTCCAAAGAAGCCTTGGATACTACAGCAACATTTCCTTCATAGCCTTGATTCTTACTCTAAAAACCGTCAAAAACTGTGTACGTATGTATCTAGGTATATCTCCATATGCATAGATGATGAAGGCTTGATGATAAAGTAGCGCACTGTTTGGCGGCAATTTTTCGCAGAAAAAGTGACTTCTAATCATCACCACATCCACTGATACATGATTACATCCCTAATAAGAAGTGCAGGATGCGAGTATAAATGTCAATCAAGGAAAAAACTTCCCTTCCACATCCTCCCTTCGTTGATTCCCATTTCTTCCACCACCGACTGGGGTGACTTTACCCCATAAATAACGGTGACGTTTCATTTACTTAAGAATGCGTCTTCTTCTTCTTCCGATGTGGCGACTCACCTCTCTCACACCTCGCCCCGCTGAACCTATGTAACCCATTAAATACATTCTTTCAATCTTGTAATATTGTATTCTAAGTACAATATTTTTTCTATAATAAATAAAAAATATTTTTAAGATACGCCACAATCCGTCATATTTTTTTGTAACAAGAAACGTTTATCTGACGCCAAATTTTAATATGGATATTTTAATATTCTTTACTGTAATAAATAAAAAAAAATTGCATTGTATTATAGATTATATAATAACGTTGACTGAGCAATATTTATAATACATTTTTTCAATACTTAACCCTTTCGTTACGGCTCGGTGGAATACAAATTATACTGTCAACACGGAGTGAATTTTTCAAACCATTTTTTGCTTTAAACTAGTATCTGAAGCATAAATGTACTTATTTGACCTACTTTAATATGTCACATTGGTTCTTGCATCCTTTAGCAATCAGATGATGTATAAAAAACTATTCTATTTAACAAACGTTCATTATGTAACTCCATACATGCGGTGGCATAGACACATGTGGCTTACAGAAAAATCGTTCCTGTAACGAAACCTAACGATATTTATTTACATGCTTTACAGATTCCTATAAAGAATACATGTATGTTGATAAAGGGAATGACTGCGGTTCCAGGTTCCTACCGTAGATGTCACAATGAGTTCTGAAAATAACAAAACGATATATCACGGCTACCGATGTCACGGTAGGGGAATCTTAGATGGCATATATCGGCTACCGATGCGAAAGGGTTAACACTTAAGAAAATATAGCATTATACCTAAATGTTTACTTAATTAATTGATATATATATAAGATGTATAATGTTTCACATGTTTTCCGCAAATAACTTATATCTTGTGCGTACTTTCTGTGATTATAAGTATTTTCACTTTCTTATTCAATATTAAGTCCAGATTCTATTATATATAATTTATTTTATCAAATTGCAAGGGTACGAACTTTTTTTCTTTGAATATAAAGAAATAAATATTTACAAAACAAACAAACATGGATCATATAATAAACTAAACTTATTTATCTGAAAATTATAGGCCTCTTCACTTAAGAGGTTAAGATATGGCGGCAAATTTTCGCGCCATAATCTTGGCGCGAAATTCCGATCGTAATTTGAAAATGGGAGAGAAGCTAGCGCCGCCCCCCTCACAAAGGACGGCCACTCTAGTAAATTAGAATTTCTTAGTTTTTTTTTCCAAGACCCCTCGACCGGGCGATGGAGACGTAAGTAGACCATACCGTGGGACATGGCCGAACTGTTAATGTACTCGACTTTCATACAAGCAGTAACGGGTTCGAATTCCAGCGAAGACTATGATGTCAAACCGCATAAAAAGATGAAATATTCAGCCCTCGAGAACGTCAGGCTAGTGAAACAATCTTCATACATATCTTTTTTATCACTAAAAAGGCTCTAAAGCGCTTAGTACTATACTGCAATTGCATTTTCGTCAAGCTCCGGGGTTCTCGCCATAAAGGGTCGTCAGAATGTACATATGTATTATAAACGTAAAGTTTCTGACGCAGAGATGACGAGGGACGAGGCATGATTGATCAAGGTAGCAGACATAAACTTTTGGCAGCATATTTGTGGCGACCAAATGCTTTACTAGAGTATATTTCCACACAGCAGATAAACGCTATGCAATTTCGTTGATTGAGGTTAAGCAATTTGGAAAATAAAATGCTTAAAATAAAATGTAATATGTCAAAGAAAATTCATTTATTTAGAAGAAAGTAGGACCTACTTCAAAATATGAGTCTTCTTAATAAAAATAAATAATATATGCAATGAGTTTTAGTTTGTCAAATAACTACTGAATTGATTAATTATGTGAATAAATACTTTTTACCTTGTTATATCATGGATCACACTGAGCACTTGCTGATTTAATGCGGTTTCTCCTTCAATGTTCAGTTTCCAAAGCGTATAAACATACTAGAAAGGATCTCTTCTCATTTACTTCTATGCCATTCTCTATGTGGAAAGCGTCATAGACAATTAATTATGAGATGTCACCGTCTTGCTGTGTTCTCCTGTAGGTATGTGTAAATATATAAAAAAAATATCATTAACCGTGAAGGATAAGCCTAGTGCTTTCACGGCGTCGTATACACTCGTCCTAATAGGGTCAAACCTGTTGACTCTATGGACGCCATCTTGGACGCGAACAATCGCATAAGTGTATTACAAGACTCGTCCTAAAATGTCCGCATTTAATTAAATGCCATTCAAAATCGCTAATTAAAACAGCTGCATATTAATCGTGGGAATGTGTTTAATGTTATAATAAAGAAATGTATAAAAAAATTGAAACAAGAAACAAGGATACATGGGATATATTTTGTAAATCATAAATTTACTCGTCAACCATATTTTATTGTGTTATCTTTAAAAAAGAAAGTGATATCGTAGTAACTAAAATGTTTTTCCATTATTTTATTGTTTATAATTCTATTCGCTAATGCGTCGCAGCAGCCATTGCATAATTTGATTATTGAAAGAAGCTCCATCATTCCAAAAGTGAGAAACTAGCTCCGAAGTCTTTCTCACTTGGTGAAAACCCTCCCTGTCCCGTCCTATTTTTGGAGGCCCAGATAGGGACCCGTTGCTGGACGCACGCAATAGCTACTTGTTAGAGAGTGTCTGAATGCTTTCCCGTGTTTCTAGGTGCAACAGTTAGATGTCAAATAGACAAATCTGAAGTCTTTCATCATCATCAGGCTGTATCAAACCACTGTTGAACAAAAGCCTCCCACATGATTGTGTTATCATTTAGGGTAGTAAGCTTAAAACGCCACGCTTGTCAGGCAGCCTGGTGAGCTTATGGATGATTTATACCATGCCTAGTTGAAGCAGAGAGAGTTATTTTGGTAAATCTCTTAACCCTCCTTTCTCCGTCAGTTCATGACATCACATCGCCAAAGGGATTGGTTACCGCAATCTTGATGTGACTATGTAGGGCTCACCACAAACAAGTGGGAATGGAGTTAATTATGAGAGGCTATAAACTGCAGTTTTCGTAGCAGTCTGTAGGTGCACATCACCATCTTAGAGCATCCTCTGAACTGATTATCTTGTTTTAATCATGGTGAGGTTGGTCCAAATTCAGACTTCTACTTGCAGCTTGGCTATTGGTATGATTATGCAGCTGTAATTGATGGTACAGTTAGTCAGTGAAACGCACTTTTGCACTGTTGATCTACTCCCCACGATTCCTTCAGATCGTTACCAGGGGGCGGTCAGGTCGAGGTCGGCTCACTGCACGTTAATGAGATGTTGTGCAAATACAAGATGCATGCGTCCGACGCATCATGTGAACTTGCATGCTGAGGGAACATTTGAAAAATCTCAAATACTTGATGTACAAATTATAAACAATTTACTGGACAAAATCCTTTTTTTACCATGTACACTTCAAACTTGCACCATATGAACACCGCAAATTACCATTTCATAGTTCTTTTTGCTCAGATTGTCTATGCTTTGTCTCAGATCACTTGCATACCCGGAGGTCCACATGGGACATACAAGATTCCCGGTAGCTCTAGGACAAGAGCTCGCTAACTTGCATATCCAGTAATATATTTGGATGTTCAATAATCAGTGTTTTTTTCAAAGAGATCCGATGATGAGTTCAATCTCCGAGGCCTGGACATTTTTTCTTGTCCTTAACTTTTTCATTACGGCTCGATGGAATACAAATTATACTGTCAATTATAAAACTAGTATTTGAAGCATAAATGTACTTGCCTGGTCTATTTTCATATATCACATTGGTTCTTGTATCCTTTAGCTATCAGATGATGCATAAGAAACTATTCTAAGAAAGTGGAAAAATTATTTATCAGGGCTAGCGATGTCAACGGAAGGGGAATCTTACACTGGCATATATCGGGTACCGATGCGAACAGGTTAAGAGGTGGCTCAACCCTATCGTCGGCATGTAAAGAGCTTAGATTTGTTTAAATCAATTGAGAAAATCAAGCTTCGTCAGGTTTTGAACTGACGGCATCTGATTGAGGATACGCCACTTTTACTATCATGATTACAATTTATAAAGCCGAATTTTAAAAAGTGGAGCTTTATTTATACAATGTAATAAGCAAACGCTGATTTTGAATGTATGTTCTTGTAATACATATGAACGGTTCTTCGTCAAGCTAATTTATTTATGTAGTAATTTTGAAATACTAATTTTACTCAAATGGCAATCTATTGACAAAGAATTTGACATTTTTATTGATTAACCGACCGTTTTGTCTACTAGTGTGGGAGTTTCATGTCAATATATGGACATTTAATTTCGTTGATCAATAATTCAACACAAGATACTAACATCCCCTTACTTTAGGAAAAAATTACTTCACGTCGCCGGGATCATTATTAGAACGCTTGGTGGAGGAATGAGGAGCAGATAAGCAACGCAAAACTTTTTCAGAATCACATTGAGATATGTATATGCAAGTTAAAAATTGATAAACTTTCGATCCGCTCGAGGCAGACAATGACGTGTTGTTAACGCCTCGAGCAGACACAGACTGCTGGCTGGCCACTCAGCGCTCATAGTTGGTAACACCCAGAGTCAAACAAGCATGATACAAGCGTGTCTAACGAGCGAACATAAATGAAACGAAAGATTTTATATCGAGGTTTTCCTCACCAACCTGCAATGGCTATATCGAGCTGATATCAATACAAACGTCATCACGTATGGTAATCTTGTTTTTTCGAATTTAAAAAAACAAATGATAATTAAAAATACGAAATTTAAATTTCTTTCTAATTAGTGCCTCGACTGAAATGCTGTATGCAATATTTGCGTAATAAAATTTCCCATTAAAATTGCGACCTTTCCGCGCTAATAGCAATTATAAATTAAATTTATTATTCACAAACAAAGGCCAGCACATAATATAAAAGCGCACTTCTTATGTTCAGCTGGTATGTGAATAACTCACGTATTTTTTGCTTATTGTTTTTATTACGGTTACCGCATACAATGAGCGTAACAAAGGTATACAACTCCACTTTAACAGCTTAAAATATTTTGATATCAGCTCGATATAGCCATTGGAGGCTGGTGCTGAAAACCTCGATAAAAGATCTTTCGTCTTTTTTTTGTTCGCTCGTCGGACACGCGTGTGTCGCCATTTTGGTTGTCTTGACAGAAGATAATTCGTCAAAGCTGACAGGTGTTATGAAGCGCTCTGACTTACTTCGACTCGGCTCTCAACGAAGGTAAATCGTTAATTGTCCGTGGCCTGAATCGAATACCAAAGTTTGTACAGTTTTATCTTAAATATATCCCAATGTGCTTCTAAAAAAGTCCTTGTGTTGCTCATTTGCTCCTCATTCCTTCACCACGCGATCCTGATAACAATCCCGTCGACGTGAAGTCACTCTTCCCTAAAGTGAAGGGGTCTGAAATTAAAAAAAAAGGATACACTACAACGAATAAATTTAGAATTTATTCCATGATTCCATTAAAAATTACATGTTTCGGTGTTAGATTATTTTTTCAATAGTGATATTTATATGAATCAATATACTTATCTAATTAAATTAATCTAGTATTATGATGAGTGTTGGTCCATGAGAAAGACAATATTTAACATGGACCAGTGTGTATTGTTACTAGGTTGGCAATCCGGATTATTTCACATATGTGGTACCACTGGAATTCTTGCCATTATTATGCATATATTGTACCAGTAAGTGTCATCATAAAAAACATTAGACGTGTTTTTTCTCATGTTTTATTTTGACATAAGTGTTTTTTGTGACTGATTTAAACCAGTAACTACTTCAAACGAACGATTAAATTAACAACAAATTGTAATTACGATAAAAAGTAATTTACTGTACATATTTATCAACAGTTTAATCATATGTTAAGCAATAACATAATTATATAATACTACTTAAATTAAGATAGTTTATAAAAAAAAAACACATTTAATCTGCATATTTTTGAACTCACTAACTATTCTTTGCAATGTAATTAAAAACATATCATGCAGTTTGATTGATTTGGCTCATTTTTGGTAATGAGATCTTTCATCAATAAAAGATTATCACCCAGTATCAAATTTCACTTAAAAAGTAAAACTGTATCAATAATGATATTGTGGCTTTTGGGTTTAGTCGTGTGTGGCGAATTTCTTATGACCAATAATTTAATTTATATTATTACCGCCACACGGCTAATCCCAAAAGCCACAATATCAAATCCGGTCGTGAAAACCTAAGAAGTTATTTCTGTATTAATAATATATTTATTTTTACAGGAGAATACCGACAGATGGTGATGGTAATTATGAAGTCTCATCTGTGGAATTCTATGACGCTTACCATGTTGCATATGGCTAAAGCGCTGCGTGTGGAGTGTTGATCCGCCAACGTCATCGACTACAGCCCGATATTCACGCATCATCCTTATTATTACTGGAATTTACTATGAATGGGTGGTTTTCACGGGACGACTTTCGTCTACCACCAATTTTAATTTATAGGCTATGACTGGCATTTAACGGCTGAGGGATCAAATTCACACCAATCGGAAGCTATTTTAGAGCCCCAGATTTTTTTTATTTTTTCAATAATGGTCGGGGATCGAACCCACGACCTTTGGCTTGCAAAGCAAACGCTTTTACCATTGAGCTATACCCGTCGGCAAATATTATATTAGTGCTGAATGACCGACATTCCGAATGGACAGCTAAAAGTGAATATTCTTTAACATATTCGATGCATGTTTGCTGGGCTATCTAATGGTACAGATCAATGCTCCACAAACTGTCACCCTCAAATAAGAACATTCATAGTATCCACATACAAGATTACTCCGTCAACGTCTGGCGGTATTCTTCAATAAGCGTTTTCAAAAATAAATTAATTTCCAGATCTCGCAGCGGCAATTCCATTCCCTGATTAATCAATTAACAGATCCCTGACCGATCGCCATCAACTCCCGGCGACTGCAACATTCTTCTCTTAATCAGAACGATTTTTCTTGCCCAGATAACAATCGGCCGGCGCTCCTTACCTCCACATCTCACGACCGGATTGATCGCCGCTTCGCTACCGTATAATCCTCGCGAGTTCCCATTTAATTGGATCATCATCCGAGATCAAATCAACTCGGCGTTGGACCATCCATCCGATTAGTAAGAAACACAGAGTGAAAATATCTTTACTTGAATACAGCCAACAGATCGTCTGGTGAATTAAAATCGTATATTAACCCTTTCGCATCAGTTGTCGGCATGTGCCGACAAAGATTCCTGACCGTTGACATCCGTTGACGTGATATATCGTTTAGCTACTTTCAGTACTCATTGTGACATCTACGGTAGGAAATTGGAAGTGCAGCCATTCCCTTTATCAACCTACATGTATTCTTTACAGGAATCTGTAAAGCATGTAAATAAATATCGTTAGGTTTCGTCACTGGAGCGATTTTTCTGTAAACCACATGTGTCATTGCCACCACATGTATGGAGTTACATAATGAACGCTTGTTAAATATAATAGTTTTTATCATCTGATAGCTAAAGGATAGAAGAACCAATGTGATATATGAAAATACGTCAGATAAGTACATTTATGTTTCAAATACTACTTTTAAGCACAAAAATGGTTTGAAAAATTCACGCCGTATTGACAGTATAATTTATATTCCACCGAGCCGTAACGAAAGGGTTAAAGAGGCAGAATAATAAACACTTGCAATCTTTTCAATACCTACACCTACGTAATCAGTAAATTTATTTGCCAGACGCGCGTTTAGCCGACCCGGTTGAGCGTCATAGAGTACGGTATAATATTGTGAGTACCTTCTTAGTAATTCTTGCTTTGAAATTCTATGCATATGTGGTATGTATCTCAATGCAAAATTACCTTTTTTCCATAGTTCCAAATTTGCCTGTAATATTATTCTTGCCCATTTTTTTCTTCTTCTCATATCCATGCCTGGAACAATAGTTATGTTAGTTGACATTGTCTTTACCTTCTCCCAAGACATCTTTGCACACATACATTCCCGGTGATATCTAAGGCAGAAGTCCGAGAATTGGAGAAACGTTAGCTGTCGTATCCGAGGCATATTTTGAATGATTTGTCAAAAAGATTAGCTCGACGATCCGACGCATGGAGCATTTAGTCCTAAGAACCGGCTCAACCCAACCAACGACACGTGGTAGCATCTGTCAGTCACCCATTCAAATATCGGTCCGCATCTAATGAGTACTGAAAGTAGCAAAACGATATACCGATGCGAAAGAGTTAAACATTCAGATGTGCGAGGAAATAAAGATCATTTAAAAATTACAATTCTGAATACATTAAAGAAGGAGCTGAAAAAGCATGTTTATATTGTGTTTGTATTAATATATAGCACTAAGCACCGTGCTAGCCAAAAGTGTCGAGTAAGTACGACGACGGAGGAATTTCTCACTATGCTTAACATCTTAATGCAACGGTGATCTCGTGCTTTCTCCGTACCTTCAGCTCCGAAGATCCATCCCGTTCGGTAAGGTCCAAGGATTTCTCGAGTCTGACATGCTCTGTCATCGCTCTCCTTGGCTTAAGCATCGTCTCAGCGACTGTCGGGAGCTCGAGAAACCCTCGTGATCGTTTCATTTATGTACCGGTTTAATCCCCCGCTTAAAAATAATGCACAATTAAAACGGCAGGAATAAAGAAACAGTCGATTGTATTTTTTAAGCATTGCGCAATTAACTTCATTGTTATTTTTGTCATAGCTTTTTTCTCGTGTCAGAAAAAACTTGTTTTTTTAAACCGTGAGACTTGGAAGTAGGGCCGTTTTTTATAGGCTGCAAAAAAACCTCTTATTGGTGTCCACTATCTTGGAAGATAATAAGTTGATTTTTATTACAAAGTAGAGCGTTGGACATAGCAATCATCTCCTAATAAACTTAATTTATTAGTTCTGCACTACAATAACGTGCCATGGAATCAATAAGATATAAACATCCCCCATCTTTAAAAAGGGCGACAACAAGTCGCAGGTTTGTCATCTGGCCGCGTGGAGGAAGAAAACTTGTTTAAAAGCACAATTCGCGTTTATTTTCAATATCAGACTTTGGTTTCCCCGCCCGACCGTGACATATTGTATCGTCAGCCTCGGTCGAGGCGAGAGCTGGCGACACGGGCTGACAGACTGGCACTGTCACATGTAGCGCCCCAAAGATAATCGCGGGTAAATCAGTAACTAAAGATGACAGTTGAACCAACATGCAATGGAGCAACTCTCTAGACAAATTAAATGGCGTTTGCAAACGGCATGTATTTTTATATCAAATTAAAACTAAAATTATTAGATGTGCATGTCAGCCAAGCGAACAAAAATAAGAGATCGTTTTTCGAGGCTTTTCGGCATCAGCCTAAAAGAGCTATATCAAGATGATATTAACATGTTCTCGGATTACAGTTAAAATAATATACTCCAACTGAAGAGTAGTTGTTATAAAAGTAAACAAATCAAAGCTATCATTTATTCAAGCTCACTCTTATCATCCTGGAGGATCACTGAATGTATTCGCCAAAATGTAAAAATAAACCAATTTATTGATAAAATTGGCTTCTCACTGGTTTTCCTGCTGAAATATTAAGTTTTACTGTTATATTACTATGGGATTCGACCCTAACCGCTTCGTGACCCAATAATAGACAGTAATAATGTCTAACATAGAGTATTATAATAAGTTTGCATACTTTTTCACATCTGGATATTTATTGCATTAAGACAATTCATCATTTTAATATACATAAATTACATTAAATAACTTCTTAGGTTTTCACGGCCAGATTTGATGTTGTACCTTATGGGTTGAGCCGTGTGTGGTGAACATTTTTTCAACCAATATTTCGACCGCCATATTTAAATTTCAGCGATGTTAAAGTAGTTTTATCTTCACTCTTAAAGTACGCCGTAAGATCATTAAAATGATTAATTATACAAGTTAAAATAAGGCTTACAAAATTGTACATCTTATAATCTTCTTTGTAATAGCTTAAAAATTTCATCAGTAACTATTATACTTTTATTATATTTATGTTTGCGTTGTGTATTTCATTTATTTATTAACGGAAACTAGTTTCAAGTGGTACAGAGGTTTCATAATGACAGAATACCGGACAATATAGTATTAAGAAATTACATAAAGAAGACAGAGGAAATATTTAAAATAACGGACAATTTCATTATAAGTTATGATATTTATTTTTGAGGAACAAATGTTTCAACAAAAAAATACAGAAAAGCAAGAAAAATTCATAGTATGCTTACATTTTTTTACCATATTCGCTCCATATTTGGAGCACAGGACATCACAAATTGTCGTTTCACAGTTCTGTTAACTCAGATTGTCAATTCCTTGTCCTAGAACACCTGTATCCCCGGAGGTTCACATGGAAACATAGATGGCTCCCGGCAGCCTCCATAGAAAGAGCTCGCAAAACTTGCATAGACTGCGGCTGTAGTAGCAGAATAATATTTGGGTGTTTAACAATCAGCGTTTTTAAAGGTATGCCGGGCAACATAGTCCAGTGATAAAAGCGTTTGTTTGTCATTCAAACGCTGTCGGTTCAAATCCCAATAAAGCTTATTTTTTAAAAATATATTAAATTAAATCTAAGTTCTATACATGCCCTAGGTAGGGTTGATCTACTCCTTAAAGACAAAAGAAAATTGTCTAGGCCTCGGGAGCGTCGGGCTGACTATTCGATATCCTTACAAATTTACAAAAAAAAAAATCATAAACAATATTTAAATCTAAGAATATTATACTTATTTCTTTGGTGTATAGGCGCCCATCACAAAATGTAACAATATTATTTAAAATGTGTTACTACTATATTTAAACATTAATGGTGTTTATATGTTCTCATAAGGGAAAACCGCCTAAGATGGTATGGGCATGTGACACAGAGAGATGAGGACCACATGGTGAAGAGAACCCTCAACATACCTACGCTGAGAAGAAGACCTGGAAGACCACAGGCAACCTGGACTGCAACTGTAAGCAAGGATCTGAAAACTCTGGGTTCGACCGAGAATGCAACGCAGGACAAACAGATATGGCGAATGTTCACAAGGAGAGCCGACCTCAGATGATGGGAAATGGCTAGGCTAAAGAAGAAGGTGTTTGTATGTTCTCACTGCGGAAGATACTCGTACCATGACGTTGTTACCGTAATAATGAAAAAGATATTTTCCTTTTGCGACTAACGTCGTGTTTAAACACCGTCCATAAATTGCAATTATTCGCCTCGTACGCGGATGATCGCAGGGAATCTTTGACGTGTCAAATAAATATGGTGCCATCAGTTGAGGCCCGAGACGCAGCCTCTCGGTCAAAAAGTAATTGCAACGTCTTGTGGTCGAAAGAAGAGAGGAAGATGAGAGAGAAGGGATTCTGTTTGTTTTGGCATCCGTCGGTCGTAACAATAAATCTCGAGTCCTGACGCGCGATTACCAGGCGCGCAGGATGACTGACGCGGTAAGTGAATATGCTCGAGCGGGCCGCGGCGACACGCCCCCGGGTTCGGCGAATTCAATTATTCGATCCACCTCCTCGCAATGCGTGGTTGCCTGGTAGAAAAACTGAGAAAATTAATGAAATATTTCTACAAAAACATTTTTTCACTTTAACCCTTTATTTACTGACGGGACTTACTTTGACCTTAGTCCCATACTACAAAATCCAATATTGATCGTGCATTTTGCTGCAGTTGTGCCCTGACGGGACTTATAAATCGGTATTATATAACTATGAAATTAATGCTTATTTTAGTTTTTCTGTATATTCTATCAACACTTATTCGTTAAAAATAATTAGTAAATTAAATACATTATTTTAGTAAATATTTTTTTAATAAATAAATGTAGTAAATAAATTACATTAGTAAATAAAAGTTTAAGCAAGTCCACCTTCGTCTCTTGAGACACTGTAGTATAGAAGGCTGCCTTGTCCACTCTTTCAGCTCGTCATTCTTCACGAAGTAAAACCATCGTACTCCTAGTATTTTACGCAGACATCAATAAACATATACATATATAGAAACATGCGCAAAAACTACTTAAGAAAATTAGCAAGATTCCTGAGGACCGTCTTAAATTAAACATTTAATGTACTCGGTAGACCATTGGCTGAAAATTTAACTTTTAATAAGGCATACATGTAACTGTGATAACTTTATGACAACAATTTGTGTTTTTTTTTCTAAGGGAGTAATTATTGAAGAAGAAAAATTAAAAATTTGTTTATTGATGTTGTTAAAATGTTATTTAAACTGTATCAAAAAAATTTAAAAAATAGCATAAAGTATTATCACTGGACCACTTGACTTGAATCTTCCTGTCCCTGATGTCGAAATGTGGCGATCAGAATACCTGTATGATGTATGATTACATTGGTTGCCACCTGTTCGCTGTGTGTTTTACTGTACTGTGCTGGGGCAGGCTTTCTGTCGGCAGACTTTGGCAAAATTTGGCAAAAATACCGTTACAAACACAAACCATTTCGTCAAATAATACAAAAGTTCAAATTTGTTGAGTATTTCGATAGCTTCTACAATCTTAAAACAAACTACTGTCCAATTTATTAGATGACTTTAACAATCATTTCTATATACTCGCAACTTCGTAGAGCATACAGCATACAGCCCACGCCTTTACTTTCAATTACGCGGTTTCAACAACTGATACAACTTCAAAAATGTTGTTTATTTTATTACCAACCATACATGTTATTAAAAAAAACACTTAAGTATTTGTAGTTTAGTGGAGTCGATAAGTTGATTAGCTATGAGACTTCATGTACCATTAACAGTTCAATTGCAACAGAGTTTTATCATGACATTTTGGCGTATATCGATGGTGTTTCCTTATCATTTGTTTCTATATAAAGAACCGTTACTTTCCTGGATTTCTTCGATTTGTAAACTCAGTTTTTTTATCATTACATTTCCATTTTACATTACACAATAAATAGTCGTAGTTTTCAGTATTAAATAAATCTCATTAAAATATATTTATCTCTATGTATGAGCGTTTTTTTTTATAAAAATCAACAGTTTATTTTGAGAAGACTATCAGACTCACATCATTCAAAATACTGTCCATCGGCAGCTACGACCGTCTCCCATCTTTCAGGTATCATGCAGATTCCACGCTGGAAAAAGTCTTGGTCTTTTGAGGCAATCTAGTCATCGAACTATTTTTTTGTATCGTCATACGAAGAAAATCGCTGCTCAGCTAGACCATGTGTCATAAACCGGAACAAATGGCAATCGGAGGGGGCCATGTCTGGTGAATACGGCGGGTAGGGTAGGACTTCCCATTTGAAGTATTTCATTCATTCCAGGTAGTTTTTTTACAACATTTGCAATATGGGGTCGTGCTTTGTAATGTTGAAGAATAACCTCGTCATATTTTTCGGTGTATTGCGGCCTTTTATCCTTCAATGCTTGCCTCAGCTTGATCAATTGTCATCAGTAACGGTGTGCTGTAATCGTCTCGTTCTGTTTAAGCAGCTCAAAATATTGTAATTTAATAATTTTAATTTGATAAGCAATCCCTTGTCAATCAAAAATTCACGTTATCAAAAATATTTTCATTCAAATAATTTGCGCACATTTTCCTACAGACGAATAATATTACTTTTCGTGTTTCAGTAGGTACTTGATGAAATGGAATAAAATACATTTTAGCAAGTTAATATTATTAAACATTGCACTAATTAAGAAAAGGCGAGAATTCCTTGAATATAAAGGGCCGTAAAAGATCTCGTAAAACGGAAATTTGACACTTTGCTTGAAAATGAATTCGTACGAAAATAGTCTTTATAGACCCGCTGTAAGAAAGCAGTAAAGTTATGATAGATACACTTTCTCAGAGTCTCCAGTCTACTTCATTTTAGATAGTTCCATAAAAGAGTTTAAATTAGAAAGATAGTTAAATTTTATGGTATCATAAACATTCACATAAATAATGTTTTGATCATATTTTATATACTCGTTCTTATTGTTTTGTTAGTAACAACTGATTCCGTCTGACTGTTAGGAAAAATTGTCACAATTGAAAGAAAAAACAACTCATATAAGTGCTTTTGAAGACACCCTGCTAGAGAGTTAAAGTGCGTTCAGTCAAAACGAATAATTCGTATAACCAATATAACAATTAATAAATCATCAATATATAAAATAATACCTTTTTTCTGGAACGTCCTCCTTAAACATTATGACTAACCAAACACTCGAATATGCCTCAGTTCTACAGCAGCCATATTTTCAAGCCTATTGGCTCCCGCTCTGGAATCTATGGGGAGCAATATATGTTCCCAGATTAATATTCATGGTATGCACAATGGCGACAGCATAACTATTTGGCGTTTATTTGTAATGAGCATATGCTCCAGATATTTTTATTTTTTTTTGTAAACACATACAGGAGAATACCGACAGATGGTGATAGTATTTTTTTTGAAGTCTCATCTGTGGAATTCTATGACGCTTACCATGGTGTATATGGCTAAACGCTGCATGTGGAGTGTTGATCCGCCAACGTCATAGACTACAGCCCGAGATTCACGCATCATCCTTTATTATTACAGGAATCTACTATGAATGGGTGGTCTTCACGGGACGACATTCGTCTACCACCAATTTTAATTGATAGGCTATGACTGACATTTTACGGGTGATGGATCAAATTCACACCAACCGGGGTATTTTAGAGCTCAGAAATCGATTAAAAATCCTTTTTTTTTTTAATCTCCGTCGGGGATCGAACCCACGACCTTTGGCTTGCAGCGCGAACGCTTTACCATTGAGCTATGACCGCCGGCGAATGGAAGATGTATGGAACGGATGTAGAAAAAAAAAGGTCTAAATATATAATAGTTCGCAATTACCACTGTCCGTTAAAATCCATTTTCGGTGAATCTCCGATCTGAACAGACGTGCCCGCCTCGCGCTCCGCAAACTGCACTCTGACAGCCAAGCCGATAGCCGCCATACAAGCTAAGATTATTCTATTATTTTATTAATTCACGTTTTAAATTTTTCATATTCTCTTAATAACTCACTACTTAAATTCAGAGTTTTGAGATCGTTATATTAGCTCTAGCAGCTTTAAATTCATCTTATTTTCTCTAATATTTTACTACATAAACTCAGTGTTTTAAAATCGCTAATTCAGTTCCAGTATATTAAATTCTTAAATTCGTTATCTTTACATAAATATTTACTTTAATACTTAACAGTTAAGCTCAGTTTAATTTCATATTATCTTCAGTAACTTGTTTTATTATAATATTCTTATTATTATCAATTAGTCAACGTCTAAATTCAATTATTTAACCTTAAATTCAGTGCCTATACATTTCTTTATAACCTTTATCTTATTTGTATTACAATTTAACAAATAATTTGACATTTAAATTCGGTGCATCTGCTTTTCATTTTATTCAGTGCCCTATAATCTCTTATTTAAAAATCTAAAAATGGACATTTAAAACAATTCAGTGCCATCTAAAGTCAGTGCATTTATTATTATTGCTTATTTTACTCAGTGCCATAAAAACTTTTACTTTAAAATCATTAAATTTACATTTAATTCAATTTAATTTCAATAATACCGCAGCTATTTTAACTATCCTCTTTCTAATTATTATACTATATTTGAATTCCGTTCCTATTCATGATCAATACAATTAATAAGTAATTCTTATTAATACACACAAACTCTAGAGTCAGTATTTGCCAAATTCGAAATCGAGTCGCTTTTGTACACCCCTCAAATATAACTTGGACCCGTCGAAGGTCAGGCCACGTGTCACACCTGGACCATCTTTGCCGCCCTGCTATTGTCTCTCTACACTGCCACATGTACAGCGTGGTACAGATGTAGCTTACAGTGTTTTAAATTCGTTATTCTAGCTCTAGCAGCCTTAAACTCGTCTTACTCTCTTTTTATTTATTTAAATACTTCAATTCAGTGTTTTAAATTCGTTATTTTATTTCTAGTATAGTAGTAATTTATTAAATTCACTATTTTAATAAATACAAAACAGTTCCACGCATACATTAAATTCCCACAACAAACAACCGCTCTCTCATATTCTTATTACATACAACAAAACATTCTTACACACTTTATTGCATACAAACATTTCACTTCATACAAAGCATTTCCACACATACATTAAATTCCCATAAATTAAATTCAATGCATATTATATAATTCCTAAATTGATCTTATTTTTCTCACACAAAGTCTAATCACATACCTCACATCATTTTATATAATTCGCTAGTTCTGGTACAGTCTGTACGCAGTCGGCGCATCTGCGTTGCACTTGCTGCAAGCACCAGCTTACGCGCCGCTTCTTGCCTCTAGCCACTTACCGCCACCCGTTGTGCTCACATTCATTGTTTCTCCGGCACGGTACGAAAGTAACGCTCAACACATTTTAATTTTGGAATCACATCTTTTATTTATAACATTGGCTTATATTAGTTTGGCTGGCACCCACACTCTCAGATAAGAGGATGATACCTCACGGTCAGGGGCTCCTAAAGAGCTCGACTATGACAAGGACACCGTCAAAAACCACTGGGCGCCGGACGTCAGTGTCCACCGCGGAAAGTTCCATTGACCGGGCGCTCCCCTCAGGCTCTCCCGCCCCCGAGGGCGCTCCCACCTTGCCAACCAATAGCCCCAACAAAGCCGACACCGGACCAAGCGATGACGACCTAGATGCCATCGCGGCCAAGATCACGGAGCTCTGCCTGGGTAAGACCAGCAGAGGCTTAGTGGCCGAGAGGGGCCAGATAATGGCATACTTAACAGACATACAAAGGGAAAGAGAGCTGTACCGGGCAGACTCCCACAGACGTAAGATCGACTTTCAGAACAGCAAAATCGCCCTGCTCACAGAGCAACGCGACCACGCCTACACCAAGGTTGAGCTCGCAAAGGCTCGAGCGGACTTGGCACTGGCAGCTCCACGCGCCACCGCGTCAGAGACCCTGGTAAGACAGGGCCCTTCAACTGCCCCCCTAATTGCCCCACTCAGGCCCACAAAATCGTTAGCAGCAATAGCGTCTGCTGGGCTAACCCCCCAGAGCCCCCAACTCGGCCCGGCGAAGCCAACAATAATTGTAACATCGTCCGGCGAATCTCCCACCTACGAGGGGACAATGGCTGCCCTTAAAAAGGCGGTCAACCCCGCGGAACAAGGTTTCCAGGTGGTGAGGCGGGCTAAAGGGAGGGACGGCGGAGTCATCATGAGGCTCGGTACCCCTGCCCAAGCGGACCGCCTAATCAGCTCGTTGGCAGACAACCCTGGACTCAAGGCCCAGCGCGCGCAGACCCGCCAGCCGCGAGTTATAATCTTTGGCCTCCCCAAAGATACCCCAACTGGCGACCTTGCCAATTCCATAGCCAGACAAACTGAGGACGTCACAGGCTCCCCAGCTGGAGAACTGACAAAAAAAATTAGGTTCTCCCACAAGGCAGGTCCCAGGACAGGGATCTGCCACTTTATTATGGAGGTACCATCGCAGGTACGCTCTGCCCTGATACAGAAAGGGATACTTTACCATGGCTGGGAGTCCTTCAGTGTGAGGGACTGGTGCGACCGACTGGGAGAACGGACTCGCAGAGGCCGAGAACCAGAACGAGCGCAACTGGAGGAGTTTATCCAAGCCAACCAGCTCTCTGTGGTAAACTCCCCCTCCAGCATCCCCACCTTCACGTCCCACGCCTCAGGAGAATCTCATATAGATGTTACACTGACCAACCTAACCTTCTCGCATCTCGTCATTGAAAAATGGCAGGTGCATGTCGATGAAACCATCAGCGACCATCGGCTCATCACCTTCTCTGTGTCACCACGACCCCCCGCGCAGCCAACCTCCCGCATTTCTTCTCTTCCGGGGTACTACAAGTCCCCAAGACAGGACAACGCCTGGGAGAGCTTCAGCGCCGGCCTCGGAGAACGCTTTGACCGCCTTGCAGAAAAGGCAAACACCGACAGCGGAGAGGATGTAGCCGAAGCGCTGCAGGAGGCAATCTTGCTGGCCGCAGACGAAGCCATCGGGCGGTGCGGAGCCCGTAAAAAGGCAACCGCAACATGGTGGAACCGTGACTGCAAGGACTGGAAGCAGAAAACCGCAAGTGTGAGGAGGAAACTCCAAAGCACTGTGGCGGGTAGATACTGCCCCTGCCACCTAACCGACGCTGAGCTTGACCGCTTGGTGTCAGAGTCCGGCCCACTCACTCGTGCCTTTCTAGCCCAACCCCACCCCCTTTCTCCAATACCCACACACGACTCTCACCAGGCACAAACCAACAACACCGACAACACTAACAACACCAACGCCATAGCCAAACAGTGCACACGCTGCAACACATCGTACATCCACAACGCCTTTGGCGTAACACCGACAGAGTTCCTACGTACTCTTTTCAGATCACGTAAGCGGGAGTACAAGAAAAGGATCCTCCACCGAAAGAGAGAGGATTGGCGAGACTTCGTTACGGCCTCGGCGAACCCAGACCCCTGGGCGAAGTCTACCGAATGGTAACGTCCGGTCCCAGGCTAGGCGCGATCCTCGGCGGGATCAACCGCTCTGGGGGCACGGGCACCACCTGCACGCTGGAAGAGACAGCCGAAGCCTTCCTCGACGCACTTATCACTGTGGACGACCCTCGAAGGACAGCGAACAGGACTTACAGACCCGAACCACGGCCTCTCTAGCCCTGGAAACGCCCGCGTCATCGACTCCTACCGTTGAGGAGATCGATGTCATAATAAAATCCTTAAAGCCCGGAAAGGCTCCAGGACCAGACCGAATTAACAGCCCGATTGTCAAGGCGGCCTGGTCGGTAGCACCGCGCGACATCCCCAGAGTCTTCTCTCTATGCATCCAGCGTGGAGAGTTCCCGCGTTTCTGGAAGGTTGGTCTCCTCAAGATCATCCCGAAGGTAACAACCAAACCTCCGACCGACCCAAAAGCCTACCACCCAATCACACTACTCCCGGTCCTGGGCAAAATCCTTGAAAAAGTGATCACCAGCCGGTTGGAGACCCATCTCAAATCCTCGGACACCCTGATCTCCCACCCCTAGTACGGCTTCTGACCTGGCGTGTCTACGGAGGACGCGATCATGTCGGCCCTATCGGCGGTCAGACAATCGGGGTCGAAGTATGTACTCGCGGTCCTTTTGGACATCTCAGGAGCCTTCGACAGCGCATGGTGGCCGCTGGTCCTAGCGAAGCTCAGGCTTCGCGGGACCCCGTCCAACTTGTACAGCTGCATCCAGTCCTATTTTTCGGACAGGCGCGTCATCATTGACACCGGTTCCACACTCGTCGAGAGAGTGGTCACCAGGGGGTGTCCACAGGGATCGGTCCTCGGACCGCTTCCGTGGAACATCTTCTTCGACGACCTTCTCTCCCTTCCACTGCCACCCGGCTACGATATCAGGGCATACGCAGACGACACCCTGCTGACCGTGGAAGCGCGATCCCGCTCCAATATCGAGGTCTTTACCAAAACCTCCCTCGACTCCATTGCATCCTGGGGAAGCAACAACAAACTGTCCTTTGCCCCCCTACAAAACAGAAGCCATCCTCCTCAAGGGCAAATTTAACGATGCACACCCTCCCATCATAAACTTCCAGGGGACAAGGGTCAAACTGGCCCAGTCCGTTGTCTACCTGGGAGTTACTCTTGACTCCATACTATCCTTCCTGCCTCACGTCAAGGCGATCACTACCAAAGGCAGCCTGCCTCTCGCACTCGGAGTGGGGCCTGTGAGGTCGAGCTCTGCGTATCCTCTACGACTCTGTCTTCCTGGGCACTGCAGCGTACGCAGCGGTGTGCTGGGCAGACAAAAGTCTGAAGAGCGGGGTGCGCAGGGCGCTTCTCTCCGGTCAGTGGCTGGCGCTGCTGATGATGACGAAAGCCTACAGGTCAACCTCCACCAGGGCCCTCCCAGTCCTGGCTGTAGTGCTTCCGCTAGACCGACAAATTCAACTCTCGGCTGCCATCGGGCTCCTCCGGCGTGGCCAGCCGGCCACGGTCGACACGATCACTGTCGACCCTCCGGAACTGGGGGCGTAAAGCTTTTCAATCGACAAAGTTCGCGCGCTCATCGTCAACCAATGGCAGCGGGACTGGGACAGGGACAATAGCGGCATACTTTGCCGCTATTTCCCCCCAAACGATGCGCTTGACCGCCAAGTGGCTCGGGACTGCCTACACCAGCCAGTTTCTAGCCGGTCATGGATTTTTCAGGGCGCACCTTTTCAAACTAAACTGCCCAAATATACCCTCGGCAGAGTGTCCATGCAGCGGCGGTATCCCCCAGGATGCACCTCACGTCCTCTGGGACTGCCCGCTGCACCACTCTGCTCGGGTTGCGCTCCTTGAGGTTGTTCGCCCGGTATCAGGGCCGGTCAGATACACGGACTTTGTTGCCAGTAGAAAAAACTATACAGCCTTCAAGCGCTTCTACGCCACAGTTTGCCGACATTTCGAAACCACCACCTGACTAGACATGACACAAAGAGTTTAATACTCCTCTTGAAACCATTTTGTACATACACACCCCAAACAAGACTTGACATAACTACCACTTCTCCTTGACACACGCAATTAAGCGGACTGGCAACAAATCACCAAGGAAGGCAACCCGAGACACGCATGTAGCATACTAACGTTGAAACTTCTAGTCTGAGGTTTTGTTGACAAGCCGTATGCTGCGTCAAAGACTCGGGAAGGCCCTCAGCCACTTGCAAACATTTAAGCTTTTTGTAGTGCTCTGTGAAGTGTTTTCATCAGAAACACATGTACAGAGCGGAGGCGGAAAGGGTTTGACAGCGTGTCCGTTAAAATCCAGTCCATCTTTTTTGCACAATTATGCATCCATACAAAAAATAGTTCTACATATTAAAACTATGAATGAATTAAAACTAGTGATGAATTCCAAAAATAATTTTTAACTAAATAAACATGCAGTTAGAAGAAGCGCTATGTATAAATAATACGTATTAATCATACCCGTATAATAGGATTAATTTCTCGATTCGATGGAGCAGCGCAAGGTGATTGAGCAGGTGATGTAGTGCAAAGTTCGTGGTTCGAATCCCCGCAATTTGATTTTGATTTATTGATGAGAGAAATATCACACAAGATAATGTTTGCTGTGAATTTGTGTGTGTATCAGTTGTTACATCTATAATTCACGACCAAATTTTACTAAAATTAATACAAAATATTCTAACGCCTTCAACAGTATCATCAATCTATATATATAAAAGAAAGTCGGGTTATATTGGTTTTTATAACTCAAGAACGGCCTAACCGACTTGGCTGAAAGGTAGCTTAGAACCCAAAAATGTCAATGGGATACTCAAAATTGATTTGAACAAGAAAAAATATTGAACATTTACGTAAACATGTTTTCATACAAGACTATTGTAACTTGACAGCTGTCAGTTGAGACGGTGTTGCCATAGCCAGCAACATAACTAAAAATGACGCAATAGTAGGTATTGTAAGTAGGTACCTACGTAAGGTACGGAATATTTTGAAACAAAAAAGAAAACAAAAGGCAGGGAAAAAAAGACAAAAACAAACTAAATATTAGTGAAAATATCAGTTTAATCTTTTATTTGTTAAAAATGTTATAACAAAAAGCAAATGGAAAGGCATCTTCTTATTCTATTATGTTATTTTTATTTTTTATTATTTTCTCTATTTATTGTATATTTATGTATACTATTCTAAATATATGTTTCTAAATATTTGTAAAAAAAAATTGGAATTTCGATTCTGTATATAAATAAATAAATAAATATGTAATGCCATCTATGTTTTTTTTGTCTATGGTTTGATAGATATTTTGTCTATCGGCTGACGTTTTGTTAATGGCGCATTAGACTGTCGATTTTATTAGGCAAGGCGTTCTAATCTTTCACGACAAAGCCGGATTGAAACTAGACTTCGAAACCTTGCAAACGAAAGGACTGACGAACAACGACAAATAGCTCTTGAACAATACCGACTTCGCATTTCTCGACTTCACGCTTTACGATCACAATCTCAAATCGACGCTTTTCGTGTGTCTATCGGTTGACGTTTTGTTTCTGGCGCATTAGACTGTCGATTTTATTACCAATCATGCCTCGTGCAAGGCGTTCTAATCTTTCACGACAAAGCCGGATTGAAACTAGACTTCGAAACCTTGCAAACGAAAGGACTGACAATCAACGACAAATAGCTCTTGAACAATCCCGACTTCGCATTTCTCGACTTCACGCTTTACGATCACAATCTCAAATCGACGCTTTTCGTGAAAACGCTCGCTTAACAATGCAAAATCGTCGAACAAACCTTAGCCATGAACAAATTGATAATTTGCGACGTTCACGAAGAAATTTATCAAGCACTGATTTAATTCGAGCAGCGTTTCGATACGATTGCAGCATTGATTACTGCTTGCATACTAGCGTTCGCATTGGGCCGATGGACGTTGTTTGCGAGTATTGCGACGCATTGAAGTTTTTCGGAGAAACACCAGGATTATGCTGTCTCAGTGGGAAAGTGAAATTGTCAATATTAAGTCAGCCACCTGAACCGTTGCATTCATTGCTTCGTGGCGAAACACCCGAATCGCGACATTTTCTAGCAAACACTCAAAAATACAATGGTTGTTTCCAAATGACCTCATTTGGAGCAGACATTATCGAAGAACGAGGATTCAATCCGACATTCAAGGTATTTATTTTTGTACTTTTGTACACACAATACAGTAACATAATAACCTACTATAATTATACTTTGTATTATGTATGCTAATTCTAAAAAAAGCATTTATAAATAAGTAACACTGTATTTGCTTTTGATTTTGTAGATACAAGGACAGATTCACCATAGAATCGGAGCATTGCAACCTCTCGAAGAGGCACAGCATAAATTTTTGCAAATATACTTTATGGGCAACATGGAGGAACAACTTGATCGACGTCAAGAGATCAATGCAGCAATGAAAAGACCAATTGTTCACGATCTGCAGCAATTACTTCATGAACATCATGCGTTGGTCCGGCTTTTCTAGAGTGCTTTGGAGCGTATGCCAAATGACGACTACAAAGTCGTGATCAGAGCGGATAAACGACCATCTCGAACACATGAACGCACATTTAATGCCCCTACAATAGATGAAGTTGCCATCCTGATTGTTGGTGAAAACTTGGAAACACGCGATATTGTGCTTACACGTCGCGATACGGGGCAACTGCAACAGATATCTGAAACACATCGTTCATATGACACGTTGCAATACCCACTGATGTTTTGGCAAGGAGAAGATGGATATTATTTCAATATCAAAATGAAAAATCCATTGAATGGTGAGTAATCAATATATATATAATCAATATCATAGTTTTGATTCCGTCATGACATACATTTTTCAGTGCTTGGTTTTGCTTTAGGTTTCCAATAAATGACCAATTACACTGCTTATTACCAGGAAAATAGCAGACTTAAAGATTAGGGGCTGTTTGTTTAGAGAAAATTGGACAAATAATCAATATATATATAATCAATATCATAGTTTTGATTCCGTCATGACATACATTTTTCAGTGCTTGGTTTTGCTTTTAGGTTTCCAAAAATGACCAATTACACTGCTTATTACCAGGAAAATAACAGACTTAAAGATTAAGATGTTTTTTTAGAGAAAATTGGACAAATAACCGGCAAACGATTTAAAATCATTTATCTTCACCCCTTTATAATTATGCTACAAATGTGTATGTTAGCTTTACATACAAAATTACAAATCTATTGTCTTAATTTCAGGTGAAGAAACTACCAAGAATCTAAGCTCGATGAATTATAACGCATATCGTTTGACGATTCGTCGAAATGCTGACAACTATTTGCTGCGGTTTCGTCGATATGGAGGAAGAACTTGATCGATTTCTACAAAGTCATGATCAGAGCGGATAAACGACCATCTGGTACACACGTCGTGATACTGGGCAACTACAACAGATATCTGAAACACGTCGTTCATATGACACGTTGCAATACCCACTGATGTCTTGGCACGAGAAGATGGATATTATTTCAATATCAAAATGAAAAATCCATTGAATGGTGAGTAATCAATATATATGTAATCAATATATATATAATCAATATCATAGTTTTGATTCCGTCATGACATACATTTTAAAGTGCTTGGTTTTGCTTTATGCTTCCAATAAAAGACCAATTACACTGCTTATTACCCGGAAAATAACAGACTAAAAGATTAAGATGTTTTTTAGAGAAAATTGGACAGATAACCGGCAAACGATTTAAAATCATTTATCTTCACCCCTTTATAATTATGCTACAAATATGTATGTTAGCTTAACATACAAAATTACAAATCTATTGTCTTAATTTCAGATGAAGAAACTACCAAGAATCTAAGCTCGATGAATTATAACGCATATCGTTTGACGATTCGTCGAAATGCTGACAACTACTTGCTGAAGTTTCGTCGATTACTGCAATAGAATTCAACCAGACCAAATATATGATATCATATGTACCGAAAAATTCAACTTAATAAAATCCAAAATCTTCTCATTTATTGCCTTTCGGGTGAAACAAAGTTCACCGGGTCAGCTAGTTAATTATATATTTACTTGTTGAATTGTACAGCTTCCCCATATACTTTTGGATTATCCACCAAAATATTTTTTGCTAAAATTATCTAGAATTCTTACTTGAGTGCATTTTGATGTAAATGTTTATTGTTTTTTTATTGACCTTTGTAATTATAAATATGATTTTTTTGTGACATTAATGAATTCCCTTATACATGAATTATTTCCTAAACCACATATACCCATCACACAATTCATATCCACCCTTTCACTCACTCTTTACTTTATATAGAGCCAACAAACATTTAACTAATTATTAATAATTAAATATACATATACTATACATAAAATTCTTTTTTCAACGCGTCAATCCAAACACAAAAATAACGGCAGAAGCGGGATGCGAACCGCGGACCTTGGAAACCAACTATGCCCAGGTATTCATACCGCTCAGCCGACTGGGCTATTACTGTGCCTGGACCGACTCACGTTGAAACTAGTATTCATGTCATTGTTATCATCGTATGATAGATGTCGCTATAGTATATATTCAAAGTATGTATATTTTTATTTTTTATTATTCAATCAATCTTCATTTATTCACAAGCTTAATATTATTACTTTCCGACAGTCTATTTATTTTAGTAAGTACCACTCGGGTCTCGAACCAAACTATAGACTGAATGGATGAGAAACGACTACTTATAGTTCCGACTTGGACTTTATAACCAATCATTTACCTGTGTTACTGATTAATAATTTTACCTTCTTGATATTGTCTCAAGGAGACATTATTATATGGATTTTTTTAATTTTTATTAGAATATTATTTTATCATTTCAATATTCTAATCTACTTTAATAGATCATTTACTTATAATAAAAATAATATTCTAATAAAAATTTAAAAAAAATCCATATATATTTAACTAATTGACTTGAAAATGGTCATCCGACCTGGCTGAAACATGTCTTTTAACAACCTTTTATTTATATCTGACAAAATATTTGTTTAACTTTGATATACAACTACGAAAGGGTGCAATTTATCGATTAGATTTTAATACTGTTGTAGAGGAGAGTCCTGAGAAAGAGATTAACGTCTTGTACAACGGTTACACGAATCCTGCGGCCATTTGTAAACATGTTCTTCGCGGTTGATGAGCTCAGCTTTCACCAATCGGAAGATTAATGGAGCCGTTTAATTCCAGCATCGGCCGGGAACGGCCATTTGCAATTTTTATTATTATTAAAATGAGGAATTTTCCCATAAAGACGTCCGCGGCCCGTAATTAATTACACCGTTCTAAATAACGCTGCTAGCGCCTCCCTCTCACCTGTGGATAAGGCTACAAAGCTATGCCTTCACTCGTAATGGGCTTAAAACATTAACTTTACCATGGACCAGCTTAGCGTGCTCGTCCAAGAGAAATTCCTTTCACGACTGAAGGAATAAAATATGACAACAAATTAAATCAGTTTTTTATCAAATATGAGTTAATATTTTAATAGCAAAATATTCTGTAAAAATACTAAGCGGCCTTTATTTTTTATTTAGAGAGGTTTTCGTGGAATTCCATTACATCAATGAGAACAATAAAATATTTTGTATTATTATAAAGACAATTAAAATGATTGGATTTTAGAAATCTTTATAAACTAAAATAATATAGAAAGCTTTATAAACATCTCCTTTCGGTGCGAATTTAATCCCTCACCCTAACATTACAGTCATAGCCTATTAATTGAAAAAAAAATGTGCTATGCTGTTTGCATTATTAGCATTCACTTTGAGATACATTTTAATATTAAATGGATAAGAATTTCGTACCTTGTTTTAATATGGATCACACTGAGCACTGTTTCACTTGATGGAAGACTGCAGTTTCGCTGTCTATGAAATGTCTTTTAGTTCCAATGTGCACAAACTTACTAACATGTAAATGAATATTCGCTGATAAAACGTTTCATTAGAGACTATTAGGTAGTGTGTAGGAATGGGGATATAAATGGTGCTAGATCATAGTCGTTCCTTTAACATCACTAATATGAATTCCTGTAAAAGTGAATGATGCGTCAATGCTGAAGTTGACTGATCAACTCTTCACATGCAGCAGTTAGCCATATGTAAAAATGGTAAGCGTAGAGTGTCATTGAAACCACAGACGAGATTTCTCCTCCACCAGTATTTTTCTGCACTTACGTCTTCCCTTCTTTATCCTAGCCATTTCCCGTCATCTGGGGTCGGCTCTCCTTGTGCACATTTGCAATGTCTGTCTGTCCTGCGTTGCATTCTCGGTCAAACCCAGGGTTTTCGTATCCTTGTTTACAGTTGCAGTCCAGGTTGCCTGTGGTCTTCCAGGTCTTCTTCTCAGCGTGGGTATGTTGAGGGCTCTCTACACCATGTGGTCCTCATCTCTCCGTGTCACATGCTCATACCATCTTAGGCGGTTTTCCCTTATCTTTTCAGGTATAGGGGCCACCCAAAATGAGCCCCGAATATGCTCATTTCGAACTCTGTCCACTCTAGTCACACCGCCCGCCCACCTCAGCATCTTCATCTCTGCCACATGAATCCTATCCAAGTCACGTTTCAGCGGGGTCCAACACTCCGATCCGTAGAGCATAGCTGCCCTTATTTTTAGCCCTTGATTTTGCCTTTTATCCTAACCGGAATCTTCTGCACTTACGTAAAAAACAAAATTGTCATTTCGCCAATTTGATTGTCAGTAATTTGTAGATGCAGTGGCCCAGCCCTGCTCATTGCTCTAGCTCGGGAGTTTGTCTTCTCGGTCGGTTATCTCTTCAGGAAGTGCACCAAGTCGCTGATGAGGGACTGGAAATTACACCTCGGAGCACAAAATTGAATTACCGCCACTCGGCTTCCGCGTGCGCAGGTACAGGTACAGGTACAAGTACGCCAGCCGCTGCAAATATTAATCAGCCTCTAACAATTAATTTGCAAATCGATGATCCTTAACCCAACAAACATTTATTAATTAATTAATAATATTGCTTGAAAATTATTACAATGTTGTATTACGAAAAGTGATCTTCATGCAGTGTCTGTACCATCCCCATTTTTCTTTACGGCTGTGAAGCTTGACATATCTCATCAATGCAGCCGTATAATGGCTTGAATGCTTTAACTTCTACGTTCCGGATAGGTACACCCGTGCTCGTAGCCATTCATTGTTTTCCATCCCAGTCTTAATTCAGTACAACTGAAATGGCGCTCCTAAATGGCCTACCAGCACACCTCGATCATTTCCTTACATCCTTTTCCTGTTTTGTCGATGGTATTGTTTTACTAGATCTCTGTGATCGACATGTGTCATCTTCTTCTTTTTATATTTATTTTTTATGTAAATATGCTCTATGTATTTTTTGTATATCTTGGAACTACAGTTCTGTAAATAAATAAATGCACTAGGCGCCTAGAAAGAAGCGGCGGGGCGTTTATAGTTTATTTTATGAATTGGTACAATAATTTTAATTAATCGTCTCTTCAGTAGAAAAGTATTTAGTTGAAGAGTTGATGCACTGCATTAATTGATTACCTCGGCTTCATGCGCTCACGATTAATTATAAATAATTATGCACTTCTGAGCGCGATTTAAATGCCATCTTTAAATTGTGCGGCCGTCTCATTGCGCATTATTATTTTCAAAATGACGAAAAGGAAAAAGTCTCCCGCATCGCATTTAAAATAAACGCGGGCTTTAGCCTTAATTGATTTTGAATGCTGGCAACTCTGACAGGCTCTGTTTAACGAAGCGGGTAGGTATGTACTTTTGTGAGTGGGTAGGTTTGTATGTAGGTTGGATTTTATTTTTAATTTCATTGCTGCGCTCTGCAATTATTGTATGTAGGAGGTGGCGCATTTTTCAATTATTTGCGCAATCCAACAACACCATAGTATGTACGAGTATTAGACTTGGCAACAAGTAAGCATACTCTTTTAACAGCGAGTAACTCGTTATGGAAGACTCTCATCTAAGCCAGCCGTTAACCCTTTCGTTACAGCTCGGTAGAATACAAATTATACTGTCAATGCGGCGAGAATTTTTTTGCTTAAAACTAGTATTTGACATATAAATGTACTTATCTGACCTATTTTCATATATCACATAGGTTCTTCTATCATTTAGCTATGAGATGATGCATAAAAACCTATTATATTTAACAAACGTTCATTATGTAACTCCATACATGTGGTGGCATTGACACATGTGGCTTACAGAAAAATCGCTCCTGTGACGATACCTAACGATATTTATTTACATGCTTTACAGATTCCTGTAAAGAATACATGTAGGTTGATAAAGGGAATGACTGCAATTTCCAATTTCCTACCGTATATGTCACAATGAGCACTGAAAGTAGCAAAACGATATATCACGTCAACCGATGTCAACGGCTGGGGAAGACAACCGATGCGGAAAGGGTTAACAACCGAAGAAAAGCTCCGCCATTTGTGTGTAAATAAGTGTATAGAAACTCGATTTGAAAATGCTAATTGAAAAAATAACTGTCGACCACTTAGATTTTCAGTTACTATATTTTGCCTGTTTTAATAATGAACACACCTAATAAATATTATTAGAATGTATAATTTCTATAGTTGATGAACACTGGGTCTTTAGAATAATTCACTCTACGTATATTATAATCTATTTCGTAGGTGTGTGAATGCTTTCATACAAACCTGATTCGGTCCATATCAAACGCGTGACGTGTGTAAACACAAATGTGCTCTTATAACAGTACAACTCATCTCGGGATGAATAAATACGTGGTCACCTCACTTCTTTCACAAGACTTCTAGCAAGTTTCGTACAGTACAACTATGCCCCAGGTATTCATACCGCTCAGCCAACTGGGCTATTGCTATGCCTTACAGTAATAACCTTCGTACAGTACAGTAATATTTCTTTTAATCGAATGTAATTATTTATTTAACGTTATCAATTATTAAAACATAAAAATACGAGTATTTTACTATGTAAACTATTAAAAACCATATTCTCTTGTATCTGTTCTATGCTGGTGGATATTGTCGCAAAAAAAGACTGCCATATAATGCTTTCAACTGTTATTATAGTTCTCACTTCTGTAGAGAATATACTGTCTTAGAAAATGTGTCTAATATCAGTGTGCCTCTAAGCAAAGGCCTCTAACACATTCTTTTTTTTTGTATTGTCACTACAAATACTCAACCAATATGGACATTTTGATTTTTTAAATCATTTACCCATCTTATTTACAGTCTACTTACCTCAAATTAATTTTTCTTCTCTAGGATACCAGACTGTCACTTTCTTACTCTACTTTCCTCTGGTGTTGCCCTGAATTTGGTCTGTTTACCGAAAATTCTCTTCGTAAGTCAATAATATAAAATAAATATAGTATTGTAAGCTCTAAGTTAAATAGTATGCTGAAGATAACCAAAAAAGGCTTTTTTGTTGACTCTATGACGCTTAAACAACTTCTGCTTCCTAAATCTGGTTATTTTATATGTGTGAGGAAGAAAGCTTAGTGATCATTTGCTTTAAATGGTGTTTACTAACAAATTGATTAACACATACAAATCTACAGCAAATATCATCTCCAATGACTTTTTCTCATCAATATTGGTGAAAAAGAAACGGCAGACGCTGAAATCGGAACCGCGAACTTCGCATTTTTGTTCTATTCTATACACAGCGCTGGTCCATCTACCAATTGCTTCCACCTACCGACTTCAGAATTTATACGCATTTAAATACAATAATAACAAGTACAGCAGATGGCGCTCGCTGCAAATTGCATGTATATATTTTTTTCAAATTCAATTTACAAACAATTAAAATATTTATTAGTCTGCTTCTTGAGGATATACAAGTTGTTTGACAGGCGAAACATATATGCAAAAAGACGTTGTAAAGCCTGTTTACGGTATCAGAGAAAGAGCTAATGTAACTGTCGATCGTAAATTGTATTTATGTCAACTGCGTAGGGAAGCTCTGAAGATTTTCTGAGGGCGTTGTATAGGATCAAATGTTTTCAAAACCAATTTTGACTCCAGCTGATGTCTATGTCGTTGACTGCAACAGTTTTGATATCAGTTCAAGTTGCGATACCGCTTTGATGTGAAGTGCATGAAAAACCTTTTCTGCATTAAATATTGCAAGGTTTAATTACAACGTTGTGGCGGTGGAAACATTTAGAAAGCCGAGGTCCGTCTGCCGAGGAGCTGCAGGGCTCGTCAGCTGTGTCAAGCTCTCAAGACGAGGGGCCGGACAGGGAACACCAACCTTTCACACAGCAAACTTTTAAATGCTACCATACCATTTTGAAAACACCGGTTTTTGTCCGCTCATCGAAGTCAAACAACTTTCCGGCTTAGTGGACTTAGCATATTAGTAAAGCACATACTAACAATACCGAAGATCAAGGATTTAATTCCCGATGAAGATTATTTTTTAACCGATTCCTATACTCTATAATATCTCTGGTTGGAATGATTTTGGTCCCTCACCGACATTAAGTTTAACTAAGTACACAATTCTTCTTCTTCGTAGTATCAATCCGGTGGATTGGTTTGCAGCAACAGAATCTTGCAACTCGATCTCCATTCCTCTCGGTCCTCCGCAACCCTTTTCAGCTCAGCATAAGCGCACACAATTCTTTGTCTATTAATTAAAGTTGGTGGCAGACGAAATTCGTCCTGAAAACACCACACATCAGAGTGAGATTGCGTAAAAGTTATGAATATATGAATGAAATTTGCCGGGCTATAGTCTAAGACGTTGGAAGACCAACAATCCAGATGCAGTGCTTAGCCATACTAAAAAATGGCTGTAGAATCCATAGATGAGATCTTTATTATTGTGTGTTGGTATTTTTGCTGTGTCTGTTTATATAAAAAATATATTTGTGGAAGAATATATGTTAGATGATGTGCGTGTGGAAGTGGGTATATTCGATGTTACAGATTTAATGTGTTATGATAATATAAAGCTTACTATAATAATGTAAAAACCATAATATATGTTTGCTTTGAATACATTTTTGAACGCAAATAGTTGCATCAGCTTTCTATTTAGATGCTTGTTAAAAAAATCACATCTGTCGGCTGTCAATCAGTTGAGGGTAAGCTAAGCACAATACAAAAACACAAGCTACTGCTTGCTATCGCTACTGTATGTGATTAGCAAGAAACAAAGTAGCTTGTTGTTTAAAATCAAAGTTATTCTTTACAAACCTGCTCCTTCGAATGCCCTTTTTCTAACGTTCTCTTTCTCACAAAAAAAACGCAAGACGATTTCTAATGAAAGGCTACATGGATGATCTATGTTTTTGTTTGCTTTTTTTATTGTTTTTATAATTATTAAATGTTGTAGTTGGTATTGCCTGATTGCGCGCAGTTCGTCAGCGCATGCGCAAAGCAAACACTGTCAGTCCGAGCGCGCCAATCACAGCGGCGATCGCCCCGGGCAGCTTCTCTGCACCACCGCCAGATGACGGCGCCGCTCTGCAATACAACTCGCATGTACAACGCAACGCCTTTGTTCAAATTAAATTATTAATATTGAATGCATAATTAGAACAACAAAAAACTCAATTAAAATAAAACCTACTTCAGTGACCAACGAGACGTAAATAAATATGCAAATGCAAAAGTGCAAACAAATAATTGATTAGATACATTTAAATGAAAATGTATCATCATCATCATCGTACCTCATCTGCTCTCCTAACCAGAGCATAAAGCTTTCACGAAATGCTGCCACAAAGCTCTGTCACCCGCCATAGTCTTCGCCTCAACCCAAGTTAGCTCCGCCTCCCACAGCTCACCGAGTAAATTCTATGTGTATTTCTCGACGGCCTTCTAGAACGGCGTGAGCTCAGGTGCATGAATAAAATGCATCTGTAGTTGACTGTAATATGGAAGGCTACCTTGTCCGCTCTCTCACGACGTCATTCCTCAAAAAGTCAAATCATTGTACCTTCATTATTTTAAACAGGTAACTGCACTCCAACCCATTATACGGATGCATTGGCTCTTGGTGAGATTCCATGTATATACGTTTGTGCTTACAATGTATAAGTTTATCATTTCAAAATGGGCGCTGCCCAAAAGACGATGAAGGTTTTCTTTGCGTTCTTTCTTTTATCACGAATCGCAACCAATACAAAAGTATATAAAATAATGTAAAAAAAATAAACGTTATCTGGTGTTCTAATTGTTTATCTCACAAAAAAATATATAAATCAAACGGAGCTACTCGTACTTTATCAGAGTCTAAAGATCATTTTTTAAGCCTACAAATTTTCAGTATTTGGTAAAGAAAATCATTTTTTCATAAAAAATACAAATTTGCACTTTGACCCGATGATCACAGTAAGCACACATTTGCGCTCTACGTAGACGATCGCTATAAGCGCACATGTGCGCCGTTCGCAATATTCGAAAGACGTATTTCAAAATTAATTCCAATTTTCTCACAACGACATCTATGAATATTTTAAGATATTAACAAACCAAAAAGGATCGATATTTTTCGATAGCTTGGGAGATATTCAAGAGATGGTTGTTGCGCTGTTTCTACAAACATGTGGAGATGAAGTGATTAAGAGTGATATAAGAAAAAAAATGTATCAAGACGCTACGAAACGTTGAACTTCTACAAAAAAAAATCTCACTCAATTCGTGAAAAAGGTTCTTTAGCTGCAAGTAACACGCACTAAACTTGACCCCAAAGACTTAAGACGTTGAATGGTGGATAACTGAGTGAAGAGCTTTCATCTGTTTGCGTGGATTGCGTGGCTAGCAAATATGTGCTGACATTAGGAGCTGCATTCAAACAACCAAAGCAAATGGGACGGCAAACAAAAAGCTCGCTGCAAGCATCCGAGGGTGACCGGCATCTGTGTTTGTTCAGATATCCTCAATTTACTCTCCGATCATAGAAGCGCTCGGTATCAGCTGGTCGGTGACACACTTACTCTTGTTGTTCGTTGTTGGTCAAGAACATCGAATCCGGATAACGTTCCCGATAGATGTTTGGCGAAACTTGCAAATGGAAATTGTTATTGCTTTAGTTGGTAATGGGATATGTTCACTAACTGCGTAAATTATGAATAGTACACTAATTATTATTTAAATGTAACTTTACAAATAATTCCACCATATTTTAAATATATATGTTTAGATGGTTGCATACATAATGACATGTACATATGACGCGAGAATACATTTTTTTTTCTTCCCATATCCGATCCCTGGAACATAAGTTCACCACAAATTTTCGCCACTTAATTCAGCTGCCACTGTCCATTCTTTGTTCTAGGATATATCTGCTCCTGATGGGCCACTTGGGAACATATATGGTTCCTGACAACCTCCAGAGCAGTAGTCTGAGTATTTGAAGAGGGATAAGCTGTAGTATGCGAGACATATTTCTGGGTGATTTTTATATCTTTTTTTTTTTAATGAAATAGATTATGTTAAATGATTATCTTGACGTTTCCGAAGCCTGGATCATCTTCTCCTAAGGGTCGGCTCAACGGCTTTAGAATTCATTATTAAAACTAAAATATTTTTAACATTAATTTAAGAATCAGCGACAGCACATCGTAAGCGCAGTTCTCGATAGATCGCCGAAGTTAAGTAACATTGGATGCGGACTAAAAAGATGGATTGGTAACCAACTGTTTTAATGGCGTGTCGTTGAGCAGATTGAGCCGGATTTTAAGATGAAATGATCTAGACCTCAGGAGCGTCGTGCTAATCATACGATCTCCATAAAAATCCGACTAACAAATTCCCAATAAGTATGCTTCAGACACTACAGCTGCTGTGTCTTCAATTTCACGGCCTTCTTCTTTGGAGATCGTTAAGAACCGAATATTTTCTCAGAGATTTCTGAGGACGGGTTATGGACAGTGTCAACAGAAATGAATGGGAGCAATTTGTGGTAAACACATGTTACAGATATGAAAAAGATATGGGAATAAAATAATAACCCCGAGAAGCAAAGTGCGAGTATATATTTTTAAACTTTATAAGCTCTATTAATAGTAAGTGTGAAATTGATTCCAAAAACGTGTAATATCAGCCACAGCAAATCAAAGTTAATTAAAAATAGGCTAAAGTTGACTCGTGACCACCACTTATTTATAGTGAATCCACGTAAAATTTGAAAATAACGGAATGCCGTGCTCAACCCAAACAGCGACACAAGGCAGTATCAGAATTCGACCCTGCGGCGCCCTAGGGCAAAAAAATTACTGGAGGCCCATATTGTTTATATTTAAAATATATATAAGAAAGTTTTGTTGCCTCGGCGCCACTAGCTTATTCGATGCCCTGGGGCACCAACCCACTTCGCCATCCCCTAAAACCGGAACTGACACGAGGTTATCATTCAGTTAAGTTTCGCATCCGAGTGTAACTTCGACGGTCAACCGACAATTACGTTCCAAAATGTGTCTCTGGAAACATATATTTGTTCGTGTTAGTGGCGTCGAATATATTCAGTCCAGTGCCGGCTTTAGGGGGTGGCGCAGTGGGTCGGCTGCCTATGGCACCGAATTAACTAAGGGCGCTAAGGGCGGTCTTAGCTCCTGCAAGGGGTATTTTTAGAAAATTTTCCTCTCCCATCCAAAAAAATCAGGGGGCGCCAGTTTTTTTTTGCCCAGGGCGCTACAAGTTCTAAAGCCGGCACTGATTCAGGCTATTATTTAAGCAACACTAATGACCTGTATGTTGCCTTAATTAAGGTCCTAGAGGAGCAGCAAGTCGACCACATACGATCTTAAATGTGAAAATATCCGCAATCGCACAGAGTGTATGTTTATCTAATATACATGTCAATATAATGTGATCTATAATACCTGTGCATAATTGATATGGCTGCAGCACTCGTGCAGGATCTCGGGGCATCTCTGGCCGATGCAGCATAGGAACGTGCTCAAGAGGGAATGGCTCTGTTTACTTGGAGCAGCTCTCTGCATCACAAAGGAGCCGTTCATCTTCAACTGGCAGACACTTCACAGCTCACCATCGCCATTGGCTACCGAAGACCTACGCATGGTCTCCGAACACAAGCAGTGGCGCGGCCAAATTTACACCAAACCATCTCCGATCCACGGAATACACCATCAACATTTTTTTTAAGTAAACACATACAGGAGAATACGAACAGATGGTGATAGTAATTCTGAAGTCTCATCTGAGGAATTCTGTGAGCTAGCCATGGTGCATATGGCTAAGCGCTGCATGTGGAGTGTTGATCCGCCAACGACATAGACTACAGCTCAATATTCACGCATCATCCTTATTGTTACAGTAATTTACTATGAATGGGTGGTCTTCACGGGACGACTTTCGCCTACCACTAATTTTAATTATTAGGCGATGACTGGCATTTTACGGGTGAGGGATCAAATTCACACCAAACCTATTTTAGAGCTCAGAAATCGATTAAAAAACATTTTTTTATCTCCGTCGGGGATTCAACCCACGACCTTTGACTTGCAAAGCAAACGCTTTGACCATTGAGCTATACCCGCCGGCAACATGCCCGCTTTAAAGAAAAAAATTCGCAATGTCTTAAAACTAAGAGTGTAACCAATGCATCGTCCCAGTATTAACTTAAGGCGCAGAGACGTGGAATCTAACAGCAAGTCTTAGCCATAAAAAAAAGGTCACCCAACGTGTCATGGAGAGATCCGTGCTCGGAGTGTCTCTTGAAAATAGAATCCGAAACGAGGAAATACGCAGAAGAACTCAAGTAGTGAGGCTACCCAACGAATAGACACACTCAAGTGGCAATGGACTGGGCATATCTGTCGAAGAGACAACGGTCGATGGGAAATAAAAGTGATGAAGTGTCGCCCAAGAACTGGCAAACGAAGCGTTGGCTGACCCCTGCAAGATGGACTGACTACATCAGAAGAATACTTGCTGAAAACTCTCCCTGTCCCGTCCTGTTTTTGGAGACCCAGATACAGTCGGGGCAAGGAGGTGCAAACTATTCATTGTTCCTGACGACGTCACCAGAATTAGATCCCCGATGCTTAAAAAGAAAAATGCTGTACGTAATATACAAACATTTATTCATCCATTTTTTAATCAAGATAACCCCGACACTTCTGAAGAATTAATTATTTGTTTTAACCCTTTCGCATCGGTTGACGGCATATGTCGTCAAATATTCCCTCAACCGTTGATATCGGTTGACGTGATATATCGATTTGCCGCTTTCAGTACTCATTGTGACATCTGCGGTAGAAAATTGGAATTGCAGTCATTGTCTATATCAACCCACATTTATTATTTACAGGAATCTGTAAAGCATGTAAATAAATATCGTTAGGTTTCGCCACAGGAGCGATTTTTCTGTATACCACGTGTGTCAGTGCCACCACATGTATGGAGTTAAATAATAAACGTTTGTTGAATATAATAGTTTTTTATGCATCGTCCGATAGCTAAAGGATAGAAGAACCAATGTGATATATGAGAATACGTCAGATAAGTATATTTATGCTTCAAATACTAGTTTTAAGAAAAAAAAATGTTTTGAAAAATTCACGCCGTATCGACAGTATAATTTGTAATCCACCGAGCCATAACGAAAGGGTAACAACGCAGTGCTGTGTTACCAGGCGTACACCTATCCATGTGATATCCGCGCCCAATGTTGGTTTACCACAGTAAGCAGACGATAACCGGCGTCTTAACATCGTATTATCGTTTAACAAATATTAACGGAGAGTACATTTCTCACCTCCGATTTGCAGATGACATAGTGCTTATAGCCGAATCACCTGACAAGCTCCAAGACATGCTCTACGACCTCAATGAAGCGTCGAACAAAATTGGTCTGAAAATGAACATGGATAAAACAAAAGCCATGATTAATAGTCATATTTCACAGACCTACGATCCTATTTCCATTGGAGGAACAGAAATAGAGGTTGTAAACGACTATACCTATCTGGGACAAGTAATACAACTAGGGCGAAATAACTTCTCAAAAGAAATCGACAGGCGCATACAACTGGGATGGGCAGCATTTGGAAAACTAAAGTACATTTTTAAAGCGAAAATTCCGCAATGCCTTAAAACTAAGGCGTTTAACCAATGCATCTCCCTGTATTAACTTATGGCGCAGAGACGTGGAATCTGACAGCAAGTCTTACCCATAAAATAAAAGTCACCCAGCGTGCTATGGAGAGATCCATGCTCGGAGTGTCGCTAAAAGATAGAATCCGAAACGAGGAAATACGCAGAAGAACTCAAGTAGTGGATGCTACCCAACGAATAGGCACACTCAAGTGGCAATGGGCAGGACATATCTGTCGAAGAGACGACGGTCGATGGGGAAGAATAGTATTGGAATGGCGCCCAAGAACTGGCAAACGAAGCATTGGCCGACCCCCTACAAGATGGACTGACGATATAAGAAGAATAGCGGGAGTGACCTGGATGCGGAAGGCGGAGGATCGAAGAGGATGAATTCTCATGCGGGAGGCCTACGTTCAACAGTGGACGGACACAGGCTGATGATGATGATGATGATTATCGTTTGGGTAAATTAGCGGTACGCCAATGTCATCAATAGTGGGTAGTGACAAACACATTTTCAACAAATCTCGCATTTCTCGACTTGATTATCAAAACATTCATCGACACTGGGCAATATCAAAATATTATGACTAAAGAACGACATCGAAGGTATGGTCTACTAAAATACACGGATATCATAATAAGAAATAATGTTTGAAAATGTAGCAGAGAAAATAATACATAATTTCCTAATATATAGTTCACTTGAGCTTAAAAAAAATGTAGAGCTTCGAATTTAACATTCTTTGGTGTAGATCCTATGAACTGTTTATTTAGCAAAAAAAACAAATAACTTGTAGTAAATTTGGTGATGGTTTTTTTATTGTTCGACAGACATCCGACGTGTATAGCTCAATGGTCAAAGCGTTTGCTTTGCAACGCAAAGGTCGTGGGTTCGATCCCCGACGGTGATTTAAAAAAACGATTTCTGAGCTCTAAAATACTCCCCGGTTGGTGTAAATTTAATTCCTCACCCGTAAAATGCCAGTCATAACCTATTAATTAAAATTGGTGGTAGACGAAAATCGTCCAGTAAAAGGCCACTCATTCATTGTAAGTTCCTGTAATAATAAGGATGATCTCGGGCTATAGTCTATGACGTTGGCGAATCAATACTCCACATGCGGCGCTTAACCATATGCACCATGGCAATTGCATATAATTCCACAGGTGAGACTTCAGAATTACTATCACCATCTGTCGGTATTATCCTGTATGTGCTAACATAAAAGAAAATGATTTAATGGTTATAATATAATAAATTTTCCCCAAAAAAATATTTCTCATTGTTTTCTCTAATTATTTTCATCTGATTCTTTAAGTAGAACCTTATTATTGAGCTTGATTGGACTTCATAGCGACAACGAGTTAAGCTTCTAGCGTCTTTCAATACTCTATAATAATATTTTGTTTTATAATAATATATGTGGATCAATAATCTTCATTTAGTGCTTTTCTATCCTAGAAATGACAAGAACTCTAGACTTCTTAAAGTTTCTCCATCAACGCTATCAGTATTCTCCACTGTTTTTCTTACTGTTTTGTTTAGGTGAATACTGACAGATGGTGCTAGTAATTCTGAAGTCTCACCTGTGGAATTATATGCAATTGCCATGGTGCATATGGCTAAGCACTGCATGTGGAGTGCTGATCCGCCAACATCGTAGACTACAGCCCGAGATTCGTGCATCATCCTTATTATTACACGAATTTACTATGAATGGGTGGTCTTAACGGGACGACTTTCTTCTACCAACAATTTTAAATGATAGGCTATGACTGTCATTTTACGGGTGAGGGATCAAATTCACACCAACCGGGGGTATTTTAAAGCTCAGAAATCGATTAAGAATACTTATTTTTTTTTTTAATCTCCATCTGGGATCGAACCCACGACCTTTGGCTTACAAAGCAAACGTTTTGACCATTGAGCTATACCCGACGGCATCTCCAGTGTGTTTATGTACGTATGATCAAATTGAAAAAATACATCGTGATAGTCGAATACAATAATTCTTCTGAACCTGTGACCCTTCCTTCTGTCCGTGGACTTGTCCTCCCGTCATTAGTCACGCAGATAACATCAAGCAGGGGACAATCTTAGAGACATCCAAGGACTTATGGTCACTATTAATTATTATGAGCGAGTGCAGCGGGAGTCTTGGACATAAGCAGAAGATTGCGGTGTTAAGTGAGAACAGTCTACCAAAATATTAGTCAGTATAATTGTGGAACAACGCCGCGGAAAGAACGTTTTAGAACAGACTTGGTGAGACGTTCACCTTCCTGTGCATGAATCTATCATAATATTAAGGGTCAGGATCTTCATGTTTTACTTTATCTATTGACATCTACTCGATATGGCTCCTTCAAGCTCACACCAAAAGACCGCGACAAATGATCTGTTGTCTGTGCTTCGCTCACTGGGACATAAATTAGGATATATAAATTAGGTCTAGAGTTAAGATATATGTAAATAGATTTAAGACAAATATATATATATTGACATCAGCACGATGTAGCCCTTGCTATAACTGATACCGAAAACCTCGATAAACAATCTTTCGTCTCTTATTTTTGTCGCTTGCCATACATTTATGTGTCCGCCATATTGGGACTAGTTATATAGGTTTACCACCGACGGCGCTGGTGACCTACCACGGGCCGCAGAAGTCTAAGCGCCGGCGAGCGCGCCAGTTATGCGTTGACAATCGAAAAGATTGCGTTACGGCCAGCGGTATGTTTCCGCACGGCCGGAAGCTTGTAAAGTTTTAAGTAAATATAATCTAAAAGAATGTGTTTGTTTGCTGACCTGCTCTTCATCCTGCCCTCACGCGACGTAATAACAACCCTTTTGACAGAGAGGAGGAATGTTATCTTGTAATCCATTCCCTATAGCCTAGAGTACTAGATAATAATCATATGTTCTCGAATATCAGAAGCTTCCATGGTGCAGAAACAATCAATAATTTTAATGAAACCAAGTGATTAAATCGACGCTCTTATCCGCGGTTTCTAAGTTATAATCTGAGTTTTCATCCTCTGTTCGTGAATACTCTTACTACGTAAAGCTCAAAGTGTCAATGCACCCCAAAATGATTTCACATGCGCATCACAAAGCTTCCCCTGAGTGATGTTTGTGTAACTTTTGTCACCTCCTAGCGACACGGGCAGGCCCCGGGTTCAGTCGGTGAGGCCAAAAGCCCTCGACGCTTTCTAGAAAGTGAGTTATTTTTTGGTGACGTGTCCCCGGGCCCGACACGGCCGTGCTCGGCCAAACAGGGATAAATGATTCACGGCCCGCCAGGAGTCAACACCCTGTGGAGTCTTCGACCAAAAGACAGTCAAACTTTCAGAATACGATTTCGGCCAGTCAATTTTATTTTCAGCGTCCCATTTGTTATAACAATTTCATCCTTCATCATCATCAGCCTGTATCCGTCCACCGTTGAACGTAAGCCTCCCGCATGAGTCTCCATCCTCTTCGATCCTCCGCCTTCCGCATCCAGGTCACTCCCGCTATTCTTCTTATATCGTCAGTCCATCTTGCAGAGTTTCGGCCAATGTTTCGTATGCCAATTCTTGGGCGCCATTTCAATACTTTTCTTTCCCATCGACCGTCGTCTCTTCGACAGATATGTCCTGCCCATTGCCACTCGAGTGTGCCTATTCGTTGGGTAGCATCCACTACTTAAGTTCTTCTGCGTATTCCCTCGTTTCCTATTCTATCTTTTAGCGACACGCCGAGCATGGATCTCTCCATAACACGCTGGGTGACCTTTATTTTATGGGTAAGACTTGCTGTCAGATTCCACGTCTCTGCGCCATAAGTTAATACAGGGAGGATGCATTGGATAAACGCCTTAGTTTTAAGACATCGCGGAATTTTCGCTTTAAAAATGTTCTTTAGTTTTCCAAATGCTACCCATCCCAGTTGTATACGCCTGTCAATGTTCAACCTTATGAATATTAATTAACATCATATTTGTTACCTTCGTTAGAGACCCCTGAAAGTTCGAATATCATCCCAGTCGTAACAGCCAAGAGATTTATCTGTCAGTCATATCTCTCGGCCACGTACATATCAGATTACGCTTTATTAATTGCTGATCTGATAATGAAAAACGTAGACGTAAATAAAAGCAAACCCTATGAGTCTGATTTGTTCAGATAAGTATCTACTTCGGTTAATCGGAGACGAAAATATAGATATATTTCAGACATTTACTTTAAAAATTTTTTTAACCGCAATTACTCAAACTGCAAAGAATTTATCTGTGGTTAGGGATCTTATGTGTGTACCTGTGGATTTATCTGTGATGATAAACCTCATTGTTGATTTTTGCTTGCGATTTTTAACGATGACTAAGCGATGGTAATATGATGACGTAAGGTAAATATCGATCTGCCTAAGTCGTTGAACTACAGCCTGCCATTTACGTACCAATTTACTCATTAAAAATATTAAAAATATATATTGATAACCTATTTCTGTCATTTTTGTGGCTAAGTTGGACATTATCTGGAGTATTATAAAGATTAAAAATTCATTAAAATCATTATTACTTTAAGTTTTTTCGGGGATTGAATATACGATCTATGTCATGGTAAGCAAGGGCTTTACTTATAAAACATGTCCGTGAGCAAATAAATAATTTGTTGAACAAAATTAAACATATTTCGCCACCAAAAAACAACAAAACCACAACATTTTGATAAGATTTATACAATTAGATTCACAACTCAAATTCTGCTCAATATATTATATAATCTGAAATATAAATAATTTTAAATAAATCTAGCTTCATCATCCACTAACTAGAGGAGCATTGACATCAGCATGATATAGCCCTTGCTGACTGGTACTGAAAACCTCGATATACAATCTTTCGTCTCTTATTTTCGTTGGCCCATCGGACACGCATGTGTTGTCATTTTGTAATGCCGTTGGGAGGACTATTATATAGATCGCAACTTGCGGCGCTGGGTGTCACCGACCACGGCGCCCGGTGCCCAGTCAGTTGTGCGCCGACCGCGACGAGGTTGCATTATGGTCGGCCCCGCATGTTATTCCGCTAGGACCGGAAGTTTGTAAAGTTTATCATGAAAATATGCTTATGGAAAAGTATGTGTGTTGTTCTTCTGCTACTCATCCTGCCACCACGCAATTCAATAACTAACTTAGAGAGGAGGATGTCAATATGTATCAGAGGCTAGTAAAATGAAGAAATAATATATATATTAAGTTTTATTAAAGTCGTAATTGTTTACTTATTTTATTAACCCCTTATCAATGTGTATCTTTCCCTTATAAATGTTTTTATAAACAAGGGTATTTTGGGGAATACATCGTATTTCAAGACTTAACCTACCTAAAATGGCTGTAATAAATATAACAATACATTTAATGTAAGCACCCACTTATCTATCATATATTAAAATTTTGTGGTAAAGCACATCCGAATGTTTATTTTACTCTTGCATCAACACGTTTAACAACCAAATAAAGCTGACGACGTCATAATTTGTGACGATTGAAAGTTTGGGCGCCCGTGGTCCTTATCGAACATCTCTCTAGATCGGATAAGAAAGAAACGCATTTTAAATGGCCGACGACGATCTATAAATTACCGTCGACAGCCAAGACAGGGGCAGAAGAGGGCCAGCAGTACATCCCGAACTCGAATCTCAAAACGCAAAGACGTAACTTATTTATTGCGTGCCTGCTTATTCGGGAAGAATCTTGGCTCAAAAAGCAAAGGATTCTTACATAATGTGTCTGCTTATGCTTTTATTCTAACTATAATTTAAAAAACTCTTAACACTTTCATTACGGCTCGGTTTGAATACAAATTATACTGTCAATTATAAAACTAGTACATATTTGAAGCATAAATGTACTTATCTGGTCTATTTAATATATTACATTGGTTCTTGTATCCTTTAGCTATCAGATGATGCATAAAAAACTGTTAAGTAGCAAAGGGATATATAACGTCAACCGATGTAAACCGTCGGGGAATCTTATGACGGCATATTCCGACAACCGATGCGAAAGGGTATAAATTTAAAATGCATTAACAACTTCATCACATAAAAATTAGGAGTAAGAATATATTTAAGTGTTCTAGTACTTTATAGATCAATGAAGATGCATACAAATATTCAAAATACATGTTAATTTCGCGACTTTATAAGCGGTATAAGTGGTCAACGTATTGGTTAAAGAAATAGATACGGTTGCGAAATTTCGTGGCTTGAATCCCCGCATCGGCTACTTATTTGTCCCTGTTTTATTGATGAGAGAAGTGTCTTACAATCTTTGTTTGTATGATGTTTGCTGTGAATATGTATGTTTCAATTGTTGAAAACATGTTATCGTTTCAACAAAGAAAAATTAAATAAAAACTCTAAAAACACAAACCTACAAATATTATTTAATCGCCTTACTTGTTTATTTCACCGGTTTTTTTGGTGCTACGAATACTGTCCTTATAACCGAAATCAAAATGAAAGAATTGGCTAATAGGCCAGCGCTGTGCATAAAATAGAACAAAAGTACAATGTTCGCTTTTGGAATCCCAACGTCTACCGTTTATTTTTCTCTGATATTGACGAATGAAATGTCATTCAGGATGATATTTGCTGTAGATTTGTATGTGCATATCAATCTGTTATATGCAAAAGCTCCTAAATCCTCTCATTATACTTGTAATAACATAATACCATAAGTTTATATATTTCTATGCCTATGCTATATCCGTCTTAATATAGAGTTTATGACTACTTAAAACTGCTGTAACACTAAACTTCTTCTTTCTTAAAGCAGCGCTGCCATCTTTTTAAATATATTAATCAACTATCTTTTAAAAGAACTATAGTGATATTTTATCCACTAAGATTCGAGATGAGTCTTGGTGGAAGGTGCGCCAGTGTTCATCACCTGGAAGAGACTCCTCGGAAGGAACGTCAACGGTGTTTATGTAAATGCTGTGGCTGCGAGTCCAGGGTGCGGGGCTGCTTATGGCTACCTGCGGTGAGCATTGCGCACACTGTGGAACTACCTCTGAATAGGGACTACGAGACTTGGAAAATGGAAATCTTTATTTAAATAGTGAGACTGCCCTTGTGATCACAGATGATTTATAATGTATGCAAGGAAGACACACATGACTACCTACAAAATCAAATAGATGTGTCTAACAAGGTCAACTGGATGGTTCTTGAACAACAAACATTCAATTATATTTCATAAAAATCGAATGATCCTTGGGTACAGATTGTACGTATTATATATAGGAGGATTATCCGTAAAATAAGGTTCCCTGTGATTTTTCACAGTGTAAAACATGTTTGATTCCATGAATGCGTACATTTTTGTAAAGTTCAGACTTTTACCTATTTTTCTGCATAGTCGCTACTGAGTTCAATGCATTTTTGCATGCGGTATACGAGCTTTTGAATGTTCGAGTCAAAAAAATCTGCCGCCAAGCCACGCAGATACCTGAGAACCGCTTCTTCCAGCTCTTCTCTATCGCCGAAATGCGTTCCACCCAGGTGTTTCTTCGTGTCAGTGAAGAGATGGTAGTCACTTGGGGCTAAGTCCGTGCTGTAGGGTGGGTGTTTGATAATACCCCATTCAAATTTTGCGATGAGCTCTCTTTGTGGTCTTCGGTCAACATTCATGGCACCCACCTCGCGCAAATCGTAAGTACATAAAATGTTTTAATGTGTGTCGACCAAGAACAACTAGTTTTCAAAGTAACTTCCTAAATGCCACCGGTTAGCTCTAAAATGCTCTTCCAGCGTCTGTGTTTTTTCTCATTCATACAATCTGGATCTTTTCAAGAAACAGATTACTATACACTTGCAATCTCCCCAACCCACAGTCAAACACAACACACGTTTCACAATGCAGCTTCCAGCCACAATGGCTGAACGTCGCTGAGGGCTGAATGGCTGCACCAGTCTCAACTGGTTGTGCTTTCCTGTAGTTGCACAAAAAATTCTATATTAGAGATGATCAAAAAACTTTTTAAATGAAATTATTTCGGCTAAATCGATTGAAAAGAATTTCGTAGTTTATCTCAGCCCGATTTGGAATGTAGCTGTGTGTATAGAATTTTTCGTCAATCCTATAGATTTTTACAGATCATCAACCCTGAAAATGACCCCTGTAATGGCAGTCGAAATATTGGAGAGAAAAATAAAAATGCCACACACAGCTTAACCCAATCGAAAATGTCATTAAAATTAAAGATAATTACCGATGTTACCATGGATTTACCCACTAAAAGTGATATGTGAGAATGTTTCACATATTTCAAGATTTTCTACACTATTAAAGCGAGCTTCAATTCAAGTGTTTCAATCTGATAGGTTCGAGTATTTCACAAAATATGACACCCAAACAAATGCAAATGGAATAAAAAAAGTCACAAATATTTAATTTGAATTTTAATCATTGGCAACCCTATTTAGTTGCATGCTGCATCGATAACAGCTGATTTGATTAAGTGCTTGGCACTAGAAAGAATACGGTAAGTTGGCTTTGAAACATAAGAATAATGACATAAAATACATATTATATGCGTGTTTACGTTCACTTAAATGTATTATATAATTATATGCTTACCTGTAAATAATAATAATTTATATCAAACTATTTGTAATCATATTTACTACACATAAAACTATATAAGTAGGTACTTACGTAACTAAATAGTTTTAAAGTCAATTGAAAACAGTATGTCATTAAAATATAACATCTATAAATTATTATATATGAAAAAAAATGTATGTCAAATATTATAAATGAAAGATATTTCCAAATTCGATGAAAATTATTTAAAATTGTTGTGATAGGTACAATGAATATTTGAAAATTCCTATACATAATTCGGATTTATCCCCTCCGTACAACCAAATGGTCAAGGTCTCAGAAATTTCGGGCTTATTAAACAATCTTCTTTAAAAAAAGGACAATTAACGAATCACCTAAAAAATGGATCGGATACTATAGCTGCCGTCTTTTCAAGTACTCGGGCTTCTGCGCTGGAGGTTGTCGTGAAGTATATTTGTTCCCAGGTGTACCTTCAAGTTAAGAATTGTCTTGAAACGAAGAATGGATAGATTCAGCTGATATAATTGAGTCTCGGCATTTTGTGGATCATCATAGTTACAGATTTGAACAGATATGGAAAAAAACTAAAAAAGTTATGAAAAAAGTAGTAAATATATATTTTAATTATATTGTATAATGGCGAGGTATGATTAGTACTCGCTACTTGGCAGTGTTGATTCAAGTAAATATACAACCGTGTACATTTACGATGGTATTTCTCATGTATAAAATAAAACTTCACAGACTATCATTTGATTTTTATCCTTTATCTGGTGCGTGCATTGAATCGCCATCTATGAAGGGGCGCACTCGCTGTCTGAAGCCGCATCAACGCTTCGAGAGGACTCCACATTAACAGCGGCTCTTCAGTTTCCCTCCCACCTTCCACTATCCTCCCTTCGTTCGACTCTAAAACAAAAGACCGACCCCTTCCCAAGGACCTCCATTGGCTGCCAACAACGAACCCTTTCCGCCAATCAGAATACCAACGCAACAAAAAAAAACTCTCAACGAATCTCTAATTACCAATTACGCAACGCACAATATTGCGTGACAATATTTTTTGCATCAAAGATGGCCACCCCGACATCATAACCTGCAAAAGACGGGTAATTATTACGCACACTTTACCATTACCTGCAACTGTCGGCTCGCAACCCGCAATTATGCAATTAAGTGTTATTATTGTTTACAAAATCATAATTAAGGTAAAATTTGTATTATTACTGCGATGAAGAACTTTGCGTCTGTGGGTATAATTTAGTGACATTACTTTCAAAGTTGCGAGACATTATTTTTGCTCATTTTCATCTCGTAACTTAAATTTATATATGTATGTGTAATATTCAATAGGTCCATGATTCTAGTGCAGGCCTTCTTAAAATATGGATCGCGTAGCAAAATTCTGGGGTCGCGAGAGATTTTAAAAAATGCAATTTTGATGAAAAATAAGGCATATAATTTTTATAACTATAATAAATACAATTTTACAACTTCTTGTACAATTTTTCATTTTAGATTTTGTTATGTTCTAAACGAATTCTAAAACTATATATTTTCATATGTATATTGTTACCTAATAAATAAATCATCAAAAAGATTTATTTATTTATATATATATATTATTACTTAAATATACATATACTAAACATAAAATTCTTTTCAACGCGTCAATCCAAGCACAAAATAACGGCAGAAGCGGGATGCGAACCGCGGACCTTTGGAAACCAACCTTATGCCCAGTAACTATTAAATACAATTTTCGGCGAATCGCGCCATTTTTAATTTTAGATTGCGATGTTTGAAACTAGTATTTATATCATTGTTTTTATCGTACGACAGATGTCGCCATAGTATATATTCAAAGTATGTATATTTTTATTATTATTCTATCATATTATATATTATTTATTTTTATATTTATATGGGGTCGCCAGGAAACTCGCAATCATAAATGGAGTCGTGAATGAAAAAATTTAAATAGCCCTGTTCTAGTGCATAATAAAATAGATGTGTCATGACGAACCTATGCAAAGTTAATAGTACATATATACTCGTATATACTCGTATGTACTCGTAAGTAGTTATCTGAGTAAATTATAAAATCACAAATTCGACAAAATATACAGTCCCTACGTATTTATCTAAAAAAATTATATATTTTATAAAAAAAAAATGTTTGCCTCAAATAACGAATAGTTTGTATGTACCTTAGAAGCTAATAGACTAGAAATTTCGGTGACTTGGTGCTTTTTACTTTTTTCTTCTCAAGTAAAGCGAATAGTTTTTTCGAGACATTTAGTACAAAAAACGAATATTATTATAAAATAATACGTATATTGTAGAATAATTATATAGAAGAATAATAATTAGAGAATAATAATACGAGTATAACACAGCCATAACCTTTAAACTTTTTTTTACTTTTTACTACAAAATTATATTATTTAGTAGATAGGAATGATCTGTTGTAAAACATACATTTTTAGTGACCGTTTCTAAAAAACCGTAGATATTTAAAAAAAACTTTACTTATAAAATCATGTTAAAATTAAACGCCCTCTCACTGCTCCACTCCCTAAAATCGGAACTTATCAAACCGTTTTAATTTAAATTGACAGTTGCTTAACTATTTTCCACGTGAATGTTTAAAAGTGTCATTTAACCAAAACATATCCCATGTGTTTTAATAACTTGTTCCATTCATAGCATCTACCCTCTAAAATACCTATTTGTGATTCCACATTCTTCGCACTTCGCAAAACTATATACCTACCTCGTTTTCAATAAATGGATTCCATCGCCAACATTTCTGACCGGTCCCATGCAAAATAATGTATGCTATACAAAACAGGACTAAGTGAAAATAAAGACGCGAGCAAAGTATTCGTGGGGTTATTAATGGAATGTTTTGTGCCATTCATTGCCGTCGCTAACGTCAATGGCACAAAGTGCAGCACGCGGACCTGACAAAATAAACGTCCGACTCCTTTTTAAACTTCGATTGAAGCTTTATCGTTTACTGGCGTCCGGCAGCCATTTGCTTTCAGTCGAAGCCTGTTGTACGCGATAGTTAAAATGTCAAATATATCTTCGGTTGATTGTCCCGTGTCGCACTGGGCGGCGGGCGGTCTCCCGTATATTATAATGCGCGGTCGTTTGCTTTTCAAGAAGACTTGTAGGTACCTACACGTGCTGTGACGTCACGGCAGGTCTTGCATTACGTGTGTTGGCAACATTGTATCAACACACGCACTGTTTAAAATAATTTAAAAATATTTTGAAATGTCGATATTTTTTTTTTGAAGAGGGTTATACCTAATTTGACCATTTACTGTTGTCCTGAAAACGGGACTTCATCAATTTTTACGTATTAATATAATATGTATGTGTATTCAAGAAAACGCGAATCTATTCATAGTTTTTATTTATTAATTAAAAGAACAGGAATATTGATGCAGAAAAGTACAGAAATTAATAATATATATATGAAAATATTTGTAATAATTTTTTTTTGATGGTCAAATTTTCGGGTTTGCTTTTACATAAGGTGAAATACTTGGGAGGATTTCTTAAAATTGATTATAATTAACATTGTCTTAAGATTTGTGAATTTAATTTCGATTTTATGGTCGTTCATAACTTGTTCATCTGTAAAAAGTCTTAGCGTATGTTGCTCCCTTTTTGAAAACGGAATATTTCAATTTCCCAAAGCTGTGCTTGGAGACAACGGGACAGACTACCTAAAAACGGGACAGTCTCGTTCAAAACGGGACATATGGTCATTTCAGTAATACCACCATACCCTAATAGTTTATAATAAAATAATGTACGATTTTAAAAATGGATAATTATCTTTATTATGATTTCTCATTGTTAGATATACTATTTCAGGAGTAAAAATGTTTTTATTCCCATTTTCAGTAAAACATAATTAACATAATGTAAAATATGTTTTTGATAAATTTGTAAACCGTTATAAATCCCTCCATATGGTGTTCAATTAATCCGTCACGCCATAGCCTATTGTCAAAATTGGTAGTAGATGCAAATCATACCATTCATAATGAGTCCCTATAATAATTGATGTTACGTCAATACTAGGCAGATGGACAATTTTAATTACATTGGCAGATAGACAATTCATGCGCCATCTTTAAAAATGGCAAGTAAAATAGAACCCACAATGAGATTTTTAAATCACGGTTTGTCAGTATTCTACTTTGTGTTAACATAAATAAAAAACAACAATATTGATTAATGTCATGTATTATCATCAAGTGAACATTGATTTTTGTACAAAACTTGTCTTACATTAATATTAACCCTAGAATCAACCAAGTAGTTTCCAAACGGTTTCCAAAATTCATCATTCTAACATTCTCAAAGATACTGAGCGCTTCACTATCTGGAATATTTTCATTTAATGCCATAAAGTTTTCCATGTCACCTTCCCAGGGTCTATCCGTGGCTTCTAATATTTTGGGCACAGCGTGGTAACAAAGTCGGGAAGCTTTGGACATGATCACAATATCTCCACTGTTGAGAAACATGGCCGTCGGTTTAGTTTCTTTGGTCTCACCGCCGATGAGAAAAATCGCAGACTGCCCAAAGCTAAAAACAGACCTATATAAAATATAATTATTCATCTAACTACGTATTTATGTTTAGTTGTTAATAATTGTAATGATATTTGATTGATAATATAAATTTTTCTGTCTGATGATGCTTGTTTATTGTAGGTTTATAGGTCTTGTCATTTATTAAAGTATTAAGAATTAGTTGAACGATTCTTTTGAAAACAACAACAATAATTTATTTAATCCACTGAACAAGAAAAGAAGACAAAGAAATCTATCAATTTTTACTATTTTATTTTAAAAAATTAGAAAAATTAAAAAAACATTTTTTTTGGATTTCAGAATAGTTAATCTTTTTTATAATTAATTAATAGTTAATAAAAAATAATTAAATTTTGTGATGGATTTTTTATCCTTCAAAGATTCAAAGACCGTTTTTAAATTTCTTCTATAACAGCTTTTCATCTTTAAATAACTACTAAAAAAATGGAAAACAACTTTTATTATTTAGGAAATCTTTCAACCGTTTTTTATCTTTACGTGTTTGAAATGTGCCATATAAAATTATGTAATTGATTTAATAAATATTTGCTCTATCGATAATGTCAAATCTTGACAAAGAAACCATGCATTAGAAAGTTTGTTGCAATATTTACATCTGACAACTTTTATTAAATCACTCTAAGCTCCACCACAGCACTATAGAAGCGATTTGGCTACTGTTTCTTTACAACATAATTTTGCAAGCGATGATGAATCATTCGCAGCCTTAAATGCTACTGACAAGACAAGGCTTGGCGTAAAGATAAAAGATCAATATTACATATAATGGTTAGTTAAAATGTCCTCAACGACAGCAATGGGGCCTCAAGATTTTTCTCTGAGTGGTCCGTGTGCGGGGACAATGTGGAATCCATGTGGTAATAGTTGACGATAGAGGCTTGAGGAATGAAGTCCTGAATGAAGCAGATTGGCACCACCAGCCGGCACATGTCGCGCAGGTCGGCTGGGAAAGGGTGACGACTATCTTCAGTATAGAGCTGAAACATTAATAGCAATAGTAACTTAGAAGAACCTTACAAGACTTTTCATATTCAAACTAACAATAATCAGAAAAGAAATATCACCAATATGATTTCCTTATCCTTTGAATTCAAACAGTTTTATTGAAAAAACATTATTTAGAGGAAAGAGAGTCATCACCCTCCATAAAACTTTTTGGTCTTCAGGCCAATGTTTGTAATGTTTCGTCGCACAATATATTCTTCCATGAACTTACTTTAATACTATTATTACAAATTAATGTAATTCAATTGGGAAATGATCCATAAGCACTCCTGTATGGGACCGTAGGGCATTGAACGTCGCAAATCTGCGGTCCTTAAAGGAAACCACTGGGCGTTTAAAGGTTAATTTTTAGACTATTTATATGGATTGCAATATATTTATTTTTATCCAGTAAACAAATATATGATTTGTCATACATGATTTTTGACTCAAAACCAAAATATTTTTATTAAATAATAATATATTTAGCTAATTTTAAACATTACAAGGGTAGAATGTAGCTGCAATATGAGGTTCAAAAACCTCATGACCGTTATAGATAACATTCGCAGTGAAGGTTTTAAATAAAATTCCTTTCGTTAACAAAATGAGTAATCATTGAAATAATCAAAAACGCTGTGTTACAGCTTTTAAAGTAAATAAAATATTAACCTTTGTCTCCCAATCATGATGATACCCCAGTGTTGACCACCGTAACTTTTTCCTTAATATTTCATCCTGTTTTTCATTTCCAGTGTGGCAAGCTTCCCACCAGTCCTCAGAGTCATCCAAATCCCCGTGAACATCCAAATTGAGCTTGTGCGGCTTCTTGGGATAATCTTTTAGACATCTGGCGACCCAATATCTGTGCCCCGCATTATAAAATGGGTTCTTTATAAAGATTAATCCATCTTTTTTAGTGAACGAAAAGGCTCTCCATTCTTCCAACGGCCTGAGACCAAAAAAAGATAATAATTGTGGTTTAACATTAGCACCTTTGTTGAGATCGATTAGGCGTACATCCTGTAAATAAATTTAGAATAAATTAACGTTTGTATATATTTTTATTGAGCATTCTAAATAATATTAGTCAATGTAAAAACAATAATTTTACATATTCGAGGTAATAAAATATAAATGTTTATATTAAGTATATTTGTTTGTTAAACGTGTCACCCTTTGATAATCATCAAGATCTCATAATAATAATAATACCTAAGTTACAACATAAATAAATTAAAAATATATACTTTTAATTTTTAGGCGTTAATAAAAAAATAAAAAAACCTAACCTTAAATTTACAACGTAAATATTTAAAACAAATGCACTATAGTTTAACTTACGTTATTGTTGTTATCTATACTGGAAAAATTTATTACATTTGAAAGGTCTGGAGGCGGACAACGCGCCTTGTAATATTTAAAATCCTGCTTAAATAAATCTACCGCCATGAGATATTTGACATTTACACATTGGGCTGCCAACATTAAAAAAGTGTGCCATCCATAAAATATAATTATAGAAGAACAAACATAGCTACCTAAAAGTGGATAACTTTTTATATCTTGCTAAACACATAGGCCCTATGTGTTTAGCAAGACTTGTCACTTCTTTCAATTACACCGTACATTTCAGTCCACCGATTTTGAAATTGTCTGCCAGAATTTTTACTGCTGGCTTCACCAAGTTTTTGTTTCTTATATGGTACAGCCATCTTTGTGGGTGCCAATAAACAGTTTGTTTCTGTATTAATTAGATTGTTTTTATAGCACAAATTGATAACAAAACTGTCCGATCAGGTAAAGAGTTATTCTGTCACTGACACATCAAATCGTTGAATTTAAATTGTTGATAAATAATATTCATCCACAAGAGTAGCAATTACACACCTAAACCACACGAGAGCTGACAATCTAATGCGCATCGAGAGCGCGCAGTGTGACGTATGTCGTGACCCTTCGTGAACATTTCGGAACGGCTCGTGCCGGGAGCGAAGTTCATTACAAAAAAAAATACACCTCAAGGAACTAGCACCGCGCGGCAAGCATTGAACAAAATGATTTATTTATGCATGAATGTCGTCATATCCTTCGTTTCTGAAATTATTTATGAACGAAGAAAATACACGTTGCTATTTAAATATTTTTTTAATACTATTTCTCTAACTTTTTTTATTTTTCTAATACACTTTTATTTTTTCTCCTCATTCGCGTGCCACGCAAAATCGTCTCGCGTGCCACCTGTGGCACGCGTGCCATAGGTTCGCCAGCCCTGACATAGGGCATATGATAAGGACAACCTTCAAACCAGTGCATTGCTGCACGCAGCGCTACAAAAAATTTGCAACACTGTTGTGTTTATTGATTCTTCCCCCACTCCACCACACAAAATTTCATTATAAATAATAACCTCGTCGTTCATTTCCTTAATAAATAATATGTTATTATTTTAAAATACTTTTAAATATATTGTCAATTTCTAAAGTTCACTTATTTTACAAAATGTTTCAGGTTTCAGTGTCTTTTGGCATAGTCCTCTACTCACAAATTTCACTGTTTGTAGTTTTCCGTAAAGCGTTTCAATACAATTTTAATATAATTGAAATAAGATACATAAATTAGATAAAATATTTAAAAATTAAGTGTGCACAGCCTTAAAAAGTCATTTGACATTACTGATTTGACAGCTTTTGTATCGACATTGGAGTACATGAAATATCCAACTATAAAAAATATTATTTTAGTAAGTTAAAGATGAAAAATATAAACGAAGAGGTTGTGACAGAGCAGCCAGCGAGTGAAACTGAAAGAGTGAATATATTTTTAAATATCTTATTAAATGGATAATGATGATTTCTATTGACTGTTATCATAACCTTACTTTCTTATTTTACTGTGTAGTGTTTGTTTTTCTAGCTTCCTGTGGAAATCTCTGAAGGAAAACAAAAACTAAAACAATGGCTGAACAAAAGTTTCAGAATAGAAATGACCGATGGCCGCGTTTTAATTGGTATATTTCTTTGTACAGACCGTGATGCTAATGTTATACTAGGTAAGATATATTTATTCATAATAACAGTATCGCATACTATGGTGAAGACCGATATTTTTGTGAGTGGCTGTGATAAATCGTCTGCAGGTCATCACAATGATGACTGCCCGCCATGATAGATCAAATTAAACCTCCCTAAGCCACAATTCTGTATTGCAATAATTATTGTATCTAATGTTCCTTGAATTAAAAATAGAAAAATATCTACGCTGTATTGTAGTGAATGAATTGGCAATAAAGTAATTCAGCTTATCCTTGGCATCTTTATGCCCACTGATAGATTGGGATCATTTGAAATTCAGCACCTGTACATACATTTTTCACTCAGTAGTGTTTACTTTTTTCAGGATCATGTGCAGAGTATCTAAAGGCAGAATCTGAAGTGGAGGAACCGAGAGTTCTCGGTCTAGTAATGGTTCCCGGCAGACACATTGTCTCCATACAGTACGATGATACAACACCGGCCAGCAAATACATCGAAGACGACTGAACATCCATTTTCTTCACCCAACACCAACGTAGCTTAACTGTCATGTGAAATTAAATTGAATATACAGTAATCCCTCAAATTACATATTATTAACACAGTTGTGTTGAGATTTAAAATTACTCTACAGAAAAATACATATTAAACCCCCCAGAGACAAGCATAAACATAGTGTAATAGTGATTACTATCATGTACTTACCCCAACGTTGGTTCTTTTTCTTCCTAAACATTGTGGATATCTCAAATTTACGGTCTAAGCTACAGTTATCCTTCTGCCGTCCACGGAAACAATTATATAAACAGTAATTTTGTTGTAGGTTATAGAAGTAGCAAAAAGAGTTACATAAAGGATTACTGTAGTTATAATTTTTCTAGTAACTATTTCAGAGTGATCAGTATTGATGGGGTTGATGACTTAGTGCCCTGAAGAAGACCTCTGAAATGGCGGTCGAAATATTGGAAATTAGTAATTCGCCACACATGGTTAAACCCAAAAGCCACAATATCAAATCTGGCCGTGAAAACATAAGTTATTTGAGTATACGACTGTAAATCAAAATTGCTCTGGATTTATTTCTTTACTCGTCTATCTTCTCTCGTACTTATTTAATTTATTGAGTGGATGTAAAAGGCAATTCATTTAATTTTTATTTATGTTAAACAATTATGTACATTTATTGGTTTTGTTAATTTCTCATGCAATAAAATAAGACAACAGTGTATTATGATTGGAATAATTTTTATTTTACTGACATGCAATGTTGATTATAAGTTCATAGTGAAAATTTCATAACTTTTAGAAGAACAATTTTCATAATTTTAATAATTCATGTTTATATAGAATATTGATTAAATAAATACTTTATAATTCTACCATTTTGTACTTTTAGTACGTAGTCACAGAGGTTAAAAATTATAGACAATAATTATATTTATTTTATCATAATAAGTCTTAAAACCAACAACCAAATGACCAGACTTAATTTTACTTCAAAAATAATCATTTAAAAATTTGGCAACACCAACAATATAGAAATAAATTAAATTATTAATCATGGGTATTAAAAGGTCAGTTTAAAATCTTATATTAATTTATGGCAACTTTTATATTCACAACAATTATTTTCTAGACATTTTTGTTTTTATTTAAATGCATACAGGAGATAACGCTAGACAGTAATGGATACATTTTGAGGATGGCTAAGGTTTTTACGTGGAGTGTTGATCCGCGGACTATAATTGGCAGATCAACACTACTCTCCATTGTAAAACTTACAAATGACAGTGATTTCTTCATCAAGACTCTTTATGGCTGGGTGGAGTTCATGGAATGACTTTCTTTTACCTAGTACAGTGGTTCCCAACTGGTGGGGCATTTACAGATAAGAAGTGAATGACGTGTTTTTTTGTTTTTTTTTATGTTCTTATCATTTTCTTAACACATTTTTTTTGGGGTTGTTTGTCGATCATGGAATACTCAGACAGCTAAAATGGTGGGTTTGTTTTATGTTTATTTGATATATTTGCATTCTAAATTAAAAATGGTATATAAGCTTCTTAAAAGTGACCAAGGAGTGAATGGTAAAAAATTTATTGGGAACCACTGAGTCATAGTAAATAATATTATTGAATTGTATAACAATAACCTACATTATTACATCAAGAACTATTTTATGGTAATTAAGTATAGTACAATTTAATATAACAAAGTCAATATAAAAAGATAAATAAATTTAAAAATATATCAATTTTTATAACATCATCATTGTAAAATTAGTTATATGAAAATAAAATTGAAGTAGTAGGTACACGTATAATCACATAATTCCAAAGAAAATAAATAAGTAAAAAAATATTATTCTTTTAAGCAAGTGGATTAAGTTAAACTTTGGCAATCTTTTTCAATAAATGTAAAATATGCTTTTGTATAAGCTGCGATTCCCAGTAAATATTAGTGATGTTGTGATCAAACGGATTCTGTAAATCCGACTCTGATGCTTTCTCATTATTCACATTTTGTGATATTTCATCGAGAAACGATTTTAAAAAATCGATTGCTTGATCAGACTGATCAAACATTTTCACAAGAAATTTTCTATTCAAAATATTTTTAACTTGAATGTTTGGATATGGATAAGAAGAGGCTTTCCCATCTTGAAGAAAATAAACTTTAGAACATTGATTGCGCACATTTGAATCTTCATCTTGCAGCAAACGCAGAGCGGCCATTAGTGTGTTGCTCTTGATATCAAATATCGGAGGTGCGGTCATTTTATTTATGCAAAAATAATGCAATATTTTGACTAGATATCTTACGGATACGGCAGAAATAAATCTATGTTCTGCATCACAGTTATCAGGCTTGGATAAACGCTTACATATCTTTGATAGTTCTAAAATTCTAACAGAGTCATCATCATCCAACACGCACTTGTTAGACTTCATCAAGCATAATAGTGGCAATAAATAACCATAATTGTACACGTCATCTTTCATACTCATCACAGAGTAAAGAACATCAAAAGCTTTGTCGTAAAGATCCTGAGTATTTGTCGCAGGCATGTTACAAGCTAAAATGTGCAAAATCTTAAGTATATCTTTACGGAGATATCTATTTTCTTTTGAGCAAAGATCGGTAACGATTTCAAATATACTCTGCATCACCGACCGGTCTTCTGGAATACGATTTGTCAATCTTCTTTTCAACGCTGGCAAAAAGTAATCGACCAACGAGAAATTATCTTTTGCCACACACTTTTGTGTAATAATTAAAAGGTCACTCTCATTGCAATTCAAAACTGAAAACGTTATCTGCAAATACATCCACTGATGGAATCCAATTTGCGAATGTAACACGCCATCAGCACTTTCTAATAATTCAATGCTTTCCGTTACCGACAACAAATAATCAAATTCGTCTCTATCTTTGTATAATAAATATTTTATTTCAAATTGCAAAGTTTTCACTATGAAGGAAGAATTTTTATTGGCAATCAATGCGTCCGTATCGTCTAATATCTTATCAAAAATGATTAATCTGTTTCCGATTTCGCTCTCATTAAATAAGTAATACTTGGAGGTCTTAAAATACGTCACATAATATTTAACGGCGAGCAGATACCCGTGTAATTCATTCTCAGAAATATGGGATCCTTTACGAACGGTCCAATGTTGGTAAAACAATTCCAAATCATAAAAAGACTCGATGATCTTGGCGCTTATATTTCTAACAGTGTAGATGGGACTCCCTAACAGAGTGCTTAAAAATGGAAAGAGGTCTTCAACGTCTATGACATGGATGCTCATACTTTGGCACTCCTTTAAGCAAAAGTTATTGAGAAGGCAACGCTTGGACATGCTTGAAAGTAAGCTGAGAATCGGAACGAGGTTTGAATGAGCTAGGAGTATGTTTGCAGAACCGCTCGAGTCGCAGCAGGACCTTAAGCTCTCGTGGATGTGATGCCAGAGAGAGGGAATGTGAGCGAACAGCTCGTCAGCGGACGTCGGTGACTCTGCACAAGTATCTTCCCCCTGACTCTTCTTTTGCCCGATCAGCTTAGGAACCAAAGCACCGTACAATTGCAGAGCAGCATTCCTGTAAAAGTTAAAAATTTACTTTACATGACAAAATATATTTTTTTACATTTAGAAATTAATAGTTATTGAAGAATAAATTCTTTTTGTATTGCAAATTTAACTACATTTTTTAAATTTAAACAAATTATCAATTACAATTTACTGTTATATCACGGTAAGCTCATGTAAGCCACCGGTGGCTGATGACTGAGTCACTGTGTTGTGACATGACATACCAAACTTTTTCTTGATTTTACAAGTTATCGGTAACGTGTAAATGAAATAAATATGTAATTAAATTATTCCAAATTTATATGATTAAAAATTATAATAATTATTCCAAATTTATATGATTAAAAATTATAATTGCATACCGAATTTGCCATTGTTCACTAGTCAGATGGCTGAAACAGACCGTGGCCAGCTGAGATGCAAACTGGATGACGTAGCTGGCGAGGGAACTCTCACAGACAGTCCGACAGAGAAGATGAAGAGCTCGGGCCAAAGGAACGTCTCTCTCATTAGCAATGTCTTCATTAGCTGGAGTCTCGTTCTCGGAACGTTTGGCTGTCTTGAGATCTGCGGTGTGTTTGCTGTCTTTTAGGGGTACAGGTGAGCTCAGAACTTTTAGAAGGAGATTCATTGCGAGGTGAAAAAGTGGCTGAAATTAATTAGTTAAAAAATATCACATATGTAAGTAAATGCTGTTTGATTATAGTCACATAAAGTATATAAAGATATATACGTATAATATAATCAAATTCTGAGATTCGCTCATAATAAATCAATGACATATTTCTTGGCAGGCAATAAGCAAAATAATCCCAAAACAATTAACCCATTCACTACCATCATTTAAATTAACATTGCTTCTATTCCCATACATGTTATTTACATGTGCAATGTATAAAAATAATAGAAAGTAAGTCTTTATTAGAAGCGTCAATGTTAATAAATGAATAAATATACTGAATTTCTCACAAGGTTGTATTGGAAGAAATTTCTACGATGTCAGATGGAATCATGTAATATTATCCAAAGTCTTTACAGGTTTTTTCAAATTTAGGATTATATTTTATCCATCATTATTATCGTCATGTTAGATCATTGTTTATCGATTAATAAATTGTTATATTTATGATGTGTAAACTTGACTTTCATCAACAATACCTTCCCATCTTGCGAGTCATTGCTCACAATTCTGTGGACGAGAATCGTCAATCCGGCACTTTTCCTTGTAATTGATCCTCCGTGGACATCCTCACAGGTCGCCTGAACCAAGAAATCTTCCAAGATGTCAGATATCACCTTAACACATCCGGCATTATTGAGAGTCGTAAGATGCTTCACGGAACGACCTGAATTTTGAAATAATAAATACAAATAACATAACCGGCATGGCTGATTAAATATGAGACATTTTATAACACATTAGTGTCAAATATAAAGTTATTTATGATTTATCTTCAAGGTATTGCGTGTTTGATCCGCCTACTAACTGTGACTTTGCCAAAATTCTTGTCGAGCATGTGTAGCTATTTTGATATAATTTAATGATAGATTTCCGGTCGAGTAAGATGAGCTTCGCATACCCAGAGCAACTCCTGACGACTCAATGGCGCCTTTGTGACGGCATCTCGTTAGAACGGAAATGCAGATATCCAGACACTCTTTGATTTGTTTCTCCGCCAGATGGTCTGAGTATCTAGTGAGCACGGTGCTGGACAGTTCACAACAAGCCTAGATAGACAAAAATAATGTATCTCAGTTATGTTATGAAATAATAGAAGGCAATATTTACATTCACACATATTAAATACTGTTCAACTCCACTTGATATTTTTAAAATTTTATTTTATCTTGAAACTATATTTTGTGTTTATATTTTTATCATAATTTAAAACAAATTGGCATAAGTTCAAATTATGAATGGAATAATTTTATTTTAATGAATAATATCATATTTCATGACATTTGTATTTATATACTGCGAAAATTGATTTATAAAGGTTTGTATTAATATATTTATATTTTTTACTAAAAATGATTTTTTTAGCAAACTGATATAATCAATGCGACATTTCCTCACCTTGAGATTCAACCATATGTTGTTGAGAACTAACTGATGTGCATTTGACAGAAGCTGACCGCTTTCTTGCAGGCTCTCGTCGGGTTTAAACGGAGAAGATAAAATCACATGTTCGATGCTTTCTCCCATCTCAGCAAAACTCGGAGGGAACTCCTTAACAGACGACTTGCTCTTACAGGCAAGAGTATTAAGAAAGTGATTATTTATAGTCGTTAACAATTTGATTATCTTGTCAATGAAATTTGGTGCCGGGACATGTTTTGAATATTTTATAAACGAGTCAACGGCCGACAGCATTCCATGAAGCGGCTGATTATTATAAATTGAAAAGAGCAAGTCACTCTCCTGGTGGATAAACTGCTCCCAGGCTTTTTGCATAAAGTACTCAGGAAGATCTGCACAAGGAGCGATTAAAGACTCGACAGAATCCTCCTCTCCTGACGTGTTTTTGGTCAGATTGGCCAGGATCTTAAACATCAAGCATCCGCTTTCTGTTTCGTAAAACATTCTGCTGTTGCACAAAACGATCCCGGTCACAAAAAATTCTCTCTTGCATTTCAATAAGTAAGGATTGTTTTTATGGTACTGAATTAAAATATTTACAGCCGTTTCTCTTATGTCGTTTGTGGGATCGTCGATACATTTAATCAATACTCGAATACTGTCTTCGCTATTGAACTTCCATTTCTGTCTGCTCTCTAGAAATGCCACCACCATCCATCCTTGATCCCTTTGATTTCCCTTCCTGCACAGACTTCTCTTGATGTTTTCTTTGTCGTTGTATCCTCCGCAGAGATATCTCATGATGACGTCGTACATTTGTAGTGACAATATTTTCCGCTGGTAGTTCCCAGAGCCTTTTAGATTTGCAGTTAAGAAATCGTACATCCAGGCTAAAGAAGTTTTCGATTCCAACAAAATGCTCCTCGTAGAGTTGGGCTTTCTTGGGATGCTTATTTCTCAGCATTATCAAGAAGGTGTCTCTCAACCTTATCAAGAATAATGTGAAGCAATTCAAATTGTTTTGCCGAAATGACGTGGAGTCATGATTTATGTTATCAGTTAAGAAATGTCTAAAGATATCAAATTCGTCTTTTGTAGGAATATTATTTTTTTGCGTGCTGCAAATCACTTGAAAAGCTTGAGTCCTGATTTCCTCATTGATATGATTGAGACCGCAATTGATTACTCGTTTAATGTGGCTTTGGTCGTTTACAGATTCATCCCAATCGGTTAAAATCAAGCCGCTTTTTCGTCCAAATTTGAGAATACTCAAAATGGAATAATAATCATTCTCTTTAATTTTTCTATTAAAATATGAATCTAATATGAAATTGAACGCGTTCGGGAATTTTTTAACTGTCGCCGGCCACCAATGGTTCAAGATGTACGTTTGAATGATGAAACTCTTTTCATTTAATACTTTCGTAAACAGATCGAGGAATATGTCGGTCCAATCGCTGAACGATTTTAACGTTTGCAGAATCGCTTTGTACATGTCACTCCCGGCGGACACGAGTGACGGGTTTCTTAAGCTGTACTCCAATCCGTTTACACAACTCGGATAACTTCTCAGAAAATCAATCACATCGGATTTAAAATACGGAATGATCTCACATAAAATGAAGAATTTGGCTTTGTTCCACGGAAATCTCATAATCGTAGTTAGCAATTTATCAAACAATTCTGGTGTGGATTTATTTCTAGTAATGAGTTGGAGGTAAAGTGTCCACAGCTTAGAGTTTATTTCTCTCACCCCTGTTATGGTGTTCTCCCAGTTGTTGGATATGACAAAGAGCAGAACGTACTGATGATCGTTTAAAACGATATTCTCTTTTTCCCATTCGAAAATCTTCTTAATTATTGACTGTAGATTTCTAAATGAGATGAACGTGTAACTGGAATATGTTAAGCATGCCTTCGCCATGATTTTAAAGGAAACAATGATCATATCATCAGATAAATACTGGAGCGATGCATCTTGAGGTGCGGCTCTGTTTAACACATTTGTTTGAAATAATCCAGTGATTAGAGAAATGATGTAAAGATTGGAGTCTTTTCTCACGATGTTGGAATTTTTTGTGCGTTTTAAACAATTATCATAACCGTCTAGTTCCTGCAGGTGTGATGTTAAAATTGTTTGGATGTCTTTTAAAGAAATCTCGCAGAACTGTTGTGGAAGTATGGTGAAGAGAGCAAACAGTGAAGTGGAACACAGAGACTGAGCTTCAAGTGTTGTGAAGCCATTCTTCAAATGAACCATCAACATGTCAGACACTCTGAGTGAAGATTCGTAAATTATCTTGTCCGTATCAAGTTTATTCTGACTTATCGGTTCATTACTTTTGCTCCTGTATTCAATTTGATGACAGGTTCTTATTATGCTCTGCAAAAAACATTTTTTACTTTAATTTATTTAATGCCGATATAATATAAAGTAAACATTCTACATTTAACATAATATTATTTATCATACACTATTTATGTATTCGTTTGCCTTCAATTTAAATAATGCAAAGGTTTAATAACTGACAAATCTTGGTGAAAGTGCAAGGGAAATTAATTATCATTAAATAGTACAATTTTAATATATTTTTTACATATTTTTTAAAAAATTGAATGCCTTTCACTTTCCAACAAAGCTCACTGCTTGAGATTTATTGGAGGTGCCGAAATATAAATAAACATTTTACAAAAATTAATAAAATTAAATATTTTAAATTCAAATTTATTTTTTTTATTCAATTTTAAATAATTCATTTGAAAACTAATTACAAATCTTTTTAATATTTGCAATCAAATATAATTTGAATACGGTTATTTAATACAATTTTAATATATTTTTTACATATTTTTTAAAAGACTGAATGCCTTTCACTTTCCAACGAAGCTCACTGCTGAGAATGCTTGGAGGTGAAACCCATAGTCTTTTAGGAAAAAATAATAAAATTAAATATTTTAAATTCAAATTTAATTTTATTTATTATTTGTGGACTTTTCATTTGAAAACTATTATCATATTTTTAATATTTGCAATCAAATATAATTTGAAAACATTGAAAATATGTAATTAGGATCTTCTATACTCACCCTCAGTATTTCTAAATCAATATCCCCCGTCTTGGTCTGCAGCAATCCGTTCCAGAGTCCAAGTCCCCCAACGTGAGCTCCATCGTGTCAACTTCACTTATGTGTACTTAGATTATAAATGTATTTATAACTAAAACTAATACTAGCTTGTATCAGGCATTGTTCACCATCTTGAATGCAAAAGATTACAATATAAATTCACGTTTTCAGTAAATGATATGTGTTCGGTCATCAGAAAATATCTATTACCAATTCTCGCTTGAAGGGTTTTTGCTTTCTACTCGGTCCGACGGTTAAAACTGAACTTGATTCACTGAAAAAACGATTTATTTAAATTTAGTTGCAATAAAATACTTCATTTTTTGTAACACAGTTTATTCAAAATAACAAATCAATACTATTTCTGTTTCAATATACATTTTTTTATACACTTTTTTATTTAGATTAAATTAATGATTAATACTGTAACAAATATTTAACACAACAAACGTAATGAAAAAAATGCAATTTTATTTGTAAATTATTATCATGATAAAAGGAGAATTCTAAATTGAGATTTTAATCACTGTAATAACTTTTTTATGACATTTTGCATTAAATATTTAACTATGTGAGTTAGATGCCTTCCTTTTTGATATTACTTGGTCACTTAAAACTTGAATTGCAATAATTAACTAACAAAACTATTTGGATTTATATATTTTTTGCAGAACAAAGATTTCAATTTGTTTATTTATTTTACATAGCCATATTTATAAATATGGAATGCTGTGAACTGAAATATTTATATTAGATTGTGTAAAGCACTTATCATTGTATTACATTTAAGCAATACAAAAACATGACGTACTTGAAAATATAATATTTTTATTCCTGCAATCAGCATTACCGTTATTATTGCAGACAATCAAAGGACTCAACTGAGCGATAGTTATTTCATCTATAAATTAAAATGATTTATACAAAATGATACTATTTTCTAAAAATAAAAATAAATGAATTCATTACTTATTAGCTTGGAATCCTTCGGTCTCAATTCTCTTTTTGAAAATGTTGTAATTCCTTTTCCTATCAAAGTGTTTGACCCACTGCGACGGGCACGAGGACTCGAATAACTTTCTCATTTCCTGACAGACAGCAGGCTCCGGACTTTCGGGATTTTTGTGATGCTGATCTAAGCATTCCCAATAACGATCCCGAGAATCCCAGCACGCTGTCCTTTCAGATTTAGTAGGAAATGACATTGTAATTTAAAAAAAGAACGATGTTACACAATTTATCGTTTAAATATTTTTTAATTTAAAATATTAACACATTTAAAAAGATAAACACATTTATTTAAATTTTAAAATTAAGCATGACAAAAGCATTTATATATTTATTTTTATTTTTTTATTTTTAGTAGTGACAGTCGGTGGTCAGCAAATGTAGTCGGACAACTGACCTGCAGTTGTGAAGATTGGCAGTCGGGTTGCCAGAAGTGTCAGAAGTTTTGTCCAATGGATGTCCTCGGGATGCTCTCTCTCTCTCCCTCTCTCGGAGTCCAATCAGACGACGACAAATTAATAGACTTCTGAAAAAAATAATGGGAAGCACGTTTCAATATTTATCATTTCACCGAGCAAATCTACAGGCATTCACAAAAAACGTGATTGAAATTTAAAAAATATATTTAAATAATTCCTTTTTTTGTTTTTATTATTACGATATCATTTGAGTCTATTTCTACAGCAGTCGACTGTCAGGTGTGTGACCTATTTGGCATGTGTCTTTGTAGACCGCAAATAAACCTTTGATTATAATTAGACTCGGTGACATAAAAATAATCTGATACATTTAAAGCACCCATGTGACTAGAATGTTATGCCAATTAAACAGTGGTATCAGTATTTATCTATTTCTTAAGTGTTGATGAATATCTTGTGGTCAAGTATTTTGTAGAGGCTGTATTTTTTACTGATTAAAAATTGATAGATAATGGATTATTTATGATAAAATGAACAGTATAAAATATACTTCACATGAAGCTAGCTAAAAAGTAGGAAAATCTATGTAACTGAAAATTATATCAAAAGTAATCAAATTTTGTCATCATTAAATTGGAGCCTCTAAGTACTATTAGATCAATTTGATTAAATTAAATGTAGAGCAGAGATCAAGATAAACAATGGTATCCTAGCATCTAATGTCCAATCTATAGAACACAGCTGTTCAGTCAGTACATTAAGTCTCCCATCGTGAACACTGTTCTAAAAAACTTAATCAATTGATCCCACTTGCAACTGTAACTACAATACAATCTAAATGTCTTCAAGAAGCAAATAAATCATTGTTGAGATTCTCACTATCCTTGATACGAATGAAACCACTATTCATCCTTTCTACACCCAGTGGCCAGCCAATATGGATGAGCGTCATAGAGTCCACTGGGAAGTAAAATCACCGTGCCAGTACACTATTCTGTAATTCATATTTTAATTAAAATTAATTTTAATTAAAATATGAACAAATTAAAAATATTTAGTTTTGATTCACATTCATTTTAAATGATTACATGTTTCGGCCTCCCTGGAGACCATCTTCAATAATCTTATTTTTTGAAGATGGTCTCCAGGGAGGCCGAAACATGTAATCGTTTAAAATAAATGTGAATCAAAACTAAATATTTTTAATTTGTTCATTTTTTAATTAAAATTAATTTTAAATTATAATTATGCAGTTTCACCAAGTACTGTCAGTTGATTACCTTGATGTTATTTAAATAGTTATTATATTTCTTAAGAAGTTATAAAAAACAAAGCCACACTATGTGTGAATGGAGCGCACGGATAATATTTGATGTTGTAAATACAGGGGATATATTTAGACCTCCTTGAATGAGAATGAGATACAAATCTATTTGAAGAGCTCTCTCTGTTGACACGAGATATTTATAACTTCCCTCCACGGAGCCAGAGAGTGTTATGAAAGCATCTTGATAATCCCAAGCTATGATTTTGTAATGATTACATTCTCAAATATTCATTTATTGACTCTAGTTGGCAGACATGTCAAAATGATTGTTTATTTTTTACATTCTATTCTTTTAGGATTGCTCAAAGAAGTCATATGAATAGTGGGGATCATACTGACTTAAATTACCGCTTTTTGTGCATTTAAATGTATTTATGCATGAATGTAGATTTATTATTATTATCAACTTTTCACATTTATTTAATTACTACTAAAATTAGAAACTTGCATACAAGCCATTTCACTCAAGTTCATATAACATTCAATCCAATTAATGAACAAATTCCACTTGTGAAAACCCATTCTTTTCATGATGTCTATAGGGGTTTTGAGCTTTACAAGAATTTTGTTGCCTCATATTACAGCTTTATTTTATTGTTTTTATGAGCAAAATGACCTTTATATATTATATAAAATTTATATATTTATAAATTTATAATTTAATATATTGTACCTGTATAAATCATGTATTAGATTCCAGTCGAAAACTATATGTAACGACCGATATATTTGTTTACTAGAAAATAAATAATAACTTATATTAATTGTCTTGTTTAAGAAATCCACCAAAAGGCACCGTGGATTTTTTTTAAATTTATTTAAAATATATATCATATTTAAAATATATATAATAGCGAATTTCCAAAAAAAAAAATGAATGTAATACTGTCAATAAAATCTTAAATGTATCCTATTATATTTGATTAAATAAAAAAATAAAAAATATCATATTTTTCTTTTTTTTCTTTTGTATTTTAAGCCCCACACTCAAACTATAGTTTGTTCAACGTAGGAAGAACCCTGTGACACATTTATTGCCTGTGTAAAAGGGATGGGGCAAAAATATTTATTTCGATTAGGTCGATTTGTTTTCTCTTCGAAAAAAAATCGAATTTGAATTCGAAGTGAATCGTATATAAATATGTATTTTTTTAAATAATCGAATTTAAAGTGAATCGAATATTATACATGGGATGTTTTAGCTTGAAACGTATGGCACTTTTATTGCTCTGTATAAAAGAGATGGGGGAACATCTTTATTGAATTATATCGATTTTACTTCTCTTCTTCTTTGAAAATAATTATATTTTAGTATATTTTTTTCCGCAAGGCGCCGTGTGATCAGTACAAATGCCCAACTTTTGGTAGCGCGTTGTGTTTCGATCGACACGTGTTTTTTTTTTTAATTATTATATTTATTGTTAGAATTGTTAGAAGTTGTAATGTTGAAAATGTTAATTGTAGAAGTTATTTCTTTGAATCATATTTTTGTGTTTTTATAATGCCGAAGCGACAGAAAAGAACTGTTCTCAGCAGTGAATCACGTGAATTTGTCGTGCGTTTGCGTGATTATTTTCATAGAGAAAATCAAAATGGTAGACCATTGCTGCCACTTGAAAACGTTCGAGATCGGGTCGCAGATGCCCTAGGAATCGGTAAAGCTACAGTATCTCGGATCACAGAGGAGAAATAGGTGAATCGTCATTAGAAGAGAAAAAAATATTAACTCCCAAATAAGAAACGACAGAGGAAATGCTCAATTACAAAACCCGATAGCTTTGATTTGGCGGCAATTTGGAATCATGAGTATGCATACTATATGACTTATGTAAAGAAATTCCTTTTTTTAATTTAGGTTATACGGCTAGCAATAACACGTCTCCACCATTCACGGCGAACAAGATGTTGACTCTATTGAACGAGGCATGTAACAATGTCACGGCAGAAGATTGGAAAAAAGTGGTGGACAAAACAAAAAGAGAATATTATGCAGATTGGGATCGCGATGTACGCTTTGACAATTTATGTGAACAGAACCTGATTATAAATGTGTGTGAAAGTTCTGATTCTGATAGTGATGAAGACAATTTAGAATGTACTGCTTTATCGAATTCCGACTAAAATATGTGTTTTTAAGGTTATGTGCTAATATTTATATCTACACTCACTTTTCTTCATAATTTACATATTACTCATATTATTAATTATAGTTTGTTTTATATGTCTCTTAAAACCTGTTAATATTCACTTATAATTGATAATAATTATATTATTTCATTTTAGTAGGTATATACAAAAATTATCGAAAATACGATTAACCAACACTTTTTGCACGGTTTTTGCAGCAATGTGAGATGCCCTTCTACATCCATCAGATATGTTGAATGTTTTACAAATTGCCATATTTTTGCTAATTTGTAACAATATGTATATATATTTTATTATTTTGTTAGTATTGTGATATATTTAGGAGAGAGGATTTTGTTAATGTTGATAAAATTAATATAGGTAGTGAACATTTTTACAACGTTATATCTGACGATATTCAGCACAGGGCAATAAATGTGTCACAGGGTTCTTCCTACGTTTTACAAAGTATACATGCAGTTTATCTGTGGTCAATGGATCAATATAAGATTTATCTGAATCTATTATAAGTTTTTTTTTTTATTATAAAATATTTTTACTAATCTAGATTGCTATCCTTATAATATTATTTGAAATATTAGTAAAAATCACTGACTTTCGTGATTTATTTCCAAGATTTTTAAAGTAATTATGGTATATCACTTGCATCTGTCCTGCATACAACACCACACATTAAAGCATTGTGTGACAGTTCATAGTTCAATGATATAATAAATATTTCATTAATGTTTTACATTATAAAAGAAGGGAAATGTTTGTTAGTAGCGTTTCTCATTATCACATTTCAAATTTTCTTATTAAAATAGTTGTTTTTTTTTAAGTTTTACGACGAATTTGACAAAGAAAATTAAATAAAACTTGTTGAGCTCAATTTGTTTAAAAACGAGTTTTTCTAATCCAGAATGAATTAGACCTGATGGTCGAAAAAAATACATACTCGCATTAAATACTACAATTATTATTACTGCTTTAAATTGTAAAATAATAGCAAATTGCACAACAATAATAAAATTAACAGCTTTTCTCAACGTTTTCTATATAATTCAAACTTATAATGTTCCAGACACATTAGAGTCAAATCATAAGAAAAAAATACCTGAAAGACTCGTTGACATTTAAATATATCATGATAGTGTGGGTACTCTGATAAAGTATGTCTATGTGATCATTATTTTTTCCTATGCATATTATTTATATACAGGTATCAGAAAATCATTACTTTGCTATATAATTATTATAAACACCAACAGAAACAGTTAATTCGGCTGTAAACGAGAATATTTTTACGTAATACAAAACTCTTAGTTACTCAAAAGTGAGGTTATGGCATGGACGTTCTCACCTATTGGCGCAGTTCTCCAGGAAAATTTAACGTAATTAAATAATTATTTCTTCGATCCGATGTCGAAACAATTTTATCGGTTTTTCAATAAAAAAAATAAGTAGTTGGATCCAATTTTCATTAATAAATTCAATGAAAGCCGCTGTCCGTTTTTTCTTTCTTGATATTATCTATGGTCAAAAAGGAAAACGGAACTCAGCTGTCAAAATTACATATTGGTAGGTATGAAGACTATATTTCATAAATTGTTTTTGCAGAAATATAGTTTCTATTGCACATTATTATTATTATAGTTATTTTATATAATCATGATTTTTAACTAATTAGAATGCGAACTCGAGTCATCAATGATAAGTATAACTTTTTTTCTTATATAATTTCACAATTGTAGGATATAATATTTATAAAGCCTAGTCTATAAATGTATACCGTCAAAATTACAAGATCATGCTAAACTTTTTAATTTTCCTTCATTTAGCTGTATATTTACAGGTTTCAAATATTTTTAAAGTAAGATTAAGAGTTGAATTGTCTAGCTATTATCTCTTTTCAACATTTCAAAGTTGCAGGGATTAATTATTATTAGAGTGCTAAATATACAGTCAAACTATGCAAATTCATGCGATGACAAACTTACATAAAGTGAATTACTTATTAAGTATATTTGTTTTATATTTCATTCAATGGATGAATTACAAGATATATAACTTTTTATGTTAATTCAGATACAATTTTCAATACTTGACATTTATTACATGATACCAACAAGTCACAACACTATCGCCTAAAATCAAATATTACACATTCACGTGTCTATCCTCCAAAAATAAAAAATATTGCAGTCGTTTTGTATTTTTCTCTTTATAATATTTAAATTACACCAGCTAAACCAACGATGCTATCGAAATTGTATTAATACCTAATTACAAACTTGTACCCTATAAACACGTCCTATATGATTAATATCACAAGTATATGATGAATTAAGACAACATATATTTTCCTTTAATACTGATACATAGATTTTGGAATATTCTCTCAATACAATTATGTGATTCTTTGTTTTCACAATCTGATTATGAGTCACAAATTTTTCAAGGAAATTGTTAAAAAATTGCAACAGGCGCAATTTACTAGCAAGCAACCATAATACATGATTTCCAAACGCATCGTCTAGCCGGCAAAGTGAATAGCCAAAACCTTCTGCTGGTACTTTTTATGCGTGCTTGCATAATAAACTACGTTTCTTCCTCATTAGAATATGCAGATGTTATTTACGAATGGAAAATTGATAGATGAGGAAATATCAAGTATTATAATTCAAATCCAAAGAGAAAAGCGCGGGAAATGAGAAAACCTTTTACCAGTCCCGTCGATAATAAACAGAAGGTTCAGTTGCGCTCCCGGCCGCGCCGAGCGCCACTTTCGCGGCGAAAGTCGCTCCAAGGAAAATTCTGCAAATAATAATATTGCACTCGAGGATAATTTCAAACAATTGCATGACAACAGATATCCGCTTCGCGAAATGCGCCAATAAGGCAAGACCAAATAGAATTTCTTATTAAATTTTATATCGAACAATGATAACAAGATATATTTCCGTTATGGGAGTGTCTTGGCAAAGGCTTTTTGTTGTTCGCTCTTCCGAGCGCAAACCTTGCGACAGCTGTGTTTTGTAAGTATAGTCCGTACTGTGTAACAAGGCACATAACGGGCACGTTATTTGCACCGGAGCATAAAATAAAATTTAAGTTATTAACGTAAATTGCATTGAATGTAACTATTAGAAACCGTTCGAAGGTTCAGTTTTAGTCAAGTTCACATCAAATACAAGTTACCGAAATGGTTTCAGTTTTTGAAAAATAATGAGTGAAACTTTGAAACCTGAATTTTTTTGTATTAAATGGATAATAAACTAGTATTTTCTCAATTGAAATAAAATGAGTCATCTTTATGTGTTATCCTTATTGACCTGTATTTGATTATTTTATTCTCAACCTAAGCCATCTCTGTACCGGATCTACGTCGAGTAAATACACCATTTTTGATGGACAAGATCCTGTAGTTTTTAAAAAATACACCGTAATTGGGTGTTTGTTTAGCAACATATTTATAAATATCGTATGATTGAATTTTATCACAGTCGGGTCACCCTGAGATTGACATTCCAGTTAATTTACGACAATATACTCCAGGATTTGGCTAAAGACTGACAAGAGAATAATTGGACGATGTGCTTTTGGGTCGGTGCGGGGCATGTCGCCGGGTTTTGGAATGACAGTCAGATGCCACACCTTCCAGCAGTCGGGAAAGTTTCATTTTTTCCTTGTGCATCCAGAAACCTTTCCCGACTGCTGGAAAAACTCGGGTCTATCTAAGTTAGCGGAAGATGTCTTTATTTTATGTGATACTAATTTTTAAGCATAGTACAAGTATTAGAATTACAGTATAAGTGAAGATTAACATAAGAGTACCGTAACATCAAGATTAGATTCAAATAAACATAAATAATATCATACCCATAATCATTCAATTAGACGTATTAAATGTATGAAGTGTAGAGGATATCAATTATTTTTCTCATTTTCTTATTTTTATCATTAATCCTAAAGAACAAATGTAAATAAAGTAAAAAGAATTATATTTTTCCATATTCGTACTTAAGTGTTTTTCTTGTACGTCTCATAAAATTACAGTATTAGAGTTAATAATAAAAACAAGTTTATTGTTCGAATATGTTTAGTTTTAATTTGTTTCTTGAGTTGTTTTTTTTTTGTTTTTGGTTTCCAATTTTCAATTTTGATTATTTTATGTTTTATGATATAGCAGTGAAAAACAAGTATCTCTCTGATTTGTTAGACTTTTCATTTACCTCATTCGTGTTTTATAAAATAAAAAACATAAAATGTTCACTAATCCACTTAAATTTCCTTGCCATGCCAAACCGCGCAGACTATAATCATCAGTAGTTTCCAAAATGGCAGAAACGCCAGTGCGCTCGGCGGGCTGGCGCGGCTGTCACCAACTAAGATGAAGCCCAAAGTCGTAACCGCGAGATGCCTGGTGCGAGGTGCAAGTGTAGAACTGTCGTAATGTGCTACTGATAGAAGCAATGGGATCCCAGACGCTGGAAATCCTCAGGCAGGGAGTGTGGGCCTCCATCACTGGGGGGTGGTTCTACGATCCCCATCAGAATGTCTTCTGCAACACGGCCCACCTCTACCTCTGGCTGTTCCTGCTCTGCCTGCCGTTTACCATTTACCTGGTGAGTGCCTCGACAGTCTCAAACTACAGATTTAAAAAAATGATACTTTTTGTCTTTGACGCAGTGTGATTGAAAAAAGTAAGGTTATGTTCCGCGGTGATGTCACGACATTTACAACCATATCAGGGTCAAAGTACCTTTATTTACAACAATCGTGTTCATCTGTCATCTTTAATTTGCACAATTATCAAGGTCTGAGAAGTCAAAACTTGATCTCGTATGAAAAAAGTCAATCTGCTGAAAACTAAATGGATAACTGTTGTTGGTCAAAATGCTTTTATTTACAATCATTTTCATATCCTTCACGCTTATCTGTGTCAAATTGAAACATGTTAACGTTCCGTTATTGTTTTCACACGGAAAAGTGGGTGAAATGAAAAAGATATTGGTAACTGATGTTGGTTCAAGTGCCCTTATTGATAATCATTCTCATATCTGTCATTTGTAATGAACTCAATTTGCAAGACTGAGCAGTGCAATAATTGAAACAAATCGAAATACATCAGTCAATGAATGAATACATTATTTATTTTTAATGCAATAATATGTTATTTCTTTAATATTCTTGTCATTTAGTTGTATCACATTGTCAATATATCATTTTCCATTACTTCATTAATTAATTACAGAGGTACCCAACCTTACCATAAGGTATTGCATATTCTAAAACATTTGTCTCCCATTTTTTATAATAAATGAGGTAAAGCTTTCATTTATTGTAAGATGGGGTAAGTTATTTAAAATTTTAGACCTTTTGTCATGTTGTATTATTAATTTATAAAAAGTAAATGCGGTGCAGCCAATTTTTACTTCTGAATGTTTTTGTGTTTACACATTAAATTGTTAAATATAGGTTATAAAAAAAGCATTGATGATCGTTAGATAAAAATGTCAGCTTAATTCGTAGAGTGCATAAAATAATGAAGAAAGTTTGGCAAATGTTTCAATATCATTTGTATTGATTAATGAGGCAATAACTAGAAAAATGTTAGTTTTGGTTTTAATTGCTGATGTCAATGGGAAGAAATTCAAAGAATATGCCTGAATTCAATAATTCATTACATTTTTAACACAGTTTAAGCACTTTTTTATCTTGAAACTCAACATAAGCACCAGATGTGAAAAAATATATTCAGACCCACTTATTCGAAATAAAAAATATATCGATATTGGTGTGCACAAAGAATGGTCTATGGTTACATTAAGAAAAAATTTAGAACCTTATTTTCACTGTGTCTAATTATTTCAAGTATTTACAGTACACCTAAGAAATTTCCATTGTAACTGTTATTTTAAGACAAAATATAACATACTTGTATGTATGGACATGACACATCATATTTTGACAATATATCTTTGTTTATTTTACTTATCTACAACTTCAGTACTACAAGTTGTTCTTTACATGTTTTTATAATTAAAATAAAAGCAGTACTTTTTTATGCATTCAGTAGAGCAGTGCTTCCCAATTACTTAGTCACGGCTCCCTAAATCTGAAATAATTAATTTCAGACAAAAAAATAAATAAAAATATATTAATATTAATCGACCTTTGGCTTGCAAAGCAAAGGCTTCGACCACTGAGCTATACCCACCGGCAAAATGATTCCCATAAGTATCACCTACAGAAATATAATAATCATCTTTTGGAGGTACATAGTAATACTAAGAAATTAAATTACTAGATTATTTTTTTGGTTCAGGATTCAATGAATGCAACTGTTTATATGACATATAACTCTATAAGGAAGTATATCTTGAAAATTAGTCATCAGTTCTTTGTTTATCGACCAGGCAAATTGAAATGTTTGATAGCATTCATTTTATCTTGGATAAGATTGTGTTTCTTGTTAACAAACAAACTCACATGTTATTTAAATATAAAATTAATTTATCTCTATATTTTATGTTTATTTGGTCAGAAATTATTACCTAATCTTTTTTGGTATTTTTTTTAGTTTCCTTGGATTAAAATATTAAGTGTGTTAATGTATATGTTTTTATTTTTATTTTAACGACCATTTATTTTATTAACTGACCAAATTTGAATTATTTCAACCCTTTATTGCTGAACTGAAATATTTTTAGTTCACGCAATGAACATTAAAGCATTAAAAGCTTATATTAAAAGAGTAATCATGATAATTATATAAATATATTTTAGATATTTACATATAGATATTCGATGCTTGCCATTTTATTTTATTAATTCATTCAACTCATTTGTTGGTCAATTTAAAAAGTCAATGATTTTACATCTCATCTGCTTCATCAGATAAATACCTATAGCATAGGTTACCAACCTGTGGGTCGCAAGGGTTTATTAGGGGGTCGCCAACCTATACTTCTTAGTATCAATCCGGTGGATTGGTTTGTAGCAATAATAATAGCTTAGTAATTAAGCTTGTGAATAAATGAAGACTGATAGAATAATAATAAAAATATACATACTTTGAATATATACTATAGCGACATCTGTCGTACGATGATAACAATTATATAAATACTAGTTTCAACGCAAGTCAGTCTAGGCAGGGCAATGGCGCAGTTCGCCGAGCGGTATGAATACCTGGGCATAGTTGGTTTCCAAGGTCCGCGGTTCGCATCCCGCTTCTGCCGTTATTTTTGTGCTTGGATTGACGCGTAAAAAAGAATTTTATGTATAGTATATGTATATTTAAGTAATAGTATTGATTTATATACATTATACATATTTACTTAAATACTAAAATACATATTTACTTAAATACTATTACTAAAATAACGCCACTAGCTCATATATTTTTGTATTATTATATATTACTTATTATTAAATATATGCATATTTATTTGCAACATTCATTCAATAAATTTATTCATAAATATTTTGTAGTTTGGTAAAAATAATATTGATTGACTTTAATCAAAGCGAGAATCTTGACAGCTGACAGAGCTTTGCATGGCCATTTATGAACTTATGCTACAGGCAGAGAGGATATGGATAAAGGAAAATAGTAATAGGTTTGTTTGTAAATAGTGACCGCTTAAGATTCATGACAAAATGATCTGACCTAGTTTTGACTAAGTAGCTAAAATGATTGTCATCGATAGTTAAACACTCCATCTGGTTTTAACTCGTCAAATAACAATATTACAATTGACATACTATCACATATATCACACAGCAGCGACACTAAGTAAAAAGTGACAAAATAAAAATCTCTTAATCGTAATTATCGTTATGGCACTCTGTGACCTTTCAATGATATTGATGATAATCAAGATATTTCATTGACAAAAAAACACTATCATTAAAGTATAAACAAAAAAAAATACGCAACTAAGTCCATAACCACATTAATTCTATTTAGAGTGGTTAAAAACATTTTTGAACAGAAATTACCTTTTTTAGATAAGATACTTTTAAAATTATTGCATCAGTTTCAGTGTTTTTTTTTTTTAAGTTTGTAACCGTTTTGCTTGAAGGTGTAATAATTCAGTGGTTTTTCTTTTGACAGAAAAGTATATCAGCTTGATACAGCTCTTTTAGACTGATGCCGAAAAGCCTCGAAAATCGATCTTTTGTCTCTTATTTTTGTTCGCTCGCCTGACATGCACACCAATAATGTTAGTTTTAATTATATAATATTACACGGCGTTTGCATATGCCATTTTATTTGTAATGACAGTTGCTCCATTTCATGTCGGTGCAACTGTCTTTAATTCTAATTTTTGCCGCAATTGTCTTGGCGACGCTGCATGACACAGTGTTCCAGCAGTTGTCAGTTAACTCTTGTCTGGCCGGCGAAATGCCACACCGGTCAGATGAGGAAATCGAGTGTTTATTAAAAATAAATGCGAATTGTGCTTCAAAAACAAGTTCTTTGTGTTGTTAATTTGCTCCTGCGTCCTTCCACCAAGCGGCCACGTGACGAACCCGCTACTTGTCGTCTTTTTAAAGACGGGGGATGTCAAGTAATGTGTCCGTAAATCATTGAATTACGCTAAGCTCACGAGTTTGCTAGTAATTGATAGTAAAATAAAATCATTAAAAAAATAGTGGGGAGTGTAGAATAGGATGTGTAGAAGATATCATCATATTCTAATATTTCATATTTTTATATTTTGTTTATTATCGGCAGAAGCTGAGCATGTAACAAAAATTTCATTATTATTGGAAACAGTTCTGAGAATTACACCTGACTTAGATACATCAATATTTAAAATCCCATTATATGAAGATATATTAAAACAGCTACAATGATTCAGTTCCCAGCTTCTGAAGTTGGTTCATCGTAAACATTACTTTTATACTCCTGCGCTGAAATATACTATCCATTAATAATATTTTCGATACAGTTTAACTGTGTGAAATATGTTTTGATTTCACAGCTCTTCAAGCTTCAACAATGTTTTACATACAAATCTTGTTTTATTGGCTTCTATACATAGTGTTGATAAATGTATTAGTTGAAAGTGCTTTTCTAGTTAACATTTATTAGGAAAAATATAATTATTTAGATTTTTTTGATCGAAAATATAATGTTTGAATTGTTGACTGAAAATACTCTACGTACTGCGTGCACTTTTTTGTTGAATAATCAATTATTATTTTTGACATGATACTTGTTTTGTTCCACTTGAGAACGTTATCGAGTAGTAAATTGCCTACTAAGGATTGATCGCTGATACAGATCTGATAGATACTTAATAACATTGATATCAACTCGATACAGCTCCTTCAGGCTGATGCCGAAAAGCCTCGATAAACCATCTTTTGTCTCTCATTTTTGTTCGCTCGCCTGACATGCCCATCTAATAATGTTAGTCTTGATTTTATATATAATACACTGCGTTCGCATACGCAATTTTATGTTTTGATAGTTGCTTCATATTATGTTCGTTCAACTATAGTTTATTATTTAGCCGCGATAATCTTTTGGCCGCTGACTGTTACTGTGCCCGTCAGTCAGCCCGTATACGCGGACAGTCTCCGCCCGACCGCTGCCAACGATACGACATGTTACGGTTGTGTGGGGAAATTATAGTCTTAACTGGAAATAAACGTGAATTGTGATTCTAAACAATTTGTTTGCTTTCGACCTGCTCCTGCATCCTTTCTCCACGCATCCCGATGACGACTCCGCGACCTGTTGTCACCTTTCTAAAGATGGGGGATGTCAATATGTATCTATTAAATATTTAAAATGGATCTCAAAGTGAATGATGAAAATATAAAAAAAGATTCACATAATATTTACACTGTAAACTAAGGATTATTATAATTAATACATTTAATGTGAATTTTTAAATCTTGGTTTCCTGAAATAATTTAAATAATTTAAATGATACAAATTAATAAAAACCTTTTATAAAAAACTTCTGTACCTATTCTTGAGAAAGCCAATAAATGTGATGATATTTAAAAATATAAATAAATCCTCCCATATCCACACCACATCTAAAACATATGGTTAAACAATTGAATTCACAGATAACAAAATATAAACATACTTGAGAATGACTTATCGACTTAGAAAAAAGGGTGAAACTGTCCACAAAAATTTAAATTTTAAATTTTTTATTCCGTATTAGGAATAATGAGGATGAAAAAATAATAGCCACGTTGATTTCTTTTATAATTGATGTATTAATTGATCTGATGATGTTTCCAGTACTTTCCCCCATCCGTGGCTGGCTGGTGTGTGTACTGCGGGCTGGTGTCGGTGCTGTTTGGGCTCGTCAAGCTGTTGAACTACGCACTGCATCACATGTACGACACCTCGGAGTGCATCATTGTGCCGCCCGACAACACGGCCCCGCCCGAGAAGCGTCGCATGCAGAAGAGACACAAGTACACCACACATTATTCTACAATATCCATAGTCATATCCTGGAGAACCATTTAGCACAAAATATATTTGCCAGTACTTTGGGATGTGATACTTACTTGACATGAAGCAAAATTCTGAGGTCCCTGGCTGCAGTTTAAGGAGCAATATGTTACAGATCGGAAACAATTCACCACAGCAATAATAAATCATACATAATCAATGTTCTTTAATCTCTATTTGTATACGATCAGAAGGAGAACTTATTGTTTGTATTAATTTCCAGTGTTCCAGTTTATCATGAAGATGTGGAGCTGCAGGTTTTGAGCAAAGGCCAATCGCACAACCAGAGTGACAATGAGTCAGTTGCGTACATGGAGTATCAGAAACCGAACAACAGCTCCGTCGGTAGGCATCCTTCATTTATTTTTTACATTATACATAAAATTACGGTTTGTATTTGTAGTAATATTTTTATTGATATAATTTTAGATTTAAAAGTGGACGTCCACCGCAAGAATAGTTCTGAGTCGAGCGCTGAGGAGGGTGTGGCAGTCGCCGCAGGCACACTGTGGTACCCGGGACAGGGGCCTGAGCGTCAGGAAGCCCCGACTCCGGGGCCTAGCACATTAACCGGCTCAGGCCGTCAGCGTGCCCGCCTGGCTACAGCTCGGCGCCGCTGGGCCAAGCATCGCTCCGCCGATGCGCCGCCCGCACGCTTCAAGATCGAAGAACTCAGCTCCGAAGAAGCTCTGCGCATGGAACTGTGCTCCAAAACGGAAGACGCCGTCGCCGTCAATATAGACAACGACGCCCCCTACGACGCCTTGAGTCCACCGCGAACCGCTTTCCGCAAAGGATCCTCCAACGACAACTGCCTGAATGTCGAACAGTACCTCTCAAAGTTTGCGAGGCAGCTCAGTTCCGATTCGAGAGACAACTCGGAGATCAGCTTCAACGGATTTCAGGTCTCGCCGGCTAAAAATAAATCGGGTTCGTCCCAGCAAAACTATCTCGCCATGTATCCCGTCGAGAGTTGCACAAAGTCGGCGATGGCCCTGACATCGCAAAACTCTCAGGCGTCCAACATGAGGAGGAACTCTAACTCGACCATGTCCACGATCCAGCTGCCTCTAGTCAACTCCACCGCGCAGCTCGTGGCCCAGGGCAGGCGGCACTCGGGAGCTACCAACGCCAGTCTCGGCTTCCTCCCGACGGGCAGCGTGGAGCTCGGCGGCTACATGTTGGATAAGAGCAGCGGCGACAAGAGCGGGAAAGGCAAGAGCAATGCGGACGGAAGGATGACGGGAGTGCGGCGGATCAAGAGCGCCGCGTTAGAGATCGGCTGTCCCCCGCCCAGCGTGTCCAACCTCTCCCCTCATCCGAATAGCGTTGAGACGATCGGCGGACACGTTCTCAAAAATCCCAAGAGCGCGATCATCCCTCCGCCGAGCAAGAGCCTGAACCGGAACCCGCACCTCAACTTGTGGCCGAAGAACTCAGCGAGCTCCGGTGATGGCAACGGTCTCCCGTACATGAACTACGGTTCGGAGATAGTTTACCCGATCGCCGAGATATCGGACGAGATGCAAACCTCCCAGTGTCAGGAGAGCGACCTCGAGTCGCTGAGCAGCCAGTGCGACACGGACTACGAGGACGTCAACGTCATCAGCATGCGACACCAGCTGCGGGGCTTCGACTCGGACTTCAACCGGCCGCTGGAAGTGAACTCTTCGGACACCGAGTACGAGAACAACGGCTCGAGGTCGCCTCTGCTTGACCGACACGACTGCCTCAACGACGTCAAGATAGTGAAGATAAAATCCGAGAAGTCTGACTTAGAACATAAAAAACAATCCGGCGTCGCTAAAGGGCTACACAAAAACAATTCCTTTTCCGCCGAAACTAAAAATAGTGATAAACTTAAATGTGATAGAAACAAGAGACTCCTGAAGAACAATTCCTTCAATGCGACTCCGTCCGCCGTGACCGAAGAAGAAGTGGCCGCCTCTTTTGCCCCGGCCATGGCCGCGGCTGCGGAGAGCGACATCCCGGCCCCGGTGGCCGAGCTGAGGCCGGCGGACAGCAGTGAAGCGATCCCTGTAAAACCTTCCAAACAGAAAAGTAACAAATCCAAGACGTTCGATCCGGGCGACTTCTTCGACCAGACGAGTGCGAGTTCCAAAGATTTCCTTTTAGAAAAGTCCAGTGTAGATTCAAACGAGTGTTTATTAGAAAACTTCGAAAAGAACGACCAGAAAACGGAGACCCAAAATGAACGAGGGATGAAAAAACATGCCGACTTGGAGATTTCCAATTCCAGCGGCAGCTTAGAGATGCAGGACGCCCGGCAGGACGTCGCCACCGAAACTAGTGATATCAGTGAACAAAAAACTTCTTCGGACTCTCAGTCCAAAGATCCTCCCCCGGAGCAGCCTGCGCTGACTGACGAACCCGAGCCCAGACTGCAAAGCGACGAACACAGTTTGTATGGGATCACGTGGCTCTTCGACGAGTCTAACCACTGCAAGGAACGGGACGACCGCAGTGTGGACATTGAAGAGCCGGAGAGCTCCATAGACGGCACTTCCAAGACTCCCAAACCTTCATGCTCGAATAGCGAACCGAATCCCAACGGCCAAAGGAATCTCGGAGCCATCCCCAAACAGATCAAAAATCTCACAAGAACGCGGACGTCTTCCTTAAAAGAAAATAAAAAGAAAGACAAACATAAAGACAAGGACCGGGACTCTGAAGGGCCGACCCAAGAGGAGTTGGACACGGCCGAAGCACACTCCGCTTTAGTTCAAGGCTTAGAATGTTTATTTGCCGCGACGAATGCAAACACCGTGGTGATGCCTCCCCTCAACAGGGAAGACCGGCCGCGGAGCCACCGACACCAAGGAGAGCCGCATCGGAGAGACAGTCACAAACCGAGGAAAAGGTCCATCGAGGAAATGGCCCAGACCTCCACTAATACTATCCTTCCCACGTCCATGCCGCTTTTAGCTGCCTTTCTCAACTCGAGAGTCGACTATCCTCATGTCCCTATTTACCTGCCAGGAGAAACTGACCCGGGCCCTTCTTGCTCAGAAACCCAACCGGTGGTCGACCCGTTTTACTATGAGTTAGCGAAACCTTTGATGGATCGGAATCACCGCAACAGAATGAGAAAGATCAAGAGATCGACGAGGCAGAGAAACAACGAGCAGGCGCAGCCGAAAGTCGACAAAGCCGCAGAGGAAAGTAAAATCGAAGCTAACTCTTCCAACGTTTCTCCCGGCAATGTGCATTTCGCCAAGTCTTTCGAAGATACGACCGACGGAGCTATTCATTACTTTTTGAACGAATACGGCAACTGGATGTCTTACACTTTTGATAAAAATAGCACCGGCCATGCTGAAGAAACTAACAAATCCAGCCAGGCTAAACCGATTGATTCGGCAGATTGCCAAGCCGACTCCTCGGGACTGACTGGTAGCTGCGTGTCCATCATGTCCAACATTACCATAGACTTGGACGCCTGCAATAAATCAAAACAGGGAGACAGCATCGACCAAGGCGCCACCAATGGAAGCATCTACAACTCTTCATCGAACCAAGGCAGCAATAACCCTCTGCTGTCCAGCAATAACAACTCCACCTCTATGCTCCCGGTGAGCCAGTCCGGAAATAACCCGAGAAATAAAACGTTCTATATCATGGAGCCGTACACGCAGAACAGATCTCCAGCAGCCATCCACTCGGACATCTTCATGGACAGAGTGGCGCTGCAAGACCCCGCCTCTCCCAACATTGAGAACACTTTCAACCCGTCCAGCATCGGCCATCAGATGTCTCAAATGGCGCAGCCGGCGACAAACTCCACCCGAGAAAACAGCCTCGATATTAATATCGCCCGAAAGAAATTTCGCCTCAATGACCGCATAGAAGACGCCAACGATAACATGCCCAAGACTTATTACAAATTCAAAATGTTCAAATGCTGGCCGATCAAAGTCACGATGGACCGGCTGAAGCTGATGGCCCTTCTCGATAGAAACTTGACTCTCAAAGAAACGATAATGTCCATCCTTCTCGGAATATTCGTGTCAGTTTTCGGTGCTCTCGTTCTTCACATGGGGTTCTACAAGGACATATATGCGTTTTGGTTTTGTTTCGTTATCGCCGGCAGTCAGTATTCGTTGCTGAAAAGTGTCCAACCGGATGCGGCTTCTCCCGTTCACGGCTTCAATAGAATGGTCGCCTTCTCGAGACCGGTGTACTTCTGTCTGTGCTCCGCCGTTCTGTGCGTCGTTCACTACAACCTCGAGCAGCTGAACGCTCCAGAAGAACACACCAGAAATAAAAGAAGTTCCGAAGATCCCGGCGACAAGTTCACTCTGTACGGGATGGACATAAAGATAAAAGAGGTTTTAACGGTGACCGAAGATGTCATATCGAAGATTTTACTTTGCTTTCCGTTGGCGTTCAGTTTGGGATTGTTTCCGCAAGTCAACACATTCACGATGTATCTGTTTGAGCAGATAGACATGCACATCTTCGGCGGCAATGCCACGGCTAGCTTGAGTGCCTCCATCTATTGTGTGTTCCGCTCAATAATGGCCATCGCCGTCTTATACGGATTCGCGTACGGCGGACTCACAGAATCAAAAGGTTCCCAGCACATATTGTTTTCAATGTTCTGCGGGTTGGTCGTCCCGATATCGTACCACCTGAGCAGATGTGCCAGTGACTACACGATGGTGTGGAACCTGATCAAGAGCCACTTGATTCCCGCGGACCTTTACATGGTTCACAGTGCTAATAATTCTAACTTGGAATTAGAGAAACCGAATGTGGATACTCAAAGTGATAAAACCGCTAAAACTCCCAACCGATCGGAGAGTAACATCTTCAAACCGCCTTCCATCGGTAGCTCGACTTCAAAAATAAATTTTAGCTCCGAAACGAATATTTCAAAGGGACCTAAACGATCACAGACGAGCGTCAATTCCAGCGTCAACTCGTTGAAGATTGATTCTAAGATGAATGTGAATTTAAACTCAAGCGGTTCAATCAAGACTGACAATCCGACAGACGATGCGAGAGACTTGAACCACGCGAGGCCGAAAGCTTTGAATGAAGATCCCAGCGAAGGAGAAATGGAAGATCCGCTACCGAAGAAACTGCAAGAAACCGTAAACTCGCGGTTTAAGAATGACATCATCATCTGCAGCTTCATGGCTCTGTTCATATTTGGTATTCACTGCACAACTGTCTTCTCCACATTGCAGCCAGAGCTTAATCCCGTAAGCATACATACTTTCTCTTCTACTGCCTCATTAGCAACTAAATGCTGTGATTTCTTTGTGTTTCCCTGGTGCAATTTTGCAAGTCACTTCATTATAAACGCATCCATTGTATACTTTTCTTTGATATCCTTTCATTAGTCATTGGTTGATATATGACTTTATATTGAATTCTAATCCACCCATTCATGTGTTCAGCTAGATATACTATTTTTTACCCATTAACATTATTTTATATTACACTTTGATTAACCCTTGCACGATGATATGTATTTAGTACAACTCGATCGCGCTCTAGCGCGGCATCGCGAACATTCTATTAGTGTGAATTTAGATGGGCTGAATTTGTTGCAGCTATAGCGGCTTATTGCAATGTTTTGGTCTTTTTCAAATACTTGCATTAAAAAAATTGTTACATTTCATCTTCAACCATAGTCAATCAAAGCAATATTTAGGACTATTCACATTTTTCCGGTTTTTAAATGTCACATTCATATGGTGTAGTAAATATATATCATCGGAGCTCACAGATGTTTTTAGCACAGTAAGGGAGGGTTAGTGAGACTTGGTCATCGGTGTTGCAATGACAAGTGTTTTTATTGTTGTTTGAACTGAATGATTGTATTATTCAGGTGGTGTGGTCAATCTCCGGACTGCTGGGCTGGGTGCTGCACTACCTGACGCCTCAGCTCCGCAAGCAGCTTCCCTGGCTGTGGCTCTCCGGCCCGGCGCTCAAGGCCCGGGAACACGCGCAGTATGAAGTCAGGGAACCGGCCAGGGTCATGTGGTTTGAAAAGGTAACCAAACGAACATATTAAATTGATAAGAATTTCATACCTTCTTTTTGATATGGATCATATTGAGCACCGTTTCTCATTCTATGAAAGCTTCTTCAGATGCAATGTGCTTAAACGTACTTTTGTGTAGAGTATCTGATGTAAATTTGTATGTGTGTTGTTGTTTATCAATTTGTTTCCTAATTTTTGTTAATTTTTGTCAGAATTAAGGTTAAAACAATGTTTCGATTTTTTCGATTGATATTTCTTGGTGGAATTCCATAATATCAGATATAAAATAAAAGATTCTTTAGAATTTATTCCACATATATTTTTTTGACGACATCTTTCAGCCAGGTCGAATGGCCATTTTAAAGTCTTGAAAATGAACTTGAAAATGGGCATCCGACCTGGCTGAAACATGTCGTCAAAAAAAATATATGTGGAATAAATTCTAAAGAATCTTTTATTTTATATCTGTTAAAACAATGTTTGCATGCAAATATTTTTTTATTGCATGAAATACATATTACATAAACTCTTCTGTTGTATATTTCTATCATGCAATATAATAAACAAGATTTCGAAAAATTGATGAATAAACAAGATTTCGAAAAATTGCTAAATAAACACATAAAGTTTCAACATGTTTCACACTTCACTGAAGTATTACTTTGCAAGAAAGAGTACAACTGTATTATGGGAACATAATTCACGGTGATAAAATATACAAATATAAATTAATCAACGTTGTCTCTATTCCAGGCCTATGTTTACTTGTGCTTCATCGAGAGGAACGTCCTGTACCCGGTGGTGTTCATATCCGCCGTGACACAGGACTCTCCGGGGATCATCAGCAAGTTCGGCCCGGGGCTCGGATCTCTGATTGTCTGCATGTGCGCTCTGAAAGGTAAGACAAGCTTTTTCATGTTCATTCAGCTCCTTTTCATTAACATTAAATGGTAATTAATTTCTCATAATTCAATGTCTTTTGCATTCAATAAGTGAATGCATGTGCTAATTTTGGAATAAATGGAGTGCTGGTATAAGAAGGTCATTCAAAAATGTATCAATTTTAAGTTTTAAAATTATTTCAATATTTTTAGAATAAAATGGATTTTCTTATATCAAAAATATCTTGCTTTTGGGATGACTCTCATAATTAACGCTGATATGAAAGTAATAATATTAGAGTGTCTTATCTAATCTATCTCCGGGAGGCAGAACTAATATGGGATAAAGCGAAGACCATGGCGGTTGATGAAGCTTTACGGCAGTAGTTTGTGACGATCATATTCTTTACTTAGGGTATTGTGACAAAACCATGCTGAAATGTGAGCAACTATGAGGATACGCGCCAATACAGGCTGCCAACAGGCAGTCATTCTCCAGAACCCGGTACACCAGGACATGCTAAAGTCCTCAACACCAAAAGGCCCCACAAACCATTGATGAATCTCGATGCTACAGCTCCTCCATTGATAATTAGTTCATAAAACTAATAGTATCGTACATGGATTGATAAATATTAATTACATTTTTATCTAATTACAATTGTTTTGTGTATCAGGTGTAAGGAATGCATACTCGGACCCCGACAGTCAGTACCTCATCCTGCTGTTTGCTGTGCTGCTGTTCAGGCTAGACTACCACTGGGCCAGCGAGAGCTTTCCTGGTTGACTACTTCATCATGGCCATAATCTTCAACAAAACCTATGAGTTCTTATTAAAGGTAAAAAATAAAGATATAATATAATTTTCATAATGAACTACTACAAATATTGTTGAAACTCGTTTCTACTATATGTCAAAAAACAATTTGTTACAGATAAGTTAACAAGCATTATAAGAATAATATGCTAAGCTGCAGCTCTTAGAGACCGGAGTTAATATAATAAATAAAACATTATCATGAAAAATATCAAACCGACTGAATAAAAAAAATTAAATAAACTGTATTGCATGAAAGAATACGGAGAATTGATTGTTTTAAATGTCACTTTGCAGATCCAGTTTGTGGTGACGTACATTGCTCCATGGCAGATCACATGGGGCAGCGCCTTCCACGCCTTCGCCCAACCCTTCAGCGTCCCTCACTCGGCCATGCTGTTCCTGCAGGCGTTCATATCCGCCATATTGTCAACGCCGCTCAATCCTATATTAGGTATGTTTCTTTTAAATATAATAATGCCATAACACAATTTTTTTGTTGGATTATTAAAATAATTATTAAAATGATTATTAAAAAAACACCTCCAAAATCACTCTCAAAAGAGACTTGTTCAGTTTGCCTAGGCCTCTCCTTGCACCTTTGAGTATAACTCTAACAAACTGATTAGTAAGTGCATGCATTGTTAAACAATTGTTATATTAACCTTTAAACGCCCAGTGGTTTACTTACGGGACCGCAGATTTGCATCGTTCAATGCCCTAGAGGCCCCTACAGGACTAGTGCTTATGGTTCATTTCACAATCGGCTTACATTAATTTGTAATAATAGTATTAAAGTAAGTTCATGGAAGAATCTATTGTGCGACGCAGCATTACAAACATTAGCCTGCTAGGGCATTGAACGATGCAAATTAGCGGTCCCGTATGGGACCACTGGGCGCTCAAACATTAATATAATTAACTATTTAATATGTTTTATAATATTTTTAATGTATTTTGATTGATCTTCATAGGAAGTGCAATTTTCATGAGCTCGCACGTGAGGCCCGTGAAATTCTGGGAGAGGGACTACAACACCAAGAGAGTGGATCAGAGCAACACGAGACTGTCTTCTCAACTGGAGAGGAACTTGGGATCAGGTAATTTATTATTTACCTGTAAAAATAAAAAATTACCTATTGATTGGCGAACTCTTAATATAACGGTTTGATTATAAAATTTAAAATACACAAACAGTATGAACATATGTCTATATGTTATGAGTAATATTTTGTGGAATTTAGCAAGTATCACTATCACACATTGGACATACTACTGATTATAATTGTGCATATTGAACCTAGAAATAAATAAAATGTTTGCAAATAATACAATAATTTCAATTTTGACCTAATTTAATTATTAAAACAATATTTTTTGTGTTCAATTGACACGTGAATCCAATAATAGATTTCTTATATGGACCAAAGTGACTAAATTAAATATAAAAATTATATTTAAATAATTTCTGTGTAAAAGGAACTCTGCACTATAAGAGTTTGTGTTTCTCGCTTTCACTGCGGTTGCATTCTAGATACAGCCTATATATTTATATGCTATATTATTTGGTTTGTTTTAATGGGAATATTACGTTATTTGATTATTTATCTGTATATTTTATTTTACAGACGACAACAATTTGAATTCAATCTTTTACGAGCACCTCACCCGCTCTCTGCAGCACTACCTGTGCGGAGACCTGCAACTCGGACGATGGGGACAAGTCCAGCAAGGAGACTGCTTCGGTTAGAATTTACTTTATATCCCAATCATTTGTTGGTTACATCTATATTTGTTGTATGAAAAATTATCTTATAGTAAATGGATTCACAGTGGCTTTATATTCACAATTTAAAAAATAATAATTAATTTTTGTATTTTTTCAGTTCTGGCATCTGATTATTTGAACTGTTTGGTGCACGTGGTGGAGATGGGGAACGGTCTGGTCTCCTTCCAGCTGAGAGGTCTGGAGTTCCGCGGCACTTACTGCCAGCAGCGGGAGGTGGAGGCCATCTCCGAGGGACCTGAAGACAATGACGGTTTGTGACACGACTTGCATCTTTATTACTATAAACAACCATAATATAACAATTTGTATCTTTATTTACTCTGACAAAGGCAGACAATTTTGAACATCAATCTTCGGATTCAGTCAGATGGATTCTCGTTCACTGCAATCGTTCCCTAGAAATGGCTACTTATGACCTGCGAAGTTATTAAAACACCTGATTTTTAACTCATTATGAGATCATGAGCTTGACATGGAATTTGTATTAATTTTCTTTTTATATAATATTAAATATATTGGATTCCATAAAAAACTAAAAGCAACATCTGATACATTTTGTTACTAGATAATATATTTGTCTATATAATTGTCCAAAAATCAATTTAAAAATCTACTAAAATTGCATTCCATTCAAAGGATTAAAAACACTAACCAACATAAACAAACAAATATAAATACAACCATTTGAAAAATGAGGAATCACATTGTCTTTAAGCACCTTTGAAGTTAAATGTCTTTACAGTCTCGACAGAGTATCCATCATTTTCATAAATGGGACAATTTGGTTTGAGTTTAGTATTGCCACCATCAACTCCGTTCAACATGGCTGTTTTCTAGTGTTGGTGACCTCGATAAGCATTGATTATTGTGTCTTTCAGGTTGCTGCTGCTGCGCTGTGGGCCACCTGCCGCGCATGTTGTCAGTAAACGCCATGTTTTCTCTGCGCTGGTTGGCCTGGCAGCTGACCACGGCACGCTACGTGCTGGAGGGATACTCCATCTCCGACAACAGCGCCATCTCCATGCTGCAAGTCTTCGACTTCCGCAAAGTCCTTATCACCTACTATGTGAAAGTAAGAACTAAATTACAAACTATATGGTGGAGAAAATTTCAATATAGGTCCGTTTTATTTTAGCTAAAAAGGTATGAACATTTTATAGTCAGCAAGCTCTCTTACCGTAGAACTAACATGTTTACAAGTTTGAGTTGCTTAAATAGTTTGGCCGCTCTTCCCATGATTGTAATAAGATATTCTCTAATTTCATAATTTTACAGAACATGAGATGTATTGTGTGCTGTTACCTGAGAGTATCCTCCTTGAATGCTGCTTAGTGCATTATATTTTAATCATATCAATTACATCATTAGGGTCATGCGAAAATAAGTCATCTCATTTTTTTCCTTCTATGTATATAAGAAGGCAATAGTTTCGGTATATATTTTTATAGGTCAAAACCTGGTTTTTAAATGTCTCTTCTATGATGCTTGTCTTTCAAAGTAGAATCAACACAGTATGTAAGATTACCTATAGTCGAAAAAATCATTCAAATCATCAAACATTCAATCCATACATAGCATACATTCGTGAGAAAACATAATTTAATTTCTGTTTGATTATTAGAATTACTTCGATGAGAATATTTGTATGGTCATTTTAAATAGTTAAGTGACCATGTAATTTGTATTACTCTTGTGGGCAACTCATAGTATTATGTACATTATTATAATATTATATTTAATTATTTCAGAGCATCATCTTTTATACGATCCAATCACCCAAGCTGGAGGAGTGGCTCTCCTCGGCGAGCATCCTGGAGGCGCTCAAGCCGACCCTGGACAGGACCTTCATTGATCTGGATCCCATCTTCAACCTCAACCTCGATGAAGATTATGAATTCAGATCCTCTGGAATCACAAGGTATGAGAACACTTAGAAATTTTCTAATTTGTAGACATTGAAAAAGCTTTGCTTTATTTACAAGATAGCCGTGATTTTCTTTAGTTTACAATGAGCAAATTTAAAAGTTATAGGTGGAATAATCTTGTGGAGGAGCTACGTCCTCGTACGTGTCAGAACATGCAAGTTAGTGCATCTATATCCCTGTTTAAACTTGGCCTATCTATAGATACTAGTAGTTTGTCAACTCTTCAAGGCAACATTTTAATAAAATAGAATAAAAAAGGTATCAAATAGATAAGAATTTCATACCTACTTTTAATATGGACTACAGTTTTGCGATCTATGAAAGCTTCTTTAGTTCCAATGTGCGCAAACATACTGACTGAAAAAGTAGTCTGAATTTTTTTTTTGAAAATTTCTAAAAACATTCATAGTGTTATTTTTCTAAATTTGGGAAAAAAATTCTTGTTCATTATTGAATTTATATTTACCCATTATGATTTCAGGGCTTCATTTTGCTCCGTCTACCACGAGTGGGTATCTCACTGCGGGATGCGGCGAGAGGACCTTTACAAGCAGAAAGGTGACCGCCTGGTGGCTCGAGACTCGGCGCTGGTGTCGCTCTGTTTCGGGCTGAGCCTCGTGGGGCGCCGGAGTCTCGGAGCCGCCAGCCACAACACTGTCTCCAGGTATAAATATCTGCTGATACTCTTCTTTGCCTTATGCCAGCGTTGCCAAAGCATAGACCGTAATACTAATATTTACAAAAAATAAGCAAAGAATAATAAATATTATAATCGTAATAAAAACTTAGAGCGTATATAAACATACATACAAAAATACATTATAATAATGACATGTGCCAAAGATCACAGAGATCTAGGAAAACAATACCATCGAAAAAAGAGGAAAAGGAACAAGGTGTGCTGGTAGACCATTTAGGAGCGCCATTGCAGTTGTATTAAATTTAATGCTTGTAGCTCCACAAATACCAATGTTATAATTTGTTTTATCTTTTTCTCCATATCAACAATTATTATTTCGAATCTGTGCAAAAAGAGAATTCATTTTTATCTTCTAGAGTGATTTGCTGCCAAAGCTGCAGTCCCTTAGTCTCATGGCTGGATGGAGAGGTTGTGTAGATCTATGAAAGCTGTTATATAACTTATTGATTGGTTTCGTTGTGGATCTATTGACAAAAAATCTTTGACTTATGCGATGCGATTGTTTTTTTTCCAGTGTGGAGTTTTTCCTTTTTGGCCTGCACGCACTGTTCAAGGGAGACTTCCGCATCACCTGCGTGAGAGATGAGTGGGTGTTCTCCGACATGTCGCTGCTGCACTCTGTGCTCGCACCGGCTGTCAGGATGGCCCTCAAGCTGCATCAGGTAATGACAGCTGATCACACATTAATTGCCTAAAATCATCATCGATAAAAGTCTTTAATTCTTTCAAAGAGCTGAAATAAGAGAATCTCAATGTCTTTTTAGAAGTAATCAGTCAATAAATATCAAATCAAAATTAAAAGATTATTTACATTTTTTTTATTAGGTGATAACATGTTTTGGCTACGTTGAACAACCATTATCAAGTGGCTACTCAATGTAGCAGAAATATGTCACCACCTAATGGGTGCACTACCTCACACCCGAAACCAAAGAACAGTCTAAACCATGGGTCGGCAACCTTTTGTTGTAAAAGGGCCAAATATTTTTCATGGGGATCAGTGCGGGCCGCACTTGCATACATACAATATTTATGTACAAATATTTTAGTTTTAAAAATATAACGCTAAGTGTATATTTTAACGACATTTATTGTATTTAATAAAATCAATGAGATTTTTGTGATTGCATTTGACTTGCAAGTTTTTTAATATCAGCTTGCATTTTTGAAGTAGAGACGCGTAGTATTGCGTCTAAATGTGAATTCAATAACCGAGAACAGTGTTTGTTTTTTCGATAATTCAGAATTGAAAAAGTTTGTTCACAAATATATGTACTACCAAACATAGTCATTATTTGCTGAGCAAACCTTTTTAAATCCTTGTAGTTTTCAGAAGGCAAACTCCCATAGAAATCCACCAAATTAGTTTTTTCCTTAAAAGCCATTATAAGTGTGTTATCACTTTGCAAATCTATCAGTTGATTTGCAAATCGTTTGGTACATTACCGATATCTACTGCAAAGGGGTTTTCGAAAATCTCCATCTTACGTGAGATCTTTTTGAGACCAGCCAAGCCGGTTTTCAAACTCAGTTTGTAGTTGCATTAATGCACTTTTCATTTTAGTATTTTGCCAAACAAAATTTATTCCAGCTTCTTCTCCTGCTTTCTTGCAATTTGGAAAATGATCGAGTTTCCTTTCATCGATATGCTTGATAAATAATTTTAGTTTCATTTCAAATGATTTAACATCTGAATACATATTGCATATAAATTTATTTTTCCCCTGTAAACGTGTATTGAGTATATTCAGTTCGGCAGTCAAATCAGTTAAAAACCCAAGATCTACAACCCACTGGTGGTTGGAAAGTTCGTGTATTGCCTTTCCTTTCATCTCCATAAAGTAACAAATTTCTTTCCTCAAATAAAAAAATCGTTGAAGTACTGCTCCTCGGCTTAGCCATCTTACTTCACAGTAATACATCACGTCACCATATTCAGCTTCCACATCTTCCAAAAACTTTTGGAACTGGCGGTGAGTAAGCCCATTTTTTCTTATAAAATTAATAGCAGATACAACGGTATCCATTATTTGTTTCCACGATAAAACTTTGCAACACAATGCTTCTTGATGGACAATACAATAAAATGTAAATGGAACTTCCGATCCAAACTCTTGCAGTTTGCTGTTGACTCTTCCGACAACACCTTTATTATGACCGCTCATATTTTTTCCGCCGTCCGTGGTGATGCTAGTTAATTTATCCCAGCTAAAGCCACACGAAATCAGAGCTTGGTCCAAGTGGTGAAATAAATCCTCTCCCTTTGTAGTTCCTTCGAGACTGCACATTTTTAATAACTCCTCATAAACAGAAAAGCTTTCATCAATTCCTCGTACAAATATAAGGAATTGTGCCGTATCCGACACGTCCGTACTTTCGTTTATCGCAAGAGAGAAGTAAGTAAAATACTGCGCTTTATCCTTAAGTTGTTCACGCAAGTTAGCACCCAAGTCTTCAGTGCGTCTGGTGCAAGTTCTAGCAGAGAGACTAACGTTTTCAAACATTTTTTTCTGTTCCGGGCATACTTCCTCCGCGATAGCTAAGGCACAATCTTTTACAAGTTCACTGTCAGTAAATGGGCGACAATGCTTTGCAATTATCTCTGCTACTTTGTAGCTGGCACGAACAGCTGATTCGCTTTTGTCTGTTACAACTTTAAAGGTATTCTGCTGATTTTTGAGTGACGATTTCAAGTTAATGATTTTGTTTTTTCGAGATTCCCCTTCAAGACACTGAAATTTAGTTTTGTGCTCAATATCATAATGTCGCTTCAGGTTATATTCCTTTACTACGGAAATACTCTTTTGACAGATTAAACATAGTGGTTTTTCTTTAAATTCGATAAAAAAATATAAATTTGTCCATGCTTCATTAAAAATCCGTCTTTCATCAACGATCTTCCTTTTTTTAGAAGCCATCTTGGGTGTATAAATCTGTAACAATAGAGAAACATAAAAATATGTATTTATTTTTACGGAAAGAGTCATAGTTCTGTCCTATATAAAATCCTTAAATAAATACTCCCCCAGTGAGCAATATTTTTATTCAAAAAACAAAATCGTAAAATTTATGTCAAGTATACCTAAAGTACACCTTTATTGACGAGTAAACAAATACTATCGTTGTGAAAATTTTAAAAGCAATAATTATTAGCCTGAAAAACTCCATACGCATTGAAAATATCTGCCGAGAAAGAATAAATAACGCCGACGGGACTCGAACCCGCAGCCTTCTGATTGCCGGTCAGATGCTCTCGCCATTGAGCAACGTCGGCTTTTTCCTTCTCGCCAAATAACTAAATATGTACAAGTATTTATTCATTCAACAGTCATTGCTTTTTTTTTTTCAACAATTATTTCTTATTAATTTTTTCACCTGAACCTTCCAACTTTATTTTTTTGTAGAAAAGGCAATTGTAACTTCGAGTCCCATCGGCGGTATTTATTCTTTCTCGAAAGGTATTTTCTATGTGTATGGAGTTTTTCAGGCTTATAAAAATATTACATTCATAGTGCACCTCGTCTTAAAAAGTTTATCATTGTATTTTTTTTTTAAACTGTTGTAAACTCATGGATACTTTAATATTGCATTGTTATATTCATTACTTGTAATGTTAGGAATAATATTATTATCATGCAGTAGGTAGGTACTTACCAAAAACACTAAGAGAATTCACAAAACAGATTTTATAAAAAAATAAAACTTGCAGCGAATGTAAACGCCGACGTGGGTGGGTAGTTAGCGCAGCGCGAGCGAAACAGTAGTGTTACCGGCGGTCGACAACGGAATGATGCGAGGTGCGTGTGGCGTTCTTGCCTTCCTTCTCTTTCCCCCGCTCCCCCCTTCGCTCCAACTTCACTATCCCTTCGCTCCCTTTCTCGCTTCCTTTCACTCGATTGTGTATAATATCGTCCGTCATGTGCGTTGCGGCGAGAATCTCGCGGGCCGCACCAAGATGTCTCGCGCGGGCCGCAGGTTGCCGACCCATGGTCTAAACAATGGAAGCACCCAGAGTCGCCGACAGGAAACGGATCAACGAGCGCAGCTCACACCTGGCGGGCGAAGCGAGGGGGAGATCCATCACGTAAGGCTACCAAGCCAAGACTGAGCTCCGCAGATAGCTCGCTAGGGAGGGGATTTGGAGTGGGGGAACCAAGGTACACTACAGAATCGCGGGATCTACCATAACAGCGCTTTTCAGAACTGTAGTGCCATGGGAAACTTATATTACTGATAACCCTCGTACACCAAGTCATGAAGATTACGATAAAATACAAAAAAATATTTTTCTTTAAAAAAAATCAGTTAAAAATTCTTACATATAAGTATTTTTTTAAATATTTGCAATATTTATAACAGAATTTATTTTAGACTCATTTTACTCTTCAACAGAGCTTCTTCAATAGTTTCCAGCCAGACTGTCATCTACCTGTATTCTTATTATTTAAATATTGACATTATTTATTCTTATTATTTTAAGGATCATTTCATGGCACCCGAAGAATACTGCAACTGCCCAGCGCTCTACTCGGCCATCTCCTGCCACACAGCCTGCCTCGTCATCTGCCACGAGGCCTCGCCCACCTGGAGGAACAACGTCCTCCGGGGGGCACCGCATCTCCTAGCCTTGAGGTCAATATAAAAAAATGTTACCAGTAAGAATATTTAGTCCCTAGTGGATATTGAACACATTAGAAACTTGAGGCAATTATTTGATGTTATTAACTTTTTGTTATTTCCCAGGCATGTGATGGACGACGGCAGCGGCGAGTACAAGATCATAATGCTGAACAAGCGCTACCTGAGCTTCCGAGTGATCAAGCTGAACCGTGAGTGTGTGCGCGGGCTGTGGGCCGGGCAGCAGCAGGAGCTGGTCTACCCGCGCAACCGCAACCCGGAGAGGGGCAGCATACAGAACGCCAAACAGGTATTTGTCTCTTTAAACTTTTCTATGCCAAGCGGTTTTCGTATGGGGGGACCCCGAGGGCCGTCATTTTTTTTGAAAAATCAAAAGCTATTTTTAAAATCGATGTATTATCGATAATTCTTGACAATACGTAGTAGCTAATTATTTCAACATGGCAGCAAGAGATGTCACTGTACGCTCAAAATATTGAATTATTAAAAATAGTCAAAATTGGTTAGATATTAAGTGCAGCGTCTTTAGACGCCATTTTTGTATGGGCGGCCTCCCGTGCACGGGATTGTAGAGCGTCTATAGACGCTTGTGGCATAAAACCGGTTAAGCTACATACAGTTGCCTCTTTAAATCAAAGTAAATCATATAAGTAGAACAAGTAAATTTTGTGGTTTATCATATTTAAATAATAAAACAAGTATGAAACCACTTAGTTTTAATTAATATTCACTTTACTGGTTTTGTACCACAGCACCTTCCTCAGAAGACAACTTTCATACAGAGTTTCACTTGTTTTAAAAATTATAAATTATCTGAAAAATTGCTTAATACAGATATCAACATTCTTCGTGTTATCAACCCGGTGTATTGGTTTGCAGCAACAAAATGTTGCATCTCAATCTCTACTCTTCTCGATTCTCTGCAACCCTCTTTAGCTCAGCATAAGAGCTACAATTCATGTCCTCGAACACTTGCTGCAAATACTCCCGTCTTATCAACATACATAAACAGTATAGGACTATGGGATAATGATCTTATAGGATAAATGGATATAAATAATTGTGAAATTACTTAACGCTTAACATATTTATAATATTCATATTTTAGGAGCCATAATTTTAAGAGACACACACACGGGTTAAGTTATTTGGGTCTTTTTTTTAAATTCAAACTTTTAATTTTTAATCAAAAAATAAATTTCAACAAAACACACAAAACAATAAAATTCAACATCCTTTAGATAATTGAAAATCTATACCAAGACTTTAACAAATTGATACATATATATACAGCAAAGACCCATTTTACATCATTTTTCTCATCAATATCAAAGAGAAATAAATAGCAAACGGTGGGATTGAAACCACAACTTTTGCTTCTTTACTCAGAGCCTGCTCGTAGCCAATTGCTTCCGCACATTGAGTTGAGTTAACCTGAAACAAAAAGGTAAAAGAAGTATTAGCTGATGTTTCTGCTCTGTTTTAACTTCAAATAGCATATTTTAACAAATTTGTACCAAGTATATTTGAGAATTTAATCTTTATCTATAATACAATTACCATGACTTTGAAACATGAATTTCTGATTGAAAATATGAGCAATAGTCTTGTGGCAAATGACAGAAGTACACCTGATAATGAATTGAATTGAGCTAACACATAGAGTCAAAAATGCTTTGTATTGAAAAATATACTTTTTAAATGCTACATTACTAACAAGATGTCAAGGCTGAGTCTAGCATGAGTCCATATTATTAGAACTATAATTTACGGCTTTTGGGTTCTGCCACTTTTATGATAATACTTGCCGGCGGGTATAGCTCAATGGTCAAAGCGTTTGCTTTGCAGGCCCAAGGTCGTGGGTTCGAACCCCGATGGAGATTAAAAAAAAAAAACTATTTTTAATCAATTTCTGAGCTCTAAAATACTCCCGGTTGGTTTGAATTTGATCCCTCACCCGTAAAAATGTCAGTCATAGCCTATTAATTCAAATTGGTGGTAGACGACAATCGCCCTGTGAAGACCACCCATTCATAGTAAATTCGAAATTAAATATGCACCGTGGTAAGCGTCATAGAATTCCACAGATGAGACTTCAGAATTACTATCACCGTCTGCCGGTATTCTCCTGTATGTGTTTCCAGCCGGAGTCTGCATACTCTTGATCACCCACATACAGGTGCTTGCTCACCTCAGTGGGAAAACCTAAACAATAAATATTGCATTATAAATGGTGCTTCTCAAGGATCACGCTCGCGGCCATAATAACCTCGATGCTGTTTAATTCACAGCTCTGCCAAGCCGCTGATGTGTCTGGATCGATCTGAAAAAAATGAATTTGGAATTTTAAAACATTCAAAAAATAATATACAATATTGAAAAAGTCTGATACATATATAGTCAAAAGTCATCCTTTGTGCCCTGATGCTCAATCGTGATGGTAACAACTGAGATGATAATGTCACTTGGTACACTTAGGACATCACATTTCGAAGATAATCCATGCAATGGATATCAAAATATTAAAGACAAATTGAAAAATCATTGCACAGCTTAAACTGAAAAGCTTTGAATGTCATTTATACGCTTCAATTTTAGAACTTGTTTCTTTATTGCAAGTCACCTCTAAGTATAAGTCATACACACCAAAAAGAGAAATTAAGGGTCCTTCAAAGAAGTTTGCAGGGGCTGATACAAGGCAGCTTTGGTATACATTCTCATCCAGGAAACACTCAGCGTGTTGTCTCCACAAATGTATTCAAAATTATGCATATTTCATTATTTCTTTTTTATTTGAACAGGCTCTGAGAAATATCATCAACTCCTCATGTGATCAGCCAATCGGCTATCCCATCTACGTGTCTCCTCTGACGACGTCTTATGCGGAGACCAACCAGCAGCTGACTTCGCTCACGGGTGGGTCGCTGACCCTGAGCACCATCAAGCGCTACGGCTTAGGACTGTGGAGAAAGTAAGATACATAACAATCATTTGAACATAACCTCATTTTTCTGAAAATGTTGAAATAGTAAACGTGGCAGTCCTTAGTCGGGCGGCATAGTCCAGTAGTAAAGCATTTATTTGCTATTCAGACACTGGCAGTTCAAAATTCAACCAAGCTTAATTTTTTAAAATTGATTTTATTAAATCTAAGCTCTCTATATGCCTCCGGTAGGGTTGAGCCACACGTTACGGACAAAAAATACAACTCTTCTAAAAACCGCTGACTTGTGAACATCTAATTATTTCTCTGATACTTACTTACAGCCGCAGTCTATTCGAGTTCACGGGTTCTTGCCCTGGAGGCTTCTGGGAACCATCTATGCTCTCATGTAGACTTCTGGAATACAAGTGTTCTGGGACAAAGCATAGACAATTTAAGCTTACAGAACTGTAAACTGCAATTTGCGGTGTCCATATGCATCACATATGGAACCGATATAATAAAAAACAGTTTTTCATATATTGTATACAATTTAAAAGAAATCGTACATATTATTTATTATAATATTACTGAAGATACTTCAACTATACAAAATCATTCACTAGTTCAAATGTTCTTTATATTTCGTTTATCCTTAGGGTATCAAAAAAATATCCTATATTTAATAGTGACAAATAAATTAAAAATAGATAAAATAGAAAAAAAACACCTAGCGATACTCATCAACAATGACAAACCATTCTTAATTTTAACCAATTATTTTACAGTAGAAAAAATCACTTAAGTCTTACAAACGACCTATTTTACCCAAAACTTGCAATTTCCCCAACCCATGCACAAACACGAGCACAACACACGTTTCCCGCATGCAGTGTCCAGCCTCCCTGGCTGAGCTTCATAGATTGCTCAAGACAAGGCACTCAACGGAACTGCACCGGGCTATCTGACAGAACTTATTAAGCCTTCAGAAATAAGCGCGCGTGGAGAGACACTCAGATCAGCTAGAGCAAATAGAAGCACCCTGCAGCTGACGGGAGGTAGTCCTAGCACGGTCTTTGGCAATCGGGCTTTCAGCTACGCTGCGCCAATGGCCTGGAACTCACTACCGGAAAGCATAAGAGAGCTTAAAGCGGAGGCATCCTTCAGAAGCAGACTCAAGACCCACCTTTTTACTCAGAGAGGCAAAGAAGCGCTTTTGGAATGATCATTCGGTCATAAAAGAGCGCTATACAAATACTAATATAATAATAATAATAATAATTGCTCTCAGCAAAAACACTCAGATCAGCCAGAGCAAATAGAAGCACCCTGAAGCTGACGGAGGTAGTCCTAGCACGGTTTTCGGCAATCGTGCTTTCAGCTACGTGGCACCAATGGCCTGGAACTCGCTGCCGGAAAGCATAAGAGAACTTAAAGCAAAGGCATCCTTCAGAAGCAAACTCAAGGCCCACCTTTTTACTCAGAGAGGCAAAGAAGCGCTTTCGGAATAACCATTCGGTCATAAAAACGCGCTATGCAAATACTGTAATATCCTCCTCTCTCTCAAAAAGGTGTAACTCCGTCGCGTGAGGCAGGATGGGGAGCAGATTGATTTTTTCAGAAACACATTGACATATATTTACCTTAAAACTTTACAAGCCTTCCGGCCAGGCGGAATGACATGCCGCCGGCCGTAATGCGACCTTCTCGGTCTTCAACACATAACTGATCTCCGCGCTTGGTATGGCCTCTTGCCCATGTGTCTCCAACTAACACACCCGTTAGCGGACCCGCCCAAAATGACAACATGGCGACCAGAAATAAGAGACGAAAGATCGGATATCGAGGTTTTCAGTACCAGCCAGCATAGGCTACACCATGCTGATGTCAACTGACGTAATAATGTGCTTACATAAAATAACACTCTAATTTATTTTATAAAGTGGAAACGTGTTAACCACCAGTTGGTTTTGATTCGTCAGTATTTTTACTAATCTTACCGTGTTGATTGCAGGATGCGGAGACGTTGTGGCGAGGGCTGCTCCAGCGGCAGCGGCAGCAACGGCATCGAATCCGGTCTCAGCAACACGAATGCTCACCTCAGCCAGACACCGCACCACACGCTGGACCTCTCCAGAACATCTCTCGGTATGACTTAAATAATAATGCATTATTTTAATTTATTTAATTAACTGAACCGCAGTTCCAAGGTTCAAAGAATAAGAAACATAGAGTATACATAAACATACAATACATACAAAAGAGGAAAAAAAAAACATAAAAGAAGAAGAAGATGACACGTGTCAAAGATCATAGAGATCTAGGAGAACAATACCAGGGACAAAAGAGGAAAAGGATGTAAGAAAAGGATCGAGCTGGTATCAAAAACAATGGATGGCTACAAGCACGGGTGTACTTATCTGGAACGTAGAAGTTAAAACATTCAAGAATCCCAGGGTTGTGAATTGCACCGCGAAGAAGAAGGAATGAATGTTTGAGAGCAGCAATTTTCCTCCGGGACTCGAATGGAAAGAAAGCATCCCTAGAAGAAAAAGAGTTGGGTAATGTTCGGAATTGATTCAATTGAATAGATAGTTACCATAAATATAAAAATAGAGACGTCAAAGAATTTTTTATGAATTTTTTCAAGCATGATAATATATTTGGATTTATTGGGATTCCAAACTAAGCTCCCATATAATGCATAAAACATTTCACGGCTTAATATATCTATCAGTTTTACACTAAAATAAGTATAACTTAATCTGTAAATATATACTTAAATAATTGATATTTATTATAATTATTAATGTTTCACAAGTTTGCTTACCCCTATTAAAAATGGATGACACGTGAATGGCGGGCTGTAATTCATGATATATGAATTTTTAAATTTTTTTTTATTAGAATATTATTTTATTATTTCAATATTCTAATCTACTTTTATAGATCATTGACTATATTACAATATTATTATTAATTAAATATACATATACTATACATAAAATTCTTTTTTCAACGCGTCAATCCAAGCACAAAAATAACGGCAGAAGCGGGATGCGAACCGCGGACCTTGGAAACGGAAAGTAATAATATTAAGCTTGTGAATAAATGAAGACTGATTGAATAATAATAAAAATATACATACTTTGAATATATACTATAGCGACATCAATCGTACGATGATAACAATGATATAAATACTAGTTTCAACGCGAGTCGGTCTAGGCATAGCAATGGCGCAGTTCGCCGAGCGGTATGAATACCTGGGCATAGGTTGGTTTCCAAGGTCCGCGGTTCGCATCCCGCTTCTGCCGTTATTTTTGTGCTTGGATTGACGCGTTGAAAAAAGAATTTTATGTATAGTATATGTATATTTAATTAATGTAATTCATGACGTTGGTGAACCACATTCCACGTGCAGCGTTAATCCATATGCAAAATTATGAGCGTCATAGAATCCACAGATAAGAATCCAAAGATTGACAAACTTCGGTTATCTACCGAGATCGACAATGCAGTGTCATTAACGCCCCGACAGACTCCAACTAGTGATTAGGCACTCAGCGCCCGTAGTCGATGACAGCGCAGCGCCGATATTAAGTAGTCGAACGACTAAGACCTGTCAAACAAAAAATATGGCGACACGTGCGTTTCCGGAAAGCGAACAAAAAAAGGGACAAAAGATTGTATATGGAGGCTTTTCGGCATCAGCCTGCAAGGGCTATATCGAGGTGATATCAAAATATTACTAAACCCCGGATTCTTGTAGCTCAGAAACAGACATAAAAATATATATCATTATCAGCATGTATCCGTCCACTGTTGAACGTAAGCCTCCCGCATGAATCTTCATCCTCTTAAATTGTCCGCCTTCTGCACCTGGACCACTCCCACTATTCTTCTTATATCGTCGGTCCATCTTACAGGGGGTCGGCTAATGCTTGGTTTGCCAGTTCTTGGTATTGGTTTGGCGCCCAAAAACTGGCAAGAAGACATATATTTTTTTAATTTATAGTTTTTAAGATATCACAAGCTAATAAAAGGAAAAATAGACTGAACATAGATAGGACATACACATTATTTTATATCATCATAATATCATTTCCGCTCCCCTAATTGGAGTATATGGCATTCACGAACCGCCGCCACAAAACTCTGTCAGCTGCTATTTTCTTCGCCTCATCTAAGATCAGCTCCACCTCCCGCATTTCCGCAGAGTACATTCTATGTATAGTTCTCGACAGCCATCCAGGACAGCTTAAAATAAAGGCAACTATAGTTTATGCTCTCGAGATTTTATATACGCCACATATATATTTCGGAAGTCAGACGATTTAAAAATAATATCATTCATTGATGAAAAAAATGTTTTTATTCCAGCCGGTACCCGTGGTAGCCTGGCGAGCATGGGCAAGCCCGGCAGCTCCACACTAGCAGCGCTGCTGCTCGGCTCCCGCGAGCAGCCGCTGACTCCGGGGGCGCTGCAGGCGCAGCAAGAGCCGGGACCAAGAATGTTCCTGGATCAGTCCGAGACAGGTAACAACACACTCTTTTAAATAAGAATTAATATAATTGTATATTTATTTAACCATAGACAAAGAAAATAACAGGACACCTTACTCACAGAATAAAGGTTGTCCAACAATGATAAAAAACTTAAGGTGAATGATGATTGCCCGCCGAAGCAATCAATGCGGATTGTAAAATTCTGTCTCGTAATTAACAATGCAGTACACAAGCAAACTGTTCATTTTTTGACATTAACCACACAAAAAGTATGCATGCTTTTCTTGCCAAGATAATGTAAATAAATAATTTACCTGGGATGCTCAGAAGAGTGATTCTACTGAGTCTATTACAGTTAACCCTTTCATTACGGCTCGGTTTGAATAAAAATTATACTGTCAATTATAAAACTAATATTTGAAGCATAAATCTGGTCTATTTTCATCATATCACATTGGTTCTTTTATCCTTTAGCTATCAGATGATGCATAAAAAACTATTCTAAGAAAGTAGCAAAACGATATATCACGTCAACCGATGTCAACGGTCGGGGAATCTTATGATGGCATATGCCGACAACTGATGCGAAAGGATTAAGAGGTTCTCTTTTCTCGAGTTGATCAATTGACGACAAGTTTAATTTTGATCATTCACGATTTACTTACTATTGTAGGTTATGCCACCATCAGAGAGACGACAGAGGGCAAGACGGGGGCGAGCGCTGAGAGGGATTGTCCGCAGCATGAGCCCGGCAGAGCCACGGCCGGCGGGAGAGCCTCCTCGTGGAGACACGCCCCGGGAATGATGCACTACACCCGAGATGCAAGACAGGTACAACCTCAATTGCTTACATTTAAAGTGTTATTAATATATGTACTATTCATTCACTTCGTGATCAATTTTGAGAAATTGCTCTTTGGATATACATACTCACTTATTTAGCTAAACTTTATGTGGCCAAATTTCCTTTAAAAAAAATGATAAAAAAGCCGTTTTTTATCAATATTTTAAATGAGGCATATCACATGGTAGCTGTGTGGGCGGATAGGTGAGATACCTGGTTGGAGGGGCACTGGATGAACCTTCACGTAGCCATCCAGCGGTGATCCGGTGCTCTGCTCACTGAGAGTCTAAAATTGCTTAAAATTGTTAAATGTTATTAAATTGCATTTTCTTTTTTTCATGTCTACGTAAAATTCTAATTATGATTCTGGTGGCTGAATAATATATATATTTTTACTTCATTGCATAAAAATGCTTTAATCTTTTAACCATCAAGTCTTTTTGGTGGATTTTTAATCAACATTTACAATGAATATAGATTGTAATATATTTCCCAGTTAAAAAATATCTGCTTGTAGGGGATCACTTCACGTTACTTGAACTAACTTTGCCTAGGAGCTTCAGTGAGAATTCAATAAAACTATCACAGAAAAACTATTATGGGAATGATTTTAGTGTAAGGCCATATTTATAAGCAAACTTTGTCGATACAAGTAAATTAAATAAAACAATTATCTGTCTAATTCTTGTCTGTTTATTTTTTAGTGTCTTTCAATACGGGACAGAGCGAGAGATGGAGCTCGCCGCTCCAAGCGAGACAGGATCCGTCCCTCCAGCTTCCGGCTGCTCAGCGCCCAGGAGCGGGACAACCTCAAGCCGGCGCCTCTGGGCAGCGAGGGATACGAGATGAACCCACTCAAGGCCGAGCGGGACAGAGACAGGGATAAGGACAGGGATAGAGACAAGGCCGGACACTCCAAGGACAGAGAGGCCAAAGTCGGCACCTCCAAGGAACTGAGGAGAGGCGACTCACGAGGCAGTGGGGCAAAGGTCAGGCAGATATTGTATTATTCCCATTTTTTTGTACCGTTGCATATCCTGGCATCTTACACAAATTTAACAGGCGTCTGTATTAACCTTTAAATGCCCAGTGGTCCCATACGGAACCGCAAATTTGCATCGTCCAATGCCCTAGCAGGCCAATGTTTGTAATGTTTCGTCGCACAATAGATTCTTCCATGAACAAATTAATGTAATCCGATTGTCAAATGCACCATAAGCACTCCTGTATGGGACTGTAGGGCATTGAACAACGCAAATCTGCGATCCCGTAAGGAAACCACTGGGCGTTTAAAGGTTGACCTTCCAGGCACGAGAGAGCTTCTTTGTTGAAAAATTTAGTTTTTAGCTATATTCAATCAACATGTAGTCTCATATGCTTGTAAAAAAAAGTACACTATGCTTTACTAACTACATTTCTATGTTATCGTATGGTCATACTCGATATTATAGGGTCGCTTATAGTAAAATTTGATGATAAGTGAAATGTCCATTTTGATGAAAATAATTTAACTGAAAATAAAATAAATCGCTAGGGTATTTAGCAGTTGTTTCCGTTGCCGCGGCTGCAGGATAATTGTGGTAGAAAGCCTTCAGCTTGTCAATGGTTTTAAACATTACTATACAGTGACATCTCTTGTGTATGTATTAGCTTATAAAATGCTTGACATCGTAATCTAGTTATCTTGAGGTCGACGACCGGATACATAGAAGAATAAATAATGATTAAATGAGAAGCAAACAAATTGTATGAACATTTGATAAAACATCTTAACGTTATCAGTGATTTATACAAATATAGACACTTTTAAAATAAAAAGACTCTATTTTTATCATAGTAATTTATTGAAAACTAAATATTTTATATTTAATTTATTTTTTGAAGGCATTACGACAGAAACTAACAATTTTGCAACAATAACTTTGTAAATACTTTATTAAAGTACTTCATATTTTTTCCATATAAATTATTAAGTAAACTCTTTAAAAAGTATCCTATAGTCAAATGTTAAAATCAAAAAATTGTGTTTTATATATTTTTTGTTGTCAATTTTAGATGACCACTGCGGCCAGTTTTCCCACTCCGGAAAGTTCCACGGAAGACCTTTCATATAATCCTGGCGGCGACAGCTGCCAAATCATCGCCAACCGGAATGCCAACCTCAAACACTCGGGGCACTTGGACCAGCCCAAAGACCACAAGAGGAGGAGCAGCGACTTTGCCGGAGCCAGCAACAAAGACTTCATTGCAAAGCACCACACTTCAGAGAAGAACATCGACAACATTGCATCCAAAGAATTGAGCGTCAGAAGTATGGAGTCCAGCTCAGAGCACAGCGTTTTTAAACGATCCGGAGAAAGTCCGAGAGAGCTCGCCAAGACGACTAAAGATCTGAGAACTAACAGGGAGAGTTACAGAGATTTAGCCGGGAAGTACAGCGAGTTGTCTATGAAAGAGTCCGGGCTGCGGATAGCGGGAGATCCCAAGGACTCTATAAGGAAGCCGATTGTCAAGAGGTCGGAATCGTTAAAGGCTGAACTAAAGAATCACGTTAGTGTGGGGTGTAAGGTGGTAATCATCGACCCGGCCGGGGTCTACGACTGTATCAATCTCGGGCGGAGGATAGGCGTGACTTGGCCGTCGGCCTTTCAGAGGCAGCGAGGAGGCAGGAACCACTGGGGGCCCTGGGTGCCGCTGCAGGGGATGGACGGACAGGTACAATATAATTTCATTATTCATTTTTATACCTGATTTCTTTATTCATTTTTTTTTTTTTTTATTTAAACACTAGCTGACCCGGTGAACTTTGTTTCGCCCGAAAGGTAATAAATGAGCGGATTTTGGATTTTATTAAGTTGAATTTTTCGGCACATATGATATCATATATTTGGTCTGGTTGAATTCTATTGCAGTAATCGACGAAACTTCAGCAAGTAGTTGTCAGCATTTCGACGAATAATCAAACGATATGCGTAATAATTCGGCGAGCTAACCTTCTTGGTAGTTTCTTCACCTGAAATTAAGACAATAGATTTGCTATTTTGCATGTAAAGCTAACATCCATATTTGTAGCATAATTATAAAGGGGTGAAGATAAATCATTTTAAATCGTTTGCCGGTTATTTGTCCAATTTTCTCTAAAAAAACATCTTAATCTTTAAGTCTGTTATTTTCCTGGTAATAAGCAGTGTAATTGGTCTTTTATTGGAAACATAAAGCAAAACCAAGCACTGTAAAATGTATGTCATGACGGAATCAAAACTATGATATTGATTATATATATATTGATTACTCACCATTCAATGGATTTTTCATTTTGATATTGAAATAATATCCATCTTCTCGTGCCAAGACATCAGTGGGTATTGCAACGTGTCATATGAACGACGTGTTTCAGATATCTGTTGTAGTTGCCCAGTATCACGATGTGTGTACCAGATGGTCGTTTATCCGCTCTGATCACGACTTTGTAGTCATCATTTGGCATGCGCTCCAAAGCACTTTTGAACAGCCTGACAAACGCATGTTCATGATGTAGTAGCTGCAGATCTTGAACAATTGGTCTTTTCATTGCTGCATTGATCTCTTGACGTCGATCAAGTTCTTCCTCCATATTATCATTGAAATATATTTGCAAAAATTTATGCTGTGCATCTTCGAGAGGTTGGAATGATCCGATTCGATGGTGAATCTGTCCTTGTATCTACAGAATCAAAAGCAAAGACAATATTACTGATTTATAAACACTTTTTTTTAGAATTAGCATACATAATTCAAAGCAATAAGTGCAGTATGTTATTCTGTTAATTAGATTGTGTTTAAGTACAAAAATAAATAAATACCTTGAATGTCAGATTAAATCCTCGTCCATTCTAGAGTTCGTGCAAACGGATCGCTTTGGCAGATCGTAAAGAGACTTTTTCATCATTGGTATTCGAGGTTAGGATGCCAAAAACCGCCAAATCGCTGCCTTACATTCGTAATGTTTCGATTCCTAGTTCCATGATGGCTTTTTCGTGAAAGATTCGATCGTTTTGGTCGCGAATATCGGCACAATAAGCTAATAGAAACTCGAAAGTTCTTGAAACAAAACGTCAACCGATAGACTTCAAAATATCTATGTAACCATAGACAATAATAATATTAGCTGTCAGATTCCTTGCCTTTTGTTATAACATTTTTAACAAATAAAAGAATAAACTGATATTTTGACTAATATTTATTTTGTTTTTGTCTTTTTTTTTTTTTTTCTTTTTTTTCTTTTTTTTTGTTTCAAAATATTCCGTACCTTACGTAGGTACCTACTTACAATACCTACTTTTGCGTCATTTTTGTTTATGGCGTTGCAATGGCAACAATTTCTCAAACTGACCGTTCTGTCAAATGACAATAGTCTTGTATGAAAACATGTTTACGTAAATATTCAATATTTTTTCTTAATCAAATCAATTTTGAGTATTTTTTAGGTTTTTTACGGTTCTAAGCTCCATCAATTTTCAGCCAAGTCGGTTCAGCCGTTTTTGAGTTATGGAAAACCAAACTAACACGACTTTCTTTTATATATATATAGATATACAGGAGAATACCGACAGATGGTGTTAGTAATTCTGAAGTTTCATCTGTGGAATTCTATGACGCTTACCATGATTCATATTGGCTAAGCTCTGCATGTGGAGTGTTGATCCGCCAACGTCATAGACTACAGCATTTTACAGGTGATGGATCAAATTCACACCAACCGGGGGTATTTTAGAGCTCATAAAACAATTAAAAATCCTTTTTATTTTAATCACCGTCGGGGATCGAACCCACGACCTTTGGCTTGCAAAGCAACGCTTTGACCATTGAGCTATGACCGCCGGCTTAATATCTCATATGTAGGTGAATCATATTGTCTTTCGCCAGGCAAAAGGCATTGTCCAGTGGTAAATTGTCAAAACTGGACCAAGCTTAATTTTTTTTAATTGATTTAATCAGATCTAAGCTCTATATATGCTCCCGGTAAGGTTGAGTCACACCATAATGACAAAAAAAAATACAGGCCTCGGGATCGTCGAGTTTGTAATTCGATCTCCTTAAAAATAAATGATTATTGAACACTTCAATATTTCTCTAGTGCTAGTCATAGTCTATGCAGATCGCGGACTCTTGCACTGGAAGCTCCTTGGCAGCATCTATGTTCCTATGTGGACTCCGGGTAAATAGATATTCTGGGACAAGACGTATACAATCTGCGCTTACAGAGAGCTGAGAAAGTTCTCTTTTTTCTCAAATTCTATTTACAAAAATGTTTTTGAAATTATAAGGTATAATACAATTATAATAAAATGTGCCACAAGTAAATAATTAGCTATGGTCTCGACTAATAATTTGCTTACTTAAATTTTTTATGTTATTATTGATATCAGCTTGATATAGCTCCTTTAGGCTGATGCCGTAAAGCCTCGAAAAACGATCTTTTGTCTCTTACTTTTGTTCGCTCGCCTGATATGCACATCTAATATTAATTGTATAATGTTGCACTGCATTTGCATGCGCCATCTTGTTTGTTATGACAGTTGGTCCATTTCATGTTGGCCACTGTCATATTTACTTCGTATGTCTACCGCCAGATGTCAGTGCACACTGTCAGTCAAAACGAGCGGGGAGTTGTTAGTTGAAGTTTGACTTGCGGCCGTCATAGTGCGCGTACCTTGGGCGTTCGCTATGGCGGGCGACGTTTGTGACAAATAAACGCGTAATATGTGAAACCGAAACAAGTGTTTTTATTGTGAACCTGATCCTGCATCCTTCATCCAGTTAATCGATGTCTAAATAAGAAAGAAAGATATCATTATAAATGAATAATGAATGTTTCTAGGTGGTGCACAGATGGACTCCCAACCACCGCGACCCCAACCTGCGCTCCCACGTGGACAAGACTATCCTCCTGGTGCAGATCGGCGACAGATTTGTTCCCATCGCCGAGAGCTGCGTCCAAGACCTGGGAGACGAGGTCTGATCCTCTCGGCCCGGTCCGGACACCAATTACCGCCGAAACCTTTTTAAACCATGGTGTTTTATGTGATATTATTGCTCTTATTTGTACGGTTAGATAAAACTTCGATATCATAGATTTTTTTACCCTAATTTGAAAATCATATTTTTCAATATTATTTGTGATTTAAATAAGTTTTAGGTATTCCTAATTTTTTTACGAATATAAAATGCATTTCTTTTGTTTTTTTGTAATGTGAATTTTTATTAATAAGTCTATTGTAACAATTTTGGTAAATGTGTTTTTAAGTGAAAACCGAAAGCTTGAAATATCACTTATTGAATCGAATATTATTTCACCTTTTAAACCCCGTGATAATATGACTTGTCTTCATATAGAAAATATTGAAGAATCACTCTTCAGTGAATATGTTGGTACCGGTTAAAAAAAATGTCTGAATTTGATCTAATGACATGATTTTATATATCATTTATTAGTGAAAAAACATTTTTTTCTTACATCGTGTGATGACTGGATATGTGTACGTATAGTTGGATAATTTTGATTAATATTGTAATTGTAAATAGTACAACAATATTCTTGTATTGTAAAAATATGACTAATCTTTCAGAAAAAAAATTTCACTGCCTTGTTTTTGGGAAGAAGTCACTTTAATTTATTATGTAAAAAAACCGTATCAAAAAAAAATTTAGACAAGTAGACTCATTCATTGAGATGCACGGCTAATCTGTGATTCTCAAATTGTTTAAAAAAAACTCTTGTGTATAATAAATAGTGTACAGGTAGTTGTAGGACTCAAAGTTGTACATAGTGTAATATGTCCAATGTTAAATACTGAATTAATTTCATATATAATGTCACTAAGTATAATGTTTACTTTGGAATTAAAAGAATCATAGATTGTGAAGCCGCGACTACTTCCGACCTCGTCTTGGTATAATCCACTCATAGAAGATTCACTTCTAGGGACGCTTAGCAAATTTAATCTACTCATCTACGAGTGTATTACCTAGTAATGTTAATACTACCAACGAATGTCATTATTCTAATCTATCTCGTTACGATTGTAAACTATGTAACAATGAAATCCTAATCGTTTTTTTGTTTCGCAGCTATTATTCATAAGAAAGCTGCTCAGGTATTAATGCCATTGAATTATTGTTTAAAACATCATTTGCAACAAATTTTTAATATTTCAAATAAATAAAAATGTAACTCATATGAAAAGAATACCTTTTCTTGTTGTTGCCAATAAATTTTGGTTTACACAGTAATCTATTAGGAAGCATTTAACTTTTTTAAAGATGCATAAATTCATTCTTTTAAATCAATAAATATTAAGATATTCCTTTTACAAATAACTCGAAAGTAAACTATTTTTGACTATTCATGTAACAAGGACTTAATATTGAACAATGTTATCTACAAAAAAATATTATTTAACTATTAGTATTTTTTACATTCTCAGCTAAATCAAACAACTTGTCAAACTTTTCTAATAATTAAAAATATTTATAAATATTTATTTCGGCTGTTTAAATATTATACTAAAGTAAACGCATGCATATGTATAGAAGTCTTTTAGTGGACTCTACGACGCTTAACCATGGCGGGTGGAAGCGGCATGAGTAAAAATTGTTTTGAAATAATTGCAATTGTTGGAAGTAATTCTGATTGTCAAAAACAGCTACTGATAAAGGTCACATTTTTTCAATTCTGTTTTCAATTTCACAATTCTGCTTTATTGTATTTTTATCAGTATCACAAAACTATTTATTCAACTAATTATTATGAATTTTTTTTATATATTGAGTATGCCATTCTAAAAATACAATTTCTTGTTGATGTTGTAACAAATTTGAACGTTTGCGTGACCAAACTGTTGAGTCTTCAACACTGATATCTTTGTAGAATGTTGTTTATTTCATTTTTTGTAATCAAAGCAACAGCTTAAAAAATATTTTTTACTAAATTACACCTGCATATGTTGATTTAAATCATCAAAATGTGTTTTTTGCATTACATAAAATGAGTCTCACTTCTGGAGGGTTAATAACTGTACATGGAAGTTTAGCAAGTGTACGATGCTAAATGTAAACATAAATACATTTTAGTAGATTTGTACAAACATTGTTTGACTTTAAATCCTTGATAATGTACTCGACGTGGCATTTTCAACGTATAAATTCATTTATATATGCCATTTTTAATGTAATGTACTGTCAGGTGTTTTTGCCAGCATAAATTATGAGTTGCTTTTTCAAAATGTGGTGCCACAGACCTGTGTTAAGATGGTGTTAACTTATTTTACAATGGAAGCTATTACAATACTCAATTTTGATAATCTTGCCCTCTACGTTATCAATACATTGTTTGCCAATTATTATAATATATAATGTGACCAGTTTCTATGTATGAAGACATCAAAAAACTTTACAATATTATGATTTTACAGGTTTAATACTTTGGGACTGTTTAGCCATTTTTAATTTGTGTTTCATCCGCCGCTCCATATAGAGTTGAAAATTGTAAAAAAATATTTTCAAAAAATTCAAAATATAGAATAAATATAGTAAAAGTAAATTGTATAATATTTTCTCAAATCACAGTTAAAATAAAGCTTTAAAGGTAAGAAAAAATATTTTTAAATATATTAAAAGTCAAGTGTAGCTATCAAGAGCTCTGTCCATTAGGAGCATTACTTTTAGTACAGTTGGACAATATTTTCAAATTTAGTAGAAACTTTTTCGATATAATATTGGGCTGTTGAATAAAATTATTTCGTGAATATGTTAGAGTAACAGTGATTTTAAAAAATGCAAAAATACTTTCTTTATTTTTAACAAATTTAAATTTGCTGACTCATAGCTTTCTATCATAAAACTCTGTTTTTTATGGTTCCGCCGCATTTCGTTTTTAGAAAATTCGTTCAATGACTCATCGGTAACCATGTGGGCCACACTGATCACCTGGTGCATAGAATATTTGGCGCACAGGACAACTGGTGCACTGGATGTCTCGCTAACCTAATGTAATGTAAGTTATTTCGTTAACGAGATCTATGGATCTCTGGCTTCTACAATCACTGGACTCTTGGACAAATCCTTTGGTAAAATTAGCGAGGCAACCAGTATACCAGTTGTCCCGTCCGCCAAATGTCCTGTTCACCAGGCGTCCAGTGCGCCCAACGCCGTTACCAATTAGTCGTACAACAAATTTTCTGGAAACGATGGGTCGTGACATCTTTTTTTATAGATCAGAAAATTTATCTGGTCAAAGGGTTATATAAATAGTATTTTGTTTTTTCAAATAAATTATGTAAATGAGATAAGTATTTAAAAGTAATGTCACGATTTTATTTTTAATGACATATTTCCGTAAAAAAACCATTCTCAAGTTACAATATTGCATCAAAATTGCTGTAATTCTTTAATTATTATATTAGTATAGATGTAAAATTGGTAAAAAAATAAACTTCATCAAAGACTATTTTTATGAAGAAGAAGTAACTGATGTTAATAGATCCTCACCTTGTTATTATGGTTACTGACAAAAATCAGTCAGTCAATACTTGCATTATACTAACATGTACTAAAATATTTTACAATTATATGTAATTTTAGCAAACTTCTAGGCCATCAGTCTACGCTTGTAATTTATCCTGCATGAAATAACAATAAATTAAAATTGGCTGAACGGATTAAAGTCTCCAATTTGTGTATTTGTCGAGTGTGGACGTGGTGTGTTACGTGCATTTATGAACAGCTGTTGTTCCCAAACTTGGTCTGAAGGGATGTCATATTGTTGTGTAAATAAACTTTAAATGTTCTGTGAATTGTGTAAATATGATAGTGATTTACTCTCGTTACATGTTTTTTTTACTCTTAGTCTATTTAAACATTCATAATGATACTATATTTTATAAAATCACATGAAACTTGTTAAAATGTAAAAATATATATATATAAATGATTCTTGGGAAAATAATGTCACCATTTGTTTTTGAAAGCTGAATGGTGTATGAATGTTTCTTGTCCATTTTTTGAACACGTTGGGTTTGCCCGCTGCCGGTTCATCGGAGACTTGGTAATTTTACTCCAGAACAAATTAATATGTGGTGTAGTCGTATTTACAATATATCAACTTAAGTCTCTGATGGATCATCTCGGCTGGGAAATGTCTCGGTGTGTTATATACTTATATAACTTATAATTTCAAGGCCGTTATAGAAAATTCATAAAGCGAGAGAATTAGGACGCTACCAAAATGATAAAAGATAATAGTAATAGATTAAATTATTTTTAAAACGTAAATGAATATATTTATATCAATATAATTCACTTTCGATATCAAGTTGAATGTTTGAAGAAAATTGACTATCGTTTTAACTGGAATCTGATAAATAATACATCTAAATTTTGGCTAAAAGGAGTATTTATGTTTTTGAGTACTCAATCGATATTGACTAAAAACCGATGCATATTATTATTAATTATATATTCAGGGTAAAGTCTTCTATTTTTATGAACACATTTATGCTATTAGTAATGTTGCTAGAATGAAATTTTTGTTAAAATAATAGATAATTAAGTTATGCTCATTGTATTGTCTTTGGCCATTTTGGTAGGTCTTTGTGACCCCTCTGAGGGGCTGTAAATCATAAGAAACAACAATAAAAAGAATTGAGTTGAAATGTATGCTCTCGAGTTGCCTTAATACACATTAGACTGATTTTATATTATAATGGATCATTTATTATGATAAGACAGCTCCATTGTTTCAATGTTGTAAATTATTAATCCTTTAACCCAAAGATGTATGTACTTATATTCCTAATACTGAATATTATGCACGTTTCAAAGCCATTTTATCCTTGGTTCATTATAATTGTATAATCATCGATACTTTCAGATATAAAACAATCAATTATAAAATATATATTATTATTATTGTGTAAGGCAAAATAATTAAGACATTAATTTTAATCCAAATTATTCATTAAATAATTACGGACATCCATTATAACATTGAGTAATAGTAATTTAAACAAATAACACAACTCTATCTGAAGTAAGTAGTTAGTTTTATTTCTTGCCATATAAATTGCATTAAATACCTAAGAGACATTAAATAATCAAAGGGGGGAGGAGCTTACCATAATCCCAGAGCTGTTTAAGGAGAGGGTCTTCCTTTATAAATAAATACTAAAGTAATGTATTTGAGCTGTTTTATATTGTAAATTGTCTTATATCTGAAAGTCTATGATCAAAAATAAAATATAATAATATAAATAATCCATTCATGTAACATTTGATGTTCAGTGCAATGGCAACACTGAAGTTTGCTTCACAAAATATCTATACAAAGATAAAATGGCTGCCAAAACTCTTTATTTAAAGTCCTAAACGTTTATTATGCTTTGCATCTTAATACCTTAAGTTATTATTAAATCATTATAAAAGGAGATGAAAGGAACAATAAAATGAAAAAATGTTGTTTTTATATTAAACATTTGAATTTATTATTTGATTACCATTTTCCACTGTCCTTATTTACATTCTTGTGTGACGTCACTCTTCTCCAGTTGCCACTTCTTCAAACAACTCATCTTTACACTTTATAATAATATACAGTGGTACCAACACATACGAGTTTAATTCGTTCCGCAACCTTGCTCGTATTTCAAATTACTCGTATCTCAAAGCAAATTTCCCCATTGAAATCAATAGCAAGCACAACTTATCAAAGATGCTTTGACAGCGAGGGCACACTGATAACTGATTCTTTGACTGTAGCCGGGGGATTCGCGGTTCGTGTGCAACCAGCCAACCCGCTATGGCGATTGCTCGTATCTCAAATTTTGCTCGTATTTCAAAGCAAAAAATTGCTCGCTCAACGGCACGTATCTCAAAAAACTCGTATGTTAAGGTACCATTATATATATTTTATGCAACTTAATAAAACAATAGGAAACGTCTCTATTAGAAATTAAATATATATTATCAAATTGGATTTTCCCCAAGATAAATTCATTTAATAGATCAAAATAAATAATCTTATTGCAACTGTAACAACATAACAGATTCATAATAAAACGCTTTCATATAACTAACTTCACTTACTATTCAATGTTTTATTGAAAAGTCTCATTAGCCATACATTTCAATCATACACTAACTAAATAATATAATGAATTAAAAATAAAATAATATAAAATAATTGAAATTTGTTTATAACCACTTGGTTTACGGTTTATTGTCTACTAGTTTAGGTAGCACCCTCCACCATCTTCAGGACAACACTTACAACTAAACAATAAATACAGAAAATAGATAAATAGTCAATCGTGGGGATGGGAGTAGGAGTGAGGGCAGACACTTGATTAGCCAGGGGAACGGAGCGATTTACTGGAAACATATTTAGAATTGAACTAAAAAACGACAATTGAACTTATTTAACGTTATTTATTAGGTTATTCCTGGTTTTAATGGCTTTCTTAATTTCTTAAAAAGAGTGCTACCGAAACTAGTAGACAATAAACTGTAAACAAAATGGTCACAAACAGATTTTAATTGTTTTATTTTTAATCATGTCTGACCGCAAAGTTATTGCTTTTTATAAAAGTTTATAAATAAAGATTTGCCAAATACATAAATTGCCATAGATATTTAAATCTGCAAGTCATGCTTCATTTGGAAATATGTTAAATAAGGAGTACTATAATAAAAACAATGCTTCTATAATATCATTTAATTTGAAATATATATTTTTGTTTCGGAATTAATATATCCAAAATGCCAGTTTCACATAGAAAACAATGTTTTTCAATACACCTGATACATCTCACTAAATAATTATAATCAACTTCTCTAATACATCTAAACCACAGGACATATAACTAATAACTAAGATGCAATATATAACCAAAATAACTCTTCCTAGTGAGAAAACAGTATTATTTTTTATTTTATTATTTCTGAGTGTATTTACACATGACACAAAAAATAAGATAATGTTACTTTTGTACTAGTTGACATCACACTTCTACAAGAAATCAACTTTGTGCATTTATTTATTCTACATTTGTACACACCAAATAGACATCCATTTTAGTAAATATACGCATATTTGCATATTAAGAAAAGTTAGGCTCGAATACAATTGGACGTTTGTTTACACCGTAAATAAATACTGATCCATCAATTTTGGTCAAAGTCTATCCTACAGAATCGATGCAGCATCCACTAAGGCAAGAGTATTCCGTTGCAGGATCCATCGCCTGGCAATGGAAGCTAACGTATTACTACAACCCTGGTCTAGTGATCAATAAATAGCACTACTAAGATATCACCGTTCTAGAACCGAGACATTATTTGTTATAAATCACAATAAATTTTATGAAAATATGTTTTCTTGTTGAACTATGAAACTTTTAATTATATTTATAGCTATATTATTATTCTTTTTTGAATAATTTTAAATTGTATCAGACTTCATCGTTTATCGAATTTAAATGAATTGATCGACTGTTTTTTTTTAATTTTTACTGTCGGGTTCTAGAACAGTCATACATCAAGACAAATCGATAAATATATTACACTCTTTAAATTATTCTATAGGATAGTGCACAATTTGAAAAGAGAACCAAAAATATATTGAATCTACATTTTTTAAATTGAATATAGTGGAATGCAAATCTTAAAATATAGTGATACGTTATAATATTAGCAGCAACCTGGAGTTTCTCTGTTCACATATAATATTTTAAGTCAGAAATATATTTATATACCTGTTTATAGTAAACAATCATCATTTCATTAATTATGTTACTATTTATAAATACTGCTGAGAATCTTGTAGCCTCTTCGGTGTATTTTAAAAGTATCCAATGAGACAGCAAAAAGCTAGAGCCTTAACATTACTTTATTATTGAATTAATTCTAACAGTTGTACTTTCAATAAAGCTTGAGCTTTGTCACAGCTTTTACCGTAAACATGGCTGCAAGTATTAAATATAAGGTGTTTTAGTATTACAAGGAAGCAACTAGATTTTATGAAGTGAGTGAAATAAGGCTGATAAGAAAGGTTGGTGTTTAGTGAGATAGGACTTAATATTTTTAATAAATATATTTATTACGTAGTGCAACGAGTAGCACATTATAAAGAGTAACATATACATTTTTTAAATTGACAACGTCTCATAAATTTGATAGCATTTAATATAACATTTTTCAATAAGTTTGTTTCGATCGAGAGTACATTTTTCAATGATTTAATAACTGTAAAAAAACCTTACAACAAGACAATTCTTGACCTCGATTTAAAAACAAAGTTTTTAATAAAGTGTCAATTAACAGATCGTAATTTTAATGGTAATAGTTGCCTAAATAGGATCTCCAGTACACACCACTGATTACAGCTTAGAATTATTTAAGAAAAAATATTATATAAGTTAATAGCGTAACCTCAATCTACTAATCGTAATTGCTTCTTTCTTGACCCGTAAATTAAAATATCACACTTTTGTAAAACAATAAAAATGTAAAATATTAACCCAAAACAGGATCAAGAAGGAAACCATTTCTCACTATTTAATGCAGTACCTGATGTCAAGAAATGACAGTGACGTAAAACATTATTCATCCAAAAATATTATCCTATTCTTTGGACCCAAAAATAAAGAAGATATCAAATTGCGGAACGCTGTGGGGACCTCGGCTTCAAGGTCAGTGTGAACAATTGTAAGATACTTTATTTCTAGAATAATTTATTAATATAAATTACCTTCACCTCCGGGATGAAGTAACTCTGAATGGATCACATTAAATTGTTAAGTGCATAAGAATAGATTTTTACACATCAATGTGCATAAGTTACACTTAATACGTCTACACTTACATTTGAACTGTTCGGATGCATATCATGGTAACCCAGATTTATATGAAAAAAACCTTACCTTACAATAATTGAATTTACTGAATTATTTTTTGGTAATTATTTAGATTTTTTCAATCGATATTTCTTGGTGGAATTCCATAATATCGGATATAAAATAAAAGATTCTTTAGAATTTATTCCACATATATTTTTTTTGACGACATGTTTCAGCCAGGTCGGATGGCCATTTTCAAGTTTGAAATTGAAAACAAAAAATTTGAATTGAAATTGAAAACAAAAAAACAAGAAATTGAAAAAAAAAAAAAAAAAAAACTTGAAAATGGCCATCCGACAGGTCGTCAAAAAAAAAATATGGAATAAATTCTAAAGAATCAGTTATTTTTTGGTAATTTTTAATTTTATATAATTTAAAAAAACAATTATTACAAAAGCTGTTTTTACAAATGAATTGCTTACGGCAATGATCTCTTTAATTTGTTAATTATGCTGTAAATGTGTACATTGCACATTGTGTAAAGAAAATAAAAAATATTTTATTGCTCGTAGAAATAATAATTATTTTTCATACAATTTGGTTACCGTCGATGAAAACATTACCTTTGCAAGTAATGACACATCTGTGGCAGTTCATTTGCAAGTTTTTTTAAAAAATATTTTTAATTTTTTACATAACTTTGTTTTAGATCACTGGTAAAAAAATCTGGCTAATTTTATTTACACGAGTTATTTTCATTTGGTATCATATAATAATAACATTAGAATTTAAATCAGTTTTTATTCTAAATATACTGACATTGAAGCAGAAAAAAACACAATTTCCGAAATTATAATTGAAAAATTCCTGTAATTATTGATTATCAATCATGTACAATATATATATTATTACTTAAATATACATATACTAAACAGAAAATTCTTTTTTCAACGCGTCAATCCAAGCACAAAAATAACGGCAGAAGCGGGATGCGAACCGCGGACCTTGGAAACCAACTATGCCCAGGTATTCATACCGCTCGGCGAATCGCGCTTGTTTTGTGCTTGGATTGACGCGTTGAAAAAATAATTTTATGTTTAGTATATGTATATTTAAGTAATAATAATATTGTAATATAGTCAATGATCTATAAAAGTAGATTAGAATATTGAAATAATAAAATAATATTCTAATAAAAATTAAAAAAAAAAATAATATATATATTATATGAAAACCCAACAAAACTAACTAACATCCAAAATATTAACCAGAAAAATGTATATATACTGATCTAAGATAATGTTATGAAACTATGCATCAATTTGGATCATTAGTTATGTTATCGAAAATATTTAATTCTTATAAATATAGCTTTTTGATTATTATATAAGTATGTATAGAACAACCCGAAGTGGGATCACAATAATATGTAAAATAATGTAATTTAGTATAAGCGTTTAATTGACAGTTTAGAATGTTACAAATACTTCATAACTTCTATAGGTATTTATTTCTTACTAAACTATAATATATATATATTTATATTTATTAGTGAAAGTTAAGCTAATCCATAATTATATTATTAACATACAATAACAACACAGGATGCACTTCTTATGGCAGCATAAAGATAATCAAATGTAATAAATAACATTTTGAAATAAAAGCTGATTATATTATACATTGATGCTGGTTTGCATCGGAAATAAGAAAAAATATTTTAATTTGTGATAAAAAATACAGTATTTTTATTGAATACTTTTATTTCATTGAATATTATGAGTATGTGAATAACATATTTCTTTATAATTTAATGGTAAAATCATGTGTGTGTCTGTCTACTATCAAAATACAATAATAGACAATGGAAAATGAATATAGGCCTTTATAAAATTATATTTATAATTCTTAAGAACTATTTTTTCCCAATTATTCAATTAACATGATTTCCAGAACATTGATGTTGTCTTTATTAAACAATATTGTTAACCTTTTGCACTGGAATGGCGACAATATGTGGACGTGGTCAATTCCCCAGCAACTCAGGTGTGACTGTGCACCGTTCGTTATGTTGTTTAAAATAATAAAAGGTGGGATACGTAACACAGGTATAATTGTGTCCCGCCAGTTGCTCAAAGTCCTTGTTGGTATTTGGTTGTGTTCCTGTTGTTAAGTTACTGCGCATTTTCATACGGTGTTAAAAGTAAACAAGTTTTTTATACGCATTAAAACGGATAAAAATTTTGAATTGAGTGAAAGTGAAGTTGGCTTTATGTTTGATGTATATAGTGATAAAAATAGTGATAGTTTGAGTGATTATAAAACTTCAAGTGATGCATCTGATTTTATTGGACACAAAGAACGGAAATGGGCGCCTCTCTCATCATCTAGTAGTTTTTCCTGGGATGCATTTAGGCGATTGTTTTGTTAGGTACCATACATTGAAAGACTATAAAATTGGAAAATAGTAACCAATCGTCTTTATTTTTCTTAAATAAACCATTTTAAACACTTATCGATTGGTTTTATTGACAATTTGCATGATACCCATTTCCAGGTTTTTTTTGTATTTTTTTTCTAAAATCCACTATTTTTGTGCAAATTTGCAAAAAAGTACACTCGAGTTACTGGGATGTCATACAAAACAAAGTCTCGAGTGCAAAAGGTTAATAATTCAAAAACAATAAGATATATTTCCACAATATTTTATTAAACATCCAAAAATGTCTTTCTTATTACTCCATAAATAACCAATAAAATATGTCTTTATATGATTTTTATTAATCTTTATAATATCTTTAATATTTATAACAAAAATTAAGTCACTGACAACAGATTAATTAAAAATTAATTTTGTCAGTTAATTATAATTCTTAGACAGAGAATAAAATAGCATATTATATAAGAATAGACACGCCTTTGCATTTAGAGTGAAATATAACTATATTGTGATTGTGCTAAAATATTATTTACAATGTATTTCTATATTACATACTTTATTACAATTTATGATCATAGAGAAGGAGATGTCCCAAAAAAATAATCTTGAAAAATCAATGTAAAATTCAAGAAATGAAATTTACTTGAATATTAAAATTTTTAACATGACATGTAAAAATTCAATAAAAAAAACCTATTTATTCTTCTTGAATTATGAGTATTACTTTAAATCAATAAAAAAAGTATGTCCTCTTTTCACAAATTATCCAATGGATAAGAATTTCCAACCACATTTTTTATCCTTAAATGATGTATACATTCAATAATCACTTCAAAAACTCATAAAAAGTGTTTATTTAATGAATGCATCTGATAAACACTGAATTTAAAAAATATATATGATTAAAATTTAAAAATAAACCATTCATACAAACATAAATTATACAAAGTGTAAATAGATAAATTTATTTATGTGTTTGAGGTCCCATCGATCACGCTTTTATAATGTTACATACATTACATTTATATCACTACTTTATTCCTTGCGAGAACTTACAGCAACCATTATTGATTTAAAAAGTATCAGGGCATTCATCACCGAACCAGACATTTGTCATTAGTTATTAAGTCAGTCATTTGCACTTGACAGACAATTAAATGCCCCACGTTGCGATACAGGGAGATTTATTGATCCGTCATCATAAGCATCGATCTATAAATTGTGCCGGTCGGTGTTCTGAATTAGTAATTAGCTACTAAAAGTGGTTTCACTATTAACAATTCTTACGACCATGAGTCAGAGTCTTTCCGAACCTAAGAAAGTTCCCAAATTCGGGAGACAATCCCAGAAGTAATTATAATGTACCCGGTGGTACAAAAATAACATTACTGATTATCCAGCACATGGAACAGGGCCAAAAATGTGATTTTTTACAATATTATTTTAATTTTGATGTGTTTTTTTGAACAAAACATTTTTTATATAATAACTTATTTAAGATAATAAGATGTTTTATTTAAGCTTAATATTATTTATTGTTCACATTGATTTTCTAATGCTATGCAGTCAAATACCATAATCTCGAAAGAGTTTGTAGTAATCTTTAGCATTTTAAGTGTTACCTGAAAAAATATCATCATGCTGTATAATTTTTTATTTTTCTAAAATCATGTAGACTTTAAATAAAAATTAATATAAAAAGTAATTTTTATAATATAATTTAAAACGTTAAGATCAAGCCTATCATCATTCTGATAATCAAACATTTCGGCAACAATTACATTAGTTCTGGACTAGAAAAACCCATTCCAAGCCCCGTTCCGTAATGGTGGACACACTACTAATTTGCTAACAATTAACAGATAAATAAAAGATGATCCTCCTTAGGTCAGCTTGGTTCCTGATGCACCCATTCTTTTAATCAAGTTTTCTATCATTCCCGCCTCTACGAGTCCGATGAATTTGTCCACGACGAGACCGTCTCGGATGCCGATGACGGCCGGGACGGCCTTGACCTCGAAGGTGTGCACCAGCTCGGCGTGCTCCTCCACGTCCACCACGGCCAGGTCAAGGTCCCGCAGCGGCCCCACCAGCTCCACCAGCTTGGGCGTGAGGATCTTGCAGGGATCGCACCACTCGGCGTGGAAGTTGACTATCACAGGTCGATTGCTGTTCATCACCTGAAAATATTTGAGTAACATTTTAAATATCTTTTATTTTGATATATACATTATTATTATATTTAAAAGAACTATTATTATTATATCAGCATTTATATAGCGCTTTTTTACGACCAAATGGTAATTACAAAAGCTATTTTTGCCTCTCTATGTAAAAAAGTAGGTTTCAAGTCTGCTTCTAAAGGATGCCTTCGTCACAGAAACAATGATAATGTCCAATATATATAAATATATAATCGTGTCGGAAACAACAGGGTCAGATCCTGTCTGCCCAGAAGTGGGCGACGTCGATGGCGTTACTTCTGGCTATCATCAGGTCTTCCTGGGTGCAGCTATTCGGGCACAGCGCACACTTCAGAAGGTCTGGCAGGGTCTGCTCCACGCCGCAGTCACATTCAGTCGATCCGCTGTAAAACTGCCAGGCCCTCATTTGTGTCCTTGTCTTGCATACTCCGGTCCGAAGTCTGTTAAGGGACCTCCATATATTCCACCCTTGGTCATGTCCAGGGGCTAGGTCCTCTTTCGGGGTAATCCAAGTATTCCCCTCAGTTGCGCTTCTCCACATGTTCAGCCGCAGGGTGGCCTCAGGTATCACCAGTTCCGTTGTCGACTGTAGGAAACTTCTTCTTGATTTGAGCCGTGTGGTTATCTTTTGGTACCCAAACATAGGAACCTGGAAACGGTTATTTACAATGCCGGCCAATCCTTCTACTACGGAAACAACATCAACACACGCAAAAGTCCAATATATATAGGACACCTGATAGAAATAGTAAAGAAATGTTGGAATATAAAAAGCGTCTTGATAATGCATTATAACATATCATCATCCGATGGATTGATTTAAGTATTACCAGTACTAAAAAAAATAGTCAAGAATACCTAAAATTTAAATATAAAAATTATTGTTGATAAAATGTTATGTAATATTTTAAACATATCGAAATAATATTTTAACATTTACCAGAATTATTTTATAAATTCAAATTTAAAAAATATAAAAAGATGTTAAACCTCACAATATCTAAGACACTATATCTTTAATATTAGTATCATAGTTTTGTCACCTCTCTTAGGGCATTAATTTTTTTAAATTATCATGAATAGACTAAATTAGATATCATTCACAATCGGTATTGATACTTCCTTGAAAATAAATATGGGAGAATATGAAAAATATCATAAATTTTTGCCTTGAACATTAATATAATAAATCAAGACTAATTTCAATTGATTTGTTATATGCCTTTCTTATATTTATATGCCTGAGGTAAGGTTACTAAAATAAATGAGATAAAAATCAATTAAAAACATGAATATAAAGTAACAGACCATTATTTTTTGTGTTTGAATTCCTTAAATAATCCCATTCCCCGGCAACAGTAAACAATCCCAATTGCATTTTCCAGATGTTTAACATTGAAATAGCCGGTGAACTTGGCTCGCGGCCAAGATTTTCACGGCTGTGTTGACCTACAGCATACACGAGTCCTCTCGAGATGATTTACATCTTTGAGTGTATCATTCGTTGAGCTTTCCCGTACGTCGGGAGCGTATTCCATATCAAGGCTCAAAGTAATCATTAAAACAAATATTTTTCCATGTCTTGTTATCTAACACACACACACAAATGTGGCTCCTTAAATTTATAAAATGATAAAACAGTAGGCAAATTATCGTATTGCTAACCAATCAAAGTAGAATTTGAACCAAAAACTGTTTACCTGCTTGATTTATTCATTCAACTAACATTAACCTTTAAACGCCCAGTGGTTTCCTTACGGGACCGCAGATTTGCGTCGTTCAATGCCCCACAGTCCCATAGAGGAGTGCTTATGGTTCATTTCATAATCGGATTACATTAATTTTTAATAATAGCATTAAAGTAAGTTCATGGAAGAATCTATTGTGCGACGAAACATTACAAACATTGGCCTGCTAGGGCATTGAACGACGCAAATTTGCAGTCCCGTATGGGACCACTAGGCATTTAAAGGTTAATCACTGAGTGTTGTACGGGATATAAAAAGAATCATTTTTAGTAATATCAATAAAAACAACATAACTATGCACTTATGTAAATTCACGGATCAGATGGTTCAGAGGAGCTCACACGAAAAAATAATATTCATAATAAAATCAGTATTTAATTGCAGTTCATGAAGGTTTTAGCTTTTATTAATTGCATTTAATTGTACATATAACAGTGTGAAAGTTATCTTCTTCTTTGCAACACGGTGAATAGTTCTGTGAACAAGCGAGCCCCTTGTTAACATGTTAGCAGCCAACAAACAGAATATATTAAATTATATTTGAATTTTTCACTGTTGTTTATAAAATCAAACATATCTTAACTATAATCAGTATTCTCCTTATATTTCTCTATTAACGCATAGAGATGAATACCGCAAAATGGCAATAAAGAAATATATGTACATAATGGAATGTTATCTCCTAACATCATTAGACTACAGCCCGGCAATCATACGTCATCAATTTTTAAGGAATCTCATTGTAAATGCGTTGCTTCAAGTGACTTCTTCCATCCTCCACAAATTTGGTTATGACATGCATTTTTACAGGTGAGGGATCAGTCTTGCGAACATGAATAAAAACTGCGATTATTTATTTGACTAAGGACTAGGATGTAGACATGGCAGCTAGTAACGATGGTGGATTGGGCATAGCGTCTAAATTGTGAATATATCAGACTGATGAAATGCTGTTAATGTTTACCTTATCGATAAAATCTTGATTATTTTTAATAGAGATGGTCTCGTTGAGTGCTAGCGAAGTGGATATTCCTTTAGCATTCTGCCGCATGTCAATGATGCGGCGCATAGGCGACCGCAGACCCCGGCTCAGTGTGCCAGACATTTTATTTCTGAAATAAAAGCAAAGCCAAAATAAATGCCATGACTCAGTCACAAACAAGTGTCTAATTGAAATTTAATGTTTTGAAATGATGTAAAAATAAAACCAGAATTGATTAGTTACAAATATAAAAGCTAAGGTAGAGTTTCATCATTATAATACATCATCTTTGTTATAAACATCAATATATCATTAAGTATTCCAAAAATAGTGATGAAGTTTTCATTTGTTGTCATGACTATCTATGAAATGAGATAGACCGTACAGATGATTGTTTTCATGGCTGTCTCTTTTAAAAATTGAGCAATGTAATTTGTATTACTTGTGTGAGTGTATTCCTTTATTATAAATGATTGTTAATATATATACATATATATATTTATATTTTACTGGACACTTTTGGAATGATGTTAAAATATTATTTTACATAAAGAAAAAAGCTTCCAGTCCGAAAGTTTTATATATTTTATCATTTTTAACAAAAAATACAATTACAAAGTTTTGTTTGGATAGTTTTAGTGGGCTTGAATAATATTACTTAAGGTTATTTCTACCAAAATGGATTAATGAATTAGGGTATTTCGTGTTACCTCCAACATTAATGGAAATATAAGTAGTATTAATACTTTTTAAGGTCAAAACATTAATATTTAATATGTTTATAAACATTGAATTTGAATAGTATTTGGAATATTTCAGAATTTTCTTTGAATAGTATAATATTTTTTTACGTTAATATACCATATGTATAAATATATAAATGTAAATGTTATTCAAAGTTAAAAGCTAAATATTATTTAAATTGTTAAATACAGTCAGAGTATCTCAACAGTTATTTATCAAATGCCCCTGACTTAGTATTTATTTATGCATTCCCTTGATTGTCTATAATGACATTTACACATAAAATAGACAACTAATAATACAGTTTAACTTATTTCAAATACTTAAAAAATATATAAAACCAGGATTATATTTGACAAGTACAAAATGTAAAGCAAAAACATATATGAATCACTTCTAGATTAACTTAGATGTAAGATATATTTTTTAGTAAATATTTTAACTAGAAAATCATCAACATTATGTTTAAGTTTAGTTCTTATCAAAACTAACATAGTAAATAATATAAGGTAACATGATTGTTAAAATATATGAATGTTAAAAATATATTAGTGTTAAAAATAAATGATAATTTGTTAAAATAATAAAATAGGTATATTGTCAAAAGAAATCACACTATGTAGATATTATATAAGAGAATATGTCCACACTGGTGTTGTCTATGATTTTGAATAAATGATGATCAAATATTTATCAGAATAAAACCAATGACCATTTTCAAATATTTGTTGTTAATGTCGTCTTATCATGTTTTATCTGTATCCAAATATTATATTATTGAGAAGATAAATCAACTGTTAAATGCAAACAGTGCTCTTGATTTACAAATATTAACATATAGACATTTTTAAACCAAAAATCAATCAAATATTGGATGACGTAGGTATACAAGATAAATTATGTTATTGATAGTGATTTGTTGAATTTAATATTTAGTCCCGAGTATCATTTCTCATTGTTAGGTTTACCATCTCACAAATAAAAATGCCATTTTTCATATATATTTTTCGGCACTTTTTCGATAAAATATCTTAATATAAAGTATTAATTTTAATTGGCAAAGCTGGTCGCCATATTACTTTCATTAAATCCAACCTTTGCTTACTTAACTCAAACAATTTATGTAAGATAAAAGAAACATGTGTTTAAAGTAAATTTCACTAATCAATAAGTATTTTGACATTGATTTTTGTTATCAAAGTAGTCATAAAAAGTATGAAACACTGTATATTTAACTGTATGAAATATCTATAATGAAAATCGCTACTAAGTAACACATTTATAAAATAGTATTGATTTCATAAAGCTTGATAAAAACAAATTAAGTATACCATAAAAACGTACAATATTTTCGATGTTGTTTTTTAAAGTTCAAATAGAAATTATAAATTATTTATATTTTGACAATATACCAGGTTGTTAATGGATTAATGAAGGACGCCGTACCTTAGAAACGATTGCTTTAAAAATTACTGTATCCAATGGCGCAGCTTCTTAGTGTGTACAGGAGACATGCAGTGAAAAGCGATCAAGCAACCCAACCCTCCGACTAAGCTGAGCAGCAGGAAGGCTAGAGAGCAATATCGCAGGACAAACAGGCGGTCGTAGACCTGCTCTTCCACCGGAGACGGTTCCGGAGACGCTCGCGGGATGAGGATTAGTATTAAGGTTATCAACGATGATATGATCAATGCGATGGCTCCGATCAGTTGACCGGTACGGACGGATACAATACACAGAAGCAGTGATACCAGCCAGATGGTGCAAAGGATGTAGACTCCCAAACCCGCGGCCTGACTTTCTGACGTCATAACCTTTTTATTATTATCCACTCTTTTAATATCCAATAAGCTGAAACACAGTATTTTATCAAAATGACAATTGAAGTCTTGTCAATTTTAAATTTATTTGTATGTTTTTAATAATGTATTCTCTATAATTTCGTCAAAACAAATTCAATCTAAATAAATGAAACTCAGAAACTATGTAACAAAATTTAGTTGTTTTTCTGATTTTTTCATTCATATCCCTCAAATTTATAGAAATTTAATTCAAAACTTCTAACATTCAAACTCTTAAATAATTATTATATCAAACATATCATAAAGTTATACCTCAGATATTATAGAATTATTCCTGTGACAGTTGCAATTTTTTGTTTCAAATGGAAATTATTTCATTATATTTTCTTTATTCTTCTTGGAATATTTTCAAAATTTCATCTAGGTATACTTGCATTGAAGCAGTAGAGAGAGATTTATTTTTGCCAATATTTATTAACACATGTTAATCTATAATAATTGTTAATTTCAAGTAATATATTTACCTAAATTATTTTCTATTTATTAGATGCGATACTTATATTATGTTGACCAAATTAATAAAACTAAAACATTCTTACAAGGTTAACATTGGAAGAAATTTCGGTCACTGAAACCATGCTGTAATATCTCAAGTTATTATTATCAAATATTAATTGTAAGATTTTACAAAATCATTATTTAAGGTTATGTTAGACTACGAAATTTAAACAAATTATTTAAATTTTCCCATTAACATCTGAATTTCTTTTACAATTCAGATTAGCAGACAACCGCTAACAGTTGGTGAGCACAACCTGTTAACATTAGCACTTCACATCCATCTGCATGCCGATTCCAGACAGACAATCTTAATATCCTAAAATCCACCATCTCACCAAAAAGTTTAAACAACATGCATTGTATGTGTTAAGTGAAGATGATAAAATTTATATTAAATAAACTCATGCAATTATCATTGAATCTTTAATTTCTAGTTAAAAAAATGTAGGGAAACGTAATTAATAGAACATCCCAATATAATTATCAACCAATAATCAAATTGATAGACTAATTATAATTAACTCATAAAAGAGGAAATTTATATTACATCTTGCTGGATATGTACCATGGATCTAATTTATACTTTATATTAATTAAATAGACACAACTCTTTCACCCCAGCTATATTTCTTTATTACAGCAATATTGCAATATTTATTGCCTGTTTAAGAATGCCATACCAGTATTTGATTGTAGGTAATTGCATCATTTAAAGCAAAAAATTACATTTTTGTGAGGAAGTGTTAATGTTCAGAATAATATGTTAATTAATGCACAGAAAAAAACTTTCATGTTAACTGTAGATTGCTTCTTCTTGTCATGTTATAAATATACAGGGTCAATGTTTACTATAACCCCTGGAAACAGTCACAAGCATTAATCTTAAAATGTAATGATTTTCCTCCAGCATGCTTTTACATGAAAAAAATAACCTCAAAGGTAAAAAAGCATTTTATGTAAGTATGAGAAATAAATTTGGACATCCACTTACGGATGGACAGCACTGCAAAATAAAGATAAGGAAATTAAGGTGAACCGATGTGATATCACATATTCACTGTGAGCATTATTTATCACTCGCCAATCTTCGGAAATCAATGACAGAAATAGATTACGGTTATCGAGGAGCCTTGATTTAATATTTACACATTATTATTATAGCATCCCGATCATTATTGAGCAATCGTCAAACACGGTTGTCAAAATATGAAATAACCTAAAAGTCACATTTATTTTTAGATTGTCGTGGGCCGCGGTGAAATGTCAGTTTGACAGTTATTTAAGTGCAATTTCTAAAGTGGTTGTTTTTTTATTTAATTTCTTGTGTAGTTGAAATCGCGAGGAGCTGGCCGACACAACGTAAACGATATCATTGAAAACCCGGAACACTTTAGACCTTCATCTGTCGCGGCAGTGCTGCCAACTCAACTGTTATACTATTTTTCTCATTGGCTCTTTGGCTGACCAAAACCAGGTTTTTGAATAGTTTTCGAAAAATTGAAAATGAAACCAAATAATGATTTAAAATTCTTGATTTATTAATTTCTAAACAGAAACTCAATAAATTTTCTTTACTTTTTAAAGTCCAATTTGGCATTCATGTTTTAAGCCATGGACGTATTACATGATGAGCGAGTACTATATAAGGACAAATATGTAATCACTCAAATCACTCTCTTTTAATTAATAAAAGTCAAATATATTTAAAGCTGTATAAATATATTTAAAGCTGATGTTTATAAGTATATAGACCAAACAAAATTAAAAAAATGTTTCATAAGGCTTCACATGTAACGTGGCTTGATTTTGATCCATTAATATAATAAAAAGCCCATAGCTTAAGCCGTTTGCGACAAACTATTCTTTATCCGATATTTCAACCGCTATTGGTCAAGTCATCATAAGATATGATGATGAACCCTACGTAAATACATCGAAATTCAGCCTGCATTTTAGTTTCAATCAAAAATGAAACCACTGTAAAGACTATCTTTTTTTTACCAAAATCAGACAATATGACCGAGTAAATTGTACCAATGATGTGTCATGCTACTACCTTTAATTGATTAATTAATGAATTAAGCAATTTTTGTAATTCTTATTGTTACTAAACATTGTATGTATATTTTTAAATAAAACCCTTATTGTCAAATTATTATATTTTCCTTTAGGCCGAACAGCCTTATCCAGATGTTATCATCAGAGTATGACACGTCAAATAAATTGGCCAGATATTTGTAAATATATATTTTTTAAATCTATCAAAATGCATGTTTTTTCTTTATTTGGCGTATTGTTCTTATCTCAGGTGGGCAGCACCGTTTAAGATCGTTTGTATGGCGCTGCCAGAGAAGCATAATCAAATGCCTATGTACAAACATAATACGTAAGTAAGTCGATGAGCGATCGCTTAGGTAATAATATTATTCTTCCCAGGAATCATGAGTCAACTGGCCGAGCACCTTGTAGGCTGGTGCATGCGATAGAAGCAATCGAAGGTGATAGAAACCTTAACGACATAATGACACTTCATGCTATTGAATGAATTGCTATAGCTTGACAAACACAAGTTATAATTAAGAAAAAATAATCTAAACATAAAAAAAAACATTTAAGTATATAGTGTAAATATTTTTCAACATACCTACCATAGATATTTTCTGGTAGAAGATTCTTCTAGAACAATGACCATACATCCTATTTTAAACGGGACATCCCCATTTTTATTAAGTCTTTCCCACTGTCCCTGAAAGTAGGTTTGGGACGTAAAATTGTGACGACAGCGACGAAAGATTAACAATTTTTTGGCTTAAATATTTCTTAGTTAAAACAAAAGAAATAACTGCCGAATTTTCATCAGGGACCAAAAAAAGTAGGCGATGTTTTTAGTTTTTTTATTTATTTATCCATAGACAGTTCGATATAGACGGAAATTGAGTTCATTATAAGATAGTGTAAATATATTACTATGTATTGTGAGCACATTACAGGTAAAATCAAATGACTAATAACTCTTACCTTTTATAGTAATGACGTCACTGCATTGATTTCATACAATAACATTCTTTTAGTTTTAATACTAACCTGATGTAATAATAATTATGACTCCGACTTAATGAATAAAAACATGATATTTTCCTTTCGTGGATAAATAATGCACTCTTGGAAATTATACTATTGACATATCATAAATTGTGATGCCATTGCTAGTCATAAGTTACGAAAAATTATTCATCATAAAAATAAAACAATGATGAAATTATTAATTCATATTTAATTGCCTCTTTTATTACAAAACATATTTTTTTATCAAATAAATGACACAATTTATTAAATAAATGACCCAATTTATTAAATAAAAGACACAGGAGTGAGAGCCTTTTATTTTTTATATATCAAACTAACAATCCTTGGAACAGTGTGTTTGTTTAGGTTTTCTCCACCACAGATAACTCTATGCAGTTTGGGTGATTGGGCTTAAAATATATATAACAAAAAAATGTTTGAATTAACTTTCATCATTGATTATTGTAAAATTTCCCAAAATTTTTTCGAAAAGTCATTTTAAAATTCCCTTTTTTTAAACTTATCTTTCAAAATAGTATACATATATACAAATATTTTCAAGATCAAATAATTTAAATGGAAAAACACATCAGGAGCAATGAAATAGTATTATTAATTATAGAAATAGTATTAATGGTATTATGCTATTCTTGTCAGGTCAATAAAATAGTTTATAAAATATTTTTCCTGCTGAGCTTTTAAATCTCATTGACTATTGATAAAATTATTCATAAAAAATAGACTTTAATCTGAGTCAGAGGAATGTTTTGACTTCTTTTTTTTGCTTTTTTTCTTATTTTTGTCTTTCTTTTGTGACTTTTTCTTCTTTTTAGATGGCTCATCATCACTACTGCTTCCGTCACCCGAAGAAGCAGCCCTGAAAATAATGAATAAGTTTATTTAAGTTTTACGTAATATCTTATTAAATTGTAAATTAAACAATGAACAATATAATGAAAAATAAATATTTATTTAGTACTATGTACTGCATTATGGGATATTCAGCCGGTATTTTTTTTATTTAGTGCAAAATTAATTATCGGGAATTTCAATAAAAAGAAAAGAAAACTTTTTTTTTGTAAATATGCTTTTTTTCATTTATGAACGAAACATGTAATGCTTTTGTTTTCTCGATTCATTTTAAAGGACTATTTTTTTAGGAACGTTTCAGTCAATCGAATGTCTGAAGCTTACTAAAATTGAATTCATGAACAGTGTTAGCTAATGAGAAAGTATAAGTAAACATAATTTATATTACTATGCAAAATTCAAGGACAAGAAATAAAAAGGGATTATATGTCAAAAACAGATAAAAATACAAGGCCGAGAACTATGACGATCGAATTCCACAAATTAAATGTGTGTAAACAGATAAAAAAAACAAATCACAGACAGAAAAAAGGGTTTTTTATTACTTTCTGCATGTAAAACCAACTTATTAATGAACTGATAGTTTGAATAAATTTATAAATTTTTTCGAAATGATTTTATTATAAAATTACTTTTGGACTCGGTCACACACTACGAGATTGACTCGTTATTCTAACCAAATGGGTTAAATAAAATTGTGAAATGGATAAGGGAGCAGTATTTTATATTAGTTGCTGAACACTGTTATTGATTATTAAATATAGGTTACCTGTCTCGTTTTCTGCTCTTGGTTTTCTTCTTTTTCTTGGAAGATTTAATTTCTTTTGAAGATAACTTAATTTTTAACTCCTCTTCTCGTAACTTCTGCAGCGGAGTGATGGTGATATCTTCAGAATCAGAGCTTGTACTACTTACATCTAAAACAATCTCCTTATTGGGATCCACCTGTAAGTAAGTAATATATATTGTTTATATAATCATATTTTTTTACAGTAGATTTTTGTTAGGCTTTTATAATTTTTTAAAGATTCCTTAAAATAAATAACGATCTATGTTGAATTTTTAATTACACATTTAACCCTTTCGCATCGGTTGTCAGCATATGCCGTCATAAGATTCCCCAACTGTTGACATCGGTTGACATGATATATCGTTTTACTACTTTCTTAGAATAGTTTTTTATGCATCATCTGATAGCTAAAGGATACAAGAACCAATGTGATATATGAAAATAGACCAGATAAGTACATCTATGCTTCAAAAACTAGTTTTATAATTGACAGTATAATTTGTATTCAAACCGAGCTGTAATGAAAGGGTTAGAGCTCATTTTAAAAATAGTATTTCAACATCAATCAACTAGATAGTCAGATATCTTGAACAACATTGTGTAAATAAGTAATTTTATTTTTTATAAAAAAAAAGAAAAAAAATGGTAACTTCTTTGATTTTAAGGTTTTATGATGTATTAAATACAAGAATAATAGAACAAATAATTAAAAATCTAGTCTGTTAATATATTCATATATTTAAAAAATTCAATAAACAATTTCAGATTGAATTATATATAATAAAAATATATTTATAAGTTTTTTTTTTCTAACCGGCCAATTTCAAGGACAAGTGAACATGTATTTTTAGTTAAATTTTTATCAACTTCTATTTAGATGCATCAGTATCTTAAAATTATTACTTAAAAAAAAACACATCAAATAATTATTTTCTGGTGATAAAAACACATTTTTTAATAACTAAAATAAAATTGAAATAATTAACAGTTTTTTTTTGTATCTGATATTGACATTTTTATTTCCGTACAAAAGTCTTTAAATGGATACAATATAAATAAAAAATTCAAATGCAATATAAAATTGGACTTAAATGGCTTACTAAAGTTTATTTAATAGGTACCCAGTTCATTTCCTTATTGAAAATGGCCAGGTGTTTGGATGCCCTATAACAGTTTGCAAGAAATAAATGGAGCTCTTTCATAAATTAATTTGGATTCGTAGAGGAAATGTGTTTAAATTTGCTTTTAAAATGGATATTAAAAAAAAAGATGGTGTATGGCACGAAAACATTTTGTTAGATTATTTAACATTTCCATGAATTGTATATCCATGAATGGTTCGTATAGATACAGATACTCTGCAGCATCAAAAATGTTAAGAATCTCTTAATCAGATGGTTATAATTGACATTACTTAATTTTTATATGTGTAGTTTCACATATAAATTGTGTTCTAATTGTAATAATGTAATGCAGATACAATAAGTATTTTCAATAATTATGATTACCTTGATGAAGTTGCGACACTGATAAGTCAAATGTCCTGCATATCCACATTTCTTGCAGGCCGCTCTCGAGGAGTCTTTGCTCTGTGGCATGAGCCTCGCCAATGTCTCAGGGTCGGTTGACATTTTTGCAACTGAAATTACAGGATTATGATATGTTTAATAATAGTAAAACAAGTTCAATAGCAATATATAAATCTTTCTATTATTTTCATTCCAGAAACTTATCGTACGGCAACTACTACTACTAGGGACCTCAGCCACCAGGACGTAACATTATACAAACGACGATTCTATCGGATGTCTTATGGCCTGAAAAATCGGCAGCTTTCGTTTATGTATTCCTGCGATATTCGCTCTTTGTTTCTAGAATACTGTTACTAGTATATAGAGAACATTTCATTTGAAAGGTGATGGTTATAAGTTTTGTTTAAATTAAATGTAAACATTCTCCTTTCTGACAGTATATACTACATCAAAGTCAGTGTTAATGTTTTGAGAAGTCTTAAAAACCCCACGTATTGAAAATTAAAATATTTAACTGATTGTAAAGTATCAGTAATATTTCGGATATTGCTTGAATCAGGTTAAATCTCTGATAACAAAACTGTATATAGCATCACCTATTTGTATTGTAATTATTTAATACTTGGGATAAATTAATGTAAATACCTTATTTATTGATAATTGTTTTGATAAAGAAAGATTTGTTGTTTAAAAGCTAACCTAAAATAAACAGACGGCTAACGTTGTTATTCCATAGATTAAAATGTCAATGACGGAATGTGTTACCATATTAAAAAATACTATTACCCCAGCTATTTATTTTATTATTTCTATTTTTATCTTGGAATTGGAGTAAATATATACACAAAAGATTTTAAAAATATATAAATTATTACTTTTTTTATGTCATCCATAATAAAGTTTTGACAATATCAAAAAATACGATAATTTTTAAATTAAAAAAGTATTTTCTATTATTTCAAATTTGTATATTAAAAAAAAAAAAGAAAAACATTTACATAATTTTAGATTTTAAAAAGCTTAATTTTTTTAAAAGAATATTGCGATAGTTTAATTAAAAGAAATTCTTTGCAAATTACTTTTTAGAAACTTAAATAATATGTTATTCATTAGGTATATTTGGTATTATATCCTTTGAGACTTATAAATTCATTAAATAATTTCAAAATGTAGAATATTAATAACACAGTCATTATCAGTATCAGCAAATACGGATATTGTAGTCCATTTCATACAATATATAAAAAACAGTCTCGGCTTTGTCATTGTAAATAATATTAGTTTTTTGTCATCGCAGTTGGTAAACTTGTTTCCAGAACAAAGTGGTGGATCAGAGTAGTAGTGGAGCTGTCAATATTGAATTGGTAAGAATTTTATCATTTATTGACCTGTAAATATCACCTGGAACACTGCAAAGGTATCTGCCATGGATACACGATAATTATTTATCAATTTGCCGAACATTTTTCTTTCCGCCTAATACGTATCGCAATGTCAAACTTCACATCGCCATTTTCTCCGACTGTTCCGCTAATTCGTGTTGATAATACGTGCGAATATTCTTGAATTGATAAATTTTATTGCCGATCGGGTCCACTATTAACCGATGCTCCTTGATTTTCTGATCGCCAGACTGGTGATAATGCTGAACTAATGGTGACCGCCTTATGGTGACAGTTATTCGTAAAGTTATGGATGATCGCACTCCGTAAGTGAACCATATTAATGCACCTGTTTTCGGATGATTTTTAAACAATTAAGACTGCCGTAGACTTAAGTTTAACAACATAATGCATTATTAGCTATAGCGTATCCTTAAAGTACATTAATCTTGTTTTATTTCGCCTGAAATAATAAACTTAATACCTGGCATGTTTTGTCTTCAAATAAATGTCTGTGTTTTTGTGTGAAAATTCGTATTTTATTTAATTTATGTATCGATAAAATGCTTTATTATTATAATAGTGCTTGACATTAAATGCATGTTAGTTATTCGACTACTATTTTACATAATGTTGTCACCAGCATTTTGACGACATATTTTTTTTATATAAAAAATATCGAACTAACCTAGAAACATTATGGATTTCATTTTTTCCGCATACCTTATGTTTTATAAGTCTACATTTGTGTCATGATTATTACTTTCATTCATGTAACTACAATTCTCCTAATATATTAGGAGTCTTTTTCATGAAATGTTTGTATGAATCCAATAGAAAACATTCTTAGCTACATTTTAATTTTTTCTTACAACGTATTTTTTAATAGCTTATTTATAGATCACATACATAACCATTTAAATTGTGTTATTTTTATATTATAATTAAATATTTAGAATTATTTTACCAAATATATTACAAATGTGAGAAAAATAAAGCGTTACCATAAAACTAACCTAATATTTTTATAGACTTGTGAAAATTAATGAAAATATAATTGAATTCTACACTAAATGCATTGTGACATTATGAAATTTCGTGTGCATAATTTGACACGTATTTTTTCTATTGGCAGTTTGTATGGAAGCACGAAATTCTAACCTAGAAACAGTATGGATTTTGAATTTGTTGTTTTCGTAGTTCAATGGACGTTTTCAGATCGATTCCTGTTGTTTCATTGTTTTCCCTTTCCCGGCATTTCCCTTTAGGCATTGTGCTCGGCCTTTCGGCGAAATGTCATGGTGGCTTCAGAAAAGTGTGTCGGCTGACAAGTTAGTATGGATGACTCATTCCACAATTCTGTGCCTAGCGCACGGCCGCGACTGTCAAACTTTAATCATGACTAATTATTTTTTAGAATTGATTTTCATCGAGTGGCCGTGATTCGATCATCCGCGAGACTACAATTAAATGCTTTTAAAGACACGACAAATTACAAATAACGTTGAAATACGTGATTCCTAACATTTTAGCATTAAAATTTCGAATTTTTCGATTGATTGGTGGACCAATCCGATGGATTGGTTTGCAGCAACAGAATCTTGCATCTCGATCTCCACTCCTCTCGGTCCTCCGCAACCCTCTTCAGCTCAGCATAAGAACTACAACTCATGTCCTTGAATACTCCCATATACTTATAAATATAATAGGTTTTTTTTTCTACAATGTTTTAATAAATTAAAAAAAAAATTACTTACATTTAATTTTAGCATGAAATATTTATTAGCTATCAATTATTTTTTATGTGGTACTTTATCGTTTTTTGCAGTTATATCAAAGTTTTCTATATTACACTCATAAAATTAACGTCAATAAGCCGTAACGAATTTGATTTCTATCCGAAGAACATAATGTGAAACGTATTCATAGGTAAGTAGGGGGTTGCTTGCTTAAATCGCTTGTAACGATAACCTGTGAAATGCACACTGCACTCTTTTGCTCAGTCACGGATAGCGTACGAGCGACATTCATCAGAGGCATTGGTAAAACGATTAATGTAACTTTCCCATTTTTAAAATGAAAATTATTTTTAGACGCGAAAGGACAAATTAACATGGATGTAACAAATAAAATGTTTACAATTTACGCGTATGCGTCGCATGTATTGTGCAGTACTATATATATAATCGTGTCGGAAACAACAGGGTCAGATCCTGTCTGCCCAGAAGTGGGCGACGTCGATGGCGTTACTTCTGGCCATCATCAGGTCTTCCTGGGTGCAGCTATTCGGGCACAGCGCACACTCCAGAAGGTGTGACAGGGTCTGCTCCACGCCGCAGTCACATTCAGTCGGTCCGCTGTAAAACTGCCAGGCCCTCATTTGTGTCCTCGTCTTGCATACTCCGGTCCGAAGTCTGTTAAGGGACCTCCATATATTCCACCCTTGGTCATGTCCAGGGGCTAGGTCCTCTTTCGGGGCAATCCAAGTATTCCCCTCAGTTGCGCTTCTCCACATGTTCAGCCGCAGGGTGGCCTCAAGTATCTCCAGTTCCGTTGTCGACTGTAGGAAACTTCTTCTTGATTTGAGCCGTGTAGTTATCTTTTGGTACCCAAACATAGGGTGGAGTGCGTCGTGGGTTGCTTTGGTGAGTTCCCTCTTGGTAGTAACTTCTCGCCGTATGTTTGGTGGGGCAATGCCCGAGATTTGATATAGCTTTGATATTGGGGTAGGTTTTAGGCACCCCGTAACCACCCGGCACGTTTCATTCAGAGCAATATCCACTTTCTTGGTATGGGCAGACCTCGCCCATACTGGCGCAGCATACTCGCCAGCAGAGAAACAGAGAGCTAGAGCACTTGTGCGGATCAGGTTTGGTTGGGCTCCCCACTTCGTACCTGCCACTTTTCGGAGTAGGTTGTTTCTGCAGTACTATAAAGCATGATAAGTAAAATGTAGAAAAATCCAAGGATGCAAAGAGTGCCTCAGAAAAGAAAGAAATATATTGTTTCGAGCAGGTGGAAGATCTTAAAGGAATATAATATCCCAACCACCCAAATATGTTGAATGCATTCATAGTATTAGCTAAGGATACAGTAAATAGTAGGGGGAATTTGAAAGCACTGATTAGGGAGTGGCGTCTACAAGTGATGAATAATAAAATAGTCAAAAAATGCAAAGAGAGTAATGCATAAAATCATCTGCACTAAAACCTAAGAAGTTTTACTTCTAACGCGCGAGAGCCTCGTGTAGTCTTAAAATGTAAAATTCTAAAATGTATAACTATAGCTGAAATGTCTCATCACACTCGTTGAAGTGTATTTGATTCATAGCAAAAAAATCGTTTCTCTTTATTACAAAAATAAAAACACGTTTGAGATGTTAATTCATAAAAACATATTATATACTTGTAATCCATGTTACAGTTGAGAAGCCATGGGTGTTACGCTCTTTAGCGTGTTTTTTTGACTATGCAATACTTCTTACTGAATGGCTACTTGGTTTTTATACCATTAAAATATGTATCCACTCTGTTAAAGATACGAGTATGTTGCAACCATGTATGTTCACAATACGCAATGTACTGTTGCAGAACAAGCAGCACCTAGAGCAATTGGTCATTTGAAAACATGTAATGTAAGGTGACAGATATTTTTTAAATGTTCTTTCAAGTATATATTATCAGTAACGGCTTTAGACACTACGGCGCCCCACTAGGGCATTTTTTTCTGGCGCCCCATATGGTTATATTTAAAAAAAATCTACGCAAGATTGGTTGCCTTCGGCGCCCCTGGCTTATATGACGCCATGGGTCACAAGCCCACTTCGCCACCCCCTAAAACCGGCACTGTATATTATATTTGCAGAATTATAATACATTAGAACCCCGATTATCCTGAGTAATTGGGGGTGAAGGTAGTTCATTAATTGTCTCATGAAATACGTGTGTTTTAATGTCGTGTTATATTTATAACCTAATATCCTTGAATATAATGACATCTGTTAAAAATCAGTTTATTTAATTACTGGCAATTCAGTGCTAAGGGATGGGTGTGGAGATTTTATAGCCATAATATTGCTGCTATCAGTCCTTGTCTGTCTGCCGTCGGATGAAGCACTTTTCAAGAGTTTCCTATTTTCTCGGTTATGCGTACTATAAGTTATTTTAATTTTATGTAAATTGAATAATTTGATCAATGGCCGTACCATGCTGAAAAGCTTGGGTCTTGTAGGATCACTAAATGTACGCAACGTTAGAAGCAGATCGTACTTGGATAGGTGGCTTGCCTGGAAACATCTCGTACCGATGCTGGCTTACTTAACTTACGGTACTCCAGGCCTCAGGCCTTGGACTAACTATCTCATCTTCAAATTATGATTAACTACTAAACTCCGTCCAATATGACTCGGATACTACTTTATCTTTAAGTCTCTTTCATGTCAGGAATTATGTTTACTACACATATACTTAGCGAAGCTTTGGTTGCAGAGATGACTTGAAACGAACCACTATCTCACTCTGCGACTATAAACTCTACAATATGCTTAGCTACTATCGCATTATATAGGGAGCGGCAAAATATTTTGACGATTTTCGTCATTGTTTTGATTTAAAACCGTCAGCTTTTTTTGCTGCTCCCTGTACAATGTATTTTATTACTTCAAACAAATTTATTGTAGCACTCGGAAGAAGTTTTGTGTATATGTGCAACATCAAATACGCATCTAACCAATCTAGGTTATTTTGAACCGAGCATTCATCTAACTATATACAATATCCAATAATTCGTGTTAATTAAAGTAATTAGAAAGTGTTACAATGCTGTTCGTAAAATTATCATCATTAGACGTGAGCAACAACTAGTTCACTGGTACTCTAGGCATCATCGATATCCACTTTCAATTTTAGTCTTCACCAAACAGGTTCGGGCATCTCGCTCCCACCGTAGGTGCTGGATCCCAGACCATGACCGATCCCAACTAGTTTTTGCACAACTAGTCTCAGCTTCGCGACAACCGGTATAATGATTCCCCTCGCTGATGATGGCCAGCAGATAGTATTTGTTTATTGAGCCGCTGTAATTACTGTCATTGCCTACTAAACGGAGCGATGTATTTTTATTATTTGTAGGCGACATTATATCAAGCTGGTTTTACGCTGCTACTACCACGGATGAATCTACGCCAAACATGTATGATGATAGTCTAATACAAGATAAATTTTTTGACTACATAAAAGTACTCAATTCTTTGAGGCCTTGCTTATCACTGACAGTTGGTGCTGCATTCTCATTGGCTGCTAAATGACGCGATTTCTAACAAATAATTCAATAAATCTGTTGCAATAATCAAATAATGGCTTTAAAAAGTACCAAGTAACGAGTAAATATCGCAAAAAAGTAATAGTGCCGTCCAAAAAAATCACATATAAGCTAAATCGCGTAAAAAAACGTCAAAAAAGAACTGGGTGTACTTGAATATCCTGAGAAGTATCCAAAACTTATGTGAAATTTTGAATTTTTTGTAACTAAACTCCGTATGTGCCATCGTGAAGGTCATTTATCCTTTACATTCCATACATAACCCTATACGTCATCATCATCAGCCTGTGTCCGTCCACTGTTGAACGTAGGCCTCCCGCATGAGTCTCCATCCTCTTCGATCCTCCGGCCTTCCGCATCCACCCTATACGTACTGTAAAATAACTTCATGAATACATTTTTACTCTTCAATTTTTTAAAATTAAAACTGCGTTTTGTATAAAAATTACATTTTTTTTTTACTTAGAATTATATTTTGCTCTTTGTATAAAGTATTAAAAATATTATATTTGATTCTTAAGTTTTCCAGAGTGTCATGTTTTAAGCTTGTCCTAAATTTATACTAATTACATTTATTATCGAGCCTTATGTTTGCACACTGAGCAGTCTTCCCTCTGGGCGTAAATAAGATTAATCGTATTATTTAAACGATTTGTCAGATGATAATTGATGTTTAATAAAGTTTCGGAAACCTTATTATCCACCACTATTTACAAAGTCTCGCTCTAAAGTTTTTTTAAAGGAAAGTTGGGCGTTTTTTTATGTTTATCCAATACGGGTTTTAAGTACTCGGTGGTGTCCTTGAAATGGGGATACTTCTGAAAGAATTACGTTGTTTATTAATTAACAGTTTGAAATTATTAAAGCATTTATTTTCAGCTGCTTTTTTTTTACAATTAATTTATATCCGAACAAAATAATAAAACGATCTGTGCGTTCTACTTTATTTTTTGACAGGAAAATCCCTCTTTCAAGATTTATGTTTACTTAGTAAAATAAGCTACTACCTCTCGTTCCACCTTAGCGGTAAAATCAATTTGATTTGGGGATGTTAGTCATTTATAAAATCGGGTGTTCAAATAAACGTTGAAAGTTCTGGTTTTCTCGTAGACTTTATTATATTAAAAAATCATTAGCATCTGAACTCCTCGCTTAGCCCTTGAACTAACGCTTAAAGAAATAAAAACGTCTAGACATCTTAGACTTACCTATGCAACTTTTCATTTTCTTTTCGTGTAAAATTTACTGTCTACCTTTTCACAAAGACTATTTTTCAACTCCTTTCACATCCAGTATTGATTTTTATCCACACCTGAATATAATATTGAAAAATGTGGAGTTCGCTTTATGTGAAAAGGATCGTATTTGAATTCAACGTATAAATTTGTATGTAGAAAATTATGTTGTATTTAAGCTATATTTATTATTTTCGAAAACAGATCCATTTTAGAAATGCTTTACTTACATTTATTTAAGAATCTTCTAGTTTTAAATACAAGTACGTTAATTAAACAACAAACAAGTCGCAAATTGAGTTATTTCAGTCAGGTTTCACGACGTTCGTAATGCTTACATGTAAGTCCAATCCAAGTAAAAGTTGATCTAACCACGTTTCTTACCCACCGTCTAAAAGCGCTCCCGTCATTAACGAAACGTCTTGTTCACATAAATCTCAATTAAATGTTCGGGAGACCTTTTAATCAACCGAGTCTATTTTTTGTTCCGTTCGACTTTTTCGATCTCTTTGATTTTTTAAAATCTTTTATCAAATCATCACAATTTACTCGTATTTTCGCAGCAAAACTTTTTCACGTTATCAATTTGGAATGTCGATAAATCAAATGTCAAAACGTCAACACTGTTTTATCGTTATCCATCTGCTGCAGCTTTGCATCAATTTGCCATTCAATTCAAATATCGTTTTCCAGTGCAAACAGTTTTTTCATTCATCATTTCAAATGTATGTTTTCATCCGGAATTAATAAATGTATCAAATTGACTGATGAGCAGTAAAGCGTTTTTATAGTTAATTCGTTAAACGATTTTCCGATACTCGCCATTAATTCGCGTAATATAGTTTGCGTATAACTAAGAGATTATTGTTATATATTTGTACCTGAATTCATAGGAGAAAAAATACCAAGATGTTCAGTTACATATTTCCTAAAACAGCAATGGTATTGTTTTTTATCGCCACTCTTAGGATATCATAATGATTAGATCAATACGTAAATAATATTAAGCATGGTTCAAGATTAAAAACATAAAAAAGGAAGACAAAAAAAAATATTAAGCAACTCATTTATGTTGAAAAAATATCTTCGTACATTTTTTGTAAAATGTCAAATTTAGGTACTCGTATACTGAAAAGTAATGGATTTTTTTCGATTCATATTATTAAAGGACAAAAAATAACACATTTTGCTCGAAGCGACACTAATTTCCTATTTCATAACATTTCATAAGACCTTGTCGTACACATCTGCCGTTCTCATCAAAACTACATTTTCTTTCTTTTCGGTAGCCGAAAATTTTATTAAAAAGGTACAAATGCACCGAGGCGAGCGTAGAACGTGCGCTCAAAAGTGAAATGAAAAATAACCAACGCTATTGAGTCGTAACTTTTTCAGATTTTTACAATGAATCGCATGTGGAGAGCAACCGATGCTTGTACTTTCGGTATGCGTAATCCATTAAGTTTTATTTATATAACAGCTGTTTCGATCTCTACATGGAATGTAATTGAACGCAGCACTTAACTGAACCGTAGACGATAAATGCCAGAGGATGTTTATCTATGATAGAGTAGTGCTTAAAAACATACAATAATATAATTAATATTCTTGATTGACATTTTCACTACGATGTAATTGCAGACTACACCTATTCAATGTATAGTAAATTTTTCAGAAGAATGTGTTTATCTGCGACCATGCTTTATTTGGAAGTATTGTTATTATTATGTTTTTTTTTTATTCTTGTTCATGTCGACAGCCGACAAACTCGTCTTACACTTGCCGAACATCCATACACGGTTAATATATGTCGACCAGAACAGCTTCAAAGTTCCTTCCTAAATGCCACCGGTAAGCTATGGAATGCTCTTCCAGCGTCTGTGTTTCCTCCTTCCTACAATCTGGATCTCTTCAAGAAACATAAATATACACTTGCAATCTCCCCAACCCACACACAAACACGAACACAACACACGTTTCCCGCATGCAGCGTCCAGCCTCCCTGGCTGAGCGTCGCAGAGTGCAGTGGTCTTGACCGGTTGTGATCTCCTGCATGCGTTTACATAAAAAAAATATGTAATATTGATACTTTTTTAGAAGACAATTTACATCTTCAATTACATATATGAACATCCTAAACTTAGACCCAGAACTCTTTCTATTTGGATAGTATTTTTAAGTGAGTTGATTTTTAGGAACGCCTGATAGTATCTATCTGCCTTTGAAAAGCATTGCCTTAAATATATGCTGTAAAGAGCGTATCAAAGTGGCGTTACGAAATAAAATATTTATATACCTAGAGAGTAATCTAACATTTTGAGTAAGTTCATAAGAATTTACGGTCGTTACCGGCGGATGATTCATCGGTATACGGCGAGGCTGGGCGTATAAAATGATTCAACTGAAGAATTTTGATACGTTTTCGGTACCACGTAATCAGGGGCGAGTGTTTGCTGAGATCGTAAAATTTTCACTGCAGCCTCCTTCTGCCTCCCTGATCAGCACTGCACGAGGAGGTTCATCCGTCCCTTGCATACAAATGCCATTTCAACCCTTCGGTATTTTTTCCTTGCGCAGTTGCGTATTGATCCACATTGTCTCGGCTTTAGTAAACAAATGTATCAAGATCCACTTTTAGTGTATTATAAAAAACAAATCAAAACAATATTCTAGACCTCATTACTTAGTTAAACAGGTAAATGCAATCACCTCAGATGTGCGTCCACGAATATTGTTTTTTGGGCAGATTGATATATTTTTGCTTACATGTAAATATATCTATATACGTACTCGTAATTATCGTTAATTTAGTTTTTTTTCAACTAAGTAACTGTATATTTATTACAATAAAATGCTTATAAATTCACATAATACATAAAACATATTTAAAGTTCTAACAAGGCTTAGGAGAATTTTCTTGACCCTTTCGCATCGGTAGCCGATATATGACGTCTAAGATTCCTCTACTTTTGACATCGGTAGCCGTGATAAATCGTTTTGCTACATTCTTAGAATAGTTTTTTATGCATTATTTGATAGCTAAAGGATACAAGAACCAATGTGACATATGAAAATAGACCAGATAAGTACATTTATGCTTCAAATACTAGTTTTATAACTGACAGTTTAATTTGTATTCCACCGAGCCGTAATGAAAGGGTTAACTGTCCCAATGATCATGCTATAATTTATCAAGTATATGCTCCTCAATAAAAGTGATGAGATGCACGAGACTCCCAACGAAGAATGCGTTTTTTATCTCATGTCTCATCATCAGTTAATCTACCGGAGTATGGATGACCTAGATCTAGATATGACCCTGCTTTCTTCCACTTTGCAGATCAAAGTGTTCACTGGGTCAGATCAGTTGAAATAAATATGCATTTTTATTTATTTATTCGTACAATGATGACACCCATTGTTAGGAATAGAATGAATCCACAATACAGATGTTCGGCTAACAGATGAGGTAATCGGCATAAAAATAAACGCCGATATGTGTGTCATTCCGTGAAACTTATGAATATCATATTATTCTTCTTCAAAGCGTATCGCTAGGTGAGGCCAATGACATTTGCATTTTAAACGTCCGAGAAAAACCAATAATATTGTGTTTCTCGTTTCATAATATTTTTAGAACGTGTCCAATTTGAAAACAGATCGATGACTTGAAATAAGTAAACTTATAAAAACATTTGGATAAGAATAAAGTGTTATTCAATTCAAGAATTTTACTACAGAAGCTTCTTGTTCATCTTCTAATTATGTAATTTAATTTGAGTTAAGTACATTTAAAATAACATGAAAACTTTTTATACTGACGATAAGGGCCTTTTAAGCTAGTGTATTGAGTAATAGTGACTATTTTTTACACAATATTTAATATTTATTGTAATAAATATTTATTTATTTACCTTGTTTTTACATGGATCACGTAAGATAAGTTCTCTGCTTAGGAGACTGCCGTTTCGACTGACTCGTAGCCTTTCTGAATCTATCACTTGTTAAGATATAACTAAACAAGCGAAAGTTAAAAGATAAAGTTATCTCTTAACAAGTGATGGAGGCTACGAGTAAGTTGAAACTGCAGTCTCCTAAACAGAGGACTTATCTTTCGTGATCCATGTAAAATCAAGGTAAATAAATAAATATTTATTATTTATAATGGATCTCAAAATGAATGCTGAAAACATTGAAAAAAAAAATCAAATGTCGATCTTATTAAATTATACCTGTGGACAAGTACACATTAATTTATTTGATGAATAAAGAGTATTTTAAATATGTACTCCTATAGTAAATATTTACAATGCCAATACACAACAAGTAAATAAGCGGCCCTTCCCTAATACCATGAATGTATTATGCGATGCCAAAATAATGAAAAAGCGAGCATTATTAAAAACGTACGTATATAACGCATTGCCTATAAGTGATTTTTTCGAATAAATTACCTTTAAAGCAAAACTCTATCAAACAACGAAATAAAAGATAATTATTTCGTTAATCCTTTGAACGCGGCGTAATTTTGATAGATTTTTTATTCGATTTTAGGGCAAATTATATAGACTAATATATTTTCTACTTAACAGATTTATCAGATATTGCTTATATTTTTTGAGTAGTATCCATTTTTTTTATTATTTTCAGTTATATGCTTTAGATAATTTGAACACTACAACATTAGAATAAAGCTGTATGTAATATGAGGCTACAAATTTCATGTAAAACTCATGACCGCTATAGACGTCATACGCAGTGAAAGGGTTTTAAAAGCTATCATTCGTCATGGTTATTGATAACGGCTTACATCACCTCGGATATCTTATCAGTGATAAGAAACCTTATCAGCACGTTCAGTGCTTCTGAGGAAGGGCTATTTTGGAAAGTGGGTGTATCCCTCACAACTAATGTATCACACCCTTTTAAGGGTCGACCGCAAAACGTGGGTTTAACATTTATGCGGGTATATTTTTTGTCGGATGCCTAATTGACAATCCATTTGTAAATTCGAGGCACACCCTAAAATAGAGAAAAAAATGTGAGTACTTTGATAAAAAGACGCTGCTTATCTAAATTTTGTGCATGGTTATTTTATTTTTAGGTCAATACATATTTTGTTTTTGTCCATTTTTGAAATATTTTAATTACTATATGCTCTTGTGTACTGAAATATACTCGTAGCTAGATAAAGCTTGCTAGTATTTTTTTCATATAAATTACTTTAATTATCTTTAGTGGAACAAATGACAAAAAAACTAATATAAGAAAAACATGACACGTAGATTCATGTTTATGCATTTTGCAAAAAGTATTAAAAGTTCAGGATTAGAATGATAAAATATCATTATAGACTCTAAGCTATGGACGACGGGTTCGCCAATGCTAAATTCTCAAAAATAAATATCTTACGGTAGGTATTTAAGTTTTAATTATAATTATATTAGGCAAAAATATTTCAATACTCGTAAATGCAAATACCAGATAAAATATTTAATAATTTTATATTACTAATTTATTATTCGAATTTTCATTTTATAAACCATTCGATTTTCTGCCCCTTCGTAACTCGGCACTCTAATAGTACGCCCATCAGATGCAAATGAGCCAAATAAAAAATCATCATTTATTGTAGGTGTCATCAAGGCGCTTGATGACATGATGTTTCTTTCTAAATGCTAATTTACTTTAGAAGATGCATTATTATATTTAAGCCAAATATGTACATTGATGTATTATTCAAGGCTTTCAAAGACGTATAAAATTAGTTATATTTTTAGCATTTACTCTGAAATCCATTTCATGTATTAAACAGTGTTCAAGGCTATCCTTTTTATTCCCTTATCACAGATAAACGCTATTCAGTTTGAGTGACTGGACTTAAAAAAATTATTGAAAAGATTAAACATATTAACATATTTAATACTGATAAAATAAATTATTTCCTTCGATATTTAAACTCGTCGTTCATGCGTGCCTTTTTTGTTAATTTCATTACATGTTAATTTTAATGATTATTAAATTTTCACCCTGCATCCCCTACCGGTCACTTGTAAGAACTACGCAGGGCGGATTGGATGCTCGGAAAGTTTGCTTTTTCGCCGCCAGGACATCGCGGCGCTAGTCGGCGTCGCGACGTCGAGTCTCGCAGGGGGCGTCCACCAGAACCGTCAGTAGGGGTTGCGAACTGAGGGGAGAAGGTCGTCGATCCTCGCTCCGTCCGCAATAATTCAAAGCCACGCGTCTCTTTGTTACGAACCGCACTTAAAAAAATACTACCACATCTCGCGTGATCGATAAGTAATAAAAAATAAAGCATTCACACAAACGCAATTAAAAAATATTTTAATTTATTTGATTACGTTGCAGATTTTTGCGTGTTTTTTTTTGCGTTCCTAACCTCAAATTATTACTTTTCGTGTGACGTCGCGTGCATGTAGCCTCGTATATGTATTATATTTAATGTGTTTTTTACGACATCAATATTTTCATTGCGGAATTTTCATATTTTATCATATAAAAAGTGTGTTCAAATTCTATTCAATGTTTATTAATGTCATTTTGTAACACGACGACCAAAATTTAAAACTTAATTTTTTTCTAAATATTTATTTTTTAACAAACACAGTATCATCTAATTATATATTTTCCTTGATTAATAGCTCAAAGCAATTATAATTATTATTCAATATCACTGATTATCAGTTTGTACGGAATATAGTACAACTAGATAATATTGTTTTTTATTTGAAAATAGATAAGAGGTACGACTTATCACATGTTACAAAATACAAGTATCATTGTCAATCTAAGATTATTTCTTTACATACCTTCACTATTCCAGTATGTAAGAAACACTCCGTCAAGACACACTATAAGTTTTTTTGTATAATTTAACAAATACAAATTTTAATTTTAAATTAATTTTAATTATAAAATTAATAAATTAAAAATATTTAGTTTTGATTCACAATTTATTTTAAATGATGACATGTTTCGGCCTCCCTGGAGACCATCTTCAATAATGGAATAAATAGAAATTTCATAAAATGTATACAATAACACTTAATGATATATTCTGTTCACTTTCAGTTGTAAAAATATATTTTAGTATCAGCTAAATTTGGTACTTTCAGCGAGGAAAGTTTAAAGTGTAGTTTTACTGTGAAGTTTCTCAGTGCTTAGTGCTGTATATTTAGTGTTGAAAATCGCTCGTCTTCTTCGCCGCGAGGTTGTAGTATGCTCTGGAAGGGAAGTAACTCTGCATTGCTGGATTAATATCAGTTGACGTAATAATGTCAAAAACCCTCAACGCCTACAGAATGTAAGTAAACTGAACGAAAATGTTGCCAGCTTGAAATATTTGCATCGCCATTCTATTCAACGCGAGCTTGTTTGCATTCTAAAATATAGGGAGCGGCAAAAAAGCTGACGGTTTGATTAGTAAACAAGCAATCAAACCGTCAGATTTTTTTAACGCTCCCTGTATATACACTTTTTTAACACACTTTAAACAACTCATTTTTAGAAATAACACCGCGGCTTCCAAATTTTTTAATAGTAGTGATTGTTTTGTTGTATCAGTATCCAGTGTGCGGTGTGGTCGAAACCGCGGAGTCATTTATGTGATTTTAACAGTTGCTCAACGTGATCGTAAAACAAGTAAAATATCATTTTTTAAATATTTTTTAAATGGATCACAGAACGAATGTTAAAATTATTGATATTATTTGCAATAATTTCCTTCACGATTTTATCAATGTGGAGCTTATAATTCTCCGCTGAAAGTCTACTATAATATAATCCGTTGCCTGTGAGTTGTGCCGTGTGCGTTGATTTGTTTTTCTCTGTTAATTTCGATCATTATTCTAGAAGTCATTATCAGAGTGTAGGTGTATGATGATGGCTCTTTATTTTAGATGACTCCTTCAACTGTGATTGAAATGTCGAAAAAAAAATCAATTCGTGCACATAACAGCTTAACCCCAAATGTTTGAATGATAAAGTTTGCAGTTTTTATTTTGAATATATGTAATTGTAATATATATTGATCTTTTTGATATGCTAGATTTTATTTTGTATCTGCTTTGACAAGCTTGACACAGAGTTCGTAGTAGTAGCCATAATACATTCAACAGCTGTCGTTGGTTGTGCTAACTCTACTTATTGTCTTTGTTTTAATTGCTGATATTCTAGTATACTCATATTATTACGTATCCTGAAATCTGAATAATGTTTAAAAATAATAATGAAAAGACTTTAAAATCGGTATGTAGGGGTCACTAGATAAAACCACGTAAAAACAACGAGTTTTTCAGTTACCTCTTATATGATTAATAATCATCAATTTTTAATGCATAATTCTCTCTTTTTTTTTATCAAAATGCATTAATATATGCTGGGAAATTTACGAAGAAGTTTCATTTTATATTTTGGCTTTTGGGCTTAGCCGTGTGTGGCGAACTTCCTTCAACCAATACTTCGACCGGCATTGCAGGGGTTTTCTTCAGGATTGATGATTTATTTAGTTTTGAGTTGGTTTATTCAGATTATATTTAAAAAAATGATAATTCGCCAGACACGGCTAAACCCAAAAGCCAAAATATCAAATCTGGCCGTGAAAACCTAAGAAGTTATTTAAGTTTCATTTTAATACCGATTTAAATTATGTTGAAAATTTAAAATTAATTTTACTATATAAAACCTTGTTATTTAAAGGATGTCAATGTTATTAAACCGAAATTCATACATCTAATACCATAAGAAATTTGCTTTGATTGATTGACGTTTTTAAGAAGTGTCTACATTACAAGTGTTTATATACGTGGTTCACGTTTTTTCATTGAATATATATTTTTACATTTTTATACGAAATCTTTAAACGAAGAGGGCGCCCTAGACGGGAGTATTTACAGCAAGTATTCGAGGACATGAATTGTAGCGCTTATGCTGAGCTGAAAAGGGTTGCGGAAGACCGAGAGGAATGGAGATCGAGATGCAAGATTCTGTTGCTGCAAACCAATCCACCGGATTGATACTACGAAGAAGACGAAATCTTAATTGTACGGTTCATTAACCTAAATGAACTCCAATTAATTTTGAATGAAAATTTAAGAATTCGCACCGTAAAAGAAGTAATAAAATATTATTTAATATGAAAGTACACGCCAAGGAATTTTATTTAAGATACTGGCAGTAATGCCGAGCACGCTCGCGAATAATTTGAATAACTCCCTTTTTATGAACGGTCAAGGTTCATTAAACCGTAATTTATTTTATTTGAATTGATAATTTTAAGGGGTATATAATACGAAGAATAATTATTTTATAGGTCTGTTGAGGAGCTCCGAGGGCACCGAAATGTATAGGGATTAGTAAAAATGATAAAAGGAAACGGTCCATTAATTCCTTTCTAGAAAGCAGAATGCTATAAAGAGATTAAAGGACAATGGTGAAGGCACTTCGGGACCTTTCTAGGGCTTAGTATTGGGTTTAGCTCAAATAATAAGGATTAAGCTTACGATATTGAAAAATATCAAAAGTGTAATATCTCTCCATTATATTATTATCCATACATATTCAATTCCACATTTGCGAATTTAGATTTTTTTCATGCGGGTGTTTTAGCTGCGATTAGATTTCAATTTCATTACGAGGTAGCAAATTGTTTTTGTTTTATCACAAAGATATGTCTCATAAGCTGTATTACATTTTTCATTTGTTTTATTATATGTTTTTTTATTTAATAAACTTTTTTTCGTTCTCTCTTTATAGAAAAGTCTTTTGTGTGCTTTTATAATTTAATGTTTGTTTTTTACGACGTCATGAAGTCCACAACCCCTTTACTTAAGGGAGAACGACTTCACGTCGCCGGGATTGTCATCGGATCCCGTGGTGGCAGAATAAGGAGCAGATGAACAAGACACAAACTTTTTCAAAAGCTCATATTTTTACGATAAACGTTCATACGAACGTTGAATACAACCAGTTGAGTTCATGCGCCCGTATTTACATTCTTAAATAATTCAAAGATTGCGCCAGATTATATGCAATGAGCTTTACACTAGTAATGCATAAATATAATATTGCTGGCGCAGAACTCTATGTATTCGATAAAATTAGTATAATCCCTGACTATTTAAGTACATTACTACAATAGAATACAGACTCCTATAAATGTTATAATACATAACATCATTGAAAGCTTAGCTACAATTATGATGTAAATCTTACGCAAATATGAAAAATAAACAGGTAGGTTACACGGTAAACCTTTATATGCTAGATATAACGCTGAATCGTCGTAAGTTTTAATATTTTATATCTATATTTGATAAAAAGTCCACTGATTCTTCGTCGGTCCTCGTTGGTGTGCTGAATACAGTGAGAGACCTGTCGCCCTCTAGGCGCTAGCTTTTAGCTCGAGCTTCCCGGAGCGTGACTCACGTGAAGGCTTCACAACTATACACTCTACTTCTAGCTAGATCACTTTTATAACCCAATCGTGTCCGGGCAACCTTGTTTTCGCCATTTATTTTATTAACCCATCATTAGTTTACTACCTCTCGTGATAAAATCAGCTGTAATAATGCAATATTATATATGTTTAATCTATATTCTTACAATGTTTAGGTTATCAAAGAGTATAACAATATACGAGTAAGATTTTTTTGAGACACAAATTTTGTATTTTATAATATGAAAAGTGGGACTGAATATCAACATGCAAGACACTCTAAAAACAATTATTTGTCTGTTTAAAATTTGTGATGTATTTTTTTTGCGTTCAAAATTAGATTGCCAAAAATGCAATAAAATGTAATTGTTTTTATTATGTAGAGATTCTAATAAATATTGCTAGATCTTTCACGTGATATCGAATTGCGACTTGAAGATATTTTTTCGTTAATTATTATTCAAGGCGGTATTTACTTGCAAGCTTCGATATCTTAACCCTTTCATTACGGCTCGGTTTGAATACAAATTATACTGTCAATTATAAAACTAGTATTTGAAGCATAAATGTACTTATCTGGTCTATTTTCATATATCACATTGGATCTTGTATCCTTAAGCTATCAGATGATGCATAAAAAACTATTCTAAGAAAGTAGCAAAACGATATATCACGTCAGCCGATGTCAACGGTCGGGGAATCTTATGACGGCATATGCCCGACAACCGATGCGGAAGGGTTAAGAAATAATTCAGGAACTGAAAAATATACTCATAATATATTAAACCATGTATTAATGATAAAAATAATTATAACGTATGTTGTATACTCTGCCTATTCATAGATTTCAACAAAATCTACCCACAATTTTTAATTAATATTGTATCGCCTAAAATAATTTACTAGTGTTTTCAGTTTCAAAATAATTCGTGTAAAAGGTTAAAACAACAATAGTTAAACGTGTTGTTTATTTTACCTAAATCGAATTATGAAAATTGAAAAAGTTAATAACATTACTTTAGACATCTAATTATTATTTATAAAAAAAATGTATGTCACTTTATAATGTGATGTGATTACAAAACGGGTTGGTTTTATACAATTTCGATACATTTAGATTGTGATTTTAAAAATAAGTTTATGTATGTTATATGTAAATTTATATAACATTGTGTATGCAGGCAACTAAATTATATTCTGGTTCGGTAAAGGTTAGACAAAGCTTATATTTCATAGGTTAGTGAACAGAGCTTTCCATCAGTCGCGCATTATTTATTTACATAATATGAAAGCTGCCACTTCCACACGGCGCTACTAAGAATAATCGCTTAAAGATTAGAAAAAGTCTTCAGCAGAATGTATTATGAGTTAAAGGCTGTTGTTACCCTCAGCCCTCCCACTCCCTAACTGAAAACTACTGAGAGGCGGTTCATAAATCATTCACCGACATATGGCAACACCGAGAGCCTCCCGGGAAATCCTCTCCGCCACTCTGGCAACACTGACGATCGCCATTTACAAGATTTGGCGCCTCCGTTTTATTGTTGAACATTCGTCTTAAACTAAAGCCGCGAACATTATTCAACTGGAAACACTTTGATTTACGAAACGTTACACAATATTGGTTGTAATCTGATTTAGTCACTTTTCATTCTTCCTACAGTTTAGTGTCACCTAAGGAAGATATAAATGTTACAGTTTAATTATTATATTCCATATGGATATTTTTTAAATTATTTATTAGAATATTATTTTATTATTTCAATATTCTAATCTACTTTTATAGATCATTGACTATATTACAATATTATAAGCAATTAAAAATACATATACTATGTATAGTATATGTATATTTAATTGCTTATTATATTCCAGTTTCATATATGTTTATTGTAGCATAGTTTTATAAACTTTTGTAATTATTAACGTAATTAGTTATCATATTATTGTTTTTCTGTTGATTAAATTTGCAATTATCATAACCTACTCCACAGTCGTCAGGACCATTACGTGACTCCTTTACAATTGTTATACGTTTTTAAAAACAGCTCTTTATTAGTTTTTTGTAATAAGTTATGTGGTTTGAGAGTAAATTTAAATATTAATTCTGTAATACAAAATAAACCGTTTTGTTTTAAATTGATTGTTTTCAGGTTTCAGGCGATCGGAAAATAATTATTTCGATTCATTAGTTTCACTAAAATCAGTGGATTTACATTTTAGAAACTCTAGAGAAAAATAGGAACGCTTAATTAACGTAGTTTACTGCTTGGATTGGCTGAGTGGTTCTGACATTTTATTGGGATGTAGGCTCCAAGCAGTTCACATAAACCCCATGGGGTTCGGGTCAGATAAGGGTATAAATACACTGTATTTATCTTGTCTAAGTATACACACAAGTTTACGTGCTTAAAACAAACACGCAGTCTCTTTTCTGTTGTATAAATATATTTTTTACGGATAGGCTTATGGGTTTTACACCAAGCGAACTCAGAATTATTTATTTATTTAAGACTACTGGATCTTTAATGGGGATTCGATTCTATGTGAAATACAAATTCAGCGTCAATTGAGATAAGCCTTGGTGACATCCACGACAAAGCTTGAATGTGTAATGATGGTAATTTATTATATTTTTGTGATTATGGACTTTCTATTATGTCCTAATACATAATATATATAATTGACAACAAAATTATTCTTTGCAAGTGGCAGTTTTTATGGAAAGAAAAGTTCAAATATGTTTTCATTAAGGAATATTTTTAAGCATGCAATATATTTTTTTAACATAATAATTAGACTCTAATGTGCGTCAAGTTGGAGTATATTATTTAAGGGTTTAGGCCACGTATCGGCAAGGGATGGAGAGCCTAGTATAATACATTGTATTATATACAATGCATGGTACTGTTTTTATATCTCTTGCTGAATGCTTTTATAGCTTGCTATTTTCACAGCAAGACTTATGATAAAATTTTGCTAATAATATATAAGATGATAATATAATCATTTTTACGGTCTAAATATGAATAGTTAGTGTTATTAAAATAATGTTTTTTCATGTTTTTATCTTTTACTTTGAGATTACATTTTAAATAATTATATTATACCTTGTTTTAACGTTGATTAATGTTTCTCAAAGTGATTCATGTAAATGTTACACACAGTAAAAATATCATTATCTATTTAATATACACATTGAAATATTGATTTTCTTTACTAGTGAAATGTGAATTTGACTTTGGGATTAATTTAAAACAATTTTATTACGGTTTCCGGTTTACTGCTGGCCGTTGTAACATAATATAAATTTATTCGCTGAAAGGAAAGTTCGCACTGTAATAAAATTTTATTGAATAAAAGTTTTTCCGCGTCTGGAGTAACAATATTATTGTTTTCGCTTCGTTTAGTACCGAGTCATTTTATCACTCCATTCAACCCAAAGATTAGATATCCCGTAATTCTTCGACTTCTACATGAATACTATAGTACAAAGCAGATGAAAAACATACATACACTCGCCGAACACATATTAAATTTAGGACATTGCTCTGAGGATGGAATAACAACAGCGGGCTGTTTTTCTATCCATTGAATTATTGTAATGGTGTATGTAAGTAATTCTATGACACCCCTGAGCTGGGCTTACTAAATGTTTTTGGGCTATAAACTTTAGGGTCAAGAGACTCCTGTAACTTTATTAGAACACTTCTTTGAAAATAGGTACTGAGAAGCTAGATGATATTGCTTGTAAATGAAAATTGTAATTCGCTTTCTTTAAATGACATTGAAAAAAAAAATATGTCTAGAAAGCTTCACTGACAATCCGATAAAGAAGAAAGTGATAAATAAATGTAAATAATTGTTCATAAATTATCCAAGGGACATTCATAAATAGTTGTATATAACATAATAAAAATATTACGTTTTATAATCAAACAAATAAATAAGTATTGTAAAAATTCATGCTGGATTAGACAAATGTTTATTTACCTACATGTTATCGTAATGTGGCCGAGACCTGGGTCGGTACACTAAATAAATAGATTGTCGGTAAAAATCATAAATGTTAGCTGAGAAAAAAACCTTTCTGCATTTTTTTTTTCATGTTTCCATTCATACAAGGTATACTTATATCCCTAATACAATAATTGTGGATCCTAAAATTTAATATTGTATGCAATACCGATTTTATATATAAAGTATTTAATAAATATTTCAAAGAGTTTACTTATAATACTATAAAAGGTTTTGAAATGTCTATGAATTATTTTTATTAGGAACTTATATTGCGGGTATTTAGTGATAATATTTTCCCCGTTAAATTATATTTCTATCTCAAACATGTTAACTTATCAATATCATAAAGTTTCGTGTATTTACTGGATATGACATTTTTTTATCAATACATACTACTAAAGTATTGAATTATTTATCTTTAGGCTCTATTTTATGAGAACCATAGATATAAACTCCACCGACGTTTCATACCAGCTATAAACGAGAAGACACACGATGTATTCAATTACCTTATCCTTCAATGTTTATTGTGTGATCTTATTTATGTGTTTTTTATTTTATTGATGTGTGAAAAGTTAATAAAAAAATGTTTTTCTACATTTTTGTAAGCATTTTAATAAAGATATGAGTATCTAAACATTATAATAATACCAGTGTATAGTTAAGGTAATAAGTTTTATTGATAATACAAAGTATGAGAGGCTGTTATATTTGCGCTTTATAACCAGAAAATTGTTTAGTATTTCATATTCAAAGCAGAGTAGACGACACTAAGTCGCTCTTAGTATTACTTTACAATCTGATATTTTATACATTTGTGCTTTATTTAATGTATTGTATGTTATTGTAACTACATGAAGATTAGTGCATGTAGTTATTTAACATGGTCATTCAACATTGTATAAATATATATTATAGTTATTTTTATCTTGTGTTATTACCAAATTCATTTAATTGACGACGTAATCGGCCATTAAATGTGGCATAATCATCGAAGTTTTGCCGTAATGGCTGTGGTCGATAAACCGACCATTATCATTAAGGGCCGCCTTTGGCCTTCGAAGGGTTAAGGGCACAGTATCTCTTCTGGCATTTAAGATTATTATTTCTTGCGACGCTCCACAGGTCTTCCCTTCAGGCTCCAGCCCTTGGCCCAGTTCCTCCATTCCTGACCCAGCCCACAGATCTCCGGCCCTGCCGCCTCCCGGGTTCGCAACTGCGCCATTCTTCCCACAAACGTACCCCGCTGATGCCCTGCCCCAATTTTTGGCAAAAATAAGCCACAAATTGACCTGCTCAGCATCGCAAATAAAGAATAGCGTATGACCGTATCAAATACGATGAAGCCGTTTTTAAGTGCCACCAATTATATTAGATTATATTATTATAACAGCTAACAAAAATATCCATTCTTCATTTTTGAGCTTGTAACAAATTCTTGCATATCCACTCCATAGTTTGACTATATGGTCCCCACATATTACCGCATCACAATATTGTCAATTGCAATAATTCTTATCTCAACTGCACCCGGAGTACCGACGAGTACATACTTTAATGTTTGTTACAGTTATCCAGGTTATTTATATTTGATTTAATGTTTATTATTGGCGTTTTTCAATCATCATTTTCAAAGTGATGTGATAATTATCATGACCCTTCCGAAATCTGGTTCTAAAGATCGGTTCAACCCAAAGCTTTGAGCAGAAATGCCTATTGTAAATTGTCCCCAGAGACCTCTGTATGTCACTCATCGATTCTTCCAAATTACATAATTTTCAATAAATTACGCCGATTGAATTCTGTACGCAGTAGTCCTTCTGGCCAACGAGAGAGTAAATTTTCATTTTGAATAATTAATTTGAACCTTTTTAATAGTTGACTTTCTATCATACCCACTTCCAAGATTTTGAATATGGCCACCACAATAATAACACAAGAGACCTAAATCAAGGGCGAATTAAGTTTATTATTAACCCTCCAGATACGAGCGTGACTTTATGGTAACATTGAACACTATTGTCTATTTATCCCTACTCCGGTCCCTTTTCTACCTGTTCATTATATCTTTCGCTCAGTTTCGGTTAAGAAGTGTCTCTACCACAGTTATTCTGCAGCCGCGGCAACGGAAACAGTTACCAAGTACCCTTGTGAGTTATTTTATTTCGGGTTGAATTTTTTTTCTACAAAATGCATACTTCAAAAGAGTAAATACAATTTTCAATATTTTAGAAATGATATCATCAATATGTTGATCTAAGAAGGTAATATCATAAATATTTTTTAATATTTTCGGTGTAGATGTATTTCAACCCCAAAGGCAAGCCAAGGTTAGAATCCATTGAAAAAACAAAATAAAGATTAATGTTTTATACAAAATAAGTTGTCAATATTAAAGAATATTGTAACCATACAGTCACAAAGCTTTTCTACAAGAAGGCATCGTGTATTTTTTTTAAAATTATTTTTGCTAGATGAAGAAGACTACATGCTGATAAAATATAGCTTAAAACTTTAGTTTTTATCAAAAAAAAATCTTTCGTCTCTGGAGGGTTAATAAACACAGTTTTTCGTAGCAAATACTTCACAGAGTCCTAGGCAGGCGTTCATAATAAACGCCATAAATTTCGCATTATAATACATGTTACTCTAGATCAGTTTACTCATTAAATCAATCTTATAAAACTTAGCTTGTTTTCTTATTATTTCATACGTTCACTATAAATAACAAAAAAAGTATTTTTCCACGGCCAATATAATTTGACGTCTCTCTCAATTAACCCTTAATTAGTCGCACCAAGAAAAATTACACAACTGCTCGCATGGGGTCGCAGGTGACCCCGAATTGTGTGATTTTTTATTATTGTTTATGAAATATATAAGTTAATAAAACTTGTTTATTATTAAAGTGCTTTAATAATACTACTATATTTAAAAGAAATAACAATAACTTAATATCTAATTAAACAAATACAAGCTAAATTAAGAGAATTTCGGGAAGCGGCAAGTGCTTAATTTTTGAATTCGAGGTTTTTTTAACCCATGCGACTAATTAAAGGTTAAGTAAGTATTTACTCGTGTTTGGATGGATATGCCTCGAATCCACCCGTTCTACGCTTTTACCATCGACCGAGATCTTGATTAGTGTCGCCCGTCCGACGGACGGCACTTAAAAGCAGCCTCGTTCTCGCTTCTCTGCTCCAATTTTTGCGACAAATAACCCACTACGTTATATGCGCCCGTGTGGAAAATGTACCTCTGCCGTACGGAGCATAAATTTTCCATTTCATTGTATAGTTGAAGGCCTTTAACTTTGTCAAAATTTTATATGTGCAAACATATTATCAATTTATTATAAGTAAATAAGTGAGAGTACAGTCAACACTCCTGTAACGTTTTCATAAGATCGTATAAATAGTCTGATGTTCCTGAGGCCTGGACCATTTGGTTCTAGTTGCGGTTATATAAAAAATCGCCGCAAACACTGTACAAAAAAATCTGTGTTACAAATTTAAAAAAACTTGTGTTCTAGAAAGGAGTGTTGACTAAACATATTAGTACTCCCAAACTGGAAGCCTTGATCTACCGGTAACCATAACAACGACCAGTATAACTACGAGTATGTATTGTGATAACCTAGTTACACATTTTTTGTTATTAAACATCATCGCGAATTAAAATTGTCACCAATAAATACAAGTTTTAACGTTTCTTTGACCTAAATAATGTATCGATCTTTTTAAAATACACCTATTGTTTATACACCGATCTTTCTAAAATACACATGATAAAAAGGTTGACAAACTTTCGGTCTGCTCGAGAAATGACGTGTTGTTAACGCCTCGAGAAGACACAGACTGCCGGCTGGCGACCGAGCGCTCTTAGCCGGTGCCAAAATTCACCCAGTGGCGATTTAGAGAACAAATGGGGCGCCAATGACAGACAGCCACGTATAATACTAATGACACACCCGTGATCGGACTTGTCAAAATACCAATATACATGTCCGACGAGCGAACAAAAAGAGAAGAATGGTCGCGTATCGAGGTTTTCGGCACCAGCCTGCAAGGGCTATCAAGCTGATATAACTAAAAAAAAATTTTATCGTAAATAAATGTGTTATTAAAGTCGTGTTATAAATAAAATGTAATACTTGTTCATTTGTTAAATCATTGTCACTCTATAAGGTATAAGCAAATTCAAGAAATTCTAGGGTAGTATGGTTTTGTTACGTAAGCTGCGCTGGTATTAAAACCCGAACCTCTCGACTTGGCTTTTTGGTTGAGTCACCCGACCGCCGGGTCGACCAAAATCAGCTTTCCTCGCCGAACAAATAATCTTTGGAGATGTTTGCTCTTGAAAGGTAACAGGGTGTTAATATTGGAATCTCTCTCTTGGTCTTGTGACTTAAAATCTTTGGTCGTTAAAATTATTGTGATTTTACAAGAAAATAATGGATCTGAAATAATTTAATGGTGACTCTAATAAGCTTTCTTTTGTACTGAACCTCTACTTAGAATCAAACGGTAGGAAAATTATTAATTCACCTACTCCTACATTATAATATGAATCGTGGATCGATGGAATTGTAGAATATCTAATAAGAATATTATTATATTAACATCCTCCTCTCTTTAAAAAGGTAGTTATTATTATTATTTAAAAAGGCGCGTGGTGGCAGGATGACGAGCAGATTAACATCACAAAGACTTTTTCTGAAGCACATTGACATATATGTTTCGTTAACTTTACAAACTTATGTCCTGGACCTAGTCGCATCATTCAACAGGCCGGGCCAACAACAATACGACCTTTTTCGCGGTTGGCACACAACTGAGCGCGCTCGTGATGAGCTGTCGCCCAGCGCCACCAGTTGCGATCTATATAACTAACGTCACACCCGTGACCGGACTTGTCCAAAATGCCAATATGGCAACACATACATGTACGACAAGCGAACAGAAATAAGAGACGAAAGATTGTATATCGAGGTTTTCGGTACCAGTCTACAAGGGCTATATCATGCTGATGTCAACATTTATATACCAAATTGTAAACAGTCAGCGTTTAATAGTCAAATCATATTTTTTTAAATTTAATAATATAATATAGTGGCAATGGGCAGGTCATATCTGTCGAAGAGACGACGGTCGATGGGGAAGAAAAGTATTGGAATGGCGCCTAAGAACTGGCAAACGAAGCATTGGCCGACCCCCTACAAGATGGACTGACGATATAAGAAGAATAGCGGGAGTGACCTGGATGCGGAAGGCGGAGGATCGAAGAGGATGGAGACTCATGCGGGAGGCCTACGTTCAACAGTGGACGGACACAGGCTGATGATGATGATGAATATAATATATATTTTTTTTAAAAAGGTATTTCTTTCATTCAATATAACAATTTAATAAACTATTATTTCGGCTTAACGGAATTCGCTTGGCATCTTTTTAAGAGAACCTGTTTTAATAAAACTGAAGTGGAATTCTCCTGAAACTGTTTCATTTGTGTCTTTATAAAATCACGGAATTTAATTAAGGATTCTTGATACGCAAATAAATTTGAGAGTAATTCAATAATTCATAGTAAAGTAACGTCTCGGGTTCTTCGAAGTTATCCAATTGTTCGTTCTTTCGTTGCGCAACATTCCCAGGCGGAACTAAATTGTTTGCACTTAATTGATTTTAATTTTCTTCATCTGCGTTGTTCTCAGTTCCCAACTAATATTTCTCGGATCTCTGAGGTGCCTTGTTCTCCGGATATTCCGCGGTCCGCACGTCGGTCTTTTTACTACTTCTCAAAAACTTTATGCGAACACAGCCTCTGGGACGGAACAACACGTAAAGAACAATCCGTTATGAATACCTTTTTATGAAGTTTGTGGCCGAATGGGTAAAACTTGCGGGTTGTTTAAAGTTGTTTTTATTTCTTCACCTTGATGCGGTGTTAACGTTATCTATTTTTTATTAAACTGCCGATTTGTGAAAAAAATATACGAGTTTTGGCGCCATCAAAAAGTGCGCAGTCTTATAATATGCTTTGTTTTAAAACTTATTTTATAAAATTAAAGTTTATATGTTGTATTATCCTCCTTTTTTGTGAGACATTAAAAATAGCATGAATATTTTTATTGGCTATCTTATGTTTAAATATTTTGTTATATTAGGAATTTTACTATTAACTTCTTTTATTATGATAGTTACAAAGTAAATTTATGCATTTTTTATTAATTAATATATAATTTATTACATGGCAATGATGAATATTATTGTGATAGTAATTAATTTAATTTAACCCTATGAGACCGTTACAAATTTTAATTGTATTTATTATATAATTGTGTAGTTACGTCAATAATTCTTTACATTAAAACCAAATGGCGGGTAGTCATATATTATTTGCAAATACGACATACTCGTATGTCCTTTCACTTCTAAAGCACACATTTGCCGGTTTACATATTTTTTAACCATATCCGCTCTTTATATATAGACCGTAAATAGCTGTTACAGTTCTGCATGCTCAGATTGTTTATGCCTTGTCCCAGAATCCCCATCTTCCGGAGAAACATATGAACATTTTTTTTTGAAGATCGGATGATTAACTCGACGCTCCCGAAGCCTGATCATTTTTTGGTCCTTAAGCGGTGGCTCAATCCTACCGGGAGCATGTATAGAGCTTAGGTTCGATTAAATCGATTAAAAATACCAAGCTTGGTCGGATTTTAAACCGACTGCGTCTCAATGTCGACAAACGATTTTGTCACTTACAAAAATACAAATTTGAAATATAATGTAAAAAATACGTCCTTCTACGTTCCTGGTCTTTCTCAACACGCATCTTGCATCATATTGTACTTTTTTAAGAATACCGCTCGCTGTGAAGCCATCAATGGTCGATCACTTGCGTCGTCTCGCTGCATGAGAGCGAAGATTGACGAAGGGCCTTCGGGCGGTTTGCATCTTTATTTGTGTCCCTTCTCCACACTCTCTCTTCCCTCTCCGGAAGTTGATTGTTCCTTTTGCTCCGCGGAGAGCAGACACCTTCCTCTCGGCGACTCTTAATTGGGAGACTTATTTATAGCCGTTTCCTGAACGATTGCTTCTGGAGCGCTTTATGCACACAAAACAAAAATCTCAAAAGAAACGACAAAGTTTTGCAACGCAGCCATTTTTTTTTTTTTGAGAAAAAAGACTCATTTAAGTTTAATTTTTTTAATTATTTATGAAAAATGTGTTGATTGCGTCGTTTGCATTTTGTTTATATAGTGAACACCTCGATTTTGTTCATTTTGTTGCACTGAGTTTGTAAAATCGCTTCCACATACGAACATATTTTGCCAAATTTGTATGTAAATGTGGCGCCTTCGTTGAATCCGTTAGTACAGACAATAATACTCGTACTTTATGGAGTTTGTATTTTACTCGCATTGTGTTTTTTTAAAGATATTTTTCACAAATACATATTTACTTCGCTGATTAATATCCAAGCTATTTTATCCTTTTCGATTCGCTTCCTTCCGTATTCTCATACTGATGTCACTAGTACAGGGAGCGGCAAAAAAACTGATGGTTTTAAATCAAAACAATGACGAAAACCGTCAGATTTTTTTGCCGCTCCCTGTATAACTTGTATAGTACAGTAAGAAGTTGGTTATTATGCAGGTTGACAGTTCTTGAGCGTCTCTGCAACGCCTCCCTTCTCATAGCCATGCTTGTAGTAATCAACGTTAATTGAAATTATGTTAAATTTAAGACGATTTCTAGGTTATAATAACATGGTTTATTTCATGATAGAAAAAAAACAGCTTTTAATTATGCATGTTGTATGTTGACGTATTCACATTTGTGACATAGTTTAGATAGTTAAATATTCATTTTCATGTCTTATCAATACTGAAATATGAAGTAGCTTAGTAAATGGGTCTTATATCGATTATTATTGTAGTGACTCACACAGTCATATGTTTAATGTATGTTTTCTCCAAATGTACGACAAAAGATAACAGTTATCATGTAATCAGAATTTGATGGGCTTCTTTTCTGAGTAGCGAGTAGTCAACAACAGTATCTGTGTTTAAGGAATATAGTTCGTTTCATAGGTATTAATTAACTTGCTAAAATCATTGCTTTTCAAACAATTTGTAATAATTTATGGAAAACTCGCATTTTTAATGTGTATAAACGCTAACATACAGATTTTGCTAATCAGATAACGTTTTATTTTTAATTATTGAATACCGCATGCGCATTTATCAGTTAACTAACATATACACACCTTTATATTGTATAATTATCAAGGACGACAGTACTTGCCGATTATCCTAATCAAAAAATCTGATTTTGTCTTCATCTCGGTATGAAATGTGATATTTGAAATATTTTCGTCTATTTCATGCTTGTAGGTTTCATGATCTAGTTATTATTTTAGGTTCTATAAAAACAATATTGTTTCATATAAAATGCTCGTGAAAGCTTCAGGGACGTTAAATTATTAACATATTTTTTTCAGGCTATTTTAAATATATAAGATTGGTTATATTTAAATGCTCATAAATTTTTAAGCGTTTCAGTGTGATGTGTCATTTATCTTTGTGAATCCAATAGTTATTTGTGTTTCGTTTTAATTATCCGAATAGTAATCCGCCCTACTGACATAAACAGCAATTATGCTTGTCGCCCACAGGAATTGTGTCAAGTTTATAAACCACAAAGGTGAATGTTTCGTCTGCAGATAAAAGAGCGAGTTAGGCTTTTACATTCAAATACTACTCACGATAAACAATTTAATTTTCGCGGTAATTATAAAATAATTTTGAAAAATGAAAAGTAAAAATAAGTGAATATTTAGAAATTTTAATACTCCACAGGAATGAAAATTTTATAATACAGTAATTCACATACTTAAGCAAAGTTTGATTTTATTTCGTTTGACATTTTTAAAGGTATCCTGGCCAATGGTAAATACCCATGTGAATATTGAAGTATGTTTTTTGTATATGAATTAAATCGCTTATCGCTTATTTGCAATGCCAATTTAATGATTCGTACTATTTACTGAAAATAAAATATTAATGTAATTTTTTTTTTAATGATCAATTTCATAATGTTAAATAATTTGATGTCGCTTCACACAAAAAACACGTTTTAAAAGTAACACGATTAGTTACGAACGAGGAGGTACTTATTGCCCTAATTAAATCACATAGTCATATGGAATCTCAAAGATATACGTGTATATCAGCAGCATCTTATATGTGCTTAATTATATAAAGATTAAATACTAAAAATATTAAAAATGTAACATAATTATACTATAAAACGTAGTTTAACATTGAACCATTTTTCAGAGGAGTAATGATTAAAATATGTGTTATTACATTATATTTATATACATGACAAAAATAATGCTGAAACTTCTGAAAGCTGAAAAATAAATCAATTTATTGGCATGTTGTGCTATTGACACATAATAGATCCGCGCGGAATCATCATTTTCAGTCATGTTGTCCGCGACGAGAAATAAATTCAAATATTTCCGCGCATTATTACAGGCCTTGGTGGCGGTTTCCGATAGAACGCAATTCTCTTCATTTTTCAATTTCGTCACGTAGACACACAGAGCGAAGAAAAAGCTTCTTACGGGAGGAAAAAGGCTCAAAGCCTCCCACCCTCTCGTCTAAGGCCGCGTTGAAAAGAACTCAGCGATTCGCCGAACGCCGGAAAGTGGTAATGACACGGAAGTTTCAGAATAAATTATTACTCGCCGAAGTGCGAGAGGCAATGGAAGAAATATTAGGAAATTATATAATATGGATTGAATCGACCAGATGTATCCTATGTAAAATACTTACAATTAGATTATTTCTTAAACACGAGTTGAAATACTAGAATCGTCATTAGATTGGAAACATTTCAATGATTCAATGATGATTAATTTGCTTTAAGGATTATTAAATCTTAAATAATTTTGATATTTAGAATATATTAAGTGATCTACGCGCTGTAAAGATAAGCATATGGGCACCACAAGAGATCTCAGCTGCTTGCTGCTGCACTACTTTCTAATACAGCTCAGCAACCCCTTTTAATACCATATTCTGCCGGCGGGTATAGCTCAACTCAAGGTGAATATTTATTTTCTAATTGATTCATGACTTTAAATCGTGACTCCAGGTGTCATGCCGTATCCAGTGACTTATTTCTACAGTAATATGTCTGAAATACCTTGTATGCATATTTATTCCATTATTTCTACTTCCTTTGACCCCTAGCGCTAACCATACTCTTCTGAATGCAAATCTCTATCGGATTTTGCCTTAGTCGAAGTCTCATACATATGTAGATAGATAGACGACACTATCGACCAGAATTCTGTCATTATTCCTTCAGAGAGCTTTTTATACGAAATGGTTATATTTTTAATGGTTTTCTTGGAATCTTCTGATGAACGGCATAGCTTGGGTTGCCATATAATTGACATTATTATTATTTGTCATCGGTGTAATCGCAGCGTTTTTAATGAGCTCAGAAAAGAGCTTCTCCGTTTCTCAAAGAATTCAGAGAAGATCGTTAACTGTTATACTAAACGAATATTTTAAAAACATATTATTTTCTGTATACCAGTTATCATGTTATTTTTTTGTGTTCAATATAAAACCAGTTTTAACAATTCTGCTTATTTTATAATAGAATATTGGATTTTTTAACGAGTTGTCTGAAGTTGAGTTGTTGAACAGCATAATTATAAAAGTAACTTACGTTTTATTTCATATGATTTATTTTGACTGTACATGGTTCAATAGACGCAAGATATTCACAACACTCACGATGAAATGTGTCCAGTCGAAATTAATTCGTGTAATTTAGTTATTAAATTTATTTTTAAATATATGTTTAATTGTTTTTTATAATATGATCATTATATAATATATATTGTTGTAAGTAATATTACATCGATTATTAGAAAGGTACACACCTCTATAGCTTAATAACTTACGTTAGCTAGTGCTGTCGTGATAACGCACAACACACTTCCCAACATGAAACCCGTAAAAAGATGCCTATTAAAATTACTAAAGCATTTTCTTCTGTATATATTTATATAAGTATATCTTTAGAATAATTAAAACAATACATTTAATTTTCTTATAGCATGTTTGGACGACACTTCATATAAAAACATTTTTTGTAGACCATATCTTTGTCACTCTTTAAGGCTAAATTGATGCTATAAATCACTTATGTGGCACTGTCGAAGCCAGTTGCATAGATTTATTTTACATCTTCGACGGGTATCTACTTTGTTTGACTGATTGCATGCATTTGTCTCTAAATATATACAGCGAAAGTTAGCCTCCCAGGTATTCCAGTTTTAATAACGCCTGCAAAACATTTACACAACCGAGAAATGCTCAGCACGTGTGAGAGCAGTGTGTGCTCAGAATATAATAATTGTTAGAGCACTCCCACCGCATCTTAGTTAGCATATTGGACAATGCCGAGATTTCGACCTTGGCATCTTTTCGAGACGTTTTCTCAGCAATTCGTGTATGACATCACAAACGTATCGAGTTTTGGTTGCCTATTTTTCACGTACACGAAATAAATTCTGAATTTCGCGGTCCGCTGAACGTTGTTTACCTATACGCCGCCAATATTCCTTTGACTTTAAATATAAACATTTATCTATGAAAGAGATACGTTCCGCTAGCAAAAGATGTGTTTGATTTATTTGGACCCTTATAAATATTTTTTATTGAAGACGCCTCCGGGTTATTGCCGTTTATTGAAGGGAAGCTTTCACTTTCATTCAATTAGTGTCTGTATAATTTTTTCGAAGTTATTTTTATGCGAATATATTTCTCGTTTAAAAGGTTTTTTAATTACCCTTCCGATGTTAAGCGTTCTTATAATTAACCTTAAGGGTGTTTTAATTATTATTTGTTGTGGAAAAATCAACATAGATATTATCTATATATATATAAATACGTCTTAACCGTTTTTTGCTTCGTGTTTACGTATTTCACCTTTGAACATATTAAGTTTGCAATTTTATTCAACATGATAATTACAAATTAATACCAAATAAAATATTAATTAAGAATATAATCAAATTATTTTACGAGAAGAAGCCTTTAAACAAAATTAAATTACGATATTTAATTACGTTATCCAAGCACATTGAATTCATAAAACAACGTTGACGTGGGTTTAGTTACGTTTATAACTTTGCTTTATTAATTTTGTGTCATTCGTTTAATTAACGCATACCTGATTTTACGTCATGGGAAGATTATTTAATGTTAAAGCTTTAAGATATGCTCATATTTTGTTACGTCATGCTTGTATTATCCAGTTTACTACACATATACACTTGTTAATATTAAAATGTCTTAAAAGCTCAAAATGTCGCCCACTAAATTATACAGTACAGTGAGTGAAGTGCATGTAGGCGGAATAATTTCAAGGATAATCCTCACATATTATGTATACGAGTATATTTGATCGTGCATTGCGAAAACATGGAAATTGTAAAAGTCGAATTAGTAAATTTGGAAGTGGAGTGAGAGGGGGCGATTCCCACAACATTTACGAAGCTTCTCGAAGGACTGACAGCCATCAGCTTCACAGGTAATACAAACTCTGGATAGTTTTTAAATCAATGTCCAAATCCATGTTTCAAAGTCTTTATGCATAAGCAAAAAATAAAAAACAAAATTAAAGTGACAATAAATATATAAAAACAAACATAATGTGAAATATCTTAAAAATATAACAATATAAATTCTTAAAAGATACAACAGGAAATAAAAATGGATGTAGTAAAAAAAAAACATGTAGTAGATACGCTTTTCAAAAATTGTTCCACTATTTATTTTTAGTCTCAAAACTAGTTCCGGAATTTTTTGTATAGATTTTAGATATAATAAAAAATATCTCCGTTTTTATTCAGTGTTTGATTATCTATATTCATTGTTTTATAAATACTCGAGCATTCATTGTACATATAATATTTACAATAATTTCTTGTTGAATTTTATCAGATTTTACGTATTTTTTCGAAATTCAAGGGACTTTGACGAAATATTTTCTTGTTACTAATAGGTTGGTGTAAAAGTTTTGACCGTTTTTTACATATACATTTTTTTTTTAGATTTATATTATTATTTTAATCAATTATGTAATTTCCGTCAGTTTTCATAACCTTCTCTCATCTTTATATCAACTTATAAATACCATTAGTGTAAAATTCCATGGATTTTGATGCGAAAAATGTCGTAAGGGATGTTTTTACCTACAATATTGTATCAAACTTTGTATCTTTTTTTTGTTTGCGGTGATAGGAATAAATGAAAATCGGAAGCAGTAAGATCTGGACAATACGGTAGATTTTTTTTTTTTTTTTTATTTAATCAAATATAAGAAGATACATTTTTTACATAGTAATTTACATTCCAATTTTTTTTTATTTTCTTTTTTTTTTTACATTCGCTTACCACACCACTTAAAGATAAGATCTTGTGTGTGGCGTGGGATTCATCTATGTTATTTTACAGTTTTATATAATTATACAGAGTATTACATATTTATGCATTTACATGATTTTGATATAGAACTAACATTATATGATTAAAGATTTAATATACTATATGTTGAATTAAATTTAATGTATATATAATTTAATAATACATTTTTGGAACATTTCATTATTTCAATTTGTTATGCAGTGACGTCGGTTCTGTTCGTAATTCTTTTAAAGTACTGTTTCACCTTTTCAATCAATATTTTAATATCGCTGATCTCTTTTATTTCCCGAGGAAGATTGTTAAAATTAACTATTACGTTATATTTGTAACCATTTTTTGCATGTTGTGTGTTAACTTTTGGTATTAATAAGTTGTACATATACCTAGCAGAATGGCAAGTGTACCAGTTTTCAATTCTCCTTTCTTTAATAGTCTGTAAGATAGTGTATTTTTGGTATAGTGTATCTACCGATGCAAGATTCTGTTGCTGCAAACCAATCCACCGGATTGATACTACGAAGAAGAAGTATCTACCGTTGGCACTTTGAATTTATTGTATAGGCTTTCTGTTGGGTAGGTGGGAGGCCTTTTCAATATCACTTTGATGATAAGTTTTTGAAGATACTTAATAACATCTCAATTCAACTCATTTAGCTTGTGTTGGGTCATCATGCCACATGTGGTTGCGCGTTGTCGTGATGATGACCCAACACAAGCTAAATGAGTTAAATTGGGATGTTATCAAGCATCTTCCGTATTCTACAGATCTTGCTCCTTTCGATTTTAATTTATTCCATCACTGCAAAAAAAAATTAATGGTAATTTTTTTGATACAATAGTGCAGGTAAAAACATCCCTTACTACATTTTTCGTATCAAAATCCACGGAATTTTACACTAATGGTATAAATAAGTTAATAGAAAGATAGGAGAAGGTTATAAGAACTGATAGAAATTACATAATTGGTTAAATAAATAATTCAAATCTAAAAAAAAATGTTTAATTGTATATGTAAAAAACGGTCAAAACTTTTGCACCAACCTAATATATTCAATGACTGGAGTTTATATGGATAAATTATTAATACCGCCACATTAAGAATATATGCATTTTTTAAATATTGTTATCGTAATTTCACCTAGTTGTATTGTGATCGCTCTGTGGACTGCACCCAGCTCGTGAAGGCAATCAGCAGAAGAGCTTCCATGACTTGGAAACACTTTCAGAAATTGCCAAACTTGCATGGCTGGAGCTTGAAATTATCAGCCAATCAAGTCAAAGTTTTCTTCCGCTTCTAACTTTTTAACGATCAGCTGGTTATGTCGTAAAATTGCGGCTTATTAAAGCAATCAAGTATTGTTGTTAATACTCGTACAATAAGAATTTACATCTAACTACTTTAGAATTTAAAAATCCTTGTTTGTATATGATTTATGTTATGCAATAAATGTGTCAATTATAGTTATTAAAATGTCTAATTGAATTCCTACATTATTTATGATTAAGATATTGCGTAAAAATAGTATATATATATATATATATATATATATATATATATATATATATATATATATATATTATACTAACAGTTTTACATAGTAGGCTTTTACTTTGATAAATAAGCCATTTAAAAGCACGATTAGGCCAAATTATAGCTTTATTAAATGTTACGTCGCATCATAAAATTGCAGTGGGCAAAACATTCACGGATATATCCCCCTTTCGGACGGAGAGTAGCATTAGTTTCTCTTTTTACCGGAGAATCTCGCCGATATCCATTCAGAAGGGGCGCTCTAGCCTCGGCGGTCTCGCATTAACGTCTCTCCAGCTTTTTGGGGTGCGAAGGGTGAATTACTCCCCTTCAGGTCTTCGCCGACCTTCCCTCTTAGGGGGTGGAAGTCCCCCACCTCCTACAAGCGGTAACCATGGAGACCGAACTTTATGTTTATCGGTGCTGGGAGGGGGTAGCCGATGGGGCGGCGGCCGGGACAGAAAACGAGAGTGAACTTGGCAAGAGGAACATTGTTCGGAAACAGCTGTTTGAAAAGAAGATCGTTTGGCATCCACAGTTTCCGTTTCGCCTTTTACTGACTCTCGAAAACAACGATCGATCACATTTACAGAATTGATTTTTCGAAATAATGAAATTTTCTCCTCTCCACAGAAAATGACAAGAAACGCTTAATTTTGGCTGCTATACCATTATAAACCCAGTTTCTGACATATATTTATTTTAAACAGTATTTATTACAGTGTATTAAATAACATCATAGGTTTTCACGGCCAGATTTGGTATTGTGGCTTTTGGGTTTAGCGTTGTGTGGAAATGGCTTCCACCTCCAGCACATACTCAAAAAACCTGCACAGACAAGCAAGAACAACCACAGTCTGACATGACGCCCGTGGAGTTATGCTCCGTAGAACATACTTATCGTGACGCTCGTGGAGGTACACTCCTTAGAACATACCCACCCTACACGACTCTCCGACACGACCTCGTGGAGGTACATTAGGCTGACGGCTAAACTATCTCCAGACACCAACTCATCACACAGTCATCAACCCTGAAGAACACCCCTGCAAAGGCAGTCGAAATATTGGAAAGGAGTAATTTGCCACACATATCTAAACCTAAAAGCCACAATTACAGTGTATTCGTTAGTATTTACTATTTAGCGGCATTGTGTAACTTAAGCTATTATTTTCATCCATATAAAGTTCTTACAAAGCATCTATCCGAGAGTTATAAAGGCTTTAGTGTAATTATCTCATCAACGGAGCATCTTTACACCTAGATGCTTTAACACTGCTTTGGAATGTTCTCCAAACATATGAACTTTTGACTTAATACTTTGTCTCTCTGTAAGGATCACGGTGATAATACTTAACATGCTGCGTAAATTCATTAAAGCTTAATATTAACATATGTCTTTACGGTTCTCAGGTACACAATTAAAGTATTTTCCACCTTGATTTATCAATTAAATTAAGGTATTTTATTTGACATTTGGAAAATACATCAACAGTTTCGTGAGAAATGCTGAGGATTGATATAATGCCATCGAAATCATAGTCTATGATAAAAGTAATGAACTAAAAAACAATGTTTCTAAATTGTGGCTTATGGGTTGAGCCGTGTGCGGTGAACTTTTTTCAACCAATATTTCGACCGCCATTGCAGGGGTCTTCTTCAGGATTAATAATTTATTTAGTTTTGAGTTGGTTTATTCAGATTATATATTTCTTTTTTAACCCATAAGCCACAACATCAAATCTGGCCGTGAAAACCTAAGAAGTTATTTAATGTTTTGAAATGTTTTTTTTTTCAATTTTCTCCGTTGCTACTTGTGTTGATTTTCTCCACGGACGAAATTACGTGTTTCACTCTTACGCATTTCTTATTCTTCCGCATCAAAGAGCGAAATTTATTTATCAAAGTAATCATATCTTCATGTCGCGGAACTGAAATTGCTATCATTTTCGCAATTCGCCCTCGAGGGCTTACGAAGTGTGAGTGTGCAGAGAGGGAACGCAAAAAGGGCTAACCATCACACACACCACACGTAATCACACACGAGTGACGTCACGACAATTTTTCTCATCTCTTGCGAGTTACCGCGGCGCCCAATTTGCCGATGATTTCATCTCGGCCTTATTGATTTACTCGAGCGAAATTTCCTATACATTTGACAATATTTTATCCACGTTAGTAAGTGAGCACTCGCATGTATCTCATGTTTGTTCTTCTTATTGTGAGAATGCAGTCAGGATTTGTGGGGGATGATATATATACATATAAATATACAGAGTACACGCTGCATATTCCGCGAATTCCGTGTGGTGGAACAGTAGTAATGTGCTTTGTGAAAATATACTGGGAATAAGGGTAATGGAAATGGAATATTATGCTAATGTACATGTAAGGCTTTTGATGTTTTCTCTCCGGAAAAAATGCTAACGTGTATATTTTGAAGTCTAATCGAGACATAAAAAGCTAATGGGTAGACTTTTTATTATTTGAATGATGTCTTGAACGTATTCGAATTATTCTTCTTCGTAGTATCAATCCGGTGGATTGGTTTGCAGCAACAGAATCTTGCATCTCGATCTCCATTCCTCTCGGTCCTCCGCAACCCTTTTCAGCTCAGCATAAGCGCTACAATTCATGTCCTCGAATACTTGCTGTAAATACTCCCGTCTAGGGCGCCCTCTACAGTTTCTACCCTCAACCATCCCCTCCACAATATCGTGAAGAAGACCATCGTGGCGCATGATGTGACCAATTAGATGTGTCGAATTATTATATTATACATATTCATTATGTTAGTAATATATATTTTAACAACCAGTATTTATGATTTCATGTTTTTTTTTAATAAAACCTAACTCTAATACTTATCTAAATTTAGTAGATTAATTAAAATTAGTCTTAGTGAATTTCTTTCACATTATTTATTATGACTACAAATTTCACGTTTCACGAAGGATGCATTATCAACTATGGAATAAAAGTAAATAAATATACACATAATAATAATAATAAATCCTGTGAATAAATGTTGACTGATTGAATAATAAAAAATAACAATATACATACTCTAAAGATATACAATAGAGACATCTATCGTCATACGATGATAACAATGGTAAAAAGTACAAATTCTAATGCGTGTCGGCTCAGGCAAAGAAAATAGCCGAGATGGCTAAGCGGTATATATGGACCTGGGCAAAGGTTGGTTCGATGGCCCGCGGTTCGCATCCCGCTTCTGCTGATATATTTCTGAATGAATTGATGCGTATAAAGAATTTGATGTAGAGTATGTGTATATTTAATTACTAATAATATTGTAATATAGTCAATGATCTATAAAAGTAGATTAGAATATTAAAAAATAAAATAACATTCTAATAAATATTTAATCCATATAATGGAATAATATTTTAGAACTCTGCTGCAAATAAATAAAATTTCTTATAAATATTTACTTTGTTTTTCCATGGATCAGGTAAGATAAGTTCTGTATTAGGAGACTGCAGTTTCGACTAATAGAGAACTTATCTTACGTGATCCATGTAAAAACAAAGTAAATAAATAAATATTTATAATTTATTATTTATAATTTGTAATGATTCTCAAATTGAATGCTGAAAACATTGAATTTTTTTTTGCATTAATCTTTGTATATAGGACATTCACGTGTATGGAAGGATTAAATATTTTATTTGAATTGTTGCGAATTAATTTAAACTGCTCTACACTATACTTAAAGTTCCACGCGAAACTTCCTTGCGAAGTTGATCGAAGTAGGCTTGAGGCAAATGGAAATTGCTTTGTTATTTTAAACGATTACATGTTTCGGCCTCCCTGGAGACCATCTTCAATAATGGTTCAATTATAAACTGGCAGTGGCTTTTATAGGTTTGTATAAGTATTAGTTCCTACGTTAGTACACACATATTTACAGATTGTATATGTGTGCGGGTTAAACCTTTGAAAAATACATTATAAAATCATGGGGTATGTGTTATCTTAACGTATTAAGCCATTATATACTATTATATTTTTGTGTTCAATTTAAAAAAAATCTTGTAATTATATCTTTGATCTTCAGCGTAGACGACGTTTAGTCCATGGGTGTATGGGTTTTTCCAGCTTGATACCTTCAGAGCAGACAACTTTAACGTGCGTGTAAAACTAATATGAAAATATGAGTACAACACAGAATGATCAGAAGATTCATTGTTCCTAATAACAATGGAATGGTTTTTGTCATTTTATATTACGTTTTATTGTCTATTATTTGTTGTAGGTCAACAATGCAGTATGTTTTTTCTTGTTTCCCATAATACAAAAAAGAAAAGGCCAATATCTCTCCTCAATCCGACAACGGAATTAGGTATTTTCATCACCCTCTTTGATTTTCACGAAATATCACAAAATATTTTTCTCCTTCAACTGGGTTTAGTTTGTTATTTTGGCACCGCGCGTTGTACATTATTTACTGCTAAGCATGGAAATAAATAAATGTTAAATTTGTATTTTCGTTAGAATTTTTGCGTTTTTTCACGTAGTTACGTACATGTCTGTTTTTTCGCACGAGCTTATATCTTTAAGAATGAAATATTTTGATACAAGCTTTGATATATTGAGATTACATTAATAATATTTGAACTTTTTTATTTTGGCTTTGTACACCTTTCTAACGGTTGTTCATAATTATGGGCTGTATAGAAAATATCTCAACTTTTTTATTCTGTAAAAAAATCTTCCATTAAATTTTGCGTAATATATTTTTTGTACAAAAAATACATTATTATATTACATTTATATTACATATTAAATTATTACCCTTTTTGATTTTTTTGTATAAGGTACGACTCGTAAAATTATTTTAAGTGATAATAAAATTGATGATTAAATTATTATTTCGTTTACTACTTAATCGTTTATTAGACTGTCCATAAGCGTTATTTCTAGACGACAAGAACTCGATAATGTATAAAATACATATATCCGTGTTATACTAGAAAAAACGTAACACGTAAGGCATTTGTCAACACGTGAATTAAACAAACACGTCAAATACACGATGTTTGGGATGATTGTGATGATTGTGATGCTATATATTGGATATATGTATTCAGCTATTCACTTATAAGTTAATTGAATATGTAATAAAACAATTATTCTCGTATATAACCATTATTTTTACGGGTTTTCTTTTCACATTGGTTTTAATGTTTACTTTCTTAGCTCACTGCAGCTCGAAAAAGAACTCTCACACCACGCTTTATATAGTCAACCAAATCGATTACTCCAGAATTGTCTACAATAATGTAACTACTAACATTCTCCTCTCTATAAGGTTATAGAATTGCGTGGTGGCAGGATCAGGAGCATATTAACAACACAAAGACTTTTTCTGAAGCACATTGACATATATATTTCGATAACTTTACAAACTTCTGGCCCGGACCACAGCATTCAGGCCGGGTCACAATACACAGTTGGCACACAACTGACTGCGCGCCGTGATCGGTGACACCCATCGCTGCTAGTGGCGATCTATATAACTAACGTCACACCCGTGACCGGACTTTTCCAAAATGCCAATATGGCGACACATACATGTACGACAAGCGAACAGAAATAAGAGACGAAAGATTGTATTTTGAGGCTTTCGGTATCAGTCAGCAAGGGCTATATCATGCTGATGTCACTACCTACGACTTAATGTAACAATTAATGACTCCCGAGCATTCCATATGCAATGGAATACTCATGAACACTAGTAATTTCATACTACCTAAATTTTATATACCTAAGCATTAGCTGGCTGCTTCTTAAAAATCTCTTTATTTATCCGCAAACAACAAATATATATTAAACATAAGACGCCCAAATTTCTTAATCAATAATATGTATGCCGTTCATAAGAGTAGGCTTCAAAAATAAACGGCCTCATTTCTCATTTGTTAACGCCTTTTGAAGGCGCCTAATCCAATTAAGTAAAATTGATGACGCAAATAATTACTCCGAAGTGAAATATTTGAAGTACGCTTCCTCACTGTGAATAGCGTCGCTTAATATGAACGACGTGATTGTATCTGTACTGCCAGGGCATTAACTGTTTTTATTATCACGCTGATTATTTTTTATCTACTGAGTTTTCGGTTGAGTATTCAATACTCTCCTACGTTCATCATCATCATCAGCCTGTGTCCGTCCACTGTTGAACGTAGGCCTCCCGCATGAGTCTCCATCCTCTTCGATCCTCCGCCTTCCGCATCCAGGTCACTCCCGATATTCTTCTTATATCGTCAGTCCATCTTGCAGGGGGTCTACCAATGCTTCGTTTGCCAATTCTTGGACGCCATTCCAATACTTTTCTTCCCCATCGACCGTCGTCTCTTCGACAGATATGTCCTGCCCATTGCCACTCGAGTGTGCCTATTCGTTGGGTAGCATCCACTACTTGAGTTCTTCTGCGTATTTCTTCGTTTCAGATTCTATCTTTTAGCAACACTCCGAGCATGGATCTCTCCATAGCACGCTGGGTGACTTTTATTTTATGAGTAAGACTTGCTGTCAGATTCCACGTCTCTGCGCCATAAGTTAATACAGGGAGGATGCATTGGTTGAACGCCTTAGTTTTAAGACATGGCGGAACTTTTCTCTTTAAAAATGTACTTTAGTTTTCCAAATGCTCTCCATCCCAGTTGTATGAGCCTGTCGATTTCTTTTGAGAAGTTACTTCGCCCTAGTTGTATTACTTCTCCCAGATAGGAATAGTCGTTTACAATCCAACGTTACGGTATATGTACTTTGTAAAGTTGTAAATTCATTGACTTCACCACCAATGATGGGCATTTGAATGAATTTGCGGTTTGCAGTCCGCGGTTTTTCCATTGGATAAATGTAGTTCTACCGTCGAAAAATTGCGGTGCTCTTTATGTTTTATTGTCGCAAAGCCGTTAACATGATACTTTTAAATTATTTTTATTTAATATTGAAATATGTCACGATTGAATGGTGGAAACCTTCAATTTAAATATCGTGAAATAAATGAAGTTTGTTATTAGTATTATTATACTCCTGTAATATGCAAGTCTCGAACAATGAGGTTCTCAACATAATCAAGGCAGATAGGCACCTAGTAAGAACCATCTCAGAGAGGCGAACGCGATGGATCGGTCACATAATGCGCCACGATGGTCTTCTTCACGACATTGTGGAAGGGATGGTTGAGAGTAGAAACTGCAGAGGGCGCCCTAGACGGGAGTATTTGTAGCAAGTGTTCGAGGACATGAGTTGTAGCTCTTATGCTGAACTGAAGAGGGTTGCAGAGGATCGAGAAGAGTGGAGATCGAGATGCAAGATTTTGTTGCTACAAACCAATCCACCGGATTGATACTACGAAAAGGAAGAATATGTATTACAAGTACAAATGGTAAAAACTAATGGAATAGCTTCAATAATCTCCGAAATTAATGTTTTTTAAATATTATTTTTATATTAATTATTTTATTAATTTATTACTGTGCCTCAAGTCTAAAGTTCCCGTTTGTAAACTTGAAGTGTACAAGAAAAACAACTGAAAATATGATTAAGTACGCCTAAGATGTTATGTATTTTCCTGTTACATGTAGCCATAATACAAAAGTTCTTTTCTCGAGTTGGTGAACTTAAACAAAAGCTTATAAATATGTAATCGTATTTGCCACTTTTTGCATAGCTGCGCTCAATTCGCTTACAAAGTACGTAACAGCCCTTGTCATTACTTCCGCGTACTCGCGCATCCTTTCGGGTAAAGTTTCGCAATACGCCGTCAGCGAATCTTATTTACCCATTCTTTTTGCGCTTCCGCCTGCCGATCTTCAAAGACTCTCCTTCCGGGACCTCAACATCCCTTATGAAGAAGGCACGTGCTTAAGCATCACTTTAATACGAGAGTTGGAAGTTCCAAGTTTCCTCCAGGCTCGACCTATCCGGTGGGTTCGTTATCTGATTCAGGTGACTGGTGATTGACATTCACCTGAGCACCTACCTTACTGTCCCGGTATCGATTGCCGGCTCCTCCGACAGCTTTCGGGGAAATGTGTCAAGTAGCGTGAAATATTAATTGAATCCGGCGGAGGTTCATTCAATGGAAATGTTCACTTGGGTAGACTTCTTTCACGGAAGAAGTTTTTCTTTTATGCGTAGTTGAATGATCGAGTTTATTGATATCATTCAAACCGCAAAAGACTCAATATAAATGTATGTTTCAAAATTTATAAAATTTGATGGAAATATATATTTTTTAATTAATCTATTTTATTTTTATGCGACTTGTTTCGGCTTCGTCGAGAAGTCATTTTCTAATGTAACGTCGATTAAAAGTTGTGGAATAATTCTGAATATTATTTTATTTTCAATTATAAGGGAGTGGCAAAAAAAGCCTACGGTTTGATTAGTAAACAAGTAATGAAACCGTCAGCTTTTTTTGTCGCTCCCTGTATTATGGTACTTCAATAAGAAATATCTATTAAGAGTAAAATCTGTGGATATTTCATTTTATAAAATTTAAGATGTGTATACCTAGCTCTGAGTTTCGATTTCAATAAATCGTTTATTATTATTAATCGTTTTAATTGAAGTATATAAGTTTGCTCGAAAGTTTTAGAAAAAATATTTAAAATTAATACAAAGGGTTTTATTATAATGCTAAGATAAAATAATTCCGAAAGGGATATTATTTTAATTGCTTGCAGATTTCGTAATTAAATATTAAACGTTTACAAAATTTGATTTATTTCGGTCACAAAAATATTAGTATTATTTGTTTTGAAACATCGATTTTGACAGTTGTAATTTGATCGCACAATAAGGTTCAGGATATCAATTACTGTCGGTCCTTTAGGGACATACGGAACGTTTAAAATATCCGAGCTTGAGATGGCCGTGCTTAGAATAAAAATGATAACGTCTCTTGAAGACGAGGCACTTGTGCTGTTTAGTGCTCTCCCTCGGGGAGAGGAAGAAAGTACTGGGAGGATCGCCTGTCGGGAGTTACGAGGTCGTATTGTGAGAGGTTTTAGGTTCTGAAACACGTACCGGGTTTATTATGGGCTAATTAAGGCAGTGTCGCTTCCTGCAGGTAGATGAGGATGAACTGCAAAGCTGGAGGCAAACACGAGGGCTGAATAGGTGTTCTTACACCAAGTTTTTTAAGGTTTATTTATACTCGTATCATACTCAAAAGATTTTCTATAAAAAGTTCTTAATAACAATTTTAACATTAAAAGTATCATGTAGACATTAGGTGTAACGTTATGTTTAATGATATTTTATAACCCAATTTGAACAAATATACACCAAATACCATCTTCAATGACATTTCTCCCGTCAATATCGGAGAAAAAGAAACGGTAGACGCTGGGTAGACACTATTGTTCTATTCTATACAGTATTCAAAGCGTTTGCCCATTTATCTATTGCTTCCACCTACCGATTTGAGAAATAAGACGTATTTATATTATTAATACGTATTATTTATATATGCGTATAATGTATATTGCAGATGGCGCTCTTTGTAAATTGCATGTATATACATTTTTTATTATCTTATTATTATTTCCCAATTTGAACACAACAAATCTTCACCGTTGACCTCTACCAGCTGCCAGATCTGTACAACAGCTCAATGAAAGCACCCCGTACTAAATTTTCATCAATTACAAATGCATACTCGTATTTAAATACTAATTATAATAATATCTACATAATTTATTTGTGTAATTTAATGTGAAATTTGCAACAAATACGATGTTATATAAAAATAAAGTCCAATTTGTCATTTAAAAAAAATGCTTTAAAAAACAATGGTAAATGTACAGTACAGGTACAAGCTGTTGTGAACATAAACTAAAACACTTGTGAAAACACTCAATATTTAAAGTTTTTAAGATATATTTATGAAATTGTATAAATAAAGCTATGATAAAGAGTAAATTCCTTAAAAACAAATATATCGTACTGGAATTATTAGCAATTGCCAATTACAAATTTTTATTATCTATATTTTAGTTTATGTCAAGCTTAGTATTAAAAACGAGATATTTTAAAACATAAAACCAATTTATAGAAAAAAAATCTTCGGGTGTTTCTTAGATTCTTTTATTTATTGGTGAGAAAAAATTCGAAAAGGATAGTCTTTGTTATAAATTCATATGTATATAAATTGTTGTATTTTTATATAAATTTGTATTAATTTAGAATGTACTTGTTAAAAAATATTACAAATATATCTAAACCATTTTTAAAAGATATACTTTACTGCGTTGTTATTAATATTAATTATTACTTAAAATATCATTCTCCCGCAAGAATTTCCTTAGTATATTCTTATATGGAATATAAAATAATAATTTTCAAAGACGACCTTATTTTCCCGCAAGAATACATTTGATACCCAGTAAGCTTAAGATAATATGAAGTCCTCGGGGATCGCACCAGTTTATACTCGCATGTCTCCTTGAATGTAAAATATGAGGGAAAACTTATCGCGGACTATTTCATGCGTTGGTTCAAATAATGTCCGGCCATTTTTCACGAATCCACCTGGCATTTTTAATACTCATTTTTATCATTCCATTCTGCAAAGTCAAAGAGAAAGAGCTTTTCTAAGTACGCGCAAAAAATGTTTTGTCTTTTTACTTTACCTTGCGAGAGATATGTCTCTTGAATAACAAAGTAATAACTCGCAAAATATATCTACTATAAATAACGAAGTAAAAAAGTTGACACGTATGTTTGCTTTGTCCAAAAAGGCTTTGCGAAATAACGTCGGATGAGAATAAAGTTTTTCGCTCTTGTGAAACATTAACACTTCTAAAACACACGGAATAAAAATACATATTTCTTTTTTACCCGGACATTTCTTTAAAAAATATTGTTATACCGTTTTTCACTATCCAAATGCGTACTTTAATATCTCAGAGTTTTCAGATTCTCATGTAAAATGTTCATGTCATTTACTACTAAAATAATAATATGTTTTATATTACTTTACCAGTACGTCGTATGTTCTTTGATTTTATAGGACCTTTATATTATTCCAATAATATTGGTCTCTTTTTCATATCTTATGTCGTCTAGGGAACTACTGTAATGACTATGGCTCCTTTGAAGGTTATTCTCGTATTCATAGTACGTATACTTGTATATAAAGAGACAGACATATCGGTGCTTATGTACTTGAATCGTATGCGCAATCTTGTAAAAGGTTTTACGTGTCATTCGGCTCGACATTTTCCTTACTAAATTGCTATACTTTTAGCGAAATGATCACGTTTGAATACAAGTATACATACGGAAATAAATAATAAATCTGGACAAATAACATTATTGACTATTGAACAGCTTTCTTTTCATTTGAGTGTTTTAAAGTTGTTAATTATTTAATTCATTATATATGTCGTTCAATAAAAATAAATCAATATACAATTATATTTTATAATGTTCAATAAAACGTTCATTACTTATTATGAAATGTATTTAGTTATAATTTTTTCTTAATTGATTGATCAGAATAATAAAAATTTCGCATCATGCGATATTCCAACAATTTATTTGACAAATAATTTAAAAAAATATTAAGTGCACCCAAATTAAAATGTATTTTTATTATACTATCTAAACTGGCTCCAAAGATAAAGTCATCATCCAGCATTCCTTCATGATGAATTTTAATACGTGAAAGAAAAAAATCTTTTTCTTTTAACTCTAAATTAGTTTTTAATATATTTTTTTATATTTATAATGTAATATTATTTGATCCATATTGTTTAAAGACATGACAAGTGGTGGGAATACAATTTATTAGGGAGGCCAGACGATCAACACGACGCTCCATATTTTCTCTGAGTCTTGGTGCCATATTGGATTTCAGGGAGTAGTTGTTGCAGGACGTCACAAATCAACGCTTCGTTATTTTCCATGCCCCATTGTTATGATCATCTATTGACTAAAATACGTTTTTAGCAAGGTTTTTGGATAAAGTGGTAAAAATTAAGCTGCTCATGTTTCATTTTGGGATGCGAATAATGTAGAGTGAGATTCTTTCGTACAACTGTATCACGATACCTTCTCAATTCAACAAAATCTCAATGAATAATTCCAGGCTAGAGGTTATGGTTTTGTAATCAGCTATAGGAGCTAGGTTATGCACGGGGTGCATTGTTAAATTTTCACAAGGTCGCCCTTCACAAAGAGGCTGTAATCTGAACCCTGCCTTTGCTTATAATTTATTAGGCACGTCTGGGCGGTCTGCTCAATTGTCCGGGAGAAAGCGCCGAGAAATATCACAGCCCGATAAGGAGCTTCGACCATTTGTCAAGACCACGGCCGCTTTATTCTAATACGAGTACGCCCGTTATCTCACGACCTTGCAGTATCGCCGGAACGGATGGTATTACGCGAAAGGGACAAACGTATAAAAAAATCAGTAGCCTAAAAACAGCTGACAAAACGTCCAGAACGCTGTCATTAAAAGAAGGCAAGAAGGGTTTTTATGCTGTGTGTTGTAAATAATGCTTTATGTACAATAATATGTGATAAAGCAATTAATATAATTCACTGAAATCGTAGAAAAACAATGTGAGTGAGCAAATCTACTAACTAGTTGAATCGATGTAAAAAATATTTATAAATGTATATCTTTTTCTTCGTGTCAGCGACGTCAAATTATTTCTGCCCAGTCTGGCAACATCGATAGCCCGTGTGTTGCCTAGCATTTGGTCTTGAGGTGTGTAGCTTGTTAGGCACATGGAGCAGGAATCTTAGGTGTGAGGCGGTCTACAGGTCTCCGCAGCCGCACAATAGTGGCTCTCCCTGCCGAAGAATTCCCCACCGCTCGAGGTTGTCCTTTGTTCTACCAATTCCGGTTCTCAATCTGTTCAGGGATTTCCAGGTCCGCCATACATTTTCTTTTTAAATGCATATAAAGCAAATTAATATTTTATATTTATTACTGAACGATACTGGCTACCTTTGGAATGATTTTGCTACACCTGTATTTCTTTTTCCATAGAGAAGATTTATATACTCGTACACTTGCAATGTCTTTAAATATTAAAATATCACACTTCTTTTCTGATTGCAGTATATTGCCGTTTTGGTTGCTTGTCTTAGTACTTACTTACCTTTACGCAATATAATGTTTCGTCCGGATTTTAGTGCTCTTCTACATGCGTTTACTGAAAAATGTAGTTTATAATATTACATAATACAATTAATGGATTAAACATAATCAAGATTTATTTTGAATTAATCTCTTATAATATTCAATTGCTTGTTTTTTTTTTGCGTATTTTTAGTAAATTATGTTTGCAAGAATAATTCTAATTGAAACTATTAGTATGAAGTTGTTTTCGTTTTTGTCTGCCCAGCCTTACGTTAATATTTATTACTCGAATAAACTATAGTAAAGCCTAGGGCTGAATGCGTCACCCTGGATTTCTTTTTGCGAAACAGCAGTTTTTCCAGCGCAACAAAAAACGAAATTTATAGATTAAGTTGTTTGTTTGTGAGACATGACAGATTTATTGTTTTTTTGTAAAATTAATTAATGCGTGGAGTATAAAAGTGGGAATGCCTCCAAATTGGGCTATAAATCTGGTCGATATGTAATAGTGTATACGTTAATATCGTTGCCAATTAAATACTGCTAGTACGAAAATATCAATGTGATTGTGAAGGTTAAACTTTATGATTAAAGTTGCCAGGAGCGATATTATTTTTCACAGGGTTCTATGATGTATTTCCCTTTTTTTTTTAGTATTTATATGTATTGATCGATAAGTCATGATGAAATTTTATACTGAATTAATACGATAGTGTGAGCTAGATGGCTTGTATAAAAGGGAGACTGTAGCTTAGGCTGTTCTACGGCATCTGTAGAACATGTCGCACCCAGCCAGGTTCACCTTTGTCTCTTGAGCATCTCAAACTTAACATAGAAGTTAGTTAATAATACTGGTGAATCAAAACTCGCCACATTGGTTTATTATTGTTGCTATGCGTTATTTAAAATTATTATTATTATGCGGGAGCGTTGGGTTAATCAACCGACATCCCCGCATACTACAGCCGGCATCTCCTGCCTTGGGGGTTGTCGGAAAACATTTACGAGTATGTGCCTAGGTGGACTTTCAGGTGCAGAGATGTCTGAGAAACAGTCATAAATAGTAGCAATTGACAGAACTCAGGCATTTTGTGGTGACCATATGTTTCATTTTTTAAAATGTAAACACATACAGGAGAATACCAACAAATGGTAATAGTAATTTTAAAGTCTCATCTGTGGAATTCTATGACGCTTACTATGGTGCATATGGCTGCGTGTGGAGTGTTAATCCGTCAACGCCACAACGTCGACTACAACCCGAGATTCACGCTTCATCCTTATTATTACAGGAATTTTACTATAAATGGGTAGTCTTCACGGGACGACTTTCGTCTACCACCAATTTTAATTAAGGCTATGACTGGCATTTTACGGGCAACCGGGGGATCAAATTCACACCAATCTCCCCCCGGTTTCTTCGCTCTAAAATACCCCATATTTTAGAGCTAAGAAATCGATTGAAAATCCATTTGTTTTAATCTCCGTCGGGGATCTAACCCACGACCTTTGGTTTGCAAATCAAACGCTTTGACCATTGAGCTATACCTGCCGGCTAATAAATATGGAACGTTTATGGGAAAAATAATGCTTTATTATTATTTTCTTCTTCACAAATGTGTTTACAACAAATTAAATAAAGGTTAACTAAAAAAAACATTTAATTGGTCGTCATATTATAATTGCCCTAAATTAAATTAAAAATTCCCTCTGATATGAATTTTTATACCTTTGTTGTGATGTTTAATGAACCGTTGTAAGGAAGGCCGAATTATTTATATCAAAAATAAATTATTCTCCGAAAACGCTGAATTTCTCGGAAGCTGAAAAGTTCTTTTTATTGTAATTTAAAAAAGTTTCCACTTGAAAACCGATGTCCTTTAAAGATCTCGTAAATTTAAAAGTTTCCGAACAGTTTGTTTCCATAATATTATATTTTCAGATTTATAACCGGGGGGGGCCCTGTCTACTTTATGACAACATCATTATTATAATGAAAAACTCCAAATTTTTTGTAGAACTTTTTTTATCAGGGGTGATGCATTAATTATCAAGTTGTAGACTAGGGATCGAGAATGATAACTTTGATATTAACATAAATATGACAATATTTCAGGAAGTATTTATAAGGGTATTTAATGCCAAGGTTCTATACAAGTATATCATTTGCATTTATGCCTTTTTATTTAAAAGTTTAGTAACATAACACGATTACACTTTTTTTAATCGAAAGTTTTATTTTATGGGTCGAAAAATGGGCGTATGTTTTGCTCACGAAAGTTTTGGAAAGTAGTTTTTAATGCCCAAATGTATTCAATAAGGATTCGGCACGCAGTGAATTACTCTAAAGTCGTCAAATTCTTGGATTAAAATAACTGTTTAAGGCTTGGAAATAAACGACCTTCTGTCGAAATTAGGTTTCACTCCCACGTACTTCGTAGATTAGCAACAGGTCACCAGGAAAGGCAATTCAAAACACGCTGTAGCATATTAACTTCGTTAAAAATAGACCGAAGTTTATCGGCTGCACTTAGATTAACGTGACACTCTCAAACAAGTAGTTTTTTGCGAGCATCTAGTATTGGGTCTAGTGTTTAGTCTGTGACTCCAAAATACAAGACAGGAAAGGTGTTTTCCAAAGCGTGTTGAAATTAGTAGTAGTCAATTATGGGCGGCATTATGGTCGTGTCCGCCCTTGCTGGTTGCACCGCCGCCTTCCGCCGCTCTCCCGCCCTCGGCCTCCCCGCGGTTCATTGCTCGCCGTATTGATTTTGCTATGTGCATTCTGCCGTTGCAGGAGGCGGCCGGCGCAATACTAGTATATACTATAAGCCTACAGAATACCCACTGGGCGGACAGACAGGTACGGCCCGAATGGCAAACGTGGAACTCCATGAACTCTACTAAACATGCATACTACGGTATCACAAAGCATTTGGAAGAAATCTACGCCGTCTTCGGCGCTGTCTTCAGCACGTAGCTTAGATTTCTTTTCTTGGGTATTTTCTTTATTGCACTTATGTTTTGTCACATTTTTTTGAGATTCTATTTGAAATACAAAAACTTTTAACAAATATCTTTTTTTAACGATTTTCTCTGCTTCGTCGTTCATGTAATTTTGCAATTGTCAATGACTGGGGGGTTATTTTGAAAAAAATGTAACGATTTAAATCGTTACTTAGATTTTCATTTGAAATAACGAATGTTAAAGGTAATAATTTAATTTAATAATGAAACGACAAAACACGCCATTTCTTTTATAATTCGTGTTCGAAGTCCTTGAATGATATTTAGCCTTGTACATTATAATTGGTTAAGTAGTTTACTTACGTTATATCAGCACGCCATTGTATTTCATGTCCGAAAAATTAGTTTTTTTTTGTCTAATATGCGGCAATTTTCTTTGCTGAAAATACAATTATATATGACTAGACAGAGGAACGTTAAATAATTAATAATAACATTGCATAATATTGTTTTACACATGTTTTGAACTGTATTTTTTTATCACCAAAATCCCCACTAGTTGTACACACATACACACGTCATTTGTAAACATTTTATTATTCAAATATGATGTGTGCAAAGGGGGAGCTCTCACTACGCTCTGGAAACTACTCTAAAGACAATTGGTACTTCTATAGACCATGTTTTTATTTTTTATGTAAACACATACAGGAGAATACCGACAGATGGTGATAGTGATTCTGATGTCTCATCTGTATCTCATATAACGCTTACTATGTTCCATATGGCTAAGCGCTGCATGTTAAGTGTTGATCCGCAAACGTCATAAACTTCAGCCCGATATTCACGCACCATCCTCATTATTATAGGAATTCACTATGAATGGGTGGTCTTCACGGGACGACTTTCGTCTACCACCAATTTTAATTAATATGCTATGACTGACATTTTACGGGTGATGGATCAAATTCACACCAACCGGGGTTTTTTATTTTAGAGCTCAAAAATCGATTAAAATCTTTTTTTTTAATCTCCGTCGGGGATCGAACCCACGACCTTTGGCTTGGCAAGCGTCGGTATAGCTCAATGGTCAACAAATAAAATATCTATCATCAAATCGACAAAACACGCCAGGCTTCTTAAAATAAAGATGTCATACCACGTGTTGCTTTTAACCATGAAATGTCTCAACTTAATGGTTATGTTGTAGTGGAATTACGCTAGTTACGTTAAGTTTTTGTGCACAATTACATTTTTTTATTCAAGTTCACGATTGTAATTAAGGCATCCATAGAATGAAAAATCTCAACAATGTATGTAATATTCCCACGCTAAAATGCATGGGAATTTTTGTGTACACAATAGCTTTTTATTCAGGAAGTTCGTCATTACTAAGTACCGGATCATTTGACGTAATAAAACGCACCTTTTATTCGAAATCAAAAATATTTAAATTTTGTGTTTATGCACCGATGGTTGTTTATTTTTTTTCCATATTGGCTTCCTTTCTGTAACATACTGTCATCACATCGGCATACCCTGAAGTTTATATCACCTGGATGGTATTAACTGTCTAAAAAATAATCTATGCAGTATATTTATTAATCCTTTCCTTACGGCTCGGTGGAATACAGATTATACTGCTGTCAATACGGCGTGAATTTTTCAAACCATTTTTTTTTTGCTTAAAATTAGTATTTGAAACATAAATCACATTGGTTCTTGTATCCTTTAGCTATCAGATGGTGCATAAAAATTATTATATATAACAAACGTTTATTATGTAAATCCATACATGTGGTGGCATTGACACATGCGGTTTACAGAAAAATCGCTTCTGCGATATTTATTTACATGCTTGTAAATAATACATGTATGTTGATAAAGGGAATGACTGCACTTCCAATTTCTTACCGCAGATGTCATAATGAGTACTGAAAGTAGCAAAACGATATATCACGTCAACCGATGTCAACGATCGGGGAATCTTTGACGGCATATGCCGACAACCGATGAGAAAGGGTTAAATACATACATACTAGTACATAATTTTCTTACACTTTGTTCTTTCTGAAAACTTTGTAGGCAATTGTGAAAAGGGTATCTTTTAAAAATAAATATTTGCATTTAAGTATATAAAAGTTTTATGATCTATTTTCGTGTACACATTTAAAGATGAAGGAAAATGTCTTATTTAGTTTTTTAAATCATAAATTTAGACAGCATCCCTATCTGATTCAATCAATCTCGAAAACTCTTTATAGCTACTTGTGCAAAGCTCCGAAGTTGAGAGTTCCTCCTGGGATGGCAGATAGAAAAGATGAAGATTGACACCGACAATCTACCGCTGTAAAATTTATAAGATAATAATTCAAACTGGTCCCCAAATAGATTTCCCTGACACGTGTCCGCGTTAGCGCATTTGGCGTATATTCTACGAAACGATTTTGAATACAAAAGTAAATAAACGTTGCGTTCATAAAATTTGAAAATATTTAACTGGCTTGTACATATTTATATATAAATAAATGACAGTCTTGTGTTGTCTTGTATGGTGCATGTGTCTATTTAAGTTTTCGTATATGAACACTATCCAGTCCGATTACACAATATGTGTGTAATCGCCAGGCCGAACGTTAAGGCGGGTCACACATGTGTGTGATCGTTCCGCCAACGCTTAGTGGCCGACTATACACAGCTTGTGATGTTTTTCAAACTTTAGTGGCCGATCACATAACATATATGTTGTTTTTGCTTTCGACCATAATTCAAAGATCTCAAACCTTTTCAGTGAGGGTCATATTTAATTTTATTTGAACACATGACGATGAAATTAGCAATTCTTTAAAAAAACAGTCGGCCTCCAGTGTAAGTTTAATCGCGTAACGCGCGGACTGGATAGTGTTAATATATTATATTTACATTAAGTTTCTTATTAATTACTTAATGACCATCAGCATTGAATCTGTATTCGTTTTCGTTTATGAACAACGTCGCAAATGGTCTTTAATGTCGAAAATGGTCTTTAATACTGTAAGCGAAATTAGATTTGATATAAGTTTTCTAAAAAGGTTTTCCCTTCTTTGCTATAGATATTTTCACTGCGCAAAAGTGCAAAAACGACTAATAAAAATTGCATTTCCCGTGCTATTTCCGCCGTGTCAATGCTCACAAAACGGTAATATTTTAATGGCATTTCCTTGCTGTAACGTCAGCCTAAACACTCGGTATCTCTCGGCCTTTTGCAGGTCCTGCAGCCTCGCCCTTGCTCCAGCCGGCTAGCCTCGTGTCACTTAATGCTGCATAATGTACAGTTCTTTTATTCAGCTTTCATTATCACATTCATGGTCTGTCCGCTTCCTACAATGCCTGTAACATTGCGACTATTATGCATATTGCCATAAACATTTTTAACATTATTGTCGTTGTACTCGTACGATGCATCGCGAAACATTTTAAAAGTCGTTAAAGCATTTTTTTTTAATTACTAACAACGACTCGCAATATTTAATGATACTATCTAAATACTCTAGTGATTCTTAATATTTTTCGAGCCACAGAACACTTGTGATTTTTAAAGTCAGTTCGTACAGTATCATAAAAATCATGGATTAAATTTTAGTATTTAAAACGAACGCCGTAGACGTAAAAATGGAGTAGAAATGGTGTAAACATGGTAACTATTATATGCGCTTCGCGGAGTACGTGATACATCTACGTGGAGCACCAGATGTCCGCAAGGATGTTTCGGCCAAGAATTAACTGCTCAAGGTTTTGTTGAATTCGAACTGCAATTTTAATGAGACAAAAACCTGTGTGTAAAGCCGTAAACAGTGAAAACATCAGTTATAATACAATATATAAATATTCATAAAGAGTAGTCTATGTACTCGTAATATCCAACTATGTTTTATTCTCTTTTTCACACGATTATTGACTTGTCTCAGCTATTGACATAGTACGAGTATCACAAGTTTTTGGTTTTAGTTTTGTCTGTCATAATATTAATTTTAGTGTCGGTTTAGCTTTCCCTTTTTCAATTTTCATTTTTTAAATTTATTTCTTTCAGAAACATTACAATTTTTATCCTGAAATAAGATAATACAAGAGAAACAATTTATAAATTTAGGTATTTATGATATTATAAGCTCGTCCTCCCTGGGGACTTCAGGTTGCTTCCTACCTTACAGGACACATGCTCATAAAACCAGAGAAGCGTCTCAGGTACACGGAAGACCGTAAAGCTTACTGGATTTATGTCTGTCAATTAAAATTTCTAAATAGTGTTCCCGCACTAAACCTAGCAGCTATGTTGGTATCCACACCAAGCATAAATGGTCGTTCCGTCTACTCACAATTCTCCTTTACAGAATGAGGGATAAAGTTATAATTTTTACATTTAATTTTTGAGATTTTTTTCAATTTCATAATCATAGCATCCAGTTTTAAAATGCGATCCCTATATTAGAAATAGTGTACACACACACAGATACAAATGTACTATTAATATATCGAAAAGTATTATTCATAGTTTTATCCATAAGTTGGGAGTCTTTTTTGCTGCGCATAAAGTTTGTTTAAATGATACAATCGGTATTTTTTTTATCTGAGATGCTTTCAATTTTTTTTATGTAAACACATACAGGAGAATACCGATAGATGGTAATAGTAATTTTGATGTCTCATGTGTGGAATTCTATGACGCTTACCATGGTACACATGACTAAGCGCTGCCCGAGATTCACGCATCATCCTTATTATTACAGGAATTTACTATGAATGGGTGGTCTTCACGGTACGACTTTCGTCTACCACCAATTTTAATTAATATTCTATAACTGACATTTTACGGGTGATGGATCAAATTCACACCAACCGGGGTATTTTAGAGCTCGAAAATCGATTAAATTTTTTTTTTTTAATCTCCGTCGAGTTTTGAACCTACGACCTTTGGCTTGCAAATCAAACGCTTTGACCATTGATCTATACCCGCCGGCATATAAAATAAAAGTAATCCAATCCGCCTCTAAAAAGTTTTGGTGACCGCTTTTATGACATCAGCTTCACTTACGATTACCTTAAATTGAGATATTTGGTCTACGGGCAACACCATTTTTAAATCACAGACTATCTATCTAGGTCTCTCATTATTTCAGGTGTTTACTACGGTGTAGAGGAATTCAATATTTTCACGTGATCAATATCGTTCAATATGGATTTATGGCCTTTATCCTATTATTGTAATCTTCTCCAGGCCTCTGTTGCGGTGTAATAGCTCAGACAAATCCGATTAAAAGCGAAACTCCGCCTCGAACGCATTAAATTCCCGAAAGGGGGAAAATGCTTTTCCATAAAACTTGAAACGGTCCAAATATATATTCCATAGGCTTCTTTAATAGCGTACGTTTACTACGCTGCGTTCGCTTTTGTGGATACAATTTAATTTGTCGGGTTTGATACCCCATTCGCTCATTTTGTTTCAATTTTATATTTCTTACTGAACTTGAAGACTAACATGTAAATAGAACAAAATTAAACATAGTTTAAGATAATAATTGTGATTCTTGACATCGTCAATAGAAATATAATTATAATATATGATATTGTGGTAAAGCGATTTTGTCAGTACATTTTTTTTAATACGATGTACGTTTTTTAATGACACTCTTGATCTCAAATATGTCTCAAAGTAGTTTCTGCGCCAAGCTTTTGGGATTAATTTTTCTTCGAAGAATATTCCTACCATAGTCGGTGATGGGTCTCAAGTTAAATGTCTTGTTTCTTTTTAATTCCTTATTTTACCGTCGCAAACCAATTATTCGCCATGAATTCCTAACTATGAAGTGTATGCGCAGACATAAAGATTAAGGCACTTTGAAGATTAAGCTTTCTGCGTAAGTAGAACTAAACTGCTGAGCTTGTCAGCTATTCATTGAAACACTATAAATACCAAGTAATTAATTTGTCACTTACAATGTATTGTATTAAAGCACACGTATGTTTGTGGCAGAGAATTCCAAATGTGACAGAGCATAACAATTTGATCAAAATACCATTCGTTTTTAGAACAATAAACCTTATTTTCCCATTAATTAAATACACACATACAATTCTACATCAAATTTTTACGCATCAATTCATTCAGAAAAAATATCGGCAGACGCGGGATCAGAACCTCGAGCGTTGCACCTTTGCTATGTCCTATATACACCGCGTTGTCCACACGACCATTCTCCGCCTGGACAGAATTATTTTTCCATGTTATAAATTGAGTAAAATTTTCTACTTATATTATTTTACGTAATTTAGTATAAAAATACAAACGAATGTGTCTTTAACCATAAAGAAATCAATATTGAAGGAATAAAATATTATATTTAAGAAGAGGAACAACATTACTTAAATTAAAGTTTCTATTTTAATTACTGCGTATAATTCAATTATACGTAAGATGATTTTAATTGTCTATGTCTGATCTTGATCCCTGATTAGTCTTTATTTCTATTTTAATTTGTTTATAAATATTTAAAATTCTGTACTTGTCATTTTATGTGATCTGATTCTCTAGTCTGCACTAAAAAATCTAATCTTAAAAATTGCCTCTTTTTATGTCTTCGTAAACTTGTTTTGTCGTTTATTTAGTTACCTCAAAATGCAATGCCAAAGTTTTTGCTCAAGCCAAGACCGCACGTTTCAACTGAGACTTCTCGAGTTTAATTTATTATTTATGTCACTTGCATTCCTTCTGTTGCACATCTCTACTATCTAGAGCACCGGCGGCACGTCTCTTTCACCGTGAGACTGCTGACTACCTGGCCAGCTTTTCACCTAAAAACTCACTGAAGAATACCGCCAGACTGTGATGAAAATATGTCATCTGTGGATAGTACTTCCTATTTTACGGTTCTATCATCGGATAACAGCCCGACGGCACTCACGCACAGTTCATAGTTGTGTTTCGAGTATTTATTATTATTATTATCATATTAGTATTTGTAAAGCGCTCTTTTATGACCTAATGATCATTCCGGCAGCGCTTCTTTGCCTCTCTGAGTAAAAAGGTGGGTCTTGAGTCTGCTTCTGAAGGATGCCTCCGCTTTAAGCTCTCTTATGCTTTCCGGTGGCGAGTTCCAGGTCATTGGTGCCGCGTAGCTGAAAGCACGATTACCAAAGACCGTGCTTGGACTACCTCCCGTCAGCTGAAGGTTGCTTGTATTTACTCTAACTGATCTGAGTGTCTCTCCACGCGCACTTATTTCTGATGGCTTGATAAGTTCTGTCAAATAGCCCGGTGCAGTTCCGTTGAGTGCCTTATAAGCTAAAAGGCATAATTTGCACTGGATTCTAGCCGGAACTCTCAACCAGTGCAGTCGGTGTAGTATTGGAGTGTAATGTGACAGAATTTGGGCGCGTTGTACACTAGTCGTGCCGCTGCGTTTTGTGACGACTGCAATCGCTTTAATTGTTTGCCTGGCTGGCTGGCCTGCGTGCAGTGCATTGCAGTAGTCCATTTTGGAGACTATAAACGCATTTACCAAGCTCAAATTTAAAGGATGTTCTGTGAATGCATGGACGGAATGACGTATACTTACAACCAATTTTGATTGATATACAATGCTTTCAGACTAGTGTTTTTTTTGTTTTGACTAACTACCGTGAGTCAGCTCACGTCTTCCATCGGATGTTTTCTCTTCTTCCTCTGTTGATGTTCACCAAGTTGCCTAATTAACACCGTGCGTTGCCGGAGTCCGTCTCGCACTGATTGCTCTGTCCGGTGGCCGCGTGATGACGCTGATTAAAATTGAAGAAAAATAGAAATCGGCCTCTTGGACCGTACTTACCTGCGAAATATTAAAAATACTTGCTAGTTACGAGTACCTTGGTAATAATAATAATAATACTTTTATTCCAGCAGGATTGGGTGGGATGTGCAACACCCAATCTGCTATATTTTTAAATACATATATATTTATATAGTACATACAAACTTATAATTATATGTAAACATAATAATTCATGGTGGTCGCTGTATCATCTCCATCCAGCCATGACTCAGGGAGGATTTGAGCCATTCAGAAGCACCCAGGATGATGGTGTTGTTGGACTTCCTTATCCTGCTCCAGAAGCAACACGGTGACGCAATAATGCTGGGAATGAATGGACTCTGCCCTCCGCAAACATGTCAGATGCGCTACAAAATCTAGGGAGTTGCATAAGTTGTCGATATGAATTATTGTACGCCACTTTGAGCTTCTCCCACTCTCGTTTAGGATAGACCAGAGTTCTGAGGTATATAATGCCATACAGTGTGCTTCCATTGTAGTTTTTATAACTTTTGTAAAAATTTAACTTTCTCTACAATTTGACCGTTAAACTGACGACAATGGTAACCAGGTTTAAATCATAAGAAATTTACAGTTGTCTATTATTGTTTTGGATTGTTTGCATTCTTACATTGTTCGAGAATTATTGCAAAAGACCAAAAAATACATGTTTTCTTTTCTTCATTACAAAAACGAACTTCAACTACACTCAAGTTTATATGTTAATTTTTCCATACATACATTATTTTCCTTCTGCATTATGTAATCCGAATAATGTAATATGTTATTATTATATCCTGCTAATAAGTTTGCTTAGCCGACGGCAGTCAAAGTAACGCGGCGTTTCCAAGAAATTTACTTCGCAGCCAAAGCCAGTACTAAGCCCCAACCTAATACCACCTATAATCTATATTAATCCTATCGAGATGGACCAACTTCCATTATATCATTACACATAAAAAAACCGTTGTAAATTCAATTTAAGTAATTGTTTTTATAATTATAAATGTATATTCAAATGTATACTTTTTGTAATAAAATAAACCAGGGAATTATCTTCCAACATATGTTTTTTCCACATCATACAATCAGGATATAATGGGTCCGCCATCTAACGTTTTTTTTTTCAACTAGTGCTTATTTCGCGAATGGTAAAACTTAGCTCATGTCTGCTTTGACAGATAATTAGTTTTATCCTTCCGCTGAACGAATATGGTTGTGTATACGCTTGAACAACGCTGGGAAATATTGCGACATCACTTTGAAAATCAGGCCATTTTTCTTAGAAAATGAGCAAGGAGTGGCCGTTACAGTCAATGGCGATCGTTATCGGGCCATTTTTGTTCACAAAAATTGAAGAGGAGGATATTGGCAACATTTGGTTTCAACAGGACGGCACTACGTGCCACACAGCCGAAGCAACACTCGATGTTTTGCGCCCCATTTTAAAAAAAAAAAGTTATTTGGCGGACCCTATATTAAATAAATTCATTTATACACTTGCAATCTCCCTTATTCTTTTTTTACGCCATATCCGCTTTATATTTGAAGCATATGGACACTACAAATTACCGTTTCACAGTTCTGTAAGCTCAATGTTGTCCTAGAACACCTGTGTATACCCAAGAGCTCCACATGAGAACATAAATGGTTTCGAGGAGCTTCCAGGGCCAGGGAGAAATATTTGGGTGTTCAATAATCAGCGTTTTTAATGAGATCGGATGATGAGACCGACGCTACCGAGGGACATTTTTTTATATCCTTAAGGTGTGTCTCAACCCTACAACCCTACATGTATAAAGCTTGGATTTTATAAAATCATTTAAAAAAAATAATTGAAACAACGGCATCTGAGTGATAAACAAACGTTTTACAACTGGACTATGTCGCCCCATCTCTTATTACACAAACATAATGCATACCGCATGTAGTGTCCAGCCGTTATTCTTACACGTCCTACATCCACACATTACAGCCTAAACGTATGTTGCTATCCTGCATATATATATTAATACCAAATATATATACAAAATCTTCATTATACAACATTTTATTGTATATTGTGTGTGTATTAATTAAGGTATTTTTCTAGTGTATATTATTTGATCATTACTCAACTCTAACAACCTTGGTGATACGATATGCTTGATGCGCTATAAGACCGTTAAAAAGTCACACATTGTTCGAGTCTGTGATCATCGATGGCTCTCAGATGATCGCAATTATCTCATGGCCGTCATCAGCAGAGCTCGCCGGGCCGATGCTGCTGATGCCTGGTGGCTGTGAGATCATCGCAGCAATCTGATACGCCCCCGCGCTTCCTCTCAGGACGAGGAACTTGCTGTCATCGTCCCATTAGACCGGCCGCACTTTGGATGCGTATTCGTACGATTGTGACGCGTACAATGTCGAAGGGAAACCCGCGAAAGATCTTAATACTGTGTATGATTGCACACTTTATTCCCGCGTATAACAATCTAGATTTTAGACTGATTGAGTTATTTCGTGAAGTTGTATGCAGAGATGTCAAAAATTATTTGAAAACTTATTTTTAGGAGAATGCGAAAAATGGTCGTGTGGACAACGCCGCGGTGTATATAGGACAGAGCAAAGGTGCAACGCTCGAGGTTCGAATCCCGCATCTGCCGATATTTTTTCCGAATGAATTGATGCGTGTAGAATTGTATGTATATTTAATAACTAAAACTTATTTGTTTATGTGCATAATTGTTACAATTAGTGTGATAACTGAACTGGACTTTACCCGTGTTGAAAGGAGATGGAAGATGGATCTCTCACCGAAAATTCGAGTGAAAATGGTAAATGCGTGTAATTTTTTTAATAGCCACTAAATCTTCATGCCAGATAGGACTGAGATATTTTTTTCGAATTGCATCGAAAAGGACTCCTCTTTCTAACAAGAGGAACTGAAAGTCCCAGAGAATGTGCTCTGAAGTCTGGAAGGGGGCGCGCCACAGAGGCAACTAGGGTTGGAAACTAATTTAAATCATTATAATCTGTCATTAAAAACGCCGTGTCTGATTCAACTATCATATGCTTTATTATCATGGCGTGGGCAACGAAAGAATAAAATAACACTAACATGTATGTATGCAAGGCACCATTATTTTTAATGATAAGTATCAAAATCTTATCTCAAAACGCGACTAGTGAGCGCACTGAACTCATGCGATTAGAGTATGAATTATATACAATTATAATTTTAAATTAATATTAATTAAAAAAATAACAAATTAAAATTATTTAGTTTTGACCATCTTCGGTAATTATTGTAGATGGTCTCCAGGGAGGCCGAAACATGTAATCACCAAGTATTGTCAGTTGATAACCTTAATGTTTAATATATATAGCTCACAAAATGCATCCAAAGTGCGGTGGGCTATACTAGTTTGTTCTCTGTACACTGATGATCCCTAGTGCAATGTGACTCGCAATGAGCGAATTATTGGTGACACGTTAAGCGCTTTTTTATTTCACGTGAACTATATATTATTTTCTATTGAGTTTCTTACAATTTTTTTGTGTAATCATTTTTAATAGCTTGTGACTTATTTGTATTACGCATATATAAAATAATAAAACTGTCCATATATTTTATTGTGATGTTTTTTTTTTAATTTCTAACATCCACCACTGGTTACGTTTTAATATTAAAAACGAAGACTTCTGATACATTTACCCACCTCAACACAAATAGTCAGAATAATATCACTAATTGCCTATTTGTGTTAATTAATAATACAATTTCTCATGTTTCTCGTCGGTTACTGTAACGAGTGTTAATGTACCGTGTATTGATATGATTACTTACAATGGTTCATTCTTTGATATTGTTATTAATCAAATCGTTCAAATATACAGTATTTATTATGATCATTTTAATAAAATACTAACATGTTCCAAGTACACTATATATATGATAATGCTCTACATTTTGTTTAATTTAGTCTTATATCTGAAAATGATTCTTGTTTCCATTCTTTTACTGTGAATGCTCGGCCTGCAATCACTGGGAGGCCCTCTCTCCTGGATGTGTTCCATTTATCTTTTCCGCATCACGTAGCGGAGAAGTCGACGATGTAATTTAACTTTCTCCCTTTTCCTTTTAACGCCGTCGCGAAGTTTTCCGTCGCTACTCATTACCAGATTGCGAGCCCCACCGTACTCGAGCGCCCTCATCGCGCAAAAAAAAAACTTTCAAGTGTTACTACTCCATTCACGTACTAATTAACTGTAATACACTATGGGATATTTTAAAACGCTGAAGACGAAAATCACTGCATGGTTTAGTTGCAAAATTTATCACATTGTAGAAATAACATTTTTCTCTTAATACTTGCAAATCACCGTACGAAATCATTTAGTGTTTATGTTTTATAGTTTTGTATAAATATTCCTCTTTAGACAATTTTTGGATGGCTAGATTATGCCGGAATCACGTTATTCACGACAATTGTTGATCATATAAATGAGAACACGGTTTCACGTACATGGAACATCTTTTCTTAGTTTCCAATATATTTAAAAAAAACCTTTAAGGAACATTACAAATTTTATTTAATACGATCCTGAGAAAAGATCGTACAAAATAAAACAATTTATATGTACTTATGATAAAGTATTATATAAATAGATAACAATAAAGAAAAGTAACATTCCCAATGCTCATTATTTAGACAACTGCAACAAATTACTTCTTCAAACAAATTCTTGGAGCTTGTGTCTGAACTGGGCCTCCCTTGCGTGGAATATATCAACATCTGAGGTGATGTGGTTGAACAATTAGATCCTTCTCCCAAGAGGCATAGTCGTTGAGTGCATAATCCTTGAGAACAGGAGACGCATTCTGTGTTTTCGCTTGGGAGTCTCTACCATTTCTTGGGAGGATTTACCTGAATTGCTGCTTGGTTCTGAAGGTCCCTTGCTGTTGAACTTCATCAGGGAAATCGTTGGGGCTACAAGAGCGGTTAACGAAGCTGACATGGAATAGGCTCGTTCTTCAACTATTTCTCAGACGTATATTCTAACCTTGTGTGTAACTTGCAGGGTACAATACGCAACTATATGTATTTTTTTACATTTTTTTAAAGTGAACTCTCTGGCAGGTTTGTGTTTTCTCTTTGGGAGAACGAACAATCTGTGCCTCCTCACCCTCAGATAATTGTCAGGGACATATAAACCGATCTAACATTAATTATGATTTGAAATAGGTACCAAGAAGAAGCCTTACCACCAACTTACTTGTCTTTAAAAGCGTATATTATCCTTTTAAATGAAAATGCATCGTTTGAATAAAGTTTATATACCACGTGCATTCGTCGTTATGTGTCGCATTCAGACCGCTTGCAATGCGTGGCGGCGCTAGTTCAGTGCAATCTAGCGGCGATTAGATTAATTATCCATCTGTCACTCGAGTCAGCTGTTATTTGCGCGCCAATTTCCCGCGGCCTGCCCGCGCAATCACCGGTGTAATGACTGTTTGCCGGGCGGCTCCGATTGGTGGTCTGCTATTTGCTACCTTCGTTGCTGAGGCGAATAATAAAATTACGAAAACTATTTGTATGGAAGCATTTAGTTTCGTTGCCCAACGTCCCGGTGTCGGCCTTCGAATTACATTACAAATAATTAAGTAGGAATGTATAATTTCACCATTTAAAAAAATATTTTGATTTATGATGTAATACGTTTTACTTGCTTATCAGGTGTTTTTATCTTTTCGATCAGTAATAATTCACGGTGGAATTCATATAAAAATAATAATTTTGAATTTATTCCACGTTTCGAAATTGGCGAAGTTGAAACACGTTTTCCGTTTAAACGATGACCATTTCAATGTCACGAAACTTAGAATGCATTTTTTAAAAGTGTATCTTAAAAATTTAATACGGTATTATAATAAAGAAGATCAATTCGTTTGATAAACAATGACACTCTTATATCTAACCTGCAATCAATGGAACACAGGCGTATGATTGGTTCTAGTCTTTTCTACCGTTATTACCACGGTCGTTGCTCTTCGGAACTTAAAGAACTAATTCCTCCTGCACTCAACCACAACCGACATACTCGTCTTACACTGGGCGAACATCCATACATGATTAATGTGTGTCGACCAAAAACTGGCAGTTTCCAAAGTTCCCCTTAATGCCACCGGTAAGCTTTGGAATTCTCTTCCAGCGTCTGTGTTTCCTCCTTCCTACAATCTGGATCTCTTCAAGAAACAGATAAATATACACTTGCAATCTCCCCAACCCACACACAAACACGAACACAAAACATGCTTACCGCATGCAGCGTCCAGGCCTCCCTGGCTGAGCGTCATATAGTGCACTGGTCTTTACCGGCTGTGCTCTCCTGCATGCGTTTACATAGAAAACCTTGTTTGTCTTTAATATAGCTAGAACAAATTATTAACCCTAATTTTTACCATTAGTTTCTGTCAACTGCCATGGTACTAACTAATATCATTCCAAACTCAGCATGCCGAAGATTTATTTTATGTTATTCTGCGACATCCGGAGAACATGTCCTAGCTAGGTCCATATAAGTCTTTCCACCGGCTTATAGGATGAAGGAATGACGCGTCCGCTCGCTAATCCGCTGTTCTTTTTATAAATATAAATACATTCTTAATTGATTCGATTGTTAGATTTCCAAAATTAAAAACAATACTTTCGATTCTCATCCGTTTATCATTAACTTTTTGTCCGGAAAACTTTTTCCGAGGAAAAAGTACTTTCGCCCGTCAGTAAAGAGCGTAGCGAATACATTTTCACCCGTAAAGCAGTCGGTTTACGCGGTCCTTGTTTACGCCGGAACAAAGTCATGTTTCGGCGTAAACAACGCAAGAAATGTTTTTGTTCTGTCAGCTATAATAAATTGAAGGCTATTAAATGAAGACAAATTTTACACATCAGACTCTACGATCAGACTATACTATATTGTATATCCCACCGGACATACTTGTGATGCACTTTAAGCCGTCAAGTATGTACTTGGGGTAACGATCCTTAGCAATGAAATAATAGCTAGAGAAGAAATAGCTGGCTATTCTAATTTCCCATGATGATTTTTTTCCCTTTTTATTCCTTTTTAAGTTATTAACCTTTCATTCCCTGTGATGTGTATCTTATACACATTGCTTCTAATAACCATCAATATCTCCATAAATATAATAAATACAATATTAAGATTTTAGGTATTCCTCCATAATATAATACGCATTGATTTAATATAATAATAATGATAATAATAATAATCAGAATTTACCGGGTAAATCGGAGGTATTTTGTGAAATTCGGAAACAAATTCGTGCCGTGAGTGCCCTCGACCTTGGATCTCGACGATGTGCGGGAAGTGCGACACTATATTCGCATCTCACTATTTCATACTTCACTGTGAAGGAAGAGGGAAGAGAGTGGGAGCTAGCCACTCCGGCAACAACTACGACTAGCGGCAGTAGGTCTCGAGTTTGCAACCAGAGTGGGCCTATGCACGTTCCGTGAGCGTTGCCAGATGGTTTTTTTTATGTTTTCAGCCAATAAATCTCAATTATTATAATTTTTGACTTCAATTATAATTAATTAAGGAGATGAAACTATGAATGTTCTTATTTTTCCGATTTAAAATCGTTGATATTTGATTGTGTACTGACTACCCAACACCGGAGCGCGCGTTTTCATTTTAGCACCGGAAAGGAAAGGTTAAATAAATTAGCAAGATACAATCTACATTTAAATTAAGAAAAAAGTTTATCTTACTTCTAATTGGTACAGTTTTAGAGTTTTAGCCACCGGCTTATTCTGAAAGGTAAATTAATTAAATTTAAGAAGCCGTTTCGGTTTCCCAAAATGTATTTCTTGATTAAATAAACTTGAAATTCGGTGAATTCGTAGTTTAACGTCCCAGATTAAAGGTCTCGCTTTCAGGAACCTCGCTATGTAAGCTCGCCGACTGAAAATTCTTTCAGGACGTAATTGTATCCTCCAGGATAGCGTTCCCCGTGAAAACTCTTGACAGTTCAGACAGATATCTTGAAGGAGAATTTTCTGACCGTGGTAACGTGGTTTCCTTATCATAATATTATTCGCTGGCTTCATATTTTAGCCGAATTTATTTTACTAAGACGTTTTATTCGGGGCTATATATCTTAGAGTGCGATAGGATCTGATAATGTTCACTTGAACCAAGACTTTTATATTAAGACAAGAAAAAAGTAACTACCATTTATTTTTCTCATCTTCGTACTAGAAGATTGATTGTTTACCTTAATATTGAAAATCTTGTTAAATTTTCCATACACGAAAATCTGTATACTACGTAGTAAAACGCAATGTTAGTAAGTTACGAGTATATCGTATGTGAGTAAATTAATTAACAAATTTAATAAAGTGATGTATATATTAAAACCTTACTACTATTCTCGTGTATTTAACAATGATGTGTTTCATTCAATAACTATCTGAATAATGAACAAAAACATTGCATTTCAAGTGTATTTATATAATAACAATGAAAAATAAATTAGCACGTACCAGATTAATATTTTATTTAAATATTTATATCCATTTTTTAAAGAGAACATTATCGTAGTGATGACATTTACAAAGTAAAAAAAAAGTAAATACTCTGAAAGCCTAACTGTGTATATAATTATTGGAGTTTTTTTGACTTTAAAATTTATGTACTCAATGAAAATGCTCTTTAATCACATGATCGATGCAAATGCACAGAAAATTACGATTACTTATTCAGTTACCTTCATATTCGAGCAAAATTTCAAGTAAAATAAAAGTATTATCTAACGATGTCATATCTTACTGAAGACACCCGTAGTACATACTACGTACTATTAGTATTCATCTGAATGAATACGCACACTAATTGATATCTGGATCGATACAAATCCCCGGCAACATTCAGTATACTTTTTGATCAAAACGAAAGTATTATCAATCGATTGTCATTGCTCGCGGAAGACGTTTTGTGATATATCATTGTAATTTGTTCCGAAGAAGCCACTTAGTAGTGTTTTGGCGTATAGCGTGCGGCGAGGCCTTCGTGCCCGGCCTCACGAGCGACCCTGTTCCATACAACAGCCAGACTTGCTGGCGCCTAGGCTATATTCGGAACATTTTATCTACGTTATCCTGCGTTAAAGTACTTTAATTATTATTGTTATCGCATCCACGCTGTATGCGAACGCCACAGTGCTAAAGTTCAACAATCGTAATGATCGCACTGGGAATTTAAATACCAACTACAAAATCGTAGCGGAAATGATTGAATTCCGCGTAATTTTGTGATTGTTTTGATATTAGATTTCTTCATATAATTGAATTCGATTGTTGCCAATTGTCTGCCTTTCATGATTAATGTATCAGTTTTCTAGACGGTTAAATATGACGTTCCTGGAACGCCATTATTCTATGGCTCGCTTTAGTAGGTCAGACTTGCATGCTAAGCTACAGTTTAATAATATATGCTTATTAAAAGCTTCATGTGCATATATTTTCAAACGATTGACTATCATTGCAAAACAATTATTTTTTGTAAGTTTTTCCGTGCACGGTTAACTCTTTGCGAGATTCGAATGTAACCGTTATTAGTTAGGCAACATATCTTACTTAAGCTACTTTCTAACTTACTTAATTTTTTTTCAATCAAATTATGCAGGAAAAAGTTACCGTGTTAAATTATGATGGTGCTTAAGCTAACATCCTCCTCTCTACGGGAGAAACGACTTCACGTTGCCGGGATAGTTATCGGATCCCATGGTGGAAGTATGAGGAGCAGATTAACAACACACAGACTTTTTCCGAAGCACATTGACATATATGATAAAGACTTGGTTTCCCCGATCGATCGCAACATAGCGTTACTTTCGCCTCAATCGGCCCACCGCCACAAGTGCCGATCTACGTAACTAGTCTTCCTAACGGCATTACAAATTGACAACACATACATGTACGACAAGCGAACAGAAATAAGAGACGAAAGATTGTATATCAAGGTTTTCGGCACCAGAAAGGGCTATATCATGCTGATATCAAAGCTAATGTAGTATTTATTTATCTCATTATTTTGGTTTTAACAATTAATACGCTTAAGAATGATGACTTTTTTTAATCAACCTAGAATTATTTCGTATTGTGTGATACGTCATTAGTATTCCGGACATTCGGACCTCGTAGTTGGAATATCTCGTACGGCATTACAAATTTTGCTCATGTACCAGACCCAACATTTCTTCATATTGTATTATATTATTTCCCTCTAATATATTGTACATCAAAGGATTTCGATGTGTCCGCCCTTATATTCCTTAAATCCAATATGTCGACGGCAAAAAACTAAACAAAAGCGATAACAACCCAACAATAAATCGTAGAATGCCATTATAAATATTTACTATATATTGTTTGTTACAAGATAGTTTATTTGTGTATTTGTATTTTACTAAAACGTTTATTTGTTTTATTTCCGCACCGGCGAAGAGTAAATATAACCTTTATTTACAGTCTCAAGTAAATACTAGTACATAATGTTTATTGCCGAGCAGATTTCAGGCACACTTAGCATACCTTTTTAGTAGCTTATTTTATGAAGTAAGGAATGATATCAGCTCCTTTAGGCTGATGCCGTAAAGCCTCGAAAAACGATATTTTGTCTCTTATTTTTCTCGCCTGACATGCACATCTAATGTTAGTTTTAATTGTATATTATTACACGGTGTTTGCATACGCCAATTTATTTGTTAGGACAGTTGGCCCATTTCCTGTTGGTACCACTATCATCTTGAATTCGCTTTTTCTGCAGCGACGGTTGCCAACGCCGAGATGTCAGAGCGCGCCGGCAGTTGACAGTTGGAGCTCGCGACCGTTAGGGCGCGCGCCTAAGTGCGTTCGCTATAACGAACGACTTTTTTGACAAATAAACCGTAATAATATGTGAAAAGAAAACAAGTTTTTTTGTATTGTGAACCTGATCCAGCATCCTGTCATCCAGTAAATCGATATCTAAATAAGAGGGGAGGATATCACGAGAAATGCTTGTATTTCAATAAAATAACGCATGGAGTTTTTTTAATTATTTATTATTAATACAGTGTTTTGTAAAATTATAATTTTGAATTTAACTCGAATGTTCGTTATTTTTTTATTATTTCATCGGTTGACATGATATATCGTTTTGCTACTTTCTTATAATAGTTTGTTATGCATCATCTGATAGCCAAAGGATACAAGAACCAATGTGATATATGAAAATAGACCAGATTTATGCATTAACATTTATGCTTCAGGTACTAGTTTTATAATTTACAGTATAATTTGTATTCAAACCGAGCCGTAATGAAAGGGTTAATCGTCTGTTGGTAATACTTGAAATACGCAAAGCAAGCAAAAATGCAATTTACTTTGATTTAAGATAAAAAATAGTTCAGTTATTTCAATAACGACATGTAGTATTTTTTTATCTTCACTTCCACATTTGAAAATCTTTATATTTATGACCCACGGTTGCACTTTAAGTGTAACCCAAGACTTCTGAATAGTTGGAATTTGTATTCAGTATTCGTGGCCGAGTTGCTTCCGAGAGTTCGTCGGTAGTATTGTCCGTTACACCTTCCAGTTGTGCAAAGTTTACGTTAACAGTCAGGCTTTTCAGCAATTTGCCCAGAAGAACACGTTTCCTCTCCAATACATTTTCTTTTAGTAGTTTTACTTGTACGGCTTTCATTTCTCAGTACGGCGTACTATTAAGTAGTTTTTTTTATCGTTGAAAAGGTGTCGCTGTAAGAATTCCTTGTGTTTTATCTTTTTACTAACTTACTTAATTTTTTCTTTGTTAAATCCAATGTAAATGTCATGGAATGATATAATGATATAACGGGCTTAAAAAATCATATTTTCCAAAATTTTCAATATTCTGCGTCATATACTCGTATTGTGTAAAGCAGATTGCATAAAACTAGGCGTTGTCTTTGAGTTTCTCTACATTGTTTGATTCTAACGACGCCAGTTAAAAATAGTAGTTTACTTAGAAATAACTATCAGAATAACTTGTGAAAATTTACGTTCTACTTATTTTTCACCGATTGTGAAGATTTATTGTGACTTTCTCGTGTTTAAACATACATAGACATGTATTTTTATTTTCCAATTTTGAAATCGCATGCTGAAGAGTATAACCGGTCGAGATCAGTGCACTCTATGATGTGCAGTCAGGGCCGCTGGCCACTGCATGCGGGAAACGTGTGTTGCTTTTGTATGTGGGATGGGGATATTGTACGTGTATATTTATCGATTTGTTGAAGATATCCAGATTGTATTTCGGAGGAAACACATATGATGGAAGAGCATACCAGTGGCATTTAGGAACTTTGGAATCTGCCAGTTCTTGGTTTAAATTTATTAACCGTTTATAAACTTTAAACGCAGAGTTTTTTAAACTGATGCTCCGCGGAACTCTGGTGTTCCGTGGGGATGTTCATAATAAACTTAAAAAATCAATTATGATAAGACAGACTATCGATATTTTATGTTATACGAGCAGCTTTTCTGTCAAAAGTTTCTATAAAAATCGTTTAAAAAGCCAATCAATTACTCTATGATACTGGTTAGTTTTTGCGACAGAGATTATGAAGTACGATGCCGATCGATCAACAAGATGTCAACGACCGGTATCAATATTTTCATTATTCGATGAACGAAAGTAAGTTTTTACATTTGTTTTTTTTGCAGCAAGAAGATCGAGCACATCGGCAGGATGACGCAGATGACGCAGGAGGAGATGGTGTCTGGCGCGCGCACCGTGGCGCAGGGTCTGGAGGCGCTCCGTGCCGAGCACGCGCAGTTGCTGCAGGGGCTGGCGGGCGCGCTCGCGCTGGACCGACCCGCTGCCGAGGAAAAGGCCGGTCTGGTCAGGCACACCATCGACATGATCGAGCTGGGCCTGGGCGAGGCACAGGTACGTCACAGTCTTATCATCTTCATTTTCGAGCAGACACGGCAACTGTTTTTTTCTTCAATTCAATTCTTTTATTTCCTTCAATAACATTACAAAATATTTATATTTTAATTCATTATTAAAGTAATTACATATAAGTGTGGCGTGTAAATGTATTGACACATTTAGTATCAATAACCTCACACTCAGAACTAGTGTCGGGATACTCACGCAAATAATTGGACTTGCAACAACAAAAACCATGTCATAAGTATATCATGTTTGACACACGGCATTAATATTACAAAACCAAACGTCCGAAAACATTTCGTATCAGTCAACACCAGCATTGAATCTGAAGCAATATTACACTAAATATGTCACTATCTTCACTCAAGTTGGTTTCAACCACTGTTCATTGCGATTCTTTCGTCTTATACGTATCCAGAGTGAAGTCGCGATGACCCCGACTTTGAAATATGTTGACAGCGTCCGTCTGCTGACAATCCTCCTGATGGTCATCCAAGAGGGATTGAATTCAGCGGTCGCTGCCAAGAAGCTCTGCAAGTCATCAGCCGATGTATCTGGGTGAAGACCCTTGGCGTGAAGATACGCCATCTTCACTCCAGTAACCTTATTTGAAGGAGCTGCAGAACCACGGATCATCCGACGTGCTGAACGTTGATGCCTTTCCTCATCAGGAGAGGCGACACTCAAATTAGAGTGGTGAACTTCCACGGAAAGTTTGCTCGGGGTGTGTTTACTGTTACAACATATACGTATGTATGCAGCGATACTAACCATCGCATGGCCGTCGTGCGGGTATTCAAACTCTGACACAACGCGAACTAAAAGCCAATCAACAGCGACATGGTCGATAAAGGAACTGCACTCCGGTAGCCACAGCATCGCTATGTTAATTAATTTTGCTAAAGTGACGATGTTCTCGCGGCAACAGTATATGCTACATGTCTTGGTATGTAGTGATACCAGCCGTCGCATAGGTGTCGAGGGGACATCTAACCTCTGACCTAACATGAACGAAAAGCCAATCAACAGCCCCACGGTCGAGAAAGTACCGCCACAATAGCTACAGTACCGCTGTTTAAACGTTAGTGTGATTGCGGCCTCACACATCAGTTTTTTTTTTACGTAAATACATACAGGAAATATGGTTAATGCTTCATGTGGAGTGTTGATACGCCAATGCAATAGACTACAGTCCTACATCCACGAATCTTCCTTTTATTACAGGAATTGTACCTACGTCTACCACAAATTTTAATGAATAGGCTATTTTAATTAGCAATTTTATGGGTGAGGAATCAAATTCACATATTATTTAACCATGTCCATACTGAATGGCGCATACAATACTTAATAATCGGCCGCTGTTTTATCTAAAGCCTTAGTACACAGAAAGCGATCTGGTCTCAGCAGGCACCGATCTTTCTTGTGATTGGCTATGACAGGTAAACCGCGGTTGCTCGTCCGCGATCACAGTCAATTATAGCCAATCCAGTAAATGTCAGAGCGAATAACTAGAAAACAGCACTACTCGACATGGAAGATCATATTCAATGTGTCATACTAAGCATTATAAAGTCCATAGGTATACGAATAATGAAAGAAAAAACAACGCACTTGCCAAAAAAATGCAACCAAATATTAAATCAATATTATTTGTACATTCCATCTCACATATTCATATTAACATCCCCCTTACTTATGGAAAAACGACTTCACGTCGCCGGAAATTGTTATTTTAACGCGTGGTGGAGAGCTGATGGAGCAGATAAACAACACTCAGACTTTTCAGCTCATATATTTTTACGATAAACTTGGAAAACATCCGGCCCGGGCGGAGTTACATGCTTTCAGGCACCGGTCCGACCACAACCCGACACTCGTCGCTGTCCAGGGGACAACTGACTGGCCACTAAGCGCTCGTAGTGGGCGACAGCCCAGTTGCGATATACATAAACTAATCGCGCAATAATGACAGACAGCCACATTCAATATTAATGACGCACCCGTGACCGGACTTGTCAAAAAACCAATTTGGTGACACATACATGTCCGACAAGCGAACAAAACGAAAGATTGCATATCGAGGTTTTTGGCACCATACAGCTGATGTCAATAACAACATGTTTAATTAACAACATGTTTTTTTAATTTATAATATGATTAAAATAACATAAGATTTATTATCTTTTTGCACCTATTGTAAATACTATACAGCGATGAATGGAGTGTAATCCGACACCTAAAAGTTTCATAGTTCAGAACCAAGAACGCTATATTTCATTATCACCATTTAATCCACCGCTAGTTTGGTGAGTTGCTATCCGCGTCACGGCGCCCAGGTGAATGTAAGTTTATTTAATTGAAAGCTATTGTTACCTTAATCAATTTGGGGCGTTTGCTGAATATTCATGCCGACTGGCGAATGTTATCTCGGAGCGATCTCTTGATAACTCGGCCCGACTATTCCGCACTGATTTCCACTCCTCGAGTCTATTATTATTACACATCAAAATAATTATGATTCTCACTATGACAGTATGAGAGACAGACAGCTCTATATAATTGTTAATTAAAACTGTGGAATACATTAGTATTACAGTAATAGTATGTAATACCTTTTCTGAGTATCGTTAAGAAGGTAAAAGCGATTGTATACCACCCAAGAGGTCGCAATTTCAATCTCTGACGCTTAAAATGTAAACCCAGAATTCCTCACTCGTAAAAGCCTGTTTAAAGCGAAAATTCCGCAATGTCTTAAAACTAAGCCGTTTAACCAATGCATCCTCCCTGTATTAACTTATGGCGCAGAGACGTGGAATCAGACAGCAAGTCTTACCCATAAAATAAAAGTCACCCAGGGTGCTATGGAGAGATCCATGCTCGGAGTGTCACTAAAATATATAATCCCAAACGAGGAAATACGCAGAAGAATTCAAGTAGTGGATACTACCCAACGAATAGGCACACTCAAGTGGCAATGTGCAAGACATATCTGTCGAAGAGACGACGGTCGCTGGGGAAGAAAATTATTGGAATGGCGCCCAAGAACTGGCTAACGAAGCATTGGCCGACCCCCTGCAAGATGGACTGACGACATAAGAAGAATAGCGGGAGTGACCTGGATGCGGAAGGCGGAGGATCGAAGAGGATGGAGACTTATGCGGGAGGCTTACGTTCAACAGTGGACGGATACAGGCTGATGATGATGATGATGAACAGCCTGTTGGTTGCACAAGTCATCCTGTAAAAACCTTGAATTCACGTCAATCCCCGTCGAATTAGACGAACGCCGAGCTTTAATATGATTGCATCTGCGGATCAACACTCAAGACAGCACTTGTACATCCTTAAAGATGGCAGGCGTCATATAATCCAGAAAAAATAAACTCGCAACAGCAGTGTCGCGTTTGACTATAAATTAGGTCATCCTGTGTGAAAATACGAGACCTAATAAAAAAAACTACATATTAGGTTAATAAAGAAAATGTATTTCTTCTCGGCTTGTAGTTATTCAAGTAATCGTGGTTAATCTGATTCTTTTTCCATTACATTCTTCAGTAATATGTATTAAATTACGTCAAAATTTTGGGCTGGCGCGGAGAGGATTTCGTTTTGAATCCAGTTGTTTTTTTTTTATATTGTGATAAATGTTTTCTTCGCGTTATTTATTCCGTCAGTTTACGCAGCTCTCGAGGTGGAGCCGGAATTACCATTCGCCTCTATATTATTAAAGTTATGTAAAGCTGAACAAATTTTCATTTGGAGTTAAGGCGTTTGCGGCGCCGTTTTCGGCTTTAATCATATGCAAAGTATTTCCATGTTACTTTGCCAAAAGAGAGAGACTTTCCATCACAATAATATTTTTACGCGATAAGGTAAATTCAGATATCTATTTATAGTATAATACGAGGAGCCATGAATATTTTTATGCGTGGGATCGCGAACTGAATTATCGGAGATTAAAATAATGAAAAGTATGTTAAAAAATATAAGCCAAGTATTGAAGGATAAATGGCCGCAATACTTCAACATAACATTCACGACCCCATGTTGTAAAAATCTACATGGAGAACCTCAAATTGGAAGTCCAACCCCACCCGCCGTATTCACTAGACAGTGTCCCTTTCGATTACCATTTGTTCCGGTCGATGACACATGGCCTGGCTGAGCAGCGTTTTTAGTCTTATGACGATACCAAAAAATGGTTCGATGACTGGATTGCCTCAAACGACTAAGACTTTTTCCAGCGTGGAATCCGCATGCTACCTAAAAGATGGGACACGGTCGTAGCTGCCGATGGACAGTATTTTGAATGATCTGAGTCTGATAGTCTTCTCAAAATAAACTGTTGATTTTTAATAAAAAAATTTAAGCCAAGTATTGAAGGATAAATGGCCGCAATACTTCAACATAACATTCACGACCCCATGTTGTAAAAATCTACATCGAGAACCTCAAATTGGAAGTCCAACCCCACCCGCCGTATTCACTAGACATTGTCCCTTTCGATTACCATTTGTTCCTGTCGATGACACATGGCCTGGCTTTGCAGCGTTTTTATTCTTATGACGATACCAAAAAATGGTTCGATGACTGGATTGCCTCAAACGACTAAGACTTTTTCCAGCGTGGAATCCGCATGCTACCTAAAAGATGGGAGAAGGTCGTAGCTGCCGATGGACAGTATTTTGAATGATCTGAGTCTGATAGTCTTCTCAAAATAAACTGTTGATTTTTATTAAAAAAACCCCTAAAATTTTCAATACACACAATACTTTAATCATTGAGAATTTTTGTATAGTCATAGATATTCCAAACACGACATACATATTTCTGTATCTGACTATGTGACTTATTTTTAATATTACAATGTCCATATATTTATTGTAATAATAACTCATTAATGTTTTTTTTTACAAGTTTTCTCGTATTTTATGATTTAACGAAGGCTTTCAATTTATGATTTACATTGTTTTACATGAAAAAAATACTCCGGAAAAAATCTTTTGAAAGAAAGGGAGATGTAAATACGTTCGTAAAAATATTAAAACGTCGCTATTATTAATTTTTTGTTGAAAAAAGAAACATGTCGGGTATTTTACAATAGAGCTTCCGTTTTTAATCAGGGTAAAATTTTCTTCCCTTCGATGTTTTCATACTGCCATGTGAAATGTACTTACATTAAGAGCCCCATTACAATTTATTTTAATGGCTTACGTATTGCACAGTTATTATTTACATAATGCGCCATCGTTACCTATTTTACACTCGCATGTATCGCATTGCAGGCTAAAAAAAACAGTATTAAAACTGTGGGTTGTAATGTGCCTTAAAGGTGATAAAAACGGCCAAGTAATGTCATAAAAAGTAAAATGGTGGTTTGTAAATCGTTTTTAATTGGACTTTTTAATTTAAATTTTTGTATCCTCGTATTTAACAAAATGTATTATAAAACTAAATGTACAATTGAAATACAAACGCAATGTTCTCTCCCCTGAATTAATATGCTGTTCAGATATTTCAAGTATAATGTTGCAGTCGGCGAATAGTCATTGAAGAACAATCAATTGCAGTGGATGTTAGAAAAGCTTAACAAATATTATAGTTGTAATTAAAGCGGACTGCGCGGAGCAAAGGTTGCAAGTCTCGTGGCTCGAATCCCGCGTCTGCCTATATTTTTTCTGAATGAATTGTTGCGTATAAAAAAATTGGCGTATAATTGTATGTGCATATTGAATTACTTTTGTTGTGTTTTCATTCGGGGTTGTTGGCTTAAAACGCCACGCTTGCCAGGCGGCTTGGCGAGTTTATGGCCGGTTTACACCGTTATTGAAGCTGGAGAGTTCTTTGATAACTCTCTCCTTCGTCAGTTCATCACGTCATATCGCCAAAGGGATTGGTTGCAATCTTGATGTGACATGACTATAGCTCACCACGTACAGGTGGGAGTGGAGTTGGTTGTGAGAGGCTATAAAATCTCTTTACAAATCTGCAACAATGATGGTCCAGCTCCATGATAGCACTAACAATATTTCTATAAACAAAGGTGTTAGACAAGGAGATGTTATATCCCCAAAACTCTTCACAAAACGCCCTAGAAGATATTTTTTAGCTATCCTGGACAAAATGTGGAATAAATATTAACGGAGAGTACATTTCTCACCTCCGATTTGCAGATAACAAGCTCCAAGACATGCTCTACGACCTCAATGAAGCGTCGAACAAAATTGGTCTGAAAACAAAACCATGATTAATAGTCATATTTCACAGACCTTTGATCCTATTTCCATTGGAGGAACAGAAATAGAGGTTGTAAACGACTATACCTATCTGGGACAAGTAATACAACTAGGGCGAAATAACTTCTCAAAAGAAATCGACAGGCGCATACAACTGGGATGGGCAGCATTTGGAAAACTAAAGTACATTTTAAAGCGAAAATTCCGCAATGCCTTAAAAACTAAGGCGTTTAACCAATGCGTCCTCCCTGTATTAACTTATGGCGCAGAGACGTGGAACAAATCCAATAAAATAAAAGTTGCTATGATCTATGCTCAGTGTCGAATCCGAAACGAGGAAATACGCAGAAGAACTCAAGTAGTGGATGCTACCCAACGAATAGGCACAAAGTTAAATCTGTCGAAGAAACAGTGAAGCAAGAAGGACAGTACAAATGGAAAACGATTAAGAAGAATTGACCTGTACCGACGGGAGGACGTTCAACAGTGGACGGACGCAGGCTGATGATGATGATTATGATTGAATTACTAGTAATTAAGTTTGCATTTTACTTAGTTTTTTTCTCTAAAAATCCACTTTTCATACTTTTAGAATTGAATACCCATACGTAACGTCCAGCTTCCATAATAATCAATGAGTACCAAGACCCTGTACTCCAAAAAACTTATCTTGCATTCAATAAGTCTTCTGCAAATGTAAAACATTCTGTGCATCTTTATTAACGACAAAGTTAAACAAAACAGTGAAGCAGGACAGTAAAATACTTTATTGTGTACCGACGATCCAGGGAAATATTTATTTTATTATTTTTGTACACAATATATTACATTTGATTAAATAATTCCCAGTAGGCAACATTATCTTTCAAAACAATCTGCAAAAATAGGTGGGTAAAATTTTGCGAACTCGAAGGAGAATTATCATTCATCTTACATAATATAATGTTTAAACAGTATTATAGACCTTATCTTTACAATATTTTCGGAATGGCGCCCCGCAGTTTCATTTAATATATAACAATATTTATCGCAAAGGTCACATACTAGGCCGCACGCCACCTCAACATTAGACCCTCTCTTATTGCCTACACTGCCAGCGAAGGTTGAGGAATATTATAATTAAATAGTTAAAAATCCATAAAGCTAACGTCTCATAAATGAGAAAAAAGTCTTGGCCTACTAAATAATCTATTCCTTGTAAAAGAAATTAACAGAAGACAATAAGATATACATATATTTAATTAAGTTAAGTAATTAAGTATTAAATAATAATGAAGTTTAATAGAATACTCAGTTAACATTTATCTCAATAAAGAATCACACCATTCAAACCCTGATACTTTAAAATTCACCTCCAGAGGAAATTCTACTCGTCTTGGGAACAGGTGAATGTATTCCAAAAGCATTTCCGCTTTAATTCTGTGCTATATCCGGTGCTGACAAACTTCCATCTTTCTCCAAAAGATAAAGCTTTTTGTACGAAATATATTTTAGGATTCTCATTTCGAAAGGCCGTCACGTATTACTTATTATCGGGAAAGCTGGCCATCGATTCAAATCCTTGGCTTGTTCGGCCTCACCTGTGAATTAGGTGGAAGCTCCTCCCAACCTTCCCGCTTCTTCCCTGAAACGGCGATAATTGTTTTGGGAATTCCTATCGTGAGGCACGTCCAACTGCCGAAGAGACTTTCCAGAAATCCTGGATAGTAAAAAATAATCTATCGTAAAAAGCCATGGTAAGAAAACATTTATACGCAGAGCATAGATTTTTTAGATGAAGTTTTCTTTACAAATCGGGAATTTTTTATTTACAAAATATGCTACTTCACGAGTCAGTTAATCTATCATTGTAAGGTTTTGGTATTTTTTTAGACGAAGTTTTCTTTACAAATCGGGAATTTTTTATTCACAAAATATGCTACTTCACGAGTCAGTTAATCTATCATTGTAAGTTTTGGTATTACATGAAATCATGTTTATTTTTTTTACGTAATGTTACAAAACTGATAATGTCCGTTTTTTCCGAAACCAACGACTCGTTTTTATTGTGTTTTGGTTTGCCCATAAATCACTCATAAATGAAGTGTATAAAAAGTTTGGAATCATCGCACGTTAATTACGACATATGGCGCAGCGGAAATTTACAAAACTGACTTCTTTGTATGTCCGATAAGCGGTTATATCGATTTTAAAATTTTCTATATTTGAAAATTCGCCATGGAATTATTTTTTCATGATATGAAAATCATAAACAAAGGTGTTAGACACTATAAACAAAGGTGTTAGACAAGGAGATGTTATATCTCCAAAACTCTTCACAAACGCCCTAGAAGATATTTTTAAACTGCTATCCTGGACAAAATGTGGAATAAATATTAACGGAGTACATTTCTCACCTCCGATTCGCAGATGACATAGTGCTAATAGCCGAATCACCTGATAAGCTCAAGACATGCTCTACGACCTCAATGAAGCGTCGAACAAAATTGGTCTGAAAATGAACATGGATAAAACAAAAGCCATGATTAATAGTCATATTTCACAGACCTTCGATCCTATTTCCATTGGAGGAACAGAAATAGAGGTTGTAAACGACTATACCTATCTGGGACAAGTACAACTGTGAAATAACTTCTCAAAAGAAATCGACAGGCGCATACAACTGGGATGGGCAGCATTTGGAAAACTAAAGTACATTTTTAAAGCGAAAATTCGCAATGCCTTAAAACTAAGGCGTTTAACCAATGCATCCTCCTGTATTAACTTATGGCGCAGAGACGTGGAATCTGACAGCAAGTCTTACCCATAAAATAAAAGTCACCCAGCGTGCTATGGAGAGATCCATGCTCGGAGTGTCGCTAAAAGATAGAATCCGAAACGAGGAAATACGCAGAAGAACTCAAGTAGTGGATGCTACCCAACGAATAGGCACACTTGGGCAGGACATATCTGTCGAAGAGACGACGGTCGATGGGGAAGAAAAGTATTGGAATGGCGCCCAAGAACTGGCAAACGAAGCATTGGCCGACCCCTACAAGATGGACCGACGATATAAGAAGAATAGCGGGAGTGACCTGGATGCGGAAGGCGGAGGATCGAAGAGGATGGAGACTCATGCAGGAGGCCTACGTTCAACAGTGGACGGACACAGGCTGATGATGATGATGAAAATCAAAGAAAATTCTCTGGTCTGTCAATAAAAATGTTTTCCGTTTCATTTTTTTTATTATTAAAATAATTTGAATATAAAGCTGTAATAAAAACACAATTCTTAGTATGCTCTCATTTGATCACATCGATATTTTTGAAAAATACACGTAAATTTAAGTTCATCGACAATTTATTGTTAACTGTGGAACCAGTTGTATGCAATATCATCCAATGCTTTAGAAATTATCTTCCTGCGAAGATTGTTACCTGGAATAACGATGTAGAACTGTGCTAGTTATACTAGTAGACAACAGTTTCACAACTCCAACATGCATTGTAAATAGTTGTATTCCAAGTTATGCTGTGTAAAGTATTCCATTAGTCTTAGGCGGAAATATGGGCTGGGTTACACAGTATTATATATTATATTTGCCGTTTCTTGCTTTAAATAAAGGCATACAACCACCACATAGCGCCACTAGAATGTTATCTGACTATCAGATCGATACAATGCATTCTAAATTTCAGGTGAATATTTGTCCTTCCTATAACATGTTCTGTGATAAAGGTGCTTTTAAAATGAAAAACTTTCATAATACATTTACACACATTTTTAATAATTTGAATAATTTAAAAATAGTCAAATTGGATTTTCAATTCAATTCCGAAGTTTGAAAAGGAGACAATGGATTGTTAAGCCCGCGGGTGTAAGCGCGTTTATTTCTTTATCCATTGTTGTAGGTTGCGGTTACAACAAAGGCCCTCAGAAGCGACTAAAAGCTTTTTAAAGACGTACAAATAACAGGGAAACTCGATATTTCCTTCCGAGAAATTAAAAAGAAACAGTATTATTTTTTTGCTGTTAAATCCGATTACTTATTTACTAGAATCGTAAAATAAAAATTACGTAGTTTATTTTTATGTGCTGATACTCTCTCAATTCGGAGATTATAGCTACAAAACAATTCACCTCTGATATAGATAAAACATTCCCAAAACTGTTAGATATCCATAAGCTCCACGGAATGTAATTCGTAGAAAGTATTTTAGGATAATTAAAGCCAGAGAAAAAGCGCTTGTCTATATTTTTCTCATGTTATCTTTCTTCGTAGTATCAATCCGGTGGATTGGTTTGCAGCAACAAAATCTTGCACCTCGATCTCTACTCTTCTCGATCCTCTGCAATCCTCTTTAGCTCAGCATAAGAGCTACAACTCATGTCCTCGAACACTTGCTGCAAAAACTCCAGTCTAGGCCGCCCTCTGCAGTTTCTACTCTCAACCATCCCTTCCACAATGTCGTGAAAAAGACCATCGCGGCGCATGATGTGACCGATCCATCGGGCTCGCCTCTCTGAGATGGTTCTTACTAGGTATATCCTAATCTTCCTTGATTAAGCTGAGAACCTCATTGTTCGTGACGTGGTCTCTCCAGTTATCATCACCACAATACTGATTATTAACAAATGCCATCATCCTCAGTTAATTAATCCATTGATGTGATTTGCTGTGTTTCGTGTTCTGTGCGCGCATGTTGGATTGTAGTATGAAAAATCTTTATCGGATATTCATCTACATACAGCGTACAGCTTACTTTGAACGACGTACGTGTTATAAGCTGTTCAAAAACGCTGAAATAATTTATAATGAATTTATATCTCACTACAGTTTTTATTATTTTTTAATGTGCGTGAAACTTGACGGACTGGAATGTAATAATAACGGTGGGTGAATTACTTTTCTTGGGATTTCCCTTCCGCCTGACGCCTCAGTTCAGTCAATTTACATAACGCCGTACTAGAGTCAAGTGGTGGGGAGCAGCCCGCCACTGAACCAGCTATTAGAGAGGCAACTTCAAAGTAAAGCAAACTATGTACTGATATACTATGTCTCTTGAAAAATATAATATAATGTTCCTTGCATCGTTCATACAAGTATTGTATATATTTTTTTTATTTTAACGAGTAATGTCATTGCTTTCAAACTAATTTTTGTTTTATTACAAAATTTGTTTGAAGCCGCCACTAATTTTTTAATTTTAATTTTTCAATTTTATTTTATTAACGGCCTAGGCGAATACATACGGTTTTAAATTAGAAATACAATTAAAGAAGAAAGTAATACAGAATAAATATAAAAGCTAAGACAATACATTTGGACAAAACATAAACATGAGTAAATGAAACAGACATCACGCACCGTCAGTAGAGGGATTTGCGAAATGCCGGAAGGTCCTGCCCGAAAAAGTCCAAGTCACTAGAGGAGTTGACTAGTCTACATATTCTCAACATAGGAGAATAGAAACCGTAGCTGGTTTTGGATGTCCTTACATGTAACAGATTACTGCCTATAGTGAAACGGAAGGGAACATTGAACGTAATTTCCTGCAATAATATTGAGTCATCGATTATGGAGTTCATAATTTTAAAAATAAACAGCAAGTCAGTCACTGTTCTACGTCTCTCCAATGTAGATAAATTATGACTTTATGATCCAAGTACTGCAAAAGACGGGCTAGTCATCCGATTACCTAAAACATGCTGATTAGAAAACATATAATTATGCCTCAGCTGTCTTATATTCCCGGACTTTCGGAACTAGAGGGCGTTGAGAACTATGTATATAATGTAATCGGCGAAGCTCTGGGTGCAAAGATGATTTTGAGCGGGACATAGATGATGTTAGTTGACAGTACTGTGTGGCGTTGGTTTAAGACGAGACTATATATTCGAGCTGAGAATTGATATGAAATAGAAGAAGACGGTAGAACCTTTGTTTTATAGCTAACTACTACGCAAACAATCGCCGCGTAACATAATGAAATATGTGAAATGACATTTTTGGCAAGTATTTAGTAGTTATTACATTTTTAGTACTACTTGGTTTACGACTAATTTAAAAAACTAAATGAATTATTAAATTCCGGTTACAATGATTGACATCATTAACTTCTCTTAGTTGTCATAATATTCGCCGGGACAGTTCTGCATCTAAAACATTCATATCTATATATCTATACTGAATATATCCTTCCGTTTTATGAAATACTTATCAACTCAATCCTTCTCTTGTTAGAGAGGCTGCGAGTTAGTCGAAACTGCAGTCTCCTAATGTTAAAACAAGGTAAATAAATCAATATTTATAATTTATAATGGATCTCAAAGTGAATGCTGAAAACATTGAAAAAGTATCATACAAAAGCCTGCGTATTTTTATTTATAAGCAAGCGACTAGACTTGGGTCTCGACTATAATTAGAGTGCACGGCGTGTTGTTCTATTTCGCCGGGACATACTTGTACCTATGACGATCATCAAGGAAGCCTCATAACAAAATTAGACCGCCCCACCCTCAGACTACAAGTCGCCCTATTCAGCGTACTCCACATACTAATTTCGCCGTCCCTTTGTGAGCCTTTCGCGAATATAGTCATAGTCATGTAGTCGCTGAGCTCGCGTCGCTATAATTTTGCGTTATCGCCGTTTTACGTTGCCCCGCTTAACATTATCGCCCGTTAATCATGCCGAGTTCAAATCCGAGAAAAGCTTATTTTCGTTAAATTTCAGGGGAAAGCTTTTCACTTTAATTTTGAGAAAATAATTATCATACTTGTACGTATAAAATTGTTGTTATATTGGTTACTTAGGAGTAAGAATACATGTATTTATGAATTATTATGAAGTAATCTTACTAATATGCTATCATATAATAGCTATAAAAATTACAATTTAGGTGGCAATATTTTTTCGATTTTTTTGATCGATAATTCTTGGTAGAATTTCAGAAAATTAAATAAAAATAATGTATTTAGATTTTTTTTCTCAATTTTTGGAATAATTTCATAATAAGCTTTTCTTTATATTTGATAGGTTGCACTAGTTTTATGTAACGAATAGTTGCTAATTTATTAAAAAAAAAAAATGTAAACACATACAGGATAATACCGACAGATTGTGATAGTAATTCTAAAGTCTCATCTGTGGAATTCTATGACGCTTACCATGCTGCATATGGCTAAGCGCTGCATGTGGAGTGTTGATCCGCCAACGTCATAGACTTCAGCCCGAGATTCACGCATCATTCTTAATTATTACAAGAATTTACTATGAATGGGTGGTCTTCACGAGACGACTTTCGTCTACCACCGATTTTGATTAATAGGCTATGACTGGCATTTTATATGTGAGGGATCAAATTCACACCAACAGGGGGTATTATAGAGCTCAGAAATCGATTAAAAATCTTTTCTTTTTTTAATCTCCATCGGGAATCGAACCCACGACTTTTGGCTTGCAAAGCAAACGCTTTGATAAACCCGCCGGCGAAAGTCATTGGTATAAGAAAATAATTATGGATTTTTAAAATTTATTTTATCTTTTTCTACTTTTCTTCAATGTAGGTGATACCTGTAAATGTTACTAGTCTAGTAAATAACATTATTATGCAGCTTTGTTGTGCCTTTTGGAGTACACCTGAGATTGATGATAGTTCACTCCATCTGGTGAGAGAATGCCTATTTTTTAAGACAATATTTACCGATGCTAAAATCGGATATTGATATTTTCAATTGTTTAAATTTTGTCAAAAGTTTTGATTTATTATCTACGACACAAAGTGCTTCAAATGTTTTACTAGACACAGAGAGTTTAGATCGAAAACTTTGAAGTCTAGACAGCGATATCTCAAACAAAGTTACATTACAATCCTTTGTCCCTTCGTGCATGCGAGAAATTTACGTGAAATATGATTATCGCTGCAAAACTTGTCACTGACAAATGGTAGAGTTTCTTCACCGCAACTCTCTGACTATTTATTGTGTCGCAGGGACACGTGACACGTATCAATCACAACGTTAAGTTTTAATCTCATCAGCGCTGTCCGCAAACGTTATCCTCAAAGGATCACTTCCTAAAGTTTTCCCAGCGTTCGTTAGATTGTATAATGCTGTGAATCAGGCGTTGTCAAACATACTCGTATATTCTTGATGCGTTTGTATTTTTACGACGATTGTTTTTATTTATATTGTTGGTATTTGTGACTGAACTTACTCTGGTCACAGTTAGTCACATTAACACTAAAATAAATCCTAACATTTAATATTACGAGGTTTAACGAGAGATCAAAAAATTCAATATAATAAGTATCAGCCGTTGACAACAAGTGATGTCAAGCGAATATATGACAACTCCACACTATTGGTAATCTTGTATTCGTATTACATTATTATTGTTATTTCTTATGTTATTTTTGGTCTTTACTCGTCTCTTGTCGGACATAAAAGGATCACGAAAAGGCTGTCACAAACTTTCACACTGTTTTAATTTAATAGTTACATAAACATCACTATTTAACCAATTTCAACAACTCTTGTCTACCTCTTTATTCCCTTATTTTATGTATATTTTTAAAGTGCTTTACGTAAATAACAAGAGGCTTAAGACAAACAGAGAAGGAACGTTAACACCCAAATAAACTAGTTTGTATTGCATTTAAAGTTTATAGAAGTACTATCGGCCCTTTGAGCAGCTTTGGGAATGTAATGGAAACCTACCTCAATTATATTATCTCCCTTTACACAACTTACATCTCGTAACACTATCCAGTCCGCGCGATACGCCATTAAACTTACGCTGGAGGCCGACTGTTTTTTTAAAGAATTTCTAAATTTATCGTCATGTGTACAAACAAAATTAAATATGACCCTCACTGAAAAGGTTTGAGATCTTTGAATTATGGTCGAAAGTAAAAAAATAACACATATGTTGTGTGATCGGCCACTAACGTTTGAAAAAACATCACAATTTGTGTGTAGTTGGCCTTTAACGTTCGGCCTGGCGATCACACATATTGTGTAATCGGACTGGATAGTGTTAAAGAAGCAAACTAATATGCACTTGCACTCAACCATTACAAAGCATTCAAACACTTGAAGCACCTAAACCTTTTGTTGGTGCTATCCTGTAACAGTTTTTTTTAAAGCATTGGCCTATATTTTCGAAGTATAATGTTCCATTTTGCTGCAGCGTTCAACCTGTTGTCCTCTCCATGGCTGCAAGTTCCCCGGTCTTGTTCCTTCATCTCCCCAGGCGCTTCCCTTTGTACCGTGTAAACTCCTCCCGTTAGACTTCCACACGGCGGTCGCAGTTGCCTGCTGAATGGTCCGTGGGCTCCCTTTGTGGGTCGCAGTGTAAACTTATGTTGAGCATACGGAAGTAAACAATGTAATGGAAGAGCGACCCCGTTCAGCAGTCTGGTGAGCGAATACAATTTCAAAGAGTAGGGTCTATTTTGAACGAACAACTATCTTAAATTGCCAACAATTACTCAATGAAACCGAGGTTTTTAAGTGTAAACTGGATTATTAAAATCAAATGATGGTGTATTACTGCATTTATAAATTTTAAAAAAATTACGATATATTTTAGCTTCGTTGAAAAGTCATTCTCATGTGTAATAAGTGTAAATTAAATTGTTTAATTTAAACTGAAAAAACGTCTTGCATGTAGTAGAAGAATATCGATTGAAAAAATTAATAAATGTGTATTGATAATTAAACTTGTTATTCTTTGATTTCGCACCATAGCTTATATTGCCGCCATGAAGTTCTTAGTAACTGCCATCCATGATTCTTGCCTCAACGCAAGTCAGTCAGCTCGGCGTCCAAAGTCTCCACTGAATACAATATTTGTTTTATTCCTAACTGGATTCCAGGATGGCGAGACTTTAAGTAAAGTTTAGATTAGGTATATATAACTATGCAATATAGGCAAGAAGAAAGTGCAGAAATATGCATAATCATGAGTGAACTGAAGTCAAATAGAAAAACATTAATCATTTCAGATGAATGGAAAGCATATAAAAGTCTTGCATTATTAATGGCTCGATTCCCCTCAACATTGATGAAACAGGAATAGAAGAAAAGGTATCATAAAGTCATGAGATGCGATGGAAATATTTTCAGTAAATTTGGTTAACGATTTCATACTGTGCTCTTGGCAGTTGCACCCGCCAAACTCGTCGTTACAATGGCATACTCCGTTTAAGCAAATGCCATTGATGCACTCGGATCCATCTTCCTTCGTACAGTCGTCTGAAAAATGGGTAAGTTCATAGTAAATGTCAATCGTTCTTCTTTTTAACAGATGTCAAAACAGAAGAGCTTGTATGGTGACCAAATGAAAACAATAAGAGAAGAATAATATACTTAAAAAATATCATCACAAAGTACTCCCTTGTCTTGTTTGTATTTTCTTACTCTTGCATATGTTCAGAGTAGAAATTTATAGGACCACGATAATAGTGACTACTTGTTTCGGTATTCAATCTCTTTTTCCTCTCGCAGCGTAGTTTTTTTTTTCTCTTTTCGGGCTCTCTTCTTCGACCGCAGCTCTGCACATTTCCTGATGGAAAAAAGAAATGTCCCTAGGGAACTCGGCTGTGGGTTTTGCTGAATGTAGGTCGCGGTCGGAGAAAACGTTATTACGGAGAAGATGGAGGCACCGTTACTATTATTGCCATCGTTATATACCACTGTCGAGAGCAGATAATATTAAAACGGGTATCGAAATTACAAAATCGAAACGAACAAAAGTTCTCTATTTAAAAATAATAAAAAATGTACAAGTATCTTGATTGCGTTTTCGTATACTATTATATATACTTAATTACTCAATCTTAACACTTCCTTATAATTTTGTCTTAAAGTTTAATTAATGCGTATATAAAAAATAATATTTAAGAATCATAATATCAAATAATTGATAAACATATATTTTAATTGTCCTCATAATGTAATATAATATGTTTTCTTGCAAATTTATTCCTTTTAATCTTATGGTTGTGGACATACAAGTATATAAATAAAATAGTACCTGTATAGGTGTTTCTTTCAATAATTGAATCATAACGAAATTCGCATTATCGTGTGTACACATAACAATAATATTCTTACAAAGGCACTCAATATTATACTTTTGAGATTACCAATTCCAATTGCGTAGGACTCGGGGGAAATTATGTTACGCTTTTTTTTTGTACTGAATTATTTATTATGCGCATATATCGAGACAGAATAATTTATGTAAATCAACACTACACAGACGATGGAAAGTGAGAACAGTGGGTGACGCATCACAGTTTCTTTATTCAATAACCTAATGCTTTAAAAACAGCAAGATGAAATTAGTTTTTAAAAATTGTGCACATATTTCTTATAAAACATGCCATACCTTTCTTGTCTGTAGATTCCGAAATGCCTAATTAAATTTGACTCCAACGGAATTCTAAGTAATCAGATGTATTACTTTTGATCTGTTTTTACAGGAATATATTTAATTCTGTCATTCTTATTTTCTATTTTCTTCCTTGAGACTTCCATGACTTCTCAAATATCCTAAACTTTTCACAAATAAGTTCTTAATTGGTGTTTATATCAGTTGTATAAAAAAACTTTAAACAATCAAGTTATTTTGTGTATAGGCGATCATAAACTTGTGAAGTAAATAGCATCTCGATAGTATCATGTAACATTTACTGCATGGAATGGAACCATTCTGAATTGGTGCGTCTATCGTCGTTGGCTTTCTCCACTATTGCAACATCTCTAAATTAATATTTGCGTTGGATACACGAATAATTTAGAGTGCATAACCCGGTAAGTTGTGGATAGCGATTGCGGCGCATCCAATCCCCATCAGAGCTATCATATTCAGAGTACAATTCAAACATCAAATACACAACCTAAGCATTATTTGTCTGAATGTTGTAATTATCGCGAGCTTCGGCGTTCCATTTCTGTGCACTCTGCATTTTACTTTTATGCCACCTTTAATTGCAAAAGCTCTCCCGCGCGATGAGTGCGCCCCCAGGGATTGCCCCAACAGAGGAAGAAACTTGAGGAAAACAATGAAAATGAATATTTTCTTGCGGGTTTTTTCTTCACAGCGACCGACGATCCTCCGCTTGAACTAACTGCGACAGTGTACATAATGCTATTCACATTTTCTAGAACGATGTTTTGTATTTTCCATGTTATCATCTTTCGTACTTTCCAATCTTGAACCTCTCATATTATTTGACCTAGATGTATAATTACTATCAGAAAAATTATCATCTCTAATCGACACTCTCTAGTCAACATCTGAGAAAAATAAACTGCAGACTCTGGGATTTGCCGAACTTTGCACTTTTGTTCTATTCTACACACAGCGCTAGTCCATTGACCAATTGCTTCCACCTACCGACTTGAGCGCTTATGCTGAGCTGAAAAGGGTTGCGGAGGACCGAGAGGAATGGAGATCGAGATGCAAGATTCTGTTGCTGCAAACCAATCCACCGGATTGATACTACGAAGAAGACCGACTTGATAATTTAGAAAATGGTTTTTCTCCGATATTGACGAGAGAAATGTGACTGGGGATGATGTTTGCTGTAGATTTGTATGTGTATATCAATTTGCTAAAATTATTGGTCTTCCTCGTAGTATCAATCCGGTGGATTGGTTTGCAGCAACAGAATCTTGCATCTCGATCTCCATTCCTCTCGGTCCTCCGCAACCCTTTTCAGCTCAGCATAAGCGCTACAATTCATGTCCTCGAATACTTGCTGGAAATACTCCCGTCTAGGGCGCCCTCTACAGTTTCTACCCTCAACCATCCCCTCCACAATATCGTGAAGAAGACCATCGTGTCGCATGATGTGACCAATCCATCGGGCTCGCCTCTCTGAGATGGTTCTTATTAGGTGCCTATCTTCCTTGATTATTGGTAAGAATATTGAAATATACTCTAAAAAGTCTAAAAACAATTTAATGTTAATTATTTTCAAAGGCCTTTATTGTCGGAACAATGAATAATTTTAACGGTCGCATTGTGATAAACCTGACGCTTCTTTTAAATATATCCTTTATTATTAATTAATTATGCAGTTATAAAATCCAAAACCATCTCTATCAATATGTTTCGAAAACTATTTTCAGCTGATATTATCATAGTTACGATTTTTTATTTATTCAAACTACAAATATTACTTGCTTTATTGCTGAATATTATTCAGGATATAATTTCTTGTTATATGCTGAACACTAAGCCGAGCAATAAGACATCCTCGCGGCCTCTGCCAGTCCTGGACTTTTGATATACGAGCGTTTTTCTTCGAGGGAAACCATTTCCTTATTTCTGCATAATTTTCCGCGAGACGCGCAACCCACTTCGCGCCGTCGTCGGAATTTTAATAACTTCACGTTACCATTAATAAAGGAAAATGGAAAAATTATGAACTCGGTGGCGAATCATTTTTATTTCATGCATAACATAAATAAACCCCTGTGATTACTAAATGAAAATAAATTTTCAATCAACTGTTAATATAGTAAAAGAAATGTTTTTTTTTCTTTTGGTTCGGTTCAAATAAACATGGCTTGTAATTCAAGCGAAAAATGTAAATAATATCAAATATAACATTTTTTAAAATTATTACTAAAATTTTAGTCACTAAATTTTGCGATTTTTTTTACAATCTTCAATAATCATGTCACTTTTTATTGTAATTTTGAAATTAATTTTAATTAAAAATCAATAAATTAAAAATATTTAGTTTTGATTCACAATTTATTTTAAATGATTACATGTTTCGGCCTTCCGAGGAGAGTTGCGCAAATAAGTTTAGTACCTTTAACGGTAATTGGTTTATCAGTGGGGAATATTTTGCTGTTATAAAGGATTATATTCTAATTTTATGACAACATTTTCCTAAACCTGGGTACCGCCATAGTTCATTCAGAGCAGTACCTTCACGTGAAATGTGTCCACATATTTAAAGCATGGTGTCTTCCCTTTGGAAGTAATAAATTTTAGTTCAATTATAACAGTAATTGTAAATTATTATTTTGTCATACAAGGCTGACTTTTACTAATTAGTAAATATTTAAATATTACATATAAGTAAAAATAATTATATGTTTTTGGTATTAGTTATTTCCAAGCTTATTTGGTCTATAACGTGCCGTTTAATAAATACACATGTACAAGAACATATTTTTATAATTGATTTACTAAAAACTTCTCACAACGGTAATCAACTTTATTTGGGTTCGTCATCTTTAATTAACAGTCTATTATGAATTTGTACCACTATTGGTTTATGTCAGTTATTTATTTTCACAGTTAATTTGTACACCGTATTTGCACACTGTATCCAGCGGATATAGCTCAATGGTCAAAGCTTTTGCTTTGCAAGCCTAAGGTCATGGGTTCGATCCCCGACGGAGATTAAAAAAAAGGGATTTTTAATCGATTTCTGAGCTCTTAAATACCTCGGTTGGTGTGAATTTGATCCCTCACCCATAAAATGCCGTTCGTAGCCTATTAATCAAAATTGGTGGTAGACGAAAGTCGTCCCGTGAAGACCACCCATTCATAGTAAATTCCTGTAATAATAAGGATGATGCGTGAATCTCGGGCTGTAGTCTATGACGTTGGCGGATCAATACTCCACATGCAGCGCTTAGCCATATGCATCATGGTAAGCGTCATATAATTCCACAGATGAGACATCAAAATTACTATCAACTTCTGTCGGTATTCTTATGTGTATACACAAAAAACAATGAAAAAAAACACCGTATTTGTACACTGTACATATTTGTATACAATATTTATTAATTATTATAATTCGTATTTATAATACGAATTATTATTCTAGATGCCCATTTCTACTCTTATCTTCACCTAAAGTAACACTACAAGTCTCTTGTATATTTAATGCGTATACCCATTAAAAATAATTAAACTGTCCACTTCTTATAAGCTACAATTATTTGTTTCTGAAGCCGAAATAATATTTTTACATTCATAAGTAATTTCAATGAGCAGCAGAAAATTAACATATCAATGCTAGGAGTACCCCTAAAAGATGCAAAAGAATTTGTATACCTTGGAAGTACGATCACCTGGGATGGCAGAACAAAAAGAGAAGTCAACAGTCGAATACATCAAGCAAGGCTAGCTTTCAATAAAAAAGCCAAAATTCTTGAGTCAAAGAATATTACTTTAGGGCTCCGCAAGCAACTTGCCAAAACACTTGCTTGGAGCATCTTAATGTACGGCTGTGAGACATGTTGCTTATCTGAAAGTGATAAAAAAAGACTAGAGGCCTTTGAGATGTGGTCGTACAGAAGAATTCTCGGAATTTCCTGGAGAGACCACGTCACGAACAATGAGGTTCTCAGGATAATCAAGGAAGATGGGCACCTAATAAGAACCATCTCAGAGAGGCGAGCCCGATGGATTGGTCACATCATGCGACACGATGGTCTTCTTCACGATATTGTGGAGGGGATGGTTGAGGGTAGAAACTGTAGAGGGCGCCCTAGACGGGAGTATTTACAGCAAGTATTCGAGGACATGAATTGTAGCGCTTATGCTGAGCTGAAAAGGGTTGCGGAGGACCGAGAGGAATGGAGATCGAGATGCAAGATTCTGTTGCTGCAAACCAATCCACCGGATTGATACTACGAAGAAGAAGTAATTTCGTGCAGTCAACGTATATTTTATTATTTGAGATTTTTGACGGGTTAATAATAATTATTACCCACTTAGTTTAATGCTTGAGGAACACACAAGAGTTGGTGCAACTGCTGCTGGGTAATTTATAATCGATTTGCGGTACCGAAGCCTTGTTTGTCGATAAGCACATAAACCATCACAATACCGCCCGGCTGTTGAATGAACACTTTTGACCTACATACTTGCCTTGAACAATTCAAAAACGACACCGGCTCTTTTTTATTATTATTATATTAGTATTTGTATAGCGCTCTTTTATGACCGAATGATCATTCCAAAAGCGCTTCTTTGCCTCTCTGAGTAAAAAGGTGGGTCTTGAGTCTGCTTCTGAAGGATGCCTCCGCTTTAAGCTCTCTTATGCTTTCCGGTAGTGAGTTCCAGGCCATTGGTGTAGCGTAGCTGAAAGCCCGATTGCCAAAGACCGTGCTAGGACTACCTCCCGTCAGCTGTAGGGTGCTTCTATTTGCTCTAGCCGATCTGAGTGTCTCTCCACGCGCGCTTATTTCTGAAGGCTTGATAAGTTCTGTCAGATAGCCCGGTGCAGTTCCGTTGAGTGCCTTGTAAGCTAAGAGGCATAATTTATACTGGATTCTAGCCGAAACTCTCAACCAGTGCAGTCGGTGTAGTATTGGAGTAATGTGACAGAATTTGGGCGCGTTGTAGACTAGTCGTGCCGCTGCGTTTTGTAACGACTGCAATCGATTTAATTGTTTGGCTGGCTGGCCTGCGTGCAGTGCGTTGCAGTAGTCCATTTTGGAGACTATAAACGCATTTAATAAACTCTTTGTAACGTCTCTGGGTAAGCATCTTTTTACCGACCGTATCTGCCGCAGGTTAAAAAATCCAGATTTCAACGTTTTTGTGATATTACCGCTAAGGTTGAGGAACTGGTCAATTTCTACTCCCAGCAGCTTGACGCTTGTAGAAGGGATGACATCATTACCACATATGGCCAAGATTTGTAAGTCCAATAGATGTTGTCTTCGAGCTGTGGCCATAAAGAGTATTTCCGTCTTTTCCGAATTAAGAGCGAGCCTATTTGCTGACATCCACTGTCCGATCTCCTCTATACAGCCGACCATCCTTTCTTTCATGTTGCCAATTTCCTCGGGTCCACAAGAAGAGTTTTTGAATAAGATAACAGTTTAACGCTGAATTGTTTTCTATAAAAATAAAGTTTTCATCGCTAGGAGTTTATACTCGTATACAAATTAATTTCACTTTTAGTTTTGTGCTATTCCGTTTCAATGATATTATTGAAAAATAGAAATACATTCGCTCTAACGATTATTCTCCATCGAAGGTTAAATTTGATTGGACTTTCATACTAAATCAGTGGAGTCTATTCATCTTTAATAAAGTTTTTTTAAGTACATATTTGAAAAAATCTCTCAAACCGTATCAAAATTGTTCTACAAAAATAGCTACCAACGAATTCAAATTATTGTATTTGGATGAAATATATATATTTAAAATAAAGCAAACTATAACATATATTTTAAATAATATATATTATCTTTGAACCAAACGAATTGACCAAGGAATAAAAATATAAACGTAAAAAATAATTCACATATTTTCGGCGAAAGCATTGATCAATGATGTGCTCGGCATGTTTATTTTAAAATCTCTCAAGTTTTATCGAGTGAACCCGAAATACACTTGAACGCCGATAGCATAATACTTCAAAATGCGTATTGTGGGCGTAAAAAATAAATGTGAACGAATGAGCCGTTACAGAGGAATCGATGACAGCGGAATGTGTCAACAGAGCTGTGCGGGACGTTATAATATAAACGTGATCGATCCGTCGAGTCGTATTTTCAGGAAAAATCTCTTTATATCGTAACCCGTGAAACGTCATGCGAAGCCGTCATCTGTCATATTTAACCCTTTCGTAGCCGAGCTCGCTTGAAAGACTGCCGAAATGTACCTATGCGCATTAATGGCCTTTTTATTATAACGGGAATGCTTGCTGCACGGCCGCTAACACGCGAGGCTTAAATGCTTTTATATTTAATTGATATTATTCATTGTCGTAGGGCCCATTGTTGGTGGTCTTAAATATTTTTGTTGTGTTATTCTTAAAGTATACTCATTTTATTTATTTTAATGATTTTTCCCATTTGCCAAGATTTGTTAGATTCCTTCGTATGATACATTTTATTTTTATTTTATTTTATTAACGGCCTAGGCCAACACAAACGGTTTTAAAATAGAAAATACAATAAATGAAATGGTAAAACAGAACAATATAATAGCTAAGACAATACATTTAGACAAAACATGAACATGAGTAAAAAAAACAGATCTAGTACATTAGTAGAGGGATCTGCGAAATGCTGGAAGGTCCACCCCGAAAAAGTCCAAGTCACTAGAGGAGTTAACCAGTCTACACATTCTTAACATAGGAGAATAGAATCCGTAGTTGGTTTTGGATGTCCTTACATGTAGCAGGTCACTGCCTCTAGTGAACCGGGAGGGAACATTGAACATAATTTCCTGCAATAATGTCGAGTCATCGATTATGGAGTTCATAATTTTAAAAATAAACAGCAAGTCAGTCACTGTTCTACGTCTCTCCAATGTAGATACATTAAGTCGCCTCTCTATATCTTCATAGGAGTAGCTACCTCTCTCAAGGCCGATCAGTCGTGCAACTCTTGACAAGAAGCGATGTTGGACTGATTCAATCCGGTCGATACATGTAACAATTGCCTTATTAAATCACTTGTTAGTCGATGAGGCCAAAAACTGGATATGTTTATATGAGTTTCAATTGGAAGTTTGATACATGGAAGTCCCGTAAGAATAAAAGTGAATTATTCTGAAAGCACAATTTTAAAAATATAACCATATTTACCAATAAAACTAGATGTAGGTTTTTCCTTCATCCTGCAGTTATCGTCAATTCCTCTTATCCTGTGTATAACAATACATCTTAAATATATTATCGATATAAAATAAAACTAGTGCTGTGATGTCATTCTTGGTTCTAAAGATTTATTGATTGTTCATAGGGATATATCTCAAGTAATGCGTTACAACCGCGAAAACAAGTCGTAAAACGTTATCCCTCCATTTAATGCCTTATTAGGTGATAGAAATATATTTTATAGTTGAACGCCGGCGATTTTGCTTGAAAACCCCCCATTTCTCTCCACCATCGCACAATGTAAGGAGTAATATTATGTATTGCTTCAATAAAAATATGTACAATATAACATTGTTGTATTTCAATAGCGGCACTCGTATAATAGGCTAACCTTTTCTAATACTACGACAATTTCAGTTTAATATATTTTTTACCGGCGGGCTTAGCTTTATGTTCAAAGCGTTTTCTTTGCAAGCCAAAGGTCGTGGGTTGGATCCCCGACGATAAAAAAAAGAAAACGATTTCTGAGCTCTAAAATACCCCCGGTTGGTGTGAATTTGATCCGTCACCCGTAAAATGCCAGTCATAGCCTATTAATTAAAATTGGTGGTAGACGAAAGTCGTCCCGTGAAGACCATCTATTCATAGTAAATTTCTGTAATAATAAGGATGATGCGTGAATCTCGGGCCGCAGTCTATGACGTTGGCGGATCAACACTCCACACGCAGCGCTTAGCCATATGCACTATGGTAGGCGTCATAGAATTCCACAGATAAGACTTAAGAATTACTATCACCATCTGTTGGTATTCTCCTGTATGTGTTTACTTTTAAAAAATCACGACTTTTTGAATACATATTTTAAGTCGATAACCTATCAAACTTACAATACAAAAATCATGTAAAGATATGAATTATAAGAAGGGTTGCTGGGCTTAGCCAATTTAAGGTAAGAGTTGACCATTCCAGTGGTGTGCCTGCAATCATGCTGTGTTTTGTAGTTTCAATAGATTTTCACGTGTTTTTTACACACTGACCGAAGAGAAATAAGTACGCAAACACTACTGTATTAAATACGAGTAATAAAAATAAATCTAATAAGTGATTGTTTGATTATAACACATTATTTTCAAACAAAGTTTTTTTTTGTATCGATATTAAAGAAATACACCAACCGGAAATCGGTTGGTTAACTGAGGGCTAAAATAATGACTGAAAAAATGGACGCACGAATAAAAAAAATGTGTCAACGACGGTAGATAACATGATGAAATTTCGCTGGGACATGTAAATTACAAATATTTGCGCAGAACTTGTTTATCTTAATTATTCAAAATTAGATTTTTAATCAACATATATTTTTTTTAGGCAAACTTAATTGTCAAAGCCTTCCATTATCCGACACTCACTGTCACCGCCGTGCTCACCCTCAATACATTATTCATACGCCGCTCGTTTTCTTTTAATGTCCTTTTTTTAAATTGGGCGGCGTTCTAGGGAGGGGGTAGAAATTTGCCACGCCACTGGCCCGGCTAAGTGGCAGTCGCCGCGTTGTTAGTCCTCCCCACCGCCCCCAATTCTCATTCCATCACGCCCTTGTATTATATTTACCGATTTTCAATTCGATTTCCATTACCCGAGCATTTTCGTTTCAATTACCCCACTTGGCCTTTAGCTCTTTTTTACACCGATGACGGTATTTCGTGATTTGTTGTGCATACTTTATATTTGATTTATACGAGTGTTATGTATGTTTGTGCTATGCGCGTATTCGTTTATTTATTTGGCTTCAAAAATGCTCCGATGTGTCCCTCCGATATCTAAAATACATTTTTTATGACGTATTATAATTTCGTATTCAAATATAAACATTTCTATCCACGTCAATATTTTTTACTTCGTCTGAGGTTAGTTTCGCTACTGGAAATTCACTGAATACATACGTTCTTTATATCGTTTTGGAATTGCTTACAAAATGATAAGAGCCTTCACGCCGTGAAGAAAAGTTACGTTTTTTACGCTCTTCTGTGGCACATTCAAGTAACCGTATTCAATGTTAAGAAGGTTCAAACAATATATGCAATCCAATAAATTGTATCTTAACCACACAACTAATAGATGTTTAAGTCGTTGGTTAAAAGTATTTGACAAGTGTCTAGCGGCTTTCATTTCTGTCCTCGTCTTGCATACTCCGGTCCGAAGTCTGTTAAGGGACCCCCATATATTCCACCCCTAGTCATGTCCAGGGGCTAGGTCCTCTTTCGGGGCAATCCAAGCATTCCCTTCAGTTGCGCCTCTCGTCATGTTCAGCCGCAGGGTGGCCTCAGGTATCACCAGTTACGTTGTCGACTGTAGGAAACTTATTCTGGCAGTTTTACAGCGGATCTACTGAATGTGACTGCGGCGTGGAGCAGACCCTGTCACACCTTCTGGAGTGTGCGCTGTGTCCGAGTAGCTGCACCCATGAAGACCTGATGATGGCCGGGAGTAACGCCATCGACGTCGCCCACTTCTGGACAGACAGGATCTGACCCTGTTGTTTCCGACACGATTGTATATATAGCAGTTAGCTTCAAGTTTGTGTACTCGTACCACGGAAGAATAAGCGGAATACATCATATTTCTTCCTCTTTCTATGTTCTTACCTATAAACATGTCACTTGTGACGGAGCTCTTTATACTTCAGATAGCAGACAGCTGCCAGGTGGATTAAAAGTGCTTATTTGTTCGAAGATAAATTTTAATCTGACGTTACGTAATCTGTCAAAACGATAATATTAACCGATATCAACTCCGTTTATAGATTAAGGCTATTTATTATTATGAGTTAAGCACGTTTCTGTCGTCGGGGTTATCCCACGCGAAATCTGTCTAGTCTGCTTCATTGTTGGGTAAATAACTCACAGCTCACGGCAGTCATAATGCTATGGCAGCAAGTTTTCACGAAAGCGAAAATTCATTACAACGTAGTCCAGGGGTCACAAAACTTTTTGACAGGCCGGCCGGATTCAAGATTTTAATAACTTAGGCTAGATGAAAAATATTCGTATTTAAATCATATTTCTTGAATTTGAAATAACTTTTATGCTTTCAAATATAAAATAATCTACCGAATCTTACGCCAAAATTTATGCGGACGAAGAAATGGGGCTGGATGAAATCCTTTGCGTTCCGTAGTTTGGTAACAGCTGTTATATTTCACTGACTAAACACTATTCGGTCCAAATATATACTATAGAAGGTTTTTTGTGATGATGTATAATTTATGTGAGTATTGTGCTTCGTTTTATTTGAAGAAGAACACTATAATGTTTTGCATGTCATGTAATTTTTATTTTTAACTCTAGGTTATTTTACGATAAATAAGTTTTTTTCCTATATGCGTTTGTTGATGGGTTATATATAATTTCTTGTTCTCGTATCCATTTCATATCTAGAATATACGGTCACCACATATTACTGCCTGTCAGTTTTTTCAGTTCCTATGAATAAATGCCTTGTCGCAAAATATTTATGTACATGAAAGTTCACCCTGAAACATATATGGTTCTCGGTGACTGCCTGGGCAGGAGCCCAGGCAACAGGAAAAAGACACGTCTGCTGTAGTATCCGAAACATTATCTAGCATATATTGTTTTAAATTTAAAAAATATATATTCCTTTTATAATACTCTCTAGAATCACTCTGCATTAAAGAGGTAAAACGCCTTAGCCTTATCTTATCTAAATATGATGACTTTAGATTACGTAAGTAATTGAAAAAACAGTTTTTTTTTAAATAATTGTACTTAAATGATAATCTTTATGAAAATTATTTCAAACACTCGCATTTCAAAAGCATCACGGTTGTTAGCGTACGATTACATATTATTTATTTAATCATTAATATAGTTTTCATCTCATTATGCATGAGCTTAATTATAATTTAAAGTTAGCAACGGTTTTAAAGTTTAAAGCCGCTTTAACTAACGAGGAGCCCATCCATCCGCACAGATTCAAAGTTCAGTTACATCATTACGTGGCTGCAGTTCCCAAGGCCCGAGGCTAACTGAGGACTGAGCAGGTCAGGTCACCAGTACGCCCATCATCAGTTCTGCTGCAGGAACGATGGAACAGAAGCTTCCATCTTTCTCTCCTACTAGTTTGGCTATACCTTGAATTCCACTTGCCATTATTTGTCATGTAACACACCATCCCAGGTGTGATCCTTATACGTAATGTCTGTTGGATATTTATGATCTGCTGCTAAATACTATGGGTTGCTATTTCATGATGTATACCTCTATATATGCATTATTAATAAGTTGTTTATTAAGCAAACTCATTACAATTCTTCTTCGTGTCATCGACCTTAAATTGATTCAGCCTCGTATTTCGCAACATCCGATGGCCCGTCTGTCGCTTAAAATAAGGTCTCGTGAGGAGCAGCTAGTCTAGCACATGGAGGAGGATCTTAGAGACCATGCGGTATGGAGGTCTCACAGTCGCACATCAGTTACTACTACTTGTTGCAACACTTCTTTTAAATTCGAGGCAGCAAGCAGTTATTTAGTTGCAGACACGTTAATCATATACAAACATCATTAAACTACTACGTCTTCTTCTTCTTCGTGTCAGCGACGTCAATTTATTTTTGCCCAGTTTCTGGCAACATCGATAGCCCGTGTGTTGCCCAGCAGTAGGTCCTGAGATGTGCAGCTTGTTGGCCACATGGAGCAGGATCTTAGGTGTGAGGCGGTCTGCAGGTCTCCACAGTCGCACAATAGTGACTCTCCCTGCCGAAGCATTCCCACCACTCGAGGTTGTCCTTTGTTCTACCAACTCCGGTTCTAAATCTGTTCAGGGATTTCCAGTACGCCAGCTAAGGTTCCAGTTGGGAGGCCTTTTTTGGTGCAATGAAATCCTCTAATGCAACTACTGCGTGAGATTGACACATAGTTTACGAAACACAGCGAACACCTCCATTGGACTGGTGTTTCACGGAATATTTGTTTATTACTTTGCCTGGTTAATTATGACTGCTATTTAGTTAGTTTTTTAAAACAATTAATTTTAGATCCAAACCCGGCGCACACCAAACAGGCGAACACGATATGACATTCGAGTATTACACCATCCTCCTCTGCATGTGAAAGTAAAAGTTTAGTCTATTTACCCATCCTTCACATGGGTCCGGCCCTACCTTAGCAAGATTGGCCCTTGATTAATGAGCAACCCGTCAGTTCTGTCCTTTATCCCTCGCAGGCGGTGTTTACGGTTTGTGTGCCGCGCGGCGGTGTTCAAAGAAAACGTTACTCAAAGAGATATTACGTTTAAAGATGACAGTTTGTACAGGTGGGACGCGTAATGGGTTCTATACTAATTGAATTTCTCTGACGACCGGCAGAATTTTTTTGTTGGCTCATTTTGTAGCCAACGTCTTTATTTTTTTTTGACAATAACTTTAATTACGGCTCGTTATTCCAATAATATATTAATATAATATACAAACAATTATTTATCATTTTGAAGTAAGTAGACAATTCTGGCGTCATTCTTATATTAATTAATTAACCAATTCTGAACACTATTATGTAATTTTATATCTTCGCTGTGTCCTAAATTATGTAAATTTGATTACATGTATGCTCCCATAATTTAGTTCTGAGGATCGTGATTTTCTATATTCTATAACCAGAGGTTTCCAACTCTAGTTCTACGCTCGCAAAATGCGACCGTAGGTAAATTGAAATATTTTGTAAATATTTAAATTTCGTATTAATGGGTATCTTATCGAATTTTATTAGCATATATGCTATGAATTCATTACTAAAGATCCTAAAGTTCTCTCTTAATATAATATGTTGGTTTCTGCAATACTTAAATTAAAAAATAAAATTAGTATAAAGCATGATTATCATGAAGATACTCGTAGAAGAATCATGGTGCTTATATGAAAGTGCTAAATAAAGACGAGGCCTTTGAGATGTGGTCATACAGAAGAATTCTCGGAATTTCCTGGAGAGACCACGTCACGAACAATGAGGTTCTCAGGATAATCAAGGAAGATGGGCACCTAATAAGAACCATCTCAGAGAGGCGAGCCCGATGGATCGGTCATATCATGCGCCACGATGGTCTTTTTCACGTTATTGTGGAGGGGGTGGTTGAGGGTAGAAACTGTAAAGGGCGCCCTAGACAGTATTTGCGGAAAGTTTTCGAGGACGTGAGTTGTAGCTCTTATGCTAAACTGAAAAGGGTTACGGAGGACCGAGAGGAGTGGAGATCGAGATGGTTTTGTTGCTGCAAACTAATCCACTGGATTGATACTACGAAGAGACTCTTAGAACATACTACCTAATTTTACAAACTCAATGGATTAAATATTTATTAGAATATTATTTTATTATTTATTATCTATTCTACAATTTAATCGCGGAAATACGGCATAAAAAGTGTTTCAAACGTATCTGAAGGACATAAACCTTGCTGGTGTCATTCATCTATAACTAATTCTCATGATTTCTGCTTCCCTTCGTCAGAAATATGTGATATTATGTCTTCATAGCTTAACAGAACGCGCTTTATCAAAAATCGTACTTTTTTTATTCGAAAGCGTGGTTTGTTAGAAGCGTTGGTTTATAGGAAACAAAACACCTGTAATTGTAATGATATGTACTCACAATTTCACGGTCGGGCATGAAGTTAGACAGGAAGAAAATAAATGTCACGGGAGCGGCGCTGTCGGCTTCATAACAATTTATTCCCGGGCGATGGCGGTGCTATCGAGCACAAACGGTACATATTATTATATTCCCGGGCTGTACTTGGTGTAGGTCGCCAGGAATCACATTCAACAAGCGCTCTAGCGGGGATTATTACAGCAACTTCGCCGGCGGTCATAGCTTTGCCGGCGGTCATAGCTCGATGGTCAAAGCGTTTGCTTTGCAAGCCAAAGGTAGTGGGTTCGATCCCCGACGGAGATTTAAAAAAAAAGATTTTTAATCGATTTTTGAGCTCTAAAATACCCGGTTGGTGTGAATTTGATCCATCACCCGTAAAATGTCAGTCATAGCCTATTAATTAAAATTGGTGGTAGACGAAAGTCGTCCCGTGAAGACCACCCATTCATAGTAAATTCCTGTAATAATAAAGGATGATGCGTGAATCTCGGGCTGTAGTCTATGACGTTAGCGGATCAACACTCCACATGCAGCGCTAAGCCATATGCACATGGTAAGCGTCATAGAATTCCACAGATGAGACTTCAAAATTACTATTACAATCTGTCGGTATTCTCCTGTATCTCCAGGCTTACGATAGAGTACTTTATCAGCAGATAATCGGATGTCACTTCTTGCCACCGGGAGCTAGGAGCTAGGACACGCCAAGCCCTCTCACTCTCTTACCTTCGAGGTACATAAATCTTACCTTTCTTTTGACACGCTACCTCCTTAAACCGGGCACTGTATTTATTAAGAATTATTACCGAGTAAATATTTTCATAAAAATAGCGTTCGTATATTATTTTCCTTCTGAAATCAAGTCTCCGAGAAGCGGATTAATAGACACTCGACTTGATCCGTCGCTTTTCCAAGGCGTTTTCTATTTATTTTTTGTTTCACTTTATCCGATTATCCGACATCTGTCAATAATATTATGAAAAAATAATAAATTATGATTACTTTTTATTGCCGTGAGCCTTGAAAGGATAATAATAAATCTCTCTTATTTCATAGCAAACTTTCATAGTGGTGGACGCACAATATAAATTACTTCAATGAAGTCTTAGTTATGGCATCGTCTTTATTCCTTAAAATGCTAAAAATCTATTGACATTCTAGTCCGTTAGACTGCGGAGAGTCAATATATTGACGCCTATTATTCCAGCAAAAACTGCAGAGCGTCAGTAAAATGACACGATAAAATTTATAAAAAATACTGATCCTTCCGACAATGATGGAGAGTAACATTTCAAGTGACTGGACTTTACACGCCTCACACCCGCATCACACCGGAGGCTAGTTAAGTCTCCTTGATGATGCGCTCATTCAGATAACGATCAGCTAGCTACTGATAATTCCAGTGGGAGTCTCCTCTGAACAATTGTGGGCACTGCACAGAAGTGCTAAAAGAAAGAATCCGTGAAAGAAATTATAATCGCATTCACGGGTTGTAAAGAGATGGACATGGAAGATAGATTATCTCACCGAAAATACGAGCAAAGATTGTAAATGCGTGTAAATTTGTTTTTAGAGGCCACAAAGTCTGCATGCCTGATAGGGCCGAGGCGATTCCCTCGAACTGCATCGAAAAGGACTCCTCTTTCTAACAAGAGTAACTGACAGTCCCAAAGAATGTGCTCTGAATGTGAATGACGTCTGGAAGGGGGCGCCACAGGGGCCACTAGGGTTTGAAACTAATTTAAATTAGTATAATCTGTCATTAAAAGCGCCGTGCCCAGTCATTAGTTGGATAGACCGGTGATCAGGGCTTATTCATTTAGCAGTTTCAAGTGACTCAATAAATGACCTTGATTTTATTAGTGACATTTGTACTTAGTTAATTTTTATTTTTTCTACTTCCTACTTAGATTCACACAATGACCTCAGCAGCATAACGGTTAAAATACATTTTGATAATTGTAAATTTTACAATTTTTCATCATCAACCTGTGTCCGTTCACTGTTCAGCGTAGGCCTCCATCCTCTTCGATCCTACGTCTTCTGCATCCAGGCCACTCCCGCTATTGTTCTGATGTCGTTATTCCATTTTGCAGAAGGTTGGCCAACGCATCGTTTGCCAGTTCTTAGTCGCCACTCTAATACGTTTCTTTCCCATCGACCGTCGTCTCTTCAACAGATATGTCCTGCCCATTGCCACTTGAGTGTGCCTATTCGTTGGGTAGCCTCATATATTTTTTGCTATTACACAAATATAAGCACTACAGCAAATGTTCTTAGCATAATTATGCAATACATTAAATAATTTCTATTTGTATTGTGTTTCGGATTTCACCGACACCTCCATGGCTGATTTTGACTACATTTTGTAGAAAATTTGTATTCTTATTTATTTGAGTATATTCAGTAGCATACCTTCTTCTTTTTCCTGGCCCTATCCCATTCACTTGGGGTCGGCTCTCCTAATAACATTTTTCCAATATGCTCGATCGCAGATAACCTCGCTGTCGACTCCAAGACGTTCCATGTCCTTCTTGACTGTCTTGAGCCATGATGCAGGAGGCCGACCCGGTCCCAGCCTTCCCGCCTCCAGCTGCAGGGCTGCGTTCACAATGTGTGTGCTAATCCGCCTATACACATGTCCACACTAGCGCAGGAGGCTTTCTGTCGCTTTGTCCACAATGGGGGCTACCTTAAGCCTCCCTCTGATGTGCTCGTTTTTTACTTTGTCAAGCATAGTCATCTATATGCTACTGCTATATTCAGTAGCATATATTTTAATATATAAACAAATGAAGCGATTTCTCCACATGCCGCAAGGGATTAAACGTAATTTAAATACAAACATATCTAAGTCATAAATCATCATACAGTATACATGGATTCCTGCGAGGATTTGTACGATTCCTTACTTATAGTATTTTTTATAAAAAAAAGTCTTGAACGTCACATGTCTCGATTTCCCGGTCCTCCACAGTCTCCACGCGCGGCTTCTTTCGTCGGCTTTGTCAGGGTTTATTTAGTACGTCCCGCCTTTGTTTTACGGCCCCGAGGTATTGAAGCCTCCCTGAGGACCCCGTCGCTGCCTCCCCTCAGTAGCGGCGCTGAGTGACGCTTTAATATACATCCTCCCAGCTGCCCGCAGCGACTGAAAAATATAAACATCACCTTTTTGAAGCGCAAATAAATACTTTTTTTTACTACTTTTTCAGCGTCTTTTGACTTTTAAAAGCCTCAAAAGTAACAGTGCTCATGAGGTTTTTTCTCGGTGAATAAGAGAGTATACTTTTTATTATGCTTTCATTATTCTTACTCGAATATACATGGAATGATTACATCATCATTACAATCCCGATATTCTTTACTAATCGTAAGATCGCCGTTCTTGCCTTGGAATTTGCATAAAGTAATAATAATATAAAATGCTTGTGAATAAATGTTGACTTATTGAATAATAAAAATAATAATATACATACTTTGAATATATACTTCAGAGACATCTATCGTTATACGATGTTAACAATAGTATAAATACATCGAGTTTCGCGTATCTGCCCAGGCAGAGAATGGTCGTGTGGACTGCGCGGTGTGTAGAATAGAGCAAAGGTGCAAGGCTCGAGGTTCGAATCCCGCGTCTCTCGATATTTTTTCAGAATGAATTGATGCGCATAAAATTTGATGTATAATTATATGTGTGTATTTAAAAACTGCTATCCTGGACAAAATGTGGAATAAATATTAACGGAGAGTACATTTCTCACCTCCGATTTGCAGATGACATAGTGCTAATAGCCGAATCACCTAACAAGCTCCAAGACATGCTCTACGACCTCAATGAAGCGTCGAACAAAATTGGTCTGAAAATGAACATGGATAAAACAAAAGCCATGATTAATAGTCATATTTCACAGACCTTTGATCCTATTTCCATTGGAGGAACAGATATAGAGGTTGTAAACGACTATACCTATCTGGGACAAGTAATACAACTAGGGCGAAATAACTTCTCAAAAGAAATCGACAGGCGCATACAACTGGGATGGGCAGCATTTGGAAAACTAAAGTACATTTTTAAAGCGAAAATTCCGCAATGCCTTAAAACTAAGGCTTTCAACCAATGCGTCCTCCCTGTATTAACTTATGGCGCAGAGACGTGGAATCTGACAGCAAGTCTTACCCATAAAATAAAAGTCACCCAGCGTGCTATGGAGAGATCCATGCTCGGAGTGTCGCTAAAAGATAGAATCCGAAACGAGGAAATACGCAGAAGAACTCAAGTAGTGGATGCTACCCAACGAATAGGCACACTCAAGTGGCAATGGGCAGGTCATATCTGTCGAAGAGACGACGGTCGATGGGGAAGAAAAGTATTGGAATGGCGCCCAAGAACTGGCAAACGAAGCATTGGCCGACCCCTACAAGATGGACTGACGATATAAGAAGAATAGCGGGAGTGACCTGGATGCGGAAGGCGGAGGATCGAAGAGGATGGAGACTCATGCGGGAGGCCTACGTTCAACAGTGGACGGACACAGGCTGATGATGATGATGATGATTTAATTACTTACATAAAGTACTTTTAATTACTAAACGATCAAATAAATGTTTTATTTTTGTATGATACTAGTAAATATTTTGTTTGCTTCCTTGGGAAGATATTATTAAATTGATAAATATATATATGTTATAATAAATATAATATATCGTCGCAAATCATTACGATCAACATACATTGCCTTTGGGAATAAAAGCGCTACAGAGTTTTTTCGTACTTTAACATTAAATGCCTGTTTCACATAATTATTTATCTCTTGTTTACTCTTGCTTAACGTATTTACTTAGGGTCTGCGCTCTCCCTTTTCACGATTTACTTACTGTCCGCGCTGGACACACATTTCGCCTGCCCACATCATAATAATGTTTTCTCTTTAATCTTCACAGTTCTGAGACGTCACTTTTAGTTCGCCGCGGAGATTAACGCCCAGGGTTCAGTTATCAATAAACCCAATTAATTGTGACTGCTCGAGATTCGTCAGCCGCCCCCGGGACAGATAATCCGGGGCTTTAGGTTAATTGCCGCAGTTTCAGCGCCCCCTGTGGTGAAGCTCAAAATATCAGCATTACTCTTTGAGCGGACCATAAATTATTGCTTTTCATAAATATTGTGCGTGGTTAAGGGTGATAACGACATTTTAGAAAGACATTGGGATCTGTTAATAAAATATTAATTGTATTACTTTGAAAACCTTTTTTGAACGTTATTTAAATAAAACATTTTTATTCTGTTTTTGTCATTATATAGGGTCCGCCATCCAACGTTTTTTTTTTCAACTAGTGCTTATTTCGTGAATGGTAACACTTAGCTCATGTCTGATTTGACAGATAATTAGTTTTATCCTTCCGCTGAACGAATATGGTTGTGTATACGCTTGAACAACGCTGGGAAATTTTGCGACATTACTTTGAAAATCATGGTAATGTTGCAGAATGTGTGCGAAAATTGCGTACGGATTTTGGAAGAAGAGAATCACCGTCAGCTCCGTATGTTCGTTATATTGTGAAAAAAGTGAAAGAAACTGGCATCCTCATCGATAAACCAAAGCGTGAAAAGCCAAAAACAGTGCGTACACCCGAGAATATTGCTGCTGTGGCAAAAAGTGTGCGTGAAGCGCCATCAATGGCGCTTCCATGCGGCGCGGCCATGTTGAACGAATTTTTGTTCACAAAAATTGAAGAGGAGGATATTGGCAACATTTGGTTTCAACAGGACGGCGCTACGTGCCAAAGCTACACTCGATGTTTTGCGCCCTGTTTTAAAAAAAAAAGTTATTTGGCGGACCCTTTATAAACTTGTACAGAATAGCATCAGTAGCGGTGTTTAACCTGCAAGTGAATTATATGACGCTCATCTGGGTCGGCTCGACACTGCGGCTTAGAAGGGTGTGTAGTAAGATTTCTGCGTGTAAGAAATGAAAATATTATGTTTAGTAATCTAATTGTTGAAGATATTCAGATTAAATGAAAGAGGCCGGACGTCTCGTAAGGTCCACAAGACACGTTTGTTTGGCAAATAATGTTGAAGTGTCACTGTTTTTTAGGCCCTTTTTTTCGACATTAAACTTAGAGGTAGGACCATAATATTTTCAACATCAAGTATTTAATAAATGTAGATTCTAGACCGCGATATTATGATGGTAATTTAGAATTAGATAATTAAAATACAGACAATTATACCAAAAAAAGGAGACGAGTAAATAATACAAATTGAAAATGTATTTAAAGCAAATTTAAAGCGAGCTTGTTAACATGTAATACGAAATTTACTTCAGATCTGCATTTCAAGCCGAAATCTTTCGGTTCTTGACTCAAAGCGAAACACTTCAAATATCGCGTCTTAAAAATCTCATCCCTGTGTCTTAGCATTTTTTTATATCTGTCCCCTAACCTTTGTCGCCGTTTTTTAAGTCTACTAAGGGATTGAAATCTTTCGTTTCTTTCGGAAAAGTGTCTTTTTTTACATTTCTATTTTGCGTATTCACTTTGTCTCTTCCGTGACCTTTTCCAACTACAAATCCTCCCGATCCTCGACGTTGTTTTATTTTACGACTTTTTTCGGAAGCCCTTCGATACATTTCTATTTGAATTTCGATCATTTTTTTCTCAAGGCATCAAATAAAAATAATTTATTATTTCGAATTATTTCGCATTTTTTATTAGGTGACGACATGTTTCGACGACGCCGACCCATCTCACAGCCAACACCCATTAACTCACTCGAACTTTGGATTATATTAGTGTTAACTCGTTTATCTGCCTTTTTAATTGACCCGACGTAGCCGAAACATGTCATCACCTCATAATTTTTTTTTGAATAATTAAAATATTATTTTCTTTACATGTGATATTATGGTTACCTATCTATGGTTATAAATCGAAAAAAATAGAAGGTGTTCGTTAATTTACATTATTTTTAAAATAAAAAAAATTGGATGAAAAAATCTATATCATTCGAAAAGCTATTAATTTTACACAGGCCTTGAAATTTTTAATAATCTTAACTATGGAACTAAAAAAATGTTTCGATTAAATCATTTAAATTAATTTAATGGTATTTTGTAAATATTGCAATCTCTATTGTATATGATATATTTACACATAAAAGATCAGGTTCATTGTACAATATTTATTTTTCTTGGGCCTTCTCTATCCTGAGTCTTTGCTTCTTGCCATATCCCGAAGGACATTTACTAATAATGTTTGCTTAGGAACAACGTAAACCGATTTATTGCGGCCGCCAATGTTGTCCTTGCGGGTTTTATGCCGGTTTTTTATCACTATCGAAATAGCCGAAAATTTAACCGACGTATTTAACTTAATACGCAACAACTTAATATCGCATTTATTTCCGCTCCCTAGCTGCACCATATGGTCACCACAAATTTCTGACTTCAGACTGCAAGAAAAAAATCTATCACGGTCTTTCCTTCATATCTACACCCAAAGTTCCGCCGAGTATGTTCAATGCTTAGTTTGAAAAAAATCCTGGATTGCTGGGGGCAGTCCAACAAAAGTTTGTGGCTTGAAAAAAGGCTGCTGTAGTATCTGTGGTATATTTATCTGCTTGTATACCAGTTTTTGTAAGGAGTTTTTTTACTTCGACGCTTTCTAGGGTTGAACCATTCGGTCCTAAAGGGAAGCTTAACATTTATTCTAAAGATAATATTTAGAGCACTATATGTTTCTATTGTTAAATGCATATTTTAGTGTCAATATTAAAAATAATAAAATACTAATTTAGGGTTCTCAACTAGTATTTTTGAAAATAAAATGCGTAATTTTAGACCGTTTTTCGTAATCGTATTTGAAAACCCCCCCTCATTATTATAATTCTTCTTTCATATTCGTTCCTTATCTGTATACTCTTACCTTAAACGTTTACATAAACACCAATATTTTGTAGAAATATGAAACATTCATACCCTTTATCTCTTCGCAGATAGAAAGAACCCCATTCTCCTTACAAGTTGAAAACAATTGTTGCGCATTGAAGGTCAAAAAAATTATCAAGCCAACGCGAACTGATTCAAGGTTTCTTCGAGCATACAAAAATTGTATATTTTTAATCATTTTTTAAGCGTAGTAATAAAGCATAATAAATACAAATTTTTGAGTGAAATATGTAGTTTGAAGTAAGATATACGATTTAGCAACAAAATCTGTTATTACTCAACACGTATTATTACCTTACCCGACTTCCACCACCAGAGAGTGAAAAACGTATTACTACGTTTCCCGTTTTCGAGCACCAGACTAAAGAAAAACGTATTACTACGTCTCCCTACAACAATGTGTTAATACATGGAAGACGCATTGGTTAAACGCCTTAGTTTTAGTGTAGTAGTAGTTAGGTGTAGTATTCGAAGCATATCTTTGGGTGATTTGTAATCGCATTTTTTAAGAAAGTCGAGAAATCTTTAGAGTATAATTATTTATTAAAGATTGATATAAACATCATTGTTGCAGACTGCAAGTTACAGTTGTTATTATTTGTGTTGTTCCAGGTGATGATGGCGCTGGCCACGCACCTGCAGACGGTGGAGGCGGAGAAGCAGAAGCTGCGGACGCAGGTGCGGCGCCTGTGCCAGGAGAACGCCTGGCTGCGCGACGAGCTGGCGGCCGCGCAGCAGCGCCTACAGGCTGCGGAGCAGCGCGTGGCGCAGCTGGAGGAGGACAACAACCACCTCTCCTTCATGGCCTCCATCAAGTGAGGAACATTCATACCGAGGGGAATACTTGGAGGACCTAGCCCCTGGACACGACCAAGGGTGGAATATATGGAGGTCCCTTAACAGACTTTGCACCGGAGTATGCAAGACGAGGACACAAATGAAAGCCTGGCAGTTTTACAGCGGATTGACTGAATGTGACTGCGGCGTGGAGAAGACCCTGTCACACCTGCGGGAGTGTGCGTTGTGCCCGAATAGCTGCACCCAGGAAGACCTGATGATGGCCGGGAGTAACGCCATCGATGTCGCCCACTTCTGGGCAGAAAGGATCTGACCCTGTTGTTTCCGACACGATTATATATATTCATACTTGAAGGGTCGAGTGAAGAACGGTTCATTTATTGCCAGTTCTCTGATGAATCATACCTTATTCGTAATGTAACATATTGTTTATACGAACTACCGCCACAAAACTCTGTCAGCCGCCAATAGTCTTCCCTTCATCCCAAGTCAGCTCCGCCTCCCGCGCAGCTCCACCATGTATATTTTATGTATAGTTCTCGATGAGCCTGGGAGCTTGAAGAAAAAGCAGCTGTAGTGTATGCTCTCCTGCGGAATTCTCAATATGTATCCATGATGATGATGAAACACTTTATCGACCCAAGTAATTTTAAAAGGCGTAAACTCTTGTATTTAGTCAACTAGATAGATTCTGCATAATATGAGTAATGTGTTTATGGTTCAATTATACTTTATACTTATTATTACATTTATAATTATTATTGTGTTTCTCCCACAAAAAATATAACTTCTTTCTCTTTTCTTTCACATAAAATATACTTTATACATATTATTACATTTATACTTATTATTGTGTTTCTTTCGCAGAAAATATGACAGTGACATTAACGAGGAAGATAGCAACAGAACCGGTGGAGACAGATCAGGATCAGGGAAGCAGGATGATCCCATGGTGGACCTCTTCCCCGACGATGATCAGGAAGAGAGGAACAGTGAGTTTAATATTAAATTATATATAGTATTTCTTTCAAATTAAAATAACAAATATTCTCCTTGTGTAAACAAAGGATCCAGTGTTCACCAAAACATTAAAGCCTGCTGTATTAAACTAGTTTCAAAGAAGCATTATATCTATCTACCTGATACCTATTCAATGAAGATCAAAATATAACAAATTTATGAATTGCACATATAACAGGAATTATATGGGGTGTAAATACACTACATGGATGCGGTGGTTTAGTGATCGAAAACTGCGGCTGACTTTTTTATTTGCTCGCAAACAGTTTCTTGACTTTCAAATATTTTTGCGTAAGTTCATAAAATGGGAATGAAATTATTTTATCACAATTTTGAGTTGGCATCTATTTGTTTATCAAATTTTGAGGTATCATTTTCGAAAAATTTAAATTTTCAAAAAGTTTTTTCTTACTACGGCTTTAAAACAATGATATTTGATTATAATTTAATTATTGGTCATCATCATTAAGATCAAGCGAGAATGTTCTCATTCCCATTCATTTAATCTTTTGAATTCCTTTTTGGTAAATTTTCAAATAAATTTTTGGACAAATTATGTAGACTGTAATATAGTTTCTATTAAAAAATATATCAGATATTGCTTTTGGATTTTGACTGGAATCCAATATATTTTATATACAGTTATATAGTAAGTTAATTGTGAACATTACAAAAGTACAATAAAGCTGTAATATGATGCTACAAATTCCATGTAAAGTTCATGACTGCTATAGACGTCATACACAGTGAATGAGGTAAGTAGGAATGACCATTAATAGATATGGAAACATTCCGCTGCTAGATTATTGTACATGAAATCACTTCATTTATTTTGTTACCAAACTAAAGACTACATTATGTCCTGACTAATTTTGTGTTATCGTGTTTTCAGCAATGTCCCCCACACCGCCGTCTCAGTTTGCGCAGCAGGTGAACGCCGGCTATGAGATCCCGGCTCGGCTGCGCACTCTACACAACCTGGTCATCCAGTACGCCTCCCAGGGTCGCTATGAGGTGGCCGTGCCGCTCTGCAAGCAGGCTCTCGAGGACCTGGAGAAGACTTCCGGCCACGACCACCCAGATGTGGCCACCATGCTCAACATTCTGGCTCTCGTCTACAGGTAAAATACAAAAATTATGTTTATAAATTTTTATCATAACTTCTCTTCTTTTGTGGTTACTATTAAGGCGTTGCCACGTTTTAGATGTAAGAAGAACATAATTATGTTACAATTTAAATTTTATTTGAATCTTCTTATTTCGTGTCAGCGACGTCAAATTGTTTCCGACCAAAATTTGAAGCAAGCCTGTTTTGAAAACAGTAGTATGCCTAAAGCCCAGTCTTGGAAAGGAAGGAATTGTGTTTTGTAGAATCGGTGAGATCTAATGTGGACTGCAATATACGGAGATACAGTGTGTGATGAATCGAGACCAATACATATCAGAATAAGAAGTTTGTGGAATCTGGACAGGCTCTTGAGTCTGAAAGAATGGACCCAGATATCTTCAAAATAATCAGTAGAAATTAGAAGAGAACTATAAATTATGACAAGACTTTATTATTAAGAGCTCACAATCTTCGGTGCTAATCAAACTTTTCTTTATCGTAGAGATCAAAACAAATACAAAGATGCAGCTAATCTGTTGAATGACGCTCTGAGCATCAGAGAAACCACCCTCGGGGAGAACCACCCGGCCGTAGCAGCCACCCTTAACAATCTCGCCGTGCTCTATGGAAAGCGAGGTAAACATGTTTCAAAGTCTATTACTATTAATATGAAAATAGCGACAACATTTAATCTGTTTATTTCTGAAAGGATAGTTATTTTAAATGTATCTGTAAACTTATAATTGACGGGAATATTAAAAGTGTAATTTTTTACAGGAAAATACCGAGAAGCTGAGCCTTTGTGTAAACGAGCTCTCTCTATCCGTGAAGCCGTATTAGGCAAGGAACATCCCGATGTTGCTAAGCAACTCAACAACTTGGCTCTTCTCTGTCAAAATCAGGTCATTTTATTAAAATCATATATTTTGCATTACATATATTTCTACAGTTACCATTTTGATTTGTGTAAATAACCAATATGTATCCTGTCTTTAGGGCAAATACGAGGAAGTTGAGAAATATTACCAGCGTGCGCTAGAGATCTATGAATTAAAACTTGGCCCCGACGACCCCAATGTTGCCAAAACCAAAAACAACTTGGCTTCCTCTTACTTAAAACAGGTTATTACTTTAACATTATTTATAAGTAACAATAAAGCACTTGATAATTATGAACCGCACCTAATTAAATTAATATATTTATATTTATGCAAAGAATCTTTAGATTACATTTTTGCCTGGTATATAATGCATACAATACGATAAAACTCTTCTCTTTGTTTAAAAAACTGTACTAAAGTGACTTTTATTATGTGTTTTTTTTTACCATTATTTGAATTGTGTTGTTTTTAGGGCAAATACAAGGAAGCTGAAATCCTTTACAAGCAAGTTTTGACCCGGGCGCACGAACGTGAATTTGGGACCATTGATGGTAAGGAAAACAAAAATAGCCCACCTGGCAAGGAAACCAGTGCTTTCGCTTCCAAACTATTCAAATGAGGCGTCTCACAACTTGAATTCAAAGTCTCTACCGTTGGCTCTCTAAACCCTGCTACTTGTTAACAACCATTTCTGCTTCAAATCTAAATTAACTAATTATACACATAAGTGGCCTTGCTTTATATGTCACCGTCACCGTCTGCAGCATATTATGACTTCAAGTATTGCGGAATCTGACTGTATGAAGAAAACATTATTGAAATTCCATTTTACCTCAGATTTTGAAAAATAGAATCATATCTTCGTACCCAAACTACTTTGACTTGAAGGTGCTTAAAATATATTTGGTATTCATCTGATGAATTTTTCACAGTTAGTTTATATAAGATATACGATTGTAAACTATGCATAATAAAGATATATTTTTTAAATGTATTGTTTTAAATATGAGAAAATAATTTGTCAATAGTAATACAAATAATTTGTGAAAACCACTATACAATATGTAAGTTTAAAAAATGACATTTGTAGTCGTATTAATCTGATTTAAGTCATTAATTGAAACAAGATCATAATTAATTGTTTAACAATTAGCAGAGTTGAACAGAAAGAGCCCAATTACTCAGATAAATACATTTTTGTTAGTGACTAGAATATTTTTTTAATTTCATGTATGTATAATTATTTTTAAGTAGTTCACCAGTGCAATGTTATAGTTTTAAGTAAATATTCAATGTAATTTTTTGTCATAACATTTTATTATAATATTTAGAATGTGCACATTAGTGAAGTGACTTGTGAAGTAATGATAGTGACATTTTGTTTGGTTTTGGTTTTCGAATTTGAAATTCGTTTTAATGAAAAAAGCTTAATTTTTTTTGGGTTAGCTGATCAGATTAAGTCCGTAATAAGGCAAGAAGGATTGAGGTTTGAAGAAGTATAGAAGATATTATTTTTAGATCAGTATCCTATAGTTACTATATTTGCACATTTCACACAATTTTTATCTTGCCTTTTTACAATTTATAATGATAAATTTGTTCAATTTTCTAGCATTTTAATAAATAGTATAAAGTATTGGTGATATTTTAAATTTTTTAAATAATTAATGAAAGTTTCTTTCGTAAAATTCGTGTACTTTTTGTACATTCATTAATAGTATTTTTTAATATATGAATATATTTTGCTTATGTTAAAATTTTGTCATTGATATAAAATCGAGACATTCCCAATGGAAGGCATTTCAATGCTAATTTTGATATTTTTTTTAGGTTTAAGATTTAATTTTTTAGACTCTTGTGTTATATTGGCATTAACCTCTTTTATTAATGTAAAAATAAAAACATGAAAACCTTGTTAAATACTTAAAATTTGATTGATAATTACAATTTAAAAAAAATATATATAATGTTTATGATTTTTTTAGTTAGAAGAATTAACATTATTTTAATTTTATTTATGTGAAAGATTGTATTTATGTTTCCTTGGTTTCGTAAAAAAATCAAATTAAATAATTTGTTTCAATTATTATATTATTTTAGTTTAAAACTGTGCATCAATAAATCTTCATTATTTTTTAATATATTTCAATAATATGTGAAGTAATATACCAAGCAGTTAAGTTCTTATTGATATTGGTTTAACTAAATGCCGTTTAAGGTACAGGGTAGGGCAGGGAAGTATCCTTAATTTTAATTAAATATAAATAATATTGATTAATAAAAAGCACATTGCGCATTCTACCAAGCTATGTCTACAACTGACGGCGGTACTAAAGGAAAATTCCATGGCCACAGCGTCATTCGAGCTTACCCCCACTCCTCCAACGCGTCACCACTACTCACAACGCCATCTTAAAAGTAGGGATACTTCCCTGCCTCGCCCTGTATTAGGAAGGGAGATTCAATAAAGTATTTAGTTTGATCAGTTTGTAAGAATTAAAATCCATTGGTTAATTTTAAGTCAAGACAGAATAAGCCATGCCGAGTAATTAAATTCTTCTAAATCATGAATTACTCATAGTTCCTTATCCTTAATTTTACAATGAAAAAACATACATTATTTTACTGATTTTTGTTATGAGCTATTTTTTATGCATTTCAGATGCAATTAACTTAATAATCAATAAACCCATCCACATTTCTTCTTCATGTGTAATCTACATGGTCATGTAAAATGGGAGTCTTAAAAAAGTAGAAAATTTAGTTATTTTTTATATTGACAGTATATTAATTAATAATATGTGTACACATTCAAATAACAAAAACTATATTCTTCTAAGAATATTTATAATAACTCACTGATTGACTAATTTAAGATTTTGAGTAAGGATTATAAAAGTCAACATTTTATTATGTAACTCTTCTTTACAAATCGGCAATGTAAATGACGGGTATAAATAAATTGCAAAATAAACAATTTTTCTTGTTGCCCAAATATTATATTACAGGATGGCTTATTCTACTTGAATGTATCTGGTATAGTTAAGTTATCTGCATGTTATAGCGATGTGCATTTCTTCAGTAGAGATGTCAGTAATTCACTTACTCTTAATACATGTTCACCTCACCCCAAGGAGACTGACAACATATAATATTCAGTCTTGACAAGTTGCTCTGTGGCTTTACTTTTAATGCATATTTTTAGGTAGTTTATCGACTGATTGTTTTAAAGCCTTACTTTAGTAATTATTGTTATTTTAATATGACATCTTCAGTGAAGTGAAGCTGTTGCAAACTATTTAATTATAATATTTGGTGCAGGTTTATTTGTACATTGTGTAAAAGAGATACATTTATGCTTAGTATTTTGTAGATTTATATCATTCAATATTACTTATAATGTAAAATATTTTTGTATAAAAGTTGTTAGATTTTATGAAACATTTAATAGATACAATTATTTGACTTATTGACTTTTCCGTGTGATTTTTTTTCATGATGCATGTTTACGATTTATTAGTAAATTTTTTGCAGTTGAAATTATATTTTATTTGTTTTTTTATTCTTATCACACACTCTCTTTGTTAGGTTTACACCCTTTTTCATATATTATTTCAGTTGAAGATATTTTTATATTATTATTGATACAATAAATCAAATTAATATTTACAAACCACTCAAAATATAATATACACCTTAAAAAGGGACAACTTCAAATTAGTCGCAGTATGTTTATCATAGGACTGTTTAAGTGTCATCATTCTTTAATATTATTGTTCATAAATCAATAATTTGATTAAATTAAAGAGAAATATATAAATACTCAGAAATACACAGCACTAAAAAATAAATTAACACATTGTTTGCGGGCATTGTTTTATGCTGATTGCAGCCTGGCGCCGGGCGATATTTGGGTTCGCGCGCGAGTTTTTTTATAATTTTTTAAAAGTCTATAACTTTTGAAACATTCGCGATAATTTAGTGAAATTTTAAATGTAGTTTACCTTATTGTGCATCAATGATAAAATGATGGTAAACAAACACAATAAAAATGTTCTTTAAAGTAACACTTCACATAAACACAAATATTTTGTAGAAATATGAACAAAACGTTTCTACCATTCATCCTTTCGTCAGGTAGAAAGAACCCCAATTCTCCGTACAAGTTGACAACAATTATTGCGCATTGAAGGTCAAAAAAAATCAAGCCAACAAGATCTGCGTCAAGGTTTCTTCGAGCACACAAAAAAAATAAATATTTTAAGACATTTTTTTTTCATATTTTTTTAATAAATTTAAAATAAAGCATAATAAATACAAATTTATGAGTGAAATGTGAAGTTTAAAGTAAGATATGTGATTTAGCAACAAAATCCATTATTACGCAACACTTTATTATTACGTTACACGACATCCACCACCAGAGAGTAAAAAATGTAGTAATACGTTTCCCGCATTTGAGCACCAGACTAAAAAAAAAGTAGAAATACGTCTCCCACAAACAATGTGTTAATTAATTTACATATTTGACATCACTCTTTTCTCATCATCAGTTTTTTTTTAATAAATGATAACATTCAAATATGTGGAGTTCTAAAGTTACCTTGAGCTGTATGAAGTGATGGCTAGTCCATGAGAAGTCATGGGAAGTCATTTATCTTGCGGCCAGTTTGCTACAAACCCCCGGTAAGTGTGACAAAGATGGGCCAAGTGTGACACATGCCGGACTTAATCATTTATATTAGTTTTTCAACTAATTTTGTGATGTTATTTTTTTCAATATGTAATTTTTGTTGATTTTGCTTGAATCATGTCACACATTGTCCCAACTGTGTCACATTTATCCTTTAGTTTTTTAATATATTTTTTATTTATTTGGATATGGTAAAAAAACTCACAAAAAGGGAGAGACCCAACCATAATTAATTTACGTATCGAGAATTTATAGAAAAATTATGATAATATCTAAAATTAAATTTATTTTCGGCATATATTGTAATTTTTAAATTAATATCCAATATATTAATAATATATTTAAACCTTTTTCTTTCTGTTAACTCCATTAAAATACTATTTGATTTTCCAATAATCATGACGTATCTATGTATAAACATGTTTTGTACGTAGCTAAAATTCTTTATGGATTCAACAGTCAAACTAAATTTATAATGCTTAATTAATTGCATCTATTGTAATGTTGTAGTCTGTATATTTAATTATTATGCATATTTAACAATATCTTATTATTAATATCAATTATTACCAAATACTAAAAATTAATACAATAATTGCATGCATTTATTTATGTGCTGTTTTACATAAATGATACAAGTATTAATTAGGTACAGGATGATTTATATGTCAAGTTACAAAAATCATAAAAGGGCTTCCTGGTAAGTCTATGTAGAAAATAAGTACATATGATGTTTAATGCTTTCTGGAATACGTCAATAATGACCATAATATATTGATATACACCATTTGGCATATGCTACATAACAAAAATATTTTACAATACTCTTGGATGTGCCATTTGACATTTTAAGATGGCATATTTTCGCATAGTGTGATCTTGAATTTAAGAACCAATCAATTTGATTTTTAAATTTAAATTAACTTATTACATTTTTTTTAAATGTTTTTATTTCATTCATTATTGTATGGCACCTTGACTAGCAGGTATTACTTGAATTATAAAGAGTTGTTTGAAAAACAGCTTAAAACTATGAAAATTAGAATGGGTTGAATTTTTTATTTTATATCTTTAACGTCTCAATGATAAATATCTATAGACTAGTGATAGAAGTGCCTGATTTTGATTTAGGCTATTTTATTTAAAGCATGAAAATACTGGAATGTGCTCTTTCTACAGTGGTACGTTGGCCTATATAAAACGAATAAAAAAAGCATGTTTAAAGAATACTAGAAAGTTTTCCCTTGGTTGGTTCACATTTTAACTGAGAATAATTATCTTCCCACTTACATCAGTGAACAATATCAATAATTTTTCAGTTTCGCGACACATAATGTATGACTAAAATAACTTCTTAGGTTTTCACGGCCAGATTTGATGTTGTGGCTTTTGGGTTAAGCCGTGTGTGGTGAACTTTTTTCAACCAATATTTCGACCGCCATTGCAGGGGTCTTCTTCAGGATTAATAATTTATTTATTCTTTGAACATACCTACCGTAGTCTTAAAAACATACCTACGATACTTCGGAATGAAACTTGAGTTGCCATGGAGATATTAATCAATAACGCTCATAAAAGAAATATATAATCTGAATAAACCAACTCAAAACTAAATAAATTATTAATCCTGAAGAAGACCCCTGCAATGGCGGTCGAAATATTGGTTGAAAAAAGTTCACCACACACGGCTCAACCCAAAAGCCACAACATCATAATGTATGACTGTTTATTTTTAACATCGCCCTGATGGTTTCTACTATAAAGATTGATTTTTACCTAATTGACAGTATAAGAAAATAAAAAGTGTCTCGGTTACAGAATTAATACATATCTTTTTCAATACAATGTATTGATATATACTGCAAACAATTTAATGTTCACATCAGTATTATCCTAATTTTTTAAAGAAAGTGTCATAACAAGTTGTGTGATGTGACAGGTGACAACAAGCCGATCTGGCAGGTGGCCGAGGAGCGCGAGGAGAACAAACATCTACAGAAGGAGAACGCTCCGTACGGAGAGTACGGCGGCTGGCACAAGGCCGCCAAAGTGGACAGTCCCACTGTCACCACGACCCTCAAGAACCTGGGGGCGCTCTACCGGCGCCAGGGCAAGTACGAGGCGGCGGAGACCCTCGAGGACTGCGCCCTGCGGAGCCGCAAGGAGGTGGTAGGAACCACAACATTTTAATAACTTTTGTTTGTTTTTTTTTTGTTTGATGTGATTGTGACGTTTTTAAAATGCACAGGTTTATCTAAATTAAATTATAAATTTATGCCTAATTAATGAAATACTCTTGAAAAAATTGATTTATGTAATATGTCAGTAAAACTATATTCCTTTTATTGACAAAAATCATCAATTACCGTTTTATTATTTGAATATTTTTAAGGAGTATATTAATTTGAAACTGTACTCTTTTCTGTAAATAAATATTAATTTATTATTGGAAAGGTTAAAAGTATTACAATTAATTGGAAATATGTTAAATTCCATTAAATTATTAATTCATGATATAGAACAGAGCTCCGCAACCTTTTCTCATCTACGGCACACCAAAGTAATTCTTTGGATTCTACGGCACACCAAAGTTCTCAACTTGAATACCGCGGCACACCAAAAGCCAAAAATAGATATTAATTTGATCAATTTCACTTTTTTTTAGTTCATTTAGAACTAAATAAAGCAAGTACCTCGTTGAATGTCTAAATAAATAGACGATAGGCACTAGGAGCTTGAGGACCGTTGTAATTTTTTTTATTTATAATATTGCCTTATTTGATCGCGGCACACCTGTATCGGCTTACGGCACACCAGTGTGCCGCGGCACACCGGTTGCGGAGCACTGATATAGAAGACCATCAAACACTGATGAAGATATCGCATTTCTGGATTCGTGATAATCTTTTAATCACTGATCAAAATATTAGTATCCTTATATATTTCACAACTTTAATGGGGCATGATTTAATATTTGTGTATAAAACCACCATTCCATAAATATTTTACTTTATACTTACAGTGGAAATCATGAAAAAAAGAAACATGAAAACATTACATACGAAAAAATAAAATAAATTTCAAAAACCACTCTCCTGACAATGTGAATAATATTGTACAATTTCATATATGAATGTGTGAAATTCTACTATGTTTTTTAACATCAATTAATTTTAATGCCCATAATTTCTTGTTAACTAATTTCCACTGTACAAACTTGTGCATCAAAATCCATCCTGTTAAAATTAAGAGATGAATTTGTTTCAATTTAATTTTTAAATAAAAAAAAGCTAACTTACCTAATATATTTTGTTATTTCAAATGAGAAATATTTTCACAAAGGCTGCAGAGAAGACAGTTTTATTAATTCGCACGTTTTGGTATTTTTGGTTAAAGGTTTTACACAATGTTTTAACATTTTTCGTGTGGTTCACCAATCTCACAATGATTTAATTAAATTCGATGATGATTCATTAAAAAAAATTTCTTACACTTAAATTATCAAAAATACTAATCAAAATAATGTATTTTATAAACTAATTATACTTTTTGAAACATAATGTGTGCTAGGAGGGGTGGAAGAAAGTCAAAATTCAAATAATTTATTTCACTATTGTTTTATACATTTATAGTAGAAATTAGCTTCAAGAATCGTGATGCAAGTCATTTATGTTTAGAGTGGTAAATGAATCGCACTAATTATGTTAAAACAGCTAAAGTATTATATTATATAGAGGGTTATTTGTATAAAATTGAAATGTTGCCACAAAAAAAACTATTATGTTTTATTTAAACAAACATTATTCGATGTAACGTAACAATTGTATTAAGAGAATTTGTTTTAAGGTAATCAACTCTTTTGTTTCATATTATTGTTATTGACATATTTTAAGAATATTACTTTTTATTAATTTAACAAAGAGATCTCCAGTAAATGTTACGGCTCCTCCGCGTAGTCTCCTTCTGGTTGTGACACAAAGTATGATATTTGTTAGCAAACTTGCAATTTTTATTGATGAATTAAATTGTGGCATTGTTTCAACTACTGCCATTGTAATCTATGTAGTTAGCTCCACTAACGATTACATCCATCATTCACTAACATTGAAGGCTTTATTTCTTTCGCACGCATCCAAAAGCAGCACGTACAACAAGTAAGTTTATTTTACACCGAGTGGTTTCATTCTTTTGCATCATCGTTTATTTTATGATTTTGTGTGTTTTATTATCGAATATTAGGAAAAAAACACGATCGGAGACATTATAAATGGTAAAGATTCTTGAGTGTATGAAATTGACGATTTTGAGGATCATTACTGACTATGAAGAATAAGTATATAAAATAGGTGAGCTTATAAATTTGAGGAATTAGAGATTATTTTATTAAAATTTAAGAAAGTGGTATTGTAAAATGAGATTTATACATTAACAGTTGCATTTTTATAAGATTTCCGTTTATTTAATTAATAAGTAATATGTATATATATTTTTTATTCAACAGTATATGTGATATCTTTTAACTGAGGAAGTGTCAGTTTTAGTGAATATCATCATAAGATAGGTATTCTTTGAAGGAATTAATGTAGTTGTTTCACAAAGCAAAATGCATTTAAAGAGGAAATCTTAACTCATCCATTTTATCATTTGTATTTATATTCTAATAAAATTCAAGGGCTGTGGAAATTTAAGCGACAATTCATCTTAGTTTTAGTTATTTGGTGTAATGGTGAAGACATTTATTGGTTGAGGTCAAATAGTGCAGTCTCCCATTCCCGTTTATCACATTTTCAGGCTCTGGATATTGTGAAACAGGCCAAGCTCCGCGGGGCTCGCCGGGGAAGCCGGGAGTCCATTGATTCAGTCATCAACGACCAGCACGAAGAGGTTAGACACTGACTTGTCTTTGTACAAAAAACAATACGACCATTAAATGATTTTTTATTGCATTTAAACACGTCGATGCATTTTCACATTATAGATACTATATTTGTAATTACTTTTCAAGATTTACTAATCTCCTTTAAGTGTAATTATAATAGATACAAATACATTGTTTTATTTGAACCAAAAAGTATATAATGTTACTCAACATGTACGAGTGTTTAAATGCAATAAAAATGAGAAATAATAGTGTTTAGGACATTGTCTTGAGGATAATTGGAGTGAAACTCTATACGAAATTCATTATCACAGCTTGTGAATAAGACTATAATGCAAGGTAAATACAAGACTCCATTACTGGACTGTTGATGGTAAGTGGGGAGAATCTATTAACATGGGACTCAATCTAAAATAATATTAGTGTTCAAAATAATATTGTAGTATTATTTAGATGTGTTTTTAGTTTGAATTGTTATTTTTTTGTGTAATTTGCTAATAGTTTTATATATAATTTTTATTTCATTAACCTTTTGACAGCGGCTTTTTTGTGGATTTGTTTATTGGTTTTTTGACTGTTATTTATATAGATTATAATATAATTTCTAGTGAGCAAATATGTCAGTTGTTACCTTCAATTTTCAACTTAAATGCAATATAAAATTTTGAAAATTACATCAATGGAATACAGCTGTAATATTAGGTTTAAAAATCCTTGTAAAACTTACGACCGCTATAGACGTCATCCTCGGTGAAAGGGTTAATATATACCTAGCTACTTGTTATTATTATTTTGCATTGAGACAAAATTTTGATGTTAGTTTTTGTAGTAGGCTGTGTAGTATTCTATTCTCGTTTTTTATTTGTATGTCAATCTTGGACTCGGTTAATCAGATAATGATAATTACTTAAATTAGAGTATTTGAAATTTATCACTTTTAGAGATGTTTTTTAAACAAAATCTCAACATTGTCTATATCTCTCTACTTTTTCCAATCATTTTTTTCTTAGAAATTATTCAGAAAATTTTCGATTTTGTCTTCGAAATAGCCTTTTACAATTTTTAAGGTGTTTTCTTTAAGTTTTCATATTAATCGAACATTATATATGCCTTAAAGCTTACTGGTGTCATTTATTTGACATATTGAATCAATTTAAGTCAAGTCACCTGTCCAATTGCTCCATTGAACATACGCTTCAGTTATTTTCAAAGTTATGCTTACATTTATTTATTCCTTTAATTTTCTGTCACTGTTTATTTTTGCTTATTTATTTTAAGTTTTTTTGTTTTCTTTTTTCGGTTTTCTTCAGTCCGGAGGCGGTACAAACTCGGAGCCACGTTCCAATCTGAAGTCCAAACTCTTTAACGTCCTCGGCATCCACACGCACACGGGCACACACCAATAACATTCATCCACACTTTTCTTGATTCCTTCACAACCGAGCTAACTCTGATGTACATCAAAACTGAAATCCAAATGATCTACCTTGCTTTTATACATTTGAAATTTATAAGAATTGTTAATTATTATATCAAACATGAGGCTGGGTATTTAAATGTAATATTCAAACACTCTGCCTGAAAACTTGAAACATTGACATAACAATTTTTTTCTGATCTATTAATAGTTGGAAGAATTTTGTGTCGCATTATCATTCTGTATATTTTTAGTTAGAACTAATTTTCATGAGAAATTATTTTCATTAATAAAAAAATTTACAATTATAAATTACTTTAGTAAGTTAAATAGACTCTCTTCTATAGGTAAATTAATCATAACACATTTCTTTAACCCTTTACTTGCATTCGCACACACATTTGGTGATTTGTGTTAATCGTTAATATTCCTTTTTTTTTCGATAAAAAAGTATTTTTTATCATATTCGTAGCTGGAAACACCGACGAGGGTTTTTTGCCATTCCAATTGTGCAACTGTTGAGATTTATATGACTATTTTTATCCTGCTTATAAGGTTTAACAAAAACAACATATTTTTTAATATCAATCACACCGCCTGCATTTCAAAACAACTATTTTTACTTATTGACTTTTTTGTTAAGCTGACATCTTAAATATTTTTTCTAAAGAGATGCATTTAAAACTCATATTTTACTATAATTTAAAAAAATTAACAAATTAAAAATATTTAGTTTTGATTCACAATTTATTTTTTATGATTACATGTTTCGGCCTCCCTGACGACCATCTTCAATAATATTTTTTATCTTTTAATTATAATTATGCAGTTTAATCAAGTATTGTCAGTTGATAACCTTAATGTTATTTAAAATACATTAAAAATCGTCGTTTTATCTCTTATAGACTAGTATTACGATGTCAGCTAATACAGAGAAGGGTAATAGTAAATTGATTTTTATATAATTATTATTTCCATTTATAATTTACTATGTGATGTAAACATTTTTTATAAGAATCTCTAAGTTTAAATCTCACATAAAAGTAATAACACCGATTCAATATAACTACAATAAAAAATCTCTAAGTATCTCAAAAGATTGTAATTCACATCTAACTAAAAATGCATTTAATTTTTTTCTATACATACTTTTTATTTTTATTGCTCATTTTAAGAAAATATGATATATTAGAGATTCTTTGATTTTCTTTCAAACACCCAATTTAATTTTTATTTTGTATAATTGTATGTAATGACAACGCTTTAATGTTTCAATTTATTTCAATCCAATAACATTGATTACGTGAAATTTTCATAGAATTATTGAAAATTAATTTAAGATAGATCTAAGACAAACTCAAAGTGCATTATTAAGATTTTACATAACAATATTACTGAAAGATCATTTATCTAATCACTTATAAATAACACGAAAGTGTATGAGAATAATTTGAATGAACCATTTTGTGTATTTTGAAATTATTTATTAATTTGGTCTGCGTCACATTTAGTACTTTTTATAATTCATAATAATATATTTACTTAAATGTTATTATTATAAAAAAATCATTTTGTAATCCTGTCATGACAATACAGCAATATCCCAATAATTAGGATTTATTCTGTTATAATTTGTGATTACACATACTTTTTTTTTTAAATCTTGAAACATTTGACATGCTGCACCTTTATTTTTGTAATTACAACCTATTTTATCACACACTTAACATTATTATGCACGCACTGTAAAATATAATTTGTATTATAATTTAAAAATGAATAAAAATATATATTTATTTTAATTTGTTATTCTTTTACTTTATTTTATATAGAATATTATTTGCTTATGCATGGATGGTCTATTATCCTTTATTTATAAGCTTATGCATTTTTTTTATTGCAGGAAACATAAAAATACATCGATAATAATACTATCACTCTTAATTAATATATAGTACTAAGTACAAGAGAGCTGTGTACAGTATACTATATTATATAGTATAGTATAAAATAAAAAATATTCAGTTTATTATTTTTAAAATCAAATTCAGTGAATATCGAATAATAGTTGAGCTCCCGAAATTGAGATAAAAATCTGGAAATTATATTTTTAAAATCTTCAAATGTAATGGAGTGAGTCGCAGCATCCGGTAAGTAATGGTGGACAAAGAATCCGAAACAATATTAGTGAAACGGTTGCACTGAAGGGAAATAATACAGAGTCTGCATTTCGTTAAATAAGAAGATCTGATCATTTAATATGGTGTACGTTATAGAAAAATAATACAATATTTGCATTTCTGCAACAAGATTTAACTATGAACTTAGTCTGAACTTACAGAAAGATACAAATTTCAAATAAAGTCATTTGGCAAACTGTCATGAGGAGGTCAGAGGCTGTCAACCCTACTCAAAAGCACTTAAAATTTAGAATCCCGGATAATGCTTTATGCCTTACTTGTATATAAATGGTGTATATGTATCTTATTAGAAAATACTACACTACATCATGTACACTATTAGATAATTACATGATTGATTCATAAATTCAATTATGACAAATGATTTGGTGTGAATTTGACATGTGTGAACTGTGGATAATGTTATTTCGAAATTGTTCAAAAATGTTTGGCCGCATTTCGTCCCTAGAAAATTCTTTCTACGACCCATCGGTAATGACGTGGGGCGCACTAATGTCTGGTGCACATGAGATATGGTGCATTGGATGTCTCGCTAACCTAACCTAACCTAACGATTAGCCCAGTGATCGTAGAATCCAGGGATCCATAGGTCTTGTTAACGAAATAACTTAGGTTAGCGAGACATCCAGTGCACCAGTTCTCCCTTGCATCAAATGTCCAGTGTGCCCCACGTCGTTACCGATGAGTCGTAGAAAGAATTGTCTGGGGACGATAGGTTGTGACACCGTTCAAAATCTGAATGCACTATTTTTAAATGAAAAGACAGTTTTATTAGTGTTACGTTCTTATAAAAAAATATGTAAATTCTCCCTTCTTTTCTAGATGTTGTAAATTTGCAAAATGTTTAAGCATCATAATAAAAATGTCAGTGTCTGTAAGTTTTCCGATTTCTGAGACTCGTGTTTGTTTGTCTTCGGTGCACGGTCGGAGCATTGATGTTCAGCAAAGCTTTCTCCGGGTCTAGCTCGGCGCACAATGTAAGGAATGGGGATAATAGATGTCGCTGTTATGCAATTTTACAATCCATCATTGATGTCATCCCATACTGTTATCGGTTGATTTGGCTTCATCTTCAATGATCGGATGCCGCATCAGCAGCATCATCACAGTACCTACACACCATCAGTCACTCAAGTTGAACTTTTAATTTCGATTATTTCGCTTCTTAGCCACAAAAGATAATGTTGAAAAACATTCATTGTTATTCTGATTTATTTCAGGCATAAAAATGTTCACTTGAAAACCAATTTGCAATGTAGTAGTTAAATGTATTTATTTACTTATTATAATGAAAAAAATATAATTATAAATGATACTTTTCTACTTCTCGATGATCTTATTTGTGAAAAAAAAAATTAAGTCACTCAACATCAAAACATGGTGACGAGTTAAAATATTTATCCCCAGAAAAACATGACAAGCTTGTGATAATGTGTTGCACAATCACTACGTGTATTTTTGCATTTTTTATCAATTATATGCTTTTATATAAATGATAAGCAGTAGTTGTAGAACTCTTGTTCCTTAATAATGTCACAAATATTGCTTAATTAAATAAAAAATATTATTAATTACATAGTATCCAATGCCTTGTGAAAGTCTGGCAAAAAGTGAGTCAACAATTATTTGCATAGTCAAAATATTAATTAAATTTGTGATTTTTTGAGTCACATCTTCAAAAGTTTTCTCTTTAAAAATAATTTTGAAACATAATAATTAAAAAAACAGTATCTCTTGTTGGAAAAAAGCATTCAACGATTATACTGGGTTTTTTGTGGCTCTGCTAGTATTTGAGAGCTTGCAATTTTAAAATTTGGAATAAAAGAAAACTAACTGTAATAGAGAATTAACAGAGTGGATCTGTATTAAATGGATATTGAAATTAATAATGTAATAGTAGTCAAGTGTGTGCTAGAGAACACTGTTTTTTGTTGGAATGTAGCTAAAAATACATATGAACAAAAAATGTTTTGTGATTGAATTAACTTCTTCGTCGTACTATATATAATCGTGTTGGAAACAACAGGGTCAGATACTGTCTGCCCAGAAGTGGGTGACGTTGATGGCGTTACTCTACGCGTGCAGCTACTCGGACACAGCGCTCAATCCAGAAGGTGTGACAGGGTCTGCTCCGCGCCGCAGTCACATTCATTCGGCCTGCTATACAACTGCCAGGCTTTCGTTTGTGTCCTCGTCTTGTATACTCCGTTCCGAAATCTGTTAAGGGACCTCCATTCGTCTTACTTAAATATACTCTTTTAAAATAGTTTGCGGTTTGTAAAGTTTGTCATGTGTTCAGTAACATAATATTTCAAGCTGTCATGTCTGGCTGGGGCGTAAAACCTAACTTGATTAGTTGCTCGGGTGTGATGATGATAGTTGGTCTGTACATATCAGCCGGCTTATTGTGAAACTGCATAACAGTCGGGCTCGGTGAGTCGCAGCGCGTCCTTCTCTAAGCTGACGGCTTCCCTCAGGCGCTCCTCAGCCAAACTCATCCATCGCTTCACCGCCAACCGACACTCGGCCACGCTTCCCTCCAAAGAAGACTTCACTGACTTCTTCAGGTAACACGACAAAACTACTCTTCCTCACTACTCGGTGTGTGCGCTAGCTTTGCCAGGTGATGGACGCAGATGTAGAAAATACATTATCTGTTATCATTCATGTAATCCTTTGCAAGTATTACAACTGTAGTGTATGTGCTTTTACACTGGTTTAATATGGATCACATCAGTCACTCGTTGCGGCTTTTCAACCCCATTAACCTTGTTCCTGAGTCTAGCTGCAACTTTGCGGCCGTGGCAACATATCAAAATCTATTAAAAATAAAATACTTTTTATGTCATCTATTGACATCGGAGCATAGTTTGACGAAGTTTGAAGACACTAACCTATAATCCTGACTGTATGGTTTGAGCTTAAAAAATCTTTAATTTTTTTCCATACTAATCATTTTCTGAAAATCATAATCAGTTTTTATTCTTCTTTTTGCATGGATTGATTGATGTAGATAATGTTTTTATTTAAAATAGTTTTTTTATTTTAAAAAAATATTAACTAGTAAAGTTCTGTCCACTTTTTATTAACCGATGCTCCACGAAAATGTTCCAAGTGCTCCACGATGCACAGAATCAGTCAAAAAAATTTTTTAAAGCTCATGGTTTACGTTTCCTCAAAAGTAAATTTAATCCATGATAATTTAAATGCTTCGCGACATGATAAATCTCGAATGCTTCGTGGATACAAATAAAAAGGTTACGTATCAGTGGTTTAGTTTATTGGACAAATTGTAGTAAATAAAACTTGTGAGGCTTGTTGGGGACGGGTTAAAGACGAAAACATAGTCAATATGACCGTTAAAATATATTTATGACAGTTAACAAGTGGTCCATATAAATACCGTGTAGAAGTTTACTGTATATTGAATATAAAATACATTTTGAAATACTTTTTATCGCCGTAGGTATGAAATTTTTTTGTATAAAGTCTCTACTGTTTAATTAAATAATGTACATCATATATAAAATATGACTTTTCTATTGAGATCTAATACATCTATTGTGTTCGGGTTGAATTTAAAATTAAAACATCTAAAATAGTAAAGGGGGCAGCAAAAAAGTTGACGGTTTTCGTCGTTGTTTTGATTTAAAACCGTCAGCTTTTTTTGGCGCTGACATCATTTTCAAGAACTACTCTTGTACGAAAGATCTCATATAACTAACGACATTAATGGTTTCTATAATAAAACGTATTTTGTCGTTACTTCCATTTTTAAATGTATTTATAGTCCATGTATTTTTGTGTAATTTATTCGTGCATTTTCCCATTCTTATTATCGCTAATAAGATATCTTTGCTAATAAAATATAGGCTAATGCCCAAAGTAGGCGAATTTTTTATTTTAATTTTATAGTTGGAATATTTTAATTTCAAACCAAACAAGGTTTCCATAAACTTAATATTGAATGCTATTTTGTGCAAAAATTATATAATATACTGCAAATATCATTTTATGCATTTCTTTACCGTCTTCTTCTTATCGAAAAATTGTGAAAATTCCAAATTGTAATTTGCTTACAACCTATTTTCGCTGGCTCACATAAAATATCAACTTATTATAATTACCCGCAGTATTTAATTAACGTGAATATCGCATAATCTACAGGTATACAAATCTAGACTTACGAGTATATTCTTGTAAGAGTTCTCGATTTCCGTGCAGTGTGAAATTGATCACCTTGCCCTTCAAGTATTCGTTATTTACATATAAGTTATAAAACATGGATTTTTTATTTAAGAAAATAAAAAAATGTAAAAAAAAACCACTCAAAGTATTCATTATAAATTTAAAAAATAGTTTTGTTTACAAAAGTCTACCGTTGCTATCTGCAATCTACATAACCTTTAATCGCCCAGTGGTTTCCTTACGGGACCGCAGATTTGCTTCGTTCAATGCCCTACGGTTCCATACAGTAGTGCTTATGGTTCATTTCACAATCGGATTACATTAATTTGTAATGATAATATTAAAGTAAGTTCATAGAAGAATCTATTGTGTGACGAAACATTACAAACATTGGCCTGCTAGGGCATTGAACGACGCAAATTTGCGGTCCCGTATGAGACCACTGGGCGCAAGTAACACGCCCATAAACTGCAATATATTTTTTAGTCGAACATCGCATCATCAAATTTTGTGTTTTAGTTTAGGTTGTAATTTTTGCAAGGCTGACCCGAAACCAAACGTTTGTCCACAGCATGAAGCGCGCAAACTCCCTGTCCGTGCTCAGTAGTTCAACAGCACCAGGCTCGCCGCCCGCAGCGCGCTCGCGCACCCCGGGCACTGCGGGCACTCCGGGCACGCAGGAGGCGCGCTAGGCAGAACACCAGGACCACCATCAACCCGCCATCAGTCAACAGACTTCTACAACCATAACACTAACTGCGATCTATGGCAGGTCGTGCAGCTATAATACACCCCGCCTATCAGCAGAACAAACTCACATTTCTTCAATGCGAACAAAACATTTAAATGGATCTTCACTTAAAGAAAATTATACACGCGACAAGTCGCGTGGAAATGGAAGAGCTATTAAATATGATGCTTCTAGGTTACACAGTTGGGGCCTTTTCCCGCGGACTTCCAGTTTTGCAGGATCACGTTTAGTAGTATACGTGCTACTGTGGTAACATTCACATGAGCATTCGGTTTGCAGTAAACCGAAAAAATTCGATCTGTACGAAATCTGCTGTACGGTTTTGCCACTACAAACTGGACGAATGGATCCAATAAAAAACGGTATCCAGTTTAGTTACGTACATAGTTTAATGGAAGTGTTCCCACTAGCATCCTGTTTACCATCCACGAGATTACGAAATGTGCCTAATCTCGATCGGGTGAACCCAAAATCTAAGTTTTTTGCATTGCTTTCGGCGGCGAAAGTACCAGTATAATATCAGAAGAGTATTCACGTCCATTGCGTCTGAATTTTCTTCTCCGACTGCCAATTCTATCCCGTAAAAACAGGATGCAAACTTCTGTGTGTGAACACAGGTACAATTTTTGCGGTATCCAATAAAAAACTGATCCTGCAAAACTGGACGTCCGTGGGAAAGAGCCCCAATTGAGAAAAACACGAGGATGTTTTTATTGATGTTTTAAATGACGCGAAGAATTTTACGGATCATTTAAAATGTTTCGATAAGATATGGATCAAGGAATTGTGAAGATTTATTTTTACCTCATGCTAGATTTATAATGTCTTCTGTAGAACCTATGAGAAAAAAATACGAAACAATCCATCTCTTTGTAATGTTTGATTTTTGCCACACTTAATATTTTGTAAATTAACCGTTAAGACACAAGGATTTTTCGACAATACTAACTGAAAGTTTATTGGGTCTAATTTTGAATGCAACGTAGAGTGGAAACCGTTTAAAAGGAAGAATTTAAGAAATCATTTTTTAAATTATGTAATGATATCTTAAAAATGACATACTTCTTATTAAAATTAAATTATTTTAACGTGAAAATATTTTGGTTCTCGACATTTGTCTTAACTGTTTTTTACCCCTGTGTGCAAAAACTATACCAGATATTAAAACACATCATATCATGGTGTTGAAATTATGATTGCCGTGATTTTATTATTTGATTTACATTTTTTGAAATATGTGTAGCTATTGGTTTCAGATATATCCACATTATTTGTTTTTTTTTTCTGATGGAATCACACTGTGCTTTGAAAGCTTTGAATGCACTTGTGCTCTTGTATATATCACATTAGAAAGTACCTAATCATAAATAATTATCATGCTTATAACTCTCAATAATACGAGTAACATATGGAAAATGGCATATTCAATCAATTACTTAAATCTTTTGATGATCAATCAGTATAAAGACGATAAAAAAGCATATTTCTTTTAACGTATCTGACTTAAAAATGGACTGATTATCTCTGAGATCCTAAATAATAATCTTGAGAAAGGTATTATCTCCCTGTATTGTGTAGCTGAAATGAACAAGGGCCAAAAAGAGAACCGAGATTTAATGTAATATTGAACTAGGCAAGTAATGTTGTAAAACAATTACACGGTTACTGTGCGAGATATAACATAAAAACAGGCTGAGTTTGTTGTAAGGAAAATTTCAAACAAGAATGGGTGTAAAATGTAATGAGGGTTGAAGAATATCATTCCTTGTATAATCAAATGAACACTTATTCATCTGACAATTAGTGTATCAATTATTCCTTCAATTGGATAACATAATTAGACATACTGCTGTAGATCATTGTAGTAAATACCCAAAACGTTTGCATATGACGTGTGTAGATATTGACAGCTTATAACGTTTATATTTGCAGGGATTATTTACCGGGATGTGACTGTGTAGATAAGTGAAGTGATACTTTACGAAACATTCGATGTGGTCTCTTAGTATCTTAACAAGTTGTTAACAGGTCGACTGCTAAATTCAATTACACAAGCTTCCCTTTCTACGTAGGCTGAGAAAGACATGATAACAATAGAATAATAAAACAACATTATGCAAATCAGATCGATATTTTCCCAATTTGAAATATTAATCCATATCTTTCCTTTTAAAAATAACATAACCATCAAATTACTATAAACTCAATACACAAAATAATCATTAAAAGATATAATATTACATATTGTTATACACTTACAATAATAAGTTGTTGTGTATTTTACATCGCTTTCATAATAAAGTGTTATTTACAAATTTGATGTAAACCGCTTTGAAAGTCGCTTATCCCCGGCGGTCACTTCAAGTAAATACACAACATATCATTTCCTTTCACCTTCAATATCAAATCATTACTTTTCAATCTTACCTCCGATAATGGATATGTCTAACGCTTCAATTAGCCTAGGCTTTGTACTTGATAGTGTGTTACCTTACCGAGAAATCAAATATTTTTTAAACTAGCAACCTGCTTAAATCCACATTTCTGTAATGGATTTGCTTTCCTAAAAGACATGTCAATTTCCAAGTTTCCACGACAAAGATGTAACCTCAACAGAAAAAATTCAACATTTAATACATAAATAAATAAATGTTAATCAAGACTGAAAATTTTGATAAATACGAGCCCGTATAACAACAAAAGTTAAAGTGCATTACATCTAACGTCAAAGTATTCAATTCGGAGATAAAAAAGTCCGAGAGTGGAATCTTGAAAATCGTTAAAGAATAATTTCTATATCTATTAAATATGTTTACCTCTTTCTAATTAAACTAAATACAGTATTTAAATAATTATTTTACATCGTTGGTACAATACGTATTAAAATTATCGCATTCTTATATATAATTCGATTTGATTATATGTATTTAAATTGAAATAAAGTTGACAATTCAAATTTGACATTCCTGTAAACAACGTAATATTTTAAATAATTATTATTCTACAATTTCCTGTTCATTTCTGAAATCTGTACATTTAGTTATTTTTGGTAGGTATTTAGGATTAATATAGATTAATGCGCATTACATACCTACCTACCTACAAACTAATTGTTTTTTTTAATGTAACTGTAGGTATTCGTTACATAATTATTGCGGAATGCTTTAAAGCGCTTTAGGCACCATTTTTTACTTAGAATATAACATTATATTTTACAATACGAAAATATTTTTTGATAAAATCGCCGAGGTACATTTTTAAGTTATATTTTTATATGGAAGAAGAGGAGAAGACATTCCTCCGTAAAAGGAAAACAAACTGTTTCAAACGACGAATAGTAAAATAAATATAATGAATAATAAAACTTTGGTCTACATTTGATTATCATAGTAATGATCGAAGTTTAAAAACAATGCATTTCGGAACTAAAAGTGCGAACTTAACATTTTGTATTAGACTTGCTAGATTAGACGTACAATCCGAGATTGTTAATATTTTTTTTAAAGCCACGCAATGAAAACATTTTTATTTATAACCACCATAAAATGTTTTTAATTTCAAAATACCCTTAAGCTGATTTTCTCTATGCATACAAAAAAATATATTTACTATTACAACTTTAAAAATACATGAAATCGTTCCTAGCGCATAGTTTTTTTGTGAATTATTTCAAATTTATATACGAGTCTAATAGATCGCGTCATATAGGGTCAGCTTTCTCAAACGACACACATCAAGTGGATTCGTATATTCAGTAAAATTACATTCTACAAGTAATAAAATAGTTTTAAAAATCTAAATAAAATTCGATTAAATGGTTATGAATCAAATCTGAAAACGGTTTGATTAATGTACCATGTAATATAAATACTATAAAGGTACTCAGTGAGAATACTACAAAAACTACAAAAATGAAGTATTCATTACAATTATCCCGTTAAGTACTCGTATCTAGGCAGAATGGTGGCTTTTTTAAGTTAAATAAACGAGTATTAATTTCAGATTTTGTATGTTTTTCCGTGGCAACTCGCGCCTTGCATTATTGATATAATCACAACAAAACCGAAGCTCTTAGATATTTGACTTGTATTTGTAAGACGATCGATTTTGTATTAAGCTTTGCAGTACAATTGAAACGCAATAACGGTTAAAGGTAGCACATCGTATTATATAAGTATAACTATGTACTACTTAACATATATTATATTAAAAAAATAAAAAACTTACATATAAAAATGTCATAATTGTTTTTTGTTTGTGTTTACTTTTTTGGTAATAATAAAGAAACTTTCATGTAAATTTGACTTTTATTCGTAAGCATTACTTACTTACCGTACCATAAACACTTTATTTAAAATTTAAGCACTCACTGACTCAAACTTCATCTCCAAAGTCATTCACTATAACCCTGAAAAAGCTCCTTATCCCCAATTCCACAAAAAATTGTTTTGCAATCGATGCTTTTAAGGATGGCGAGATCCTTAAAGTTATAAAAAAAGCTACTTTGTCTTATGTTTTCGTGTGACAAGCATTTTTTTAATTTCAGTTTTAATTACGTAACCTACAAAATATATCATTCTGAACATAAAAAAGTAAATATATTTCATAATAAAGCTACGATCAAACGTACTTATTCTACGGGAATTAAAAAAAATACTAAGAATATTTATGCATGTTGTACAATAAATATACAACAACAGCCGAAGTTCATTATAAGATTATTATATATTCATAAATTCTGAATAATGCAAAGTCATAATATTGTCATACTCCTCCATGTTGTGTTGCCACCCATTAAACAATAATAACAAAAGAAGAAAATTCTCGTGAATTTGAAAATAGACACACACAGCAGAGCATTATTGGCATTAAAACAAATATTTTCACTCATATTTTATCATATGAAATCATTTGCTGTAAATTTATATATGTTTCAAGACATAATCAAGCTACCATTTTCACTTCAATAGCTACTCGTATTTTTCAAGATCACACTGGCCTAGTTATTATTTTGTTGATATCAATTCTACGCTACCTGAATACTCGTAGTAATATTCAGTTTGAAATTCCGTTTTTAGAAGTGGTTAATTACCATACAGATACGCTGTTTAAAACGGTGTCACGACCTATCGTCCCCAGACAATTCGTTCTACGACTCAACGATATCGACGTGTGGCGCACTGGACGTCTGGTGCACTGCCTGTCTCGCTAACCTAACCTTAAGATTTATTCAGTGATCGTAGAGTCCAGAGATCCATAGGTCTCGTTAGCGAAATAACTTAGGTTAGGTTAGGTTAGCGAGACATCCAGTGCACTAGTTGTCCCGCGCACCAAATCTCGCGTGCAGCAGACGTCCAGTGCGCCGATGAGTGGTAGAACGAATTGTCTGGGGACGAAATGCGACGAAACCGTTTGAAACATATCATCTTGGTACGAACAGTGCTGTGCAAGCTTTTCAGATCAGTAAAGTTCAGGACACGAAGTCAAAGGATGATGAAGGTTGGCAACATCCCACAACACCACAAGCAGAAGAACCCCGCCTGGGAGTGTGCACGAGGGCCGTAAATCAGGTCATAAAAAATGTTCAAGCAATTTGGTTGTAATCATCCGTGAGTCAACGGGCCCCGGATAGTGTCTTGAGCGGGATTCGAACACGAATTAATTAATTAATCGCCGGCGTCTGCTTTTCTCATCAACTTTGCTCCCGGAGTCGTCCAGTATGGAATTGTCTCAACGATATTTGAATTTGGTGAGATTCATTTGGAGCGAGTCTTCATTTTGTAATCGTAAATCCGTTGGTACGACCGTATCGAGTGTGTAATATAATAATCAAGATGTGTGTTGTATTAACATGAAATAATACAATCCATACTTTGTTCGAGTATGTACGAGTATTTTAATCCTCGCAATTAATAATTTAGCATCGTATATGAATAACTTAACACAACCGTTATTATTATGATTATATGAGAATTTGAATAGCGCTTTTTAATGACAGAATGGTCATTCAAAAAGTGCTTCTTTGCCTCTCTGCGTAGGAAGGTGGGTCTTGAGTCTGCTAGTGTGCTTAACCGTTCTATTTTGTATTGGAAAAGTGTATCTGAAATTTATTTGCTGTAAAAACATTGATAACATCCACTTATATAAGAAAGTCTCATTTTTTATAATAATAAATATTTATTTATTTACCTTGTTTTTGCATGGATCACGTTTGATATGGCCTCTGTTTAAGAGCTTTCAGTTTCGACTTACTCGCAACCTTTCTCAATCCATCACTGTCAAGACACAACTGAGCTGCATAATATTTCGTAAGTGGTCGAACCCATTTACGTGGGAGAGGGGGTAGGGGTGTGTCTATCAGGGAATGATAAGAGAGGGACACAGACAGGGTTACAAGGATGAAAAGGATAATGATTTAGGTTTTTTTTGCTCTATCATTTTTGCCATTCTTTATTAAATTTTATTTGAATGTGTAATATTAATCTTTTTTTAAGAAAAACTAAAATAATTCACGTATTTCAGATTTTCTAGTATTTCTTTTATAAGTATTTTGTCAGATAAACGTTTAAAAGCGGTGGAGAACGTTAAACCTATTAACTTATACAATAAATTTAAACTAAATTCTAGACCAAATAAGTAGAAATTATCATATATATTTCATATCGTCGAATATCACAAAATACTTCATATATAGCATTAATTATGTAAATTTAATGATAAAAATAAATTGTGATAAGTATTTACATTATTGAGAATATAAAACGTTTTATTCGCGGATTATAATTTTATTTAAAATTTAAGTTTATATTTCACTCAATCGCGACAATGCCTCTTTTCAGAAACAATAATCATGGTTTATTGCTTGGTATATCACATTTCTACACCGATCATTTTATCAACACCCTCTTCAGTTTATACCGCAATTCTTTTGCAAACAGACAAAAAAAATACTAAAAAATTACGATACAAAAAATATATTTCCATTGCCTACCGCACCATTATTGGACTTTGTATTTTTTAACCTCCCCAACAAAGACTCGTTCCTCGGCAGAAAGCGCTTCTTTGCCGTTAATCTTTCAGTTTGTCACTAATGAACAAACACCAACACTGGGGGCACCAACTAACAACAACTGCAACAACTGCATTATTGCCACAGCTGCAGTTTGAAGAATGGCAGCGAGAGACATTACTGCGCCGGAGAGAAAGTGACAAACGTCTTCGGTGAATTGAATGCTCTAATAATAATTGATTGAAAAACATACTCGTATAAATGCAGCCATATGTATGAAACTTACTGTTATAGATATACTTTTCTAGATTTAATTAATATAATTAATTTTTGCTCCATTAGTTAAAAGTAGAACAGCTTTCATCCATTCAATCTATAGTTCGGTTCGAGACCCGACTGGTACTTACTAAAATAAATAGACTGTCGAAAAGTAATAATATTAAAAAGCTTATGAATAAATGTTGACTGATTGAATAATAAAAAATAATAATATACATATACTGAATATATATACTAACGCGTGTCAGCTTAGGCAGATAAATAGTCGAGAGGGCTAGGCGGTATATAAAGACCTGAGCAAAGGTTCGCGGTTCGCATCCCGCTTCTGCCGATATTTTTCTGAATGAATTGATGCGTATAAAGAATTTGATGTATAGTATGTGTATATTTAATTACTAAAAGTAGAGCATGACAATACGCCGGGCGGCATAGTCCAGTGGTAAAGCGTTTGTCATTCAACGCTGCCGGTTCAAAACCCGACCAAGCTTGATTTTTTTTTAAATATTCAATCAAATCTAAGCTTTATATACATGCTCCAATGGTTCTTCATTTGCACTGGTGGACATCATAGGTTCTCAACGTGGGCGATAACGCCCCCTTGTTGGCGTTGGAAACTTTCATGGGGGCAGTAGAATACCCAAAGACAACTAGGGTGTGTTTAGATGGCACAGTGAGAGCCACATGGACATTTTAAATAATTTAGACAGATGTTAAGAAAAAAAATGAGAGGCTCCCAAAAATATTCTCAAAGTGGACGATGGGCAAAATAAGGTTGAGAGCCTATGGTGTACATCAATCATTTCATTAAAGAATATTTATGCATATAAAATCAACAACGAAAATATAAACAGTTTTTCGTGTTAAAAGTATTTAGTTCAAAAATAGTTATATTGAATTACACAATATCGATTTGTGCTTCTGTATATCCACATTTTTGTAGCATCCAAATATGATAAATCCACTCCTTGGTACCAAGCTTTACGCTTTGAGAGCATCCGAATTCCTTAAATAAATGGTTAACAAAATACCCAATTAATAATTATCCATCAGATACAACAGCTGCTTTCTTTTTTTATATTATAGCACTTGTTGCACTTTCTTTCTTCATGAAATGGTAAAGTATAATACTTCGAATAAATTCCTCATTCGGTACAAAGCTCTCCATTGTATATAAAGTTGCATTTTTTTTTTGTTTAAAAGTCCTAGTACACTCCAGGTATACGTTATCAGAGAAACAATATAGAACACGTTCTAAAAGTTCGACTGCTGAAGCACAACTGACCACTCAAAAGCGATAAAAAAACGACATTCTTTGCCGGTACACCTATTACATACAGGTCGTATGTATTCGACGGAGTTTCGGGTGAACAGATAACTTGAGATGCGACAAATATCATGGGAGTTGATAAGTGTAAGATGGCCGTTTGTGGGGACCTTTGCTTCAGCTTAGAATCAGATTTGAAAGAAGGAATAAGACCATAGATCACTCCTAAAATATTTACGGTAGATTGGATATTTCAGAAACAAATAACATTTATATATTTTTTGTGTCTCACAGTCGATCCTTACAAATCCCGAAAGTGCAAAACAAACATTGGAGCGCAACATTGTTAATCCTCGCAATAAATCCACTTCTTTCAGGGACCACCCAGCACAGATGGCATTAAGGGTATCCAAGATTTGTCGCGTCAAAAATTATGATAATTCAATTTGAAATCAATATTATTTGAGATAATAAAACTAAAAATAAAATGAAAAAGGTGGCGTGTTTTAGTCAAATCTAAACTAACATATAAGATTAACTTACTACTACTGTATGTTTGCAGTGCAACCTGGTCAACTTTACGAGTGGAAAGTATGAGTAAAAGTTACGTGTGACGGGGTCTAAATTATAATTTTAGTTAAAATATTGGATACTTGCGACAAAGATGTTTTTTTCGTGGAATTTATACTTATTGGTTTATTCCTCAACATAATAATAATATGTACTGGCTATTGGAATCGAATTTACTTCCAAAACATTTGTAAAACGTTGTGATTTTTTTTATATGGCTTCATAGGTGAATATATATGCAGCAGTCAAGTTAAATAAGCACATTCTTCACGATTAATGTAAAACTGTATGGAGTTTGAGTGGCAAAATAAAATGTAAGACAAATTTTTTTTACTTTGAATAAAAAAAATATTGCACGAGTATAGTATTTTTAAATATGTTTTTTATTATTTTTAAAATTAAGAAAATAAACATCGAATTGAATTGTGTCAAGAAGAAATTCATAAGTTATGAGATATATTAAAAACTAAGCAAAACAAACATCAATCAAATCTCTCAAAAAATAAACGCTTTAATTTGTCAAGCATCAGCTTTGTCAGAGCGCGGCTGTGTTGTTTAACCCGCTAATTGCGGGATCATTTGTCACAAATCGCTCTGATCGTGATCGCTACTTACTGGCTGAAGCTCTCCGCCCAGCTGGGGTGTTGGGAGGTACTTACAAGCTCAGAGCTCGATGTTGGGTAGTAACAACAAATATAAACATTTAAAATGAAACATCTTCAATCTCACTCAAGCGTTTACCGGACACGGAATTTTCAGAGAATTCCTAAAAAGATTTGGCCTTTGTTCTTGCGACGCATCTCCATGTGATCCAGGCATGCAACAGACGGTGAGACACTCTCTCGTTGAGTGCATCATTCATGAAAACAGGAGACGCATTCTGTGTTATCGCCTGGGAGTCTCTACCATTTCTTGGGAGGATTTTCCTGAATTGCTCCTTAGTTCTGACGGTCCCTTGCTGTTAAACTTCATCACGGAAATCGTCGGTGCTACAAGAGCGGATAACGAGGCTGTCATGGAATAGGCTCCGTTCTTTAAGACGTTCTTCAACTATTTCTCAGACGTATATTCTAACCTTGTGTGTAACTTGCAGGGTTACAATACGCAACCATATATTTTTTTAAGTAAAAAAAACATCTTCAATATAAGACAGTCTTGGGCATACGAACGCGATATGTCACATCATACCGGCAACAATTTTATTTGTGATTGTCTGCAATTGTACTAATTCCAAGAACTTAGGTATCAGCTGAGACCAGATCGCGTTCTATGTCCGAAGCTTAGACAGTAAATTAAAATAATATATTGTAGTATGGTAACTATAGTATAAAAAAATCACAGGTATGAAAAATGTTAATATTGTCTAAAATTAACGTTTTTATAATTTGTAATGTTTGAAAACGGAAAAAAAAGTAAATTTAATTGATCAGGCCCTCGATCGGCAATTGTCACCCAACTATTATTTTTATGGAAGACTTTCATATCTTAACAAGCCTATTCTATTTTTTACAATCATCTAAATTGAACAATTATTTTTGATACGACGCTAATTGAATCCCTGACATCCTCTGCCATAAATATTTTTATATATTTATATACGTACATATTTTAAGTGACACGTAATGAGATCCGTAAGAGAAATCATGTTAGAATAATGTGTTCGGGAAGATTGATGAGCATAGTAGCTGACGACATACCACTGGGCATCAAACCTCCTGGAAGACTACATAAAAGATGTCAGCTGGGCATCTGTATAATTACAGAACGCAAATCTAGATGAATGAAAGAGAATAATGAATATCCACAATAGTTGGTGGTATATTATTGTATATACGGATGGATCTTCAAGATGCTAGGAATATGCACCTGACGCCAAAGCTAAGGTTGGGTCAAAAAAATCGTCTACAGCATTGAATTTTTTTTTTTGAAATTTACGTAGACGTATGAAGCAATTTTTTAGGTTCATATACTCGTACCAAAGAAATTAACAGTAGTTTTGAACGCGATGAGTCTGATAGCATTTCCTCTCGGCTCTCACCTCGAGCACCGCCTGTTCCCCTTATTAATACTATGTGATGGCGGCACATTTGAAGTGGAAGATGAAAGTCTCACGCTTTGACACTTACTCCACAAGCGGCGGTCCAACGAGTTGCTGACAAGATTGCTCTTTTTACAAAAATAATATTATCGTAAAAATATCGTTCCCGCGGATGAATTATAATACCTGAGGGAAAATGCAGGGTTGAATTGTAAAATTTTACGTAAGTATTTCGTTATGATATAGTTTTCAGTTTATTTTTATAAAATGTGAATGAAATCTCAACTGTGGATTTTATAACGCATGCCTTTAATGGAGATGATTATGCGCTGGGTGTGAATTGTTAATCCTCCAATGACATTATCCTATCATTCACGTATCGTCCAATTTTAGGTAAATTTACTGTGAATGAGTTCACAAAACGACTTTTATATACGAGTAAGTACTACCAACTTTGATTATAAAGCACAGGACTGGTATTGTTGTGGGCAAACGGTCGGATTGGTATGTATATGCGAACTATATTGAAATATTTAATACGTAAAAATATATTTATATTAATATTATTTATTAACCTTTCTCAGCTAACAAATTCCGAGACCTCTCGCATGGTCAGCGGTGCGCTACCTTTAAGGCCTTGGGACTACGCCATAGAAATAAAGTGAATCAAGAAAATTTATGATCATGCATGATCCCTGACCCTATTTAAATGAATAAATCATATTTGCAAGAATCCGGGCTTAAAATATAACTTAAAATTACTGGAAGTAGGTACAAGCTATTAGTTAATTAGGGAAAACGAACGGAGATAAGAAAAATCGATTTCTAAGTTCAATAAATACCCTCGGTTTATGTGAATTTGATGCCTCACTCGTAAAATGCCAGTCATGGCCTATTGATCAAAATTGGTGGTAGACGAAAGTCGTCTCGTGTACACCACCCGTTCATAGTGAATTCCTGTAAAAATTGGATGATATGTGAATTTCGGGCTTTAGTCTATGACGTTGGCGGATCAACACTCTACATGCGACGCTTAAGCATATGCATGGTAAGCGGCATAGAATCCTCAGATGAGACTTCAGCATTACATCCGTCGGTATTCTCCTGTATAAAATCTAAAGAATATCAATTATTAGTGTAAGTACTCAGGGATCATTCTATATTTTCTAAATATAGGCCCTACACCTAAGCTTATTCTTTAACCCTTTCCACTCCAAGATTTTTTTTGTTAATTTCTATATAATATAATCGTAAATTTATAGGATTCCAAACTGAACTGAGTTGAATTAAAGATTTTTAATGTCTTCTCTTTCAAGATGTTTCATAAAGAAATTAAGTCTTATACGTAGATATACTCGTAATACAAACAAAACGCATGTGAATATCATCATAGTTTCATGATAAATAATCGTTACGATTTAATAATAAGTATTTACAAAGTGTAATGTTGTTATTAAATATTCCTAGCCGTGTCTTGTGTGTCATTTAATAGTCGCCTTTTACTAAACAAGTCGCTCCCATTTCGCAGGAAGTCGCCATGGAATAACAACACGCGCCAGGATCGCTAAGCAAAACAATAAATGAATACTTCCGCCAGTTCTCAAAGGGCGCCGCTGCATCCAGCGCTGGGAGAACATTGAAATATTATATTCAATGCAGTAAAAAGAACCCCTTATTTTTCAAATCGATAGCTTTAGTTATCTGTATCTCGCGATGTATAAGTCTGAGCGGGTTATGTTAGATGGTGTTATAAAGATGTGACTTTCTCCTAAATAACTTTTAAAAAAATATTGGTTGACTCACTTTTGTTTCAGCGTGCATCAAAGATGGACACTAGCAAAGAGAAAATACGTCATTTTTTACAGTTTTCTTTCGATAAAGGCGAAAACGCAAGCCAGACGGCTGAAAATGTAAAAAATGCTTATGGTCCTGATAATGTAACGGCTAATCATGTGCAATTTGATTTTGTCGTTTCTGTTCCGGTAATTTCGATGTCAATGATGCACCACGTACTGGAAGACCGATTGACGAAAATGCCGATAAAATCATGGAAATTATCAAGTCCGATTGCCTATTTGAATTTTCCAAGAGCTAAAGATTGCACAAAAACCCGTTTGTAACCATTTTAATAAGGCTGAATACTAAAATAAGATCGAAAAAGAAAAAAATCTCGTGGACCTAATTTCTACCTGCGAATCGCTGCTGAATCGTAACAAAAGCGTCCTGTGAAGCAGCTGGTGACTGGTGATGAAAATTGGATCACTTATGACCAAGCTTAGTTCAATGTTCCCTCCCGGTTCACTAGAGGCAGTGACCTGCTACATGTAAGGACATCCAAAACCAACTACGGATTCTATTCTCCTATGTTAAGAATGTGTAGACTGGTTAACTCCTCTAGTGACTTGGACTTTTTCGGGGTGGACCTTCCAGCATTTCGCAGATCCCTCTACTAATGTACTAGATCTGTTTTTTTTACTCATGTTCATGTTTTGTTTAAATATTTTGTCTTAGCTATTATATTTTTCTGTTTTACCATTTCATTTATTGTATTTTCTATTTTAAACCGTATGTATTGGCCTAGGGCCTAGGCCGTTAATAAAATAAAATAAAATAAAATAAAATAAAATAAAATAAAATAAAATAAAATAAAATAAAATAAAATAAAATAAAATAAAATAAAATAAAATGAAATAAAATGAAATGAAATGAAATGAAATGAAATGAAATGAAATGAAATGAAATGAAATGAAATGAAATGAAATGAAATGAAATGAAATGAAATGAAATGAAATGAAATGAAATGAAATGAAATAAAATGAAATAAAATAAAATAAAATAAAATAAAATAAAATAAAATAAAATAAAATAAAATAAAATAAAATAAAATAAAATAAAATAAAATAAAATAAAATAAAATAAAATAAAATAAAATAAAATAAAATAAAATAAAATAAAATAAAATAAAATAAAATAAAATAAAATAAAATACGGCTGTGGTCGAGTCGGTGTCCATATGCTCCAGTTGAGAGAGCGGACATGGACTAATGAATGAATTTGCTACTCTGCGAAAATGTTATTTGCTTAAAACTGCTACACGGTTAAAAAAATAACACTAATTTAAATGATTTTTTTTTACTGCACATTGATGATTTTTATGCATCGTAAACTGTCAGTATCCGTTATCCAACAACGATAGCCCATCGTTAGCGAAGTTATTTCACAAATTTAGCAACATTCCTCACGGAACAAAACTTTATGGGTCATCGCATATTGCTAATCGTGTGTCGCTGTAATATTGTTATTATCATTAAGTCCGAATGGTCCAGACTTCGGGAGCGTCGGGCTTATCATCTGATCTCTTAAAAAAATGATTAACAAATCACCCAAAGATGTACGGGACGAGCGATAGATAATGGCAACCAACAAGAACTATTAGCAGCAATTCTTAGTGAACATATCATCCAGATATGAAACGGATATGAGAAAAAATGGTGACCGTGCAGCTGCTCCTACTCAGACTGATGTGTGTATCCGTAATTTGACAACCACATTCTCAGCTACGGTGAATATTATATTCCAGTTATGGAACTAAATATATTAGACGAACCAATGCAACAAATGAATACCTCATTTTATGAACTCTAGTTGATCTGGCTAAACATCATAGAGTCCACTACAGCAGTGCTATCTAAATAGGGGACCGCGAAAATATTCAGTAAAAAGTACAAATATTAATTTGTAAATATTTTTCACATAATAAATTTAGTAAATGTATAATATAATAAAAAATAACGATTAAAATATAACCGAGTACTATCTACTATACTAGTACTTGGTAAGCCTTAGGTTGAATAATGACTAGTTACAAGGCAATAGCAGCTGACAAATCTTTCGCAGCATCAATTTGAGATGACCGCATGCTTCAATTAATGACACAAACAGTGAATATAAAAATAAGAAGATAATATAACCCCCCACCATGGATAAACTATAAGCAGTTTGAGTGATTGGGGATAAAATTAAAATACATTAAATGAATGTTTGAAATGATAAAAAAAATATATTAAGAAAGTTACAATTTTACGCTGAACGTGTATTAAAATTGTATAAATTATTGCCATGGTGCATATCTGAAAGTGACAAAAAAAAACTAGAGGCCTTTGAGATGTGTTCTTACAGAATAATTTTCGGAATTTCCTGGTGAGACCACGTCACGAAAAATGAGGTTCTCAGAATAATCAAGGAAGATAGGCACCTAGTAAGAACCATCTCAGAGAAGCGAGCCCGATGGATCGGTCACATTATGTGCCACGATGGTTTTCTTCACGACATTGTGGGTGGTTGAGGGTAGAAACTGAAAAGGGCACCCCAGACGGAAGTATTTGCAGCAAGTGTTCGAAAACATGAGTTGTAGCTATTATGCTGAGCTAAAGAGGGTTGCAGAGAATCGAGAAGAGTGGAGATCGTTTTGCAAGATTTTGTTGCTGCAAACCAATACACCGGATTGATACTACGAATAAGAATTATTGCCAAGTAAATATTTTGATTCAATTAATATGGGGGGCGAGAATTAAATAATTCAAATTAAGGGGCCGTGACATGAAGGTAATTAGGAAGCACTTCAATACAGGACCCAGACTCTCTGCTGGTAGTCTACTTCTTGTATTTAAATTTTTAAAAGCTGTCCTATTATGATAATATTCAATAATCGGAATTGCAACTCAATTAATTATGAAAATAGTTATCATGATATAACTTCTAATATTAGTGTTGAGCGGATCACTTAAAAATGAGATGCTATTATAAAAATATGAATACTTTAGCTCGCACGTAGGTATAATGTCCATTTGTTCAGCCAATACGGTATGTCGGTTCAGAAGGCTCCACCCTAGCCGAAAATCTTCCCAACTCATTGGACGACGCTCAAATAGAAAAATAATACAGCCACGTGGGCTCATCTCACATCCTCGATGAAGGAAAATGATGAACAGGCTCTCAGTTATATGCAGACATTCGAGATAGTACTATCAGTTGACGAGCGAAGATGTACTAACTGGACGTTAAAAGTGGAGGTTTTAGTCAAAGTGATGGTTGGTTAAGTTACGAAATAATTAAAAATCATAAAATGTGAACATGTATCCCAGTAATATTGTTTTTATTGCTTATTAATAATTGCGCGGAAAAAAAACTAAAATTTCGTTACGAGTATATGTTTTAAATTTCGAACAAAAATTCCTTATTCAAAAAAAAGTATTGTTTTAGAATATTGTCGATGTTCTCTTTTTACTTATATGATATGCACACAATTTACATAGATCAATTTAATTTGTTAAAATTAATAATTTTTCAGCTTGCATCAACTGAATTAATTATTTTATCTAATTTTGAATTTAACAAATAGTTTTTCTTTTATTATAGATATGTCATCACGATATAATGATGTATATCAAATCAATATTTACAAAATTAATTCGTGTGTTTGTGATGGTTTCTTAAATGATTGAATTGACACAACATTACGATACATAATTAGAAATAAAAACTAACCTGCCATCATTCTTGGATACTTTTCTTGAATTTTGCAACTTATTTTACGTATCGTCGCTTTAAAATAATACTAAGCACAGTCACGTTTCTTAATTTTTAACACAGAATCTTAGAGTCGACAACAATGTTTAATATAACAAACTAACAATGGCGACAGAAAATTACTTAAAAAATAAAACAAACGAAGTGCAGGACATGTTTTTGAATTTAGAACAATCGCCAGTGGTGCCAACTGTTTTGCAGCCCATGAACAATTTCTCAGAAGATTACGAATTCATAAACCAAATGTATTATCAAAACAGTCACAATGAAAGCGTGAACCATTGTGTTCCCATGACGGGAATTACTCCGGCTTACTTCGAAAATGCGAGACATTTTGATGGCGGATCTATCCAAACCATTTTCAGTTATGCCAACTCACTTTACAACAAATCTCTAAAGCCTTACGAAGAGTATTCACATCAAAACAACGACTGCATTAATAATAATGAAAACAGCAAATACGATGTTACAATTTGCAACCAGTTGAACATTTTTTCGCGGCAGGACTGTCGAGTTTTTCACTCACCCGCTGCAGTTCACGGCGAATTTGAAACACATTATTGTTACGATGGGAATAATTCCATTCCGTACGACTCTTCGGACAACGATCAATGCAGTTCTGATAGGGTTTATGATGATGGAAGAGCGGTCGAATTTGAGGCGGTAGAAGAAATCGGAGAAGACGTGTCCGATGATTGGAATTTACAGAGAAATGATCGAGTAACTTCCGCGACTTGCATTCAACACAGATCTACACAGGTGTCAAGAGAAGTAGGCGGTTTGGGAGAAATGGCCATAAATGAAGAACATTCAATCGGAATCCTATTAAATGAGGAACTGGGTAAGACTGAAATATTTTTTATTATATTGTACAACTATTATTTACAAGCATGCATAAAAGTACAAAAAATTTCAATTTTTTAATAAATACTAACGATTGTTTTTCTTTATAATGGATGAAAATAAATGTCATATTTTCTTTTGTAAAATTACTTACTCGTATTTATTCCTCTAGGTATTAGTAGATACCAATTTAGAATTATATTTGTTTCTTATTTTGAACGGACTTAAACAAAAATCATTGACTAATTGTATCATTGTAATTTTTTATTTATAAATATAATAGAAATTTTTGAAGTTACGTTAAATTGTGAATAATGGATAATATTTCATATTTTAATTTTATTAACCTATAAAATGAAATGTGTATACAACGCACTTTTATATTTATGTGGTACCAACTCGTCTATGGTAATAATATATTGTGTATACCTAAACAATGTTTATAATAAAAACAAACTAACATTGATTTAATTACCTGCAATGACGCCGGCGCTAAACTGTAAATGCAATCATTTATTGCAATAACTTTTAAATATTTTCACATTAACTACATACCTACACAGGAAACATGAGTTCGCAAAACATGCTAAATATATTGACACAATCGTTTATTTCAACATAACGATAATTTGCTATTTATTTTAGATTAATTAGTTTTTTAAGGAGCTCGGATGACTAACTCGATACAATACATCCGACGCACGGACTATTTGCTACAAAGAGGAATGAAACCGAATAACATATTGTAATTTATAAATATAAAAAATCTTGAGGAGCCAGAAACTGCACCATCACTTAAATTTTATCATTGGATAAAAAAAAGATTTTTTTAAATCGATTGCAGTTTTCAATATTTTTCAAACAACTTAACATAATTATTATAGTATTTTGAAAACACTGGTATTGTCCGATCACTGAAGTTCAATAACGTTAGACGTGGATCGTACTTTGACACCCGTATGCAGGGATATTTCTTAAGATTTGAGGGTACTCGAGAGCTGAGGCTTCCTCACTTTAATCATTCTAAAGGAAAGTAGCTATTATCCTTTAAACGCCCAGTGGTCCCATACGGAACCGCAGATTTGCGTTGTTCAATGCCCTACGGTCCCATACAGGACAAGTGCTTAAGGTTCATTTCAAAATCTGATTAAATTAATTTGTGATAAAAGTATTAAAGTAAGTTCATGGAAGAATCTATTGTGCGACGAAACATTACAAAGATTGGCCTGCTAGGATATTGAACGACGCAAATTTGCGGTCGTTTAAAGGTTATGGTTGGTTACCTTAAGAAATAACTCTGTATACGGGTGGGAAAGGTTATCGCTTAGGAACACCGTGTCTCCTTAGTTGGGCAAGGTAATGTCATTATAAGTGTATAGCAGCAATCTGTGGCGACCATATGGTCCAGCTAGAGATAGGTGTGACTGAAAAGAAGACGAGATAGAAATAAGATTAATAGAATGACAAATTTACATGGGTAGGTTCCAAGCACGTCACATTAATCACATGGTCTTTATGACCTGGGGTCGTAAGATCACACGACCGCCTTTTGCCTTCGCGCCCCTAAAATGTGACATCGTAAACCAGTGGCGCCATGTAACATAGATTTAAATTAAAAAAAGAAAAATCACACAATTTACAAATATTTTTTTAACATCCTCGACTTCAGTGTCCATTGCACGATGTACGTCTCTCACATTAGTTTCCAACTCTTGCAATTCAAACTTTAGTATATTATGTTGCCATAAATATTTAAATGACAAAATTATTTATTTTTTTGTAGGTTATTTTTTGTGAAAATATAAATGTAACAAAAATCTTGATGATGACAATTAAATACGTTGTGTATTATTGTGAATAAAATACTAAAATATATTTTCTTTGAGTCTTGTTTGATAGCTTAATTTTATACGTAATAATTGTATTTTGTTATGTTCATAATATTTCATAATATGAACAACTAGTGTTTATTTCATTGCAGGTAGGTTAGTGTACGAGTTCTACAAACTTGAATATATACAATAAAATACAATAAGGCTTATATTTAACGCGTCAGTTTTTAATATAATTTTAGGAAGTATATTAAATAAACAGTCATTATAATTAAGTGATACTTAAAATATTGCACAAAAATTAATAAATTGCTTTGAATTATAGCTATTTGTTAAAAAATATTAGGTATATATTAAGTTCTTCTAAAAACTTGCGCTCCTGAACTTAGTCCTGTGCTCACCAAACTTTTCAGATTGTCCTTTAGATGTGGTATTGTTCCCCTGGGATGGAAAAAAGCCCTTGTTCACCCAGTTCCAAAAAAAGGAGACCGAAGTGACCCCACAAACTATCGCCCAATAGCCATCACATCACTACTTTCCAAAGTGATGGAACGTTTAATTAACAGCCAACTTCTAAACTACTTAGAGAAGAATGATCTTCTATGCGATCGGCAATATGGCTTCCGCCGTAGTCGATCGTGCGGCGATCTCTTGGCATATGTCACACATGTTTGGGGGAAATCCGTCGAATGCTATGGAGAAACGCAAGCTGTTGCCCTGGATATCTCCAAGGCGTTCGATAGAGTCTGACATCGCGGTCTGGTGAATAAATTACCGTCTTATGGACTAACTCCCTCCCTGTGCTCCTGGATTGAAAACTTCTTGAGTGATCGAAGCATCATCACTGTCGTAGATGGCTTTTCTTCTTCCTGCCATAAAATCAACTCTCAGGAGTTCCACAGGGCTCTGTGCTGTCGCCCACTCTTTTCCTTCTGCATGTGAATGATCTGCTTCAATGCGCAAACATTCACTGTTATGCCGACGACAGCACTGTCCATGAGAGTATAATCTTCCAAAAACCTCCGAAACATTCGGAACTATCTGAAGAAGATGAACATGTCTCTTGAAAGGGTTTCACGATGGGGCGACCTCAACCTCGTCAGTTTCAACATTTCAAAAACCCAATCATGTACTTTCTCCACCAAGAAGACTGCTATGGATCCTGTATCTTTCAACGGTTGTTCTCTTCCGAAAGCAAGCTCCATCAACATGCTTGGATTATCAATATCGAATAATGTCAAATATTACGAGTCAATTAAGTGTAAAGCCGGTCTCGCTTCCAAAAAACTAGGTGTATTATATAGATCACGTCGGTATTTCAACTATAAACAACTTCTTCTTCTATATAAAGGACAAATCCGACCTATCCTTGAATACGGCAGTCATCTTTGGATTGGAGCCCCAAAATACCTTCTAAACTTAATTGACTCAGTTCAAAGAAGAGCAATTCGTTTGATAAACAATGACACCCTTACGTCTAATCTACAATCAATGGAACACAGACGTAAGGTTGGTTCTCTTAGTCTTTTCTACCGTTATTACCACGGTCGCTGCTCTTCGGAACTTAAAGAACTAATTCCTCCTGCACCCACTCACAGCCGACAAACTCGTCTTACACTTGCCGAACATCCATACACGGTTAATATATGTCGACCAAGAACTGGCAGCTTCCAAGGTTCCTTCCTTAATGCCACCGGTAAGCTATGGAATGCTCTTCCAGCGTCTGTGTTTCCTCCTTCCTACAATCTGGATCTCTTCAAGAAACAGATAAATATACACTTGCAATCTCCCCAACCCACACACAAACACGAACACAACACACGTTTCCCGCATGCAGCGTCCAGCCTCCCTGGCTGAGCGTCATAGAGTGCACTGGTCTTGACCGGTTGTGCTCTCCTGCATGCGTTTACATAAAAAAAAAAGTTCGCTTTTAATAGTTAAATTGGTTGACATATAAAAAGAGACCATACATAATCTGCCTTTGAACACTTCATCACATGTGTCAGTTAAGTGGATAGGTAGACATTTTGATATTTCTTTCCGAAATGCAAAATGCCAACTTTCTAAGACCCGATGTTGAGGGGATGAATGGAATTACCGCGCCCCATAAATTTCATTAGAACCTTTTTTTCTGTCAAAACATGAAAAAATGGGGTTGAGAACTTAAATTTAAAACAATTTCCTTATTTAGGTATTTGATAAAAGTTTTATTATTCTATGATTGTTTTCTAAAAACTGTGCCACGTGATTTGTCAAAATTATAGAATGAAAGTATAAAACCCTCCGTTCGTAATTTTATATTTATGATTCGACGAAAATCTCCACCGATATCAATGCGTTATTGGTTACGAGCTTATTGATACTCGTATGTCTGTAATCACCTGAATAAGAGCGCACAATGTCAACATTTATTGGCTAATTTTTTTACGTTTTTTTGAGATACTTAAAAAATTAAAACTTCAAGAACCTTCCTTGATATTTTATAATTAAAAAATACAAGTTATTCAATAACAAAAATAAACAGTAACCAATTTATTTTATGCGGCGTAAATTTAGTCGTCAGATAAACAAATTAGGTCGCAAGAGAATGTTAAAATCTTTCAATTATACTCGAGATCTCAAAGCGGGAAATAACTTAATTTGTTTTACTCATTATGCAAATTGCTCTTTATGCGAGGTGTTCGTTGAACCAAGTTTTGCTGAACTTATATTTGGGATTTTTTCGATTAACTGCATACTTATAATATTGCTTTTAAACATATACCTAGGTATGTTTGTTTTTAAAATTTAAACAATAAATACTATAATACTATTGCGTACCTTTATATCTAGATACGTGTATTTGATAACTATGAGAGAAAACATTAATTGGTGGATATGAGGAAATTGTTTCAACGAATATGTATTTCTTCATCAATAATACGCATAGCAAAGAAAACGGTTTTTAATGGACCATTAATATTGTTCCATTTTTCCGCAATGAGCGATGTGTATTGTAGGTCAAATGGAAGCGGTAGCAAGCTTCATTTACCGGCGGCATCGACAGTGGATACTTTGTTTGACTTCACTTTTAATATAGATAATTGTTTATGACAAACTAAATGAAGCGTTCAAGGTATCAAGATCTCAATAGCGATTAAAAATATTCAAAATATATCACAATATATCGTTAACCAAAGCTGTATATTAGATAAAAAATAACTTGCATGTAATTACATTTTTATTTTATGATTTTAGATTCTAAGAATGGTCGGAAAGAAAGGACTGCATTTACAAAGGCACAAGTAAGGAATCTAGAAGCTGAATTTACACACTCCAACTATCTGACAAGACTTCGTAGATACGAGATAGCGGTGGCACTCAGTCTGACTGAAAGACAGGTCAATAACATCGTAATTACATTCATAAAAAATGTTTCGATGACAGCTGTCAAACATAAACAACATTCGAATTAATTTAAATGCATACCTGCCTATTAAATTTGACAAAAATATTAATCCTTCGTTCAAAAAACATTCTAATCAAAAACAAAGAAAAACATGCTTACGGTTGACGTCTTGCCCTTAAATGGCCCACATAATATTTCGAAATTAAATTTGGAAAAGGGCTTCTATATTTTTATAGATAAAAGTAAAAAAGTTTGCATAATGTTTCAACTTAAAATAAAAATAGGGTTATGAACAAAAAAACGTAACAACTTTGAGACGTTTTAAGACTGGGTTAACATAAATAAAAAGGTGTGATACTATTTGTTCCTCAACGAATAGTTAGAGATAGAACGAAGATAATAGAACCGAAAATGGTAACAATATCGATATAACTAAATGGTTGAGTTGGTCAACTTTTTATAAATGATTTCAATATGTACGAATATATAATTATTTATATATCTCTTTCGCAGGTTAAAGTTTGGTTCCAAAATCGAAGGATGAAATGGAAAAGAACTAAAGGAGGTCCAAGGCAATCCAAAAAGAAAAACAAAGACAACTCCCTACAAAAGTAAAGACATTTTAAACTGTGAACAGCATTCTTAATACCTACCACCAGCATTATTCAGTATCTAATTCCTATTAAATATGAAATAAATAATATGTTTATTATGTCTAGCCCCCCCATATCTGGGACATATGGTCACTACAAATTTCCACTTTTGTTGTTCAGTGCTGCCCAAATAGGGAGTGAGCGAGCGAGATATCCTTCAGGCCCGTCAGAGGAGGCTGTAGGATATCTCGCAAAAGCCAGAAAAATATTCAGTAAAAATTATATATATTAATTTATGAATATTTTTCCACATAGCATGACTAGGTAATGTATAATTTTAAGCAGATTACTATAATTTTATGTTGAATATAAATAACTGTATTATCATTGAAAGAATTATTCAGCATTTTGACAGGAATTTTTTTTGGACCGGGAGTTAATTCCTTCAGATATAGGGGGTCCTGACATAAAAGTAACAGAGAAGCGCTGCTTTATACAACTGTATTGAACCATTTAAAATAAATATATTTCAAAATGTAAGGCATAATGATTAAAATAAAATATGTTGTTGTTATATTCCTTTCTTTTAATATCACATTTTTGACATATTATTTACAGTTTTTCATACAACTTCATAACAAAAAAATTCAAAATAAAAGTACATTTAAATCATACATCAAACTTAGAATAGTCATTATTTTCTCGAAAAGAATATTTCCATGTCAAAAACCTACATATTTAAAATTATATTAACATAATATTACAGTTCAATATATATTTAGACTTTAATCAATACCTTAAATATAAAAGGATTTCTTTCAGCGACAAATAAAAATATATATTAATTATTTTGTTTATTTATATTGAATTATATTATTCCAAAAATATTTTTCAATAGAAAATAACAAGATAATGGTGTTATATTATGTATATATAAGCATTTTACACACACTAAGTAGATAATGTATCAATAACCTATTCAATTGTAATTATTGACAATTACACGTCTTTTATAATTGATGTTTGTAGTATATAAATAACTGTAAAACGTTATGTCTTCTGTAGTATTAAATTTTTTTAATTTGTAATATTAAAAGTGTTTCTGTAGCATATTTTAAAAATCTTTTAATAAATTGTCTGAATGTATTACATAAGTCTACTTATTCTTTTTTCCGTGTTTTTTATTCTGTCCCAGTTTCATTCCGTCAACCACTTTGACCATATCCGAGTTGAGCATCGCGTGAGCTTTGGCCTTTAGTTTAGCCTTGTCCCTGTTCTTGTCGGCAAATATAGCAGATGCCGGTTTTCCTGCTTTTGGAGCTTTCTTCTTGATTCCACCAGATTCTCTCTTGTGCAATTTACTGTTCTTGACATCAACTTCAGCGGATGTATTTTTGGCTTTATGCTGTGCTTTGTCTTTTTTAGTCGGGGGTTGGCTGTCTTTTGTCACAGGTTTGTTGTCCTTGGTGGCAGCAATTTGGTTATTTTGTTTGGAGGCAACTCTGCTATCATTTTTGGGAGCAACTTGAATATCATTTTTGGCAGCAATTTGCTTGCCTTTTTTGTCCTTTTTACCTTTTTTTTCTGGTGTTTCGTCCAATTTGAATTTCAGAAGCGGCCGAACAAACATTCCAGACTGAAATTCACAAAAGATCTATATTACAAAGATTAACACTATACTTCTAGTTAAATATATATAAATGTATATTGAACATACAAATATTGATAAATATAAATAATATATGTGCCCATAATTATGAAAGTGGCGTAAGTCGTGTTTTATTCGTTCTGAGATATTTAAAGGCTTGTGTTTTGATGTTGGTTGAAAAACAATGAAAGTGACAACTTCATGTTGCATAAAATGCCGTATTTAGATTTTTTAAATTAATGTTGGATGAAGATTATATTAATTACCAACATTGGGAACTGAAATAAATGAATAACTCGTTTTTTATAGTTTCTTGACTTCCGCCACTTTCATAATTATGGGCACATATATATTTTAAGATTTTACTACCCAATCCAGCTATTTAATAAATTTACATAGTTTATAAATTTAAATTATAGTTATTGTTAATATTTTCCTATTTTTACCGGGGCATTAGATGTCTTTTTGGCCTTAGGAGTCTTGATGGGAGTTATAGGTTTTTTCATACTCTTTCCTTTTTTCGATTTCTTCTTTGACTTCTTAGCGGGGCTTATCCCATTACTCGTTACTTTATCTTCAGGTGATATTCCCTTTTCCCTGAAAAAAAACCAAAAAGCTATAATGTAATCATATAATAGAAAGAATCATATGGAATGCATCTTGTGATCTCGAAAATCTTCCAAAAACTAAAATAACAATATTTTATAAATAAATTTGCCATTTTCTTAAATTATGAGCAAATATATAGGAACAATATAAACGTAATTGCAAAATAAAACTCACTTCTTTTTAGTCTTCTTGTCACCCGGTATCTGATTGCTATTTGTCTGGTTGTTTTGTTCACCGGGAGTAAAATCTTTCAATGCCTCAGGAATGTCCACAGCATTAAAGAAGTCATAGTCAATTCCATTTGCCCTCAGCTTGGCTTTGGTCCTATATAAACTGAAATGATGAAGACGAAGAAAACAATCAGAAACGGGACAGTTCGATTATATTGATCTTCGAATAAAGCTCCCATAGACATCAATCGAAAAACATTTACATAAAGGATTTTACACAACCTGATAAATAAGTAACTAAATATGTTATATTTTTAAAATTTTACACAAAAATGTAGATGAAAACACTTATGTGGTACCCAACCAAAACACACAAGGTAAAAAATACTTGTTTAAAAGCAAAATTACATAGACATACTGACTCTTGAATATATTTGTAATTTAAATTTGTAATATAAGAAAGACTAATAAAAAGTGTAATAAATAATAGTTACTTCTTGAGCTGCTTCTTTGCTTCACTGGTCCAGTGTTCATCTGAGACGTTTTTGTTGAATATCTATAAAATAAAAAGATAAAATCATTATTTAAGCATAAATACAGAAGTACACATATGCAAGAATAAAAAAAAAACAATTAGCTTCGCGGTCTAAAAACTTACTTTTAAACATAGCTTTGAAGTATTTAAAACTGTTTTTTTTTATAATAAATTAAATTATCAACAAAAGAATATGTAATTTTATTTTAAACAAATTAAATATGTAATTGTGTACCTGTATTCTTGAAAATATTAAATAATTAACTAAACATAATTTTTCAAGAAATTAATCAACAACTTAGTGTATTAAAAGTTTGGGATAACTTACTTGGATTTCCCTCTTCCTGTTTTTTATACCAGGACAGATCTTGCCCTTTACCCAGTTGGCTCCTTTGAAGAGACTTCTCCTCTGCTTCTCTGGGGGAATGTATTCAGCTAAAAATAGGAACACAAATAACAATTAATTCAAAAATATTTTATTCTACGAGTTTAATGAATGACGTCAAGAACAAGACTACGGTGAGACATTATTTTCATGTAGAATTTAAATATGGCATTTCTCTAAGAATTGATCCAATAAAAATTAAAGAGATTTTTTTTTTATTCTTTATGATAAATAAACTGATTATATATTAATGTGTTTTCCTGACCTCTCAAAAGACGTTTGTCCATCAAATAGTTGTTCATGGTCTCGGCGACTATAACGGCAACTTCTTTATCTTTAAATTCAACAAAGCCGTATCCTTTTGACTCGCCATTTTTTTTGGACCTGGCAACTCTCACGTTGGTCACTTTTCCAAATTGACTAAAATAAGCCTTCATTTGCTCCTGAAATTGATAAAAAATATACATTGATTATTTAAAAGACCATAAATAATGTGAAATAAATTAACCGATCTCAAAACATTATCAAAACCACGAGACACAAAGCATCGTAAACTTTTTGTGGATATACCAAAAATATCCAAGATTGTGGCCTTGGTCATGTTTTAATATTGTGTTTCAAGCTTTATAAAATTAACATATACAATAAAATTGTGATATTACTAACAAGTAATGTCCTGATGATCATTAGTCGTTGTTATATTTACCATTTCAAAAGTAAAAAAGGCATTTTCACTTTCTTAATACCAATTTAGGTCAGATAACAGTAATACTAACTGATAATTTTGGTTTTATACAACTGGAGATTTACCTTATAATAAAGATTTTTCACACGCTCACAATGTATTTAATAGGATATCGTTGGAATAATGCGCTGGGTGGGTTATCGAGATATGGAATAGACTCCTATGTTATTAATTGTTTGTCTCTTCGCATGATTTAACTGTTTATAATTTGTAAGATAATAAGTGCAGTAATTTTTTAACACATTTTTATTTTTATTTTTTATAGAATGAATCACAAAAAATGAATTTGGTAGAATTTCAGGAAGATGTGTTAAAATTTGTGTTAAAAAATCAGGGTGGTAAGCAAAAGGGGTCGCATATTGAAGCAGAAATACAACTAGAGCTGATAAAGAATATTAAACACTGTAGTCCGTTATTTTTAAAATTAAATATAAAGCAATGATTGACTACCTCAAAGAAGCCATGGGGAATGTGACCGACGTAGACAACTCCTCTGTCTTTGGCGCGGACATTCTTCACGACGGTTTTTTTACCTTCTGTCTTTTCGTCGACAGGCAGTGGTTTATTTTTACCATCCTAAAATACACAATGAAATCATTATTTATTATAATACATTTATAATACAACAATCGTTAAAATAAACAATAATGTATCGGCGTTCGTGTCGCCGAGAAGAAAACATAACCTCAAAGCCATGTGCACTACTCAAAGTTATATTACATACCTTAAGAAGTTTTTTAATGCCTTTCACGGTTTTTTCGAATTTCTTACGAGACTCTTTTTCAAGGGGTACGTTCTCCTCCATTTTGTTGATATTTGTTTAACTTATGTTAATATAATTAGTACTTTTTACTACAAACTGAATGACAGACCGCACGAACCGCACGAGGTATAAACTGTCAACAAATTTCATAGAGAGGATTAATGAAATTTATGTCATAGAGAAATTTAGATACACATCATATTTACGACTCTTCGATTATTTCTATTTTAATTTAAGTATTAATAAGGTACTTTTTAAAAACAATTCAATTTTATTAAATTAAATAAATAATAATAAATAAATTTGAAGAAAAAAATCGAATGGCTAAGCATTGTGGGGGCAACCAATTCATCTTCACTCATTCTCTATTTTTTTTATTTTTCAGGATGACTAGTTATTACAAAAGAAAAACATACATATTTTTTGAATGGATAAAAAAAATGTGCAATGAGCTGGACTGGATTTCTCCTATTGTATATAATAAAGCTTTCGAAGTATGGCATTATACAGTCAACCCTGCTAAATATAAAGTTTTTTTTAAATCAGATGATTATCCCGATGCTCTCAAATCCTGGAATATTAAATGATTTATAAAAGGTGGTTCAAACCAAATTAAAAAACATAAAAGGGACTGTTGAAAAACCAAGCAGCATTTGTAAAATCAACGCAAACACTACGGGTAAAATCTCCATTGCAAATAATATAAAACGTGCGTTATAAGGAGGGTTGACTGTATTCGGAAGCGCTTTTAAGTTAAACTTCAAATGGTAATTTATAAGATAGCACTAGTAGTGTTATGCTTGTACAATAACTATTTTGTCAATGGACAAAGATTTAACGTATTTAATCATTATAAAGACATACACTGAGCTCCACGGTAGAAAATATTTTTTTCAGTAAAAAATTTACAACGCATTTACAGTTATTCTATTAGTTTTGGATATTTTCTTCAATGTTAGTCTACACATTTGTTTTGTTAATAGCCTGAATATTTATTTTTATATAAGGACACCTATCCACTATTTATATTTTTTTGTTATTATTCTCTGTGTAAGGTAGTTATTCTAATGCAGGTAGGTATGTTGGAAGTTAAATATTTTTGAAAAAAATTACTTGAAGTATAAATTCGATTTGAATAATGAATTAAAATGATTGTTTACTTTTGTCGCAATGGAAATATAGTGGTATTATTTTAGATTTACGTGTTTGATGGTTATAATTATGTTTGATATTTTGAAGCCTGTTGCGCCATCGGAGAGAGAAGTCCAAGCGAAACCGAGTAGCAATAGTTATATTTTTATTATTCGAAACACTATATATCACAGTTATATAGTGTTCTGGTAAAATAAAAGTAAATATTAAATTTGTTATTTTTCAATAAGAGTTTTATTTAATTTATATGAGCAGTCATAAGTCATAAAGAAGACCTGGAAGACCACAGGCAACCTGGACTGCAACTGTAAACAAGGATCTGAAAAATCTGGGTTTGACCGAGAATACAACGCAGGACAGATGGACATGGCGAATGTGCACAAGGAGAGCCGACCCCAGATGATGGGAAAATGGCGAGGCTAAAGAAGAAGACATGGGCAGTCATAAAATGTCTAATTGTTAAATCTTGTTTGGGAAAATAAAACATTTTCTAAGTTAGGTTCTGTTCAGTATTCAAATTTCACAAATATAATTTAATGTTGTATGAACGTATTGATATTTTAAACCTTTAAATAACATTCATCATTATCTGTTAAATAGTCTATAATCACAGGACAGTAATGACTTGAGGATGTAAAATGTCATCTGGTTTTGTTTTTTTATGTAATCACCTGCAGCACAACTGGTTGAGACCAGTGTACATTATGACGCTCTGCCAGAACGGCTGGACGCTACATGCAGGAAACAAATGTTGCATTTGTTTGTGGCTTATGAAGAGTACAAATGTATATTTATCTGTTTCTTGAAGACATCTAGATTGTATGAAGAGGTAACACATATACTGGAAGAACATTTCAGACCTTACCGGTGACATTTAGTAAGGAATTTTGGATTGTCAGTTCTGGTAGACATGTTTATGGATGTTAAGCAAGTGTAAGCCGAGTTTGTCAGTTGTGGGTGGGTGCAGGAAGAAATAATTCTTCAAGTTCATGGGAAGTGTAAAATAAAAACCACAAAGAAATTAAGAATAGAGGTTTATTGCTAATAATGTTCTTAAAAATCGCTCACAAAGTAACCAATATATTTTTGTATGAAAATCTTCTTGAGACTTCATAATCAACATACAATAAAAAGGATGTCATAATTATAGTAAAGTTTATCCCCGTGTGATAATCGGGATTGCTTGAGACGTGACTCGCCACTCGCCGCCTGGGAGGAAATATTTACAGAGAGAAAGAAACAAGCAATTAAAACCTACTGCTCTTCCTTACAACCCTTGATTAAACATTATTAAAAATAATTATAATAAAATTGGTTTAGAGTAGTTTTTAGTGAAATAACATGATTTAATATCAATGCGTCAAAATAATATTACAGGAGAATATTAAACCTGATCTGATGGAATATGGCTGTAGAGACACAGAGATGGCCGGGGAACCGGCGGGCTCTATAATAATTTTCTCAAATAAAAATAAAATAATTATTGAATAAAAAAAGAAGGATAAATGGATAAGATATGTTTATTAGATACATAATAATTATACTTACATTAAAACTAACAATTCATATTTTGATACATAAGGCGTAATATTAAAATGATTAACAATATTGCTAACTCACTATCTTTGGAAGAATCTATGAAAAATGAAAGGTCAATCCGATTAAATATTTCTGACGGGTGGGCGGGAAACGGAAATAGATATTAAAAATCATAATCAAAGTCCAACGTAAATCTAAAAAATACATAACCTAGAAAAATAATCTGACCTGTCACTCGTGAAAGCCGTCCGGCTCATCACAATAACGAGGACGCGAGAAAGTATCTCGTAAATATTAATTACGCACCTCACTTCAACAATATTTCTTTTAGTCAAAGAATAAACCTTATTTTTAATCTTAACATTTCATATACTTTTTTCTCAATATCGTTAAAAATATATATGGATAGCGTATACTATTATTTATTTGTAAGCGTTCATTTACAGCGTTTGATACGTCGTCTGCGTCCGTATTCTTTTTTATTTTTCCTTATATATAGTATGTATAGATGAGAATTTTGTTTTATAAATATATACATGTTTAAATCGTCGGCAGATTTATAGGCACACTGTAATCACTAATCGGTAAGTAAACGAGTTCTTAAAAGATAGGAGGACATAAGACGGGGTCGGTTAAGGCTCGGGAAGTGCCGCGGAGGGGGCGGGGGCGGGTGAGGTCACGGAGGTCACCGAGGTCACGGTCAGCGACTTGGGCAGCTTGGGCAACGCACTCGGGGGCGAGACTGATGCTGACAGGCCCAGGGCGCGAGCCGCCATTGTAGTTAGAGCACTGATGCTGCTCTTTACAACGGGAGAGGCGGTGACCGAGATGGCCGGCGTCAGCTGTGTGAGGATGGAGGGCACCGAGATGCCGCTTTTTGTTGACGCGACCGAGCACTGTGACGTCACAGGAGAGGCCGCCCTGGGAGGCTTTCCATCGATGCCGCTCGTGACGGGGGCGATAGTAACATTTTTTAAGCCAACATTTTTTAAGATGGACGCTGCACTCATCTCGGATAAGGATATGACAGTCTCTTCGGGTTTATCTTCGGAAGTTTTTCCAGAGATTTTAGAGGCCGCAACGACACTCGGCTCGACACTTTTATTTGAAGGAACCGCTTTATCGGCGACGACCGGAACTTGCGGCTGAGTCACCGGAGTGATATCGGGGGTCTGCTCCATTAAAGTGATCGTCTGACGAGCCGGAGAGCTGGACTTCTTGGTCAGTTTAGCCTTCTCGGCTTGGCGAAGCTTCTCTCTCCTGCTGACGCACAGGCGGTTGTAATCTTGTATGGTGATGTGGTAAGGCTTGTCTCCGCAGGACACCTGGACGAGTCCCGGCAGGCGCCGCCCATCAGCCGTCTGATAGAGAACGTCACGAGAGTTGCGAGTCTTGGAGTCGTCGGTGATCGGGATGAGCGTCGGCCTCCACTGCTTGGCGGCTCCCTTCACTTTCTTTGTCGGCTCGGCGGGAATGATCGGCGGCGCCTCGACGGGTCTGTCTTGAGCGGTCGGCAAAGCCGGAGCTATCGGAGAGAAACCGGGAGTCTGCACGGCCGGAACGGACTGAGGATGTCGCACCGGGGTCGATGAAGTTTTGTTCAGCTGTTGCAGGTTTTTGAGAGCGCTCTCGATAGATTTCTTCTGCGACGAGGCCTGAGTGTTGATGGCGATCAATTCTGGTGGAAGTGACGGAGCTCGCGGTTTGTTTGTTACGCTGTCGGCTTTAGGTGTGCTCGACTTGGCTTCGATAACTATGGAAGGAGGGAGAGAGGGAGGTCGGACAAACTCGCTGCCAGGTCTGACGGCGGGCTCGGGCCAGGCCGGACGCGGGGTGGAGGGGCGGGGGGTGGCGGGGCGTGGAGTAGAGGGGCGCGCCATCGGAGCGGGGGGCGGCAGGTCGGGGAACTGATTGTTAGGTTTCTCCGGTTGGAGGAAGCCGCCGGGCAACTTTTTCGGGGGTTTATTGCAGATGAGCGTCAGAGACTGGTCGACGCTCTGATTTATTTGAGCTATCGATATGGGAACATTTTTGGGGATCTTGGCCTGATTGACGATGCTCGTCGGCAGAATGTCTCCGTGGCGGACGACGCCGGAGGCGTTCCTCGAGAAGAACTTGCTTATGTCGACTCCGGCGGCTTGATTCATCTTGAGTAAACTTTTCCCAGCGTTGGAATTGCTTTTCTGCTTTCTGAAATCAATGAGACTGGTCTCCGGTTTCCTAACGGTCTCGAGGACGGTCTCCGGGGGCAGCGGCGGCGGTGGCGACGCGCCGTGAGGCACTAAGGTCACCGAGGCGAGGGCGGGCGGCAGGTTCTGTCCGGCAGAAGCCGTCACGCTCACATCTCCATTGCTTGGCAAGTTGTCATAAGATCGGAGTCTATTTTGAATAGACTCACTGTAGGTGACGGCGTTGCAGCTCGCCGACGGAGACACCTGGAATTCTCCATTCCTGAAATACTTCTCTAGAACGACGAGATGCCGCAGGAAGCTTGACTGACTTCCATACGGTTTTTGCAGCTCGTGCCACAGTCTCTTTGTTTCTGAGTCGTACTGGATGGTCGTGTTGCACTTTTCCCATCCCTCGGGCGTGACTCCCTTGATGTTGCCGAAGTCGATGTTGCACAGCAAGTTCATGTCTTCCTCGCCGGGCAGCAGCTCCCTGACGGAGATGGACGGGTTGGTCTCCAGGCGTCGCACTGGAGACCTGTAATCTCCCTGAGCAGGAATTCTTCTTTTGTCGACGGTGAGGTTTTTGGAGAGCGCGTTCAGATTCTTCTTGACCTGCAGGAAGCTGTCCGAGGTCTGCCACTTGTTCTTCATCAGGTTCAAGTCCGTGCGAGGTTTGCTGTTTTTGGGCGGGATGGTCTCGATGGTGCACTCGTCGTTCAACGCGATGTTCCTCAAGATGTTGAGTCCCGAGTTGTTTTTGTGAGAGTTGAAGGCTTCCAGCCCGAGGTTGTTGCTGCCGTCGTTGGTCTGAATGATTCGCCCGAGTTTCTGGATTCTCTTGGCGTTCTTGTCGAGGGTCTTCTGAATGTGGTTGGCTTTGCTGATGACGGGGGCGTTGTGGACCTTCAGGATGTTCCTGGACTTGTTGGTGATGCTGCTGACGGACCCGCGCTGCAGGATGGTGGAGGAAGGAACGTTGCACTTCTGCAGGACGTACTGCAGCTGCGTGTGTTTATCAAGTCCGACATATTGGTATTGTCCAGCTCCATGAGCATGTCCACGTCGGAACCGTCGCTGAAATCACATGACGCGGCCGAGCCATCAGGATTGTTGGTCTGCTTCGTCGCATTCGGAACCGGAATCTTATTTGAAGAGATGAGACTCTCGATGTCTTCCTCGAGAGCGGCGTTCTTGGAGTGGCAACTCTGCAGGGATTTGTCTTGTCCGGAGTTGTGGCGGGATTGACTAAACAGCTGGCGGGGTTGGTTGCCGATGTTACTCGAGTGGTTTTCGTCTGAGGTTTTGTGAAGCTCGGACGATTTCTTAGTTTTACTTTTGCCGTTTCTTGCTCTTTCTCTTTTCTTTAGACGTGTCGAGCTGGTCCTTGTCCAAGTCGGCGTTCATGGCATCAGCGGAGACGTCATTGTCCGACTCTTCGGGCACGTCTATGTTGTGTGCTAACATCAACCTGAAATATTTATAAATTTTAGAGTCAAAAATGTGGCCATTCAGAACAAACAAATAAGATTACAGGAATAGATTATATTCCTAATGAAATAAGAAGAACAATACAAATCAGTAAGAGTCTACCCTCGGATAAGATCGGCTGACAATGTGCTCAATGCTAAGGTCAGAGTCCACAGCTGAAGACCCTGTGGAGTGTAAAGCAAGAAGTGATTAGTTCACCTGCGACGATAGGCCAGGAAGTCCTGCTGGTCGGCCTGAGACTCAGGTGGAGGCCGCAGCAACATGGTGCAGAAGAGGCGACAACCCTTGCAGACGACCGGCTTCTCGGAGAACACGATGGGCAAGCCTTGTTCACGCAGCAGTGGGTTGAGCGCCAGGAACTCCTGCAAATACAAGACAACTTGATTAGGAAAACTGGAGATAAACAACACTACGTCCGACACCATCAAATTTGTATTGCAACTCTTTGGGTGTGGCTGATATTTGTATTGCAACTCTTTAGGTGTGGCTGATATGTCAGCAGATATTTCCAACAATAACACTTCTTTGAGGTCAAGTCATTGAACAATTTACAAAGAATATAATATGTTTTATTCAATTGAAGTTCAGAGGATCAATGACCTGACAGTGGCATTAAGCCTTGCTTTCCGATGATGATATTTACTACAATTCAACTCCAAATAATAATGAGAATATCCATATAAAATATAATAAATACCGAGTTGAGAATTTTTGTAATCCTCCAAAACATTATTAAGTACTAAACAAAATATATAATAATGTAACATAATTATAATAATATAAAAAAATATCGTTTGTAGCAATGGAAATAAATAATTTGTGGTATAATCGGGCTATGCGCTGGTCAATATGTGCGCTAATTTGTTGGCTGCGCCAGCTATAGCGGCTCTTTATGATTTTTTTTTTTCATTTTCAGATACTTGCATTACAAAAATTGATACATTTCAACTTTAACCATAGTCAATCAAAACAATATTTAGGAATATTCACATTTTTCCCGTTTTTAAATGTCTTTTTTTTATATTGTGTAGATAATACACATCATCGGAGCTCTCGGATGTTTTTTTGGCAGAGTAAGGGGAGGGTTTAAAAAGGCCCAGTTAATTAACTGAATATATATATCATAGGGTGTTACATCTCCTATTTGAATTCAATCAATACAATTCAACAAATAATTTCGGTCTCCGATCCAAACTACACTCTGTGATTTTCGCCTGTGTATAGTTAGTGAGTGGATTGTGAAAACAACTCTGTGGAGACATCCACAAGAGAAACGAGACAGAGGAAGACCGTTTACACAATGGTAAGACGAAATAAAGGCCTTCGCTTCCTAGTGAATCAACAGCTCACCTGGTTGATGTAGTGGACGTGGTTGCGCGAGAGGCGGCGCTTGCAGAGGCCGCAGACCATGAGGTGGGACACGGCCTGGTAGTGCACGTCGCACAGTGGGATGGTGTGCAGTCCGGGGTAGTCCAGATCCAGCTGCACCTGCACAACACAATTAACCAAATACTTTAACTCAAAGAACAATTAAACACTCAGCGCTTATATGGTTCCGCAATCATGTCACGCATTATCATGATCCATGGGCGTACTACTAATCAAACATGTTATTTTTTATTAAGTTTTTCTTCTGAAACAAAAATATGTAAATTTTATGCAACTGCGTCATAAAAAAACCAAACCGTGTTGTACAAAAATGTGTTATAAAATAATTAATAATAGTAATAAATTATAAATAAATATAATAATAAAAAATTAAGAAGATAAAGGTGTGTAAGTATACATAGAATACCAAATTCATAACAATATAATAAATAAATACTGTATAAATTCTTAGGTTTTCACGGACAGATTTGATATTGTGGTTTTTTGGTTTAGCCGTGTGTGGCGAATTACTTCTTTCCAATATTTCAACCGAGAAGACCCCTGCAATGGCAGTCGAAATGTTGGAAAGAAGTAATTCGCCACACACGGCTAAACCAAAAAGCCACAATATCAAATACTGTATATTTCCTTGATCATTGACATTTTTTAAAATAAACCTTTGTATGTACTTAAAGAGTTTAATAAAGTATTTTTTAGATATACAGTGAAACCTCTATCTATCGTTCCTCGAATAATCGTTTTCCCGGATGTGTCGTTTATTTCTTCTAGTCCAAATTCATTTCATACAAAAATAGATCACATCGATCGTTTCTCTATCCACCATTTACCGCATTCATAGTTTGAATTAGACGATAAAAATAAAATAAAAAAAACTTTGCCAGTAAAATATTACGCTAACAAAAAGGCATGGATGACCACAAACATTTTTAATTTATTTCTAAGGGACCTTGATGCGGAAATGCGCGTAAAACAAAGAAACATATTACTGTTCATAGATAACTGTGCAGCTCACCGACTGAGACGACATTTTTGAAGAATATTAAAGTTATTTTTTATTCTGCAAACTGTACGAGCGTTTTGCAATCATTAAATATGGGAATTATCAAATGTTTCAAAGGATTTTATCGGAAACAACTTGTACGGAAGGTTGTGTGTTTGACAGTTGTAAACTGTTTTAACAAATGCGGTTACAATAGTGTCAGAATTATTAGATGAACACATTGAGGTTTCTGAAGATAATTGGCTTAGATTACATACTCAGACAAATTTTAACAATTTTGTTACTTTCGACGACAATATTCCAACGTGTGGGATAGAAACTATCTCGGCTTGTGTGACGCAAGGTTGACGGAGACAGCAGAAGAGGTCGATATTGATGAAGAGGAGCCGCTGCCTGCACCTTCATTTTCAGATGCATGCACACTCTTTGAAAGATTAAAGACTTTCTACCACGCACACTCAATAACTGATGCCGAAAAAAATATCATTTGCAAAGCTGAAAATATAGTTGACTTGCGGAAATAAAACAGTAAAAAAACAAATATCGATGAAAGATTATTTACAAACTAATAAAATTTAATATTTTTTTGGTTCTGTTTAGCTTTGTATTTATTTAAATAAATACACACATTTATTTACATCTAAAACTTGTTTTCTTCTTATAATTTTAATCTACCAAAGGTTATGCAGATTGGGAGGACGGTATCTTTACTCGGTCGTATCTCCTTGCGTTTTATCCTATTAATCCCGCATTCATTGTTTTCCCAAATTCATAGTTTATTTCAATAGGTCCCTTTAAAAACGATAGATAGAGGTTTCACTGTATATGTAAATTTATGATTTTTTTCATTAAATTTAGAAAATTAAAATTGTATGTAAAGTGATAACATGAGAATAAGTAGAAGGGTTCTTTTAAATGGTATTACTGCTGAAGCTCATTTTGCAGCAGCAAGAAGAGAAAAAAATTATAAGTAATAAATTGATACATACATACAATCGAAAACATATTTTATGACACTTCTGTCATCAATTTTCGAGAAAAAGAAACGGCAGACGCTGGGATTCAAATATGCTATATAAATAGATTATCGAAATATATTCTAAAAAATAAAAATAATATGAAATTCAAAAGTGTTTACCACTTTGGAGATGCTTCGTCGCATTTTGACGAGCCACTTTCGGCGTAGCGTGCGAGGGGCCGGGCGTCGGCAGCCGGGAACGTGACAGGCGTCGCCCACCTGGCCCAGCGCGGGGGCCGGCGCGGCCGCAGCCCCCGGGCCGGCGCGCTTCTTGTACGACGGACAGTTGGCCCGACGGTCCACGTGACGGTAGCACGCGTCGCACAGGCAGCTGTCCACCGCAAGCTTCTCCTCATCTGAAAACAGAAAAAAAAACATGGCGATTACGAAACCACAAAAAAAAAACCTAATAAATGATATTATTTATAATACAACTAGCTGACCTGGCGCACTTAGTATCGCTTTCAATTTTTTTTTAAATCAATAAATGCTGTGTTCAATTATTTTAGCGGAATTGAATTGTTTTTTATTAAGTTCAAATGAATACTAAAAAAAACTTGAACAGAGATGGCGTGTTGGCAATATGATAATGCATACAAAATGCTATCTACTGGAACCGTCATAAATCTAAAAAGCTGTTACATATTACTTATATCAAACAACTTTCTTTTATATATATATATATATACTATTTTTTAGTTTATTTTTTATACTTATTATATCTGAATTATTATATATTTGCTCCTTTGATCATTCAGTCTTATTATTTAAAATTGTGTGTTATCAATTTGAAAAAACCATGTGTTTTAGAAAAAAAAGTATTATTCAATCCACCAAAATTTTGAATAAATGGGTCGGATTAAGATTTTTTTAATTCGTTGGGCCGGCACAGAAAACAAATTATTTTCGGAATCCAGGTAGAAATCTCAATGTATACATTAAAAACAAATGTAGTTAAATATATGGGAATTGATTGGTTACTAAGCGTCCAATATTCGATGTTCGATTCTCATGCGAAAAATAAGAAGCATCGAATATTCGACGCTCATCTAAACACAAGTTGACAGTAATAAACATTTATTATTTACATCATATATGATGTCAAAATCAAAATTTGATTTTGGATATTTTATTTTTTGATGTTTATTCTTTTATTGGTAAATATAATTATTGATAAAAAAATATTTGCTTAATCTGAAGTATGAACTGTTTGCAATGAACATTATTTTTATTTTTACAATCTAGCATAAAAAAGATAAAAATTATGTTAAATTTTTAAAGTACTAAAAAATGCTCTAAAATCGCTTCGTTTTTTTCAGAAGTTTGCTAAGAAAATTCTTAGTAACCAACTCCCAAAGTCCATAATAATTTATTTATGAAACTTAAAATTTTGTTGAAAGATTGAAGGTTCATTTATTCTAGCTTTGCCGTTTATTTCATCTTTCAAGTATAAAAAGTTTAACTTAACATTGCCATGGCGATCACCGTGGAGAATAACAATGAAATTAAGTTTTAAAACAATGAAAGTATGTATAGTATGATTTTAATAAATATAAATAGGTTTTCTCAATCTCCAATTTTTAATCATTAACAATCTAAAACGAATAAAAATAATAAATCAAATATGAATTTATTTGTGGTTATTTAAGAGGATAACTAATAATATATTTAAAAAAGAAAATGTAATAAACAAGTTCAGACTGATTAAAAGAATACCTTCAGAATGATAATATTTTACTGAGGTCGAGACCAATTGATATTCAATTAAGACTTGAATGAAAAATAAAATCAACTCACTGTCTAGGATCTTCTTCTGCCTCTCCGTTGACTTGATCTGCGCCACATGGCAGGGAGTGTCGAAGAGGCCAAACTTGCCAGAACAGTAGAAGCATTGGTCGAGACACAGACGGCCCGGGTGGATGCCGAAGCTGGACGCCTTTTCCGGGATCACGAGGCTCGCGGCTTCCTTACCCACGGGACCCACTTCGGTAGCCATCTCTCCCAGCGGGTCCTGGGCCGACGAGTCTGAAGAAACAACAGACATTCAAATATTTTCCAAAGACAACGTGCCAACAACATACAGAAACAATGATATAACGCTCAAGAAGATCTTTCTTGAAGAGTTTAAAAGTTGAAAAAAAATGTATTTTCCATTTTTTTTCCAATTTTGGCAGGAGTATTTATTTATAACCAGTGAAGTGTTATTAAAATAAAGATGTGATAGAATTTTTGACAGAGAAAAAGGTGAGGCTTTTAAAAAACTGTACCTATAACCAACGATATTCCTATCAGCTTTATACACAACTCAGTTTGAAATTAAATATCTCCATGTTTACCTCAACTCATGCTTTTTTAACAATACTCTATTCGACATATTACGTAGTTTAAATCACAAAGCTTAACATTGAACTGTGTGCTGATGGATGTTGTCCATTAAATAGGATTTATTGTTAGAGAAAAATAATTTATTGTTTACAACTGTAAGCCTTACTATTAAAATATATAAAGAAAATAATGTCAGATTTTTCCAAAACTTTGTTTCATGAAATTTATACATTTTAAAATTTATATTCTTATATTAAAAAAAAACAGTAAATTTAAATTATTATAAAATAAAAAACTAAATTATGTAAAATAAAAACTAAAATAAAAAGTTAAATATTCATTAATTTTATGGAATCAATTATAACAAATAAATACAAGAAAATTATAAAAAAAAACAAATGTTATGATCATAAATTATGATAAAGAATGAACTACAGTGATGAGACAAGATAAACCTTTAAACGCCCAGTGGTCCCATACGGGACCGCAAATTTGCGTCGTTCAATGCCCTAGCAGGCCAATGTTTGTAATGTTTCGTCGCACAATAGATTCTTCCATGAACTTACTTTAATACTATTATTACAAATTAATGTAATCCGATTGTGAAATGAACCATAAGCACTCCTGTATGGAACCGTAGGGCATTGAACGAAGCAAATCTGCGGTCCCGTAAGGAAACCACTGGGCGTTTAAAGGTTAATAAATTTTACTGTTAAATATATAATAGTATAATAGAATACTACAATAAAAAAAACATGCAATAATCCTCTGAAGGTGAGAATATTACGCCCGTACAGTACAGCGGGTACCTAAATTTTGCAGAATCTTTTAAAAATCAAATTACCAACATTTTATTCAATTATTTAAAATTGTTTTTAGTTGTGTTAGACATGCAACTTAGTAAAATTAAATAATACTACATTATGTATAATCTCAAAACCAGTGTAAATAATTTTAATGTGTTACAATTTGAGTGATTAATAATGAAAATGGAAAGTTAAGGGCCTAAATTAAAAACAACCTAAGCATAATTAATAAATTGTAAATTTTGAAAAACAATTTACCCCTGTATTTCCGGGTTGGAATAATTTTACTTTTATATGTAGTTTACAAATGATTTTTTTTTGAAGGATGAAGACTAAATTATGTTTTGAAATAAGTAGAAATGTAATCAATGCGCAGTTTGTTTTTATTATCCCATCACTCAATTTAACATGAATTAATTAATGAAAATCTAACTAAATTCAATGTGTGTAAAGCCAATTTACTATCGCATCACCTAAACTGAATATGAATGTCTAACATTCTACGAATTTTTGAACTGCTTTGAATTTTATTCCAAATATTTTAAGGCATTTCCACCGACTACAAATCCCAGAAGTGTAATGACATTAGAACTAGACGAAAATAATTATAACTTGAATGTACATTTCAAGCAAAAAGTATTTTAGTAAATTAATAAGTCAATACATCTTATATTTCAAGATTTCTAAAAGTGTATAAGCATTAAACTATCAACTAAAATAGTTTTAAGTTAACAATGTTTGAAATAATCTACAATATTCAATGTTTTCATTGCAATGAAAAAAATCTTTGTTATTACAACTAAAATCTGTTTCCACCCCTTAACTACATTGTTGTGAAATATTACTTGCAAAAATATTTTTTAGACCCGTAAATAATTGTTATTCTACATGGTACTAGAAGTATTTAAGAGGATAATTATTCCTTAAATTGAATTGAAAAACTGCTATAGTTATCCAAAATATATGCCACATTTATTGTAAATTAAATCCAACAGTTTTCATGATCTTTCTATATCCATCCCTATATTCTGCAGATCAAAAGCCATCGACAAATAACGGCTGATGGAATCTTCAACGCAATACAATAAAACTTGCCAATCTTATTTGTTTTAAATAATACGGAATTCATTACTTTTTTATTTATTAATGATTTGTAATATTGTACGTTTCTTTTGACAAGCCACAATACATTCAGAGGATGAATGGATATTAGTGAATGATGCATCATTATGAAAATGTTAAAGATGAATCGATTTGATGGGTCGGTTCATAGTTAAAGAAATTGAGAGAGAGAGAGTGATAGGAATAGTAAATAGCCACACACCATGGTTATTAAATCGATTACTGTAATGAGTTTTGCGTTGCCCACCAGTCGGCCCGTGAGTGTCAGACGATCCGGTGCCACACGACGAGGAACCTCCATACTGAAATAGAAAGCTTACTCTAAATTGTGTTCAGTATTTAAAAACATAATTAAACAACTTACAGACAATCCTGAATATCTTTGCAAACTGATAAACATTTTCACTGTTACTTCACGGATCGTTATTTCCTAGTGAGCTCATCGAAAAAGATTAAAAATGGATAGTATACCCAAAATGTTGTGATTGAAAATATTACTGGAAACATGTGTTTGCAGACTTAGAAGAAATTCACTTGAACTTAAATACATATATTTTATGGGAGCCCAACATTTTTGATATCCAGACTTTTTTTGAAGGATTTGATGAGAGAAAAAGTGCAGAATGTCAGATAATTTTTTCAGTTTTAGGCCTAAAAATTTAATTACTTACAACAGTACTCAAAAAAAATTTAGTCATTTAAATTATACTTTAGTAAAATATGTTTTATTGCGTTTTAAGGGATGAAACTGCATGGTTTTAAGATTACTTTTACAGCCAAGCCTTGAAACATAATTATACATTTTTTTTATATTTTTTTATTTAATCAAATATAATAGGATACATTTAAGATTTAATTGACAGTATTACATTCATTTTTTTTTATTGTTGTTTTTTTATAACTTTTTTACATAACTGTACTTAGGAAAATATTTTTAATTAAGTGTTTGAAATATACTTAAAAAATGTTTAATTGGGTTTTAAGGGATGAATCTTTTCTCAGTGTAAATCTTACCAAATTGCAAGGGTATCCATTTATTAGCATCTTAAATAATTTCTAAAAAAACTAGCAACATACCTCTTTGTGTATCGTGTAGTATGCGTTTTCATCCGACTCGCTGTCTCCGCTGATTCCCTCAGATATCAGCTTGCTGGCGCGGCCCTTGCTCTTCTGGAAAGTCATCTTCAGAGGACTCCTGCCCTTCTTCTTGTCCGAGTTGTTCCTGTTAAGTTTGATGACTGTCTTCAGCGTGCCCGTGTAAGAGTCGCTGTTGGACATCTTTGCCATGACGGCTTTATTGGTCTTGATGAGCTCTTTTTGCTTTTGCTTCTCCATTTTGGCTTTGTCTGCTTCTTCCAGAGTCAGGAGACCTAACGTCCTGAGGATGTTTAACTTTTGTTTTTGCTTCTCGGGACATTCTATGAACTCCACAATGGATGGGGGGATGTCCACCATCGGCAGGCCGGGTGCTAAAGTCAGAACATTGACATGCGGCAATGATACTGTTGTTGAAGGAACAATTGTCAGCGGCTGAACTGCCGGAGCAGCTGCAGGCTGAACCGATACAGGCAAAGCGATCAGTGGCTGGACGGCTACCGCTTCAACGGGAACAATTTTGGTGCATTTAGGAATTGCGGTTAACGCATCTTGAGGTGCAGATACAAGAGAAGTTACAACTGGAACCACGGGAGTGACAGCAGCCGGCGCAGCAATTATCGAAGTGACAGTACAACTATCTATCGGAGTGATGGATACGGCATTGGGGGTCTTCAATAGAATACTCAGAGACGCTGCCGTAACCGGAGTTATGATTGGAGTTTTCGTTACGACTGAAGAATCAATAGAAAATATTGATTTATCGATCGGCTTACTCAATTCCAGAATCACTTCTTTACCGAGCGCTTTATCGATCATGGTGACCGAATCTCCGGCCCCGGAGTTGGAGCCGGTGGAATGTTTTCGTGAAGAGCCGCCGGTGCGCTTGATGAGCGTGACGCTACTCGGAAGATCTATTTCAAATGATTTTCTAGCTTGATCTTTCTTGATGATCGATATCGCCGAGTTGTTTTCGAAACAGCTGAGAACGTTCTCTTTTTCTTTCACCTTCTCGATTGTTATAGAGCTCGGGATATCTTTGAGAGTTTTGTGCTCGAGCTTGGACTTGGATATGAGGACCACGTCATTCGTGACGGACATCACTGAAAGTTTCTCAACGGGAGTGATTTTTTTGATTTCTTCTTGACTTTTCCGGAGTTCTTCAAAGTTTTTCAAATTGTTGATTATCGTTTTGATATCGGGATTCGATTCCTTGCTGACAAACGAACTGTGGATGTTTTCCTTGAGCGAGTCATCGACTTTTCCGTTCGGGTCGTCTCCTTCCTCGTCGTCATCGAAGCGAAGAGAGATGCTCTCGCCTCCTTCGCCGCTGCGACTCTTCTCAGATCCGGCGACTTTCTTGTCCTTGACCGGATCCATGACGATGGAAGAGATCGTCACTTCAGAAGCAGCCGGGCCTAAATTTACAACTTTATTAGATTCTACATTGAGCAACGGTTTATCTATTTTCTCATTCCCATCGGGGGATGATTTATTTTCAGGTCGGTTGGGACCTCCATAAAATTTGTCGGTCGTTATTTTTGAACAGACGGATATCGGAGAAGAGGTCTCGGATGAAACGTCCGGCTCGGACTTTTCGGCTATAGGTTTGTCTGCGGATTCGGCAACATCCGACACTTTGGGAACAGGATCGTCCGCATCTTTAGCCGTTTTGGGACTGACCGACTTGGTGTCAATGTCCAAAGCGTCCTTCTCCGCTAAGACCATCTCCTCGTGTTCCTTGGCCTTGACGGTGCTCTTTCTCTGCCTCGCCGACCTCCTTATCGATTTAGCTTTATCAGTCGACGACGACTCGTTAAACGTTTTGGACATTTTATCTAAGATAAGTGACTTTTCAGATATCTTCTCGCTTTCGTTGGACTTCGGAAGGGATTCTTCCGAGTCGCCGGGGGCTTTGTCGCTTACAAATATTGCATCAGTCTTATTTTTACCGTCCGTGTTATTATTTTCATTATCCATAGAATTGCTATTGTCGCATTGCATCGATTCATCGGAACAGGCCGGAACTTCCACCTTGATTATCGCATTCAGATCGACGGCTTCCCCTTGAAGAGTGTTTGCTGCTTTACTCTTCCCTTTGTTCTCTGCGGGGGAGACTTCGTCGGCGACTTCGGTTTTATCATCGACCGCGGTCGCCACAGTTTTCGCCGGATCTTTCGCATCTGATTTATTTTCAGAAGTTTTATTTTCCGAGTCGACGCTCAAGTTGTCCCAGTCGCAGTCCGTCGAGCATTTGGATATCTCGCTGCCATCCCGAGAGTATGAGCGAAGGCGTCCGTGCTTCTTGAGTTCCTCGATCACTTCGAAGCTCTCCGAGAGGAGTTTCCGTTTCTTCGATTCTGGAGTTTGGACGCCGTCAGCTAAAATTTTAGATTTTCGCTGCTTCCCGTTCCGGAGCATCTTTTGAGTCGGTTCGAGGCCGGGAAAGGCTGGACTTTTGCTCCTCTCGGATCTCGTGGAGACGGTCTTCGCTCCCGAAGGAGAGGAGCGCTCGCTCAAGAGACTCTTGGCGGTGACGAGATCAGAGTTGGTTCGCAGGCGCCGGCCGGCCGCCGGGCGCGGACTAGAGGAGCGGGAGTCGAGCAGCCCCACCAGGGCCGGGTCGGGGAGCTCCGCTTCACTTTTGACATCGGCGATCGGCGGTGGAGTGCTCGCCGTCTCGCTTACGGTTTTTGCGGCCGCGGTTTCCAAATCTTTCTTGGCTTCCATTTTTTCAGTGGCCGATTTTAATTTGGCCGACAAAGTTTTCTTGAGGACTTTAGGGTCCATGAGTTTTGTGTCCGTCTTCAGTGTTCTCTTCGCCAGAAGGACTTTCTCTTTTGTAAGATTTTTTTTGGCGACTATCAATTGTTTTCTCTTGACAATTTTCTTGGGGGCATTTTTAATAACAGTCTTTTTAGTATCACTCTCTTTGGGAGTTTGGGTCTTGGCCTCGCCGGAGTCCGGCTTGGCTTTTTCCTGGTCCTCGGGGGCTTCCCCGCGCTTGCGCCCGCGAGTCTTGGTGCCGGGGTCGTCGGCCGGAGACTCTTCCTCCGCGGGAGATTCTTCTTTGATGACTTTCTTGAGGATGTTGGGCGGCCGGCCCCGCCGAGCGATCTCCTTGACGATCATGTTCTGTCGGTTCTGGGCCTTGATGATGTTGAGCTTGAAGTTGGCTTTGGTCTTCTTGCGCCCGCCGGCGACGTTGATCTGAGTGTTGGGGATCTTCTTGGGTCGGCCGGGGCGCGCGGGCGGCTGCTCGGTCAGCGCCTCCTCCGCGGGAGACTCTCGAGAGGCATTCGGGCCAGTCAAGTTTTTTGCCTTTTTATCTCTTCCTGCCATGCTAACTCGGTGGCATTGAGAGCGTCGGGGCCTGAAAACGTTGACAGACAATATTTAACATTTTAATTAATGAATAGAAAAAAATTAAAACGATCACTATAAATGCCTTCTCCATAATTTTTACCTTTTTCAATATATATATTATATATGCGACGAAGCGACATCTGTCATCAAATCATATCGAAGCCGATTTGACATTTTATTGCTTCGAAAAGATTTCATTTGAGTTAAACAAATTTAAGAAAGGTAAATATAATTAACTACACGCTCGCAAACGAGAGATAAACAATGAGCATTTTTAAATATTAAAAAAAAAAAAAACTTTATCGCGTCCCGCAAAGAAAATAAGCCAAGTTTGCTTCCGTTAAAAAGTTCGCACATAACCAAGTCTGAGCGGTTGTCACTTGTGGCGTTTTTTTAAAAATGTCCACAAAATCATTGCCGATAAATAAATAAAGAATTCAATAAAATGCACAGGGATACGCCGAAAAATAAATTCACAAATAAATATAAAAATATAAAGGAGATATATTTTTCGGTCGAATGATAAACAATACGTGACCTGTTGGAAATACGCGAGTTTTTGACAAGTTTCTAAGTGAATCTCGCGGAATATTCCGCGAAATTCGGAAAAGGGAATAGATTCGGAAACGGAAAGCTCTCGATAAAACGTTCCATCCGGTTTTTTAAAACGATACGAACGCATCGGCATGGAAAAGTCCCCGGGAACAGATGATGGTGAAGTGTCTCTCACCTCCCTCCGCTGACTCCAACGCCACCTATGGCTTTGCTAAATGCGTATGCGTCGCCCGAAAGCACAAATCATTTCCCGAACCGTGGCGCCGAGCGAATATGTCCAAGCGATTATCACCCAAACGATGCACAAAACAACCGAAAAAAAATCAAATTACGATAGAATAGACATCACTGCAAGTTAAAACGCAAAAAAGTTCAATATAAACTCAAAGATGAGCGCAGAAAACGATTTTCGAGATGGCAAAACATCTCCGCTCTGCAGCCATGATGTTTCCTTGAGTGTAGTTTCTTATTATTCTGTTTCGCTTTGCTCTATTCGCTCTATTCAAAATGGCGGTGGCTCGTTGTTGTTGGCGGCGGCTGGTGACGGGCTTTTCGGCCGGCATTAACGTCAAACCCGCCCTTCTGAAGGATGTCGGCGACTCCTTTCACCATTTGGAGACGATATTGGTAATTATTTTCGCCGGATCTCTTTAGCTCCGCGCACAATCCACCTTTGAAAATGTGACATGTGACAGTGTGCTGTAAACGTACACTCGCGCCATCAATTGTAGTACATTTGTTCTCTTGAATATACAAATATTTTTTTCATTGGCTGTTTATTATAATTTAAAAGTGTTATTTTAATGGAAATTATGTTAATGTTTGCGCATTAAGATGTGCGTTTTAATTTTAGTTATATATTATTTCCTTATAACTTTAAAAACAGCAACACGGTAGATATTATGTGGACGGGATAGAGACAACTCGGTACATTTATCTTCTCGGAAACCAATAATTTAATTTTTGTTTTTTTTTCAATAATAATTTTGAGCTCCATATCTTTCCAAATTCGTATGTTCATTTTAATTTCGTAAATAAAGTTCAATTTTAATGACACTACAAAAAGCAATTTAAAATGTCTTAACATATTATTGGGGATGAGATTACAGAAATAGACTGGTCCAGACTTCAAAATAAAAACATTTTATATTTTTTGTGCATTAAATATTATATTTACGATTGTTTCAGATGGTTCAATCTAGATCAGGCAGCTACAGAGCTTCAAAACAATTGGAAGATTTGACAGATATTCCTGATTACGAAGTTTGCAGGAGTCCGCCCGAATGGAAATATGTCGAAAGCCTTTTGCCTCCCAGGACCGTTCCCGCTCCAATTCTGAAAGAAGAATACCCCTCCGGATGGAAGCCTCAAAGTCCTGACTGCAAAAATGATCCATTTTATGTAGCTAGGACTAAGAATCATATGGTCCCGGTATATATATTAACAACTCATAGGGGAATGAGAAAAGTTACTCGCATTAGGAATGTAAAAGGTGATATCTGGGGATTAGATTTAGAATTGAAGACTTTTCTCGCAAAAAAATATGCCCGTTTTGTTCCCACGCGAGTTCACGAACTCTGTGGCAATATAGACATCAAAGGCGATTATGCTCTCGATACTGAAAAGTTTTTGCTCGATAGAGGTATGTAATTATGTTAACGGTTCTAATAAATAAATTGTAGATATGTATTGCATTTAAATTACTTTGGAAAATAAAGATCCATTGTTATATAAAATATAAAACTTGTTTTATTTGTATGAAGCACACTGATCATTTTAATATGTAAGTATACAAATATGTTTTATAATAAAAAAAACACAAAAAATCTGAATGAAATTGAAACATAAATATTTTTAATCAATTCATACATATTGATTCATATACTCACAGAGAATTATAAATATAAGTCTTAAAACATCCAAGAAAATTATTTAAGCATGACTATAAGACATGACTACATATTAAAAAAAATACAAATCAAACTCTATATAGAATTCAAGAAGCCAAACAAAGTTTAACGCTGTTTGGTAGAAAGAAGAAAAATGAATTATTAAATACTTAATTACGCATTAATCATTAGATTAATAAGAAAACTTATTTTATCATTCAAATTATTAGTATAGAGAAGTATCTGAGAAAGATTTGGGTGTTTACACCACACACAAGATCTACCTTTAAGTGGCGTGGAAAGCGAATTTCAAAAAAAAAAAACAAAAAAAAAAAAAAAATGAATGTAATACTGTCAATAAAATCTTAAATGTATCCTATTATATTTGATTAAAAAAAAAAAATCTATATTAGTATAGAGAAGTATCGGAGAAAGATTTGGGTGTTTAATAATTAGCCTTTTTCGGGGTGGCTCAATCCTGCTAACCCATTATTAGTACATATAGTGTTATTTCCTTTATAAACATTAATTTATACATATTCTTCTTCTTCCCATACCCGTTCCGTATCTGGAACATATGGTCACCAAAATTGTCGGCACTTAGTTTCTTTTCAGCTTTTGTTCCTGAAGGTCCACTTGGGAACTTTTATGATTCCTAACAAACTCCAGAGCAGAAGTCCGAGCGCTTAAAAAGACATCCGCTGATCCGAGGCATAATTTTGGGTGATTTTTTAAATCGGATTTTTTAAGGAAATCGGATGATTAGTCCGACGCTCCCGAGACCTGGATTATTTTATCCTAAGGGGTGGCTTAACCCGTAATATATATAAAATTAATCATAAATAAACAAAAATCACTTGGAACCGTCACAAAAAAGCATACTCCACGACTCCGTCTTCACACCCCTGGGTTTCAGCAACGATGTAGGTATTCAATTCCCTTTGGTGTGATTGATGCGGCGAGTGTACGCCGTGCGTGGCAGTTCATGAAGCGGCCGCCAGGCGCAGGAAGGTTTATCTCTATTGCCACCGAACTTACCCGAACATTCCCGAACGTTCCCGAACACAACTCGCAATGGGGTTTTGTACAAACTTATTTCCGTCGTAAATACATACCGAGTTATAACTTGAAAACATTTTTTCCGTAGCACTTTGTTCGCCGTCCTCTCACATCGCCGAATCCAACAAGCGATCACAAATCACCACACCTACCTACACTGCAATAATCTCGTCCCGAATGGCTTACATAACTAAAAATCGCATATAATAAACGATATTTCGATGCCGCTTTTATATATAAGTGTGTATAGTATACATATACAGAATATTAATTACGTCAAGACTCGGGAAGCATTCTTTTCTCGAGTAAAATAAATGCGCGTCGCCCGCGCGCCATGCTTTATTCCATATTATACACAATATAAAGGCTCTCTATATGAAATTGTTCAATTAAATATCACAATTTGATTGATACATCTTATTATTAATCGATGTAATTGTAAATTAGCCATTTTAACTGAACAAAGTACATAGATTTATATGAAATAACGTTTAATGACGACACAAATGTGCACTCTTATATTGAAATAACATTTCAGACTCTAAATATGATTACGTGTCAAAAGTATCGTAATGTTATGTAGGTAGAGATATACCATTGTGGTATATCTCATATAAATGTTTCAGGATAATTTAACGAATTGTAAAGGACAGTTGAATTAACAATGTTACATATTTTAAAACTCTTCATACCATATTGTAAATTATTGCTATCTTTTTATGCGTTTAATGAACATACTTATTTTTGGAAATATTCAAATATTTTATTTACATATCTTTTTATTTGTATGCCGTATGCGATTTTAATTTTAAGCATATGGCCACCATAGGAAATAATACGTTCAATAATTCTACATATCATATTGTTCCATTGAATACAGTTTATTCAGGATGACTAGAGCCAGGTTGAGAAAGCGCTGCTTTAGTTTTTGTTCTCCTGCGTAACCGATTCCCAGATGGATGCCATCGCCAACGATAAATTTATTTTACTTACTTATTCATAAAAATAGTATAATTTATATGTGTATGCATTTTAAATAACTTAGTAGGTTTTCGCGGCCAGATTTAGTATTGTGGTTTTTAAGTTGAGCCGTGTGTGACGAATTTCATCTATTCTCAGATTTTTTGACCGCCATTGCAGGTCACACAAATCATCAATCCTGCAAATGATCCCTGCAATTGCGGTCGAAATATTGGAGAACAGGAGAAATTCGCCATACACGTTGAGTTGAGCCGCCTCAAATAACCAACTGGTGTCGGCGTCAGGAGCGTCAGACTAATCATCTGATACCCTTAAAATATCTCATTAACAAATCACTTAAAATACGCCTCGAATATTACAATAGCCGTCTCTTCAAGATCCTGGGCTCCTACCCTGGAAGTCGTCGGGAACCATATTTTAAGCACATGTTTCTTGTGTTTATTATGTTTCCATGAGTACTTTCGGGTGCAGAGAAGTCTTAGACATCTTGTGGTCACTGCAACTGACCACAAGATGTCTGAACTGAATGGCGGCAATTTGTGGTGACCATATGTTCCAGATATGGAACGTATATGGAAATAAAAAATATCTATGTTGAACTTTGTTGAACAATGTGCTCCAGCTATGAATCATGCTCTGAAAATTTCGAAAATAATTGAATTTTGCAAATATTGAAAATATATCTGCCGTTGAAATACACAAATATCAATTATCTATATTTCAAAATGGATCGCGTTCAGTAACTTCCTTTTACAGAAATGGGACCGCGGTTTCGTGTACCATTTACTAATTCTGCAATTCTAAGTTCCGAAAGAAATTAAATTACCTACGTTGCTTGTTCGCTGAAACTTTCGAATACGTAGTAGACTTGGTACGTGGCAAAGAAAGTTTTTGAGAAAAGCCGTGGCTTGTGACAACTATATGATTTAAATTTAGAAAAATAATTACAAATAAAAAATATGCTGAAAAATATCAATGACAAAATTTGACATATTTTTGGTATTTCAGCCCAAATAAATACTGCAGGTTCTTTGTCAAACGATAACGTAATCAATTATAAGTTCGGCGTGCACGCGTTGTCAATAAACCACAGCAAACGTCATAATATGAAGTTCAAGATGAGGCAACGTTGTACAGGAATATGGCGCCATTTGTCTACCTCTAATTACTATGATTGGTTTAGTATGAAATGCTTTTTACTGTCGTCTTTAGACGGTCATCTGCCGCACCCCCGTGCTAGGCTATTAGAAGTGACTGGTTTGATTGTTAATTCAAAATAAAGCGTATTCGAATTGTAGTGTATGGCTGTTGAATTACAATTAATTTTCTGTTAGTCTCAAAATACATGTTAGGTAAGTTAAAATAAAACGTATTTTTAATTTAAGAAATAATTAAAACATTTTGGGGTGAAGTTATATACAATTTCAAGTCAATAAGAAAATGACGCCTCATTAAGTTGTAACGTAGTTTTTGTTAAATGTACCTAAATAAATGTACCTAAAACATATTTATTTAAGTAAACAAGTTGTTTTATATTATATAAAATCAAAGCATATGATTATATAACACATGATGCAATGTCGTGCAAATCATACAAGATATTTATATAATTAAGTTTTGATTATTAATTGTCAATTCTTGGTTTCAAATGAATGATAGTACCTTGATAAATAAATTACAATTAGGATTTGCATTGATTGTGATATAAAAATAATCTTGTTAAGAATGTGAAACAAAACTAGTATTAATAAAATTTAAGCAAGCATTCCTAAAATACCTAATACTTTCAGTCTTTGAAATTATGGAAATATTTTTTCTTTTTCCTTTCTGCTCTCTAGCTGGTGCATCCGGTCGCCACAAATAGCTGTCCTATAGTTCTTTGATGTCTCCACCTCGTTGAAGCACCGCGCAGTGAAATGCCTGAATCAATCTCGGCGAATTTTAAGGACGATGAGAGCTCGTGGGCTTAAAAATATTCGGCAGGAGCTTATTTTTTCAGTGGCATCAAGAGAAAGTAACACAACCAGGTCTGTATTTGTCTTTTGACCAATTGCCGGCGGGTATAGCTCAATGGTCAAAGCGTTTGCTTTGCAAACCAAAGGTCGTAGGTTCGATCCCCGACGGAGATTAAAAAAAACAATTTCTGAGCTCTAAAATACTCTCGGTTGGTGTGAATTTGATCCCTTATTCCAGTCATAGCCTATTAATTAAAATTGGTGGTAGACGAAAATCGTCCCGTGAAGACCACCCATTCATAGTAAATTCGTGTAATAATAAGGATGCGTGAATCTCGGGATGTAGTCTATGACGTTGGCGGATCAACACTCCACATGCAGCACTTGGCTGTATGCAGCATGGTAAACGTCATAGAATTCCACAGATGAGACATCAAAAATACTATTACCATCTATCGGTATTCTCCTATATGTGTTGACATAAAAAAAACTTCAAAATGGAAGGCTGTCTTCTCACTAAGCTCGTCATTCCTTTCAGTTAATGGTAGTTAATGGTAGTAATGTGTTCAGCTATAGAGAAATTACCACGGGGTCACATACTCGTGAATGAAAGTAAATCCTGAAAGGGCATTCTACTAACTAATACATTTGAAGGATTTCAGCATTCACTCTCATTTCTTTTGAAAAATATTAAAAGCATTTGGTGACCAACCTCGTGATTTTACGATAACACAAAACCTGAAACATATTGTTAAAAACGAATGCGAAATAATTCGTTGTATTCTATAGTTTATATTAATTTTATCGAATTTATTCGTATTAATAGAATTCTATCAAAAGAAAGTAAATAGTTGTAATAAATAAAATAATTTACATTTGATTCTACTGATATATTTTTCGAATTCGTCGATAATTTTTGTGGTGTGTTATTTGTGTTATTTAGTTTCAATAGGATATAACTATTGTTGTCAGGTGTCCGGTTTTTCAAGAAAGAATATAGATTTTTGGTATGTCCGGCTTAAAAATTCATAGTTACTTAGACAATACGAATGTCCGGATTTTTTCAGGAGGGTTCGGGAGGTGGTATCGTTTTTTTGCTGTCTAAAATATTCAGAGGTATGAACATTTTTGTATTTAGTTTCTTTTTAATACATTTGTAAAGCTTAACACTTTTGCATAGGTTGTCGGCATATGCCGTCATAAAATTCCCCGACCGTTGACATCGGTTGTCGTGATATATCTTTTTGCTACTTTCTTAGAATAGTTTTTTATGCATCATCTGATAGCTAAAGGATACAAGAGCCAATGTGATATATAAAAATAGACCAGATAAGTACATTTATGCTTCAAATACTAGTTTTATATTGACAGTATAATTTGTATTTAAACTGAGCCGTAATGAAAGGGTTAACAATTCTAAGTAGCAGGTCGGGAAGGCTCGTGACCGAAAATATCTTATTTTTACTAATAAAACAGATACACATAAATATGAAAACACTGGCAAAATGTATTCGCAGTTTCACTATAATTATATCATAACGAATACTATATTAAATTTAACACTTAGATTATACTCGAGAAAATTAAGCATGAGTCTTACAAACTAAATAAAAAATATTTTCCAGAATCCGTGCTTATATGATAGTTAAAATACTAAAAATCACTGAAAGTAGGTATTAATTATTATATATTTAGGATAAACATGTGTAATATTAAAAATATATAAATTGTTTTATAAGTTAATGATAAGGTATCATATATACAATATTTTCTTGAGCTTAATGATTTGAAAAAAACTACCTACCTAACTAAAATAACAATAAATGATAAATACGATACAAAAAGGACAAATTTACAAATTTTACAAATAACGTAATTGTTTCAATGGCGAACAAAATAGTAGGACGTAAAAAACGTTTTTTTATAGTCTTAATCTTATGGATAACGACTGCAATAGTAGTAAATATTATACTTCAAAAAGAAAAATGCAAATGAATGGATTGTTATCGAAGGCAATGAGTAAAATTTCAGCTTGATTGGATAACAGAAAATATTTGATTTACACTTTCAATATTTGTCCTGAAAAATTAATGTAAGTTATTGTAAATATACATATTAATTTTGTAACTTGAATCCTTTAATCATAATTCAAGTTTATTTTTGTATTCGAACTTTAACTATTTTGTTAATATATTATAATATATAATATAATGTGATTACATACAATTGTTAAATTATGTAAACCTTTTTACGTATAAATGATGCTGTGAACTGATTTAGTTTGTTTTAGATTAGAATGTAATAATTTTATTTAAATGCAATAAATAAAGTAAACGTAAGTATATTTCGAATATAATGTAAATAAATGTAACTATATTTCACTGTTTATGTCGCCTCAGTACTTTTTTATTAACAATATAATTATTCATTAGTGTGTCCATACAAAAGGGAAGTACTTACCAGTTTTTTTGAAATATTAACAATAAAGTTGTTTATTTGTAGCACTGAAGTGACTTAAAATAAATCGTAGATCCATAAAATTACAATTAAGCACACGAGGTCAACGTGATCGGTGACATGTAAGTAATAATGTAACTAGACACTTGGCAATCGTTAAATTCAGCAAAATTTTGTTTACGATATATTATAGAATCAACACAAATATAAATAACTACCTACCCATTCGGTACTACATACTAACGGGTCCGCCAAATAACTTTTTTTTTTGTAAATGGGGCGCAAAACATCGAGTGTAGCTTCGGCTGTGTGGCACGTAGCGCCGTCCTGTTGAAACCAAATGTTGCCGATATCCTCCTCTTCAATTTTTGTGAACAAAAATGGCCCGATAACGATCGCCATTGACTGTAACGGCCACTCCTTGCTCATTTTCGAAGAAAAATGGCCTGATTTTCAAAGTAATGTCGCAATATTTCCCAGCGTTGTTTAAGCGTATACACAACCATGTTCGTTCAGCGGAAGGATAAAACTAATTGTCTGTCAAATCAGACATGCGCTAAGTGTTACCATTCACGAAATAAGAACTAGTTGAAAAAAAAAACGTTAGATAGCGGACAATAGCATGATTTTCAAAGTAATGTCGAAATATTTCCCAGCGTTGTTTAAGCGTATAAACAACCATATTCGTTTAGCGGAAAGATAAAACTAATTATTTGTTAAATCAGACATGAGCTAAATGTTACCATTCACGAAATAAGCACTAGTTAAAAAAAAACGTTAGATGGCGGATCCTCTACATACTACTTACATCTTAGCCATACAATTACTCACAAGGCCAGCCCTAGTAAAGTAATCTCTCGCATATCACTGATGGACCACAAATTAATTTAAGGGTTGCCTCTTTTTATTAAATTAAATGAGAGCAGTGTAGTGAAATTACATAAAAAGATTTTCAGAAAAAGTAATGAGAGCATTTGGCTGACACGGGACATAAGTTTTCATTCGAACCCGAAATCGTGGCTCGAACACAAGGAAAATATGCACGCCTAGTAAGGGAAGCCATTGAAATCAAAAGACATCCCATCAACATCAACAGGGATGACGGCTTGATTCTCAAAACAGCATGGCTTCCACCTCTAGTGCATACTCTAAAACCTGTACAGACAAGCAAAGACGACCACATTCCGACATGATGTTCGTCGATGTACAATTCGAGAACATACCTACCGTATTCTTAAAAAACATACCTACGATACTTCGGAATGAAACTTGAGTTGCCATGGAGATATTAGTCAATAACGCTCATAAAAGAAATATATAATCTGAATAAACCAACTCAAAACTAAATAAATTATTAATCCTGAAGAAGACCCCTGCAATGACGGTCGAAATATTGGTTGAAAAAAGTTCACCACACACGGCTCAACCCAAAAGCCACAACATCAAATCTGGCCGTGAAAACCTAAGAAGTTATTTAAGTAATGAGATACGTTCATGAAAATGTCAATGGCCTGTATTTATTTGTTCAGTAACTAATTCAAGGCTTAGGCATTAAATTAACCTTTTCGCATCGGTACCCGATATATGCCGTTTAAGATTCCCCTACCGATAACATCGATAGCCGTGATACATCGTTTTGCTACTTTCAGCACTCATTGTGACATCTACGGTAGGAAATTGTAACTGATGGATAAGTACATTTATGCTTCAAATACTAGTTTTAAGCACAAAAAAATGGTTTGAAAAATTCACGCCGTGTTGACAGTATAGTTTGTATTCCACTAAGTGATAATGAAAGAGTTAAATGAATCGGCAGTAAATAAAATAAACTGGTTATAGATTCAATAAATTGTCAGCATCCACTGTGTCAGTACGAAAGGGTCAGTTATAAAATTAAAATATCAGTAATATACTCAATACTGCCAGTTATAAATGAAAAAGTATCGATATTTAATGTAAATGATAAGGTTTTAAAAATAAATGGCTAGTTAGTAGATGGTCGTAACATTCAATTTTACGACCAGGACTATGGACGTGTTCAGAAATCCTGATATTTTGTTTGAAATTGGTTTATTTGTCCCTGACAATTATTTAAGGATAAGGAGGCACAGATTGTTTGTTCTTCCTAGAGGTAATACTAACCTGCCAGGGACTATGCCTCTTGGGAGAGTGATCAGACTTTTAGAAATATTACAAATAACAATATTTAATTCATTTCTAAAACAGGATACAGGATAAATAACAATTTATAAATAACACAATAATAATAGGATCATTTAAAAAGTCCCGGAGCCCGCTAAACAGAAGACTACGAAATTACTTTGATAAATAAATTCGTGGAGCTCATGTCGAAAATGGGCTTCTCTCAAATGGAATATATCAATATTCGAGGCGATATCGTTGAACAGTCTGATCACTCTCCCAAGAGGCATAGTCCCTGGCAGGTTAGTATTACCTCTAGGAAGAACAAACAATCTGTGCCTCCATATCCTTAAGTAATGAAGACCACCCATTGATAGTAAATTCCTGTAATAAGAATAAGGATGATGCGTGAATCTCGGGCTGTAGTCTATGAAGTTGGCGGATCAACACTCCACATACAGCCATAAGTCATATGCACCATGGTAAGCATCATAGAATTCCACAGATGAGACTTCAGAATTACTATCACCATCTATCGGTATTCTCCTGTATGTATTTACTTAAAAAAAGGACAATATTTTGTCATACTAATGCATCGATTTTGGTTACCATATTCGTATGATGATTTTTACACAAGTACTCGTATATTACGATTTTATTTTTATTGCTAATTGTACTTTTATATCAACTTTATATCCTTGCGTTAACGCCAATCATCTCTGCGCTCGGAGCTCCGCCGAGTACAACTGCCGAGATCTATGAATAGTTCCTGAAAGACACCAGGACGAAAGCCAGGGGCTCGAAGAGAAGGCAATGTAGTATTTAAAGGATATTTACACGTTTGTAGATCTATATTATTAAGAAAATCGGATTTTTAGTTCGATACTCTCAAGATTATGACCATTTGGTCCTTGGGAAACCAACAATACGCGGTGTTCCCAAGTGTTTATATATTCAAACATTACCCGCGACTATTGTTACTTCACTTTTGTAATCAGACAAGAACCGGTATGGTTGTTAACAAATAAAACAAAGATATATACAATCATAATAATAAATATATTAAATTTAAATATTACTATAATTTAAGCCAATAAAATCATTGAAAATTTAGTATCATCATTTAAAAGTAGATGATTTATCCTGGCTTTTGTGCGACCCAATATTTTGTAAAGAAATCTCAGGATGTTGATAATAATTGCGTTCATGGATATTATTGCTTATGTGAAAAAATGCCATAAAAAAACTAGACTCCGTATTTTGCATATCGGACAGCTATAGAATGTCAAACATTTTTTTAAAGTAATCGCATGCAGGAGAGCACACCCGGTCAAGACCAGCGCACTCCATGACGCTCAGCCAGGGAGGCTGGACGCTGCATGCGGGAGAATGTTCTACTGCTATTAACCCTTTCATTACGCTCGGTTTGAATACAAATTATACTGTCAATTATAAAACTAGTATTTGAAGCATAAATGTACTTATCTGGTCTATTTTCATATATCACATTGGTTCTTGTATCCTTTAGCTATCAGATGATGCATAAAAAACTATTCTAAGAAAGTAGCAAAACGATATATCACGTCAACCGATGTCAACGGTCAGGGAATCTTATGACGGCATATGCCGACAACCGATGCGAAAGGGTTAAACAATTAAAAAAACTTTTATAAAAATAAATTATGTTGTTAATGGATTTTTTTAATTTTTATTAGAATATTATTTTATTATTTCAATATTCTAATCTACTTTTATAGATCATCGACTATATTACAATATTATTATTAATTAAATATACATATACCATACATAAAATTATTTTTTCATTTGGATTGACGCGTTGAAAAAAGAATTTTATGTATAGTATATGTATATTTAATTAATAATAAATTATGTTGTTGATAGTATATGATGAAATATTTTACTGTGTAACTGCATTATTTGAAAACTTAAATTTTCAGGAATTTTCAGCCGAATAATTGAATACTTATAAATTTATTTCGCACTTGTTGTCTTATTTCCATCGTCGCTCTTATGGTATTATACTCTTTAATTTTATCACTAATTATTTCAGGCTTACCTGCTTATTTGTAATTGAAAAAAAAAACATGACGATATTATATAAATTGGGAATCCTTGAAACCTTAACACATTTAAAGAATACTTGTTTCCACTGTGTTAAAACGGAGTCTAGTGTAATAGTCCTTGAATATTAGTATTTTTACATGATACATGAATATACGACGACATCATATTTAAATCTAGTAAAAATGTGGCCTCGTTAACGATATTTTAGAATCTCTATATAAAGATATTTTAGATTAATGGGATTAAATGTACATATATTAATCTAGTTTTCTCCCTTACCCATTAATTCCTCTTTCGCTAGTTACGGATATTGTCTTCCACGCATTTATCCAAAAAATGACAAATTATCATCGTTTAAATATTACATGCAGTTATATGAGTTAAGGTAGGTAACAATATCCTCAATAATTGGGGTGGCGACAGTTGGCAACACTACACATTGAAATTTAAATTTTTCGAACTACTTTGACAGTTGTTTTGAGTTAAAAAAATGGTTAATTTATTTTTTTCTTCCACATCAGCAATCTAGTTGGAGCATATAGCAGTCACAAATTTGTGGCGTAAAGTTATGTTCGCATCAGTGGTCCTCCCCTCATCCCACGTCAATTGTCTCCTGGAGCTACGGTCTTGAAGAGGGTAAAAGTTAGAGGGTCTGGCAAAAGTTTATATAATTTATGTTCTACTGCAGCATCCGGAAAAAACGATATTATACATGAAAACATATTTTTTAAATTGCAATATATCAATAATTTATGTTATGCTTATGTATAACTAAATATAACCTCATAAAGTGTATAAGAGCATTCATTATGTGTTTAGGTATGTATTTTTAAAAACTTTTGTTTATACCTCACGAAATTATATGAAACTACAACTGTTTTAGGTTAAAATAAAATTATTATTTAGGTATTTTCACTTCAAATTTAAATTTTAACAGCTATTTAAATAAATAAATTAAAAATAATTCGAATTCATAAATTGACAGTTAATAACCTTAACTTTATCAAATTTAATAGTGAAGTGCTGCCGATTGCCTTCCATCCAACAATAAGGTAAGCTATTTTCTTTTACTTCTTCCATATCCACTCCTTAGCTGTAGTATAAAGTCACCTTTACCTTCGTTATACGTGCGAAAAAGTAATAGTTACAATGCACATATGTATAATTAAAATATGATTGATAAATAACTACATTCATTTTATTTTTAATGAGCTTTCATGTACTCTGTGTGTCCTGTAAATACAATAAGAAATATTTGAATTACCACCGGTTAATTTTGACGTATTACTTATTTGGACGAACGCTGTGTTTATTAGTTTTTATACGCATCAATTCGTTCAGAAAAAATATCGGCAGAGGCGGGATGCGAACCAGCGAACCTTGGAACCAACCATTTGTTCAAGTTCATTACCCTTGACCACATGACCATCTACTGCCCGAACCGATGCTTCGAAAGTCTTGCGTTTATAACATTGTTACCAATGTTACCATCGTATAACGATAGATGTCTCTTTAGTATATATTCAGAGTGTGTATATTATTATTTTTTATTATTCAATCAGTCAGTATTTATTCACAAGTTTTTCGCTGTGTTTATTGATTGTTTTGTCAATTTACGTAGAATCTCCATTTGGTGAATAGCGGGAACGTTTTTGGCGCTTGTCCAAATTACCCGCCAATTGTCCAGACTGCAAAGCCCATCATAGCCGAGCTATTTCAGTCCTCCAGTTGCATCCGTTCAAGGCTTATCAAGTTATTGTATCGGGATACATTTTATACGAACGATCAAATAATGTTAAAAATCACTAACAGTCGCTTTAAAAAGTTTCTTTCAATTATATGCCGAATATCTGAGACTTGCAGCTACTCGATCAAAACAAAGAGCCTTCTTAACACTATACAGCACCTCAACTTTCCCATTACTTTGTACAGTTACGAATCGTCGCATTATATCAAAAGATAATGTAGCTTTATATTTAATTTTCATTATATTATAGTATGATGGTTGGCTTTGTGAGGAATGATAAAATCTTATAGTTGGACAAAAAATCACGACGGAAATCGCTGGGATAAGTTTTCCAGATTCAATAAGACATCGTAAATTACAGCTGGTTTTTATTCAAGGCCCTGGGTTTTCACTATATTGGAAGGGCATCGTAAGCTATAGACAAAATATATTATTTGGAACTCTGGGTGGAAGAGCTGTGATACTCGTAGGACAAGTTGATGACAGTAGCTACTGACAGAACCTCATCCTGACAATTTGTTACGACCAAATGCTCCAGTAACGGATATAGAAATATAGAAAGAAGAAATTATTTGTAACGATTTTGACGTTCATTTAATAATATAGTTATCTAGAAGAACATAATTTAAAATATATAATAAGTTAAGCCCTAGGCGGGAGTATTTGCAGCAAGTGTTCGAGGACATGAGTTGTAGCTCTTGTGCTGAGCTAAAGAGGATTGCATAGGATCGATAAGAGTGGAGATAGAGATGCAAGATTTTGTTGCTGCAAACCAATCCACCGGATTGATACTACGAAGAAGAATTAAGTTTTCACAAACCACAAAAATTACTAAAAAATACAAAAGCCTTCTTGTCATTGAGCTTTGAGGATTAAAGGGATGAAAAACAATATCTAACTTTGAAGCAAATGTAAAAATTATATCTTATCCATTTATTTTGCTTATGATTGAACATCGCATAGCAATTACATATGAGTACAAGTCTCCTTAACTATTTTATTAGAATCTTTTGAAAAAATAGAGCAACTATCTGTAGATCAGGGGTCGTCAACCTTTTTATGCCTAGCGCCCACTTTTGCCTATTTTTCATGGTAAAATTTCCCTACCGCCCACCAACCTCGCTATACCTGTATTTCAATTCAGTAAATGGGTGGAAAAAATTCTAGAAGAAATGTAGGAGATTCGAAAATCTACAAAAATCGCCCACCACCCACCACGATACGCCCGTGGTGGGCGTATCGCCCACTACGGGCGTATCGGACCAGGTTGACGACCCGTGCTGTAGATGGGCGGTTAAGATTATTGCCATCACAATAATGATTTTTGAGTATAAAAAAAAGCCTCCGTTTGTTTTTCTTTGACTTTTATTTTTCTCTATATTTGATCTAAAAGCTGTGAAGATTTTTTCGGGTGAGGGATTAATTTCACACCGACGGGGGAATTTCTAGAGCTCATGATTTTTTAAATATTTTTAATGTAAGCTTCGTCGGTGATCGACCTCTGACATAGTAGACAAGTCATTTACTTAAATGATTTGTTTAACCCATAAATTGAGAATAATAAATAACTTCTTAGGTTTCACGGCCAGATTTGATATTGTGGCTTTTGGGTTTAGCCGTGTTTGGCGAATTACTTCTTTCCAATATTTCGACCGCCATTGCAGGGGTCTTCTTCAGGGTTGATGACTTAGTTGTAAGTTGGTGTCAGGATTTACATGTAAGCCTAGTAAGGGAAGCCATTAAATGAAAAAAATACATCCCATCAACATCAGCAGGGATGACGGTTTGATTCTCAAAACAGCATGGCTTCCACCTCTAGCACATACTCAAAAACCTGTACAGACAAGCAAAGACAACCACAGTCCGGCATTACGTTCGTGGAGGTACTCTTCTTAGAACATACCCACCGTACACGATTCTCCGACATGACGCTCGTGGAGGTACGTTAGGCAAGAAGTCGTTAGGAAGAAAAGTAGAAATTAAGTCATCAACTCTGAGAATAAAAAGTTTGTTATTATTTCATGATTACTATGCAAACCCCATAGCGATAGATTTTGTTAAGTAGGTTTAATTGTTTTCGCCATCCAAAGCTCAATATATTATTTCAAACAATGAGCAATTTTTAAAGGTTTCTTTAATTTTATTATTTCATATAATACAATGATTATTATTATTTTATCGCCATGGGTTTGATCGTAAAGTCACGGGCAGTGTTTGTTTATTAGGTAGGCATGACAAATTCTCGGTAAAGATAAAACCTATCAACATTGCATGCCCTACATGGCGTCAGTTGGCAACACTGCACATTATGGTTGGATATATAAATACACAATAAGATCATGTCTATTTAAGGAATATGGTCACATTAGTGACGAATGCCATATTGGAGATAAGGGGCGGTATTATTATTAGTTAAACTTTAAAAGCTTGATAACCCAGAATCTTGTACAGTGTTGCTAGTATTTTCTCTTTGCATTAATGTTTGAAATAATTAGAACAATATTTATTAATTCTTCATCATCATCAGCCTGTGTCTGTCCACTGTTAAACGTAGGCCTCCCGCATGAGACTCCATCCTCTTTGATTCTTTACCTCCTGCAACCAGGTCACTTCCGCTATTCTTTTTATGTCGTCAGTCCTTGTCGCAGAGGGTAGACCAATGCTCTGTTTTCCAATTCTCTTTTCCAAATGAACATGAATTTGTTAGTTTTGTTTTTATAAATCTTTATTTAAACTTGAGATACATACATGCACATAAAATTATAAATTGAGTATATATATTAAGTTTACAGACAGAGTTATCTTTTACTTTAGCTAAATTAATTTTATTGGTTAATATTAAATGCAATTTCCTAACACACTAAATTCTATAGAATCCTTGAAAAGGATTCTATTTTTTACATTAGCAAAAACTTAAACCTAGTTAACATACTTAACACAAGACAATTTAAAAAAGAGAGAAAATAAGAAGAAATAAAGAAACAGTAAAAAGATAAAAAAATAACATTTTAAGTGAACTAAATAAAAAACTAAATAAATGAACATGAATTAAACTAAAGCTATTTATGTATATAATCGTGTCGGAAACAACAGGGTCAGATCCTGTCTGCCCAGAAGTGGGCGGCGTCGATGGCGTTACTCCCGGCTATCATCAGGTCTTCCTGGGTGCAGCTACTCGAACACAGCGCACACTCCAGAAGGTGTGACAGGGTCTGCTCCGCGCCGCAGTCACATTCAGTCGGTCCGCTGTAGTATCCTCGTCTTGCATGCTCCGGTTCGAAGTCTGTAAAGGGACCTCCTAAGTGACTAAAGCTATAGCAAATAGTCATGTTTTCAAAACTTTTGAATCATATTTAATTTAGATATGATTAATTTGAATGAAATATAGGTACATTACAAATATATAATTTTATTTCACAATATTTATTATGACTACGTATTGTATTTTGAATGACGCATTGTCAACTGACATTGTCAACTGACATTGTCAACTGACATTGTCAACTGACATTGTCAACATATAATAACTTTGAGACGTCGAAAAACTTGATTATAAAAAATAATGTGAAATAAAACCATTATTTAAATTTTAATTGTTGAAAAACATTTAAATTACTCTTATTACCTGGTGGACATAGGAGAGCATAAACCATTTATAGTATCTTTTCTACCTCCATTCTCACATCATCCTTGCGTAATTGTTGAAGTTAAAAAGTGGCATAGGACAAATTTATCGGTTATAGTTTATGGTGGCCACATGCATCAAGTAGAAACGGTTTTGTTAAAAATAAATATTAATAAGTTAGATTTGAAAGACTTCTTCTTCGTGTCAGCGACGTCAAATTATTTTGCCCACTATATGGCAACATCGAAAGCCCGTGTGTTGCCCAGCAGTAGGTCCTGAGATGTGCAGCTTGTTGGGCACATGGAGCGGGATCTTAGGTGTGAGGCGGTCTGCAGTTCTCCACAGTCGCACAATAGTGACTCTCCCTGCCGAAGCATTCCCACCGCTCGAGGTTGTCCTTTGTTCTACCAACTCCGGTTCTTAATCTGTTATGGGATTTCCAGTTCCGGCAGTCAAGGTTATTGCCAGTTGGGAGGCCTTCCTTTGGAGTAATGAAATCCTCTGATGCGACTTGTTCCTAGAGCTGGAGTCTCTTATTTCCAGGGCCGGATGTGAGAGGTTGTGTGGATCTCAGAAAGCTGCTTCGCGACTTCAGTCTGGGTGTTGGGGTATCTGATTATACAAGCAGTGGGACGGTTGGTTGATTTGAAAGTGGGATTATGACATTTAAAAAATGATTTTCTACGTTTGGTTGGTGACAAGACGTTTTTGTTTTCGTTTTTTTAGATTTTGACGATAATTATAGTTATATTGTATAACCATGAGATAATCCAATAGACGTTTTACTATATATCATTCTATCGATTTAAGTAAATGTTACAATTTATAATAATAACGTGATTTTTTAAAAAATTATAAAATTATTGTAATTTATTTAATCACGACATGGTGTGAAAGGGATGGTTGAGGGTAGAAAATGCATAGGGCGTCCTAGACGGGAGTATTTGCAGCAAGAGTTCGAGGACATGAAAATAGACTAGAGGCCTTTGAGATGTGGTCATACAGAAGAATTCTCGGAATTTCCTGGAGAGACCACGTCACGATCAATGAGGATCTCAGCATAATCAAGGGAGATAGGAACCTAGTAAGAACCATCTCAGAGAGGCGATAGGTCACATCATGCGCCACTATGGTCTTCTTCACGACATTGTGGAAGGGATGGTTGAGGGTAGACACTGTAGAGAGCGCCCTAGACGGGAATATTTGCAGCAAGTGATCGAGGACATGAGTTGTAGCTCTTATGCTGAGCTAAAGAGGATTTCGAGATGCAAAATTTTGTTGCTGCAAACCAATCCACCGGATTGATTCTACGAAGAAGATTGTAATTTTAATAGCGGTATTTTCTAAGCTAAATTTTTATATAGTAATATTTTTTAAATGGCTATAATGTATCGTTCATAATACACAGGTGAGAACAAATAAGTTTTGCTCAGAATGTAAAATTAAATTGGATATTTTTTTATTATTCACTCAGCTATTTTTGAAAAACCCTTTTTAGGTAGTCTAACTAAAAAAATGATTTTATTACGATAATCATTGATTTTATTTGGAGCTTCAATATTTCTTTTCAGCTGATTTTTTATTTGTACCAAAATTAATTTTTCATGACTAATTTTTATGACATAACTTAATGTGACATTAATTATGACATTTATCGATTAAATTATATGTATATTTTAAATATTTTGACGTATAATTATATATTTTTGCCGGCGGATATAGCTCAATGGTCAAACCGTTTGCTTTGCAAGCCAAAGGACGTGGCTACAATCCCCGACGGAGATTAAAAAATAATAATATTTTTAATCGATTTCTAAACTCTAAAATACCCCCGGTTGGTGTGAATTTGATCCCTCACCCGTAAAATGCTAGTCATAGCCTATTAATTAAAATTGGTGGTAGACGAAAGTCGCCCCGTGAAGACGACCACCCATTCATAGTAAATTCCTGAAATAATAAGGATGATGCGTGAATCTTGGGCTGTAGTTTATGACATTGGCAGATCAACACTTTACATGCAGCGCTTAGCCATATATACCATGGTAAGCGTCATATAATTCTACAGATGAGATTTCAAAATTACTATCACCATCTGTCGGTATTCTCCTGTATGTGTTTACATAAAAAAAAATCTTTTCGTCTCTATTTCACGTCTCTATTTTTTCGTACTATATTGCCTGTTATTAAATCTTCTTTACTTAATTTACTTACTTTTACAATGCTATATTTACTCTCCACGTTTGTCGGTTTTCTATATTCTATTTTCTGATATTTTTTTGTACTTTTATTTAATTTTTGTGCCTTTTTTTGTATTGTATTATATTGCCTGTTATTTTATCTTCTACTTGTAACAGGCAAATATTTTTTGTTGTTGTATTTAATTCAATTAATCGAATTTAATTACTAAGCAAACGTTCAGTAATAAATATCTAAAAAGGTAAGTAAAAAATAATAATTTGGCAGGAAAAAATTAATTAATTAACTAATATGTTAGGTTAGGTAAGGTTAGGTTTCGTTTACATTTTATGAGTTAATTATTCATTAATTTTACATTATTTTTTACCAATATTTAATATATTACTGCCATTTTAATTTTATAACTGACCACATTTATACTGACACAGTGGATACTACCAATGTATTTAGTCTAATGACGATTAACTTTATTTACTCCCAATTGATTTAACTTACTGCCAAAACCTTGAATTAGTAACTATTCTTTTGTGTAACTAATCCATCACTTGGAACTTGATTCCATCAATACACAAGTAAGGAAAAATGTATATTTAAAAACTAAATTTATTTAACATTAGACCGTGTAAAATATGATCGCATATATTGCTAATAGAATGCATCGATCCAACTTGCAATAAATAATATAATTATGTAGAGCTGCCTTAATGTATTCCGATTGAAATGTGTTGTTCACAAGGCGATTGGTGTCTCTACTTGCTGTGGTTGTATGAGGCTGTGCACGGGCCGCTGAGCAGCGATCAGCCAGCAGGTAGTGGCGGCCATTGTTAACGGCAACGGTAACGGATAACGGATTTAACGAGCGATTGCATTTCAAGCGGCTGAACTCTGAAGCAACACACAGACCAACGCTTTACGCAAATAATTGATAGCGCTAACACTTTGACAATCTTGTTTTGAAAATTTTAAATGAATGAATAGTCTAGCGACAATCGTATATTGTAAGCGCTGTTCTTGTTACATCATCTACATTAGACGCGGACCAAAACTTGGATTGGTCAACGCCTGAAGCTAACCGTGAGTCGTTGATTGGGTAGAGCCGCTCCGCCAAATAGTCCAAGCATACGCCTAATCGTCTAACCTCCTTAAATAATCCAATTAACAAATCATCCAAAATATGCCTCGGTTACTTCAGCTACCGATTTTAGAAGAAATGATAACGATAAGAAAATCTCTGTTGGTACTCCCCTATATGTTTTATATAATGTATTATTACATCATTAAATTACTATTCCCGGAATTTCCTGGAGAGACCACGTCATAAACAATGAGGTTCTCAGGATAATCAAGGAAGATAGGCACCTAATAAGAACCATCTCAGAGAGGCAAGACCGATGGATCGGTCACATCATGCGCCACGATGGTCTTCTTCACGATATTGTGGAGGGGATGGTTGAGGGTAGAAACTGCAGAGGGCGCCCTAGACGGGAGTATTTGCGTCAAGTATTCAAAAACATAAATTTTAGCGCTTATGCTGAGCTAAAGAGCATTGCAGAGGATCGAGAAGAGTGGAGATCGAGATGCAAGATTTTATTGCTGCAAACCAATCTACCGGATTGATACTACTACGAAGAAGAAACATTAGTAAAAAATTAAATCTTAGAATTATAATAATTTATGCAATAAAACTATAAACATTTAAAGAAATGATGAACGTAATTATATTTTGAATGCAGAATTCGTATTCCTGTCGCAACCTCCGCATACGTTACAAGAAGAAATTTGGGTCGATACCATTATCTTAAAAGGATTACCTTTTCGCATTTCAGAATGTATATTAGGAATGTGAGGGTGGCCATAAAAGAAAATTTTCATAATGTGAACTGAAAATATTCAATCATTGCATATAAAAGATGTAACATTTATTACTTGGAGACAAGGGCTACAGGATCAATGTTATCTCCGACATCAAAAAACTTACTCTTGAAGCTGCTATTAAAAAGCAAGCCGTTAATTTATAATGTAATCTTCCCATGTAGTATATATATATAATCGTGTCGGAAACAACAGGGTCAGATCCTGTCTGCCCAGAAATGGGTGACGTCGATGGCGTTGATATTGTGGCTTTTCGGTTTAGCCGTGTGTGGCGAATTTCTTCTCTCCGATATTTCGACCGCCATTGTCAACAAAGTCATCAACCCTGAAGACTTCTTGCAATGGCGGTCGAAATATCGGAGAGAAGAAATTCGCCACACACGGCTAAATATATATATATATATATATGTATGTTATTTATTATATATATATATATATGTATAATAAATAACAACTATATATATATATATATATATATATATATATATATATGTATGTAATGATGTGTTGTGTAAGTTTATTTTCAAGTGAAACAACTTTTTATTAAATGAAACATTTCATTTATCAATAAATGCGAAAAGAAAAAAATAATGGTTGTAAATTGTGATTTTACCAATCATCAAAAAGGTGTAAAATGTAGTTTTTGATAAATGTTAAATTAAGTTAATTATTGGAGGTATGCTTCATTCTATATTTTATAATCAAATAATAATTATTCATCTAAAATTGGTAATGAACAATTTACGTGATAAAATATCAAATGTAAGAAAACCTTTTCTGTCGAATCGACTCGCAAATTATTGAGGTGAAACTGAAAACGTTCATTTGTATTTTAGAAATCATATTTTTCATCCAATATGTCTTTAGTACGAGTATATCAAAACATACATCCTCGTCCATTTGATTGAAATATTTTATTTTTATATATAGTATTTTTTATTCAAAAACTTATTATAACACCATCTTTTCAGTGTCACATATATGACATTTTGAAACACCTAAAAAAAACAAGAAAATCAAGTACAATAATTACCTTCCATCCCTTGAAAACAAAATGATGCATAGGATGTAAGAAATATCATGCTATACACTCCCACAATTTTGTCCAACTAATAAAAAAAACAAGTCAATAATCCAAGTCATTACTTAATAAAAAATATATGTTAAGCGTTAATTTAATATTGTTAAAAAATATATTACGGAATGGCTTCAGTTTAGTACGTTTTGTGTAAAAATATTTATTAAATATTTATAATTGAAATTATTTGTAAAAGTAGTATATTTTTGAAGGGATATATTTATAATTCTCCTATGTTAAGAATGTGTAGACTGGTTAACTCCTCTAGTGACTTGGACTTTTTCGGGGTGGACCTTCCAGCATTTCGCAGATCCCTCTACTAATGTACTAGATCTGTTTTTTTACTCATGTTCATGTTTTGTCTAAATGTATTGTCTTAGCTATTATATTGTTCTGTTTTACCGTTTATTGTATTTTCTATTTTAAAACCGTATGTATTGGCCGTTAATAAAATAAAATAAAATAAAATAAAATAAAATAAAATAAAATAAAATAAAATAAAATAAAATAAAATAAAATAAAATAAAATAAAATAAAATAAAATAAAATAAAATAAAATAAAATAAAATAAAATAAAATAAAATAAAATAAAATAAAATAAAATAAAATAAAATAAAATAAAATAAAATAAAATAAAATAAAATAAAATAAAATAAAATAAAATAAAAATAAAATAAAATAAAATAAAATAAAATAAAATAATGATTCTAAGTACGATTAGCATTACATAGTCAGATTCACTTATAACTTAACTATTTACTCGTATTGTTGACACCGAATTTGTGAAATTCTCTTTTCAGTGAAGTTTGTGAGCTCTTTTCAGTGAAGTTGTCCTGTTATTTGTTGTAACAACTCTAAATGTAATTTCAAAAACACGTTTATTAATTAATTTTTTATATATAAATACACACAGAAGAGTATCTAGCAAAAGGCGTTGGACATCTCATAGCATTCAACCGGGTCGTTGGACGCAGCGTGTATAAAGACTATGGGTAGAAAACAGTTTCTAAATTTTATTACATGTTTTGACGTGTTTAAATGAGTCTAGAGTAAATTGTTTGGGTTGGGTCATGTTGGATTAGGTTACGCGGAATTAAACCAGCGTAACGATTGATACATTCATTAACGACAAAACGCTTTCTTAAAATAAATATCACCAGTAATGCCGCTCAGGAGAACTGTCACAAATGTATCAAAATTGTGAAAACGTATTTTTTTGTGTTAATAAGTGAATCTGACAAGGAGCAACGCTATTCAAAATAATAATCTTCATATATAATTAAATATACTTATGGTTTTATAAAACCTTATTTTGTACCCGATAAAACGTTGATACTGTCGTTGTTGATACATTTTGTTTCAGCTCAAATTTCCCCGGACTTTCTAACGCCATTAGCAGTATCATCAATTAGTGATATATCCACTTTGGGATTTTTGGATTATCCACCAAAATTTTTGTTGAAATTATCTAGATTTCTTACTTTAGTGCAATCAATCTATTGATGTATATGTTAATGGTCTTTGTACGTATTATGTTTTGTTGTTTTCGTCAATTAATTATCTTTTACATTATTGATTTCCAAAAACGCATATGCTTTATATAGAGCCAACACTCACTGTACTAATTGACTTGAAAATGGCCACTCGACGTGGCCGAAACATGTCGTCTACAAATATATTGTGGGATAAATTCTAAATATTATTTTATTTATATCATGGTTTTATAAAGCGTTAACATAGTCTACTAAAGAAATACGTTACTGCAGACAATACGCAATATTAACGCATTTGAATTTCGAACAGTATCGACATTTATTTATATTTAACGTTAATAATAATTAGACAAATTCTACGTAGCATATAAACATATTGCAGTGAAAAAATACCATAAATTAAAATGAATCGAAATGGAAATTGATGTTCACCCTAGGCTCGTAGTTGCCTTACACTTGCCCCTTAAGCTTACAGAAGCAAGTAGTACGTTAAGCAAACAAGCGCCGTATATTATTTTAAATTACGTATTGTATATGAAAGTTTCAACAATGGCGTTATGTTACGCACAACATTATCGTTACGTTGAAGTCACGTGATTATGAAGCCAATTCTATTGATTCTTAAGCGGCTATTGCACTTCCGAGCTTGTAGAGATTATTTTGATGAAGACGAATTATTTTCACCGCCACTCAGATCTGTTAGCTGCTATTAACAACGACTAGACCCAAGTCATCTTCGCACCCTGAGCTCAACACAAGTACTAACATCCTACTCTCTCTCAAAAATGTGTTACTCCGTCACGTGAGGCAGGATGAGAAGCAGGTCAGAAAACAAAGACTTTTTCAGAAGCACATTGACATATATTGTACTTACGTTAAAACTTAACCATCTTCCGGCCAGGCGGAATGACATGGCGCCAGCCGAAATGCGACCTTCTCGGTCGTCAACACATAAATAACTCGTGCGTGGACTTGTCCAAGATGTCAATATGGCAACACATAAATGTATTACAAGCGAACGGGGATATGAGACGAAAGATTGTTTATCGAGGTTTTCGGTACCAGTCAGCAAGGGCTACATTGTGCTGATGTCAGTAAATATAATATATGGTTCTAAACGACTTTCAGAAGCTCGTGGAATTGATGAGAAGACTTTTGTACTGACAATATCACAGGTAAATGTAAATATATATAAATGTTTGTTAATCAGATTATTTTAGGATTTTATCTGACGCTCCCGAAACTTGAACCATTTAATTATATGGAGGGTTCAACACGATCAGCTTAAAAATAAATTCGCTTAATCAGTTTAATTAAATAATTTCGTAAGCTTTCACGGCTAGATTTGGAATTGTGACTTGTGGGTTGAGACGTGTGTGGAGAATTCGTTCTTCTCTCCGATAATTCGACCGCTTAGGCGAGTCTCAGGGCTGATGATTTCTTTGTTATATTGTCTATCTACATATCATTATATTTGACATAAAGTATGTATAATTATTACAGTAATTAAATACACACATACAATTATACATCAAATTTTATACGAATCAATTCATTCAGAAAAAATATCGGCAGACGCGGGATTCGAACCACGAGCCTTGCAACCTTTGTTCTATTCTATTTTTTATATTTATTTTTTATGATTCAATCAGTCAACATTTATTCACAAGCTTTTTATATTATTATTAGTTCCCGACAGTCTATTTATATAGTAAGTACAACTCGGGTCTCGAATGTAGTGTGTAGAATAGAGCAAAGGTTGCAAGGCTCGTGGTTCGAATCCCGCGTCTGCCGATATTTTTTCTGAATGCGTATAAAATTTGATGTATAATTGTATGTGTGTATTTAATTTCTTATAATATTGAAATATAGTCAATGATCTATAAAATAAGATTAGAGCATTGAAAAATTTTTTTTTTTAAAATCCATTCAATTATTATTACAGGTGAAAATTAATAATTGTTTTGTTTATTATTTGAAATGTAATAAGAGGTTTTTTTGTGATAAATAAAAATGTATTGAAAAATAAATAAATTTCATACAATAAGACGAAAATAACAATAATTATTATGATATGTTTTTACCTTAAGTTATGACATTCAAATTTAAATGAAATCAAACTTCAGATTCGAATTTCCATGTGTACAACTGCCGTTTGCCCAATATTTAGGGAAGCTATTCCCCACCTTAACCAAATATATTATAATCTTGAATAACCTGGCCCACCTAAACCTAAGTGAATGTTCTTCTTCGTAGTATCAATCCGGTGGATTGGTTTGCAGCGTACATCAAGATGCTCCAAGCAAATGTTTTGGCAAGTTGCTTGCGGAGCTTTAAATTAATATTTTTTTACTCGAGATTTTTCGTTTATTTAGTGAATGTTAAAAGATCAAAAATATTTTATGTAAACCTCTTTTTACCAGACTTTTTTTTATGCATTTTCGCTTTCTTCTTCTTCGTGTCAGCGACGTCAAATTATTTTTTCCCAATATCTGGCAACATCGATAGCTCGTGTGTTGCCCAGCATTAGGTCCTGAGATGTGCAACTTGTTGGGCACATGGAGCAGCATCGTAGGTGTGAGGCGGTCTGCAGGTCTCCACAGTCGCACAATAGTGTCTCTCCCTGCCGAAGCATTCCCCACCGCTCGAGGTTGTCCTTTGTTCTACCAACTCCGGTTCTTAATCTGTTTAGGGATTTCCAGGTCGGCCAGTCAAGGCTCTTGCCAGTTGGGAGGCCTTCCTTTGGAGTAATGAAATCCTCTGGTGCGATTTGTTGCCAGAGTTGGAGTCTCTCATTTTCAGGGCCGGATGTGAGAGGTTGTGTGGATTTCAGAAAGCTGCTTCGAGACTTCAATCTTGGTGTTGGGGGTATCTGATTATACAAGCAGTGGGACGGTTGGTTGATTGCCTTACGCATTTCTTCGGCGCATATGACTTTGCGTCTTATGTTCGGTGGTGCGATACCAGCCAAGGGGTATAGTTTAGAAATGGGTGTTGGTTTGAGGCAGCCTGTGACGACTCTGCATGCATCATTCAGGGCAGTATCCACTTGATTACAGTGGGCTGATCGACCCCACACTGGTGCCGCATATTCTCCGGCTGAGAAACAAAGTGCTAAAGCTGAGGTACGAAGAAGGGGTGGTTGGGCTCCCCAGTGAGTGTTGGTCAGTTTGCGGATGAGGTTGTTCCTTGTTGCAACTTTCTGTTTGGTGTTGCTGCAATGACGCCTGAAGGTGAGGGTGCGATCTAGAGTGACTCCGAGGTATTTTGGATGGTCGCTATGTTCCAGTACTCTACCTTCCCACGTGACACGAAGCTTTCTGTTAGCTTCCCTGTTCCTAAGGTGGAAACAGCAGACTTGTGTCTTTGATGGGTTAGGTTTGAGATGGTTGGTTTCGTAGTAATGGGACATCTCGTTGAGTCCCTGGCTTAGGATGTCCTCAACTTCTTCAAACGTTACTGCTTGTGCTGCCAAACCTAAGTCATCCGCATATATAAAAGATTTTGTGTCTTTGGGGGTTTTCGCTTTTACTCGATTGTTTTAAACGGCACTATTATTTTTTTTACGCGATTTACTCGTGCGAGCAAACATAGATTATAGCAAAATTTAAAAAAATCGAAAAAGATTGTATCTCAACAACGAATAATTTATATTTTTATAATCATTAAAGAAAAGAGAATAATAATAAAATACACAAATTTGATTTTATTTTTTCATACGTTTTTGGTACTTTTTTTACGCGATGCTTTGATTTTTGTGAACCGATTCATTAAATTATAAGAAAATTCAATTTTTTCACACGCCCTTTTTACGGAATCAATGTATTGCGTAAAATATATAAAATGTAGTTGTTTTGTCTACACATTCATAATTTACAGAACCATATTCAAATACACGTATAAAATGAGTTTTTTCACTAGGATTCTCAAATAACACGTGGCTTTAGGTGTGTTAATGGGAAACCTATTAACCTAACTTTTTATGTCATCAACATACTCGTAAATTTGAGATATTTTTTTTATGCAGAATCGAAGTTCCAATGGACATATATTAAGAAACAAAGAGTAATCATAAATATACAACAGATAGAAAAGATAATAAAAAAATATAAATAACATAAAAGAAGAAGAAGATGACACGTGTCAAAGATCACAGAGATCTAGGAGAACAATAACATCGATAAAAGAGGAAAAGGATGTAAGAAAAGGTTCGAGGTGTGCTGGTAGGCCATTTAGGAGCCCATTGCCTTTGTACTAAATTGAGTGCTCGAAGCTCCACAACTATCAACTGGGATCAAAAATAATGGATGGCTACGAGCACGGGTGTACTTATCTGGAACATAGAAGTTAAAACATTCAAGATGTCAACAAGAAGCAAAATGTATCGGTTCTGAATGGATTTATTTTAGGAACAAATAATAAGCTTATTGACAATGTAATCAACAAAGCGGTAGGCATTTCAGGGGCTGTCTCGAATCTAATGTACCAGAAGTCGAAACCAGAGCAAAATTATTACGTATTGTTCAGCGGTAGGGCACTTAAGAAATCAGAAATATGAATGTTTGTAAATAAAGAAATCAGCAAAATGTTAAATATTTCTACCAGGGTATATACTGAGGCTTCAAGAACAATGAACAGCCTTTTGTCTTTATCCATTTATAGAAGGATTTGTTATTGAATTATTTTTTTCCACTAACTAGTGTTTTGCTTTTTAAATTTTTTGTTTCATTAAATTTGGAATATTTTTTATCAGGCATATTGAGTTTTAAGTCAATAAAAAATACTTTTGCTTTATTTATAGAGCTTTTTTATTTTATTGATTTTTCTTTTATTACGTATTTATTTTTCTAGAGATGCTTTATTTTTGTATTGTATTCAATTTTAGTTTTATTCCAACTCATCGTATTCTGTATTCATCATTATTATTATTATTATATTAGTATTTGTATAGCGCTCTTTTATGACCGAATGATCATTCCAAAAGCGCTTCTTTGCCTCTCTGAGTAAAAAGGTGGGTCTTGAATCTGCTTCTGAAGGATGCCTCCGCTTTAAGCTCTCTTATGCTTTCCGGTAGCGAGTTCCAGGCCATTGGTGGCATGTAGCTGAAAGCAGGATTGCCAAAGACAGTGCTAGGACTGCCACCCGTCAGCTGCAGGGTGCTTCTATTTGCTAGAGCTGATCTGAGGGTCTCTCCACGCACGCTTATTTCTGAAGGCTTGATAAGTTCTGTAAAATAGCCGGGTGCAGTTCCGTTGAGTGCCTTATAAGCTAAGAGGCATAATCATTCCCAAGCTGGAGCATATAGTCGCTGAGCAGAATATATAACTAGTATTCCAAGGATTTCCAGCTTGAAGAGATGGCAGCTATAGTATCCGAGGAATATTTGTGCGTTTGTTATCATAATTTATTCACGAAATCGGAATCATTGCCCGAACATACATATGCAAAATTCTTTACTATATATCTTCGCACAATCCCTGAATAGACGGGAGTGTTTGCAGCAAGTGTTCGAGGACATGAGTTGTAGCTCTTATGCTGAGCTGAAGAGGGTTGCGGAGGACCGAGAGGAATGGAGATCGAGATGCAAGATTTTGTTGCTGCAAACCAATCCACCGGATTGATACTACGAAGAAGAATCCCTGAATATTTACAAATATAATTTATTTTTCATATGATTTTTAAGGTTTTATACGTTTGACTTAAATAATTCATACCGTGTACTTTCAGGGTATTTTAACTATTATGTAAGTATTTTAATACATTTATTTATTTTCTTCTAGTATTTCTAGGTTCCGGTAAATTTTATTTAGTTAAATGGTCGGGGATAATGCTAAAAAAAAATTAGTGTAGAAAATTATATTTGCATTCTATTTGCCCCCACCACAGATAAACTTTATGCAGTTTGAGTAAGTGGAGTTATAATGTAAAATTAAAAAAAGTGAAAAAATATATATATAATTTTTTTGAAAAATATAGCGGGTTTCGTTCCTGTAAACATAAAAAAATTAAATTAAACGAAAATTACAAAATGAATGCGCGAAACAATTCGGAGTATAAGATGAAATTTTCCTATTGAGAAATATTCGTGAGTCATTTTCCTGACTAACCGTTTTCGAGTATCTGCCTCATCCTTCTTAAAGGATAAATTTCCTATGAATCACTTGATCGTTCTTGCAAATAAATTTATTTTCGAAAAGTTTCCAAACGTCGCTGTTTTAAATAATGGAATCTACCTTCCATTTCAATATGTGCGCATTATTTTTTATGATATTTGTGTGGGATTTTAATCGTATCAAAGTACAGCATCGTATCGAGAATATGTGAGAATGTACGCAGAGAAAATATACTCTTATATTTAATGATGAAAAAAATACTAAGAGGTAATAACGCCACTCCCACTTTTTTTTCTATTTTAAAACTGTAATTTGGAGTATATGGTCCCCACAAAACGTTACTTTAAAGTTTAGACAATAAGTGATTGAATAAAAGATTGAGCATTTGATCACTTAACCTTTAAGCGCCCAGTGGTCCCACACGGGACCGAAAATTTGCGTCGTTCAATGGGTCTAGCTGGCCAATGTTTGTAATGTTTCGTCGCACAATAGATTCTTCCATGAACTTACTTTAATACTATTATTATAAATTAATGTAATCCGATTGTGAAATGAACCATAAGCACTTGTCCTGTATGGGACTGTAAGGCATTGAACGACGCAAATCTGCGGTCCCGTAAGGAAACCACTGGGCGCTTAAATGATAATAAAGTTCTGGATAATCATTTTTTCGTCGACGATCCTTTATAATTAAGTTAAGCCGCCCCATTAAGACTGAATTTCCCAGGATAAGGATGACTTTGCTTAATTATATATGAATAATGATAATGGATGGATGATCAAGTGGCGGTAAGTTGGGGGGGGATAGAGAGTCCAGTTAAGGAAAGGGTATGGAAATAATAAAACTTATCTAGGCGAAAAACGGATGAAGTCGCTATTTTTTCATTTTTCTATATGTTACCCAAGTTAGAGTATAGGCATCAAAAAAATGTCGCCATGGACAAATGAAACTGTGGGGCAGAACAATCAATATTTTTTAAATACCAACGCTTTTAAATAATTATAAATATCAAACAAAATAAAAGGTTATTTATTTATTATCTATTTCAAGCATAAATAGAGGAAAATAAAAATGCATGTCTAAAATTACACGTTCACAAAATATAATATAATAAGCAGCCATTAATGAAATAGTAGAAATAAATTTTTGTTATTGTTTCAATTGCTTATTTTTATTTATATGTATATAGGAGGGCTCTATTTTCTTTATTATTTTTTCTTTTTGTATTTATTAATAATTTTTTTTTTTGAGAGAGAATCTTCCTTCTTCGTCGTGTAACCAGAAAGGTTGAGATTACTGTTAAAATTGCCAAATAAATTTTTGTTCTAAATTGAAAAATCGATGAAAAAGTAACTGAAACAGCTTGTTGGGAACATGTAGCAGGATCTTAGGTGCGAAGCGGTCTGCAGGTCTCCACAGTCGCACAACAGTGACTCTCCTTGCCGAAGCATTCCCCACCGCTCAAAATATGGTAATTGGATAATTAATCATTACTTACGTGATATTTAAATGACAAAACACATCATATTACAGTCGTAAAAATAAACGTAATTTGCGGGAAACAAGAAAATAAAACATAGAAACAGTTCTTCCACTTTCACAAAAATATTTAGTTCCCTCGTCGAAAAAAAATCCTTAGGCCTGTAACCTCAGATTGTCCATGCATTGTCCCAGAACACCTGTATCACCGTGGGTCCACATGGGAACAAAGATGGTTCCCGGGAGCCTCCAGAGCAAGAGTCCGCGAACTTGCATAGACTGCAGCTTTAGTATCAGATAAATATTTGGGTGTACATTAATCAGGGTTTTCATCAGGAGATCAGCCCGACGGTCCCGAGGCCTGGACAATTTTTGTTTTGTCCTTAAAGGGTGGCTCGACCGGGATATGTAAGAGCTTAGATTTAATTAAATCGACTTAAGAAAATAAAGCTTGGTTGGGATGCGAACCGATGGCGTCCGAGTGAGAATAGCAGAATTTATTGTATTCCTACTGATAAAACCATGGTTGTTATTTTTTGTTTAATTTTAATATTTTGCACATACGAGCCATACAATTGTTGTCTAAATATAAGAGAAAATAAGAAATTCGCTATACACGGCTTAATTTAAAACCATGATTCTTAGCCGTAAAATCCTACAATTTACAAAATCTGTTTTATTCCAATCATTGCGTTTGGCATTAAGGGCCGAAACTAGCAAAAAAAGGTTTTTTAAAACAACAGAGATACTAATTATCCGACTGACCCATTATAAAACTGAAAATTCGTGGAAATTTCGTAAATACTGAAATAAAGACTTGCTACGTAGATGTGGAAGATAAAAAAAGTGGTAATGGTGATATCAAAAGGAAAGCACGTTGTCTGGAATGATTTATTTTTATTTTTTATGTAAGCACATACAGGAGAATTCCGACAGATGGTGATAGTGATGCTGAAGTCTCATCTGTGGAATTCTATGACGCTTACCACTGTGCACATGGCTAAGCGCTGCATGTGGAGTGTTGATCCGCCAATGTCATAGACTACAGCCCGAGATTCACACATAATCCTTATTATTATAGGAATTTACTATGAATGGATGATCTTCACGGGACGACTTTCGTCTACCACCAATTTTGATTAATAGGCTATGACTGGTATTTTACTTTATTGAGGGATCAAATTCACACCAACCTGGGTACACAAGAGCTCAGAAATCCTTTTTTTTTAATCTTCGTCGGGGATCGAACCCACGACCTTTGGCTTGCAAAGCAAACGCTTTGACCATTGAGCTATACCTGCCAGCAACTTAACGATCGGGCAGACGACTTTCAGGAATATCGCGTAAATGATGGAGAGTAAGCTGGACATCCGAGTTAACATACTCTGAAATTCATAAGGGGACGCTATTATAAATAAAGGAGAAAACTATGACAAGCACTACTTGTAGTTTTTATGCTAACGGTATTTAATTAGTTAGTTAAATATATACATACAATTATACGTCAAATTTTATACGCATCAGTTCGTTCAGAAAAATATCGGCAGAGGCGGGATGCGAACCACAAGCCTTGAAACCAACCTTTGCTCTTGTTCATTACCCTAGTCCACTCGACTGTCTCCTGCTGGAACGGATGCGCGAAATAAGTTGTATTTATACCATTGTTACCATCGTATAATATATTAATAGATGTCTCTATAGTATATATTCAGAGCATGTAAATATATATATATTTTATAATTCAATCAGTCAACATTTATTCACAAGCTTTTATATATTATTATTACTATTATTTTTTTGGTGTTTAATTATTTATACAAGAGGCATCCATGGTCACCAAGTTACGTAAATAGGAAAAACCGTAAACTCTAATCACGTCCTGAAAATACTCGCAATAATTAAAAATTCATACAAAGATTCATTGCATTGTGACATTTCGTGATTTTGACAGATCGATTACATTATTACCAGTACTGAGAAATATTCAATAACAAAAGGTTAAGATTTTTTTTTAAATATGACATGTAATGTTATACTATTCATTGATTAACCTTTATCCTGCCATTTACGCGCATAGACGTACAAGCAATCCTTGCCTTAACTCCCATTTACGTGCATAGACGTAAGTCGCCAGTATGAATGTTTCGAATACTGAAATAGCTTGGCTTGTCATAGTTGACAGAGTATATTTCTTTGGCAGGAAAAGGGTTAAATATTTTATTTTGTATCTAAGATTCAAGGAAAATTTAAAATTTAGTTGTAACTCTTACGCTCAAGCACGTGTGAAAAATTATTTATTCAGAATAGGTGGTCGTTTAGTATTCTAATCTTCTTCTTCTTCGTGTCAGCGACGTCAAATTATTTTTTCCCAATATCTGGCAACATCGATAGCTCGTGTGTTGCCCAGCATTAGGTCCTGAGATGTGCAACTTGTTGGGCACATGGAGCAGCATCGTAGGTGTGAGGCGGTCTGCAGGTCTCCACAGTCGCACAATAGTGTCTCTCCCTGCCGAAGCATTCCCCACCGCTCGAGGTTGTCCTTTGTTCTACCAACTCCGGTTCTTAATCTGTTTAGGGATTTCCAGGCCGGCCACTCAAGGCTCTTGCCAGTTGGGAGGCCTTCCTTTGGAGTAATGAAATCCTCTGGTGCGATTTGTTGCCAGAGTTGGAGTCTCTCATTTTCAGGGCCGGATGTGAGAGGTTGTGTGGATTTCAGAAAGCTAGTTTGGGGAGCTTGAAAAGAACCTCCACGCGGTGCCCCCTGGAAACGGAATCTCGGACTTCCTCTTCCGGCCAATCTTTTCAACCCAGCGACAACAAAAAAGTATTCTAATGAATGACTACAACAACAATTCGATATTTTTCAAATTTACGGAATATATTTAATTATATATTATACCATATAATTATATTACTGATATAGTATTAATATATCTACCGTTTCGATAAACTTGTATGAATTTTAATGAAAAATGTAGGGCGCCAAATTTAGTTATAAAATAAAATATATTTTTCGTTTTTTTATAAAGTTGTTAGTATTATATTATTTACACAAAAATAAATAACCCCACATTTAAAAAAATATTAATACAATAATTACATAAAAAACGAAAGAAAAACCAAAATATTTAAAAAATAGAACTTGGAAATTCATTATTTATTCGTATGTACAAATTATCTGATATACGATCTCGTAACAAAAGAATAACAGAAGAATATAAAAATATTGTTACAATAATTATTTTAATGACTACTTGTTTATTTATTGTTGAAAAAAACTATATAAAATCTTATGGTATAGTTGTTAAATTTATTGTTGCAATTTCAAAAGTATCCATACAATGCCTTGAGACATGGAGCAGGATTTGAACTTTTGAATGAGTCAATGAATTAATATGGAGATATTTGGAAAGCGTCCACACTTATTTTTAAAAAAAGCGCCAGTGGAAGATTACATTAGAACTCGTACTCAATCAATTTTTTTTTGAAATTTATTAGATTTTTAATTTTATATAAAATTAAAATTATACGAAACTTTTTCGCTTATACTCGTAGGTGGCAAATAATGTCCCAAACGACACCTGTCTAGCATCCTAATTGAAATATTCGAAATATATACAAATACTATTTTTGCAGTAATATAAGATTGACATATAATATATATAATATAATACAGACGTAAGATTGGTTCTCTTAGTCTTTTCTACCGTTATTACCACGGTCGCTGCTCTTCGGAACTTAAAGAACTAATTCCTCCTGCACCCACTCACAGCCGACAAACTCGTCTTACACTTGCCGAACATCCATACACTGTTAATATATGTCGACCAAGAACTGGCAGCTTCCAAAGTTCCTTCCTTAATGCCACCGGTAAGCTATGGAATGCTCTTCCAGCGTCTGTGTTTCCTGGATCTCTTCAAGAAACAGATAAATATACACTTGCAATCTCCCCAACCCACACACAAATACGAACACAATACACGTTTTCCGCATGCAGAGTCCAGCCTCCCTGACTGAGCGTCATAGAGTGCACTGGTCTTGACCGGTTTTGCTCTCCTGCATGCGTTTACATAAAAAAAAGATGCAGTAAATAAAGACGTCCTTAAGGACTAAATGCAAATATGCCTCGGAAGACTTCAGTTTAATCTTTCATCTTCGTAAAATTTAAAAGAAAATTTAAAGCAAGTGAAAATCGAACTTTCCCTTCAAATAGATATATGGAAAAGAAGATATTGTAGTCAAATATTAATTGTGCCGACGGGTATAGCTCAATGGTCAAAGCGTTTCCTTTGCAAGCCAAAGGTTGTGGGTTCAATCCCTGACGGAGATAAAAAAAAAGATTTTTAAAAATACTCCTGGTTGGTGTGAATTTGATCCCTCACCCGTAAAATGTCTTAACCTAATAATTAAAATTGGTGGTAGACGAAAGTCGTCCCGTGAAGACCACCCATTAATAGAAAATTCCTGTAATAATAAGGATGATGCGCGAATCTCGGGCTGTAGTCTATGACGTTGGCGGATCAACACTCCACATGCAGCGCTAAGCCATATGCATCATGGTAAGCGTCATAGAATTCCACAGATGAGACTTCAGAATTACTATCGCCATCTGTCGGTATTCTCCTGTATGTGTTTACATAAAAAAACGTCATGCATCATATTCAGGAAAGAAAAATAATGAGTCCCAGTAAAAAAATTAGAGCAATCGTATGCTTCGCGAAACACCTGGAACATCCACGCGGAGCAGCGTTTATAAATATGTATGTATATATATAGTATAGTATAAGAGAGATATATATATATATATATATATATATATATTCCGTCTATATATAAATATTCATTATATACATATGTATATAATGAATATAATGCTACGAAAGAGACAATTTTGTATTGTGAATCTAAGCAACTGTCATAGATATTTATTTAATGAAATAAAACTTACTAGTGCATTTAATACCGAGCAAATATTATAGAAAGTTTAAATTTGATAATAATTTTTTTTTGAACAAATATTTAATCAATAATGAAATTAAATTCAATAAGAGCTGATTTTATGTACTTAGGACTATTAAGTAAATTAAATTAAAAAAATTTAAAAAAAAGGCTATGACTGGCATTTTACGGGTGAGGGATCAAATTCACACCAACCGGGGGTATTTTAGAGCTAGGTGGCGTTTAACCAATGCATTCTCCCTGTATTAACTTATGGCGCAGAGTCGTGGAATCTGACAGCAAGTCTTACCCATAAAATAAAGGTCACCCAGCGTGCTATAGAGAGATCCATGCTCGGAGTGTCGCTAAAAGATAGAATCCAAAACGAGGAAATACGCAGAAGAACTCAAGTAGTGGATGCTACCCAACGAATAGGCACACTCAAGTGGCAATGGGCAGGACATATCTGTCGAAGAGACGACGGTCGATGGGGAAGAAAAGTATTGGAATGGCGCCCAAGAACTGGCAAACGAAGCATTGGCCGACCCCCTATGAGATGGACTGACGATATAAGAAGAATAGCGGGAGTGACCTGGATGCGGAAGGCGGAGGATCGAAGAGGATGGAGACTCATGCGGGAGGCCTACGTTCAACAGTGGACGGACACAGGCTGATGATGATGATGATTGATAAAATACATTAGTATTTATGTATTTTTTTTACAATATCCGCTGCATATTTGGAGCATATGAACACCGCGAATTTGCGTTTCACAGATCTATAAGCTCAGATTGTTCTTGTCCCAGAACACCTGTATCCCGGAGGTCCACATGGGAACATAAATGCTTACCGGGAGCCTGCAGGACAAGAGCCCATGAACTTGCATATACAGCGGCTGTAGTAGCGCAGAAATATTTGGGAGTTAAATGATCAAGGTTTTTAAGGACGCTCCCGAGACCTGGTCATTTTTTTTTCGATTTGTAAATACTTAATATATTTTATTTTTGTGTTTTCATGTGGGGTAATTAACATATGGCGCAGAGACGTGGAATCTGACAGCAAGTCTCACAGCGTGCTACGGAGAGATCCATGCTCGGAGTGTCGCTAGAAGATAAAATCCGAAACGAGGAAATACGTAGAAGAACTCAAGTAGTGAATGCTACCCAACGAATAGGCACACTCAAGTGGCAATGGTCAGGACATATCTGTCGAAGAGACGACGGTCGATGGGGAAGAATAGTATTGGAATGGCGCCCAAGAACTGGCAAACAAAACATTGGATGACCTCCTACAAGATGGACTGACGATATAAGAAGAATAGCGGGAGTGACCTGGATGCGGAAGGCGGAGGATCGAAGAGGATGGAGACTCATGCGGGAGGCCTACGTTCAACAGTGGACGGACACAGGCTGATGATGAAAATATTAAAAAATACATAAAAAACGCCATAAAAATGTAAATATTTCAAGATTTTTTAAATTCATAGATTTCACATAGCGAAATTTAATCCTACGATAATATTTTATACTCATTCATTTAGTCACTTTAATTGCGTAAAATAATATGTAATAATTAATCCACAGGCAAAATAGACTCCTAACTGATATAATAAAGCAACTAAAATCAATATTTTAGCTTCACATGCAGCGTGAATTTATTATAAAATAACTTAAAAGGTATAATATGTACCAATTGATTCAAAGGCATATTATAATACAAACTGATATAATAAAGCAACTAAAATCAATATTTTAGCTTCACATGCAGCGTGAATTTATTATAAAATAACTTAAAAGGTATAATATGTACCAATTGATTCAGAGGCATAATATAATACTAAACTGATATAATAAAACAACTAAAATCAATATTTTAGCTTCACATGCAGCGTGAATATATTATAAAATAAGTTAAAAGCTATGTTAATGCAGCAAAAACTCGAGTCCACGACGAGGCGTCGGGTCTCGTTCGACCCTCCATTTTCAGTTTGCGAGTTTGCACGTAGTCACTGGAGCTATAAATACATTACAGTATATATACCTACCTGCCTACTTGCTGGCTGTGTTCGTTATAATACATACCTAACACCGCTCTTGCCAATGGTGGCACCACTTACTTCACTTACATTCAAATTACTTAACCTAAAATATTAACAGCATTTATATGGATCATTTAAATAATACGTAATGATTATTTCGATTTTTTCCATCGATATTTCTTGGTGGAATTCCATATTATCAGATATTTTATTTTTATTTAATTTATTAACGGCCTAGGCCCTAGGCCAATACATACGGTTTTGAAATAGAAAATACAATAAATAAAACGGTAAAACAGAACAAATATAATAGCTAAGACAATACATTTAGACAAAACATGAACATGAGTAAAAAAAACAGATCTAGTACATTAGTAGAGGGATCTGCGAAATGCTGGAAGGTCCACCCCGAAAAAGACCAAGTCACTAGAGGAGTTAACCAGTCTACACATTCTTAACATAGGAGAATAGAAACCGTAGTTGGTTTTGGATGTCCTTACATGTAGCAGGTCACTGCCACTAGTGAACCGGGAGGGAACATTGAACATAATTTCCTGCAATAATGTCGAGTCATCGATTAAATATAAATAAATCAGTATCAACAATTAATTATATTTTTACTTAGAATTGTACAGCTTCCCCATCTACTTATGGATTATCCACGAAAATTATTTTTTGCTAAAATTATCTAGAATTCTTACTTAAGTGCATTTTGATGTAAATGTTTATTGTTTTTTTAATGGCCTTTGTAATTTTTCTTCGTAGTATCAATCCGGTGGATTGGTTTGCAGCAACAGAATCTTGCATCTCGATCTCCATTCCTCTCGGTCCTCCGCAACCCTTTTCAGCTCAGCATAAGCACTACAATTCTTGCCCTCGAATACTTGCTGCAAATACTCCCGTCTAGGGCGCCCTCTACAGTTTCTACCCTCAACCATCCCCTCCACAATATCGTGAAGAAGACCATCGTGGCGCATGATGTGATCAATCCATCGGGCTCGCCTCTCTGAGATGGTTCTTATTAGGTGCCTATCTTCCTTGATTATCCTGAGAACCTCATTGTTCGTGACGTGGTCTCTCCAGTCTTTGTAATTATAAATATTATTTTGTTGTGACATCAATGAATTCCCTTATACATACATTAATGATTTCCTAAACCACATATACCCATCACACAATTCATATCCACCTTTTCACTCACTGTTTGCTTTATAAAAAGAGCCAACAAACATTTTACTAATTGACTTGAGAATGGCCACCCGACCTGGCTGAAACATGTCGGCAAAAAAATATATGTGGAATAAACTGTACAAAATCATTTATTTGTATCACATAATGATTATTTCTCGATCCGTTTTGGCTTCTTGTTTGTTGATCGCATTTTCCATTTTAATGACGTTTGACATTTAAAGGCAGATAAATGTGTCACCGAGTACTATTTTAACACGTCACATATTTGGCTGACAAGTATAATTAAATTTATTTGTAAATTAAATGCAAATTTCTTGAGCGCCTGTATTTATTTGTTCAGTAATTAATTCAACGTTTCGGCGGTAATTTAGATCAATTGCCAGTAAATTACATTTATCGGCAGTATATTAAATAAATTGGCAGTGTCCACTGTGTCACCATGAATGTGGTCAGTTAAAAAATTAAAATGGTAGTGATATATTCAATATTGCCAAATAATAAATGTTAAGATGAATGAATAATTGTCACATAAAATGGAAACCTAACCTCACCTAATACATTATTAATAAATATTTATTTATATACCTTGTTTTTACACGAATCACATAAGATATTGTTATAAGACACGGAAGAGTTGTTTCTTGACAAGTGATGGATTGAGGAAGGTTAGCTGCAGTCTCCTAAACAGAGACCATATCTTACGTGATTCATGTAAAAACAAGGTAAATAAATAAATATGTATTATTAATAATAGATCTCAAAGTAAATGATTATTTACTCCCAATTTATATTTTACTACTGCGAATTGATTATTTTTGCTTTATTTTTTTATGTTTACCATTTGAAAAATATTAGTTTATCTTTAATTAAATTAATTACTGACAAAATAATTATTTACCTGTATTGAGTTTATGTATAATTTTATAACAAACCAATTAATTAATTAAACAACTTTTCATATTATTAAAGTTTTTTTTTTTTTTTTTTATTATACTGGAAGGCTTTAAATGATTTATTCACGGTACCCAACAACGTCCTGAAAAGGACGCCCGTACCTTATCTGTACGCGTCGCGCCTTGAGAACGGCGCCCGATGGGCCTGTGCGGGACTCGTTCCTCGTCATAGGGAGGACCATACCCGCTAAAAATTGCCTCTCAGTGCCTCCACCGACCCCGGTGTATCGCCGTCAGGCATTAGCTATATTATTAAAGTCTAACTGTATGAAACATTTCTAAATTCATAATGTCGACTCAAAACAAATTCACGGCTTATTGTAATTATGAGATATCATAATATAAAATTAAAAATAATATATATTCCTGGCGACCATAAACATACTATATTTAACGGTTTTTATCATTTTACTACAAGTTTTAATTATTATTATTTTCTTTCAACATGCTTTCTTCTTCGTAGTATCAATCCGGTGGATTGGTTTGCAGCAACAAAATCTTGCATCTCGATCTCTACTCTTCTCGATCCTCTGCAACCCTCTTTAGCTCTGTATATGAGCTACAACTCATGTCCTCGCACACTTGCTGAAAATACGTTACGAAAATACTAGGGCGTTCTCTGCGGTTTCAACCCTCAATCATCCCTTCCACAATGTCGTGAAGAAAACCATCGTGGTGCATGATGTGACCGATACATCGGGCTCGCCTCTCTGAGATGGTTCTTACTAGGTGCCAATCTTGATTATGCTGATGAACATGCTTTATGGAAAATTTAATAAGTAATTTAAATGCATTAAATAAGGATCATATTCATATATTGTATTAATAATCGTTGGGACCATGCTTCCAAACACTTCTTTATATCCGTTCCATATCATATGGCAACCACAAATTGTCGCAACTGAGTTCTGTCACTCTCCATTCCTCGTTCTAGGACATATCTTCACCTGAAGGTCCACTTGGAGACATATATGGTTACCGACAACCTCTATAACAGAAGTCCGAGTACTTGAAGAGGGGCAGCAGAAGTATCCGAGGCATACTTTTGGGAGGTTTGTTTATCAAATTTTTTTAAAGCAATTGGATGATTAGCCCAAAGCTCCCGTGACCCGGACCATTTTGTCCTAAGGGGCGTCTTAATCTGAACAAAATATACTATGACTTTTAGGCATTTATGTCGATTTTTAAATGTATTTTATTAAATCACAATTATCTTTTTATCTTCCAATTACCGATTGTGTTTTTAAATTAATTGACATATTTTCGACAATCATATTGTAACGACCATTTGGAATTTTTAAATAACTATAGCATTTTATTTCAAAAGGAAGTATTTAATTTACTTTTATTTCTTCTTAACTTATTCTCTAGCGTAAATCCAATTTAAAAAATTCTTTTCAAAAACAGTGTTGCCATGACACCGAACAATAACATCGATAAAATTAGCAACTCAGTAAGCGAGCAAAGAGGATAAATTATTTTTTGTATAGTCTCTCGTTAAAAATCAAGCAATCGTGCAATTTTCGTATTGCTCGTGTGAGTAGCCATTTTATGCATTCAAATCTACAATACATTTCAAGTAATGTTTTTCGTTGAATCATATATTACAGAAATGTATTTTTAAAAATATTTAGAAATAACTGAAACGTGCTTCATTTATGTTTATCGTCTGACAGTAGAATTAAAAAAAAAAACTTCGCGCATGTGCTCATAAATTTCAGAATAAATCAACCTTTAAAACATTACTGTTTCTGTAAAATGCAACATTTGCATAGTAACCGATTCTTTCCGGTATATATCTATCAACTGCTTATATACCGTTCTACACTCTTGTTTTATACGATAGACTTATTAATCAATTAGTCTGACCGCCAATTAGCATTGCCAATTAACTAATTGTAATTATGTTAATGAATAATAACACATTATACATTTCTGTAGTGAAATTCATAAATTATCTATAATATTCAATAGGAAGAAACATAAATTTTCTTTCTATTCTGTTTAATTTAAAAAAATGAAAATGTATTTGTTTGGAATTATTGTACGTAAAATTTTGATTATGGCACTAGTGGCTGAATAAATATTTTTTATTATTATTGTTATTATGAATGATTTTTTTATTATCTTATTTATTTCACATTTTTTCCAAATATGGAAACGTAAATTGCCGCCACTCAGTTGTCAGTCGCAATTGTTCACGTTTCGTCTTCCCGACTACCTCCATTGCAGAGGAATTGAAGAGAAGTCACCGTAGTAACCACGAAATATTTTTACGTAGTTTGCTAAGGGACTGTATTTCTTTGTTAAACCTTTCGGATCGGTAGCCGATACACGCCGTATAAGATTCTCCTACCGTTGACATCGGTAGCAGTGATATATCATTTTGCTACTTTCTTAGAATAATTTTTTATGCATCATCTGATAGCTAAAAGATACAAGAACCAATGTGATATATGAAAATAGACCAGATAAGTACATTTATGCTTCAAATACTAGTATTATAACTGACAGTTTATTTTGTATTCCACCGAGCCGTAATGAAAGGGTTTAGTAACTAATTCAAGGTTTTGGCAGTAAGTTAAATCAATTGGCAGTAAATTAATGTAATCAGCCGTAGACTAAATAAATTGGCAATATGTGTATGAATGTAAATGCAAGCTTTTAGGTGCTTAAATAATCAATATTTGCTTTTGCATTCATTGGAAAAAACGTGGTTTGGTCAAGGTTTTAGGTCGTTATGCGCTTTTTCGACTACGTACTGTTTGTACAGTGCCGACTCAATATATGTTCTGCACATAAAAGTAAATTAATAATTTACTGAATAAATACTGAATATATATTACTTACCTATGAAGAGCATTATTTAAGGCCTGTATTTCTTTGCTCGGTAACTAATTCAAGGTTTTGGCAGTAAGTTAAATCAATTGACAGTAAATAAAAAGATCGGCAGTAGACTAAATAAATTGGCAATATCCACTGTGTCAGTATGAATGTCGTCAGTTCTTCTTCGTAGTATCAATCCAGTGGATTGGTTTGCAGCAGCAACATCTTGTAACTCGATCTTCTACAACCCTCTTTATCTCAGCATAAGAACTGCAACTCATCTCCTCGAACAGTTGCTGCAAATATTACTATTTAGGGCGTCCTCTACAGTTTCTACCCTCAACCATCTACCTTCCACAATGTCTTGAAGAAGACCATCGTGCCGCATGATGTGACTGATCCATCGGGCTCGTCTCTCTGAGATGGTTCTTACTAGGTGCCCATCATCCTTGATTAATACCATATCAGCTTCAAAATGGAACATTGTCACTACATCAACGAAAGATAACTATGAATATTCCTTAACAATTCCTTATTTAAAATATATATATATATATATTTCACCCCCTAAAAGTACTGGAGGACTCTGCGAAATGCATTAAGGTCACAGGTTCGATGAAAGGAAAATCCTGATCTATCTCCTTCTCGTGGTGGGGGGTGAGCGACATCAGTCGGCCAATATAGACAGGGACCGAATGTTGGCCGGAATAAGCTAACACCCAGCTAACCTCATCAGGTCCTGGTTAGGGCACTCTATTGTCCTGGAGGGAGTAAATGCTCTCCAAAGGCGGATGAACCTTTATGGTCAACGGCATTAAAATGTGGAAATAAAGGGGAAAATACCACATTAAAGGTCTAAAAGACATCCCATGTATCAGCAAAAAAATGATTGCTTGGAGATCGAGATGCAAGATTCTGTTGCTGCAAACCAATCCACCGGATTGATACTACGAAGAAGAAGATATATATATATATATATATGGTTTTCCAAGTTCTTAAAAAACATTCATAAGCTACAGTCTAAATTCATTAAACTATTACTAATATTCCAGTCCACTATTGAACTTCTTATTAACCTATCACATCAGTTTTTCTGATGCACTATTCAAAGGGAACAGAAACCATATTTTCTCAACTATTGTCATCAATCCATATATAATTATAAAGTCGTCAGTTATAAAATTAAAATGGCAGTAATGTATTAAATACTAAATATTTATTTATTTATTTACCTTGTTTTCACATGGATCACGTAACAACTGTGAAAACAAGGTAAATAAATAAATAAATATTTATAATTTATTATGGATCTCAAAGTGAATGCTCAAAACATTGAAAATATTAAATACTTGTAAATATTAATGTAAGATGAATAAACAATGAACCCATAAAATGGAAACCTAATCTAATAATAATTAACATTCATTAATTATTTCCTGCCATTTTTTTATCTACTGTTGCTTGATGTTTTTCTTTTGCCAAATGATTATTTTTTAATTACGTTTTTATGTATTTGTTACTGACCGTTTGCTAAATAATCAATGTCCGTTAATTTAATTAAATCCTGCCAAATAATTAGTTACCTTTTTTTAAGAACCCGACGCTCCTGAAGCCTGGACCATTTGGTCCTAAGGAGCAACTCGATCCGATTTATTTATACTTTAAAATATATTATTTCTATCTTCAAACACATTAAAATCATTCACCTTATTTTCAATTTATTAAACAGGACAACTGCGGTTATCCAATAATGAAAAAACAAAGGATCTAAATGCAACGATTACTTATAATTTAATCATTCTCACAGACAGACGTTATTTAAAAAAGTGAAATTAATACATTTTGATACGATTTATGAAGTTACAATAAAAATATTGTAATAATAATAAATACTTTATTGTGAAAATAAAACTGCTACAAATTAAGTCTACCTAAAAAGATTTTCTTCATCTTCATTTAATTCTGAATCTCTTCAAGAAATTATTACAGTCTCTCTTACCCTTCACAAAATCCATAAACCACTTTTTTAAACTTACCAAGTGAAGAAAAACTGAAGAAGTCTTCATTGAAAGCAAAACCTTAATACAGTATGTATATATATTAGTGCTTAACGCGATTCATTTTAAAACAAGGATAAACATATTTGTCTATTTAAAATTTGAATGGATATATGGAATGGAATAATTTAATTTGAATAATAAAGCCGATATAAAACAGAACAAAATGATAACTTTTTAGGTTTTCACGGCCAGATTTGATATTGTGGCTTTTGTGTTTAGCCGTGTGTGGCAAACTTCCTTCAACAAATGTTTCGACCGCCATTGCAGGGGTCTTCTTCAGGATTGATGATTTATTTAGTTTTGAGTTGGCTTATTCAGATTATATAACGCTCATAAAAAATATATAATCTGGATAAATTCTGTAAGATTCTTTAATTTTACAGATCATCAGTTTACTTGAACGACATTTTGCATTTATTTTTCAAGGACGTATAAAAATAAATATTCCATTTTATTCAAAATTTAATGCACCAGACTGGCTTTTCGAAACGTTCATGTTTTTACGCCACTTAAATTATTTATTGCTTTCATTCGGTTTGGCGAACAGACTCGTATTCTCGATTGATGTGATGATGCTCATAAAATGACTATATTGTGAAATACCTACCGATGAATACATACGTATGTATGACGCGTATGGAACCTTGTGCAAGGCATAAATTGACAAAGGAATTGATAAATTAGCCACGCCCAAAGTGATCTAAAAATATATGTATCAGTAATCAGATTCTTATTTTTACAATAGCTGCTTTATTTGACTCACTTGGTGATTGAATATTTAGATATATCTTAAAATAAATAATCGTGCATTAATATAAAATGGTCTCTGGTGGGACACGTTCTCCATTTGCCGTAGGAGAGCAGAAGATACAGTTGCCTTTTCCTCGTGCCTCCAAGTTTGCGCCATCTTAAAAGGTTGTTGAAACTGTGAAACTATGCATAAGAGTATAAAAAATGTTCTTTCATATTAATTAATATTTTTCAAATCGAAATACATACAGGAATCTTCTGTGGGTGATATTCAAAATTATTCGCTTCTTGATTGCTGGACGGTTCAATCTTTACGTTTCAGATAAGTATATTCGTACTCGAAACAACAGTTGATTTTTTTATCTCTTTACAACTCATGCTTCCTTAATGCCACCGGTAAGCTTTGAAATGCTCTTCCAGCGTCTGTGTTTCCTTCTTCCTACAATCTGGATCATTAAAAAAACAGATAAATATACACTTGCAATCTCCCCAACCCACACACAAACACGAACACAACACACGTTTCCTTGATGCAGCGTCCAGCTGAGCGTCATAGAGTGCGTTGGTCTTGACCGGCTGTGCTCTCCTGCATGCGATTGCATAAAAAAACTCCATCTCTGTACAACCCGTGAATACGATTCTGATCTCTTTCACGGGTTCTTTCTTTTTAGCACTTTTGTGCTTGTCTACAATTGTTCAGAGAGGACTACCACTGGACTTATCATATATGGACATAATCTGAATGAGCGCATCATCAAGGAGACTAAACTGTCCTCCGGTGTGATGCGGGTGTGATTTTTTTTCTCGACTAACTTTATGGATTCATCTGTCATATTGAGTTATATTGTAATGAAACTCCATTATGTAACCTTTTATAAGCATTTTATATTACATCTTCATATAACATATTGAGTTTTTCATTTTAACTTAGTCAAATGGGAAAATAGCATATTGTATACTTGCGTAGTAATTAGTTCAAACGCATTTTTGTATATATATACCTATATTCATATATGAATTGTAAGGTAGGTAAATAAATAATAATATTTAGTATACTGTACATACTAATTACGTAGTGTAAAGTGAGAAAAATTAAAGAACCACAAAAATAGTTAAATTGATTAATTATGTTTATTGATAACTGAATAATATTTTTTGTTGGTAAAAAGGTGTTGATAATTTATAAAATGAAATCAATTTAAATATAACAATCATTTGTTTTAACTATTTTAACACATTAATCTACTAATTCTTTAATATAAATTGTATTGTTTCAATATTATATAAGCAATTGTTGTAATACTTTGAGATTTATTATTTTATAAGTATTTTTGGTTGAAAAATACTAACATTAACAATAATTATTTATTTATTTATCTTTTCTTACACGGATCACGTTAAATATATATTTTTTTATTATTTACAATGGATCGCAAAGTGAATGCTGAAAACATTGAAAAATCTAACATTGACGATGATGCATTCAACGATAGCCGAAATATTAGTAGATAGAAACTGCTCAATCCAAAAATTATTATCTTTTTAATTAAAAGCTTCACAAGAAGCTTTTTTAACATCAAAGCCTTTTAATTCCTTCAAATTCTTAGTTATTAAATAAATAAATAAAAATATAAATTGTTTGATCATGTAGTAGAAAATACATAGCCAGTTTCAACTTAACTATGAATGCAGGTACGAAATAAAATAATTAAAACATATATTTTATAATATTAAAGTGATATTTTATCAACAATATAGTTGATCAAATAAAATGTTATTTAGAATTATTTCACAATTTTTTAATGGGTGACAACATGTTTCGACTACGTCGTGTAGGCATTGTTGAGTCACTTGACAATGTAACCCCAGACGAAGCCGTAACATGTCGTCATCCAATTAAATATTGCGGATAATTTCTAAATAATAATTTAATTTCAATTGATCTCGTGGAATACCACCATTTACTTACTTATTTTACTTTTTTTTAAATAACAAACTATGTAACTGTTTTCTGATTGTAAAAACACAAAACGTTAGGGTTGCGCAAGGTTGTTTTTTTATATTGTAATTTAGTTATATATTAAATACTAAGCCGCTTGTTACTATTTTTTAACCATATACAGGAGAATACTAACCGACGAAGATTGATATATCATCATCATCATCAGCCTGTATCCGTCCACTGTTGAACGTAAGCCTCCCCGTGAGTCTCCATCCTCTTCGATCCTCCGCCTTCCGCATCCAGGTAACTCCCGCTATTCTTCTTATGTCATCAGTCCATCTTGCAGGGGGTCAGCCAATGCTTCGTTTGCCATTTCTTAGGCGCCATTCGAGTACTTTTCTTTCCTATCGACCGTCGTCTCTTCGACAGATATGTCCCGCCCATTGCCACTTGAGTGTGCCTATTCGTTGGGTAGCATCCACTACTTGATCTCTTCTGCGTATTTCCTCGTTTTGGATTCTATCTTTTAGCGACACTCCGAGCATGGATCTCTCTATAGCACGCTGGGTGACCTTTATTTTATGGGTAAGACTTGCTGTCAGATTCCACGACTCTGCGCCATAAGTTAATACAGGGAGGATGCATTGGTTACACGCCTTAGTTTTTAGGCATTGCGGAATTTTCGCTTTATGTTGATATATTACAGCACGGGTCATCAACCTGGTCCGTACCGCCCACTAGTGGGCGATACAAGCTTCCGTGGTGGGCGATGGTCGATTTTTGTAGATTTTCAAATCTCCTACATTCCTTCTAGATTTTTTCCACCCATATACTGAATTGAAATATAGCGAGTTGGTGGGCGGTAGGGAAATTTTACCATGAAAAATAGGCAAAAGTGGGCGCTAGGGATAAAAAGGTTGACGACCCCTGTATTACAGCGTATATTCTATGACCACGAGCCATTTTTAAAGATGGCTTAAAGTGTAGATCGTAATAATCGGCATTAGTCCATTAACTAGAGTCGGCATTCACGTATCTTCTAAATTTACAGAAACACAAATGTTATGACTGGCATTTTACGGGGGGGGCTTTACATAGGGAGCATAAAAAATATTTAAAAAAATCGTTGCATAAATCCTCTCACTTCTGACACGGTAAGCAAGCGCTTTACTTCAAATTCATACTCATCTGCTGATAAATACTATAGTAAATACTTTACCAACAATAAATTAAATATTGTAAGTAATTAAAGAGATGAAGATGCTGAGGTGGGCGGGCGGTGTGACTAGAGTGGACAAAGTTCGAAATGAGCATATTCGGGGTTCATTTCGAGTGGCCCCTATACCTGAAAAGATAAGAGAAAACCGCCTAAGATGGTATGGGCATGTGACACGCAGAGATGAGGACCACATGGTGAAGAGAGCCCTCAACATACCCACGCTGAGAAGAAGACCTGGAAGACCGCAGGCAACCTGGACTGCAACTGTAAACAAGGATCTGAAAACCCTGGGTTTGACCGAGAATGCAACGCAGGATAGACAGACATGGCGAACGTGCACAAGGAGAGCCGAACCCAGATGATGGGAAATGGCTAGGATAAATAGAAGAGAGATTGTATGTTATTAAAGTTTAAATTAGATTTCCACTTGTGCAATGAGCTGGATGTTTTTATTTATTTGGATAGTATGGATATAATTAAATTTGGACAGCTCCGGATGTAGATATATAATCTCTAAGAATAATGTCATGACTGCACTGATTTGTCATTTTAAAATTACAATGCCAACATGTCTTGCCAGACCCGTGGGCCTACATAATGTATAAATCGTTTTTTTTTTTAATTCCTGTATTTATTTGTTCAGTAACTAATTCAAGGTTTTGGTAGTAAGTTAAATTAATCGGCAGTGCACTAAATACATTGGCAGTGTCCACTGTGTCAGTATGAATGTGGTCAGTTATGAAATTAAAATGGAAGTCCCGTGAAGACCACCCATTCATAGTAAATTCCCGTAAATAATGAGGATGACGCGTGAATCTTGGGCTGTAGTCTGTGACGTTGGCGGATCAACACGTCGACACGCATCGCTTAGCCATATGCACCATGGTAAGCGACATAGAATTCCACAGATGAGACTTCAGAATTACTATCTGTCAGTATTCTCCTGTATGTGTTTACATAATATATTTTCAAACTATTTTGGCATATAAGCTTGACCTTTCAATATCAAATGGAATAAAGATAACATTCTTAGTAAGCGATCACATGCAAATGGAATGTGTACGTGATCTCATTCATAACAATTCGAAGATAATGAAAAATTAAAAACAATTAGGTATATTTTAATCCATCTATAACGACGAGCAAAGAAAACATAAGCAACTTTCTTTAGTGTTATATATACCAACATATAATTTTCATTTTTTATGTAAACACATACAGGAGAATACCGACAGATGGTGATAGTATTTCTAAATTCTCATCTGTGGAATTCTATGACGCTTACCATGGTGTATATGACTAAGCGCTGCATGTGGAGTGTTGATTCACCAACGTCATAGACTATAGCCCGAGATTCATGCATCATCCTTTATTATTACAGGAATTTACTATGAATGGGTGGTCTTCATAGGATGACTTGTTGTTGTTGTTTCCGTAGTAGATATAACCACACGGCTTAAATCAAGAAGAAGTTTCCTACAGTCGACAACGGAACTGGTGATACCTGAGGCCACCCTGCAGCTGAACATGCGGAGAAGCGCAATTGAGGGGAATACTTGGATTGCCCCGAAAGAGGACCTAGCCCCTAGACACGACCATGGGTGGAATGTATGGAGGTCCCTTAACAGACTTCGAACAGGAGTATGCAAGACGAGTAAACAAATGATATCCTGGCAGTTTTACAGCAGACCGACAGAATGTGACTACGTCGTGGAGCAGACGATGTCACTCATTCTGGAGTGTGCGCTGTGTCCGAGTAGCTGCAACCAGAAAGACCTGATGATGGCCGGGAGTAACGCCATCGACGTCGCCCACTTCTGGGCAGACAGGATCCGACCCTGTTGTTTCCAACACGATTATATATTAACATCGAATGTGGACATATTTTGGTGAATTATAACCCATTTTCATCACATAAAGACTGAAATTGTGAACATACTCGTGATGTAGATAACAATGCATTCTTATGCATTTTTTTCTCCGATATATTGAATTTCGCTGTAGGGTTCATCGTTTAACAAGTTGCAATTACGCCATTATTCATTTACGTCATTGATCGTTGAGATTTGTAAGATTTTTTAAAATTATATCGTTGCCTTGGTAACCGGCGGACTTTTGTTGTTTTTTTTATTTCTTTATTTAGCTACCTTTTATATAATCTTAATAACATAGTAAGTTTACTAAAATTACCTTGTAACGTAAACACATACAGGGTAATGCCGATAGATGGTGAAAGTAATTCTGAAATCTCATCTGTAGAATTCTATGACGTTTACCATGGTACATATGGATAAGCGCTGCATGTATAGTGTTGATCCGCCAATGTCATAAACTACAGCCCGAGATTCACGCATCATCCTTATTATTTCAGGAATTTACTATGAATAGGTGATCTGCACGGGACGACTTTCGTCTACCACCAATTTTGATTAATAGGCTATGACTAGCATTTTACGGGTGAGGGATCAAATTCGCACCAACCGGGGGTATTTTAGAGTTAAGAAATCGATTAAAAATATTATTATTTTTTAATCTCCGTCGGGGATTGTAGCCACGACCTTTGGCTTACAAAGCAAACGCTTTGACCACTGACCTCTACCCGCCGGAGAAATCAATGTTTATTACAATTATAATTCATAATGTTTCACATATTTTCCCCAAATAATAAAAATCTAGTAGCTACTTTCAGTGATTTTAAGTACTGTAACATTTACATAAACACATTTTCCTTCTGGAGTGTGCGCTGTGCCCGAATAGCTGCACCCAGGAAGACCTGATGATGGCCAGAAGTAACGCCATCGACGTCGCCCACTTCTGGGCAGACAGGATCTGACTCTGTTGTTTCCGACACGATTATATATATATATATATATATATATATATATATATATATATATACATAACCACAGATTCTTGTGAATACTATATACAATATTTATTTAATTAATCAAAAATCACGCTATTTTTTATTATTTTGTAAAACAAATAAAAGAAGTAATTGAAATATAATTTAAAAAAAAGTTCAAATGTATAAAAAATAGAAGCAATTTTATAAACAAAAAATCTCTTAAGTTGGTACTTGGTAGGTACCTAGATCAATTTGAATAAGTAATGGAACATTTTGTTATTTGAAAAATTCCAATGTGATTAATTGTGTTTGTAATTTGTTCAGACTCGCATATAAAGGATTTACAATGAAAGCTGTTTTTATTAATCATTTCTTGTTTTTAAAAAATCACTTTTAATGCTAATGACACAAGCAGCCAATTTCAGATAAGTGGGTGTTTAGAAAATGGTTTCATTTCGCGCTATTACTAAAACCGTGCACCTATATTGGCCCCTCGTATTGTGAAAGTCATACTGCCGGGCTGGAAAACGTTGTGAAACCGCTACGAGTGACGCGACAGCAATAAAGAAGCATTACACATATACATCGATTCAAAATTATCAACCTCGAATAATCTCCAAGGCGTTCGATAGAGTTTGGCATCGCGGTCTGGTGAATAAATTACCGTCTTATGGACTAACCCCCTCCCTGTGCTTCTGGATTGAAAACTTCTTTGAGTGATCGAAGCATTATCACTGTCGTAGATGGTTTTTCTTCTTCCTGCCATAAAATCAACTCGGGAGTTCCACAGGGCTCTGTGCTGTCGCCCACTCCTTTTCTTCTGCATGTGAATGATTTGCTTCAATGGGCAAACATTCACTGCTATGCCGACGACAGCACTGTCCATGAGAGTATAATCTTCCATAAACCTCCTAAGCATTCGGAACTATCTGCTGGTAGGAAATATCCGGTGGAGAAGATGAACATGTCTCTTGAAAAGGTTTCACGATGGGTTGACCTCAACCTCGTCAGTTTCAACATTTCCAAAACCCAATCATGTATGTACTTTCTCCACCAAGAAGACTGCTATGGATCCTGTATCTTTCAACGGTTGTTCTCTTCCGAAAGCAAGCTCTATCAACATGCTTGGATTATCAACCTCGAATAATGTCAAATATTACGAGTCAATTAAGTGTAAAGCCAGTCTCGCTTCCAAAAAACTAGGTGTATTATATAGATTACGTCGGTATTTCAACGATAAACAACTTCTTCTTCTATATAAAGGACAAATCCGACCTATTCTTGAATACGGCAGTCACCTTTAAATTGGAGCCCCAAAATACCTTCTAAACTTAATTGACTCAGTTCAAAGAAGAGCAATTCGTTTGATGAACAATACACTCTTACGTCTAACCTGCAATCAATGGAACACAGGCGTAAGATTGGTTCACTTAGTCTTTTCTACCGTTGTTACCACGGTCGCTGCTTTTCAGAACTTAAAGAACTAATTCGTCCTGCACCCACCCACAACCGACAAACTCGTCTTACACTTGCCGTACATCCATGCACGGTTAATATATGTCGATCAAGAACTGGCAGTTTCCAAAGCTCCTTCCTTAATTATTATTATTATTATTATATTAGTATTTGTATAGCGCTCTTTTATGACCGAATGATCATTCCAAAAGCGCTTCTTTGCCTCTCTGAGTAAAAAGGTGAGTCTTGAGTCTGCTTCTGAAGGATCCCTCCGCTTTAAGCTCTAATGCCACCGGTAAGCTATGGAATGCTCTTCCAGCGTCTGTATTCCCTTCTTCCTACGATCTGGATCTTTTAAAAAAACGGATAAATATACACTTGTAATCTCCTCAACCCACACATTAACACGAACACACCACACGTTTCGGCATGCAGCGTCCAGCCTCCATGGCTGAGTGTCATACAGTGCGCTGGTCTTGACCGGGTGTGCTCTCCTGCATGCGATTGCATAAAAAAAAAATTGATGCCCATCCCAGTCGTATACGCCTGTCGATTTTTTTTGAGAACTTATTTCGTCCAAGTTGGATTACTTGTCACAGATAAGCATATTTATTTACATTTTCGTTCTGTTCTCGTCCAATGGAGATTGGCTCAAAAGTTTGGGAAAAATAACCATTTATCATGACTTTAGTTTGATAAGAAAATTCCGCAATGTCACAAACTAAGGCGTTTATGCAATGCATCTTCCCAGTATTATCTTAAGCGCAAATATGTAGGTCTTACCCATAAAATAAAGTCACCCAGCGTGCAATGAAGAGATCCATGAGAAGAGTGTCTCTAAAAAAGAAGTAATAAAGAGAAAACCGCTTATATATCAATCTAAATATAATTAAATTTGGTGTCCGATTTTAACAATTTTAACATATTTTTTTTCAATTTTAATTTTAAACAATTACTTTAAAAAGATACATATTTTCTCGACTGAAAGGGCGATCAAATATTGAAGAGAAGAAATTCGCCACACACGGCTCAACCTAAAAGCCATAATTCCAAATCTTGCAGTGAACACCTGAGAATTTTAATTTTTTTGTTCCTGCAAGAAAAAAATAAAAAAATAATGAGAAATTTAAAAAAATAATTTCGTCCATTCTATTGAAACATTGCAACAAGTCACAGGGATCACGCTTTAATTTCTCAAAATCGTTGCCTTCACCTACTGAGGATGTCTTCTCTTGTAATCTTCGTGTTTGAGATGCCAAATTAATTCAGCCATGGCATATGGCAACATCGATGGCCTCTCTGTTGCCCAACACAAGGTCCTGGGAGGAGCGGCTAATCGGGCAAATCGGGTAAACGATCTAAGATTTGATGCGGTATGGAGGTCTCCGCATTCTCAACAGTGACTCTCCCTGTTTGTAGCAAAGCCTATTAAGTCGTATCGCGTTCTTACTACAGCGGTCCTCAGTCTGCTTAGTGATTTAAATGTCCGCCAGTCTTTGTTTCTGCCAGTAGGGAAGCTCTTCTTTGGGATAACGAGAATAATAAAGCGCCCAAGTAAACCGCTACCACACCTGGAATCTCTGTTTCAGGGTAAGATGTGAGTGCTTGTGCCGATCTTAGAAAGCTTCTTTATCACTTTGAATTGCACTTTTCGGGAATTTCACTCTCTTGAAATTGAAAAAAAAAGGATTTATAATTATTCTGCCGGGTTTACAGCTTGCTACCCCTCTGCATCGCAATGCATCTTAAGCAACCTTACCAAAAAATTAAAATATTTTTTATTATTTTTGTACTTTTGTGTACTTTTTATTTAAGAATATATCCATTTAATGCAGCGGTCGGGGATCTTTTTTAACCATTACCCCAAAATATTTTGCGTAAGTCAATATTACCCCAAAATATTTTTGCGTAAGTCGATATTACCCCTTCCCCCAATTTCGAAAAGAAGACAATCAATGTATATTTAAATAAACATTATTTATTGAATTAATTTACACGGAAAATAACAAAAAAGTTACATGAAAATAGTAGGTTTTATGAAATAGCAAACAAAAAAAAAATCCTTCTTACCCCAAAAAAATATTTTTACCCCATTTGGGGTAATTTACCCCGGTTCCCCGACCGCTGATTTAATGAGTCTAACAAAAAGCTTAATATATATATATGTATAAATAATCGTGTCGGAAACAACAGGGTCAGATCGTGTCTGCCCAGAAGTGGGCGACGTCGATAGCATTACTCCCGGCCATCATCAGGTCTTCCTGGGTGTAACTACTCGGACACAGCGCACACTCCAGAAGGTGTGACAGGGTCTGCTCCACGCCGCAGTCACATTCAGTCGGTCCGCTGTAAAACTGCCGGGCTTTCATTTGTGTCCTCGTCTTGCATACTACGGTCCGAAGTCTGTTAAGGGACCTCCATATATTCCACCCCTGGTCGTGTCCAGGGGTAAGGTCCTCTTTCGGGGCAATCCAAGTAATCAAAAGCTTAATAATAAAATAGGACTAAAAAATAAGCGTCATTCCAAAAAGGATTTCAGCGATCGATGTTGAAAGGCAGTTTTTATTATTAGGAAGTATGTATATAATCGTACTTGTTACATGGAATAATTTCATGATATTAATAAGTGCAATTTAATGTGATATATATGCTAAAAAGTAATCAAAAGACATTCTTTTCATTTATCATTTTCTTTAACTAGAATAACTTTCTTCATAACCTGTATATAAAGGTGTCACGACCTATCGTCCGTAGACAATTCATTCAACGACTCATCGGTAGCGAACTGGGACGCACTGGATATCTGGTGCACGGTACATTTGGCGCATATGACAAACTAGTGCACTGGCTGCCTCGCTAACCTAAGTTATTTCGTTAACGAGACTTATGGATCTCTGAACTCTACAATCACTGGACAAATCTTTAGGTTAGGTTAGTGAAACATCCAGTGCACCAGATATCCCTTGCACCAGACGTCCAGTGAGCCCCACGTCGTTACCGATGAGTCGTTGATCGAATTGTCTGGGGACGAAATGCGGCGGAACAGTAAATAAATGCGAGTGAGGGCGGCTCACCAAAGAACCATCTTAGAGAGGCGAGCCCGTTGGATCGGTCACATCATGCGCCACGATGGTCTTCTTCACGACATTGTGGAAGGGATGATTTAGGGTAGAAATTGCACAGGGCGTCCTAGACGGGAGTATTTGCAGCAAGTGTTCGAGGACATGAGTTGTAGCTCTTATGCTGAGCTAATGAGGATTGCAGAGGATCGATAAGAGTGGAGATCGAGATGCAAGACTTAGTCTGCGAAGAAGAAGAGGGCGGCTGAAAACGTAAAAATGAAACAATGGTCGGATTTGTACAAAGTTTATTTTTATATAATAAAAATATTCTTAAATTAAACATCGCTTAATTTATTCTAAAACTCTACAAATAAAAAACTATATTATTACAGATGACTTTAATAAAAAAAAACTTATAAATAACAATAATTTCCATTTATACTCTTCACTATAATAATTATGAACTTAATTATTTTACGGCAATCATTCAATGCCTTGTGTGTCACAAACCTTTATGAAAAAATAAATTACGTATCAAATAAATCAAAACGTAGTTACGTTTTGATAAGTAATACCCGATTTTTTGATTCGAGTCTTTTCCGTATGGCGATTTAAAAAGATTTTTCTTAGATCAGTGTTTCTCGTACTGAATGCTTTTCTGCCCCTGGTACTGAATACAAATAGTAGGATTATTGACTTACCTCAAATGAGGTTTTGAAACCCAATATATACGTAATACACCAAGTTAGTACACATAACAGTTGAAAAAACTATGAAATTATGATAAGGTAGCAAATAATATTTGTATTTTTTACGAATAAAACGTTTTCTTTAGAGTTTATTTAAAATAAAAAGTAAAAAACATGCCTCAAAAAAATATTTTAGTGGTGCAGTGTCCGCCAACGTCATTAGACAACAACCCAATAGATTCACACAACGGAACTAATTGGGTAATATGTGATATTCACGGGACGATTTTCGACGACCACATTTTTGTATTACTACCACACGATAAGCAATTTTACGGGATAGAGATCAGTCTCACACCAACACCACATGTTTGCAAACAAATAAAGAGCTTATAATTTATTTAATTAAAAAAAAAATGACACGAAAAATATAATTATCTATCCGAATACAACTAGTGTTGGATCGGTTAAATACGAGTTTTCTTTGTTAACGACCGTTTAGAAACGTGCGGTCTGACTGCCCCGCTTTTTGTATTGGACCATAACAGTTACCTCTGATTCTTAAACATATTTTTAGAGCTTCTTTTTCATTCGATTGTAAGATAATATTTATATAAACATAGATGATGAAACACAATTAAATTTCGTATGTGAAATATTTGACCTTTAATTCCTCTAGTTTTATATCTGCTGCCTGGTTGAAGCATAAATTTTAAGTAAACGCGTGCAGGAGAGCAGAGCCAGTCGGAAAGTTAGTAGGGATCTTTGACTTTCAAACAGGGCTCCTCTAATGATGTATGATGTTTGTGCAAAGATTGGACAGATCGATGACATACGAACACATATGCTTAAAAATCATTTAGAGCTTATTTAAATGCGTTTAACCCTTTCGCATCGGTTGCAGATATATGTCGTCCAAGATTCCCCTACCGTTGACATCGGGAGCCACGGCTCGATAGTAAATGATATATCACGATATATCGTTTTGCTACTTTCAGTACTTATTATGACATCTACGGTAGGAACTTGTAACTGCAGTCATTCCCTTTATCAACCTACATGTATTCTTTACAGGAATCTGTAAAGCATGTAAATAAATATCGGTAGGTTTCGTGAGTAGCGCGATTTTTCTGTTAACTACATGTGTCAATGCCACCACATGTATGGAGTTATATAATGAACGTTTGTTAAATATAATAGTTTTTTATGCATCAACTGATAGCTAAAGGATACAAGAACCAATGTGATAAATGAAAATAGGTCAGATAAGTATATTTATGCTTTAAATACTAGTTTTAAGCAACAACAAAAAATGGTTTGAAAAATTCACGCCGTATTTGACAGTATAGTTTGTATTCCTCCGAGCCGAACGAAAGGGTTAAGAAGGTTTTTCATAATTATTAATTTATATTACTATATGGCTGGAATTTTCGTAAATTCAACTATTCTACCTACTCGTCAATAAGTTAAATGATAGTACTCGTATATTTAGAATTATTCTTTCACCGAAAACTATTTATCGAAAACAAAAACCTACACGTATTTTACCGAGATACATTGAGATTACGCATTTTTGACATTTTTGTCAAAATTTGCCATAAGAATTCTAAGAGGTTTATTGCAAATTTGAGATGTCAAGAAGGCAATATAATGAACTATATTAACACTATCCAGTCCGATAACACAATATGTGTGTAATCACCAGGCCGAACGTTAAAGGTCACACAATATGTGTGTGATCGTTCCCCCAACGCTTAGTGGCCGACTATACACAGCTTGTGATGTTTTTCAAACGTTAATGGCCGATCACACAACACATGTGTTGTTTTTACTTTCAACCATAATTCAAAATTCAAAGATCTCAAACCTTTTCAGTGAGGATCATATTAAATTTTATTTGAACACATAACGATAGATTTAGCAATTCTTAAAAAAAACAGTCGGCCTCCAGCGTAAGTTTAATCGCGTAACGCGTGGACTGGATAGTGTTAAAAACAAGAAACAAATATTATACCTTATATATAGGTTGAACGGTACGAATTAAACTAGCAGTGTATTGATACAGTTAAGTAATAATTCAAAAAATATATATTACAAATCAATTTGCAAATATAATTTTAGTCATTTACAATCGACAACTGCTAGATTAGAGCTAGCCATTACTGACGATTGACTCGATGGAGTCCGAAACATGTAATCACTTAACTAGCATGACATCTAGCCTCCTTTGCGCGGTAAATATAAACACAATTTACCTCCAATTCACTCGTAAAAAAATATATATCGAAAGATTCGCTTGCCGCTCTGAACGTATTTGTTTCGCATTGGAAAGATCAATAAAAATAAACGGAACTTGGCTGAAAACGGATCGCTTTTCACATTATCGAGGTTAGAGAGCGCCGTCTCGAAGAAATGGGATTTCCAGCGCAAGCTGTCCAAGTACATTACATACTTGTAGAGTAACCGCGCGTACATACAATACGCACACTATCTAGTGCAGGCACTGGCAACCTTTTAAAAAACAGAACCGGATCGACACCCTTCTTCCGAGTCGCAGGACGGATCTCTAAAAATATATCGTTCATATTATAATAAATTCTCAATTTAAAACAAATATAGGAATATATATCAAATAATACAGTTTGCATGGTATTATAGCTAACACTTGTGTAAAGGACTTAAAAATATAGTTTTCTTACTTTTTTACGTACGCTTTTACTAATGTTGTTCCAGAATTTAACAATAGTATGTTTCAGACAATCGATAAAAACATTTAAATAAAAATAGTGCAAAAATAGTACACGTCACGAACAATGAGGTTCTCGGCATAATCGAGCAAGATAGGCACCTAGTAAGGACCATCTCAGAGAGGCGATCGGTCACATCATGCGCCACGATGGTCTTCTTCACGACACTGTGGAAGGGATGGTTGAGGGTAGAAACTGCAGAGGGCGCCCTAGACGGCATTACTTGCAGCGAGTGTTCGGGGACATGATTTCTAGCTCTTATGCTGAGCTAAAAAAGGTTGCAGAAGATCGAGATACAAGATTTTGTTGCTGTAAACCAATACACCGGATTGATACTACGAAGAAGACAGCAACTTGCTAACATAATAAGCCCATGTTTTGTATTTTTAATGTATATTTAAAATTCAATAGACAAGTAAGATATTTATTTTTTTAATGTTTAACACTGAAAAAACCCGCCGTGAGATAAAATGTTAATTGGGAACACGAGTTGTAGGTGAATCAAAAACAAGTATTAATTCTGATATTATTTAAATTGCTTCGTGTACCAATAATAATGTAAGAGACGAGAAGAAATTTGCATGAATAAATATATCAACGGTAGGAAATATAATTTGTGTTATTATCATAAGAACTCGTACCATAAACGACTGATGTTGTTTTCTTGCCAAATATTCATAATTTAAAACATTTTTTTTTAAATAAATTTCAACGTTAATTGACCGTTTGACTTTGAAAAGCTGATTTTGAATTAGTGAGGAAGTGCAGAGTCGGCAGCCTGCAGCGCCCTAGGGCATTTTTTTCTGGCACCCCATATTTAAAAAAATCTAATCAAGAGTGGTTGCTTTCGGCGCCTCTAGTTTATTCGACGCCCTGGGGCAACGACCCACTTCGCCACCCCCTAAAACCGGCACTGAGTAAGTGAGTAGTTTACACGAAACTGTAGTCTTATTTTTCTAAAATAGTACACAATTGACCTTTTTGAGATGCTAATAATACAGCGGCAAAAAAAAACTGACGGTTTTAAATCATAACAACGACGAAAACCGTCAGCTTTTTTGCCGCTCCCTGTATTAATAACGTAGATAATTATTGCTTAAATATAAAGTAAAAAAGAGTTTAAATACGAGTATTTTAATCTAATTCTTTAATTTATTTATGCGAAATAGCTTTTGAATCGGACAACAATTTTCTTTTCATATCCGTTCCATATATGAAACATATGGTCACAACAAATTATCGCCACTTTTTCTGTCACAGTTCTGCCAGATGTCCATTTCTCTTACTAGGACATATCTGCACCCGAAGGTCTACTTGGGAACCGAGGTGATGTGTTAATCGTTTTAAGGAAATCGGGTGGTAAGCATGATGTTCCCGGGGTCTGAACTATTTAGTCTTAACACTATCCAGTCGGCGCGTTACGCTGGAGGCCGACTATTATTTTAAAGAATTACTAAATCTATCGTCATGTGTTCAAATTAAATTAAATATGACCGTCACTGAAAAGGTTTGAGATCTTTGAATTATGATCGAAAGTAAAAACAACACATATGTTGTGTGATCGGCCACTAACGTTTGAAAAAACATCACAAGCTGTGTATAGTCGGCCACTTAGCGTTAGCGGAACAATCACACACAAGTTGTGTGACCGGCCTTTAACGTACGGCCTGGCGATTACACACACATTGTGTAATCGGACTGGATAGTGTTAAGCGGTGGCTTAACCCAAACGAGACAACAATGTTAATTAAAAATGATATATTAGTTACGCCCTGAATACCTCATGTTTCGTACCTCTGAAACGTCGGACTAATCACACAATCTCGGTAAAAATATCTATCACTTAAATATGGCTTCCATACTTCAGGTGCTGTTTTCGCGAGCCCGTGGACACTTGTCCTGATATCAGTCGGTAATTAAGCATAGTACTCGTATGTATTCGGCGGAGCTTCGGTTGCATGGCTTAGGGCGAAACAATGATAGTAGCAATTAGGCAGTAAATATGGAAAGAGACAAAAAATAAATTATAAAAATATAATTAAATGTTTCGTGAAATACGTAACTTTAGCGAATGCTGCCCTAGAATGATGAAGGCTGGGATTTAAGAATTAAAAAGGAATTTTTATTACATAATTTTGTAAGAAGAACACTCTCACAGTTTTTTTACAATATCCGCACCATATTTAGAGCATACAGACACCAAAAATAGTTTTTAAAGATCTATAAGCTCAGATTGGTATCCCTTGCCCCAGAACACCTGTATATCCATAGGTTCGCATGGGAACATAGATAGTTTCAGGGAGCCTCCAGAGCAAGAGCCCGCGAACTTGCATATATTGCGGCTGTAGTACCAGAGAAATATTTGGGTGTTCAATGATCAGGGTTTTTTTTTTAAAGAGATCCAATGATCAGCCCAACGCTCCCGAGTTCAAGATTGTTATTAAGGGGTGGCTCAGCCCCACTCTCTCAGTTAGAGTATAAATCCAATATTTATATATTACATTCGCGGTCATATTTAACGTTTTTAAAAGATGCAAGAATACAGTAAAACGATTCATCATTAGCATTTTACAGGGACGTATTTAAGTATAAGGTGCATATATAAAATAATAAAATTGGTTTAATTACATCCATTTTATTATCCTTTCCGCATGCAGCGTTCAGGCGTCCTGATCAACCATCGTAGTTCACATTGGGAGATTACGAGCGGTTATTACTTAAAAAAACGAAAACCTTGCAAAAGGATAGAGTATTAAAGAGAGAGAGTAGGACTTAAAACAATACTTTGAAGAAAATTTTAAACGCGTATAAAAAAGCATTCTAAATGTGAAATTAGTCTGTACACAGCTTGAGTAATGGGGTCGCCTTTCGAGGCTGACTGAATTATATTAACATCGCAGATTGCTAATGAACGAGAAAATAGAGGCCATTTGTTTGATTTAATTTAGGGTTCGGCTGTACACGAACTTTGTTACTGAGAGTCGGGTAAAACATAAAAAACATCCTCTAAAAACATATCTTCACAACACAGAATCCTGCCTCACTATTGACCCTTAGTATAAGACATAATATCAAGACACTTGTCACAAAAAATCATAAACCAAAGACGTAATTTCGTCATACCGTAGTTAGTACAATATTATTATAGAACTTATTTGAATTTTTTTGTTCTTCTTTTTTTGTTCTGCCATCCCAGGTGATAGAAATTCCTAAAGAACAAGAATAGAAGTCAACAGTCGCATACATCAAGAGATAGGCTAGCTTTCAATAAAAAAGCAAAAATTCTTGAGTCAAGGAATATTAATTTAAGGCTCCGCTAGCAACTTGCCAAAACATTTGTTTGGAGCATCTTGATGTACGGCTGTGAGACATGGTGCTTATCTGAAAGTGATAAAAAAACCTTTGAGATGTGGTCGTACAGAAGAATTCTCCGAATTTCCTGGAGAGACCACGTCACAAACAATGACGTTCTCATGATAATCAAGGAAGATAGGCACTTAATAAGAACCATCTCAGAGAGGCGAGCCCGATGGATTGGTCACATCATGCGCCACGATGGTCTTCTTCACGACATTGTGGAGGGGATGGTTGAGGGTAGAAACTGTAGAGGGCGCCCTAGACGGGAGTATCTGGAGCAAGTGTTCGAGGACGTGAATTGTAGCTCTTATGCTGAGCTGAAGAGGGTTGCGGAGGGCCGAGAGGAATGGAGATCGAGATGCAAGATTCTGTTGCTGCAAGCCAATCCACCGGATTGATACTACGAAGAAGAATTTGAATTTAAATTTCGCGGGTAAAGCAATTATTTTAGTTTTTATTTTTATGTTGGCACTACTGTCACTGAAATCTGTGCCAAATTACACGTCAAGTATTAATTAGTGTTTGAGATTCCTGTCCATTTGTATAAAGCTAATAGTGTTTTTTTTTTCGGTGTATAATATCAATTTATTTGGGACTAAGATACTTCTGGAAGTTCGCAAACTTGCTTAGACTTTTCTTAAACTTTACATTATGGCAGACATATGCTCGATCTTGGGAATAAATATGGTAAATAATATATATATTGACATCAGCAAGTTATAGCCCTTGCTGACTGGTACCGAAATCAAGTTATCAACGTGTTAGCTTGTCGTAAGGCGAGAGTAACGCCATGTTACGATCGATCGGGGAAACCAAGTCTTTATGGAAAATATATGTAAATGTGCTTCAGAAAAAGTCTTTGTGTTTGGTTATCTGCTCCTTATCCTGCGCGACTGAATAACTACCATTTTAAAGAGAGGATGATGCTAATGTATATAAAGCGTTTATTGTCAGTAGTAGTAGCCTACTTTCATTTTCCGTACGTAAAGCTTTGCCTACCGAGCAATATTTCACGCTGAAAAATTCAGGTCATGAAAAATCAGCCGCTTTGTAAAGTTTAATTAATTTGCGCGAACAATTACTTACACACGGTTAGTCAGAATGTACTTGAATAAGAAATATAATAACTGAAATTAAACTGGGTAATTATTTGAGAGTGAAAAAAACCTCGGATCATGTTTCGTTCATTACAACAGAGGATAGTTAAGTTTTCTTGGTGATGCTCAGATTATTGTCAGTTAATAAATGATGTGCCGTCTGAAATTTTTTGTTTCCTTTACTTTACATAAGTATTAGAGAAAATGAAAGAGATTAATTCGCAATCGCCAGTAAAAAAGAGATAGATTCTTGAATCGTGGGTTTTGGGTTCGCTTTGTGAAAACCCTCCCTGTCCCGTCCTGTTTTTGGAGACCCATATGAAGACCCGTTAACAGGCGCACGCAAAAAGCTACTTGTTTGAGAGTGGCTAAAGGCCTATCGTGATTCTAGGTGCATCAGTTAGATATTAAATAGACTTCAGTCTAAGGCTGCAAAGTATACTACAGCGAGTCTCGAATTGCCTTCTTTGGTAACACGTTAAGTCGTTCGTGGCGAATTTCTTCTTCTCTCCGATATTTTGATTGTCATTGCAAGGATCATCTTTAAGCTTGATGAACTCGCGACGTTGAAGATGACCCCTGCAACGGCGGTCGAAATATTGTAGTGAAGTAGAACTTCACCACGTACGACTCCACACAAAATCTTCAATTATAAATCTGACCGTGAAAACATACGAAATTATTTGAGATAGATTATTTTACCGAAAATGCAAGCAAGAATTACTGAAGGTGTTATTTGTGGTGGCCAAATGGTTCAACTTGGAACCGAATATGGTATTGGGAAAGTTGATATTTTGTCAATGTTTTTACAGTAATTAGAAAATATATTTTTCGAGTCAAGGCAGGTGTATTAAATGAGTGATTTCATTAAATTTTAATAGCAGGTAGGCAGCAACATGAAAAGGTAGTTTTGCTAGCAATTCCTTTGTTGTACCCCTGTGAAGCTTTTACAGTAAAACGTATATTACTATCAAAATATAAAATAACGTGTTTTTTTATCGAGATCGGTTCGTATGAAACATGGAACTCCATTACGTCTAATAAATAACGTTTCCTCTACATGTAAAACGTACTAGGAAAAAAAAAGATCTATGTTGTAAAATACATTTTAGCCTTTTCGCGTTGAGGTATTTTGTGAAATAACTTCGTGGCAAATTGTTTCGATCCAATATTTCGATCGCTATTGCAGGGGTCTTCTTCAGGGTTGATGAGTTAATGTCTTGAGGTAGTTCAGCCATCAGCCTAATGTACCTCAACGAGCATGCGTATGGGAAACGTGCACACCCAGTGAGAGAAGGCATTGAAATCAAAAGACACCACATCAACATCAACAGGGATCACGGTTTGATTCGCAAAACAGCACAAGTTCCAACCTCTAGCACATACTCAAAAACCTGCACAGTCTGAGGTCTAAGTTGAGGACGCTTGTCCATGTGATTCAAGCATACAACAGACTGTAAGAGATTTTCTGATGGAATGCATCATCTATGAGATTAGGAGACACGTTCTACGTTGTTGTCTGGAAGTCGTAAAGTAGAGGTGAAAACGCAGAGGCATTAATTGAGCAAGAATACTTTAACGGTATCGGTATAACATGACATGATAAACGAGTACGAGATGAAAGTGCGTGATTCACATGTTTCGAGGTCCAGCTTGTAGAGCGGGCTGCTGCCGTGGGATGAGCTTGTCCGGCGCCGCTTCCAGCATTCGTTATGTGAGCGTCCTCTTGAGCGCCTTGCGGATGAGCGTCCAGTCGTCGATGATGTCTTGCTCGCTGAGCATGTACACCACGTAGGGGCCCGTGACGGTGGTGGCCTTGGGCACCTTGGTGCGCGCGCGCCCGGCTGGGGCGGCGCCGGCGCCCGCGGCGGCGCCCCCGCTGGCCCACGAGAGGTCGTGGCTGTGGCGCTCCTCCTCCAGCCGCCGGATCTTCTCTAACACCTCCTCTTGCAGAAAGTCCCAGGCGAGACACTTTTCGCTCTGTGAAAAGAGAAAAAAAATAACAAAAATTACATTTTATGGATTCAATATTTTTATTAGAATATTATTTTATTTTTTCAATATTCTAATCTACTTTTATAGATCATTGACTATATTAAAATATCATTAGTAATTAAATATACATATAATATACAAAAAATTCTTTAAGCGAGTCAATTCATTCAGAAAAATATCGGCAGAATATCCGCGGTTCGCATCCCGCTTCTGCCGATATTTTTTCTGAATGAATTGACTCGTTTAAATAATTTTATGTATAGTATATGTATATTTAATTACTAAAAATTACATTTCGTAATAACATTTAACCGGCGGTCATAGCCTAATGGTCAAAGCGATTGCTTTGCAAGCCAAAGGTCGTGGGTTCGATCCCCGACGGAAATTAAAATAAAAAGGATTTTGAATCGATTTGTGAGCTCTAAAATACTTCCGGTTGGTGTGAATTTGATCCCTCATCCGTAAAATGCGATAGCCTATCAATTAAAATTGGTGGTAAGCGTAAGTCGTCCTGTGAAGACCACCCATTCATAGTAAATTCCTGTAATAATAAAGGATGATGCGTGAATCTCGGGCTGTAGTCTATTATGTTGGCGGAAAACACTCCACATCCAGCGTTTAGCCATATACACCATGGTAAGCGTCATAAAATTTCACAGATGAGACTTCAGAATTACTATCAACATCTGTCGGTATTCTCCTGTATGTGTTTACATAAAAAAACCATAAAAAAAAACAATTTACAACTATTAACAATTAAAGGTGTTCCGGGACAAAGTGTAGACAATCAGAGCTTACAGAACTGTAAAAACGGCAATTAGTGGTGTCCATATGCTCCAAATATAGAGCGAATACGATAGAAAAAAATATGGTAAGGATAGTCTATAGGTAAGTCTTTTATTTTTTTACACAATATCCAGGATTCATAGCTATTTACGATGTGCCGTTTAAACAGAGTTTGTATCGTCCTCATTCTTTTTTTTACTTTACAACAATTAACGAGGATTAACAATAAACAATAACAGGTATTCTGGGACAAGGTATAGACAATCAGAGCTTACAGAACTGTTAAAACGGCAATTTGCGGTGTCCGTATGCTCCAAATATGGAGCGAATTTGGTAAAAAAATATAACAAGGAGTGTGTAAAGATGCGTATTTTAGTAATATTTAGTATTCATAGCTTTATTCGATGTGCCATTTAACCCTTTCGCATCGGTTGCCGGCATATGCCGTCATAAGATTCCCCGAACGTTGACATCGTTTGCCGCGATAGATAGTTTTGCTACTTTCTTAGAATAGTTTTTTATGCATCATCTGATAAACTAAAGGATACAAGAACCAATGTGATATATGAAAATAGATAAGTACATTTATGCTTCAAATACTAGTTTTATAATTGACAGTATAATTTGTATTCAAACCGAGCCGCAATGAAAGTGTTAAACGGCGTTTGTACCGTCCCCATTATTTTTTAGGGCAAATCGGATTTTTATCAAAAGCCAATACAGCCGTTTAAGGGGTTTTAAAATCGTTGATTTTGTAACGAGTGATGAGGTGATAGAGCGGACAAGGTGAATACTATGGCAGCTGACAGAGCTTTGTGGTGGCAGTTAAGGGAGCGGACATTAAAATGATGAAAAGGGAGTGTGTAGCCTAACCTAAGGATTTGTCCAGTGATCGTAAAGTCCAAAGATCCATAAGTCTCGTTAACGATATAACTTACGAATCACTAATAAATAATGCATTATATATATTTTTTTTATGTAAACACTTATAGGAAAATAACGACATATGTTGATAGTGATTCTGAAGTCTCATCTGTGGATTCTATGACACCTTACCATGTTACATATGGTTAAGCGCTGCATGTGGAGTGTTGCTCGGCCAACGTTATATACTTCAGCCCGACAATCACGCAGCATCCTTATTATTACAGGAATTTACTATGAATGGGTGTGAAGGTTAGGTTATCGAGACATCCGGTGCGCCAGTTGTCCCGTGCACCAAATGTCCCGTGAACCAGACGACCAATGCGCCCCACGTCGTTACCGATGAGTCGTTGAACGAAATGTGGCGGAACCATATATGACCACAGATTTTAAACATCTATATATATATATATATGTGTTCTGTGTATATGACATTTATATAATCGTAATCTGTTATCTTATAACGCTTAAAGTAGCTTTCTATTTTTTGTCTAATAATTCTATAATATGGATATTACTAATTATTGTACTTTCTTTAACCATTTCGCATCGTTGTCGGCATATGCCGTCATAAGATTCCCCGATCGTTGACATCGTTTGACGTGATACATCGCTTTGCTACTTTCTTAGAATAGTTTTTTATGCATCATCTGATAGCTAAAGGATACAAGAACCAATGTGATATACGAAAATAAACCAGATAAGTACATTTGTGCTTCAAATACTAGTTTTATAATTGACAGTATAATTTGTATTCAAGCCGAGCCCTAATGAAATGATAATAATAAAAATGGTGACGATTTTCGTAAATAAGCGATCTCAAATATGAAATATGCGTCGTTACAGAATGCGTAATGAACAATAAGAGTTTTGAACTTGTCTAAAATGTGTTGTAGTTCAGGTATTCTAATACTGTAGGTATTAAAGCTGAAAAGTTATGTTGGAGCGCTAGCAGCGCGCGTGGCGGTCGTCCTGGCAACTACCAACCGGGGTGCAGCGGACTAAACCACAGCTTCAAAAACTTTCTTCAAAGCAATGTTATTATAAATTAGAGACTAATTTTTTAGTACAAATTACACTACATAGTTTGACAGGTTTATAATTCGTCGAGAATCCATCATTAAATGTAATAATATTTAGATATCTACAAGGTAAATCATTTTTATCAAACGTCATCATCGGCTTTTAAGAACTTTAATTATTTCGATTGCCCCAAAAAATTACCTAGCCCATGGACACGACCAGGAGTGAAATATCTGTAAAGAGACCTTAACAGACTTCGGATCGAAGTATGCAAGACGAGGACACAAATGAAAGCCTGGCACATTTACAGCGGACCGACTGAATGTGACTGCGGCGTGGAGCAGACCCTGTCACACCTTCTGGAGTGAGCGCTGTGTCCGAGTAGCTGCACCCAGGAAGACCTGATGATGGCTGAGAGTAACGCCATCGACGTCGCGGACTTCTGGGCACACAGGATCTGACCCTGTTTTTTCCGACACGATTATATATAACACATTTTAAGTCATAATTTTCGGTCTACATTTCATTACGAAAATATTTGGTATACTAAATAAAATGTTATGTTAATATAAATTCACAGCAAACATCTTCTTATATAGAATTTCTCTTGTCAATAAATCTGAGAAAAAAATTAAAAAAACGCAGACGATTCGAGCCACGAAACTTTTGCAAACGAATGTTCGGTCCGTAATCATTGTGAACCTCTTGCTTTTACCAAATGTTATTATTTCACATGGTATGTTGCAACGAGGGTTATTTGAGTCGGGGTGTCAAATTTATTATGACGAATATCTGGCAACATGACCTGTATATTGCCTAACGAAAGGTTGTCAGAGAAGCAGCAACATCTGACCCTGTTGTTCACGATTATATCAGGGTCAGCCAAATAACTTTTTTTTTTTGAAAATGCTATGAAAAAAAAACAGTGTAGCTTCGGCTGTGTGGCACGTAGCGCCGTCCTGTTGATCGAATGTTGCCAATATCCTCCTCTTCAATTTTTGTGAACAAAAATTCGTTCAACATGGCCCGATAACGGTGAATTTATGTTGATGGCGCTTCACGCACACTTTCTACCACAGCAGCAATATTCTCGGGTGTACGCACTGTTTTAAGCTTTTCACGCTTTGGTTTATCGATGAGGATGCCAGTTTCTTTCACTTTTTCCACAAGATAACGAACACACGGAGCTGACGGTGATTTTCTTCTTCCAAAATCCGTACGCAATTTTCACACACATTCTGCAACATTACCATGATTTTCAAAGTAATGTCGCAATATTTCCCAGCGTTGTTAAAGCGTATACACAACCATATTCGTTCAGCGGAATGATAAAACTAATTATCTGTCGAATCAGACATGAGCTAAGTGTTACCATTCACGAAATAAGCACTAGTTGAAAAAAAAACGTTAGATGGCGGACCCTATATATACTGACACAAAGAAAAAATTATTCATTTGCCGTTGATGAAACACGTCAAACTTTGAGCACCGCCGTTGCGTGCAAGAGACAGATGCAGTGAAGAGCGGGACGCTGGCTGATCCTCGCAATGTCGTCGCAAGGTCAGCGCTGCAGGGCGAGGTGCAGGCGGCCGAAGGTGAGCCCCGGTGCACGCGCACCCGGGACAACGCGACCCACACAGGTGGTGCCACCAAACCTAATTACGCACCTACTACTTAAACACACCAGCTTACAGTTAACTATAAAGAGACTTCATACACGAGTGAATTCAACAATCATTTTCGTAGATCAAAAATTCTAACGTAGAAAAAATATACACTTCGGAGCATCGACTACTAAAAATCACTGAAAATAGGTACAGGATATTAGTTTTTAGAAGCAAACATGTGAAACATTAAAAAAAACATCATAATTTAGGAAAATACTCAGGGATCTTGTTATATTTTCTTGAGTATAGACTAGTATTTTTCTACTACGCATTTTAACACGGGCTGTTCTGACTAACACATTTTAATACACCTAAAGGATTGCTGTGCATTATGACGACATAATTTTTTTCTGGCCATTTTGATTTTATTAAAAAAAAGTTATTTAAATCCTAACCGATAATTGATTCAAATTCAGATCAATCTTTTTTTTCTTAATATATTTTGATATCCTCCTCTTCCATTTAGGACATCGGTTTACTGGATGAAGGATGCAGGATCAGGTTCACATTATAAACATCTTGTTTCTGTTTCACGATACATGTTTATTGTCACAAACGTCGCCCGCCACAGCGAACGCACAGGACGCGCGCACTGTGACGCGCGCGAGTCAAACTTCAACTGCCAGCCCACAGCGCGATTTCACATCTCCACGGTACCAACTGCCAATATGACAGTCCTACCAACCTGCAATAGGCCAACTGTCATAACAAACAAGATGGCGTATGCAAGCGCCGAGCAACATTATATAATTAAAATAAACATTCGATGTAGATGTCAGGCAAGCGGACAAAAATAATAGACAAAAGATCGCTTGTCGAGGCTTTACGGCATCGGCCTTAAGGAGCAAGCTGATATCAAGTTTAATAGGTATAGTATATTGGTGTTTTCTATACATAATTGAATTACGATAGTATAACTTATAATAAAGGTTTGACAACATTATTATGTATACTACCAAAGTGCCATACATAATATACATAATATTACATAATAAATACAGAAGAATTCTCGGAATTTCCTGGAGAGACCAAGTCACGAATAATAAGGCACTCAGCATAATCAAGGAAGATAACACCTAGTAAGAACCATCTGAGAGACGAACCCGATAGATCGGTCACATCATGCACCACGATGGTCTTCTTCACGACATTGTGGAAGGATGGTTGAGGGTAGAAGCTGTAGAGGGCGTTCTAGACGGGAGTATTTGCAGCAAGTGCTCGAGGACATGAGTTGTAGCTCTTATGCTGAGCAGAAGAGGACTGCAGAGGATCGAGAACAGTAGAGATCGAGATGCATGATTTTGTTGCTGCAAACTAATCCACCGGATTGATACTACGAAGAAGAATGTACGAGTATATTATTTAGGTACCTATCTAAATAACACTAAAGCTGTATCAACTAAAAAAAAAACGTATATAAACACTTATTTCTGTAGACTTCGTAAATTTAACGTAAAATACGAGTATGTTACGTTAAATTCGGTATAAAATAAAGATATTAATTTTATCTACTTACATAATATAATTTTATGTGACGTATTATTTTATTACTGTAAAAAAAACAATTTGCCGCGTTTTTAATGACATTAAGATTGATAACAAAATCTGCATAACAATTTCAGTGCCTCCATGTTTTTGTTTTTTTTTATATTCCTTAATCAAACATCTGTGGGAGGTAAGTACGTGCAACAGAAGATTTCCAGCTTCCAGTATTAATTATCCTAGTGCTCGTTTACATTAACAAAATGTACGTGGTCTTCAGATTTAATTTCAAATCGATTATAAAGCAACATAAAGATTGACAAAATCCTACAATTACGCGGCCGTAATGTTACACAATTTCAAAAAAAAATGTTATTTAAAACTTCTTTACAGAATAAAATAATGTACACAGTGGCGGTTTTAGGGGGTGGCGAAGTGGGTCGGCTGCCCAGGTCGCCGAATGAACTAAGGGCGTTAAGGGTGGCCTTAATTCTTACAGGAGGTGTTTTCTGAAGATTTAGCTTCCCACCCAAAAAAAACCCAGGGGCGCTAGATTTTTTTTGCCTAAGGCGCCACAAGGTCTAAAGTCGGCACTGAATACAAATATATAAAATTACAGTATTAATAAAATTATGTTACATAAAATGAATGCCATATAAATGTAATATGATCGATATTCCAATTTTATAAATTAATAAAAAATCTTGGTTAAACTGCATAATTAAAATTGTTATTCCATTATATTTCATATTATTTATTATGTCTGTAAATGCCTTAGCAGTTTCATTAAGAGTGAACTACTTTAACATAGTTATAATAAAATATATATTCAATAATGTAACATGATAGTTGTGATTAAAATCAATATTTCAACGAAACTGGATGACTAAACCTGCGCTCCATGATAAACAAACAAAATATTATGCCCGCAGATATTATTTATATCTGTGATTATATCAATATGTATATTGCTTCATACGAGGGCTAAGGGATGACAGTTTGCAAATACAATCGTGATTTTTTACGAGCGCCATCTCCAATAACTACCCTAAAACCCTTCGTGTAATTTACATCCAGACAAGCGGCATTTGACAAGGGTGGTTCTACTCGTATTTATTATGGGGGGAGGAAACTAATATTTACAATGTTTATTTGTGTGATTATATTTGCTGACATGATAGGGAATACGTTTTGCACGTATTCAAGCGATTGCTTCTTTATACTGACACATCGTGGAGGATTAAAGCAGCCTTCATTCAGCAGTGGGTGGATTTAGGATGCACAAGAAATACGCTTTTTTGTTTTTGATAAAATTAATTGTGACGCGTATCTCTATCTTTTTCTTTGCCTTAACTCTTTATTTTACAGCCTTTCCTATGCAAGGATGTCTAAGGATGATAAGATTTTGACCCTGCAATAGACTATAACATTCAGATCAGTTAGCGCTAAATTTGAGGTAGATTTTCAAAACATTCAGATTATTCTAAAGCTTACTCATGATGTTAAAGAAGGCTCCAGTTAAATACCATTTAGTCAAAGAAGGTAGTGCGCACTCATATATTATATATTTATTTTGTAGGCACTCGAAAAGTATTTGTTCGACTAGAACTGATATGATATCATCACAATGTAAGGTAGCCAGGGAAGCACGCGAATACAAAATAATGCATTTGTGTCGAGAGTGCTGAACTTGCCTGCTTTTGCTAACCAGGATATAATAATTGATATAGTAGATAAACCAGTTATAGAGAACATGAACCACCCTACCGGATGAGATCGGGACGCTGTCGTCCTCCTTTCATCTCCTCGGCTGAATGATCTCGTGAATGCAGCGTCTGGTAGAATGCGGAGGCAGATGCAAGGCCCGAGACTGCAATGAGCATTCTTTGTGTTACTCCATCCTTCACGATCTTACATACTCGTATTTATTAAAAATTAAACCATTTAAAAAATAATTCATCCACGTTTGTCAAAGAAATAATATACGCTTAGGAGGCCATGGTAATCGTCATTCAGCAGCACTTCCAAGAACTCGTAAAATTTATATTCGTAATCTTCTTCGTAGTATCAATCCGGTGGATTGGTTTGCAGCAACAGAATCTTGCATCTCGATCTCCATTCCTCTCGGTCCTCCGCAACCCTTTTCAGCTCAGCATAAGCGCTACAGTTCATGTCCTCGAATACTTGCTGCTTCTTATTTGCCTTGGTTGCTTTGTCTCGAGCAGTCCCCACCCGGAGATCCGATTGGGGGACTATTTTATCTCCGGAAAATTTTACTTGAGATGCAATCATTCGTAATAAAACGCACTAAATAAACACTAATATCCTAATTAGAAAAGTAAACCCATCGACAAACCATTTATCTATACATAATACTTCCATATACAGAGTTAACCGTTTTTTTTAATCTTTTTTCATCTTTGTTATTAATGTGCCATTAGTTTTTAAGTAACATTTATTCTAAGGTTAGGATAGTATTTCAATAGAAAATATTATCTACTTTTAAGTTGTATTGCAAAAAAAAAACGGGTACAATACAAGAATCATATTTATAACATTACATCTACGATTGTTTATGCTACTTTATTACAGTATACGAGTATATTCACTAAGTATATAAATTTATGTCTGTTATGTTTCAAAAATATATATCTTTAATTTTATTTTGACATGTTTGAATATTTTTATCTATTAATTGATTGTAATTACAATAAGAAATAGAAAAAATAATCATTGCATTGTGTCTTGGAAAATATAGGAACCGTTGGTATTGTGGCTTTTGGGTTTAGACGTGTGTGGCGAATTTCTTCTGACCAATATTTAGACAGCCATTGCAGTGACCATTTTCACGGACGATTTTGACACAAAATCCGAGCGTATAAACCTACGAAGATTTTTATAGGAAGCCTTGTTTTTATAATTCCTATACCTAAAATTATATAAATTACTCATGATTTATATAAAATAATGTAGACGGATATTGTATTGCTATTTTTATTCTTTTATATCCGCTTTATTCTGGAGTATATGGCAGCCGCGAAAGCTGTCAAAAGAGAGTGGCAAATTTGAGTTATTTGTAGAGTTAGTAATTACACATCGGTGAAAAAAACGTGCTTTCGAGAGCTTATACCTAGTTTTCAAGACGCAAGTCTTACTTTGTACTTACAAAGTTAAAGTATTCAACCGTTTTCTGATATTATAACTCCTGAAATGTTAATAGAGCTCTCAATATATCAATAATGTTGTTAATGTGAGTATAAAGTACTTATCGGATATAGCCCCTGGACATGACCAAGGGTGGAATATATGGAGGTCCCTTAACAGACTTCGGACCGGATTATGCAAGACGAGGACACAAATGAAAGCCTGGCAGTTTTACAGCGGACCGACTGAATGTGACTGTGGCGTGGAGCAGACTCTGTCACACCTTCTGGAGTGTGCGCTGTGCCCGAATAACTGCACCCAGGAAGACCTGATGATGGCCAGAAGTAACGCCATCGACGTCGCCCACTTCTGGGCAGACAGGATCTGACCCTGTTGTTTCCGACACGATTATATATATCGGATATAAATATTATGTATTTTCATAGTAAAAGGGATAGTCAGAGGATTTGATGATTATTTTTCATATGGACGGATGATGTTAATGGAAAATTGTATGATGCTTGCTATTCAACCCTTTGGTTACTAAGCGTCGAATATTCTACGTTCGATTCTCGAGCGAAAAAGACGAAGCGTGGAATATTCGACGCTCATCTAAACATTTTTTTTCAAAGTTTATATATAAACCACCTATGTTTTTTTTTTTGTATTCCATTAAAAAGGTTTGGACCTTTGATATTTTAATAATATTAGTTTGAAACATGTCATACGTATTCATACTTCAAGCTTTTAAAATGTTTTGTATAAATATACCTCTCCACAACTTTATTGTATTTAATTTTTTTTTAGATTTTTTGAGTTTTTTTTTTCTATATATTTTATGTATATGATTTTTACTAACAATTTCCATCAAGTTGACAGTAATAAAGATTTATTATTTACATCATATGTGATCTCAAAATCAAAATTTGAGTTTGGATATTTTATTTTTCGATGTTTATATTTTTTTATTGGCAAATATAATTACTATAGATAAAAAAATTATTTGCTTAATTTAAAGCATGAGCTGTTTGGAATGAACGTTATTTTTATTTTTACAATCTAGCGTAAAAAAGATAAAAATTATGTTAAATTTTTAAGTACTAAAAAATGCTCTAAAATCGCTTCGTCTTTTTCGCAAGTTCGCTAAGAACATGCTTAGTAACCAAAGGGTTAAAGGATGGCATAGTGCTGCATGTGGAGTGTTAGACTGTAGTTCCTCATTCTCGCGTCGTTCACTGTAAATGAGCGAGATTTACGTGACGACGTTCGTCTGCCACTAATTAAATTTTACGCGACGCTAGGTACAAAATTTGACTATTTTTTCCACACTCTGCTTACAGCCGACCGTGTTGAAAACGTCATAGACTTCACTAATGAGTTATAGTCATAATGATCACCATATCTGCTGGTGTTCTCCTGTCTGTTTATGTAAACATACAACACAGAGACAACCTTCCAAATACGCTTTACTAAAAAAAAGATTGCATTTCTTTTGCTTGTGCCAAATAATTTTTAAATTGTTGCAATTTATTGATTTATTTATTAAAAGAATAATTTGATTATTACAATGAGTTTATTCATGAGGTCAAGTGCTCTACAGGTGTCTATGAATCTATTTACCAATTTGTTCTTTCTATCAATACTACAAATTGGTATATATTGCCCGGCACGTGGTTTATCAATTAGTGAAAAATCCCCAGATCGGAATTTTGCAAACCAACTTTGACGACATCTGCTCCATACACTTTGCAAATGTTTTTGGTTGCCACACTCGCGATATTGTCTTTACGGAATTCATAAAGTAAACAATGACGTAAATGCACTTTATCGACCGACATTTTGAAAAAATACAAGGGCTCTTCACTGTATTCTGGCCAGGCCAAAACTGAATAGAAAGTAGAGGGAAAGCATCCTTTACATAATGGAATCATTTAAAAGAAGATATTATTCATAGTTTCTGAAGATTTTTTTTATTTACCTAGGATCATAAAAAACGGTCATAACTTATGCATCAACCTAATAGGTAACGTAATTTTTTCTTACACTTTTTATATGTTTTAAAAAATGGTTACGTTTCAATATTATAAATTAATTTCATTTAACAATTGATACGTAAATGCAAATTCACAGCGAACACCATATTACTTTATATGACATTTGGCTTAGTAGTACAAACGTTTGCTTACCATTAATAATAAATTTGTATTCAATCGATTTTTAAGCTTTGTACATACAAGTACCTCCGGTTGGTGTGTATTTGATTACTCTTACTACCCTAAAGGCTCTAATGAACTATCTATGTTCCCATGGGGACCTACTAGGATACAGGTGTTTGTGACAAGGCATAAAGGAATCCGAGCTTACGGAACTGTGTAATAGTAATTTGCGTTGTTCATGTGCTTCTAATATGGTGAAAATATGTCGCTCCTGAATGATGCATGCAGAGTCGTCACAGGCTGACTCAAACCAACACCCATTTATAAACTATACCCCTTGGCTGGCATCGCACCACCAAGACGCAAAGTCATATTCGCCAAAGAAATGCGTAAAGCAATCAACCAACCGTCCCACTGCTTGTATAATCAGATACCCCTAACACCAAGATTGAAGTCGCGAATCAGCTTTCTGAGATCCACACAACCTCTCACACCCGGCCCTGAAAATGAGAGACTCAAGCTCTGGCAACAAATCCCATCAGAGAATTTCATTACTCCAAAGGAAGGCCTCCCAACTGGCAAGAACCTTGACTAGCGGACCTGGAAAACCTTGAACAGATTAAGAACCGGAGTTGGTAGAACAAAGGACAACCTCGAGCGGTGGGGAATGCTTCGGCAGGGAGAGACACAATTGTGCGACTGTGGAGACCTGCAGACCGCCTCACACCTAAGATCCTGCTCCATGTGCCCAACAAGCTACACATCTCAGGACCTAATGCTGGGTAACACACGAGCTCTGGGAAAAAATAATTCGACGTCGCTGACACGAAGAAGGTGAAAATATGGTAACAAAAAAAAATTATGACAACATATACCTAAAAATCTTTTGGTTTTATGTTTGATAAAATTTTTCGATAATTTGTTAGTTACACGCGTTGGCCGCCTGCTGCATCAGGGGCAGCACTTCATAGTCGTCTCGCTATCGGAAGGCTGCGGCCAAGTTGGTCCACTGCCAGCGCGCGGTGTATTTTTGTTCTCTCGCTCGCGGGTTCGGCGCCGCGACGCCAAAGAAAATCTCTGATATTACGTAACTAGATTTTTCACTTCGGTTGACGCTCGGACAGTGCGCAAGGTGACAGTTATGACGAGACACCGCCACGTGGTACACGTAAATTAACAAATTTATTATTTGAAGTCCAAAAAAAACATTAAAATATGGTATAACGCCATTAACAGCATCATCAATTAATGATATATCTACTTAGAATTGTATAGCTTCCTCATCTACTTTTGGATTATCCACCAAAAATTTTTTTTGTTAAAATTATCTAGAATACTTACTTAAGTGCATTTTGATGTAAATGTTTATTGCTTTTTAATGGCCTTTGTATTTATACATATTATTTTGTTGTGACATCAATGAATTCCCTTTAGATTAATGATTTCCAAAACACATATACCCATCACACAATTCATATCCACCTTTTCACTCACTCTTTGCTTTATATAGAGCCAACACTCTACTAACTGACTTGAAAATGGGCATTCAACGTGGCTGAAACATGTCGTCAAAAAATATGTTGTGGGATAAATTCTAATTTTTTTTTAATTTATATCTGATAATATAACAAATATCGACTAATTACAAACATTTCATTAATAGAATTTACGTTGATAACTAATTTAGAAAATGTAATTTTAAAAAAGTTTTTATTTTATTGTATAAAAATGCATAGAAGAGAACCGATGGAGGGTTTTGACCCTTCGAGTAGGCCTTCAGTAGATTGACGGTAATAAGATATTTTAAGCGCGATTCTCGTTCGATCGACGAAATAAACTCTTTCGCATCGTTGTCGGCATGTGCCGTCATAAGATTCCCCGACCGTTGATATCGGTTGACGTGATATATCGTTTTGCTACTTTATTACAATAGTTTTTTATGCATCATCTGATAGCTAAAGGATACAAGAACCAATGTGATATATGAAAATAGACCAGATAAGTACATTTATGCTTCAAATACTAGTTTTATAACTGAGAGTATAATTTGTATTTAAACCGAACCGTAATGAAAGGGTTAAGCAACATTAACGTGGATAGGTTTTTCACAATTGGTTAGAAAATGGCCACGATAAGCAAATGCTTTTTTATATTTACAAAATGCAATCTGAAGAGTACCTTTGAAGGTTTTTTTTTCAATAATTTATTTAGTCTAACAGTATAGGCTTCAAGTAGACTGATGAAAATAGCATGTTGTAAGCATGATACTAGTTCGATCGACAAAGTTAAGCAAAACATTGGATAGGGACGAAAACATGGGTAGGTTCACGGCCTGTTGCCCAGCATTTTTTTGTTGGTTAGACTTATCATCTGATTTCCTTAAGACTGACGACTTTTTTGGGTCCTCAAGCTCTCACTCTGAAAGCCATCAGGAATCAAATATGTTCCCTAGCGGACTCCGGGATCTTCATTTTAATTTATTTCTTCTTAAAATCAAGGGTTAGGATTTAAATCTAACGTTTGGTGTATTGTGTTAGTAGTGTTTTTTTTATTTGTTTATTAATGTCATAAATAACATAATCTTCTCTTCTTCGTATCAGCGACGTCAAATTATTTTTGCCCAGTATCTGGCAACATCGATATCTGGCATTAGTATCTGGCGACATCGATCGGCCCGTGAGTAGCCTAGCATTAGGTTTTGAGGTGTGTAGCTTGATGGGCACATGGAGCGGAATCTTAGGTGTGAGGCAGTCTGCAGGTCTCCGCAGTCGCACAATAATGACTCTCCCTGCCAAAGCATTCACCACCGCTCGAGGTTGTCCTTTGTTCTAACTCCGGTTCTTAATCGGATTTCCAAGTCCGCCAGTCAAGGTTCTTGCCAGTTGGGAGACCTTCCTTCGGAGTAATGAAATCCTCTGATGCGACTGTTGCCAGAGCTGGAGTCTCTCATTTTCAGGGCCGGATGTGAGAGGTTGTGTGGATCTCAGAAAGCTGCTTCGCGACTTCAGTCTGGGTGTTGGGGGTATCTGATTATACAAGCAGTGGAACGGTTGGTAGATTGCCTTACGCATTTTTTCGGCCCATATGCTTCTTTATGATATAAAAATTACTGCACATTGAGCATTTATATTAACCATTTTGGTTATAAAATACTGATAGAGGATAAATAAATATTGCCCTAAAACTATTTAAATACTGATTATTTCATTTGCTGGAATTTAAAATCTGTCACGTATTTCAGAAGCTCGAAGAAGAATTAAAAAAAGCTCGAAGGCATAAATGTATTGGATTATGCTCTCCTAAGGTATCATGAATATTACCATCACAACATATACAAAATATTATTGACACCTAAATTCAGACTAAATTATATTAAACATATTTTTTGTATATTATTCGTCGGGTATAGCTCAATGGTCAAAGCGTTTGCTTTGCAAGCCAAAAGTCGTGTGGGTTCGATCCCCGACGGAGATAAAAAAAAACAAAAAGATTTTTAATCGATTTCTGACCTCTAAAATTACCCGGCTGGTGTGAATTTGATCTCAGTCGTAAAATGCCAGTCATAGCCTATTAATTCAAATTGATGGTAGACGAAAGTCGTCCCGTGAAGACCACTCATTCATAGTAAATTACTGTAATAATAAGGAAGATACGTAAATCTCGGGCCGTAGTCCATGACGTTGGCGGATCATCAACACTCTACATGCAGCGCTTAGCCATATGCACCATGGTAAGCTTCATAGAATTCCACAGATGAGACTTCAGAATTACTATCACCATCAATCGGTATTCTCCTGTATGTGTTTACATAAAAAAAATGTCTGCACAAAATAGATGTAGAAAATATGTAAATTGATATGAATTTAGATAATAATTATTGAAGGTAGATTTGCCAAGGAGTTTATTGGTTTTTGGTTTAAGCCGTGTGGATAATTGTTTTCACCGTCGCAAAGATAACACACCACCAGGGTGTAAAGTTTTAAATAAGTCATAAAATTAGAGTTTAGCTTTTTTTATTTAAATAAATACAATGACGTAAAAAAATAATATTTTTCAAACCAAACCACCATCAAAATTGGGCCTGTCGAGTTAACCTTAATTTAATATGTTTTATTAAGATCGGATGATTCCCCGACGGTCCCAAGGCCTGGATCATTTGGGTTGTTTAACCCTTTCGTTACGGCTCGGTGTAATACAAATTATACTGTCAATACGGCGTTAATTTTTCAAACCATTTTTTTTTGCATAAAACTAGTATTTGAAGCATAAATGTACTTATCTGACCTATTTTCATATATCACATTGGTTCTTGTATCCATTAGCTATCTGATGATGCACACAAAGCTGTTATATTTAACGAAAGTTCATTATGTAACTCCATACATGTGGTAGCATTGACACGTGTGGTTTACAGGAAAATCGCTCCTGTGACGAAACTTAACAATATTTATTTACATGCTTTACAGATTCTTGTAAAAAAAATATATGTAGGTTGATAAAGGGAATGACTGCAATTACAAGTTCCTACCGTGGATGTCACAATGAGTACTTAAAGTAGCAAAACGATATATCATGGCTACCAATGTCAACATTAGGGGAAACTTAGACGGCATATATCGGCTACTATGCGAAAGAGTTAACGCAAAATATACACTATATAAAGTACCGTTATATAATAAACCGTTGCTAATGCTATGATAAATCTCTATAGAGTATAGAAGGTTTGACTGTATTACCCCTAATCTTTTATATGGCTACAAAATATTGGCATTTTAAATAAAGAAGCTTTCCATTTTTGAGTAGCTTAAGAGACAAAGATAGACATGACTGGGACATGTGCTTCGGATGCCGCAGGAGAGCATAAATTATATCAGCCTTATTTTGGCCTATTGGCTTTCACCGTCTTAGAAGTCCGTCGGGAACTATGTATAAAATGTACTCGCAGGAGCTTCGGGAGGCAGAGTTGTGCATGGGACGAAGCAAAGGTAATAACAGCAGACAGAACTGTGTGATGGCAGTTTTTCGGTGAATGCGTGATAATTAATTAAAGACACAAATTTAATTTGTAAATTACTCACGAAAATTTCATAAAGTGGCATTGAATTATTTAGCAATGTAAAGGAGAGTTGAGATTAGCAAAGAACAGCTGCCGGCAACAGAAATTAAATAAGTGAAACATTGCGTTTGCGAAAGAATCGCCGGATGTCCGGCGGCCGCCTGCTGACCGGAAACGTTGGAGAACGAAACAGCGCTGTTCGGAGAGAAGAGCGCAGATGTAGAGCAACGTGGCGGCGTACGGATGTATCGCACTTAACACTTCCATAATAATAAATAAAGCTATTATAACAAATATTTACAACTCAAAAATGTTATGATTATTTTAAAAATTCTTTATTTTTAATGCCAGTTTTTTTTCTTCTCATATTCCATTGCTAGACATTGTGGCTTCCGCAAAATACACGCACACAGTTAGTGTAATCAATGAAGTGAATTAAATTATTTACTTAGCAAATAAAGTAGAAGGAAAACATTTTTTTTTGATGAAATTTTAATTTAAAAAAAATTTTTGGTGAAATAAAAAATGAAATGATACTATATTCTTTTTATTTTATATTTCTTTACCGAGAAGAAATATTTCATATTCTTTGATTTCAAAAATATTTTTTGGAATCAATTAAACGCCTCAAAGAAACTTATTCCAAATAACCTTAACAAATATATCGTTTATTTCAAATTACGAAAAAAAAAAATCTAAGTAAAAACAAATAAAAAGACAATTTATATTTAAGTTTGAGAAATTCGTATAAGGGCATGATTTCTCGCTCTTTTATGTTATTTTTTGCTATTTTTTTTCGCAGGGAATAACTTATATTTTAACATATATGTTTTATATTTTAGTTGGAGTATACATTTTTTTAACAGCTCTTACTTTCAGAAGCTCCAAATGGGTTTTCCAAATTATTCGGCAATTTCCACTTGCAAAAGATGGATTTTTTGTGAAAGTTTAACATTTTCTAGCGCTTAACCCTTTGGTTACTAAGCGTCGAATATTCGACGGTCGATTCTCGTGCGAAAAAGACGAAGAGTCTTCGTATTCGACGCTCATCTAAGCACAAGTTGACATTAATAAAGATTTATTATTTACATCATATATGATCTCAAAATCAAAATTTGAGTTTGCATATTTTATTTTTCGATGTCTATATTTTTTTATTGGTAAATATAATTATTATTGATTAAATTTTTATTTGCTTAATCTGAAGTATGAACTGTTTGGAATGAACATTATTTTTATTTTTACAATCTAGCGTAAAAAAGATAAAAATGATGTAAAAAATTTAAAGTACTAAAAAATGCTCTAAAATCGCTTCGTTTTTTTCGCAAGTTCGCTAAGGAAATTCTTAGTAACCAGGGGTTAAATCGTTCACTTGAAAACAAACTTGAAAAACTTTATAATTGACCGAATAATACAATAATTAATATTGCTATTTTTTCTCTAAATTTGCATTTTTGGTGAAAAGAGCATAAGACTAATAAAATTCATAAGAATATTATTTCAATAGTTTTTCAACGAAAAATTGTTTTATAATTAACCCCAAACAATATAACAAATATAACTATGCAGTTTCACTCGTGAATTAACAATTGATAATATAAAATTCACTTAATTGTTCAGTGTTAATTTTATGGCATCGGAAAGCTACTTTTTTCTATTAAAATTTTCATATTAACTTAATTTATACACAAATTAACCTATTTGAGTCCATCCTTAACAGTAATTGCCATTATTAATGTATATGAAACATTTTTTAATTATGTAAACACATACAGGAGAATGCCGCAACACAATTTATTTCGTAAATAAATAGCAGGCATAATCGCCTGTATGGGTTGTTTAAAACTTTTATCTGTTGAACTTTACATTGTAAGGTCGGTAAACTGTGTACTTTGTATGCACCGGACATATTTTATCGCATTACTATGTATTTATATATTTATATCATGTTATTATAGTGAGGCTTAGGCAATAATGTGAAAGTGTCTGATGCAAACTAAGAATTCAAAATTATCCAGCGGCAATTGCACATCTTTAACACTATCCAGTCCGATTACACAATATGTGTGTAATCGCCAGGCCGAACGTTAAAGGCAGGTCACTCAACTTGTGTGTGATCATTCCGCCAACGTATAGTGGCCGACTATACACAGCTTGTTTTGTTTTTTCAAACATTAGTGGCCGATCGCATAACGTGTGTTGTTTTTACGTTCGACCATAATACAAAGATCTCAAACCTTTTCAGTGAGGGTCATATTTAATTTTATTTGAACACATGACGATAAAAAAAATTAAAAGAGCATTTAAAAAAAAAAAGCGAGATTAGACTTTATCTCGTTTGTTATATTTATTATTTTTAAATTGGGAAAACGTTTATAGTTTTTCTCGATCAATATTTCGATTGTATGCATTAAAATTTTATATGTTTGTTGGCAAAATAAGTATTTCCCAAAATATAAACTATTTTTTTTTTAATATTTTTCAATGCAATATTTTTTTGGTTAGAATTAGTCTCCTTATATACGCTGATGCTTTGTCCGATATTCCCGATGACGCCGAGGAGATCGAAGACAGCGACGATGATGGGTGATGGATATATATGAAGAAATAAATATATGCGATTTTTTTTGTAAGCAATTCTTTAAAAAAACAGTCGGCCTCCGTAAGTTTAATCGCGTACCGCGCGGACTGGATAGTGTTAACGCGTTTCTCGTTTGATTACCGAAAATGGAAATCCATAATCAGATTTTAAGTATATAATTAATTTATTATCGAGTATATATTTCACCCTATGGATAAATCATAAATTTTCAAGATGGTACAATTTACAAATAAAGTTTGAAGATTATTTTATAAGGTTTTATCAATGCAATTTCGTAGGTTTTCACGGCCAAATTCTGGCTGCTGGGTTGAGCCGTGTGTGGTGAATTTCTTCTTCCGAGTTGATGAATATTTCATCACAATTCTGATGATGACGCCTGTTACGGCAATCAAAATATCGGAGAGATCGAGAAGTTTGCCACACGCGCCTCAATACTTAGTCTTAACCATTTCTGATGCAAAAAGAGCCGTTTGCTTTTTTCTCATAAATTTTTTATAATCCCAAAGAACCGAATTATTCTGTAGATACTCGAGATAATATCAATAATAACGCAGCAATACAATAAAGTAGCTTGGATGCCGAAGGCGGTTAGGATCAAGAAGGAAGGAGACTCTTGCGGGAGGCTTACTTTCAACAGTAGATGGACGCAGGCTGATGATGAATACGATAAAAATATTTAGTGTTTCATTTTACGATAAATATTTATAATTTGAAAGGATCATTCAAAGTACTTCATTAAATTTAAATATTTCGTAACCGACAAAATTCAAGTTATACAGTTTTTCAATTAATTTCGCTTCACTGTAAACTCTAGAAAACTCATTTTAAATTGCGACGAAAGCCGTCCGATTTTTTTTGCCGCTCCTGTATATCGAAATGTTGACGACATTGTAGAAATATTTTCTAAAACATTACTTATTTATTTTATGCATTGCAATTATGTATAGCGCCAATTAACCCTCCAGAAATGAGAGTTTTTTTTTATAAAAACTAAAGTGTTAAGCTTTATTTTATCAGCATGTAGTCTTCTTCATCTAGCTAAAATAATTTTTAAAAAAATACACGATGTTTTCTTGTAGAAAAACTATGTGACCGTTTGGTCACGCTAGTCCTTACTATTGACAATTTATTTTGTATGAAACATTATTCTTCATTTTGTTTTTTGTATTTATTCTAACCTCTGGGTTGAAATACAGTTACACCGAAAATATTTTAAAATATTTATGATATTACCTTCTTAGATCAAGATATTTTTATACGAAATGTATTAGTAAAAATTACGTAAATCATTTCAAGATATTAAAAAAAAAATTTACTCTTTTGAAATATGCATTTTGTAGAAAAAAAATTCAACCCGAAATAAAATATCTCACAAGGTAACCGTTTCCGTTGCCGAGGCTGCAGATTAACTGTGGTGGAGACACTTCTTAACCGAAACTGAGCGAAAGATACAATGTTCAGGTAGAAAAGGGACCGGGGTAGTAGGAATAAATAGACAATAGTGTTCACTGTGACCACACGGTCACGCTCGTATCTGGAGGGTTAACACCAGTAAATCACAGAACATGAAAAAAAAAATCTGTGTTTAGCCTACGACTATCTCTATTCAAATTTGATACAATGATTCACAATTTAAAAAGGGGTTAGTACAAGTTGTGTGTTTGTTCTAAATTGGGTTTTACGGACTGTTATTTTCTTTTCTGGTAGTTATGTGGTTGCCTGTCAGTTTGTTCACGGCCGAAGGCCCAGCAAACCACCACCGTTTTGTGGTTGTGCAGTGGATGTGTACTTAAACTGTAAGCCCAAAGGAAGGACTTCATAACATGTCATTTAACCCATTCAGCCGGTATTTTTTTTTAAAGTCCAAAATTCAATTAGTTTTTTTTGTTATATAGTTTTTTTTTTCAAAATTTATGAACGAAACGTGTACTGTGTTTGTGTTCTCGATTCATTTTGAAGGACTATTTTTTTAGAACGTTCCGATCAATCGATTAAGCTCACTAATACTTAATTATGGAACAGCGTTAGCTAAGGCGAAAGTACAGGTAAACAATATTTGTATTATAACGCAAAATACAAGGCAAGACATTAAAAGAGATAATATTTCAAAAACGGATAAAAATACAAGGCCGAGAAGCACGAAAAAAGTCACGTAAGCTCGAATTCCGCAAATGCAATGTTTGACAACCGATAAAAAACCAAACGACAGACAGAAAAAAAGTTTTATTTTTTATTTTCTGCGTGTAATCAACTTAATTATAAGCAAATAGTTTGAAAATTTTTATACATATTTTTAGAAATTATTTTCACTTTTGGACGCGGTTATACACAACGAGTCTGACTCGTTATCGTCCGAATGGATTTATAACGCGTTCTGCTGTACAGCGAGTCAATTGACTATGTAACGAGAAATTCTCAATTCTGAAATAATGGCGATTTCAGGAAACTTTTCGCATATATTTTAAGGAATTGATAAATAGATGTTTCAGTGTTTAGTTAGCTGTACATTTAACAAAAAAGTTAAAATAAATAAAACTTTTCTGAATATAACATTTTTTATGTAAACATAAACATATACATACAGGAGAATACCGACAGACGGTGATAGTGATTGTGAAGTTTCATCAGTGGATGCTATGACAATTACCATTCTATATATGTCTAAGCGCTGTGTGTGGAGTGTCGATTCACCAACGTCATAGACTACAGCCGGACATTCACGCATCATCGTTATAATTACAGGAATTCATTGTGAATGGGTGGTCTTTACGGGACGACATTCGTCTACCACCAATTGTGATTAATCGTCTATGACTGGCATTTTACGGGTAAGACATCACATTCACACCAACCAGTGGTACTTTTAGAGCTTAGAAATCAATTAATAATATGTATTTTTTAAATCTCCGTCGGTCAATCTCTCGTAGCGATTTAAACGCTTGGGATATGCCGATATGTGATGATAATTTTGCAGACCAAGCCCTTTTTCACTCGCGTTACATATCTTACTAATCACATATAACCTTATTACACAAAATACAATAAATCACTAAATAGTTATAAAAAAAATCAAATATGAAAATAACATTCATATGTTTGGTCTATTGAAGTAGGTATTTTTTTGCTGTAGGTATTTGTTATTTTTGTCATTATCAACAATGTAAAAACAATCGTATTGTAGCAACCAATTAGACGAAATATGAATTGAAAAAAAAAAGGTTTCCCATTGTGAAAATAATCCAAAATGCAAAATGTTTTTTTTAGTTCAAATCAAATATCGAATTTATGAGGTTCAAATAAAATCATTTTTAATTTCATTTTGTTTTCGTTCATTTCAGTTATCGCAGAATATTTGACAAATCACTTGCATTTATTTAATTAATTATAAAAGTCGTGTATTTTGTAAATTACGTAGTTCTTTTTTCAAATATAAGTATATTGGTATGTTAAGTGTCGTATTTCAAAGTGCATCGCTGCATTCAATATGACGGGCTTTTTGTCAATGGCTGTCAACGTAAGGTGAGTTTTTTTTGCATGTGTCATTTAATTATTATTTAAATTACTCATAATTCAACATGTAAATAATATATATGTGGAAATATATTAAAAAAAAAAACAATTTATATTGAGGCTCCTTAGATTTACGTATATGCTTATGGGAGGGTAATCCGTAGTTACCTGTTCGCATCGGTACCCGATAGATGCCGTCTAAGATTCCCCTACCGTTGACATCGCTAGCCGTGATATATCGTTTTGATACTTTCTTAGAATAGTTTTTTATGCATCATCTGATAGCTAAAGGATACAAGAACCAATGTGATAAATGAAAAAATACCAGATAAGTACATTTATGCTTCAAATCCAAGTTTTATAATTGACAGTATAATTTGTATTCCACGGAGCCGTAATTAAAGGGTTAAGAAATAAAAAAACGGTGACGATTTTCGTAAATAAGCGATCTCAAATATAAAATATACGTCGTTACAGAATGCGTAATGAACAATAACGTAACGAACAAATTCCATATAGTTAAAATGTCATCAAGGACCTTCAAAAATTTGACCTAACCCTAGTTACCAGTGTTTACCATTGTTTTTATGGCACATAATATTTTTTATCTCTTCTACAATAAAAGAGAACTAATGTCTTGAATGATTTTTACAACTTAAAAAAAAATAGACCACTTAATTTATAAAAACATATTATACATATATACATACCATACTACAAAATAAAATGAATATGATACTGCGACGTATGTTGCCTACTTAAAAAATCTACATCATATTATACTGTGATCATCATCATCATCAGAAAAATACTAATACCTAAAGTTAACTTCCGATTCTGCTAGTTATGTGCTTTTTACATCCAGCCTTATTCGGCTATTGTTGTCATTTGTCCATCTGACTTTAACCCTTTCGTTACGGCTCGGCGGAATACAAATTATACTGTCAATACTGTGTATTTTTCAAACCATTTTTTTTGCTTAAAACTAGTATTTGAAGCATAAATGTACTTATCTGACCTATTTTTATATATCACATTGGTTCTTCTATACTTAAGATATCAGATGATGCATAAAAAACTATTATATTTAACAAACGTTTATTATGTAACTCCGTACATGTGGTGGCATTGACACATGTGGTGTACAGAAAAATGGCTCCTGTGACTAAACCTAACGATATTTATTTACATGCTTTACAGAATCCTTTAAAGAATACATGTAGGTTGATAAAGGAAATGACTGCACTTCCAATTTCCTACCGTAGATGTCACAATGAGTACTGAAAGTAGCAAAACTATATATCACGTCAACCGATGTCAACGGTTGGGGAATCTTTGATGGCATATGCCGACACCAGATGCGAAAGGGTTAAGTCATTCGACATCACACTTTCTTTGCCCTCATCATCACTGTGACTACTGGCTATCTATCAAGCTACAGTCCGTAGCATCTAACAGTTGTTTCAAATTCCTACTGTACAATCCATCATTTATGCCTGTCATTTCTTCCATACTCAACTCTTAAGCTTTCCTTCACCATGAATCTAAAGTATTTTTTCTTGAAGCGTCATGATAATGATTCGACCGGCTTACAAAAACACTGATTCTGTTTCCACTAATACGGCATTATAATATAGACACATTTGAGATGCGCTCAAACTAAGTAGTGGTAATTAGTTGCCATAAAAGAGAGTAAACTTAACCACTTTCATGTTTAACATCCTGAAGATGCGGTGGCATGATTCCGTTAAACTAAACTTTGGGTGTCTCTTTCGACCTAAAACGTGGAGAAGCATCATGTTTTTGATGGATGCAGTAGCGACATGCTCAGACTGATGTCTCTATGGTATATATTCAGAGTATGTATATTATTATTTTTTTATTATTCAATCAGTCAACATTTATTCACAAGCATTTTTATATTAAAATTCTACTGGATATGGAAAAGACATCCTACCTTAAAGTTTTGTAGTGCCGCTTGTTCTTCTGCATCGTATTTGTTGCGGACGTTCTCGATTCTCATCTGCCGCAGAACTCCGGCGACCTCGATGCGAGCTCTCATGTTCTCCTGCAGGCGCTGCAGCGGGTCCGTGTACTCCCGGGAGCGCTCAGCGCGCACTTCTGTTAGCTGCCAGTCCACCTGCGCCAGGCGCTCGCGGTACAGTTGCTCCCGGAGATGGCTGAACTGACGCTCTAGGTCCGCTGTAAAAAAACAAATATATCAGATAATTAAAAAAAAAACACTCTTCTTTATCCTAGCCATTTCCCATCATCTGATGTCGGCTCTCCTTGTCTGTCCTGCGTTGCATAATTGATCAAAACCAGGGTTTTCAAAATCTTGTTTACAGTTGCAGTCCAGGTCGCCTGTGGTCTGCTAGGTCTTCTTCTCGGCGTGGGTATGTTGAGGGCTCTCTTCACCGTGTGGTCCTCATCTCTCCGTGTCACATGCCCATACTATCTTAGGCGGTTTACCCTTAACTTTTTACGTATGGGCTTTTTTTTAGACCACCCGAAATGAACCCCGAATATGCTCATTTTGAACTCTGTCCAATCTAGTCACACCGCCCGCCCACCTCAGCATCTTCATCTCTGCCACATGAATCCTACCCAAGTCAGTGTATTATTTGAAAACATCTATGGGTAATATTGACCTGCCAAATTCATCACACTTCGGAATGGCATGTTCAAATAATTTATTTAGTAAGAGACTCACTGGGTGGAGTTCATAAACCGATTTGATCTATCATCTACTTTAATATAATAGGCTTTGACTGGATTTTAAGCCTAATTATGTATTATTAATAAACACTTTATATTTTTCATGTGGAATCGGTCATAATGAGCATATTAGTTTAAAATAATATTTGGGTTTAAGTTTCCTGTTTTATCAATTATAAGTCTTATTGTCGATATAAATTTATAAAATATTTTATTAAATTATAAGATGAAAATATTTTTTATTTTTTTATTGTTGTAAGAAAAATAATTTACTCAAAAATAAAATTACCTTCCCACTACAACATTTTTATCATAAACTTGGTTAGGATATCATTTTATATGGATAAAATATAGAATGTTTGTAATAAGCTGTAACTGACATGTATACAAGCCCATCAAGCTTACATTGTTAAAAAATGTATTCGGAGTATCTTTGGAATACAACGATGACTTCAAATAAGGCGACCAATCAGGTAAAACATGGATGCTTTATGATTCATTATTGCAAAATTTATTTTGCTTATGGATACTGCATTAATATTGATGTCAAACTGATTTTGACAGTTTGGAGGTTATGTATACAACAAATGTCCGCTTACCTAGGTTATCTATGCAGTCGTTTCTCCGCCTCTCGCATTCTCCTTCGTCCATTTCTGAAGAGTCATCGGAGTCTGGTTCGTCGGCTTCCTCGGCACTGGAGTCCCTATCGGCCCCCCTGGACGAGGCGCCCGACCGCTCGGACTCCGCCCCCGACATGTCGCAGTCCCCATCGCTGTCCCCGTCCACTTTCATAGCGGGCATTGTGGAGATCCTACATAAGGCTCACAAATTAGCGAGGAAAACAACTCCTTTCGAGTGATAAGGGAGGATCGAACGCGAAAACAAAAACACTAACGTCACAACACATCAAAACATTCGGCGCCTAAATTGTTGTCAAGTTGGCAGCTTGTCTGTCAGTTCGCTTCGTTAGGCATTCTCTTCTTCTTAGACTTGTTTTATATAATTCCTAGTATGTATTTTTATTATTTTTTGTACTTTTTCGTTTATTATTATAATTGGACTTTCTTAAAACGAGTAATAAATACTATTATTATAATATTATGATTACAAACAGATGTGTATAGTAAAACCAGCTTGGTTTTTTCTGTGTGATTATTTGAACGTAACAAAACTCTTCTAAATAAACAAAAATACAAATGATATTTGAATAACTGCTCGTTTTTTGAGTAGAGTGGGTATAAATTATGTTTCCATCGCATCAATAATGTTAAATTCATTAGTTTCACAAAAGTAAATACTTTCATAATGTTGATTCTAATATTTTTTAGATAATTTAGTGAATTATTTGTTAAACAACATTTTTTTAATAAGTTAATCAAAAATTAATAAAAAAAACTATCTTCTTGATGATTATTATGAAAAATATATATTTAGTCTTAAATAGTTTGATTGATAAATAAGTAAGTAATTAAATAAACTGTTTTTGGTAATAAATATGATTTTTGAACGTTATTTTATTGTTTTATATGTTTTTATATTGTATTCAATTCCTAAAATCATTCAAAACAATACTTACATATTTTAAAATACTCGTAAAGAACTATGTACATACATATATGATTCAGTATGTTTTCGCTTCTTCACGTTGGCGTTGCATTGTTTTATTCCGCCGGCAGCGCCCCTCGCGGCCGCCCGAATAAGCTCCGCTCACAAGTTGTCGCTCCGTATCCGGTCTTGGCCTCGGCTGTATCCGGTGAAATGTCCTTGAGAGTTGCGCGCGGGCTGACGCGCAAGCGCCACTCGCCAATATGAATAATGAACTTACGACCTACTTGCTTCGTGCTGTTGCTACGCTGCACGTGACGTCACCGAATAAATAGTTAAGCGCTCAGATAACACAGCATATTTTTAATATACCTACATAGCCGTCTACATACTAACTTCTACCCACACGTCTGTCTTCTGTGTTATAAAATAAACGCTACGGGCGTTCTCTGTCGCTGGCGAGAGCAGAAATAGTTACAATTTTCTCGGAAAGTTTTTGTTATGAAAATGCAAACTTTTACATGATTAAATAATCAATATTTGCTTTTGAATTCATTGGAAATAACATGGATTGGTCAAGGTTTTAAGTCGTTATGCGCTTTTTCGATTACGTACTGTCTGTACAGTACCGACTAAATATATGTACTGCACATAAAAGTAATTAGATAATTTACTGAATAAATACCGAGAATAGCTATAAAGAGCTGTATTCCTTTGTTCAGTAACTTATTCAAAGTTTTGGCAGAAAGTTAAATCAACTGGCAGTAAATAAAATAATCTGCAGTGTACTTAATAAATTAGTAGTATCCAATGTGTCAGTACGAACGTGGTCAGATATAAAATTAAAATGGCAGTATTCAATATTGGTAAAACTTAATGTAAAATTAATGAATGATTAACCTATAAAATGGAAAACTTACCTAACCTAATCTAATCTAAAGTATTATTATTTACCATTCATGAATTATTTCCCGCCAAATTCTTATTTTTCAACTGCCAAATGAATATTTTTTACTTATTTGTTTAGGTATTTATTACTGACTTATTAATTACTGCCCATTAATTGAATTAAATACTTCCAAACAATAGTTGCCATTATTTAACCAGGTTTCGTGTTTGATTCAACTCACGCTATGTTATGAATATATCATATTATTATAGTCAGTTCTTAATGATTGTAAAATGTTTAGATTTGAGTTTACTTTTAGTTTATATAATTTAATAATATAATTATTTTACTTTATAATGAGACTCTAATGATAATTAGCTATATTTAGGATTGACTGCTGTGAGACGATGGCTCTTGGTAGGGTAATCAGTCTTTTCTTCACATCATTTTGAATGTTGAAATATTCCACGTGAGGGTAGCCCAATTCAGCTCTGAATTTGATATAATATTTTTTTGTAGTTTACTGTTTGCACTTCGGGACTTTCTTGGACATTTATTTCTTCCCTTCATCGGGCTAATCATCTGAGTTCCTTAAAAAATCCGATTAACAAATCACCCAAAAATATACCTCGGATACAACAGCTACCCCTTCTCTGCAAGTACTCGGACTTCTGCTCTAGAGGTTGTCGGCAACCATTTGTGTTCCCAAGTGTACCTTCAGGTGCAGATATGTCCTAGAATGAGGAATAAACAGTGATAACTGATAACTAAGTGGCAGCAATCTGTAGTAACCATATGTATTTATACTATAATATGAAATTTCCAAATGTTTTAAAATTTAATAACGTGTGAATAAAATAAATATCCCATAAAATCATCGCTATTATTAAAAATGCTTTGTAGGCAAAGTCTCGATGTCTGTGTTATCAAGCATATTTCGGCGAAAACATATTTTTGCATTGCCATCGACATCACGTCGATGTTTTTAATTTATCTCTATTAAATAATAAAGGTCAGTAAAGTCGGTTAGTAAATAATTTTTCCAGTTCCAAAATACTTTCCTCAGTGAAAGAAAACCTCGAATTTAAAAATTAATAAAAATAAATAAAAAACACGAATTAAATAAGTAAATTATGCTTCTTACGAAAAATTTCTATCTTCCTACCTAAAATTAGCAAGAATTTGTAAAAAAATAAACTTAATAACCATATAGCCGGCGGTCATAGCTCAATGGTAAAGCGTTTGCTTTGCAAGCCAAAGGTCGTGGGTTCGATCTCCGACGGAGATTAAAATAAAAAAGGATTTTTAATCGATTTCTGAGCTCTAAAATACCCCGGTTGGTGTGAATTTGATCCATCACTCGTAAAATGTCAGTCATAGCCTATCAATTAAAATTGGTGGAAGACAAAAGTCGTCCCGTGAAGACCACCCATTCATAGTAGATTCCTGTAATAATAAAGGATGATGCGTGAATCTCGGGCTGTAGTCTATGACGTTGGCGGATCAACACTCCACATGCAGCGTTTAGCCATATACACCACGGTAAGCGTCATAGAATTCCACAGATGAGACAAAAAAATATTATCACCATCTGTCGGTATTCTCCTGTATGTGTTTACATAAAAAAATAAAAAATATATATAATTTACAAATCTTAAAAAATTACGTTTTTTTCGAAGCAGGCGTATGTTCCGGTTACCTCATTAAAAGCAATTTGTATTTTTTTCCAATACTCTCCTGACAATAATAAATATACCTTTACATCAATTTACATGTGATTTTTTGTGACATTCACTCGCAATTCGGAGCATTTGCTGACAACAACTTGCCACCAAGGAATGTTTTCAGTATTCAGGCACTTGTTAGTCAATTTTCAATACAGAATACTTAAATCTTACGAATATAATACTCGTATTTAACCGCCATCCAAGATGATGAGATACCTGCTTCCGATAAAGAAAAGTTTTAGATTTTGATCTCTATTGTGGCAACCGCCTTCCAGTTGGAGGATACGGTTACCACAATTTAGAAATATTTTGAACTACCCCAAACAGAATGATGCTGTAGTGGTAATTTAATTGCCACTAGTATACAGAGACCAGTGATTAGCCCAACGCTAATTAAATTATATTTAATTAAACATATATAATATTAATAACAAATTAACGTATAATATAATATATCCTCGAGAGACAGACGTAAAATATGCTTTTCCATAAGAAAAAAATCTAATTTGCTGCTATTGTAATAGTCGTTTTTTTCAGAACCCTCGGAATCAATCCTTTCAGCGCCCATCTAGACGCATACCAAAAAGAAATTAGTAATGCTTCCATTATTTGACTCTGTATTACGAAGAAAAGGAAGTTTAAATGCTAAGAGAGCATTAAAAATGTTATCTCAGAATTAAAGAAATGTTTTTGCAATTAACCTGTTATTTTTGTAATAAAAATTTAATGATCAGAATTAACCCTTTCATTACGGCTCGGTTTGAATACAAATTATACTGTCAATTATACAACTAGTATTTGAAGTTTAAATGTACTTATCTGACCTATTTTCATATATCACATTGGTTCTTATATCCTTTAGCTATCAGATGATGCATAAAAAAGTATTCTAAGAAAGTAGCAAAATGATATATCACGTCAACCGATGTCAACGGTCGGGGAATCTTATGACGGTGTATGTTGACAACCGATGCGAAAGGGTTAAAATGAAAGGAGCAAAACGATATATCACGTCAATCGATGTCAACGGTCGGGGAACCGATGCGAAAGGGTTCAAAGTATTTTAATATTTTTCATTTAAGACAGGCTTGAAGGTTATTTTAGGTTAGTTGAATTTAAGTTAGGTTGAGTTGAATTACTATAACTATGTAGAATTTATTAAATAATGCATAAATAATGATAATATTATTTTATATTCTAATTAAAAAATATTTATTCTGAGTGGCAAAATACAAACCTTATATTTGCTCGTCAGTATATATATTATCGTGTTACAAACAACAGGATCAGATCCTGTCTGCCCAAAAGTGGGCGACGTCGATGGCGTTACTCCCGGCCATCGTCAGGTCTTCCTGGGTCCAGCTACTCGGACACTGCGCACACTCCAGGCAGTCACATTCAATCCGTCCGCTGTAAAACTGCCAGGCTTTTATATGTGTCCTCGTCTTGCATACTCCGGTCCGAAGTCTGTTAAGGGACTGCTCGTCAGTGTTTGTCAGTTATGAGTGGGTGCAGGAGGGAGTATTCATATACATACCATAAGAGTTTTAAGACGTAGTAATAGCAATAGAAACGACTGAAATATGTAACTAGTTTATTATGTATTTTTTATTAATTTCATAACTATATAAACAGCTTAGTTTACATAAATAAGATAGGAGTTTACATAAATGAAAGGTAGGAAATATTTTATAAGCTTAAAGATAATTATTTATTTTAATGTATACATTGTGAACGTATATTTAAGTGTGAGTAAACAAAAAAAAAAAAAATCATAAAGGACCCTTCAATTTGTTGATCCGCATTCAAAAGTTTTCAAAATCAAATTGATAGGTATATGATCGTTTTAATTTTATATTTCCAATAACCATGTTTTATAATACCCGTCTGTCTTAAAAATGAACAAAAATTAATTTTTAAAAGGTATTATCAAATTATTGTATTATGTTTAGGATTTCACTGGAAAATGATACACAAAAATATACAAGATTATAGCCACACTAACTTTTCATAAAATTAATCACCTAAGACATTTTATTTTTTTAGCTATGTTATAGTTGTACAATTTTTATTTTTATTGAAAGGTAATTACTTTTCAGCCGGTGGTTCGAGGAGGTTTCAGGTATTCAGAGAATATACTCGTTTATAGAATCAAATTTCACGAACTTGCATAGATTGCATATCCTATTGCGTAATATGACTCCAGATCTTGAAGTAAATGTTTCAACAAATGTAACGCAAAAAAGTTCACAGCAAAGTTATTAACCCTTCCGCATCGGTTGTCGGCATATGCAGTTAAAGATTCCCCGACCGTTGACATCTGTTGACGTGGTATATCGTTTTGCTTCTTTCATTACTCATTGTGACATCTACGGTAGGAAATCGTATGTGCAGTTATTCATTTTATCAACCTACATGTATTATTTACAGAAATCTGCTAAGCATGTAAATAAATATCGTTAGATTTCGTCACAGGAGCGATTTTTCTGTATACCACATTTGTGAGTGCAGCCACATGTATGGAGTTACATAATGAACGTTTGTTAAAAATAATAGTTTTTTATGCATCATCTGATAGCTAAAGGATAAAAGAACTAATGTAATAAATGAAAATAGGTCAGATAAGTACATTTATACTTCAAATACTAGTTTTAAGCAAAAAAAATGGTTTGAAAATTTCACACCTTATTGACAGTATAATTTGTATTCCACTGAGCTGTAACGAAAGGGATAAAATACATTTTTGTCATCAACAAATTTGAAAAAATACTTTTTTTCTATGAATTCGTATGTGGATCATTTGTTGAATATTGGTATAAATCTTGAGTGGTTTATGAAGTATTATAATATGCAATTATATTATATTTAAACCCACCAAAATCAATTAAATGTATTTTATTGTTAACACCTGAAATGCTTTAGCTCTCATGTTTTAACCCTTTCATTACGGCTCGGTTTGAATACATATTATACTGTCAATTATAAAACTAGTATTTGAAGGATAAATGTACTTATCTGGTCTATTTTCACATATCACATTGGTTCTTGTGAATCCTTTAGCTATCAGCTAATGCATAAAAAACTGTTCTTAGAAAGTAGCAAAACGATATGTCACGTCAACCAATGTCAACGGTCGGGGAATCGTATGACGGTATATGTCGACAACGATGCGAAAGGGTTAAAATAAAAGCACTGAAAGGGCAGCACTAATGATATGGCGTGTTTTTTTAATATTCGTGATGTTTAGTTCGCAGTCTCATTTTAAAAATGTGGTACAAAAATATTAAATGAATGTTTAAATAAGAAACTGATAAATCAATGTGGTAGTGTGTTCTTCTGGCAAATTGAGATTAAAGGTAATACTGAGAAGTACGAGTAGAATATTATCTGCTATAGTCTCGAATATATCAACAAACCGTTTGTATACTTTCCAAGAACCGGGGATTGTTATTACAGGAGGAATTATTATTCATCGTTCGTTATTGGTGAAATTAAAAACAAATACTTGAACTTACGTAAAATAAATATAATAATTATTACTAGGGAATTCAACACAGGCCACTTTGCAGCCTAACATGCTTCAGTTTTAAACTATAATATATTGGCATCCTCATCTTTAAGTTAGTTATTTAATTGCGTGGTGGCAGGATGAGGAGCAGAAGAGCAACACACAGACTTTTTCAAAAGCACGTATATTTTCACGATAAAGTTTTCAAACTTCCGGCCCTAGCAGAATAACATGCCGGGCCGGCCATAATGTGTCCTGCCCATTGCCACTTGAGTGTGCCTATTCGTTGGGTAGCATCCACTACTTGAGTTCTTCTGTATATTTTCTCATTTCGGATTCTATCTTTCAGCGACACTCCGAGCATAGATCTCTCCATAGCACGCTGGGTGACCTTTATTTTATGGGTAAGGCTAGCTGTCAGATTCCACGTATCTGCGCCATAAGTTAATACAGGGAGGATGCATTGTTTTAACGCCTTAGTTTTAAGACATCGCGGAATTTTCGCTTTAAAAATGTACTTTAGTTTACCAAATGCCGCCCATCCCAGTTGTATACGCCTGTCGATTTCTTTTGAGAAGTTACTTCGTCCTAGTTGTTTTACTTGTCCCAGATAGGTATAGTCTTTTACAACCTCTATTTCTGTTCCTCTAACGAAAATAGGGTCAAAGGTCTGAGAAATATGACTGTTTCCCAGAGTATACTATATTATACTTATACTATACGAGTAGGTAGCTACGCGTTTAATAAAATTAAATTTTTATTCTATTTTCATTAACTATTGTAAAATAATAAAGAGTTTCATTGTAAATTCCACAATACCACTTTTTCCACAATGTTTCAGCTTTTATGCTATCGAATTTGATGCTAAAAATTATCTTTAATTTACAACAAAAAATTTCGATTGGTAAAATCAAATTTACTTATTTCATTTTACATTAAAATTATCTTAAGATTGTCTTAAAAACTAAAGAATCACTCGTTGTGATATTTCATGTGGCCGCTATAGTAGCTCCAGTATGGCCGGCGTTATAAACGATCCGAGGCTATTAACCCTAAACCCGTTATAGTAAATACAAGCGGCCGCTCGCAGCGCCAGGAGCTGCAGCCGGCACCGGAAAATCTCATCCACAGACTCAACACAAAGACTAAAGATCCGAGACTAAGTCACTTCATATTCGCGTTAAAATACCCCAAACATTACACCCTAAAAAGCCAAAGAATATAAGAATTCAATGCTCTAGATTACCCTCCCAAATCAGGCTTGAAAATCGCATCCATAAGACTAAAAAAATCATTTCTTTGTTTTATAGAAATTTAAGTCGAACGCTCTAGTTTCATAGCACGAATTTGTGTTAAATCTTATGCAAAGATTAATAATACATAAATGGCATGAAAGTTAATGTTTTTCAAACTATATTCGCTCTCAAAGTTGTAAGTAATAAATTAATAAAAAAATATACAGGTTTTTCGTTTTGGGTGCTTTAGAGTCACTTCTTAAATGAATATATTTTTAATATTTTCATCATAATACAACGGCAAATTGCTGTTTGATTTCAATAAAGTAGTTACTTACAATGTGGTTCGCATCGGTTGTCGGCATATGCCGTCATAAGATTCCTCGACCGTTGACACCGGTTGACGTGATATATCGTTTTGCTACTTTCTGAGAATAGTTTTTCATGCATCATATGATAGCTAAAGGATACAAGAACCAATGTGATATATGAAAATAGACCAGATAAGTACATTTATGCTTCAAATACCAGTTTTATAATTGACAGATTATTTCAATTTGTATTCATACCGAGCCGTAATGAAAGGGTTAATGGGTTTACTTATTTATATTAAATGAATCTTATTTATATTGATTAGTATTTTATGAATCTCTACGGGTTAGAGTGAGCGGAGAGTTATAAAGTTTAGATGTCTGAAAAATTAAATAATTGATATATCATGTCTGATTACGGTAACCAAGTAATCATAGAACAGTTTGTACAAAAAATAACTACAAAAGCCACTGGATTTATTTATGACGGTACATCTTAAAAAATTATACAAAAAATATAGTAAAACAAACTTATGTTATCTTATTGATCGAAAGCATTCGTAAGTTTCACAAGCCGACAAATTAGATAAATCGGAGGATCTTTTAGGATCGTTCATATTCAGGACAAATTAAAAGAAAGCCTTCTCAGGTGGTTCAGTCACGATATGCGCAAAAGAGATGACCACATCGTTAAAATGAGCTATACCTCTCTTAACGCTAGTGCGAAAACGTGAAAGACCGCAAGCAACGCGGCTTACCACCATAAAAACGTTGACAATAAGTGAATTGGTCCGACAGACAAATATACTGAAAACAAAGTTGTATGCCTACAACGAGGGCCAACTATAAATAATAGAAAAGACAAGGAGTAAAAATATCAACACAGCACATGTTGCAACTAGCCAACATAAAAATATCCGCTGATTTTCATTTATTAATCTTCTTCTTAAAAAATAATCTTGACTCTGTTTCTTCTTGGGACATGGACTGCAATATTATTGTCATCTTTTAGGGTTCTTATTATTTTGTTGTTTTCATCAATGAATTCCCTTATACATTATTGATTTCCAAAAGACATATACCCATCACACAATTCATATCCACCTTTTCACTCACTCTTTGCTGTATATAGAGCTAACATCCACTTTACTAATTGACTTGAAAATGGCCATTCGACGTGGCCGAAGCGTGTCGTCTACAAATATATTGTGGGATCAATTCTAAAAATTATTTTATTTATTATATCTGATTTTAGGGTTCTGCCTAAATGTCTTCTTCTTTTAAGGTTTCTTGTGAAATGCCACAAGAGATCCATTTGCTGCCATTTTGATACGTTCGTTCTATTTGCATTTCTTTGCCTTCCCGATCTCTCAATGGCTTTGTGGTGTACCTATGAATTTATGTTTTGCGTTAATCTTTCGAGTATGTGTGCCTATACAGTAATTTCAAAACTCTTATCGTATTTTTTGTTACGACCTTGTTCGAGTCTTCATTATTTCTAGACGATGACATCACTTTTTAATGGCTGACTACATGCATATTGTTAAATCTCCAGGAAGGCAGGGCTAGTTCCAAAGCTCGCCTGAAGAGCGCATGCATTATTAGAGATTATTTTCGTTTGCAACACAGATATTACGAAAACTCACATATGTGGAATTGATTTCATTACATTGTTCACTTCAATCCCTGGTTGGGATGAAATTCATTTCTTACCCGTAAATGCATCTTATATTATTATAGTTTGTTCAACGTAGGAAGATCCCTGTGAAACATTTATTGCCCTGTGTAAAAGGGATGGGGCAAAAATATTTATTTCGATTAGGTCGATATTTTTTCTCTTCTTCTTCGAAAAAAAAATCGAATTTGAATTCGAAGTAAATCGTATTTAAACATATGTTTTTTTTTAATAATCGAATTTAAAGTAAATCGAATATTTTACTTGGGATGTTTTAGCTTGATACGTATGGCAATTTTGTTGCTCTGTGTAAAAGAGATGGGGGGAACATCTTTTCTTCAATTATATAGATTTTTCTTCTCTTCTTCTTCGAAAATAATTATATTTTAGTATCATTTTTTTCCACAAGGCGGCGTGTGATCAGTACAAATGCCCAACTTTTGGTAGCGCGTTGTGTTTCGATCGATTCGTGATTATATAATACAGGTATAAAAATTGGTGGTATATGAAACTCATGTGATCCCTTCAACTTCTGTTCGCGTCTAATACTGTTTTATTTCAATATATAATCGAATGAGAACAGTAAGTTTCATTTTGCTATGGACGCTAACCAATAAACATCCTAATAATAATATAGCTTTAATTATATATTACTAAATCTACCTTCAATTTATTTAATTTTATTTATTTTGCATTTAAAAACATTATAGACTAGCAGTTTATTGCGTTAAATAATAATTGAAAAAAATATTTTTTAAATACATTTGTATTAGTGGCATAATATAGGTAATAAAACAAAATAGAAGACATGACATCACACGATAAAAACACAAGTGCAAGTGCCTGAGTCTGCACGACTTATTCGAGTACGTATTGAACAAATTTAATTATACATTAATAAAATATGTAACTACACTAAAATAAAGTATAATATGTATATTATTGAATAATATAAATATACTAAATTCACTGTGTATTAATTATTCCTTCACTGCATTACAAAGTGTTATTCAGCCTGTAGTACTCCAACACTCTACCGAATCATCATCAGCCTATATCCGTCCACTGTTGAACGTACGCCTCCCGCATGAGTCTCCATCCTCTTCGATCCTCCGCCTTCTACATCCAGCTCACTCCCGCTATTCTTCTTATGTCATCAGTCCATCTTTCAGGGGGTCGGCCAATGCTTCGTTTGCCAGTTCTTGGGCGCCATTCCAATACTATTCTTTCCTCATCGACCACCTTCTCTTCGACAGAAATGTCCTGCCCATTGCCACTTAAGTGTGACTATTCGTTGGGTAGCATCTACTACTCGAGTTCTTCTGCGTTTCGGATTCTATCTTTTAGCGACACTCCGAGCATGGATCTCTCCGTAGCACGCTGGGTGACCTTTATTTTATGGGTAAGACTTGCTGTTAGATTCCACGTCCCTGCGCTTTAAGTTAATACAGGGAGGATGCATTGGTTAAGCGCTATAGTTTTAATAAAAATATTTTATATTTAATAAAAATACCAGAAATTCCAAAAAAACACAAAAAAATATATTACCATAACCAATTATACTAGAAATGAATTTGCATGAATTTGAATTTATAGTCGATAATAAAAAAAATTTAATGAAACTTAATTTGTTTATTTAAATTTATATTTTAAATGATTTAATTAAATTCGGCATATTATTTTGTTAAAAGTTATGCTTATTACAAAAATATTGTACACAAATTTTAATTTTAATTTTAAGACATTGTACATTAATATTAAGTTTAAGTTTGGATATAGGGAACCATAAAAAATATGAGTATAATTTTACAATTTTAAATCAATTTCTATTAAAAAATTATCAAATTACATATATAATTATCTAAGTAAATATAAATATATTTTTCATCTTACAATAAATATTAAATACTCGCTGACACTTGCTAAAGAAGTTCACGTAAAAAATATATCATTGTACTAATATAATATTTTATATCAGTTTAATATAAGTAATTATAAAATTAAGTATACAATTATGCATATTGTCTATTTGTACGCAAATGTCCAACATTCTACTTTAGATTAGTTGTTCACAACCATAATTCCCAAACTTACCTCTCGACCACTTTTCACAAGATTAAAGACCTACGAGTTTAAGAGGAAAATTTTAAATGAACGAAAATGAAAGTTTTAATGAAGATAAAGAAAATAATCGCTTCTTGCTCCCAAAAATGTTTGCCGAAAGATCACACCTCCTTAAACTATTAAATTCGGGAAAAGAAGGCATTCATTATCAGCTGAAAACCACCACTTAATGTTATGGATTTTCTAATTACTTGTATTTTTTGTTTATTTTAACTTATTATTTAAAGAAATTAATTTTATTTACTTAAATCAGGGTTTATATAAAAGTTATAAAAGTAAATTCACAGAAAATATTTTTAAACCATTACTTATTTGGGGAAAACAAACTGAATAAAATACTAATAAAAAATAAAAAGTATAAATTGTTTAGGTAAATACTCTGAAATCTCGCTATATTTTAGTAGACTTTAGTTATTTTTTCAATTAATCATGTTAAATATTTATTCTTATAATTAAAAATGTTTTTTTAGGTTCACCAAGAATATAATTATTAAAATCTTTGAAAATTTCAGAAAAAAATGTATTAAAATTGTCAACAAATAATTGGTCCATATATTAAGGCGATAACAATAGTTTTTTATATAACTCAGTTAATAAAATAATGTAAAACTGATCAATAACCCATAAAATTTACTGTCGTAGCCTTTTTATGAAACGTAATACAGATTTAGTTCACCTTAATTGAACTCAATTATCGCTGGGTAGGTTTTTCCTCAATTTTGTCTGTAAATGAACTTAGTGGCTGAAACTTAGACGATTCCTGAATAATTCGATTTATATTTTCATAATTGCCCTATTTTGAGATTATGTTGTTTAATATGTTAAATGTGTATATTTGTAAGTATTATGAATAAATAAATCGTTAAAATGTATTGGAATTATTGAGTATTAGTATCTTATAAAAATAGATGCTAAATGTATGCTAAGATCAGCTTTAAATGGTTCAAAATGCTGAATTCGAAACATTAAAATGCTCTAAAACGCTAAAAATTAAAAAAAACAGATGCTAAAAATACGGGTCTTTAATTATTATATAATTTTATATATATACTTAATAAAATAAACAAAATCTACATACACCGCTTTGTTTCATAAAGGAAAACGTAAAAAATCAATCTTTGACGAATCAATACTCATTTATCTATAATGCTACTTACTCGTATATATTAATACTCAAAATTTCATGATTTTTTTATTGACTTTGCTCGCAGCGAATGACGCAGTAAACAGAAATCAAAGATAATAAGTAGACATTATAGCATTGAATGAAGTTTGCCCTAATGACCTAAATAAATTTTATGTAGCTCACGCGCCCGCCGGCGATCAATAACCTTACCGTAGATTTTATCTCATCAATGGTCTAAACATCTTTTTCAGATTTCTTTTATATGAAAATATTTTCCGGGACTTCAAGCGTGCGGTTGTGAGTTCGACGCCGACGCGAGGTTAAAAAGTAATACTAAAATAAAGAATATTATAAAAATGTAATATTACATTGACACACACGGATTTATCCAACGTAAGATATTCTCTTGTATGTGTTAACATATATCACGTAAATTTAAAATATTTAGTTTCGATTTCATACTTATTTTAAGTGATAACATGTTTTAAGTAAATGTGAAATCAAAACTATCTATCACGTATGTTATAATATATAAAAAATCCGTCTAAACGATTATATATAGTTTTTGTAGTGGATTCTATGACGCACAGTATTGACATGTGATCGTTATTAGATTGCATCCTGGAACTGTCTCCGAAACATACAATTACACATCTTTTAAAATGTATTGTATGTAAAAACACATATAATCACTGTCGAGGATGGATAGATCTTATGGATTCTATGACGCTCATCATTTATGTATTGATCCGCTTATGTTTTTATTAAATTACTACCTAGTATTCACGCATAGTCCATTTTCACAAAGACTCGCGATTTTTGTAAATTTAAGGTAATATTTTTTAGCTTCAATTAACATATATATTTATATTATTAATAATTCATCAACAATATAATTGACAATCTAAGATTTCACTCATATATTCACGGTACTTTCTGCCGCTTTATAGTCTATGATCACTCAAATGGTACACTCACTAGATTCAAACGGATGAATGAGAATGCAATGCATTTTTAAATCAATATTCTCGATGAGCTCCGGTAAGCGGGTGATATTTTTAGAATATTTATTTAAGAGATAATTGTAAAAAAATTCAGGCAAAAATGTCCATTTCAATGCAACTAGTCTTTTCACATATTGTAAATGATGGTTTTCAAAATAAAACTTGTAACTAAAATCTACTTTGATCAATTTTACGGGCAATGGAATCAATGTCAGTACAGTACATTTATGCAATGATTTAGGAAGATATTATTTTACAAAAAACTAACAAACAGCCTTCATCGTCGAACCCGGGTCTTGTCTTGTGACAGTCTGTAGCACCACAACTGTGCCATGTCCTTCAGCATCCACACGTTTATTTACTCGAGCTAGTAAACAGCCATCGTGCTATTTATATTTCATTATATTGTACATAATATACAACAAAGTATATAACGCGCGTCAATATTGGAAAAACACGCCCTGAAACATTATTCCTGAAAGGATTTCTGAAAATATAGATTTTTTCGACAAGTCACATACTCGTGTGTGTAAGCTTATTTTAAACCCTTTTACAGCATGTAATGGCATCTTGCTTAAATTAGTTTTCAAATTAAGGACGTTCATATTAACACCTTGTAATTTTTGATGAATCTATAAAATTGTAATAAATAGATAAATCTATACAACTGAATTTAAAAAATACCATTTCTTAAAAGTCTAATTTATTTGTAATAACTAAAATTTGTATTATTTTACATTTGATGTGGTAAATTATGATGACTTAGTCAATTGGTATAAATTTATTTAGAGTAAATAAATTTAGTAATAGTTCTATTGTAATTATTAGAAATAAATTAGTATCAATAAGACTATTCACACAAGCAATACAAATTGGATGATGGTCCAAATTTTAAAATTTATAGCTATATAACCGAAGAAGGTCTCTTAAGTTTTGTCATAGCTCGCGTACCAGGTTGAAAAATTGACAGGGTATATAGTATATACATATAAAATTATTTATTTGTAGTTAAGTCTTCTTTTAAAAGTTGAACAACGGTGCAATTAGTATAGCAACGTTGCATCTACCGCTACCACTAACGCATTTTTAAACCTTGGGGAAAACAAAATCATACTTACTAACAATTTTTTTATTAAGAACAAAGTTTTTGTAAATAAAAAAGGAAAAACAAATTAATCTGTTATATAAATGCCAGTTGTAGCTTATTATTTCATTAATAAATAATGAATGGCGATAATTATAGCATTCACTTTGAGGTCCATTTCAAATATTAAAGAAATAATTGTTTTTACCTTGTTTCATGTGGATAACGTTGACCACTGTAAATTCGTCAATACGTTTTTGCAAGTTAAGAACAGAAGGAGCACTAATTGAAAACGATACGGCGGTATTTAAATGTGTGCATAAACAGTGTTCAACGTGATCCATATTAGAAATATGTAAAAAAGATTTATTAAATGGCAAATTTATGAGCTGTTATTTGTATGTTTGTATATTTTTACCTTATCTGAAAGTGACAAAAAAAGACTAGAGGCCTTTGAGATGTGGTCATACAGAAGAATTATCGGAATTTCCTGGAGAGACCACGTCACGAACAATGAGGTTCTCAATATAATCAAGGAAGATAGGCACCTAATAAGAACCATCTCAGAGAGGCGAGCCCGATGGATCGGTCACATCATGCGACACGATGGTCTTCTTCACGACATTGTGGAGGGGATGGTTGGGGGTAGAAACTGTAGAGGGCGCCCTAGACGGGAGTATTGCAGCAAGTGTTCGAGGACATGAGTTACTCTTATGCTGAGCTGAAGAAGGTTGCGGAGGATCGAGAAAAATGGAGATCGGGATGCAAGATTCTGTTGCTACAAATCAATCCACCGGATTGATACTACGAAAAGATATTTTTGCAGGTCAATAAACAGGAAACTTTCTTGTTACACGGAAACATAACATATATTTATAATGTCTTAAAAATTCGAACGTCTACCTACAACATATCATATTCGAAATGCAAGTCAACGAGCGAACGAATGACTTAACTTTTTCGTACTATATAATTTGGAAACGGTTTTATGACTTTGCATGGACAAGTCGCACGCAGCTTTAAAGCTTTCGCAAAGACTCGAGTCGTAAACTTTAGTTCAGGGCTTTTGTCCTTTTTTATAGGCCTCGTAATTGCACCAGTGTCGTAATAGTCAGCCTCGAGTGTTCCACTGCAATTCTTACTGCGCCAATGTTACGTTTGCACGTTCATTAACGTGAGTAATCTGTCACTGAGCTTAATGATAATTATGATTACGAACGCGAAGGTATCAACGTGCAACTGGTTAGTCAAATTATTTGCGTTGGCGATCTAGAATTTACGGTATATTTTAACGGGGGAAACCACGTTCGGTTATGTGACAAGTATTCACGGGTTCAAATCCCGTTGAAGCTCAATAATGTAAATTATTTATCTGCATAATATTTGTAACAAATATGACAATTATTATCGGATTCTTGCTGCCAATAAGTAACAAATTATTAATGTTAGTATAATTCATACAATTATCAAATTAATACATATTGTTACAAACACAGATTTTACTATTACATATTTCTTATTTATCTTATTATTATTACTAACTGTAGTTACAAAAGCATTAATATATAAACATGATACATATGACTACATTTGGCAGATTTGACCAAAGGATACAATGTTTTTTTGTATCTTGACAATGAAATATTATACTTTTTATTAAAATATATTTTTTCTTCCGAAGTTTGTTCTAATTAGGTTTTCTCTATTTTCCCCATTTCACAATGTCTTCCGTATTACGCGTTCTCCAGGTTGTGTCTTTCTTATAAGGTTTGGCAGTTTTTCCGGCTTTGATCGGAGAGCTGTCGTTTCTTTAAAACACTCTTTGGAAAGCGTCTGCTATAGCTTCAATATCGTTCATGGATTTTTTAAATATTCATTTCATATCTGGAATATATGCTCACCACAAATTTCTGCTACTCAATTAAGTTGCCACTGTCAATGGCATAGCCTGGGGACTTGATGAGACGGCTGCTAAAGTATCCGAGGCATATTTTGGGTGATTTGTGAATCGAATTTTCTTAAGGAAGAAAAGTCTGACTTTCTCGAGAACTTGACTATTTGATCCTAAAGAGCGGCTCATGTTGATCAGCTCACGCATATACCAACTGGCGGTAGCCTATCCATGTTGTGATCCCCGCCCGATGTTGCTCAATTCAAGTGGTCTTAGAATGTCTCGCAGCTACTGGACGAATTGAATATATTTACATTAATTTGATGTATTTTTTTAAATATTTACATTCAATCCAACAACTCAATGTATTTACATTAAATTTCAGAATTATTTTAATATGAAAAATTCGAGAGATTTGAATAAAATATTGTAATTTTTCAAACTTTTCTGAGAAAACATGTAAGAACTGGTACAGGGATCATTTATTTATTTATATACAGAATCGAAATTCTAATTTTTTTTACAAATATGTACTTAGAAACATAGAGTCTACATAAATATACAATAAATAGAGAAAATAATAAAAAATAAAAATAACATAAAAAAAGAAGAATATGACACGTGTCAACAGATCACAGAGATCAAGTAGAACAATACCATCGACAAAAGAGGAAAAGGATGTAAGAAAAGGATCGAGGTGTGCTGGTAGGCCATTTAGGAGCGACATTGCCGTTGTACCAAATTGAGTGCTGGAAGCTCCACAAGCATCGACTGGGATCAAAAACAATGGATGGCTACGAGCACGGGTGTACCTATCTGGAACATAGAAGTTAAAACATTCAAGAATCCCAGGGTTGTGAACTGAACCGCGAAGAAAAAGGAAAGAATGTTTGAGTGCAGCAATTTTCCTCCGGGACTCTAGCGAATGGAAAGAAAGCATCCATAGAAGAAAAAGAGTTGGGTAATGTTCGGAATTAAATTAATTGAATGGATAGTTACCATAAATATAAAAATAAAGAAATGTAATAAAATTCTTTTATATTTTTCTAAAGTATATTCTGACCAAATAACATTGTAGGTTTTATATTTTATATATATTCTGATCGTTTGAGAAATAAAAATTACGATTTTACTTATGATTTTTTTTCCAGCTCTATTATGCGACATGCGTGTTTAATGGAAGGTTTGATTAATTAATTTACATTTGTGAACAATTTCTTATAACTTTTCCAAAATAATTTATGGAATTTTAAGAGAACCCAAAAAAATGTGAAATAATAATTATGACGGCTAAATATTTTTTTAGTTGATGACGTGAAAAAGATACAAGTTTTGGACGGATAAATTGAAGTAATTATTAGAAGAATCTTTTTTTATTCTAGATTTCTAATTTTTAAATTAAAAGATGGTACAGATATGCCAACGCTAATTTATGACATCCAGTATGTGAGTATTAGAAACATATTCAGTAAATGTTCTGTTATGCGTGGGCGACTTTTTCCTTTATGACTCGCAATTCCACAAATTCATGTTTGCACATTAGATACGATTCCAATTCAAATAAGTATTTCCTATACTCGGAAATCTGTTTACTAGAAAGTTATAAGTGTAACTCACAGAAATATTTGTTTATATCATATTCTGCTTATTTAAGATCCGTAGATCTGTTTGTGCTACCGTTTCTTTTAAGAAAATCGATTGCCAACAGTATTTACACCTTTTTAGAACTTCGACTCTGACTTCGACGTTCTCTTGTTACCCAATGTTGGAGTCATTTCGTTCGTTCAATACATTCGTTGTAAATACATTTTTCTCTATTTTACCTTTTTTCACAGTGCCTTCCGTATTAGGCGTTCTCCAAATTGTGTCTTTCTAATTAGAGGTTTGGCGATGTTTCCGGCTATGATCGGAGAGTTCGCATTTCTTTAAACCATTTTTTTTTAAAAGGCTGCTTTAGTTTATATATATTATTTGTGACTGTCTTAAATATTTAAATAGTATTATAAAAATAAAAAAAAATAAATAACTTTGCTGATTAGTTAAAAAACATTTATTTATTTTATTTTCTGACTTATTTTCTCAATTAATAACGCGAGGCGGGAATTTGTTGAGAGTAACTACTTTTCTTATTGGTATTCATAAATAAATAATTAGTTAAAGCTTTTTTAGCTATCAGGTCCTACACTAAGACTTCGTGAAATTATAACGAAATTCCATAAATTATAAATAAAAATTTGCATCACCGTCAAAGTATATTTTCCTCAGTATATTTATTTAAAAAAAACGATGCAATTAACGCAGCTCAAAGTCGCGCGGCGCAGGGATGAGGTTATATTGTCTTAAATAAAATTATTGTTGACTTACATGTTTAATAACTCACTATGAATAATTTATATAGAATATTATTATTCAGTATTTGCTTGTTTATCGTGAGAATCGGAACGTTTATAATCATCATCACCCTTTGTCCGTCCACTGTTGAACGTAGGCCTCGCGCATAAGTCTCTATCCTCTTCGATCCTCCGCCTTCCGTATCCACGTCACTCTCACTATTCTTCTTATATCGTCAGTCCATCTCGTAGGGGGTCGGTCAATGCTTCGTTTGCCAGTTCTTGGGCGCCATTCCGGTACTTTTCTTCCCCATCGACCGTCGTCTCTTCGACAGATATGTCCTGCCCATTGCCACTTGAGTGTGCCTATTCGTTGGGTAGCATCCACTACTTGAGTTGTTCTGCGTATTTCCTCGTTTCGGCTTCTATCTTTTAGCGACACTCCGAACATGGATCTCTCCTTAGCACGCTGGGTGACTTTTATTTTATGGGTAAGACTTTTTGTCAGATTCCACGTCTCTGCGCCATAAGTTAATACAGGGAGGATGCCATGGTTAAGCCCCTTAGTTTTAAGACATTGCAGAACGTTTATAATAATTAATCTAAAATCAAGATGAGAATGTCCTGAAAATGTTTTAATCAATATATACTATATGAAATGTTCAAGTGAAAATTGAAATACAATATTTTAAATACAAATTTGATTAGATCAATAATATTATAATGATGCTATTAACAGTGTGTGAATACAGGAATTTCATTAGGCGTAACAAATACTTAAATGAGCTAGGTTTTAAAAGGCTCAAAATATGTTGATTGGAATTTTTTTGCAAAAATTTGTAAGCTCTTAAATGATATTTTACTACCTGTGTTTCCTACTTTTGACAATCAGGTAAATAAAACCATTTTTAAATAACTCTTATACAAATAACACACATTCTTTCAGCATGCAGCATCCAGCCACTCTGGCATATCGTCGTAGAATGCACAAATGAGATTTTTCCTTCAATGGCGTATGGGTAATGGGTATTTTATACTACTGCTTAGTAAAAAATAAACAGGTTTATGATCTTTGAACCCATAAAGAGATTTTGTAATATCAATTATGTCACCAGGCGTGCCGCTACTGTTGAGTTAATGGTATCGCTGTTTCTAATTTATCCGTATTAACTAGGTTGGGGAGCAGGGGCGGCACCAAACAATCAAAATTCTTTTACACGCGTATATTAGAAATCCATGTATTTTAACATTAAATAGTTTAATACAAAAGGACTTCGAATTCTTCCCCAAATTTTGCAATAAATATTAGGTAGAGTTGTTAAAAGCGTTCTATAAATAGTGTCAATATTTAGCAATGCCACATGCTTTGAACGTTATGCAAACATATATTATTACATCTAACAAAAATATAAAACAAATTCTCTGTTCAAAACGTTATTTTGAACACAACTACTTGTATTAAGCCATTAAAGTAATTGTTATAATCAACTCTCTATCTTAGATGGAATCTGTCAATTCATAGAGTCAGGTACGATCAAGGTCCAAAACAAGTATAGATGAATTTGCGGTGTACGAAATTATATGTATTAGTAATATTAATAAGGAATGTTTACGCATCGAAACGCAGCATGGACCATCCCAATAATCTGCCACTAGATGTGGATTGAAGGGATCAAGGTCCAAAAACGGTATCGAGAAATGTGTAGTGTATGAAATTAAATGTATTAATATTAATTTTATAATTGCTTACTCATGTTGCAAATAAGGGTATAAAGGAGTCTCGTATTAAATAAATTAGTACCAACTCATCTCTGGTCTGATCTTATCCTCACTGCCGGATACTTGGTATTCTGGCATCACCATATAAGCTGATGCTGTAATTTCGGGACCGCGACCTCGGTTCCGTAACATTCTCCAATGACAAATGTTAAATTTGCCTTCCATTATATAAATTTGCCGTATGTTTATTTACTTGCTTTTTGAAGAATATAGATTTTGTGAAGAAGTAAACTCAGATACTGGGAGAATATATCAAAGCATACATTTTCTATCAAGGAAGAAGCTGTTTTTTGTTGTTGAAAGAGTAGATATTTTTTTGAACTGTGTTTGGATGCTTAGAAAAAGATTCATATATCTGAAGGAAATCATGACAATGCAAACAAATTTTTAAATTATTTATCCATTAAATCAACAGTTTCCTTTGATGACATACTCGAAAAATGAAAACCGAGACCTATCGTAAAAAATATTTGTAATGGAATCTAGGTTCTGTCGATTAATTTCCATAATATTTCAAGCCTTGTATTCTTACGAAATTTATGATAAATATTCAATAAAAATTGCGGCATTTCTCTGTAAAATTGTTCCATTAACAATTGGATGTAATTTTTTGTAATACGTCACGTTATCAGATATAAATAAAATATTTTTTATAATTTATCCCACAATATATTTTTTGACGACATGTTTCAGCCACGTCGAATGGCCATTTTCAAGTCAGTTAGTAAAGTGAGTGTTGGCTCTATATAAAACAAAGAGTGAGTGAAAAGGTGGATATGAATTGCGTGATGGGTGTTTTGGAAATCATTATGTATTTAATAACTGACTTGAAAATGGCCATTCGACGTGGCTGAAACATGTCGTCAAAAAATATATTGTGGGATAAATTCTACAAATTCTTTTATTTATATCTGATATTATGGAATATGTTACGCTATTGTATTTTAAGCGGTGTGAAGTGAGTGCAGTGCAGAGTGTAGAAAGCGCGCTGCTCGCTTTCCCGTGCGCTTGAGCAATCGCTCTCTAGGACGCACAATTCAGCATGGTCTGTATATGCATACGATACTACTAAATGCCGGAAGTTAAAAGGGCAGTGGCGTAACAAATTTATTTTCCATCCGCGACGGCACAGAATTCGGCACCTTCGCACTAAAATTTACAAAAACCTACATCAATATCTAACGCTGTAGTTTTTTTTATCGACGATGATTTTTACCAGTGAAATCCCAGTCATAGCCTATTAATCCAAATTGGTGGTAGACAAAAGTCATCCCGTGAAGATCACCCATTCATAGTTAAATCTTGTATCCTGTAATAATAAAGGGAGAATCGTGAATCTCGGGCTGTAGTCCATGACGTAGAGAAAATAATAAAAAATAAATAAACACAAAAGAATGCAGCGCTTCAAAGATCACAGAGATCATAGAACAATACCAGCATGTTAAGGTGTGCTGGTCATTTAGAATTCCAAATTGAGATTATTTAGCAAACGGTCATTATAAAAATTACCTTAAGAATGAATGTTTGAGTGCAGAAATTTTCCTCCGGGACTCTAGCGAAAAAAATGAATCATTTGAGAGTACAAAAATATCAATCGGCCATATAAAAATAACTAATTGGCAAGAAATTCATAATTAATCGTAATTAATAATAGGTTAGGTTAGGTTTCCATTTAATAGGTTTATTATTAATTTATTTTACATTATTTTTTATCAATATTGTATATATTACTTCCATTTTAATTTTATAACTGACCACATTCATACTGACACAGTCCATACTGTCAATTTATTTAGTGTACTGCCGATTAATTTTATTTACATGCCAATTGATTTAACTTACGGCCGAAACCTTAAATTAGTTACTGAACAAAGAAATACAGGCCATAAAATATTATAATTTTAAATTTATTTATGGTAAAATATTATTTAAGCAAAATTTAACCTAGAAGTGTGACTGAGAGATTTAGGAGCTTGACTTACCAAGAGAGAGGACGTGGGTTCGATCCCCACAAGACCTAAAATAGGAAATATCGGATCGAAACAATTCGCCACACACGGCTTAACCTAAAAGCCACAATACCATTGACTGAATGTGTGTACTTAAAAATCAAATAAAAACTATACTAATAAAAAATAAAATGTTATCTCGGAGCTTGAGTAAGCGTTCAAACAGTTGAATGGTACCGATTATTTTTCAAATAAGGTTGTCATAAGTGTTTTTTTTTGTCTACGAAGAAAAGCATTTCTTTTGACTCACGGTGTTCACTTCATTAGCGTGAGACCAGAGTAATCAAATCTTATTGTGTATGATCAATAGAGGAAGTCACTTACTCGGGATTATTTTTTAATCAATAAAACAAATGATTTTGACGGATAGGGTTTCAAAAATGAAGAATAGAATGACTTAGGTATTATTAGATAATATTTATTTTTACTTTTTTTTATATATTTAGTTTATATTAACTATTATTTGTATTTTTTTTTACTTATTATCCAACGGAAACATTTTCAAAATTGGTGAATTATGTAAGACATTTATATGATTATTCCTTATTTCTTCTTTCTTATGAATGGCTTTATATATTCTTAAAAATTTTTTAGTAACCTTTCTGCCTATGTTACTATGTAGATACAACTCTTAACAAGTGTTGGATTGAGGAAGTTGTCTCTTGACAAGTGATGGATTGAGGAAGTCTACGAGTTAGTCGAAACTGCAGTCTCTTGAACAGAGAACATGTCTTACGTGTTTCATGTAAAAACAAGGTAAATTAATAAATATTTATTATATATTTTTTCTTATTTTAACCGAAAGTTGCTTGAAATTCTGTCCATAAATTGATTTAAATTCTGACCATTAATTTTGTTGCCGTTACCTATTATTATTGGCAATGCCTTTTTATGAAGATTAAACGCGTGTACAGTCAGATAGAAAAAATAAATAAAAATAATACATGGATTAAATTTTTTATTAGTTTTTGTTGTACACTCATTTTCTTTTACAGATCGTTGACTATATTTCAATATTATTAGCAATTAAATAAATAGTAAATAAATACATAGACTGCTAGGCTCGTGGTTCGAATCCCGCGTCTGCCGATATTTTTTCTGAATGAATTGATGCGTATACAATTTGATGTATAATTGAATGTGTGTATTTAATTACTCTTAAAAATAATAATTTAATTTAAATTACATTTTATTTACAAAAATACATGATGCAAAAAAAAACTTGTAACGTGTTCGCGTGTCGTCAGTCTGTGTCACTCTAACGTCAATACGTTTCATAAATAAACTCATCAAAATTGGTCACACGCCGTCGGGCGCGCTTCAGCCTGATTGAATTATGGCGCTCGCCGTTCTCCTGAAAAGTGATCGACCGGTGGAGTGGGCGGACTGGTTGGGAGCTCCACGTGACCCCGGGTCACAGCCGCCCGACCCTGGCGGCAATAGCCTGATTTCTTCAATGCACTAAGTAACTTCTCGGTACCCATCGTTATGTACTCCTGTTACGTAGGCCATCTCATGGATCCTGAAGTGTGGCCTGAAAGGACCATCGTTCAACGCTGGATACGTGAAAGACGAAAGAATCGCAGTGAACAGTGGTTGAAACCAACTTAAGTGAAGATATTGACTTATTTAGTGTAATATTGCTTCAGATTCAGTGCTGGTGTTGATGGATGCGAAATGTTGGACGTTTGATTTTGTGACAGTAATGCCGTGTTATTTGTGTGTCAACCATGATATACTTATGACAGGGTTTTTGTTGTTACAAGTCGAACTATTTGCGTTGAGTCTCCTGACGCTTGTTCTGAGTGTGAGGTCATTGACACTAAATGTGTCAATACCCGTCGTTACGTTCTCCTGTTACGTAGCAATGGAGCACTGATTGTAGATGTTTTCACAAGGCAGTGGTCGGAGTTGCCTAGTGGTGCTTTGACCGTAGGCCTCCCGCATGAGTCTCCATCCTTCGATCTTCCGCCTTCCGCATCCAGGTCACCCCCGCTATTCTTCTTATGCCGTCAGTCCATCTTGCAGGGGGTCAGCCAATACTTCGTTTGCAAGTTCTTGGGCGCTACTCCAATACTTTTCTTCCCGATCGAACGTCGTCTCTTCGACAGATATGTCCTGCCCATTGCTACTTGAGAGTCATTTTTATAGGGAAACACTATGAATGGGTGGTGTTCAGGGAACGAATTTCGTTTATTACAAATTTGAATTAGTGGGCTATGGCATTTTACGGGTGATTGATAAAATTTATATAAACTGGGTGTATTAAGAGTGATATCAACTCGATACAGCCCTTGAAGGCCGGTGGCGAAAACCTCAATATACTATTTTTCGTCTCTTATTTTTGTTTGCTCGTCTGAACTTACAAATCCTTAAAAACATATTTTTACTTTAATCTCCATCGGGGTTGAACTCACAAACTTCGGTATGGTAAACAAACGCTTTGCCACTAAGCCATACCCGCCACCAACTTATACAATGGAATTTAAAATTTAAAAAATGTAATAGACAAATATAGTTTAGTTTTAGATTTTACAGCTTACCATTCTAAGTTCTATACATTTTTTTAATGTAAACACATACAGGAGAATACCGACAGATTGTGATAGTAATTCTGATGTCTCATCTGTGGAATTCTATAACGCTTATCATGGTGTATATGGCTAAACGCTGCATGTGGAGTGTTGATCCGCCAACGTCATAGACTACAGCCCGAGATTCACGCATCATCCTTTATTATTACGGGAATTTACTATGGAATTCATAGGAATGGGTGGTCTTCACGGACGACTTTCGTCCACCACCAAATTTTAATTAATAGGCTACGTCTGGCATTTTACGGGTGAGGGATCAAATTCACAACAACCGGGGGTATTTTTAGAGCTCATAAATCGATTACAAAATCCTTTTTTTAATCTCGGTCGGGAATCGAACCAACCTTTGGCTTGCAATGCAAACGCTTTGACCATTAAGCTATGACCGCCGGTACATCAACATTGTAAGCTTAAGTAATGATAAATCCCAAAGCTCAGAAGTATCATACATACTGAAAGGCATAGAGTTAAATGATGTATGAGCTTTCATATATGTTTGAATAAAAAATGTATTAAAATTAGTTTTGCACCGTTATGGTGGTATGCAAAAATACTCACTCCCTTTTTTATATATAGACTTCGAATTTGGAATGTCTAGTGTAGTACCATTTACTATCCATTGTCTTCTTCTTTAGCCTCGCCATTTCTCATCATCTGGGGTCGAATCTCCGTGTGAACATTCGCCATGTTTGTCTGTCCTGCGTTTCATTCTCGGTCAAACCTAGAGTTTTCAGATCCTTGTTTACAGTTGCAGTCCAGGTTGCCTGTGGTCTTCCAGGTCTTCTTTTCAGCGTGGGTATGTTGAGGTCTCTCTTCTCCATGTGGTCTTCATCTCTCCGTATCACATGCCCATAACCATCTTAGGCGGTTTTCTCTTATCTTTTCAGGTTTTCATTTACTGTTCATTGAATTAGATCTTAATGTAGAGGTTCGTCGAAAGCGGAATATTTAAATTTGATGCAATTTTATTGTGATTACCGTATACTCTTTTTATGCGGCTTTTTTTACGTGTTTTCACTTGTACACGTTTTTATTGGACTGTATTATTCCTTTCTTACATGATTTACTCGTTGTTACGCGATTTTTCCTCAAATTTCATTTTAAGAGCCTAAACAAACTTAAGATTTAAGTAAAAAAAAATTAAAAATCGGAAATTATTATACATAATTATTATAAATATTATATTTTTAGTCATTGTATTTTTATGATCAAAAAAGAAAATAAAATACAAAATAATTTATACACTCATTTATTTCTTCACTCGGTCTGTCTGTTCTGGAATATGGGAGTTTAGTTTGGAATCCCAATAAATTCAAATACATTTCCATGCTCGAAAAAATTCATAAAAAATTTCTCCGACGTCTATATTTTTATATTTACGGTAACTATCTATTCAATTTATTACCCAACTCTTTTTCTTCTAGGGATGCTTTCTTTCCATTCGCTAGAGTCCCGGAGGAAAATTGCTGCACTCAAACATTCATTCCTTCTTCTTCGCGGCTCAATTCACAACCCTGGGATTCTTGAATGTTTTAACTTCTATGTTCCAGATAGGTACACCCGTGCTCGTAGTCATCCATTGTTTTTGATCCCAGTCGATGCTTGTGGAGCTTCAAGCACTCAATTCGGTACAACGGCAATGTCGCTCCTAAATGACCTACCAGCACACCTCGATCCTTTTCTTACATCCTTTTCCTCTTTTGTCGATGGTATTGTTCTACTTGATCTCTGTGATCTTTGACACGTGTCATCTTCTTATTCTTTTGTGTTATTTTTATTTTTTATTATTTTCTCTATTTATTGTATATTTACGTATACTCTATGTTTCTAAATATTTGTAAAAAAAAATGGAATTTCAATTCTTTATATAAATAAATAAATACATTAATTCGATTTAGTTTATTCATATATTTTAGTACTTAATTACGCGATATTTTGATTTCTGGAACCGATTCATTGAATTTTAATTAAAAAAAAAAAAAAAAATAGTTTTTGATTCTCATTTATTTTACATGATTACATGTTTCGGCCTCCCTGTAGACATCTTCAATATTCAATTCAATCACTAAGGATTTTTAATTGATTAATTTTTAAATTAAAATTAATGTACAATTATAGTTATGCAGTTTCACCAAGTATTGTCAGTTGTCTTAATGTTATCAATGTATCGCGTTAAAAAGAATAAGCCGTAATATGTAAATCCACACCTTAAAGATTTAATAATTTTATCGATTGATGGTCTCCTGGATAACAAGAGCCCGGGGCCCTAAGAAAAGGCAGTCATAGTTTGTGGTTTCTTCCAGGAAATACGTTCTTGCTGTAACGTAACTCGTGTTTACAACCGCGATGCTGAGAAAATTACACTTGAAAATACAAAGTTGACACTATTTTTCTGACCAAATTCTTATAAGTATTTGTGTAGGCCAGTATTTATTTGTTCAGTAACTAATTCAAGGATTTGGCAATAAATAAAATTATTCGAAAGTAGACTAAATAAATTGTCACTATTCAATGGGTCAGTATGAATGTGGTCCGGTAAAAAAATTAAATGACAGTAATTTATTAAATATTGGTAAAAAATAATAAATAATTAGCACATAAAATGGAAACCTAACCTAACCTATTATTAGTTACCATTCATTAATTATTTCCTGCCAATTTGTGATTATTTTATACTTACCTTTTAAGGTTTTTATTACTGACTTTAATACTGTTTAATACTGCCCAATAATTGAATTAAATGCTGCCAAAAAATTACTCACCTTTTATATACTTCAAAAAAATTATTGAAAAAAAGCCTCATATTATAACATTGAGGATTATTTTGAATATGTATTTTTTTCTTTTTAAAAATGGCAAAAAAAATAAAGAAACAACTATCGCGAAATTGTAAACAAATTTTCCCTTTTTTTTTTATTTACCTTGTTTTTACATGGATCACGTAAGAAAAGTTCTCTACTAGGAGACTGCTGTTTCGACTAACTTGTAGCCTTTCTCAATCCTTCTCTTGTTAAGAGATAACTGAGCTGCGAAATAATATGCAAGTGGTCTAACCCATTTTATGTACGAGAAGGGGTAGGGGTGTGTCTTTCAGAATTTAGTCTCTTAATAGAGAACATATCTTACGTGATTCATGTATAAAAAAGGTAAATAAATAAATATTTATAATTTATAATGGATCTCAAAGTGAATGCTGAAAACATTGAAAAAAAATCCCTTCTTTTCTTTAGAATTTTTCCTTTCATAGCTCACTTCATTACAGAAATTGCTGTTATCAACGAGCATTGATGTCTCGATATAATAACAACATGATAATTTTATTTTCCCTCCCTTGATAGAGCATATGGTCGTCATAAACTACCGCCACAAAGCTTCAGCCGTCATGTCCTCGGCTCATCCCATGCCAGCTCCTTCTCTCGGAATTTTTTTTTAACACCTGTTAAAATTTTATGATGCGCGAATAACGGGCTGTAGATGTGTTCTAAGTCCCGGCCTGAAGTCTATGATGTTTGCGGATAAACATTTCTCATGCGGCGTTCAGCCAGAACCCACGGATGACAGTTTTTCACCAGCATTTGTCATTATTTTTCTGTACATGTTCACTTGCCGGCGGGTACAGCTCAATAGTCAAAGCGTTTGCTTTGCAAGCCTAAAGTCGTGGGTTCAATCCTCGACGCAGATTTTTTTTTATCGATTTGTGAGCTCTAAAAAAAAAAAAAAACCCCCGGGTTGGTATGAATTTGATCCCTCACTCGTAAAATGCCTGTCATAGCCTATTAATCAAAATTGTTGGTTGACGAAAGTTTTCCCGTGAAGACCACACATTTATAGTAAATTCCTGTTATAATTAAGGATAATGCGTGAATCTCTAGCTGTAGCCTATGACATTGTCGGATCAATACTCCACATGGTAAGCGTCATAGAATTCCACAGATGAGACTTCGGAATTAATATCAACATCTGTCGGTATTCTCCTGTATATGTTTACATAAAAAAGAAAGAAAACGAAAAAAAAACATAATCAAATGAAAAGAATATAAATCTCGAAACATAGTGTATATTGCTAATATAAATATTACATAACTTCTTAGGTTTTCACGGCCAGATTTGATGTTGTGGCTTTTGGGTTGAGCCGTGTGTGGTGAACTCTTTTCAACCAATATTTGAATAAACCAACTCAAAAATAGAATAAATTATTAATCCTGAAGAAGACCCCTGCAATGGCGGTCGAAATATTGGTTGAAAAAAGTTCACCACACACGGCTCAACCCAAAAGCCACAACATCAATATAAATATTGTTTGTGAAAAAACTTCTATGAGTATTTATTTGAAAGGCCCTGAGTAATATTTCCGCCCTAGCTGTATAATAAAAAATCCCCAGTAGCCGTTCTTTATGAGTCAGCCTTTCTTCCCGTATTTCTCACGAAAACATATTCTTCTTGAACGACTCATTATTTCAAATCCGTTCCATTTTCCAAACACTTTAGGATTTTATTAAAACATTACATTTAACTGCGGAACATTTGTTTGATATTCCAGTAGCGTTGGAAATAAATATCTTTCATATCATCTTTTTATATTAATTTTTTATTATATGTAATTTAGTATGAGTTTGCGTTGACAGAAGTTATTCAGATTACAGGGCTCGAATTTTTATGTAATAAGATTAGAAAAAACCTTTTTCAATGTCAAACTTAAAAAACACCATATTTAGTGAAATATATATATATATTTATTTTTGAAGTGTGAAGATGACTTTCTTTTAATAAGGGACAGAACAATGTCTAACTAGAGAAATCAGAAGTAGAATAAGCATCTTAAATCTGCTTTTGACATCTTTCGGGTGTTAACACCTATCGTTTCCCGACTCATCGGTAATGACGTGGGACGCACTAAAGGTCTGGTGCACGAGACATTTGGTGCACGGGACAACTGGTGCACTGGATGTCTCACTAACCTAACCTAACCTTCACACCCATTCATAGTAAATTCCTTTAATAATAAAGATGATGTGTGAATGATGGGCTGTAGTCTATGACGTTGGCGGATCAATACTCCACATGCAGAGCTAAACCATATGTAACATGGTAAAGTGTCATAGAATCCACAGATGAGACTTCAGAACCACTGTCACCATATGTCGTTATTTTCCTGTGAGTGTTTACATCAAATGAATTATTCATTAGTATTTTTCGTGCAACATCATTAGACATAACACTAAAACTGTGTTTTTTTTTTAAATGAAATTACAATATTTATTTTTCAGGAAAATATTCAAAATATATAGTGAGTGATAAGTGGTACACGTGTCTGCTTATCACTGCAGACACGTGTACCACTTATCACTCACTTCATGGAAACACTGAATTTAAATGCTCAATATAGCAAACATAAACATGATTATTATGATTTTTGATTACCCTAACGTAGAATATACATGTTAAATATTCATTTAATAATAAAAAAAAAACATTATTCTATCGCTCAATGTTATCAGAAATACTTACATTAAAATCTTTGTTTTCTTATCATTTAAATAAAAAGATATTATTATTTATCGTAATAAGATATCATTTTGCTTCAACCTTTCCTTTACGGTGCTAAAATAAAAACGCTCCGGTGTTGGGTAGTCAGTACACAATCGAAAATCAGCGATTTTAAATCGGAAAAATAAGAAAATTCATAGTTTAATCCCCTTAATTAATTATAATTGAAGTAAAAAATTATAATAATTGAAAATTATTGTCTGAAAATATTAAAAATCATCTGGCAACGCTCACGGAACGGGCATAAGTCCACTATGGTTTCAAGCTCGAAAGCAACTGCCGCTAGTCGTGGAAGTGGCCGAATGGCCACTCCCACTCTTTTCCCTATTCCTTCGCAGTGAAGTATTAAAGAGTGAGATGCGAATATAGTGTCGCACTTCCCGCACATCAGACTAAAGGTCGAGGCACTCACAGTGCAAATTTGTTTTCGAATTTCACAAAATACCTCCGATGTACCCAATAAATTCTGATTATTATTAATATTATTTTTTAAATCAATGCCTAACATAAATATATTGTAGAGGAATACCTTAAATCTTAACGTTGAATTTATTATATTTATAGATATATTGATGGTTATTAGAAGCAATGTTTAGAAGATACACATGACAAGGAAGGAAATGTTAATTAACTCGAACATTAAAATGACGTCTAGGTGAAGCAATTAACACATCTTATGTAGAAATACAAATTTTTAATGTTTTAATTGACAAATTTATTTTTAACATGTGCCCAAATAGACACCTGTATAATTTAAGCTGTAATTAGAATTGGCACTAATGATCTAGGAAAATGTACAATTTTTTTTATTTAAATCGATTATCAAATTCACAAAAAGGCGCAACGTTCATAAGATTAAAGTAGACATTACGTATATAAATTACATTAAAAAACTATTTATATTTAAGTGTACGAAATCTAAGTAATATTAACTTGAAAATAATTGATTTCAGTAAGAATACTGTTTCATCTCCTTTAAAATATACGTTTCAGCTTTGAATGTCACTTAATTCCTGAAGTGCACCGTGAAGTTAACGAAAAATCAATGATTCTTGAATATTTGTAAGGTTTCAATAAGCTCGCCGTACGGTAGAGGGACTTAAGAGTTACGTGGACTTTTTTAAAGAATTACAACTGGTTCATCATCATCATCATCAGCCTGTGTCCGTCCACTGTTGAACGTAGGCCTCCCGTATGAGTCTCCATCCTCTTCGATCCTCCGCCTTCCGCATCCAGGTCACTCCCATTCTTCTTATATCGTCAGTCCATCTTGCAGGGGGCCGGCCAATGCTTCGTTTGCCAGTTCTTGGGCGCCATTCCAATACTTTTCTTCCCATCGACCGTCGTCTCTTCGACAGATGTGTCCTGCCCATTGCCACTTGAGTGTGCCTATTCGATGGGTAGCATCCACTACTTGAGTTCTTCTGCGTATTTCCTCGTTTCGGATTTTATCTTTTAGCGACACTCTGAGCATGGATCTCTCCATAGCACGCTGGGTGACCTTTATTTTATGGGTAAGACTTGCTGTCAGATTCCACGTCTCTGAGCCATAAGTAAATACAGGAAGGATGCATTGGTTAAACGTCTTAGTTTTCAGACATTGCGGAATTTTCGCTTTAAAAATGTACTTTAGTTTTCCAAATGCTGCCCATCCCGGTTGTATGCGCCTGTCGATTTTACAACTGATAACAACATGATAACTCCGACACTCAAAAAGCATCGGACTGATCATTTAGCCTCCTAAAAATAATTATTACCAAACAGTCTATGAAATCGTCTAGCTTGTTGGTTGTATATAAATTTAAATTAATAATTCTCAATGAAATTTCACATTATTTTTTATGTTCACACATACAGGAGAATACTGACAGATAGTAATAGTAATGCTGAAGTCTCGTCTGTGGATTCTATGACGCTTACCATGTTACATATCGTTATGCGCCGCATTTGAAGTGTTAATCCGCCAACGTCATAGACTACAGCCTTACTTTCACGCATTATCTTTATTATTACAGGAATTTACTATGAATAGGTGGACTAGCGTCTACCAACAGTTTTAATTAATAGGCAGCATTTTTACGGGTGATGGATCAAATTCACACCGACCGGGAGTATTTTAGAGCTCAGAAATCGATTAAAAATCTTTTTACTTTCATCTCCGTCGGGGATCGAAACACGACCTTTGTCTTGTCAAGCAAACGTTCTGACCATTGAGCTATACGCAACGGCAGATTCTTACACAATATACCTGTTTGGACTATATTTTCTCGATTGAAGTATCATATGGTCCCAGCTTTGTGGTGGCTTTTGGTGAATGATACACAGCCAAAATTTTCGCCAAGCAGAAGTATTGATTTGGAAGATCATGGAAACTGAAAAAAAATACTTATAAGATGGCATAGTTATCAGTTGTATTTTATTTGCTTAGAATTTTCAATAGTGTATAAAGTATTATGGATAATGAATGATTTAAAATAGTATGCAAATGAGGCAATAAATTTATCCTTCCGGTAATGCAAAAAAAGATAACATAATTTAAAATATTTATAAGAATGCACTAGATCAGTGCTCCGCAACCTTTTCTCATCTACGGCACACCAAATTACTTCTTTGGATTCTGCGGCACACCATTGATCACTTTCACTTTTTTAAATTACATTTAGAACTTAATAAAGGAAGTACCTCGTTGTATGTCTACATAAATAGGCGATAGACGCTGGGAGCTTGAGGACCGTTGTAAAATTATTTATTTATAATATTGCCTTATTTGATCGTGACATACCTGTATCGGCTTACGGCACACCAGTGTGCCGCGGCACACCGGTTGCGGAGCGCTGCACTAGATAAAAGTATGTATTTGAAGATATTTATTTTATATTATTTTGTGCGAAATCGTCTGTATCACGTGTATCTTTTAGTAAGAAGCTTAAATTCTTGATATTTTAATAATAAAAATATGAAATTAATATAAACGAGTACTTTTAATATAAATTACCAGTGGGTGAGTCATAGTAATGTTTATTTCTTCCCATGAATGTCTGATATCGAGACATGGAGAACCGAGACGATAAACGCTCCAGCAATGAATCAACTTATTCTCAGTAACAACCAATTATACGGATGATTCACAATTATGAGTTGACAACACAACATCGTTATCGAAAGGCACACAAAGCACTCAGTGGAGCTTCGGGATGCAGAGTTGACATACGAAGAGGCGAGGACAATAACGGATGAAATTTATATCGGCATATTTTGAACACCATACACTCAAGTTAGGAGAGCGAATACGATGAAGAAGAAATGCGATTTTATGGCTTGGAATATGAAGATACAGAATTTATAGCAATGAAAGATTATACTCATTAAATTTAGTTTCAAACCCTAGTTGCCCCTGTGGCGCCCCATTCCAGACCTCAGAGCACATTATCTGGGACTGTCAGATCCTCTTGTTAGAAAGAGGAGTCCTTTTCGATGCAGTTTGAGGGAATCGCCTCAGCCCTATCGGGCGGGCAAACTTAGGGGCACTAATTTTTTTTTCCACGCATTTACAATTTTTGCTTGTATTTTCGGTGAGAGAATCTATCTTCCATCTCCATCTCTTTACAACCCGTGAATGCGATTCTAATCTCTTTCACGGTTTATTTCTTTTAGCGCTTCTGTGCAGTGGTCACAATTGTTCGGAGGGGACTCTCACTGGACTTATCAGTTGCTAACTGATCATAATCTGAATGAGCGCGTCATCAATGAACTTAACTGTCCTCCGGTGTGAGGCGGGTAAAGTCCAGTTCAGAATTTATTACTTATAAACTGTTCATCATTCGATTGACACGTATCTACTCTCTCTATTATTGCAATGGTTTCAGTATTTGACGTCTTTGATACATCAAAACATATCAAACAAAGACATATATAAATAATGGAATAGACGTCAAATGATATATATTTTCAGGATGTTACGCAGTAAACGTCAAATTGCTACGAATTTACTGTATATAAAGAAAATTTTAATGAAAATCAAACATTTATTAATAACGTATATATTCAGCAAGAATATTCTTGTATACGAGTATATTTATTTCATAATAATTGTTTGTTTAATGACGGTCTCTGAGTCCATTTTGCGATGTTCGCGAGCTTCGTCGATCGGCCGCTCCGGCAGCACCTCCTGAGCCTCCAGCTGGCCTCTGTAACTTTAGCAACTCTCGTGAACGTGACTACATATAACAATATTATATTACAGTTGTATGGTGAGCAGTCTCCGCTCGCAACGCGCGTCATTGCATAGCGGCGTTGTTGTTTTTGATATAAACATTTGCGGCGCCCCGGCGGCCATCACGCCGGCCATCTTGTTTTTCACCGGATATCCTGTTGCGCTCGCCACGCTTGTTTACAACTTCACACTAAATAGTGGCAATAGACGTTCATCATCATCATTATTATCATCATCACTCTATGTAAGCTCCCCTAACTAGAGTAAATGATCGTTACGAGCTCATCGCCTTATCGCATGCCAGCTCTGCTTTTCGCAGCTCTGCCGAGTACATTCTATGCATAGTTCAACAACAGCCTTCCAGTAAAGCATGCTGCAATAGTTAATGTACTGAACAGGTCATGGAAGGTTGCCTGGTTCGCTCTCTCATCTCTACATTCCTCACAAAGTCGATCCATCGTACCCTTAATATTCTACGCAGGCATATGATTTCGAAAACTAATATATGGTTGCAATGGCTTTTTGAGAGACGCCAAGATTCACATCCGTAAATAAGAATTAGAATGGACATTACGATCACACAGATAATGCATGAATTTTTAAATTGGCAGGTTGTTTTTTTTTATGTAAACACATACAGGAGAATACCTACAGATGGTTATATTGGTTATATTAATTCTGAAGTCTCATCTGTGGAATTCAATGACGCATACCATGGTACATATGGCTATAGCGCTGCATGAGTGTTGATCCGCCAACGTCATAGACTACTGGCCCGAGATTCACGCATCATCCTTATTATTACAGGAATTTACTATGAATGGGTGGTTTTCTCGGGACGACTTTCGTCTACAACCAATTTTTATTAACATTTTCACTACGGCTCGGTGGAATATAAATTATACTGTCAATTATAAAACTAGTCTTTGAAGCATAATTGTTCTTATGTGGTATATTTTAATATATCACATTGGTTCTTGTATCCTTTAGCTATCAGATGATATCTAAAGCATAAAAAACTATTCTAAGAAAGTAATAAAACGATATATCACGGCTTCAGATGTCAACGGTAGGAGAATATTACACGGCATATATTGGGTACCGATGCGAACAGGTTAATAGGCTATGACTGTCATTTTACGGGCGAGGGATGAAATTCACACCAACCGGGGGTATTTTAGAGCAGTGCTCCGCAACCGGTGTGCCGCGGCACACTGGTGTGCCGTAAGCCGATACAGGTGTGCCGCGATCAAATAAGGCAATATTATAAATAAATAATTTTACAACGATCCTCAAGCTCGCAGCGCCTATCGCCTATTTATGTAGACATACAACGACGTACTTGCTTTATTAAGTTCTAAATGAAATTAAAAAAAAGTGAAATCGATCAAATTAATATATATTTTTGGCTTTTGGTGTGCCGTGGTATTCAAGTTGAGCACTTTGGTGTGCCGCAGAATCCAAAGAAGCACTTTGGTGTGCCTTAGATGAGAAAAGGTTGCGGAGCTCTGTTTTAGAGCTCAGAAATCGATTAAAAAAACATTTTTTTTGTAATCTCTGTCGGAGATCGAACCCATGACCTTTGGTTTGCAAAGTATACGCTTTGACCGTTAACCTATCTGTACCCGTCAGAATATTGTCAATAATCGATGATATTTGAGTGATATTTTCTGTAATATTCCTTTTTTCCAAAAACAAAACTCGGAGCGTTGGTTTCATTTACATTAAATTAAATTTAAACTTGGGTGAATTATAAACCACTTATATTATAAATATTCGATTTGATTCGATACTGCGAAGGTGTCATTTACTTGAATGTCTCAAAAAAGCTTAAATCCACTGATTAACATATTTTTTATTCTATTTCTAAAATGGTTAGTATAAAAATACTAAATTGTCAGTAAGCGCATGACAAAGGAGATCGTATTGACAGGGCAAAAGAGAAATTCGGTCGTCCATGAATTTTAGTGAGTCGAAAAACTCTCATTTTAGATCCTGCAAAAATCAACAGCAACAAATTTGAAGTGCGAAAAAAAATTGAGCAAATTTAGTTTTTTTTTCCTGAATTTTTGAGTGAAAAAAAAAGCGCTTGCCCCCGACAATACTGCGTGCCGTCACATTTTTTTGGTCCAGTCACTTGATCCTTCATGCATAAAATATAACTAATACTAATTACACTATATAATTAATATCATAAATAAAAGTCCTCAAGCTCTCGTATCGTGAAGGATAATTGTTTATATAATATGATATTCAATGAATAAACCATTATTTGAAATCCATTAAACGCCATTGCAACTGGATTAGTAAGACCTTCGAAGTAGAACATAAATTTGATTGTTTTTATAAGTTTAGATAATTATTATCACTGATAGCAGCCGGGATTCAACTACTATATTTATAATATATTTATAGTTAAATAATTATCAGTAATATATATTATTATATACATATATAGATTTCTAATGATAATTTGTGTGTATAATAATCCTTGGAGTATCAATCTCGAATAATGTCAAATATCACGAGTTAATTAAGTATGAAGCCGGTCTCGCTTCCAAAAAACTAGGTGTATTATATAGATTACTTCGGTATTTCAACGATAAACAACTTCTTCTTCTATATAACGGACAAATCCGACCTATCCATAAATACGGCAGTCACCTTTGGATTGGCGCCCCGAAATACCTTCTAAACATAATTAAATCAGTTCAAAGAAGAGCAATTCGTTTGATAAACAATGACACTCTTACGTCTAACCTGCAATCAATGGAACACAGGCGTAAGATTGGTTCTCTTAGTCTTTTCTACCGTTATTACCACGATCGCTGCTCTTCGGAACTAAAAAAAGTAATTCCTCCTGCACCCACACACAACCGACAAACTCGTTTTACACTTGCCGAACGGTTAATGTGTGTCGACCAAGAAATGGCAGTTTCCAAAGTTCCTTTCTTAATGCCACTGGTAAGCTTTGGAATGCTCTTCCAGCGTATGTGTTTCCTCCTTCCTACAATCTGGATCTCTTCAAGAAACAGATAAATATACACTTGCAATCTCCCCAACCCACACACAAATACGAACACAACACACGTTTCCCGAATGTAGCGTCCAGCCTCCCTGGCTGAGCGTCATAGAGTGCACTGGTCCTAAACGGCTGTGCTCTCCAGCACGCGATTACATAAAAAAATACTGTTCTAACAATTAAATATTGATAGCATAATATAGCAAAAATATGGATTGTTGAAAAAAAATATTACAGCAATACAGATACCTTCATATTATCTTTACAATCATATCGTATTTAGATTATTATGATATTTAAGAAAAAAAAGTGTTTTTTTGGTAAAATTGATAAAAAAAGATTTTTTATATTTTTGTTATCTCTAAAGTCTGTATATACAATATATGTGATTGGTGGCTAAATCATGGCGCATGCGCCAAATATGTCACATTGGGTTATTGCATGTGTCACATTACATTGGAGGTGTTGAATGAAGGCCTTTTTTTGTTCATTAAACTTGTAGAAGCAAAATAATTTTGCGATTAAGAACCTTTTCAAGGATGAGTTACTGAATTTTTAACCTAATTTTTAAGAAACCAGCAATATAGCCACCAAAAACCAAAGCCTAGGCATGTTCCAGATCATTCACCATTTGTCTCCACAGTTAAATGATTACTAGAATAATTCCTGTATGCAATAGTCTTACACGATATGTATCTACAGTAATTTAGAGAATTTTTTGAGAAGAGTAAATAATTTCTGTTTTATGCTCTCCTGCGACAATCAAACCATTAATATCTAAGAAATAGGCCTTTTCTAGGCTCTTTCAGCATCTGTGTTTCTTGTTTCAAACAAGATTTCTTTAAAAAAAAACACGCTTGTTGAAATTAAGCTACTTATACCATTAAGCCGAAAAAAATAGGTCGATTGATATTTGGTTGAATACCTGGTGGTATCTTGTCAGCTGCTATGCTCAACTCTTTTTCATGAACACATTGTTCATACAGCCTTCTTAATCTTTCCCTCTGCATATCTTCAAAATGGCTATTCTTTTTTATTTCATAATTTACTACTTTCTCTTAGATTGTCATTACTTTAATAGGTCGGAGAGTCTTTGTCTCAAGAAGTTCTAAATTTTTATGGTGCTTATGGTGAGTGCTATTATCGAAGAAGAGCATCTTCTTCTTCGTAGTATCAATCCGGTGGATTGGTTTGCAGCAACAGAATCTTGTATCTCGATCTCTATTCCTCTCGGTCCTCCGCGACCCTTTTCGGCTCAGAATAAGAGCTACAATTCATGTCCTCAAACACTTCCTGCAAATACTCTCGTCTAGGGCGCCATCTACAGTTTCTACCCTCAACCATCCCCTCCACAATATCGTGAAGAGCACCATCGTGGTGCATGATGTGACCGATCCATCGGGCTCGCCTCTCTGAGATGGTTCTTATTAGTAGCCTATCTTCCTTAATTATCCTGAGAACCTCATTGTTAGTGACGTGGTCTCTCCAGGAAATTTCGAGAATTCTTCTGTATGACCACATCTCAAAGGTCTCTAGTCTTTTTTTATCACTTTTAGATAAGCACCGTGTCTCACAGCCCTTACATTAAGATGGTCCAAACAAATGTTTTGGCAAGTTGCTTGCGGAGCCTTAGAGTAATATTCTTTGACTCAAGAATTTTTGCTTTTTATTGAAAGCTAGCCTTGCTTGATGTATGCGGCTGTAGAAGAGGATGAAGCAACGAATTATCTGATGAAATACGACTACCTGCATCCTGAACGTTAACAATAGTAATACTAGAACCCACTTTCTTATTGAATATGCTTTTTGTTAGTACGTTCTTTAGTCTTCACTTACCCATGTTTATTTTACATTACCATAACTTTACAGGTATAAAGAATTACGCTTTGTTATTGAAAAGGGATAAAATATTTTTTTGACTACTAAATGAAAATAATAGTTTAGAATAAATAATTAAATTTTAATTTTAATTGTAAGATGTTACTGTATGTTTTTGATTTCTTTTAAATAGCAAAAATATATTTATTTCGATCCTGAAAAAAATAACCTGTGATATATGTTTCAATAATGATTTTTAAAAGGTGGCTTAATTTAGTGAGTCTTAAATTAAGCTTTTATTTTGGCAACTGATTATTGACTCGGTAATTATTTCAATTAATGACCAATAAATATTTAAAAAGTTGTCAGTAAATAATGCATTTGAAAAAGCTCAGTACAAATATTAAATAAGAAGTCAAAAATTGGTGGTAAAAAATTATTGAATGGTAATTATTTAATTAATAATAGGTTATGTAAGTTTTCCATTTTATAAGCTAATTATTTAAAGTTCTGGTCATAAATTGGCAAGTCAAGACCATTTACTCACTAGCTGTTAAGCTTAAATTAGCCATTTATTTAAAAAAAAAAAACAATTTAAATATCAACCATTTTACATTAATGTAAAATGGTTGATATTTGACAGTATAACTGGCAGTATTGAGTATATCACTGACATTTTAATTTTATAACTGACTACATTCGTACTGACACACTGGATACTATCAATTTATTTATTCTACTGCCAGTTTATTTTATTTACTTCCAATTTATTTAATTTACTTCCGAAACCTTGAATTAGTTACTGAATAAATAAATACAGGCTTTCTATTTTCCTCGCCTCGTTAGACTCTATAATTTGGATTCTTATTATTTCATATTTAACACTAATAAGAACCATCTTAGGCGAGCCCATGCGCCACGATGGTCTCCTTCACGATACAGTGGAGGGGATGGTTGAGGTAGAAACTGTATTTGCAGCAAGTATTCGAGGACATGAATTGTAGCGCTTATGCTGAGCTGAAAAGGGTTGCGGAGGACCGAGAGAAATGTGATCGAGACCCAAATTCTGTTGCTGCAAACTGATTGATATTTAACAAATACTACGTAGGCAACAATATAATTACTGAAACACTAAAATGTGTAAAATATATCACAAATTTGTAAATATAAAGTGAAAGTTATACCTAAATTTCGCAAAAAACTGATATCATGCGCTCTCACTCCCATTTACAAGTACCATCTGAAAATCTAAAATCGCCCCCAAAAGCGAGGAAAATATCCACTGATTGGAAACCGCTGTTCTAAGGGGTTATTTGATTCGAAGATAGAAGACTGGGCAGCATAGTTCAGTGGTTAAAGCGTTTGCTTCTCACTCAGACACCGTCGGTGCGCATCCCGACCAAGCTTGATTTTATTTAATCGATTTAATTAAATTCAAGCTATTTACATGCCCCCGGTAGGATCAAAACACCCCTTAAGAACAAAATAAAAATTATCCTTGCCTCGGGTGCGTCGGGATGATCATCCGATCTCCTCAGAACGATGATTATTGCATTAAAACACCAAAAGATTTCTCTGATACTACAGACCGCCGGGCTATGCAAGTTCACGGACTCTTGCACTGCAGGCTCCCGCGAACCATATATGTTCCCATGTGGACTTCCGGGTATACAGGTGTTCTGGGACATATACAACTTAAGCTTACATAACAATTAAACATCAATTTGTGGTATCTATATGCTCGACAAACGGAGCGGATATGGTAAAAAAAATAGAAGCGAGTATTTTATAAAACAAATGCTGCAATGTAAGAACAATGTTATATTTCACCAATTAGTATGAGTTTATGTTACTCCACGCGCTTAATAGGTGGTGTTATGGAATGTTACGATTTTGTGGAACAAACGTGTCGTTTCAGTAAGAGAAGGCAAGCAACCAAGTCCATTATGCTCTAATGACATCGTTTGTTTGTATTCATCATAATTACGCAACCGTTTAGCTATGCACGAGCATGTAGGCATGTTAAACATTTCCCCACAACATCTAGCAGTCATTCAATACAAACTGGGCCATATCCGCTTTCATGACTAAGCATATGGCAGCTAGAAATCACCAAAAAAACCTGTCAAATTTAAAAAACTTGACACTAGTTGGCTCCACTACTAAATGTTTCAACGGGTAAAATACTCTCCTTAATAGCAACTCTCTTGAAAGAGCGTCATGAAGTTATGAAGTATTTTTTTGTAAATAAACAATTAAAATAATTGTGGCTTAAGAATTGAGACGTATGTAACAAATCGGTTCATAAATTCAGAAGATCACCCCTGTAATGGCAGACAAAATATCGAAAAAAAAGAAATTTGCCAAATACGGCTCAATTCCAAAGCTGGCCGTTAAAACCGATTAAATTATAATATATAATCGATTAAACTCTATAAAGAATGTACTCGGAGGAGCTGCAGGAGAAGGAGCGGACATAGGATGAGGCGAAGACTATGGGCGGCTGACAGATCTTTGTTGATAAAACTTTTCAGTGATTCGTCTCTATCTGCCATGTACGCTACATAGATTAAGCAAATGTTCACCACGTTAACAAATAAGGGATATCAGTAAGTTCTTCCTTACGACCACAGCGACCACGCAACATTCTAAAGTTTTTCCGACCAAATTATGTAGCCGACAGTCCTGATGACGAAAACCTAGAAGTGTGTACTCCTGTAACAACAACTTCATAACGAGACCATAAAATTGTCCTCTTAAATTCAGAGAACGTATACCAATTGTGTCCGTGGATAATTTGAAAATTTCAAGGAGGTACTAGCATAATAGATTATTTTTTCATATAGATTTCATATATAAGTTCATATAGGTCAAGTAGAAACTACGAAATAAGGATAGCGGCAATTGCCTGCACTATGTGACGGAAAATATATATTATATATATATAATGCACCTAGTTAGAGGATATGGAAGAATAATTGATTCATATAGTGATATACTTGTACTATATAATGCTGTATTTTATCAAGGATTTCACTCAATATTGCCCTATTTGGAATCATTTTTGTACTGTTTTTTTTTTAATTACCGCAGCACCTATTAGATAAAGGCTTGTATTTCTTTGTTCTGTAACTTAATCAAGGTTTTGACAGTAAGTAAAATCAATTGGCAGTAAATACAATTAATCGACAGTAGACTAATAAATTAGCAGTATCCACTGTGTCAGTATGAACGTGGTCAGTTATTAAATTAAAACAGCAGTAATATATTAAATATTGTTAAAAATTAATGTAAAATTAATGAATAATTAACCCATAAAATGAAAACCTAACATAACCTATTATTAATTACCATTTATTAATTATTTACAGCGAATTTATTATTTTTCTTCAGCTGATTGTTATTTTCTGCTAAGTAATTGCTGCTAATTAAATGAATTTAATGCTGCCAAAAATTGCCTTAGATGAATGAGAAATATGGTCTATTTTTAAATATACTTTAAATTGTTTAAAAAATATGTGTGATTGCAAGCTATAAAAGCACATTTTTTTATAAATAAAAAATGCTAATTTAAGTTTGTTAATTTTTTATTCGTATATAGAAATTATTACCAATTAAGTTAACTATAACTACATATTTCCGATTCATTTCAACGTGCATGAAATTAATGTGAACTCCAGTTTGGGTCCTGCAACCCGGATAACTTTATTATAATATACTTTTATAAAATATAATAATATATATTTTTATACTGTAACACAATAAACTTAAGAAATAAATAATCCATAGATTACTTTTAAAATTATGATTATATTCAATAAGTTAAATATATTAACCAAATGAAATCGATGGACATCAATATATAATGACTAATTGCAAACATAATATTTAAGAGCATGTGTGTCGTGTTATTTATAGAATTTACCTAAGCATACAAATAATTAGAATGTGTGCCAACTTCAAACGAAGACTGGAATACTCAAGCTACAATTATTACAAAAATTTTGTACAACAACGAATTAAATTGACAGTATTCAAACATATTTTAAGTATTAATTTTTCGGTCTACATTTCATAACTTAAATATTTGGTATACAAAATATAATGTCATGTTTATATAAATTCACAGCAAACATCATCTTATACAGAATTTCTCTTGTCAATAAATCGGAGTAAATATTTAAAAAAAAACGGCAGAAAATTCGAGACACGAAACTTTTGCAAGCGGATGTTCGGTCCGTAATCATTGTAAACCTCTTGCTTTTACCAAATGGTATGTATTTCACATGGCATATTGCAACGAGGGTTATTTGAGTCGGGGTGTCAAATTTATTATGCCAAATACCTGGCAACATGTCCTGTCTGTTGCCTTTTTTTAAATTTTTAATAAGGTTCTTTATTTAAGGGTTTTTTTTTTACAAGCTTACAAATAATAATTACTCTAACTTAAATTACCAGACTTGATAGTCTCTTATCTTATAACATAATGCTTAGATACTTATGATATGAACTTAATATATTTAATTATAAATGAATTTACACCTACCTTGAAATGGAAGAAATTTCTTACATGTGAATTTTTTATAATTTCTTAAAACATAAAAAAGAGACATGACAGACACATAAAATGAAATACATAAACATACAGGGAAAAAACACTAATAAATATACTTCTAGTGGACTAAAACATTGGTGAGATCACCTGGGCAAAACATTGGATAGACTCCCAATCTCTTGATCAGAGGGTTTTTATGTCGTTTTGTGGATCTGTAGATTTTTTTTGTTAGATTGAGGAAGTGTTGATGGAGAGTTTGAATTTTGTGGCGCGTGTGAAGGCGTTTGAGATTCATGCAGGGAGGGGTATTGTATATATTTTTTTATTTTTTTATTTAATCAAATATAATAGGATACATTTAAGATTTTTTTGATAGAATTACTATAATATAATTTTTAAATATTTATTTTGAAGTACCTGTAATGTACTTGTCTGTTGACTTACGAAATGTTGTCAGAGGAGCAGCGAGTATGATGTAAATGGCATGGATCGCAAAAAAAGGATTAACACTTAACACACATTCTATAATAATGCCATATTCGCTTAAACATAAATGATAACTAAAATTTCTATAAAATTCGCATATTCTTCTTTCCATATTCGCTCCCTTTTGGAGCATTTAGTCGTCACGAATTGCCGACAAAAAGCTTTCCCAACTGCGATTGCCTTCATTTCAAAGCGTTTGCTCTGTAAATCGAAGGTCGTGGGTTCGACTTAGATCCCAGACAGAGATTTTTATTTTTATTTTTAATCGATTTCTGAGCTTTAAAATACCCCTGTGGTTGGTGAAAATTTGATCGCTTACCCGTAAAAACGCAAGCCTATTAATCAAAATTGGAGGCAGATGAAAGTCGTCACGTGAAGACCACCCAGTCATAGTAAATTCTTGTAAAAATAAAGATGATGCATGAAACCACACACAAAATTCATCTTAAAGTGGTAACTACACTAAAATTGTAACTGTCATTATCTTTATATTTGTTTAAATAAAAAAAAATCTGGTTATAGTCTATGACGTTGGCGGATCAATTGATCAACACTCCACATGCAGCGCTTAACCATATGTAACATGGAAAGCGTCATAAAATCCACATATGAGACTTCAGCATCAATATCACCAACTGTCGGTATTCTACTGTATTTTTTTACATTAAAAAAAAATCTTCCCAAGTGAGCTATTCGTTTAGGAACTCTGCGCAATACATTCTATTATAGTTCACCGATTTTATTATTTATTTATATATATTTTATTACATATTGACAGAGTTTTGAAGTCTATCTAGTACTGAGAGAGCTCGGGGCTAAGGAATAGGCGGCTGTAATTTATGCTTCCAGCCATATACATCTTCATCTCTAAACCGATTGTATGATAAAAGGTTTAGCTCCTTTAATTTGTCATTATTCATAAGTTAAATATTGTATGTGTTAAAATAACTTCTTAGGTTTTCACGGCCAGATTTAATATTGTGGCTTTTGGGCTTAGCTCCACGAGCTTCATAATGAGTATGTTCTATGGAGGATACCTCCACGAACGTCATGTCGGACTGTGGTTGTCCTTGCTTGTCTGTACAGGTTTTTGTGGATGCGCAAGAGGTGAAAGCCATGCTGTTTAAGAATTAAACCGTCATCCCTGTTGATGTTGATGGGATGTCTTTTGATTTCAATGGCTTCCCTTACTAGGCGTGCATGTTTTCCTCGCGTTCGAGCCACGATTTCGGGTTCGAATGAAAACTTAATTAACTTACTTGAAATTTTTAATTCGAACCCAAAATCGTAGCTCGAACACCATGTGTGGAGAATTACTTCGTTGAAATGAGTAATTCGTCACACACGGCTAAACCAAAAAGCCACAATATCATTGTATGTGTTCCTAATATTCTGTGCAAGTATATCTGTTCTCGAAGTCCACCACACGGTTGCACTGGATTTATGTTAGATGCCAGAGTTATATTTCAATGAGCTTTCATATCACAAGCATTCGATATTAATTTTCCTAAGGGCAACATTTTTTTCACTGTATTTAATTAAATTAATGGGCAGTAATTATTTAGCAAACAGTCAGTAATTAATACTTAAAAAGGTAAGTAAAAAATAATCATTTGGTAGTACAAAAATATCAACTGGTGGTAGTAAAATAATAAAGTGGCAGGAAATTAACAATAAATGGTAATTAATAATAGGTGAGGTTAGGTTGTCATTTTATGGGTTAATTATTCATTCATTTTACATAATTTTTTTACCAACATTTAATAAAGTACTGCCATTTTAATTTTATAACTGACCACGTTCATACTGAGACAATAGATCCTACCATTATATTTCATATACTGCTGATTAATTTACTTTACTCCAATTGATTTAATTTACTGCCAAAATCAATTAATTACTGAACAAATGTATACAGGACAAATAATTATTATTTAACATGTAGTATACTAGGCTGCCTACATGCGGATATTTGTTAGCTTTATGATGCATGTATTTCTACATCCAGTTAGGCCGCAAAGTGGCATGTGTCTAAGCCTATAATTAATATATTTCTATAACATTAAGGTTATCAACTGAAAATACTTGGTGATACTGCCTAATTATAATTTTAAATTAATTTTAATTAAAAATATTTAGTTTTGATTCACTATTGGTAAGATAACACATACCCCTTGACTTTATAATGTCTTTTTTCAATGGTTTTACCCACAAACATATACAATCTGTAAATATGTGTAAACTAACGGGAAACTAATTGTTTCACATACCTATATGTTTCATATACCTACCACTGCCAGTTTTTAATTGAATCATTATTGAAGATGGTCTCCAGGGAGGCCGAAACATGTAATCGCTTAAAATAAATGTGTATCAAAAGTAAATATTTTTGATTTGTCAATTTTTTAATTAAAAAGGAATTTAAAATTATAATATATTTCTTTTCGATCAAATTGAAAATGGATACGTAACTCTTTTTCATAACACTTTCTGGCGAAATTATGTAATTTATGTCATAAGCCGATTTGTTTTATTTGAAATTCAACGCAAAATAAATTAGCGTTGAAGCGTTCGGACGAGGAAAATTGTATGATTAGCGATAATATTATTTTATATTGGAATGTTTTATCTAAAAATAGATAATATTACGGAACGTATTTTGAAAAACAATCTCAGAAGATAAGAGAGTGACACGTAGGCATGCGCTCACACAAAGCGTAATCAATTTATTTAATGTCCATGTACAATTTACTGTAATAAAGCGTCTGTTTAATCACCTGGTTATCTAAAAAAAACACGATTTTCACACGTATTACTTTGCCTTAAGGTAACCAACTCAACACAAATAACTTCTTAGGTTTTCACGGCCAGATTTGATATTGTGGCTTTTGGGTTTAGCCGTGTGTGGCGAATTTCTTTTTACCAATATTTCACCGTACACGATTCTCCGGACCAATGAAACTTGAGTATGTAGTTTCCATGGAGACAACAATAACGCTCGTGAAAAAGATAATCTCACACCAACTCACAACTAAATCATCTATCCTGAAGAAGACCCTGCAATGACGGTCAAAATATTTTCTCATCAAATTTGGCCTTTTTTAAAAATAATAATGGATTTATTTAATTTAGTTCTGAAGGTGAATATAAATGTAGCACTGACCAATCAAAACACTTAAAAAACGTCCTTAAATATTCAACTTTATTTTTCATTGACTAATTGACTTATTTCGTGTCTTTTTATCAAATCTTATTTCATACATAAAGGGTTAAATATACTCGTATCAAACGTTGGACTGATTTATCGAACTATTATAAAAAAAAATCTGAGATTTTTGAGCCTTGATGGAAGAGAAGTGCTGAAGTGGTTAGTGTATGCGAATCATGGTTTTTGCGATAAAATTACTAGATTAATTTTAAAACACAGTAAAAATACCTTAATAATGTGTTTAAATTGATTTAAAGGTACCTGTATAAATTATTATTGATATTATCGTCATACCAATGTAAAAACACCGAATGATTTATTCACCAGAAAACACTTTAAATATATTCATCTTAATCCATAAAATAAAGAAATAACCGTTTATTGAGATTTTAATTCGTTTTTAGATGACCCGTTCATGAAATTTCATGACATTTTCATGGATAACTGTTTTACGATATAACATTACCTACGATTAAGTCAATATATATCGAATGTTGCTTATGTTTACACTTATAACTGAATATTAAAATAGGTCTTTAGTCCCAAATATAGTCTAGTATGAAGTTTATCTTGATCGCCTCGACGTTCTATGTAGGAAGAAAGTGTTTTTATCGAACCCAGTACCGGTTTTAGACCCTGCGGAATCCCGTGGATTTTTTTTTCTAGCGCCCCATATTGTTTATAATTTAAAAAAAATATTGGTTGCCCTTTGGCGCCCCTAGCTTATTCGACGCTCTGGGGCACCGACTCACTTCACCACCCCCTAAAACCGGCACTGATCGAACCCCTATTACAAAATTCTAAGAGGGATTCAGAACAATGCAAGTACCCGTTAGTTTGCTTGAGATATTATTTTAAAGAATCGTCACAAATATGCTGAAACATCATTTAAAAAAAAACGTATACGTATTTAAGAGTTGTCACAGTCAAAGCATATCAAGTCAGAATCTGAATCGCGATTTTTTTATTTATTGCGGTTTTTAAGATATATACTTTTAAATTCGAATGAATAATTATTTGATCAGTATTAAATATATTAACTTTTAGTAAATATTAAAGTACCTCTCCCGAACTTACTCAAGGGCTACTTACCGTGCATAAGTTTTGTTAATTTTGCCGGCGGATATAGCTCAATGGTCAAAGCGTTTGCTTTGCAAGCCAAAGGTCGTGGGTTCGATCCCCTACGTAGATTAAAAAAAAAAAGGATTTTTAATCGATTTCTGAGCTCTAAGATACCCCGGTTGGTGTGAATTTGATCCCACAACCGTAAAATGACAGTCATAGCCTATTAATTAAAATTGGTGGTAGACGAAAGTCGTCCCGTGAAGACCACCCATTCATAGTAAATTCCTGTAATTAAAAGAATGGTGCGTGAATCTCGGGCTGTAGTCTATGAAATTGGCGGATCAACACTACATATACAGCGCTTAGCCATGTGCACCGTGCTAAGGCGTCATATAATTCCACAGATGAGACTTCAGCATCACCATCACCATTAGTCGGTATTCTCCTGTATGTGCTTACATAAAAATGAAAAATAAAGTAACGACGAACTCCAGGACGGGAGACAGGTGCTTGAAGGCTGCAGTAGTATACGAGGCGTATTTGGACGATTGTTATTCAACCTTTCTAAGGATATCGGATAGTTAAATCACCTCATCTGTGATTAGCTCTACAGTTTAAACTAGATTTAGTAAGATTAATATTTAATAATGAAGAATAATAATTCCCAGGTAACATACTCATAGAATAAAACAAGTAAAACTTTATATGAAACCACTGAGTTTAAGAAATGTTGGAGTAAAACTCATACAGTATAATTTCATACAAAGTCTTACATGTTTTATTTTTTAATTCTCAGGTTGTTCAAAAAATACTTTATTAGACTCTAATACAAGTATGTTCTAGCATAGGCAAATAAAAATATGCTTTCAGAATTTAGATTGACAATTGAATTGTTTTTGGTGGATTTTAAAAATATATTTCAGTACTGTATATATGTATAGATCATTGAAGATCCATACGAATATTCAACAATTGTTGTTCACAGCAATTTTTCACATTTTTCTATGATTTATTGAGTGTTGAAAATTGATTACAATTGCTTAAGCTAGGGAGCATAAGCCAAAGGAGATACTAAATATGTTTTTTTTTACAGTCGAGGGTTCACACGATCATAAAACACCGCCGAATACATAATTTCAGAGAAACTTGAATACGTGCGGTTCATCTTATAAAAGTTGGCAGCTGATAGAGGTTGATTGTAGTCGTTTGGGGTGGATGTATGTTACAAATTACGACCGTATGTTCTTAGAACGATTTTTAAGTATTGTGTCAATTATGCATGTGAATATTACGTAAATCATTGAACTATTGAGGTATGTATTGGTATTCTAACGCTATCTTACCACCTTAGCAAAAACCAATGCAGCCATATAATGGGTGTTTAAGGCAGATGCTTGCGTAGAATGATGGGGGTACGATGGTTTGACGTTGTGAGGAATGATGATGAGAGGAAGCCGATAAGGCGCATCTGTTTTTCATATGTACTTTTGATCTGCAGGAGAGCATAAACTATAGCTGCCTTTTCTGCAAGCTCCTGGGTTCGCGCAGTATTGGAAGGCCGTCGAGAACTATACATTGAATGTACTCGGAATGTACGGACCATGGCGGCTGATAGAGCTTTATTGTGTGTTCGTGACGACAATATGCTCCTGTTAGAAGAGGGGATATGGGTATGATGATTGTTTTGCAAAAACAAATAATCAAATTAAGAATTAAAGTAAAACCGCATCAATATTGAAGCAGATTCTGAAATTTTAGATGGCGATATGCTCCAAATTACAAGCGTATTGTTGCTTAGTTAGACTATGACAAAGTAAATGATAAATGTTTTGTAGTTGCAACTATATTGAATTATGCTAGTAAATCAAATTTAGAATGTACGAATCTACGACGCAATATGGAAAAAAAACGTTTTTAAACACTACATATAGAACTATAAATATGAAGAGATGTTCGGATTTCGATCATTGGGCATCTACGTCGTCCTTTTATTATAAAAAGCGAACATGTAATGGTCTCGTTTCGTTCGTGCATTAACAATAATGGCGATCTACGTCTTGCCTCGACTCGCAAGCTGCCAGAGTTTCTTACTTGTATACGACGGACAAATATTTCATTTGTAAAACCATTCGCTAACCCTCTTGAGCCCCTTTCAGCGACCGAACAACGAGACGCCTACCGCCATCTGTGCGGCAAAACTTCACGCAACGCTTATGCATACAACTTATCACAAATAAATAAAAACGCACGACAGCAAAAAAAACGATATTTACATTAATAAACGACATCACATCGGCATGAAACACATTTCAAATTAATCTTTATTAAATTACCTTCATTTTAATGTAACAATTCATTATAATAGACGGCGTATTAATGCTGTAATTCTTAATTGAATTATGAAGTTTGCAGCGCTTTTTGCTGACAGTTGAGTGCTGTATAAATAATTACAACGTTGTCGTTTTCAATTATTGTTGTAAAATTGATAATGTTTTGTTGTTCGATGCATTTAAGATTGTTTTAAATTTATTATCGCTTGAGTGTTTTTAAAATGATTTGTTTAATTATTGGATTGAATGGTTTTAATGTGTGGTTCGATTTGCGTTTTTATTTTTTCAGTTAATGTTGGCAAATGTACATGAATGTCATGGCGTAGGTATTCTAATTTTGAAAACGTGTCGGTGGAGCATTAATTGCGACGTTGCTATATCGACAACATGAAACGATACTTTCTCTTATAAACTTTATCAGTATTTTCAGCCGCATTGCCACTATAGCAATATAATACCGAATCATCTAATTAACTTCGCGATTATTTATCAATTATTTGATTTTATCGAACTTCTTAGAAAAATAAGCCAAACACAAATAACGTTTTTTTGCATACATTTACAAAACTTTTGTGGATTGTATGAAATATTTTTGATTTATTATTCTTTTCCAAAATCGTTCCGTATTTGGCCTTCATAAAATGCCATCACACTGGTATATCAGCTGCCATTATTCTTGCTATATCTGATATTATCTTTGTATCCAGTGTGTATCTATCGAATATATATACATGTTACTATGTATAGTTCTCGATGAGCTTCAAATCGAGAGCGTTGAAATACTCGGGTACTTGTGGCACACCTTATACCGTTCAAGCTTCCGGCTTATCACCCGATTTTCTTAAAAATTCTGACTGAACCCGCCTCATACCCGCATCACACCGGAGGACAGTTATGTCTCCTTGATGATGCGCTCATTCAGATTATGATCAGTTAGCAACTGATAAGTCCAGTGGGAGTCCCCTCTGAACAACTGTGGCCACTTCAGAGAAGTGCTACAAGAAAGAACCCGCGAAAGAGATTAGAATCGCATTCACGTTGTAAAGAGATGAATATGGAAGATAGATTCTTTCACCGAAAATACGAGCAAGGATTGTAAATGCGTTAATTTTTTTTTAGTGGCCACAAAGTCTGCATGCCCGATAGGGCTGAGGCGATTCCCTCGAACTGCATCGAAAAGGACTCCTCTTTCTAACAAGAGGAACTGACAGTCCCAGAGAATGTGCTCTGAGGTCTGGAAGAGGGCGCCACAGGGGCAACTAGGGCTTGACACTAAATTAAATGAATATAATCTGTCATTAAAAGCGCCGTGCCCAGTCATAAGTTGGGTAGACCAGTGATCAGGGCTTATCCAATTAGCAATCAAATATCCAAACATGCCTTATTGCATTCTCCTTAAATTCCTAGGCTCCCATCACATACTAAATAAAATATTTGCCTACGCTTTGGTAAGTGACAGTTTAAATATTGTAGTAGAAGACACTAGTACACATAAGCGCCTGGGTTTTCCATCTTGTGGTGTCCATTTGCCGAATTAGGGCAGTTGTGGATTTTTTAATACATCCGCTCTATAGTTGGAGCATATAACCTTTACAAATTATCACAATACAGATCTCTCAGTTACCATTATGCACACTCGTATATTATCCAAAGTTTTCTCTGCATCTGGAGCTCCACTCCATACATGTTTCCCGATCTTAGGTCCCGTAATTCATGCAACGACAATAGCAAATTGTTAGCGGGGCTCTAGTCAGATTACTGAAATGTAACAACATCATACGCGGATCAAAACTTGGATGGATCACCGCCTATTTTTTACCGCGCGTTGTTGATTAGGTTGAGCCGCTCCTTCAGACCAAATGGTCCAGGCCTCTGGAGGGAAGCGTTGAATCATCCGATCATTAAAAAAAAACGATTGAATAGTCGCCTAAAATATACCTCTAATACAGTACCATCTCTTTAAATCTCATCGTTACGATTCAGGGACCATATATATTTCAATTGGATCTTCAGGTGCAGGAATGTCTTTTTTTATGTAAACGCATACAGGAGAATACCGACAGATGGTGATAGTAATTCTACAGTCTCATCTGTGGAATTCTACGACGCTTACCAAGCAGTATATGGCTAAGCTCTGCATGTGGAGTGTTGATCCGCCAACTTCATAGACTACAGCCCGAGATCCACGCATCATCCTTATTATTACAGGAATTTACTATGCATGGGTGGTCTTCACGGGACGACTTTCGTCCAGCACCAATTTTAATTAATAGGCTATGGGCTGGTATTTTACGGGCGAGGGATCAAATTCACACCAACCGGGGGTGTTTCGGAGCTCAGAAATCGATTAAAAATACCTCTTTTTAAATATCCGCCGGGGATCGAACCCACGACCTTTGGCTTGCAAAGCAAACGCTTTCACCATTGAGCTATACCCGCCGGCAAATAGTGTAGCTTGTAGTGATCATATGATCGAGTAATGCAACATATATAGGAAATTTCTTCTGTTCACAACCTTGGGATTCTTGAATGTTTTAACTTCTATGTTCCAGATAGGTACACCCGTGCTCGTAGCCATCCATTGTTTTTGATCCCAGTCGAGGCTTGTGGAGCTTCAAGCACTCAATTTGGTTCAACGGCAATGTCGCTCCTAAATGGCCTACCAGCATACCTCGATCCTTTTCTTACATCCTTTTCCTCTTTTTTCGATGGTATTGTTCTCCTTGATCTCTGTGATCTTTGACGTGTCATCTTCTTATTCTTTTGTGTAATTTTTAATTTTTATTTTTTTCTCTATTTTTTTTTTGTATAGTTATGTATACTTATTTTTCTGAATATTTGTAAAAAAAAAATTGTAATTTCGATTCTGTAAAAATAAATAAATGGGAAATTATGAATTGAAATTGGTTTCATTGATTACATATGTTTTTAGTTAAATCGCCAATATTTTTTATCCAAGAAAACTTAGTATTTGTATCTAATAGATAACGCCCTTTAGTTAATCCTATAAATTATATTATATTATGGTAGATAACATAGTGCAGTTAAATGCTTTATCTATGTATCTCACTTATTAATCTCTTGGATTCTACTTACATTTTTATAGTATAATGTTTTTTCGTATGCTTTATATATTTTATATCTGACGATCCATTGAAACCTTTTTTATTTCACCTTGTAATTAAATATTTATTTATAATTGTGTCGGATCCTCCTCTATACTTTTCTTAAATCCTTTTCCTCTTTTGTCGATGGTATTGTCTTCCTAGATAGATGTGATCTTTGACACGTGTAATCTTCTTCGTATTTTATGTTACTTTTATTTTTTTACTATCTACTATTTGTATTTTTTTTGCACCTTGGAACTTCGATTCTGGGTGTGAAATTAAATTAATTAAATGTCAATATATTTGATAAATATATCCATTGTCTGTCTCTATTCTGTATTATATTGCCTCTTATGTTATCTTATATTTGTTACATATCTATATTATTTTGTGTAATATATGTACTACTTGGAAATCAATTCCGTTAATAATAAATAAATAAACAACAGGGTTAGATCTCCTGTCTGCCCAGAAGTGGGCGACGTCGATGGTGTTATTCCCGGCCATCATCGGGTCTTCTTGGGTGCAGGTACACAGCGCACACTCCAGAAGGTGTGACAGGGTCTGTTCCACGCCGCAGTTACATTCAGTCGGTCCGCTGTAAAACTGCCAGGCTTTCATTTGTTTCCTCGTCTTGCACACTCCGGTCCGAAGTCTGTTAAGGGATCTCCATATATTCCACCCCTGGTTGTGTCCAGTGGCTAGGTCCTCTTTCGGGGCAATCAGAGTATTCCCCTCAGTTGCGCTTCTCACATGTTCAGCCGCAGGGTGGCCTCGGGTATCACCAGTTCCGTTGTCGACTGTAGGAAACTTTTTCTTGATTTGTTCTGTGTGGTTATCTTTTGATACCCAAACATATTTGATAAGTACAGTTAAATGCTATAACTAAGTAACTTACTTATTGATCTCTTTGATTCTGCTTACAATTTTATAATATAATATTTTTTTGTATACTCAGACAAAATAACGCAGAATCAAGTTTAGAATTCAAACTCGCACTTATAATAGTGTAAAGAATTACTAATTACTTAGACACTAAATTCATCTGTCGATATATTCGTAGTATAACCAGTATATATATAATCGTGATGGAAACAACGCAGTCAGATCCTGTCTGCCCAGAAGTGGGCGACGTCGATGTCGTTACAACCGGCCATCATCGAGTGTTCCTGGGTGCAGCTACTCGGACACAGTGCACACTCCGGAAGGTGTGACATGGTCTGCTCCACGCCGCAGTCACATTCAGTCGGTCCGCTGTAAAAATAACCAGTATACTAAGTATAACCAGTTAAACTCTCAGATCCAACGTGTCTATGGTATAAATCCGTTTTTACATTTTACATTTTACAGAGCGGCTTCAATATATTATAAGCCACGATATAATTTGTTGTATATCACACATCTGAGGTTATTTTTTAAAGTCTTTTATCTCGCGGACTCTGTGACGCCAAAATAAGTCGGTTGAAAGCTGCAATCAGAAAGGAAGTTTTCGTAAGGGTTGGGGCAGATTGCTTGTGTACCTAGATTGGTTGGTGAATATGAACCAGATTTTTTTAGTGAGAAAATATAGATGTTGGAAAAGCATTTTAAATTTTATAATTATAAATACTTTTGAGTAACACTTTTTGTTGGTCTCACTTTCACAACGTTTTTGCTTTTTATTCACTACTTCGTCCCCAGAAAAAGAACAAGGCTGTTATTTTGTGAAAAATCCAAGTAAAATGTGTTTTAATTAGTGTTTTTATATGTAAACACAGGAGAATACTGACAGATGGTGATAGTTATTCTGAAGTCTCATCTGTGGAATTCTATAATGCATACCATGGTGCATATGGCTAAGCGCTGCATGTGGAGTGCTGATCCGCCAACGTCATAGACTACAGCCTGAGATTCACGCATCATCCTCATTATTACAGGAATTTACTATGAATGGGTGGTCTTTACGGGAGGACTTTCGTCTACCACCAATTTAAATTAAAAGGTTATGACTGGCAGTTTTCGGGTGAAGGATTGAATTCACACTAACAAATATTTTCGAGCTCAGAAATCGATTAAAAATCCTTTTTTCTTATATCTACGTCGGGGATCGAAACCACGACCTTTGGCTTGCAAAGCTTTGACCATTGAGCTATACCCGCCGTTTTTACTCGTATCACGATTAAAACATATATTTTTTGTACAAAAATAGCTTTTAATATGTTTTTACAATGATTGAATAAAATAGTTGTATTTTTTTTTTAATTATAAGAAAAATAAACAAACAAATAAACACAAGTAATATGAAAAAAATATCGAATTGCATTGGTGAAAATATACATATTTAAAGCCATAGATTTCTGAAAAGAAAATGTAGAAATAATAAATTACGTAAAAAAATAGGTTTATTAAAGTTGTCAAATATAATGGACCTCGGGTACGTACGTTTTAAAAAAAGTATTTAGTAACTAACAAAATATACCTCGAAATCATATTGCCATTACTGTACATCCAATCATATGCTTAATACATAAATAATGCACCAGAATTGAAGCTAAAAATATTCTCAATCTAATAATTTTTTTTTTCTTATAAGTAAAATAAAACCTACTGCAGGGCGTAATGGTATTGCCAATTTTTAAAAACGAAAATTCCGAAACTTACGATTTCATACAAAATGGGTCTGACACAGTTGCATTATGTATTAGGTCCATATATATCATATTAACTTTCTTATAAGCAACGACATTTGGAAAGCTAAAGTATGTATATGTTTAAAGCGAAAATTCCGCAATGTCCTTAAACTAAGGCGGTTAACCCTGTATTAACTTATGACGCAGAGACGTGGAATCTGACAGCAAGTTTTGCTCATAAAACTAAGGTCATCCAGCGTGCTGTGGAGAGATCCATGCTCGGAGTGTCGCTAAAAGATGTAATCCGAAACGAGGAAATACGCAGAAGGACTCAAGTAGTGAATGTTACCCAACGAATAGGCACACTCAAGTGGCAAAGGAAGGACATATCTGTCGAAGAGACGATGGTCGATGGGGAAGAAAAGTATTGGAATGGCGCCCAAGAACTGGCAAACGAAGCATTGGCCGACCCCCTGCATGATGGACTGACGACATTAGAAATACTGCGGGAGTGTTCTGGATGGGGAAGGCGGAGGATGGAAGAGGATGGAGACTCATGCGGGAGGCTTACGTTAAAGAGTGGACGGATAGGGGCTGATAATGATGAAGCAACCATTTTTTTAAACTTCTTTAGAGAATATTGTGGCTTTTGGGTTTAGCCATGTGTGACGAATTTCTTCTCCGATATTTCAACCGCCATTGCAGGGGTCTTCTTCTCAATACACAAAGTCATCAACCCTGAAGAAGACCCCTGCAATGGCGGTCGAAATATCGGAGAGAAGAAATTCGCCACACACGGCTAAACCCAAAAGCCACAATATCAAATCTGGCCGTGAAAACCTAAGAAGTTATTCTTTAGAGAACTTTGTGTATTTATTTTATTAAGTAAAACCTGAAAACTGTCATAAAAATGTGTTTACTTTGAAATTAAAATTCTAGGAACGACTTGTTTATTGTTGGTACAATTCAATCAAGACATCGTGAAGAAATAAAATATATTTTTTTTACTTCAGAATATTTTTTTAATTTTCCTAATGTAAACCTGAAAGCATTCTCAACAAATAGTGAAAAAAAACAAATATGTTTTTTTTGCAATTTTTATTTTAGATACGATTATGCACGGTCCAATCGAGACATTTTGAAAAGATACAACATAAACGCGTTCGGCAATTTGGCTTTCATGAAGTGTGTAGAAGTGCGCCGATCTTGGTACCGATATAGACCGGGGAATAACTCGAGGCAGGGACATTTTTATGCGGCGTGAGCAACAGGCATGGAACGTGCCAAACAACGGCTACTTTGAGTGCCAGTATTGAGTACAACTTGTACAAATATATATATATTATATATGCGTCTAAAAGTCAAAATTTCTTCATTGTACTGTATCTTGATTAACTGCGTTGGCAGCAACAGTATTAACCCTTTCTTTTTATACTGTCAATTATAAAACTAGTATTTGAAGCATAAATGTACTTATCTGGTCTATTTTCATACATCACATTGGTTCTTGTATCCTTTAGCTATCAGATGGTGCATAAAAAACGATTCTAAGAAAGTAGCAAAACGATATCACGTCAACCAATGTCAACGCTCGGGGAATCTTATGACGGTATATGCCGACAACTGTTAATCCAATTGCTTCATTTAAAACACAGATTATATTTCCACCATATTACAATACCAAACCGTTCACCTGCTTATAAGTTATTTGGTTTATGGTTATAACGTTCGTCAATTAAGTCAGGTTTGAGCAAATTTTTTAATGAAATTCTAAATAAGAATATAAAATAAACTGTTAAGTACAGGTAGATTGCTATCATTATCTAATTGAATTTGATTATCTAATGAAAATATTAGATTTTTTATAATTATTCGACGAGTGGTTCGACAATCGATACTCTGTGTAGCCAAAGCGTGTCGTCACAAAATGAAAAAATGTGGAAGAGTTCTAAATTTTATTTTTATTTTTATTTGATATCATGTTTGATGAATTTCACGAAAAGTTATCGATCGAAAAAATTACAAAATAAAAATATGTCATGAAAAGAAATTTCAACTTTTATAAATAAGTGATTTTTTTAATTTTCTAGAAAGTCGTTAATTTTGTAGTTGATAGTATCGAAAAACTCTTTGTAAATATTTATTGCTTGATAGAAAAGTGTGTATTTATTTATTTTGTTTAATTATTCAAAATACGTGAGAAATAATTCAATAAAGCAGTGCAGTTTTATTGGAACCAGTTAATAACCCGAGTTTTTATTAGGTTACATAGGTTATTAAGAGCAATTCGCGGAGCACAAAACACATCATGGATCAAATTTTGTATTAATAAATCGCAAATAATCCACAGTTGACAAAAAGGGTGCAATGCTGTGTGAATGAAATATCTGGAACTCATCACGAGGACCTGGTGATCTGCGTTCATGAACTAGTTACAAACCATTGCATTAGTGGTATTGTCTCCACCATATACTCAAAAACACTCATAATCAATTTCAGTAATGTTCTCAACATTATTTACAAATCAAAGCCTTCTTAGCTTTATATCATTTATCTCTCTCATAATAAATCTCTACCTGGATTGCCCCAAAATAGGACCTAGTCTCTAGACACGACCAAGGATGGAATATATGGAGGTCCCTAGACAGACTTCGGACCAGAGTATGCAAGACTAGGGGACACAAATGAAAGCCTGGCAGTTTTACAGCGGACCGACTGAATGTGACTGCGGCGTGGAGCAGACCGTGTCGCACCTTCTGGAGTGTGCGCTGTGTCCGAGTAGCTGCACCCAGGAAGACCTGATTATGGCCGGGAGTAACGCCATCGACGTCGCCCACTTCTGGGCAGACAGGATCTAACCCTGTTATTTCCGACACGATTATTTATATGTATATATATAAATATATATATATAAATCTTTCTTTAATCACGACAAAATACATAACTGTAAACAACATCAATCGTTACACTACTCCCAGAACGACTCCAAAACTTACATCCCGTTGCTAAAAAAAAACTTTAGTATCATAGTTTTTAATTCATCTAATAGTAAATTAAATTAAATTTATTTTTAGTTTTCCGTTATATTACGTGTCCTCTTTGTAAAATTTACTTGAAACCTTTGTTTTGTAAACGAATTAAATACAATAATTTACAGGTTTCTTAAAGAAGATTTTCACTTTATACTACCCAAGCTTTTCCTTTGTTCTTGTAAATAGTGAATGGAATAATGCATAGATTATTTCAACACTACTGACCCCCACGCATTGAAGTCTCTTTCACAATACCTACGCAGTTATTAGGTTATGATTCCCAGTTGAGTCACAAACTTGGCAGATCTTCGATACTCAAATAATATATTACTAGGTTATGCATCTCTACAACCTGTCAAACAATTTATTTCTCTAGTTATGTTAAATGATGTAGCTTAAATAAGTATTAAGACTTACGTATTTAAACGCATAAACTAACGTAAACAGAAGATTTAATTTATTTGTTAGATAGATTGCATCAAAACTATGCTTTATGTATGCCTTTCTTTCCGTCCTTTTAATGTCTATTAGTGCTTCCAAAGTGTCTCGTTCGTATACAACAATTGACTAGAGAATTGGAGAGCTTGTGTTAAAATCTAATGGTAATAATAAATGGTCATTATAAAGATTATACAGACCTCCCTTGACTTTCACTTATAATTGATTCCTGAAAATGGGTGCAAATTTTAAATTTTCGAAAGATGTAAAACTACATTTTAAAAATATAATGATACACATTTTTAGTGTAAAAGAATCTCATGTTCTAGTTTAATGAATTAATATATTAGGAAACTTAAATAAATGACATATATACACGAGTATTTAAAGGTTATATTTCGTGCTTTTCCATCAATTACAAAGTGCAAGTAACAAACAAATTTGACAATGAATTAGCACTTAAAAATACTTTAAAATAAATATTTTTTACGCTCACTAATCGAACTTTAATAGCTACCAGATGTTATGATTACGATATTATGAAAAATTATCGGTCTATTGTATAAAATAACAATTTAAAAAACATATTTGGCAAATAAAAAAAAAGTACGAAATACTGATTTACGTAAAATTCGAATGCGGGAAAGTCAAGGATTGTCCCGAAGTTTTTATAATTATTATATTTTCAAGATTTTTTTTACGTAAATGTTAGTATTCTTTCAGAATACACAGAAGAATACCAACGTTTGTTTTCAGCAGCTTAACAGACTATATCTATATCATTCATCCGTATCTAATAAACACTGCTTTCGTGGATTATATGCACAAGACTTAAGGAATCTGTTTCTGCTTTCTCTAGGTCTGTATTTTGGTATGTGCATGAAACCCATAGCTGGAACCAGGATGTAGAGATATTTCACCAGATATTTATATATATATTTGGTCTTCTTGGAAGTCGGCTACGTATAAGTACGAGCAAGTCGTCAGTTGCTATGCTCACTACTCTTCAGTGCAGTTTTCTTGTTCTTTCTATGATATTTATAGATGTAGGGTAGGAAAAACTGATGCTAGTAGAGCATTGCAAAATGTAATAACTGATATGATGAAACGACTCTTATATTAATTATTGGCTGAGAAGCATATGAGTACATTAATCTAACATTGAATCAAAATGCTTTCGGTGGCCTAAGATATTATCGTAAATTAAAGTGCAGCGTGGAATCAAAAAGATTAAGAGCCACCGATTTAAGTATAATTTGTGTATTGTGTAAGTTATTGGATCTTTTTGCCCCCAATTCACGAAATATTTTTCCCGACTTAGTCGGTAAAAAAGTTGAAGATTTTTTTAAAAGATGAGGCGGTGACTATGGCGGCTCACAGATCTTTGTGGCCACAGTTCATGAATGCCATATGCTCCAGTTAGAGATCGGACATGTTAGGATGAAAAGAAAAGAAGAAATAATGAATTAATTCCTACTGCACCCACCCACAACCGACAAACTCGTCTTACACTTGCCGAACATCCATACACGGTTAATGTGTGTCGACCATTTGCCGAAATTTCCCTCTTTAATGCCACCGGTAAGCTTTGGAATGCTCTTCCAGCGTCTGTGTCTTTCCTACAATCTGGATCTCTTCAAGAAACAGATAAATATACACTTGCAATCTCCCCAACCCACACACAAACACGAACACAACACACGTTCACTGCATGCAGCGTCCAGCCTCCCTGGCGTCATAGAGTGCACTGGTCTTGATCGGCTGTGCTCTCCTGCATGCGTTTACATAAAAAAGATGTGTATATCAATCGTGTTTAACTTTTTGTGATCGCGGATAGTCATTGTATATAAAAAAATAAATTTGCAGAACACAATAAACTTTGAATGACCTAACAGATAACAGGTTACGGTTATCAGTGATGGCTATATGTTCCGATTTGGTAGCAAGTAAGGCATAAAAAGTGAGATCAATTTTATTGTCTAGAAAAATATATTGAATAACTTCAATATTTTTGTACAGTAGCAAACATTATTATTTAATTCCAAAATACGCCTATTTAGTATTTGTTTATTATATAATTATAATAAAAACATATTTTGTATCCTTTTTAGCAGAATTTTAACATGTTTCATGCTTTTATATGTGCGAAATCTGTCATAAAAACATGTGAAGAATTTTGTAATAAACGACGAAACGTCAAAATCCACGCTGCGCCTGGATATAGGCAATTTAACCTAACATAATGTTGGCACGTTGACGAACATCTCTTGGCTTTTGTATTGAAATACTTTCGTTTTATAACATTTCCGTCTGCTCTAAGGTTACAAAATGAATGATTATACTAGCATGACTGAGATTGTACGCGATATTAAGTCAACAAATCAATTATATCACTAAATACAAGGCCATGTACATATAGGTATATGTCAAACAAAGATTTAAATGTGTCATAATTATCATTAGGTAATAATGAATTTTGACGTTTCTGTCGTATATATTATACTCGTTGCTATTTTAGAGCATATGGACATTAAAAACCAATTCCAGGGTGGTTTAATAGATTCTTCGACTCGTATTCTATCTATTATATCATATTATGTCAATTCTACATGCCATGTTATACGGTATACGCGTTATATTAAAAGTCGATTTTTCTTCAAAATGTCAATTGTTCAGAATTGAAGAATGATACGACGTTATTTTTTGTTTTTGATCTCCCGTGACAGCAGCTTTGTTTGTAGTAAACGGTCACATAATCAAGATAGCTCATGACATTTATTAGTCTTAAATGACTAGGGTGATGGTCACAATGATAAATAAGATTAAACAATACGATAAACGTATTTTTTTTGGTTATTTGCGATTGCTCAAGTCAAGTTACTTTTATACTATAGTCCATCCAAAATAGGAAGAACCCTATGACACATTTATTGCCCCTTGTAAAAGGGATGGGGCAAAAATATTTATTTCGATTAGGTCGATTTTTTTTCTCTTCTTCTTCGAAAAAAAATCGAATTTGAATTCGAAGTGAATCGTATATAAACATCTCTATTTCCGCATGGCAGCGTCATGGCGGATCAGTACAAATGTTTGACTTTCAGTAGCGTGTTGTTCTTCGATCGATTCGTGTTTTTTGTTGTTGTAATTATTATATTTATTGTTAGTATTGTTAAAGTTGTTTAATTGAATCATATTTTTGTGTTTTTACAATGCCGAAGAGACAGGAAAAAACTGTTCTCAGGAGTGAATCACGTGAATTTGTCGTACGCTTGCGAGATTATTTTCATCAAGAAAAACAAAATGGTGGACCATTGCTGTCTGTTGAAAACATTCGAGATCGGGTCGCGGATTCCCTAGGAATCAGTAAATCTACAGTGTCTCGGATCACAGAGGAGAAATACGGTGAATCTTCATTAGAAGAGAAAAAATTATTAACACCAAATAAGAAACGACAGAAGAAATGCTCAATAACAAAACCCGATAGCTTTGATTTGGCAGCAATTAGGAATCACGTGTATGCATACTATGACCGCAACGAAATACCAACACTTCTTAAACTGGTAAAATATGTGTTTTTAAGGTTATGTGCTAATATTTATCTCTACACTTGCTTTTCTTCATAATTTTCATATTACTAATATTATTATTTATAGTTTGTTTTACATGTCTCTTAAAACCTGTTAATATTCACTTATAATTGATAATAATTCTAATATTTAATTTTAGTAGGTATTTACAAAAACAATCGAAATTACGATTATTTATACCCCAACACTGGTTTTCGCAGTAATGTGACATGGCCTTCTACGTGCGTCAGATATTATAGTATTATAGTTACAAATTGCCGTATTTTTTCTAATTTGTAACAATATGCATATATTTTTTATTATTTTGTTTTTATTGTGATATATTTACCTAAATAACTTATTATATATAAGAAGAAAGGCTTTTGTTTATGTTGATAAAATTAGTATAGGTAGCGAACGTTTTTACAACGTTATATCGGACGATATTTAGCACAGGGCAATAAATGTGTCATAGGGTTCTTCCTATTTTGGATGGACTATAATAGTCTATTTTCTATTTAAGTAACAATATTAATTTTAAAAGTAAAATGCAATGCCCCTTTTCAATATCCACCTATTGTTAGCTACAATATATCAAATAAATTTAATAGCAGCCATATTTTATTATTGGAAAAATGAAATAGTATAAAGTAACGTTAATCCAATGTTTTGAAAAAAGGTAACCATCGAGATCTTTGTGAGACGCGGAAAAAATTCATAGATTTGTACCTCAAACTTAAATATATGTCAATTCTATTCTGCTCAAAATTATTTCGTGACACATTAAAAATAAATTGTCAACTTATTTGTCGTTTGAGAACTATAATAATTTTGTATATTACGATAATCTAAAATGTAACGCAAGTTAAAGTTAATTATATAATTTAATTTGTAAGCAATAACAGACATTGTCAACCTCTGAATAAAAGTGCGAAAAAACAACGCCAGTTTTATAAAGTTATGAAAATATTATGAGGTTAATGCCTGATATTATAAGAATATTTAAAAAAAGAGAGATCAAGTTCTTACACGATTCTAAAAGAATTATTTACGTAATTTGAGGGATGTTTTATTTAACGGAAAGTAATGATACATTTAATGCTATTTGAGATTTACAAAAGTTAACCAATAAGTAAATTTATTTGATAATAGTTAACGAATTAATGCTGTCTGTCAGCTTTGTTTTAACATTTGTTTTAGATGTATCTAATTATTTGTATTTGATGCATCTTTCACGCTCGTATCACAACCGGTGGACCTTGAAACGGACTTTGACACCGACTGTAATATCCGCTCCGTTCAGATAATATTGTCAGTCAGCAGTTATAATTAGACATTTTAATTTTACAAATAATGGCAGATTTATTGAGCTAGTATATCCATCGCTAGTATATATTATTTATGTAATTTAGAGTGATCAATTTCTGGATAGGCAGGACAAGAAAGTCACTAACAGATATTTCAGTATTTATCGTAATTATTATTCTGATAAAATTACCAGTTGTCATTCGGCTTGCGAAAATAGTAGCTGTCATTTAAAATGCTTATAATACTATTATTTTTTATATTTTCTAGCTGTGCATTAATTTATCACAATATTGTTATTGATTACTTTTTAAAATTTGTTAAATATTACATTAAACTGACTGCTTTGAGAATAAGTCATAGTTATTACTATAGTAAATAAGACATAACACGATACTGATTTAATTTAATTAGAATTTATAAAACGTAATTATTATAAAAATATAGATATTGTACAATTAGAAAATGTGAGCAAATAATAATTATATTTTAATTTAATAGGAAGGAGATTTCTTTGTGTTAAATAACATGTCGTAAAGCATTCGAATTTTTGCTATATTAGGTATGTAGGTATGTCGATTTCCAGCATTACTTTATTTCGTAGCAATTATTTTATTACTTCCACAATTATAATATTAATATTATAATATACCTTCTTCTTCGTAGTATCAATCCGGTGGATTGGTTTGCAGCAACAAAATCTTGCTTCTCGTTCAAGATGCGATAATTTTTGCTGATACATGATGTCTTTTGGACCTTTACTGTGGTATTTTCCCCTTTATTTCCACATACACTTGTAAATAATATGTCACATTGGCTTGTCTAGAATTGTATGTACCTACCTATTTTATGCAATGTAGTTGTTTACGATCTTAACATTAGATATCAATACGAAATACCATTGATGTAATGTAAACGACTCACACTAGGACAATACATACATGTATTTAAATAATCGTATTTAAAAGTCACTCTCAATTTGCTCTCAATTTTAAGCTTATAGAAGTAACAAATATGTGTCAATTATTTCGTATTAAACAGATTAGTAAACTTAGATTCTGGCGAATACATTGTGTACTCGATTATTTCAGGGTTTAAAGATCTCGACAATTTAAGAGAAGTTATGTGGGTCTAAGGAATTAATGTATATTTAATTAGGTGATTTTCTATATATATTTGATATTATTTACCACAAAAGTGAAAATGACTTGTCGTATAAATGTTTATTGTTGAACTAACTGAAGGTACATAACTATACTGTACTTATGTATAGTATGTTTACTGAAATATCACATTTGAATACAAAATTATGTTCTGATACCTTTCGCCAAATTTGAAAAAAAAAACATATTTAGATCATATTCACTTAGTGAGGATTGTGTTTTAATTATATTTTTTTAATATTCAAGGCAATTAATTAGTGTTATTATTTGTAATTGGCATTTCGAAGAAATGTAAAATGTAAAACGTATTTTTTCATCAATTATTTAAAAAAAAACACACCTACAGTAATTAAATGGTTAAATGAACAAAAATTTATACTTTTTAATTGCGAAGATTTAAATATCTTGTATTTTAATTAAATAATGTAAATTTATATATGGTGATGAAAAATGTATTTTTTTTTACTGAAAATATACATTTCGAAAATTATACTAAATTATTTTAGACTAGTGTATTTACTTACCATATTATAGAAGTAAGAATACGTCTCTCATTTACTTGTGAAATTATAGCTTGAACTATAATAGTTAAGAATTTTTTGCCAATAGGACCTTCTAATGTTGTTCAGTATTTATTTTAACATTAATATAAGCCTTGCTAATAATCAATATACTGACACTTTATTAGACTGCTTAAGGGTTGGGGTAAAAAAAATCGGATTCCATTTTTTCAAAAAAAGATTCGATATTGTAAAATGTCAAATGAATATTGAAAATATCTATCAATTCGCATTAAAAAAAATTTCATGAAACTTTGGAAGTCCTCAATGAAAAAAAAGATACAAGACATTGATAAAATCAAATAATATGATTCCTCCCCATCTCTTCAAACCAAAAGAATGACATAGGAATCGTGCTATAACATCCCATGAATAACATGATAAAACCTAATGGGTTGTGGTCATCTAATCCAATGCTATTAAAAGTTGATTTCAGAATAAGTTACCGTCGACTGATAGGGCTATAAAATGTAGTAGAATTATAGTCTATATACATAACGCAGAGTACACTGAAAAAGTAATCCAATCTTACTGTGGCATTTATAATTACTTTTGAAAATTATTTCCTTATTGCCAGATTATTATTTTATTACATTTTTTTTTTTTTTTGGAAAGTAAGTATTGGAATGGCCCCCAAGAACTGGCAAACGAAGCATTGGCCGACCCCCTAAAAGATGGACTGATGATATAAGAAGAATAGCGGGAGTGACCTGGATGCGGAAGGCGGAGGATCGAAGAGGATGGAGACTCATGCGGGAGGCCTACGTTCAACAGTGGACGGACACAGGCTGATGATGATGATGATTATGTTATTTATTTTTTCAGCATTCACTTTGAGATCTATTTTAACATTAAGTAGATAAACATTTTGTACCTTGTTTTAATGTGGATCACCCTGATTCATGTATTTTATACAAACTCGATTGGGTAGATGATGGTAATTAAGATTTTAGAGTAACTTAAGCTTATGTGTGATTTAGGTTTTAAAGGAGAGGAGAGGTGGTGGAAATAATTAATAATTATTAAGAAATAAAAACAAATTAATTAATATTATATCAGATTTACTGGATTTCTTCTTACACACATACTTTTTACATGATATATAGGTATTTATAGGTAATAAGATTTTCACTTAATCATTCATATGTAGTGTATTAGCTCTTTTCCATAATCATAATCGATAACAATATATACTGTTTTTAGTAGATATTTACATAACACATGAAATAATATTAATATCCTTTAAAAGATACAATTTAAAAATAAATTAAACATAGAAAAGCAAATACGATGGACTCGAGACAAAACATTATTATTTCATAAGATAGAGGTAATTATTTGATTATATATTGTCTTTGTAAAACATTAAGATTTTCCTAAATGGAAAATTTACAATAATTTAAATATTATGAATATTTTTATTGTAATTTTTAATTATAATAATCATGTAAGTAGTATAACACATAATATACACATCAAATATCAACAAATATTTTTAAAAACTATAAATAACATACATTTTTGCATAAAACAATATTTTTTAATATCTGTTTTAGAATGTGAGGTTAAGATGTTCAAACAAATTGAAATATCATAAGAATTTGTTGAATAATTATTTTCATGTAAGTTAAGATACATTTATTTGTATTATAACTGCCGGCTATTAAAGGATAAACTTTTTTTTTCAATTATCGACCAAAATGTTGTAATAATTTAAGTCTGGGTACAAGTATATCAAACTTGTGTAAGTTTATTTGTAATGTATGAAGCAGTTTATATCACAAGAAATTAATGGAATTTCAACACTTCATTGCGCAAGTTAATTCATAATAAATTTCATTTCAATCACAACTGCAGGATACAAACATTTATAGGATTTCAATATTAAAAAGAACTTCATTTAGTTTAGGTACCATGGAACAATTATTTTAAATTGATAAAAGTTCATTGAAATATGATTTATTTAATATTATTTATGTTTTGACATTTATTGTCATATTTATATTTATATTCATATTTATAGATATATATCTATATAAATATGACATATATATATATCATACCCAGTTGATTTAAACGAAATGATGTCAATCCTTCAGGAAGTTATTTATCTATTTTATGGTTTATCATGTATTTGTAATTAAAATAACAATAAAATTCATTTTAAAAACAGTATCACCATTAAAATAACATGATATTAATGAAAATATGGAAAGGAGCCTTTGATTTTTGAGTAAAAGTATAACATTATATAATTTGGTGTTATAATACAGAAAAATATTTTATAATATTTCACTAAATTCTTCACTTTGTTTAGCATCATTATCGGTAGGTAGATATATGGATACCTACAAAACATTAAATATTTCATCCCTGCATCCATTTAGTTTAATAAATTTGTTCATTTGAATATTATCATCAATATAATCCCGCCTCATTACCGAGCACTTCATGACATACTTATTCAATCACAATTTATTACAATCGCTAATATATAATAAAACCAATATAATTATAAAATTATAAACATTCCAATTATTATAAAATCTATGTAACCATTAGAATCAGTAAAATAATCATTAACATTAACTATCATCTACTGAATGGATTAAAAAAATATTTTTAATAATTTCAGGGATCCCTTGAACTCCAGAGGCAATAAAAATCTTAATATTTATTTACAAACAATAAAACACGTGTTCAAAATAAAATTCATCGTAAAAATTATTGAAAATTATCATAACCTATCACAAATGTTTCTTCTGCAGTTGGCGTTCAAACATCTGAATGATGAAATGGCAATCATAACAAATTTAATTTATATTTATTACTCGAGTAATATAATTTCAATTTAAAAATTAATAATATCTTTTAAAAAATCGTTTCCTCCATACGTTCCATATTTTATATACAAATAAATCAGTTGTGATGTTCAATAAAGTATTATTGTTTTCCTGTCAAAAATAAATAAAGCAAATATACAAAAGAACATAAAAATACCATATAATAATCCTAATATATAAATGTTATATACACATGAATATATTGCTAGTTATCTCTTGTTTATGACACATAGTAAGTCAGTTGTCTAAAATTTATTCAAATAAAGCTAAAGGTTTATTTAGGAATACAAATGTATTATTTTATTTGCTAATGTTACCACATCGAAAAAAATGCTTAGATATTTTTTATAATTTGTAAAATGCATAATCAATAAATGCAAAATAAACATACACTTAAATCGATGGTCATTTTATTTTCAAAAATGAGCTCTCCATATCAAATTAATAAAATAACATACTAATGTGAATAAAATGGAAAGAATGAATCATTCTAAAACAAACATCCCTAAAATGTATATTTAATAAAATATCTATTATTAAATTTTCGTCTGTCATCTAGTGAACACCAAGTTTAAGTCTCTAGGGCCCCTAAAGGGATTCTCACTATAGATACTTGAATGTATTAGACAATGCGGCTCCGCTGCTGTATTCAAGGTCGAGGAAGATTACTCCTCGGTAATATTATTTAATAAAAGTTGATATTTATCATAGTCCATTATTATTCGTCTATTCTGATAAAGTTTGCCCTAGGGATTATTGACTGGGAAGAAAGAGTACCGAGAGTGAGCGCGAGACTATTCTAGTTTCCCTCAGAGCTCGATGAGGCACTTTCCTTGCGGCGCTCATAAAGGAAAGCGACATTTAACTAAAACGTCATAAAGTTATTTCGCAACGCGGGTAACTTCACCTGTGAATTATTTTATTTCTAACCGATCTTAGGATGAGGCTCGGACAAAATTCAATATACACTAAAATAACAAATATCGGTAGAGTAAGATTTCTCTATTTCACAATTATAACTAACTTCACCAGGAATAAAACAGTGCGTCTAAAATGAAAACATTTAACGAGAAAAAGTTTATCATAAATGGTTCGAATGGTCCAAAATGTATTGCATATTATTCGCCCCCTCCGCGTCGAGCAGAAAGGTGACCGCGATCATCAAAAACATAACCTCAAAATGAAACGCTCAACCCTCACTTTCAGACATCCGATCTGATCTTGCGAACCGTTTATTGTCTAAACGAAATACTTCATTGCCGACGATCGGTTCACGACTCCAACAACCAGGCACGTCACTCTATAATTAACGAAAACGATAATCATCAATCAGTACGTAAGTAAAACACACTATGAATTCAAAAACATCCATCGTCGATTATATAATTATCTACAAAGAAATTAATTTATCGGTAATAATAATAATATATAAAGTCGCGAATTACAATATATTTCCTACGGTGCCGACAATCTTATCATAAATCACTTCCTTCGTGGACGATTCCTCTCTCTTGTCGTCTTCGCAAATGTCAGTTTCACTCGCGAGGACGACTCTCAAGACCCGGCGCTTAAGAGTTTCACTCGATCGGTCCGAATGACACTTTTAGCACGGCTTATTGTAAAGTATAAAAGAATTGGGTAAAAGTGATTTTGGTCTGTTGAGGTTGTGTAGCGCTATGTGTGCTTGAGCCAGTGCGCGGGCACCCACTGCGGCTCCCTCTCCAGGCTGTTGATCTCGGCCAGCAGCTGCGTGAAAGCGCGCTGCGTGTCGTTGTTGATGATGATCATGTCGAACAGGTGGCCCCAGCGCAGCTCCATGTCGCGGGCAGTGGCGATTATCTCTTTCAGTTCCTCCTCCTGAAAAATTTGTGTTGAGATTAGGACTTTTGTGTATTTTTTTTATTTTTATATAAGCACATACAAGAGAATACGGACAGATGGTGATAGTAATTCTGAATTCTCATCTGTGAAATTCTATGAAGCTTACCATGGTGTATATGGCTAAACGCTGCATGTGGAGTGTTAATCCGCCAACGTCATAGACTACAGCCCGTGATGCACGCATCATCCTTTATTATTATAGGAATTTACTATGATTGGGTGGTCTTCACGGGACAACTTTCGTCTACCACTAATTTTAATTAATAGGCGACTGGCATTTTACGGGTGATGGATCAAATTCACACCAACCGGGGGTTTTTTAGAGCTTATAAATCAATTAAAAATCCATTTTTTTAAATCTCCGTCGGGGATCGAACCCACGACCTTTGGCTTGCAAAGCAAACGCTTTGACCATTGAGCTATGACCGCCGGCGAATATTAAGTATTTTTTTTTTTCTAAAATAAATTTGTAGGATTCGAATCCTATCGTAGGGATCAACCGTAAAGATGATCCCTGCAATGGCGGTCACAATATTGGTCAGAAGAAATTTGACACACACGGCTAAAAAAAAGCCACAATTCCATTTTTTCTATACACTTTTAAAAACTGCAATATTTTTTATCGCATGAAAATTTTAATTAAATTATCATTTATATTTTAAAAATATTTAGATTCTACAGTTATACAAAAAACTGGCCACGCCAGAAAATCATCACAAAAATGTTTTGTATACTTGCATGATAATAATTGAAATTCATTATTTTGCCCATGTCAACCTCAATGTCAAATCAATAATAATTTAAGTAATTGTTATTAGTGAAGCAACTTTATACCTAATAATAAACAGCTTAGGTTAGATGAAAATGAAAATGTTGTTTAGTTCTGACCACTAATTTAATTTCAGAATCAATATTTTTAACTGCTAAATGCCTATATATCGGCATAACACTTTGTTTCTTAACTATGATATACCGATATATAGGCCGGGCCATAATAGAGATATTTACAAGTATTTTAGTCGAATATAAAAGCGATTTTTTAACCAAACTACATATATTTTTTAATATTACTTACATTTTAATTTAAAATTATACGCCTAAAATATCATTTTCTACTATAGGTAAATATTTATTTAAAATTTGAAAAATCAAAATAAGCTAGTTTTTTTTTCCTCCAATAGTAATGAAAAAATATATCGAAAAACCGATATGCGTGTGTATAAATGAATAACACAATAATTTATCATTAAAAAATAAAAAGTCAACACTTTATTTTTTCAAGAATTATTGACATTTCTCACAAGTATTTATTAAAACGATAGTTGTAGTTAAAGGATTCAGGAATAATTCAAATATATGTTGCCAGTTACTATTCTGTTTACCCCATTATTGTTTTAAATATATTTTCTCCTGATGTTTGTTATCATAAGAACCTTGTAATACATTTCATCAACAGCTCGTGACATATTTTTCTTGTATCGGATATAATCCACTCACTTTGTAAGCTTCTCCGTTGCGTAATTTCTTCTGCCTCAGCTTTTCTAAGCTGGGTGGCGCCACCAACACTGTATAAGGCTTGAGGTCGGAGTTTCTTAAAAGTTTTAAGGACTGCGGATGAAGATTTAAAACGCAAATCTTTCCGGAATTAACAACAGTTCTAATGGCTTCCAGAGAAGTGCCTAAAAATATAAAAATAAATTATTTAAACAAACATAAAAATACATTTTATTTAATGTATTTAAAAAGAAACCTAGTACTAGAAAACCAATAAATAATAAGCCTGTATTTATTTGTTCAGTAACTAATTCAAGGTTTTGGCAGTAAGTTAAATCAATTGGGAATAAATAAAATTAATCAGCAGTAGACTAAATAAATTGACAATATTCACTGTGTCAATATGAATCTGAACAGTTATAAAATTAAAATGGCAGCAATATATTTAATATTGATAAAAATTAATATAAAATTAATCAATAATTAACCCTAAAAATGGAAACCTAACCTAACCTATTATTAATTACCATTCATTAATTATTTTCTGCCAATTAATTATGTTTCTGTCGCCAAATGATTATTTTTTAATTACCTTTTTAGGTATTAATAACTGACTGTTTGCTAAATAATTACTGCTCATGAATTGAATTAAATACTGCGAAAAAAAATGTTGCCTAAATAATATTAGAAGTAATATTGAAGACAAAAGTTATTTTCTCACAAATAATGGGTAAAATCAGACATGTGCACTTTTAGTACTGAACCCTGGGAGTATACGAAGGTGCTTGACAATAATTAATTAGTTAGTTAACATTTTATTTTATATAATAATCAATTTTAAAGTTATCTTACTAATGACGGTCTTAAACTTAAATCACTAACTTTCATTAATCATGTAAGAATTAAACATAGGGAGATTTTTTTGAGGGACGTTTTAACTTATGATATTTTGAAGAGTTTCAAATGATTTAATTTGATTGTTTCCTTTAACATTCTTATCCTATTTTATCAACAGATTAAAAATAAATAATGTTAAATAGGAGTATTATATTACTTTTCTCAACCTCACAAAAGAAACACTAAGTTTGTTAAACTGATTCAAATTGATTCATAATATAGTTAAACTCTGCAGAGTGGAAATAAATAATAATGTGAAATGAAACAAAAATGCTTGCTTTCAATTAATTTAAAAAAAGTCATTTACCGTAGTAAGCTTTCTCATATTCTCCATGCTCTACAAATTTCCTATTTAAAATGTCAGCCTCAAACTGAGTCCTAGATATGAAGTGATAGTCCTGCCCGGCCACTTCGTTTTCTTTTCTTGGGCGAGAAGTATCTGCAATAGTAAAACAATATTAGTGCATAATAAATGACGAAAGAACATATTATCCATAAAAACATAATTTACATTATAAATACTATAGATGCAAGGTCAAACTAAACATAAGTATGGTAAATATGAGTCAAAAATGATGTCTAGATTTTTTTTTAAAGTTATATTTTATAAAGAAATGGAAATTTTCTTACGAGGTATGGCGGCTGCAAATCTTTGACTATCTTCCATTAGTCTCTGTCTGAGTTCATGCCTTCCGATGTTAGGAGGACCAATGAGGACTATCGGCCTTTTGTGTGACGCTCTTGGATAATACAAGCCTACTTCCTCATACGTCAAAATTTCTTCACTGTCGTATTCTGCAAACAAAAAAGGTTGATTAATGTCATACATTTTATATATTAAAATGTGAAAAATGTTGTCTTTATAACGAATAATCTTCTTCTTCTTTTGCCTCGCCATTTCCCATCATCTGGGGTCGGCTCTCCTTGTGCACATTTGCCATGTCTATCTGTCCTGCGTTGCATTCTCGAGCAAACTCAGAGTTTTCAGATCCTTGTTTACAGTTGCAGTCCAGGTTGCCTGTGGTCTTCCAGGTCTTCTTCTCAGCGTGGGTATGTTGAGGGCTCTCTTCACCATGTGGTCCTCATCTCTCCGTGTCACATGCCCACATCATCTGTCTTTATAACGAATAATACTTTCTAATATGGTGCAGGGTTAAATATGGAGCATTACGCTTGTAGAAAAGTCTTGCTAATAATCCCAAAATTGAATATTTGAATATTATATCTTAAAAAACAATTACCATCAGGTCCTGTAGTTGCGTACAGTGGGTAACCGGCTTCACTTGAAGCCTTTTTACTCTTCTTTTTCCTCGGAGGTTTCCTTGCACACAATAAAGTACCTCCCTTCCTAGGTTTATCCCTTGCTTGGGCTTCTCCTGCTAAAGTCAGCTTCATTGATTCTCGCCTGTAATACGAAAGTATCATCAAATATAGGATAAGTGAGGAAAAACAGATTGTATGAATAAATCATGCAATAGAAGTGGAAAAAGTAATTTAACCTAAGTAACTGTCTTCATATGAGTTTTTTGAGGCTTTTGTTAGCAACACCAAACATGCATGTAAAAGTTTTCAAGCAAGAAGACTTAAAATATTCGAATATTTGCCTTATAAAGTGTGTTTAAATTTTTATTTTGTTTAAAAGCGGCTTAGAAAAAAATATTTTTTAAATGAATACAACCCAAAGATATTAGAAAAGCTGAAAAGTTTAAAAAAATCTCAATTTATTCAAATTCAAAATTTTGTTCTGTCAAATTACTTGTCTTATGTTAAATTACTAAAATATTGCTTCCATTTGCATGTTAATTTAGATATAATAAATACATGAAAATTAAGACGTTAATAGGGCACTACTAAGTATTTTTATTGGAGATTTTATGACAACCTCTGTAGAATATATCATAAAATAAATATACTTACTGGTGTTGGAAGGCTTGACTTGGTATGAGGCCGGCCAGGGTCTGATCCTCTTCCCCTTCTCTGAAGGCTTGCCACCAGTTGGGATCCTCTCTGCTTATTACGTGCAGGACATCTCCTTTTTGAAAGCTGATGCCTGAAATTATAAAAAATGTACATTAAAAATCCAATGTTTTAAATTACATTTGTTTCTTCATAATAAGTCTTCTTCTTTGGCGTAATGTTTACTACTAAAATATCCTATATCATTTTGAATCAGGAATGCACAAGCATGTAAATTTTGAAAGAATTCTAATGACTTATTTTATATATCTAACCCACATAAATTGGGTTAGATATAATAAATTATTGGATTATATAAAATGAAATAAATATAGGCTATCGCATGTACATCTTATTGCAACTGTTCCGCCAATCAACTCTACGATCACCAAAATTTCTAGACTTTTGAAAAATCTTTTTGCAACAATGTGACTAATATTGTTGTGCATATATTTCATCATCAGCCTGTGTCCGTCCACTGTTGAACGTAAGCCTCCCGCATGAGTCTCCATCCTCTTCGATCCTCCGCCTTCCGCATCCAGGTCACTATCGCTATTCTTCTTATATCGCCAGTCCATCTTGTAGGGGGTCGGCCAATGCTTCGTTTGCCAGTTCTTGCGCGCCATTTCAATACTTTTCTTCCCCATCGACCGTCGTCTCTTCGACAGATATGTCCTGCCCATTGCCACTTGAGTGTGCCTATTCGTTGGGTAGCATCCACTACTTGAGTTTTTCTGCGTATTTCCTCGTTTCGGAATCTATCTTTTAGCGACACTCCGAGCATGGATCTCTCCATAGCACGCTGGGTGACTTTTATTTTATGGTCAAGACATGCTATCAGATTCCACGTCTCTGCGCCATAAGTGAATACAGGAAGGATGCATTGGTTAAACGCCTTAGTTTGTAGACATTGCGGAATTTTCGCTTTAAAAATGTAAAATGTAAAAGTTGTCGATTTCTTTTGAGAAGTTACTTCGCCCCAGTTGTATTACTTGTCCCAGATAGGTAAAGTCGTTTACAACCATATATTTAAGCAATTTATATTATATTTTCAATGTTTTGAGCATTCACTTTGAGATCCATAATAAATTATAAATATTTATTTATTTATTTACCTTGTTTTCACATGGATCACGTAACAACGTCACGTGATCCATGTGAAAACAAGGTAATAATAAATAAATATTTATAATTTATATTACTTAAAAATTATAAATATTATTAGTATCATGGACTTCATAGCACCCCTAATACAACTCAATATTGTAAAGATATCATCATCACCAACATGTGTCTGTTCCCAATGAAGCTTCTTTCATTAGTTTATCTGTATATTAAATAAACAATATCATACCTAATTCCCTGCACGGGATGTAGATGTCCTCTTCTGGGTCGTAGTCGAAGTGTGCCTTAACGTGGAGCACTCCGGCGTCCCGGTGCCGGGGAGGCGCCCCCGTGCCCCCGGGCACCACCAGGAAGGTCAGCGTGCCCGCCATGCTTGCCAGCAGCTCACAAACCTCGTTTACAGACTTGCCGCGCATTTCGATTCCGTTGACCTCCAAAACCTACAAACATGACTTGTATTAATTATTTATAGTATATATTATCATAACCTAAAAATGTTGGCATATAGACATTTATGAAAATCATTCTCAATTGATAATATTAATCTGTGATAAGTAAAAAGTAATAATAGAGTTGGGTTTGTCATCGACATTTGTATGGTAAAATAATGTTTTTTTTTATAAATTTTGTAAATGATACTTATTAACCTTTTCGTTACGCCTCGGTGGAATACAAATTACACTGTCAATACGGCGTGAATCTTTCAAACTATTTTTTTTGCTTAAAACTAGTATTTGAAGCATAAATGTACTTATCTGACCTATTTTCATATATCAAATTGGTTCTTCTATCCTTTAGCTATCAGATGATGCATAAAAAAATATTATATTTAACAAACGTTCATTGTGTGACTTCATACATGTGGTGGCATTAACACATGTGGCTTACAGAAAAATCGCTCCTGTGACGAAAACGATATTTATTTACATGCTTTACATATTCCTGTAAAGAATACATGAAGGTTGATAAAGGGAATGACTACACTTCCAATTTCTTACCGTAGATGTCACAATGAGTACTGAAAGTAGCAAAACGATCACGTCAACCAATGTCATTTATTTTTGTTGTCATTTTTTCTGTACGGTGACAAACCAATTGCATATTTTTTTCCTGTATTATTTTTTAATAATGGTAATACCGATCTATCTTAGAAATAAGGAACTTCAGTAAACAGCGAAACTATAATGACAAGATTAATTTTCTGAGACAAAAAAACTTTTATAACAATACTATTTCCACCTTGTCATTGCTATGATTACTGCAAGATTTTAACCAATCATTCCATGAACTGTAGTAAAACATAATTTTACACAAATTTTTATCACACATTGATTATTTGTTTTTATACAATTTTGATCTAAGTTGAAGCCTTTCGTCTACTGGTTATTACCTCGTCTCCTTCATGCAATAGTCCTGACTTCTCAGCTGCCCCACCCCTCACTACCCTGCCAATGATGACAGCATCACCCTCATTCCTTACAGTAGCACCTAAAACAAAACAAAAATATATTTTGAAAACTATTTAATATAAAGAAATATAAGCCGAGAGCAGAGGGATACATTAAGGCACTTGACTATCATGTGAAAGATGGGGAGTTTATTTCCTCAGAAAAGTTTTTGTCTTTTAATTCCCTTCACAACTGACAGCATATGGTCGCCTCACATTTATGTTAGTTACAACTATTTTTGCCTCACACAAAGTCATTTGTGCTGCTAATGTTTTGCAGAGTTCATACTTCTGAAAGCTTTTGAAAGATTTTGGAGCTTGAAGACATGACAGCTGTACTGTAAGTATCCTAGGCGTGTTTGGGTGTTTGTTAAGAAGTATTTTTTATATATATTGGTAGACTCTTCCAAGGCCTAGACCCCTTTATACTTTAAATAATGCATAATATTTTTAATTAGTTTATTTCTTTAAATTTCAAAATTCGCCAATATCTAAACATTTCTTTGGTTGGTTAAAACTAATTATTCACTCAAAAAATTACTACATATTTTAGAAAAATATCTTCCTATGATTAACACTAATTTACAGATGCTGTGTGAATGCCCAGCTATATTTTGATGACATTAATGTATATTTACGTCACATATCCCTAAAAATATCAAGCTTCAAAAAATCCATAAATGTGATCTCTTCTGCTAGTATGTTTATGAATCAAATGAATATCACTGTTATCTCGGACCTAGCCCCTGTAATATATGGAGGTCCCTTAACAAACTTCGGGCCGAAGTATGCAAGACGAGGACACAAATGAAAGCCTTGCAGATTTACAGCGGACCGACTGAATGTGTCTGCGGAGCGGAGTAGACTCTGTCACACATTCTGGAGTGTGCGCTGTGTCCGAGTAGCTGCACCCAGGAAGACCTGATGATGGCCGGGAGTAACGACATCGAAGCCGCCCACTTCTGGGCAGACAGGATCTGACCCTGTTGTTTCCGACACAATTATATATATATATATATTAAGGTGTCCCAAAAAAAAAAAAACGTTTTTTTTCAAGGCTCACCCCCTCGTTTTGTGTAAATGGTGTCGAAATAATTGTAAAAAAAGTTTAGTTAAAGGGAAAAGATAGCGACTTGCATCGGAACATGTCAATACTAGAATTCTAAGGCGCGCGAAAGCTGCACCCAGATTATAAAAAGAATTTTTATTTTTTATTTTCTGGAACAGATAATATTTACATAATATATACTTAATATTTGTAAGATAGAGATAAAACAGCGTTTTATTTGCTGAATAAACAATAAGTTTTGAAAAGCTCCTTTTGGCTGTCATACTTCAACATCAAGTCGCTATCAGAAAACATTGTCCGATAGCAATAAAATTTATTATGTGAGTTACTAAGACCAAACCACATAAAAATAGAGGGTGAGCCGATTTCATTTCGAAAAAAATAATTTTCCCATAAATAGCCTGGAACACCCTAATATATATACATATATATATTGTTAACTTTATAATAAATAATGGTATACCTAGAGGTTCATTGGTCTTCTCTATTTTGATGATGTTGATATGTTCCCCGGCCTCAAGGTCGTGTAGGTCACCGCAAGGGAGCGCCAGGGGCCCGGCCTCCACCACCATGTTGTGGGTCAGGTTGTTGGGAATCGTGTGACTCTGTAAACACATTAAATAATATTTAATTAGTTTTCATTTAAGACATCATTGATACGTTTAAAACAAACTCTCCAGATTATGTTGGTTATGTGATGAGTATGAGTGGAAAGGTTTAATTTAAGAGTTGGTACCAAAGTAGAGGCAATATGCATGATACTTGTATTAATTTGAAATTAAATGAATACAAAAATAAAGATAATACTTAAGAATACAAAATTAGCTTAGTGAAATGGTCTCGCTATTCTACTGCTAGGCAAACTGATCCTAAAAAGTATCCACAATCCCGACCACTTCCACGTGAAGTTGCCAAAACACTCCGTTTTGCTGGGAGTACTGCAGCTTATAAAGGAAAAACACTCTAAGAATATAGATGTTCCCTTTTTTGTGAAACGTGCTTTCATGAAATCACTATAAATTTCACTGTTCCTAGTCTATTACGAAGTAGGATGCCAGTCTCTACAAAACACGTGACTTGAATAGTTTTGCTAAATTGTTTTTCTTTCAATGCTCATAAGGCCTAACGATGATAAAGGGGTGTAGATATTGAGCTTTTATTTTTGCCATAGCCAAAAATGTATCTTACAATTATGCTTCCTAGATTTTTATATATCTTGCATGGGCAGCAAGGTATATCAACAAAGTTATGTATTAAATGCTCAAACTTTGATCTCCTCTTGAGTATGCAGAGATATTCCTTAACTTAACCAATAACCAACTCAACAACTGTTCGCAGAAACGTTTCTTAAGATTTGAGGTGAGTCGAAGGCTGAGGCTTCCTCACTTAAATCATTCTACAAGAAATGAAGCTAATATAGGCTGGTTACATCAAGTATTTTTCTGTATATGAGTTTTAAGTTGGTTACCTAAAGGAATAACTGCATTCGGGTGTATGTGTTGGTCATTCTTCTTACCTTGACGGACGGAGGGTCCGGGTTGGACGGCCTGCAGAGAGACGCTGGATCAAGAACAGCCGCTGCCTGGTCGTGTGCATGTAGCAGCGCTTCCAACCAGTCGCCCCCGAGCAGCGCACACAGCTCCACGGCTGCTGGACTGTTGCTGCTAGCCAGGGCTTCTATGCACTGCAACAATAGCACATCCAAAAATTAATATAATTACTAATAATTAAATATACATATATTATACATAAAATTCTTTTTTCAACGCGTCAATCCAAACACAAAAATAACGGCAGAAGCGGGATGCGAACCGCGGACCTTGGAAACCAACTATGCCCAGGTATTCATACCGCTCAGCCGACTGGGCTATTACTGTGCCTGGACCGACTCACGTTGAAACTAGTATTCATGTCATTGTTATCATCGTATGATGATGTCGCTATAGTATATATTAAAAGTATGTATATTTTTATTTTTTATTATTCAATCAGTCTTCATTTATTCACAAGCTTAATATTATTACTTTCCGACAGTCTATTTATTATTCTATTATTCTATTATCTATTATCTATTATTATTAAAAAAAAAAAACCATATAATATAATTACCATTACCATAGACATAGTTTCTTATGATTTATGAGAATACTGTCTATACATCACAAGTGTCGTTCCCATTGTTCTTTGTGGCTGAGAATCTTAGCATCTTACCAAAAGCCAATCCAGCCGTATAATGGGTTTCAAAAGCAAATGTTTGTGTAGAATACTGGGGGTACGATGGTGTCACTTTATGAGGATTGGGTAATTGAGCTTTCAATTTCGTGACACCAACAGCGTGAAATTCGCTGTCGTAATGTATTAGAGAGCTGAAAACAGAGGCATCCTTCAAAGGCAGACTCAAGAACCACATCAATTCAGGAGTTCCACAGGGCTCCGTGCTGTCGCCCACTCTTTTCCTTCTGTATGTGAATGATTTGCTTCAATGCGCAAACATTCACTGCTATGCCGATGATAGCACTGTCCATGAGAATATAATCTTCCATAAACCTCCGAAACATTCGGAACTATCTGCTGCTTGGGAATCTCTGGTGGAGAAGATGAACATGTCTCTTGAAAGGGTTTCACGATGGGGTAACCTCAACCTCGTCAGTTTCAACATTTCCAAAACTCAATCATGTACTTTCTCCACCAAGAAGACTGCTATGGATTCTGTATCTTCCAACGATTGTTCTCTTCCAAAAGCAAGCTCCATCAACATTCTTGGATTATTAATCTCGAATAATGTCAAATATTACGAGTCAATTAAGTATAAAGCCGGTCTCGCTTCCAAAAAACTAGGTGTATTATATAGATCACGTCGGTATTTCAACGATAAACAACTTCTTCTTCTATATAAAGGACAAATCCGACCTATCCTTGAATACGGCGAGCTTTTGGTCATAAAGAACGCGCTATATAAATGCTGATATAATAATAAAAAATATTAATAGTTTCTAATAAGCGTAGTGTCCAAATGGTGTTAAATGGTAGCTTGTTAGACACATTTTCTAATGAAATATGAAATATTTAGATTGTCACCCAAGGGCCTTCACCCGCTGATGGTCACCGCGCCAAGAAGTTGACGGGACGCGGCCTGTAGGTTAAGGGTTCATCAGGTAGTTAGTTACTCACGTCTTTGGCTAGTATTCTAGCGCGCCCGTGCTTGGGCGCGGGCAAGGGGCGCGGTGCCGCTTGTAGTGCTGCTGCGTGCAGAGCCAGCGCTGCTGCAAGGGGCGCCCCCAACAGTCGGCGAGACACGGCACCCACGCGAGCCGCAAGTGCCCCCGCACCGCCCAACGATAGCGCCGTCTGAACGCGCTGAAGGGCGGCCTGCAACTCGCCATATTCTGAAAAAGAACGAAAAAAATCCATCAAACTATCGTATAAGTGACTCAAATCTAAATTGAAGAATCTTTAGAAGATAAACAAATAGCCCAAAAATATTCTTTGAATATTGCAGCGACCGTCTTTTAAAGTCATCTTCTGCCTCGGAGGTCGTGGGGATCTTTATATGTTTGCAGGTAGATTTTCGAGTGTAGAGATTGACATCAGCATGATGTAGTCCTTGCTGACTGGTACCGAAAACCTCGATAAACAATCTTTCGTCTCAATGTGCTTCTGAAAAAGTCTGTGTTATCAATCTGCTCCTAATCCTGCCATCACGCGACGGAATAACACCCTTTTCAGAAAGAGGAGGATGTTAAGATGTTTAGAAGTTTCCGGGAGCGTTGGGCTAATTTGACAATGATAAAAAAAAAGATTTACAGATCACCCAAAAATATTCATAGAATATTGCAGCTGCCGTCTTTTTAAGTCCTCTCCTCTCTCGGAGGTCGTCTAGAACTATATATGTTCGCAGGTAGATTTTTGAGGAAAGAGATGTTTTGAGAGAAAAATTCACCAGTTAGCTATGAAATTCTCTTCCATTATATGTGTATCCTCCTTCATACAATCTTCAAGAAATATATCAATATACACTTGCGATCTTCCTAGCCCACATACGTCCTTACCGAGTGTCATAAAGCCCATACATTTTGCTCTCCTACTTGCGCTTTCATAAATATGCGAAGTGTGAACACGTAGAACAAATAATATTTGCTAGAAGATGCACTGAAACAGTAAGAACGGTTATTGTGGATTGCTTTCAAAGAACTGAAGAAATAGTTTAAACAAGGACATCGGTGGCATAAACGGCTCAAAAGAACATATGTTTTATTTTAATTTTGAAGATGATGGCCACTGACAAATTTGTCTCTGCATTCCCTACTTTAAAATACAATGGATCATCAGTTATTACCATCATTTCATCATCATACCATTTTATCCAGTCCGATTACACAATATGTGTGTAATACGAATTCGCGTATGAATTGCATTTTAGATTGTAGTTGACAGAATGGGATTCCACACATGGCTTGCGACATTGTTGATTGTTATCGACACGGTAACGGTCGCTGGTGTGTTGAATGTTTGAATCTCGCTGCACATCCGCTACGGTTGATGGTCGGAAGTCGAACATTCGCTTCGGCTATAGTTCCATTCACCGCTGAACGTCCATCGGAAGAGACTAATTGTCATTGTGCTACGGGCTTTGTATCGATCAAGGATGAAATCATAACTGTTCGCATGGGCTGTTGAGATTCATTCTCTTAGCTGCTAAAAGCAAGTTTGCTGGCGGTCATAGCTCAATGGTCAAAGCATTTGCTTTGCAAGCCAAAGATCGTTAATTTTTTTTATTTTTAATCGATTTCTGAGCACTAAAATACACCCGGTTGGTGTGAATTAGATCCATCACACGTAAAATGTCAGTCATAGCCTATTAATTAAAATTGGTGGTAGACGAAAGTCGTCCCGTGAAGACCACCCATTCATAGGAAATTCCTGTAATGATAAAGGATAATGCGTGAATCTCGGGCTGTAGTCTATGACGTTGGCGGATCAACGCTCCACATGCAGCGTTAAGCCATATACATCATGGCAAGCGTCATAGAATTCCACAGATGGGACTTCAGAATTACTAGCACCATCTGTCGGTATTCTCTTGTATGTGTTAACATAAAAATAAAGTAATACAATTTGGATGAAACAACTTCTCGAAAGAAATCGATAGACGTATACAACTGGGATGGACAGCATTTGGAAAACTTAAATACATTTCTAAATACCGTTACGGTTATCAAAAAAAAAAAAAACATTTTTAAAGCAAAAAGTCAACAATGTTTTAAAACTAAGGCGTTTAAACAATGCATTCTACTTACATACTACACGCGCAGAGACGTGGAATCTAATTAAAGGTCTTACCCATAAAATAAAGGTCACCTAACTTGCCATGGAAAGATCCATGCTCGGCGTGTCGGATCCTGACAACTGACTAAGCTTTATAGGCGGCTATTTGTGTGATGATATGACCTTTGGCTAAGAAGAAGATACGAAAAAGAAAATGTGGTATAACAACCAATCGGCTCAGCACGAGATCATAAACCAGAGAAAAAATCGTTTCGTTTAAAAACATGGGTAAATATAAAAAACTAAATCACATGATTTGCCAACCCTGTTCAAACGTGCACGCTTTCGGTTGGATGAGTTTCAGGAATTTAAATTGCACGGCAGTGAGCATTCAGGGTTACACCTATGTTCCACTACCTAAATACCTGACTGGTATACATGTCATAGGTAATTGTTATTTTTGTTACATGATTACACAATCTTGCCATGTAGCACAGAACCTACTGATTAGCAAATACATTGTATTTTATCGTAAATATATTTTTCACTCTAGAAGTTTATGCAATGTTAATCCTAGCATACTACTGACTATATAATTGCTTTGTGATTTTATAAAAAGAAAATTTACTAATTACAAACAAGTATGTACTGTACATACTTTGCGTACAGAGTATTGATTTAACCACTTCTGTGGTCAATCTTTTGGAAAAAAGTGGGTTAAAAATTAACTATTAATTAATATAACTATACTATATTAATAATATATATAATATAACACTAAGGTTATCAACTGACAATACTTGGTGAAACTGCATCATTATAATTTTAAATTAATTTAAATTTAAAATAAAAAATAGTTTTGATTCACATTTATTTTAACTGATTACATGTTTCGACCTCCCTGGAGACCAAAACATGTAATTATTGAAGATGGTCTCCAGGGAGGCTGAAACATGTAATCAGTTAAAATAAATGTGAATCAAAACTAAATATTTTTAGTTTAGTATTTTTTAAATTAAAAGCAATTTTAAATTATAAATATATAATATAGGAATGACACAAGCTGGATTCGGGCAAATCAATGTAAAAAGTTTCATGTACGATGTTCCGAATCCAGTCGGGCAAATTACTGTGACAGAAAAATACCTGCCCGAATTGTATTCGGGAAAATCACACAAGGGGTTAAAATAGTTGAGGTTACGTAGCATATGCAAAAATGATTTTTTATAATATGTATTATTACAATAAAATTAGTAATGAATACATACATATCAAATCAAAATTAACAATAACAATATTCGATGAGTTTTTTTTTATTCGTGATATTCGTACCTCTTTGTTTGCATTGAATAATGAGATTGCTATTTTTGACAATTAAAATATACAGATTGTACACAATAATAATTGATGTAGCGACCATCTGGCGGGGTGTGACAATCCTCCAGGCATCTCACTCTATCATTGTAATAACCGGTTAAACATGCGCACTCGCAGCTTGTGTGATTCAGCTTTTCAATTACTGTTAAATTGTAAATTTATTTAAATGTACACGGGGCTTCCATTACAATCAGGTGAATTAATCGAAGGTAATGCAGAATGTTTACCGAATGGTGTAGGAATGTGTAGGCGCATGCCGCTAGAGGCATAACTTCTTTATTAGTTAATTTTAGGGATAATTCACAATGTTAACCCTTTCGTTACGGCTCGGTGGAATACATATTATATTGTCAATATGGCGTGAATATTTCAAACCATTTTTTTTGCTTAAAACTAGTATTTGAAGGATAAATGTACTTATCTGAACTATTTTCATATATCACATCGGTTATTCTATCCTTAAGCTATCAGATGATGCATAAAAAACTATTATATTTAAGAAACGTTCATTATGTAACTCCATACATGTGGTTTACAGAAAATCGCTCCAGCGACGAAACCTAACGATATTTATTTTCATGCTTTACAGATTCCTGTAAAGAATAGATGCAAGTTGATAAAGGGAATGACTACACTTCATATTTCCTACCGTAGATGTCACAATGAGTACTGAAAGTAGCAAAACGATATATCAGGTCAACCGATGTCAACGGTCGGGGAATCTTTGACGGCATATGCCGACGACCGATGCAAAAGGGTTAATCGTTCAGAGTCAAACAATTGCTCACATTTGACTCTGAATAGTTGAGGAAGTGTACCTACACTCTACCGTGAACAAAACCAATATTTATTATTATAAAATACTCGTATATCCAAATCGGAACGAAAGTTTCATTTATATATAAATTAATAATTGTTTTAATTTTACATATTAGAAAACAAAAAAATATACTTTTATTATTTATTATTTAAAATGGATTTCAAAGTGAATGCTAAGAATGTAAAAAAAATACGAGTAGCATTAGTTAATTTAGTTAATTGTTCATGATGAAAGTCTTTCATTAGTTTATGATATTTACTAAATAATGTAATATCATGATAAAATATTTTTTAAAGAAGTATTTGTATAGGACACGACAAAAGCTTTGAAAGCAATGGCTAATATTTTAATAGCCTTTTTTTATAAAAAAGAACGGTAGGTAATCCTTTCTAAGGTATTCAATAGGACAGTAAGACAATGAGTTTAAGCATTGGAAGCTTCTCGATGCATTATGTTTAGTAATGTTAATACAAAAGTATGTCACAGCTTAGAAATTTAGCAACTCAAAAGGCTGCAAGGTATTATGATTTTTTGCAATAGTCCGATGGTGAATGCGAGCATTATATTATTTAAACGAAGTTTATGGGGAGGGGTTAAAGCGGTCAACTGGTGAATCGTATAATAAATGTCAACTCTAGGAAATAATTTTATTTGTATAGTAATTTCCCATTCAAGTCGTCTCATGAGCACCTCTAAGCCAAAGGTCTATGACGAGTCCTTTAAACTGTTCGCATCGGTACCCAATATGCCTTGTAAGATTCCCCTACCGTTGATATTGGTAGCAGTGATATATCGTTTTGCTACTTTCTTAGAATAGTTTTTTATGCATCATCTGATAGCTAAATGATACAAGAACCAATGTGATATATGAAAATAGACCAGATAAGTACATTTATGCTTCAAATACTAGTTTTATAATTGACAGTATAATTTGTATTCCACCAAAGCCCATAATGAAAGGGTTTAAAGAGCGAATCGCTGTGGTTTTGACAAAAAAAAAATGTAATAGGTCATCATTTATCATCTACTTATGTTGCCTCCTTGATTCAATCTAATTGTTTTCTAGAATCAGATGTGATAATACTTTTCTAACGCAATGAAGTGATTTTTTAATCTTTAAAAGATAAAGATTGCTGTTGATATCAGATCGATAAATCCCTTGCAGGCCGGTGCCAAAAAGCCTCGATATCCGATCTTTTGTCTATTATTTTTGTTCGCTCGTCTGACACGTATATATCTTGTCATGTAGAGCGCCACAGTTCGCAAAGTGGCCACTGTATTAATTTTGGCGCTGCGCTGTGACTACTGTGTGAGTCTGTCCGGGACCTGAAACGAACGCAGAATGTTCCGTCCCGGGCAGATAACCGAAGTTTATCAGTCTCGTATTTAAAGTAAATTACAATGTTCTTCTCGACAAGTTCTTTGCTTCGTAACCTGCTCTACTCACCACGCGTTCCGATGATGATCCCGGCGACATGTAGTTGACCTTTGATGTCACTATTTGTGATTCTTTCTTCGTAGTATCAATCCGGTGGATTGGTTTGCAGCAACAGAATCTTGCATCTCGATCTCCATTCCTCTCGGTCCTCCGCAACCCTCTTCAGCTCAGCATAAGAGCTACAACTCATATCCTCGAAACTTGCTGCAAATACTCCCATCTAGAGCACCCTCTACAGTTTCTACCCTCAACCATCCCCTCCACAATTTCGTGAAGAAGACCATCGTGGCGCATGATGTGACCGATCCATCGGGCTCGCCTCTCTGAGATGGTTCTTATTAGGTGCCTATCTTCCTTGATTATCCTGAGGACCTCATTGTTCGTGACGTGGTCTCTCCAGGAAATTCCGAATCTAACAGTTTTTTTGTAAAAATTTGTGATTATTAAAAAATGATTATTACTCACCGATGATTCGATGGACGTCTTCACCAGGTGGAAGATCTCCTTCATCGTCTGAGTAGGCGTCGTTGACGAAGCCGGCCTTGTGTTGAGCGTGCTGGTGCGCGCGTGCTCGCGGGCTGGGCGGGCTCGGAGGCGCGCGCGCGTCTTCCAGAGCCTGCAGTCTCCTGGAGCCGCGCAAGGAGTTGCGGAGGAACTCGTTCTGGGCGGCGATGCGCTCCTCCTCCTCTTTCCGCTTCCTGATCTGCTCCTGGAGACAAGCGAGAAAAGACAGACGTCAGTAAAATGGAAGACATGAACACGAAAATACAACTTGGGCGAAGTAACTTCTCAGAAGAAATCGACAGGCGAATACTACTGGGATGGGCAGCATTTGGAAAACTAAAGTACATTTTTAAAGCGAAAATTCCGCAATGTCTTAGAGCTAAGGCGTTTAACCAATGCGTCCTCCCTGTATTAACTTATAGCGCAGAGACGTGCAATCTGAAGTCTTACCCATAAAATAAAAATCACACCAGCGTGCTATGGAGAGATCCGTGAAACGAAACGAGGAAATACGCAGAAGAACTCAATAAGTGGATGCTTCCCAACGAATAGGAACACTCAGGCGGCAATGGGTAGGACATATCTGTCGAAGAGATGACGGTCGATGGGGAAGAAAAGTATTCGAATGGCGCCCAAGAACTGCCAAACAAAGCATTGGCCGACCCCCTACAAGATAGACTGACGATATAAGAAGAATAGCGGGAGTGACCTGGATGCGGAAGGCGGAGAATCAAAGAGGATGGAGACTCACGCGGGAGGCCTACGTTCAACAGTGGACGGACACAGGCTGATGATGATTATGATGATGATGAACACGAAAATAAAGCTTGGCAAAATTTGTGGTCAAAGTGCTTCACGTGCCTTCTGAGCTGCTCTAATGAAAGATCAACACAAACCAGACGTTTGATATCATTATCATCATCAGGCTGTGTCCGTCCAGTTTTGAACGTAGGCCTACCGCATGAATCACCATCCTTCTTAATCCTCCGTTATTCTTCTGAAATCGCAGCTTCTTGAACACTTTTCATCCCTATCGACAGTCGTCTTCTCGACAAATATGTCCTGCCCATTGCCTATTCGTTGGGTAGTCTCTACTACTTCTGATATCCTCGTTTTTAAATTTATTTTTTAGAGACACTCCGAGCATGGATCTATTCATGGCACGTTGGGTGATATTTATTTTATGGGTAAGACTTGCTGTTAGATTCTACTTTTCTGCACCATACGCTTGTACAGAGAGGATGCATTGGTTAATCGACTTAGTTTTAAGACATTGCAGAATTTTCGCTTCAAAAATGTACTCAACAGACATTATAAACTCGTACAGTATAGTTGGTCTAATATTGCTAATGGGAACATAAGTGTTTTTAATTTAAATCTAATATATAAATATTCCTTACTTTGTTTTAACATGGATCACGTTGAGCACTGTTTATACATTTTCTGGAATGCCGCGGTTTCGCATTCAATGAAAGCTTCATCAGTTTTCGACGTGTATAATCATACTGAGGGAATGAAGCTACAATAAGTAAATTGAAAGCTAAATTGCAGTATTCAAGCAAATGAATAAACAGTGTACATTGTGATATTGGAAAAACACAGAATGCTTATACGTTGGAACTGATTAAACCATTTTTGGGGCGAAACTGCAGTCTTTCAGAACAGTGCTTATTAAGATACATGTATATAATAATTATCTATATGTATTGCGCCTATTAATCCTTACGAGCTGATCATATTTGGTGTCTTTCTGACAAGTCAGATTACCAGCTGTTAAGTTGCGGACTGAAACAATTACAATAGCGTCCAAGTTAACGCCAAGAGCACCTATTGTCCGAGGTATTCACAGCACGTTTTTCATTTAGAAGTTTTCTTCAAAAAATAAATATACCTACAAGCAAACTTACGGCCGCCCAATGAAACGCTCTATATTAATTTTATCAACTGAAAAGCATCACGATGATACTGACCAAGAGCTGTCGAGAACATTAACTGAAACTGCATTATCAATAAGGTTTGCTTGTCAGCCTGAAAAAGCGTTAATAACAGTGTAATTAACGAAATTTGTTAGGGGCAATGTTGTTTATTTTAGATGAAAGATCTGACAATCTTGTAGCTATACGATTCGGGAGCAAATACGGCATATAAATAAATTAATCTGTGGGTGTGCTTTTGCAGCGCAGAAGGCAAGGAAAAATCTCTTAACTATTATCCGAGGATGGTCGATTATTATTTTTTCGGAATAACACGATCCTCTACACTGCACGGGTCTCCAAACTTTCCAGCCTTAGGGCCATACTGATTACTCTAGTAAGTTCCGAGGACCAAAACCATATTATCATTGTTGCCGGTGGTAAAAAGTGAAATAGTCCTGCTATAAAAAATATGTTCTCTAAAAGGAGTTTTCAAGTATGCTAGCTCTCCGCGGGCCGGACAAAATCCGGATGTGGCCCTCGGCCCGTAGTTTGGAGACCCGTGCTCTACAGTAAATTAACCCGAAGATCGCCGCACATGTGCGCTCTACGTAGACGATCTTCGCAATATTCGAAAGATGTATGTATTTCAAAATTAATTCCGATTTTCTCACAACGACATCTATGAACATTTGAAAATATTAACAAACCAAAAAGGATCAATAGTTTGGGAGATATTCAAGAGATGGTGTCAAGGGCTGGCACTGGAAAACATGTGGCGATGAAGTGGTGCGACCCACTTTGGTGGTTTGTTTACTACATTTTTTTATTAATATGCATTTTTAGTCTCACAAACGAGTGTAAGCTTCACTAGAATCAAACCTGCAACCTTTCGAATGGCAAACCAATGCTTTAACTTATCTGCCAAGCCCTTCGGTTAGAGTTAATTCAGATATTCGTATGAATGAATGTAAGACACATAAATAAAAATGAATAATGCATGTATTTAAAACATTTATAATAAAGCTAAGTTTATTACCCCCCACTTTTATTGTTTAGTTATAGTGGAAAACTTACATATAGAAACGTAAGGCTTTTAGTATATTTTATAAGTGATTTAAGAAAAAAACATATGTTTTATTTATATCTTGTTTATTGTCCATAATGTAATACGTAACTGATAAAAAAACTATGTCAAATGTATACACTATTTAGTTGTATTTCACTTAGCAGTTCGACAATGCTGAACTAAGTGCACATGATACCAAAATGTAAAAAAATGCTGTGTTTTAAGTTGATACAGTCGAAAACAATAATCTAAGCAAGCGGTGAAACTTGTACAGAAATACAGATAGCAGATGCCCATAAACTTCTGCAATATCACAAAGCCAAACAATACAAGGTGGAAGTATCAGAGGGAAGAAAACTGACCGAGTAAGAACCTCTGCTGGAGCTCCTGGCGAAGAGAGGAGACCGGTGAACGTCCAGTACCAAGCCGCTCTCCATCGTATTGCAATTACGCCAACTACACACCACCAATACCGACAACCTCTATGCACTTCACATCACTATTTGTTTAATACAACCATCTACATTATAAATAAGAAATAACACGTGGATTTAAATTTTTATAACAATATTTTTTCAATCTTCTTTTACAGATCGTTGACTATATTTCAATATTATTAGTAATTAAATATACACATGAAATTATGCATCAAATTTTATACGCATCCACGTAGGACTTACAAGAAGTTGTTTCTCATCCGTTCAGTCTATAGTTCGGTTCGAGACCCGATTGGTACTTACTAAATAAATAGACTGTCGGAAAGTAATAATATAAAAAGCTTGTGAATAAATGTTGACTGACTGAATAATAATAAAAATAATAATATACACACTCTGAATATATGCTATAGAGACATCTATCGTTATACGATAGTAACAATGGTATAGATACATCATCTTTCGCGTATCTGTTCAAGCAGAGATATAGTCGAGTGGACTGCGCGGTGTAAAAGAATAGAGCAAAGTTCGTGGCTCAAATCCCGCGTCTGCCGATATTTTTTCTGAATGAATTTATGCGTATAAAATATAGTGTATTATTGTATGTGTATATTTAATTATTAAGAAATAACACTTTTGATTATTGAATTTTAATTATTATTTTACTTTGTCATAAAATAGCTGAGGTATTGCGAAGAGAGTAAGAAAGCATATTATTTGCGTATACAACAGTTGGTCAACGTTGTTCATTATAAAACAATTAAAAATATTATTATGTATATTATTTAATGATCAAAATGGATCTCAGAGTCAATATTAAAAAACACAAGTCAGGCACTAACGATTAATTTTTTAAAATTATTATTTTGTAAATATTATTATTAAGGCATTAAAAAGCTCGTATACCGCATGCAAAAATGCATTGACCTCAGTGGCGACTATGTAGAAAAATGGGTAAAAGTCTGAACATTCCAAAAATGTACGCATTCATGAAATTAGACATGTTTTACACTGTGAAAAATCAATGGGAAACTTCTTTTACGGATAACCCTCGTAGCTTGTATATTTACTACAACAGACAAACTCTATGTTATAAGATTGAGTGATTGGGTTTAAACAATTTGTAAAATGTAAAAATATACCTAAAATGAAATAATTAAAAAATACATATAACGAAAGCTACGCACAGCATCGTAAATCTTAATTTATACTTTTGACAACTTAGTTAATATGAAAACATAAGATAGGTCTCATTAACCTTCTATACATTTGACATACGAGTACGCTATCAAACTTACGTTAACCGTTAAGAACGGGGTTCTTTTTTAGACCCATAAAAATTTCGTGCTATTACGTAAAACGTAGACGAGTTATTTTTAAAGCAAACACTTTTATCTACAGCTTTAAAATATGTGTTCCTTCTTTAAAATTCATATTAAAATACGTTACACGATGATTCACTATTGGATGGCACTTATCACGAGTGAAAACACATGATTAGACTTTTCCTTGTAACTATTGATTCTCTGAATCGTTTACGATGTTAGATGAATGATTTTATGCTTATACAAACAATAAAAAATGACATTATTAATAGCACAGCTTCACTTTTTATAATTCACTAACAAAAGTAAATAATCGTCAATACTCTACGTGAATTCATTTGAAATGATTCATTTATCAACATTAATTATTACCGATAAAGCCGGCCGAAGCATGATAATGTTATCAGTAGATCAATTTCTGTTTAATCTTTGCTTGATATTAAATCAAATCAATTATTTATCATTAAATTTCGGAAACGCGATCGCAGCGCTCTCTCTTTAGAACACAAACTAAAAAAAAAACTTTAAAAAATATTTTAGATTTTTTGGCATTGTTTGTGTCATCAAACGTCAGTGTTTGTCAAACTGTATGATCAAACTGTAACACATTTTAATGCCAGCAGTAAAAAATTAAATAAGCGTCATTTTTTGTTTGATTATCTTATTACATTCAGTTGATCAAAAGTTATATCAGCACGATATAACTTTTAACGTCTTATATTTTTGTTTGCTCGTCGAACATGTATGTGTCACCATATTGCTTGTTTGACAGTTGTGATTCTGTAGATCGCCACTCGCGGTGCTGGGTATCACCGATCACGGGCGCCCGGTTGCCAGTCAGTTGTCCCCCGACCGCGACGAGTGTCGGGTTGTGGTCGGCCCGGTGCCTGAGAGCGCGTAACTCCGCCCGGGCCGAAAGTTTGTCAAGTTTATCGAGAATATATGTACTTCTGAAAAAGTCTTTGTTTTGTTCGTCTTCTTCTCATTCTGCCACCACGCGATCCAATAACTATCCCGGCGACGTGAAGTCATCTTTCTCTAAATAAAGGGGATGTTACTATAACTCTCTAGAGTAGAGAGCATATGATCAAAACAAATAGCCACCATAAAGTTCTGTTAACTGTCACGACCTTTCCTTTGTCCTAAGATATCTCACTATCGATCGAATCTCCGAAAAGTACCTTATATTCAACTAATTCCTTATATTCAAAGACAACATCTGTAATATCTAAGGTAATCCGCGTGCCTTTATTTGCAAATAAGTCCCGAATATTTGCGATTAAACACAATCCTGGACCATTTAGTTCTTGGAGGCAGATCAACCATACCCTATTTGATTACTAGATTGTAATAAATATGTATCGAATATTTGCATTGCTGTCTTTCGTCAATAATTTTTGTTTGAGATACCTATCGACAATAAACAATGTATTTGGAAAACATCAGTATGACTTGAACAATGTAAGAAATATTCAAACAATATTCTGTCACTTTTTCGCTTGTGGCGCATCACAAAAAAAAACTTTGCCAGATGCTGGCAAATGCTCACAGCTGTATGAAATAATGTAACTTGCGTTGTCAACGATAGAGGGGGTGGTGGGAAAAATAAAATGAAACGTTCGAAACAAAACCTCTACTACTAAGTAATCTCGTATTATCTGAGAACCAGATCGTTCAAATCTCAATATGTATCTAAACAACTTAAGCTGTACTGGTTTTGAAGGCTGTATTGTATAAATAAAACCAACTACCTCTATATATTTTCGCACGAATCAACCATATAACCAGATCGCTGTAAGAATTGTAGAACCTCTATAGAACATAAGCCTTTTCACTTTTCAAGTATACACTCGTATTTTAGAACGAAATCTAGACACTGCCTTTGTGTTTTTCTCATATCTAGATAGTTGTAAATCGTAAGGAGTCTCTATGAAACTTAAGCCGTGCTGGTTTTCAGGTATTCTATTGTTTTGAGTGACTGCAGAAGGCAATTAAAAGGTGAACCGTGAGACTTTAGTTAGTGTTATGCAATTATGTAAATGATACAGGGTTACTTCATAATATGTAATTAACTATTATGATTTGAAAGTTGGTGACTCTTTATATTAATACAAAAATATTTTAATCCATTATAATATTTAAAAAAAAAGTTACGTCTTCACCACATTCTAAAAAGTAATAGTTCTTAGCCTTTTTAAAACCAAAGAGCACATGCGACTATGAAGTCAGTTTGACCACAGAATCCATCAATATTAAAAAATAAGATTTAAATGATAACCATAAATGCAAGATCGAGATGCAAGATTTTGTTGCTGCAAACAAATCCACCGGATTGATACTACGAAGAAGAATTGCGCCACAGCGGTTTTTTTTTACAGCTAATGTCTGTTGAATAGTAAATATTGAATGCAAAATGACTATTGGTAACTGTGTTCTAAGGTCATCAGAATATTTTTAGATTAGTATCACTTCATATGAATTTTTTTAATTTTTTATTAGAATATTATTTTATTATTTCAATATTCTAATCTACTTTTATAGATCATTGACTATATTACAATATTAAGCTTGTGAATAAATGATGACTGATTGAATAATAAAAAATAAAAATATACATACTTTGAATATATACTATAGCGACATCTATCGTACGATGATAAAAATGATATAAATACTAGTTTCAACGCGAGTCGGTCTAGGCATAGCAATGGCCCAGTTGGCTGAGCGGTATGAATACCTGGGCATAGTTGGTTTCCAAGGTCCGCGGTTCGCATCCCGCTTCTGCCGTTATTTTTGTGCTTGGATTGACGCGTTGAAAAAAGAATTTTATCTATAGTATATGTATATTTAATTAATAGTATCACTTCATTTTATATTTTTTTATATCCTGAACAACTCATTAGAACTGTTTGTAAAATATAGTTATATTATTACTTTAAACGATTATTTTAATATTATACCCAAACCATTTGATGCTAAAGATTGCGTTACAATGCATTGTACAAAAAATCTAAATAATTAATGTAAAAGAAGAAGTGATGCCATGCAGTGTTATTGGATGATTGCTGACTTCCACTGTTTTAGCAGAAGTACGCGAAAATAGGCTTTCAGCAATTTCCTATTGATTACGTGCCGTTGAAAATAGATCGGTTGCAGGCTGCATGCAGAATAACGTGCATAGTGAAAGATAACGCGAGTGAGTAAACGTTTGCGTAACATAACCTCACTTACTTTAACGTTTTGATGATTCGCTTGTACCTTATCCCGCCTAGCAACACTTCTGGGTGACGACGAAACCATTTTGAACACTTTTTAAATTATTGTTTATATTATCCAATGATAATTAAGTTTTTCACAAATATAACACTTTTAGAGAAAAAAATAAAGAATAATAAATTTTCTACAATTTTCTGCAGGGAAACCTTCAAAAACAGAGCCTATTTCCATCAACTATCAAACGTAGGTCTCCCGCATAAATCTCAGTCCTTCTCGAACCTCCGCCCTCCGTATCCAGGCTTGCAGGAGTTCGTCCAACGCTCTGTTTGCTAGTTCTTGGACGCTACTTCAACACTTTCCTTCTCCAACGACTTTTTTCTCTTGGACAGATATGTCCTGCCCTTTGCCACCCTGAGTGTGTCTGTTCTTCGGGTAGCCTCCAGTGCTTGAGTTCTTCTTCGAATATCCTCGCTTCGGATTCTATATTTAAGAGACACTCCGAACATGCATCTTTCAGTGACACGTAAGGTGACCTTTATTTTATGTGTAAAACCTGCTGTTAGATCTCATATCTCTACGCCATAAGTTAATACTGAGAAAATGCTTTGGTCAAACGCCTTAGTTTTAAATCGTTGCAAATTTTCCGCTTTAAAAATTTACTTAAGTATTTCCAAATGCTGGGAAATTACCAACGATAAAGCAATCGATAGTTTTTTTAAAAATGTAATCGCCTGCAGGAGAGTACAGCCGTTCAAGACCAGTGCATTCTATGACGCTCATCCAGGAAGGCTGGATGCTGCATGCGGGAAACGTATGTTGTGATTGTGTTTGTGTGTGGGTTGGGGAGATTGCAAGTGTGTATTTATCTGTTTCTTGAAGAGATCCAGATTGTAGGAAGGATGTAACACAGACGCTGGTAGAGCATTCCAAAGCTTATCGGTGGCAATAAGGAAGGAACTTTGGAAACTGCCAGTTCTTGATCGACACACATTAACCGTGTATATGGATGTTTGGCAAGTGTAAGACGACTTTGTCGGTTGTGGGTGGGTGCAGGAGGAATAAGTTCTTTAAGTTCCAAAGAGCAGCGACCGTGATAATAACGGTAGAAAAGACTAAGTGAACCAATCTTACGCTTGTGTTCCATTGCTTGCAGGTTATATGTAATAATGTTATTGTTTAAGAAACGAATTGCTCTTTTTTGAACTGAGTCAATTACATTTAGAAGGTATTTTGGGGCTCCAACCTAATAGTGACTGCCGTATTCAAGGAAAGGTTGGATTTGTCCTTTATACAGATGAAGAAGTTATTTGTCGTTGAAATACCGACGTGATCTATATAATACACCTAGTTTTTTGGAAGCGAGACCGGCTTTATACTTAACTGATTCGTAATATTTATTTGACTTTATTCGAGATTGATACTTCAAGGATTTGATGGAGCTTGCTTTTGGAAGAGAATTGTACTATATTTTGGCGCCTGCTGCCTTTTTTCAGCATTCGAGTGACTATCAATAAATTGCTCGCTCGACCATCACAAGTCGCCGTGAAAACAATAACAAAAATAATTTATTCAAGACGACAAACAAGCTTCAAAAGAAACGTAACGACTTAACTCGGTACTAACTTACTGTATATAAACCTACTTAATGTGAATCTGAGCAGGGGCTCTCAAACGTTATGAGTCTTGCATTCAACTAATTTTAGATTGAAACGCATCACTTTTGGGTTTAGCAGTGTGCGACTAATCGTACTCTCCAGCAATATTACATTAAATGGACGCAAATACTCTTAACCCTTTCGCATCGGTTGTCGATATATGCCGTCTAAGATTGCCCTACTAGGCTTGGCGGAATACAAATTGTACTGTCAATACGACGTGAATTTTCCAAACCATTTTTTTTGCTTAAAACTAGTATTTGAAGCATAAATGTATTTATCTGACCTATTTTCATATATCACTTCTATCCTTTAGCTATCGGATGATGCATAAAAACTATTACATTTAACAAACGTTCATTATGTAACTCCATACATGTAGTGGCATTGACACATGTGGTTTACAGAAAAATCGCTCCTGTGAACCTAACGATATTTATTTACATGCTTTACAGATTTTTGTAAATAATATATATAGGTTCATAAAGGGAATGACTGCACTTCCGATTTCCTACCGTAGATGTCACAATGAGTACTGAAAGTAGCAAAACTATATATCACGTCAACCGACGTCAACGGTCGGGGGCAAAAGTATTTTAAGCAAACTGCTAACTAAAAATCTATGCGTTGATTTTAAAATTGTCAAATAAAATAACGAACGACAATAATTTACGGTATGACTCTCATTTTCCAAATGGCGTGACTAAGCTATCAGTGACGTTTTGGTTTTACGAAATGATTAAAAAAAACTGTTGATATTCAGTCAAAAGAAGACTGTTTATTACGATGATCGTTAAGGTCATTAACGACCATAAAAGGTCAGTAATTATTAGTATTCAGGTCACTGAATTTATAGAAGGTCCTCAGCGAATAAAACAAAATAATGGCTTTATTTAACCGAGGGCATTGAAACAGCGCGCACGCCTTTAATGCAAGAAATCCACGGTTCAAATCTCATTAAAAACATAATTTCCAGTTTTCATTTTTGAGAAATTAATCAAGCCTCACGTAAGTTTGCACGTGGAGTGTTGATCCCCCAAGATTATTAACTGTATCCTGGCTTTCACGCATCATCCGATTTTACGCGAAGATTCACTTGATAATGGGACTACATTTGTCTACAACCAATTTTGATTTACAGTATTATACAATATATTAATAGACTATGACTTACATATTATGAGTGAATGACCAAATTCACACCACACTGGAATATTTAAAGAGCTTCAAATTTGATTTTTTTAATACTTTAATATCCGTCGAGGATCGAACCGACGATCTTTGGTGTGGTAATCAAAGGCTTTAACCTCTAAGCCATACCCGCCAACAAACATATGTATTATAAAAAATATAAAAATAAATAATTGAAAATAAATAATCTACAAAATTATAGTAAAATAAGCCCATATGTTTTTTACTTTTATTAGGTTTTCTTTTACCCTCGCAAACGACTGCACAAAAATGTTTTCCTCACAGTGCAAAAGGTTTGTTATGAAAAGCATGTCCTGTTTATAGTACGAGTTTTCATAATTGTTATTAAGCATTTGTAAACGAATAAACGTTTTTCCTATACCCTAGATGCAGCTATGGGGTAATGAGAACAAACGGAGATTAAAAAAATAGAAAACATATTTAATTTCGGTATTAAACTTAAGTAAATACCCGCGGCAGGTGTGAATTTGATACTACATCCGTTAAATGTCAGTAATAATCTATAAGTTATAAGTTGTGGCAGACGAAAATTGTCCTGTAAAAACTACCCATTCATAGTGTATTCCTTTTAAAAATCGATGATGTGTGATTGCTGAGCTGTAGTCTATACTACTATGCCCCCTAAAAGTACTGGAGGACTGTCAAATGCCTTATGGTTGCAGGTTTGATGAAAGGAAAATCCTGATTTATCTCCTTCTCGTGATGGGGGTAAGCGACATCAGTCGGCCCAATATAGACAGGGACCAAAAATTGGCCGGAAAAAGCTAACACCCAGCTAACCTCACCAGGTCAAGCTGGTTAGGGCACTCTATTATACTGAAGATAGTAAATGCTCTCCAAAGGCGGATGAACCTTAACGGTCAACGACATTAGGATGTGGAAATAAAGGGGAAAATACCACATTAAAGGTTTAAAAGACATCCCACGTATCAGCATAAAATGATTGCATCTCAAGTATAATCGAGTTGCATGATTTTGTTGCTGCAAACCAATCCACCGGATTGAGATACTACAAAGAAGAAAGTCTATATATCTCTATGACACATTCCACGTGCAGCGTTTAGACATATGCGACTCCGCAGATGAGATTCTTCCTCCACCATCAGTCGGTATTATTAAGTATGTAGCAGAGACGTAGAAATGCAGTTATGTGACAATGTGCGACGCTTCCATTGTGGCGAAAACTTTCGCATTCCGAGAGAAAGATTGCATTTTTGTGTCGCTCTCGGATGCGCTGCTCGCGGATCAATGCAGATTGCAGAATGCAGACTCCGAGGAGGAGGGGATGCGCCGCATGGGTGTGCAATGGTGCAGCAAGAGCGAGACTAATCCCCCAGCGAGAAACGCAATTTTAATTTTTATTATTTAAACACATACAGGAGAATACCGACAGATGGCGATAGTAATTCTGAAATCTGATCTGTGGAATTATATGACGCCTACCATGGTGTATATGGCTAAACGCTGCATGTGGAGTGTTGATCCGTCAACGTCATAAACTATAGCCCGAGATTCACGCATCATCCTTAATAATAATAAAGGAATTTACTATGAATGGGTGGTGTTCACGGGACGACTTTCGTCTACCACCAATTTTAATTAATAGGCTATGACTGGCATTTACGGGTGATGGATCAAATTCACACCAACCGGGGGTATTTTAGAGCTCCGTCCGGGATCGAACCTACGACCTTTGGCTTGCAAAGCAAACGCATATTGCACTTATTCATTTTTACGTGGAATGTCTCATTGCCCAAGTGTTATGCGAATATTATAAAACAATTGATACGCAAATACAAATTCACAGCAAACAACATCTCATTTGGCATTTTTCTCATCAATAAATCGGAGAAATATAACAATCGGATGCTGGGATTCGAATCACGAACCTATGCATTAATTATTTGATTGAATTTTTATAAATAAACATACAATTTACAACAAGCGCTGATTATTTTTTATATTTCTCTGGCAATACTTGTTTAAATTAAAACGTGTTTTTTTTATTTGGAAAATTGTTTCCCATTGGACTTCTTTTTCAACCCTTACATACAAAGAAAGATATTTAATTTTATTTTGTATACTAGAATAAGTGAATTCAAATTTTGTAAAAGTTTAGAACGTGTTATGTTAATAAATTTAGTATAACAACATTTATAACAATTTTTACTCAATTATTTTTTTTCATCCAAATTTCGATAGTAAAATAAGGCACCCAGGCAAAAATCTTTGACAAAAAATCCGCCTGAATGGGTTAAATATTATTTTGTGTTTGTGCAGCGCTCACACATAAAAAACGTGAATTGAAAATTTAAGTGTTCCATCATAGAACAACTAGTAAACAAATATTGTGAACGAGTAAACAGTAAGGGGCTTGCTACACTTTACAGGTGCAGTATCCTATTTGTTCCTGCACGGGCACGTGCCTGCAAGATGTCGGATACAGTAGTATCGCGTTTCAAGCTCTTACATTCAAAGCGCATTTCACTTTGTTCATACCCTTATTGTATGCACCGAGAACTGCATTCAACGTGTTATGCATATGTTGGACATAAAAGTGTGTAAAAAACACCATTTAAAAAAAACTGTTATCAATTTGGGTAATCGTGACTGTGGACACTGTGACTGTGAAGAATCACAACACCATCGCAATGTTTTAACTATTCAGTAAAATATAAAAACCTATATTTTTACATTAGAACATACAGTGGTACCTCGACTTATGAGTTTATTTCGTTCCGCAACCTTGCTCGTATTTCAAATTACACTATTGAAATTAATTATAAAAGCGTGACGCGCGGTTCGTGTGCAACCGGCCGACCCGCTAAGTCGAATGCTCGTATCTCAAATTTTGCTCGTATTTCAAAGCAAAAAATCGCTCGTTTGACGGCTTGTATCTCAAAAAACTCGTATGTTGGGGCACTCGTATGTCAAGGTACCATTGTATAATAAAATTCTGACAGTAATGGAGAAATTTCATCTGTTAACGGTTTTTTCAATTTATTTTTTCTTTTAGAAACATTACAAATAACAATATTTAATTCATTTCTGAAACAGGATAAAATAATAATTTATAAATAACACAATAATAATACAATCATTTAAAAAGTCCCGGAGCCCGCTAAGCAGAAGACTCCACGAAATTACTTTGATAAATAAATTCGTGGAGCTCATGTCGAAACTGGGCTTCTCTCAAGTGGAATATATCAATATTCGAGGCGATATCGTTGAACAGTCTGATCACTCTCCCAAGAGGCATAGTCCCTGGCAGGTTAGTATTACCTCTAGGAAGAACAAACAATCTGTGCTTCCTTATCCTTAAATAATTGTCAGGGACAAACAAACCAATTTCAAACAAAATATCAGGATTTCTGAACACGCCGCGCACTAGGCGAAAGAAATGGATACACAAGCACACATCTCAACGGTAGTCATTTTAAAAATGCCCTAGAGCTGCATTTATGATATTGATCGGATTGTATATGCCTCCACACAGTATGCAAGATTAAAATAAAAATAAAAGATTATTCTGCATTTTCTTTATTACTGAACGTCATGTTTTGGCTACGTCGGGTAGCCATTGTCAAGTGCTTTTAAAAAATATATATTATAATAATATGGTTGCCCATTTAGAATTAATGCAGTTAATTGTATATTTCAGTGATAACCTCAAAAATCACTATTACCCATTTTTGACAGAAAAAGTGTTGTAGAATTTCATTCCACCAAAATATGACCGATTTGAGATATCGGTGTTACCTGATCTGACTTAATTGATCTGACCTGAATTCAGACTTAAAATCTGCCTTAACAAACGTATTTTTTATCAATTTGCATTGCTTAACTCGTCGTCATATTTTAATGATAGATTTTTTGAAAAATAATTTTAATTTTGTGCTTAGCGGGTATCGAAGCCGCAACCTCTCGCACCGCAGTCGAACGCCTCAATCTTTTGTATTTTTTTTAAATTAATGACAATTTACTAGTTTCTGTGCGTTGTGCCACGCCTTGCAGTATACAGAACGCTGCATTAGCCTAGCTTCTTTGATATAAACCCGGCCGCAGATCTGGAGGCAGAGAGAGAGAGGACCTGGAGGAAGTAATGTGAAACGCGAGGCTGTAATCGATCCCGGGACCGTGGGCGTGTGAACATAGACACCCGCAACACGCCCAGAACTCACCGCATTATTTACGCTATATCTGCTGCCAAATCGGAGGATGTATACTAAAAAAAATGCATTGTTGAAATTCCTTCCTAAACGTCAAATAGTATTGACAAGTTGGCTAGGTACTCGTAAAAGATCGATAGGGTTGTCTTATATCGGCTATTCTACGGTCGGTCAATATTTATTATTAGAAGATTATTTATTTAACCCTTTAGCATCGGTTGTCGGCATATGCCGTACAAGATTCCCCGACTGTTGACATCGGTTGACGTGATATATCGTTTTGCTACTTTCAGTATTCATTGTGACATCCACGGTAGGAAATCGGAAGTGCAGTCATTCCCTTTATCAACCTTCATGTATTCTTTACAGGAATCTGTAAAGCATGTAAATAAATATCGTTAGGTTTCGTCACAGGAGTGATTTTTCTGTAAACCACGTTTGTGAATGCCACCACACGTATGGAGTTACATAATTAACGTTTGATAAATATAATAGTTTTTTTATGCGTCATCTGATAGCTAAAGAATACAAGAACCAATGTGATATATGAAAATAGAACAGTTAAGTACATTTATGCTTCAAATACTAGATTTAAGCAAAAAAAATGGTTTGAAAAATTCACGTCGTATTGACAGTATTTTTTTTGTATTATATTATATTTTAGTATATATTTTTTATTCTACCGAGCCGTAACGAAAGGGTTAATGGAAAATATATTTAATTATTTATAATACCTAATTCATAACACTGGCAAACATGTCGTATTTTATTCAGTACTTTTATTTATAATATTAGTTGTCACAGTGCCGATTTTAAGGGGTGGCGAAGCGGGTCGGTGCCCTAGGGCGCGATTAAGCTAGGGGCGCCGAGGTCAACCAATCTTGCTTAGAATTTTTGAAATATAAACAATATATGGCGCCAGAAATAAAATTCCCAGGACGCCGCAGGGTCTAAAGCCGGTACTGAGTTGTCACATTTAAATCTGACACAAAATGTACGTGTCGATCGATAATTGCATTGGTTGATGTCGAAATCCGGCTAATTATTTAAATTTATTTGATACTTTCCCCCAAAGTAACGTGAATATACAACCCACCTGAGGGGGCGTTTTATTTAAGGGTGCCTACAGACTGCGTGGTTCACATAGGAAACGTTCATGACCTCGAAACACGCAGGTGCCAATGACGTCCATATGCCTAAAACTACTTAAATTTTGGAGCAAAGATCATCACAAACGAAATACAATAAGCTTTGAGCATTTTGGTAAGCTAGCTGTGTTAAAATTCATTTACAAATTTCAAATATTAAAATAAAACGTTAAGAATTCAGCAATAAGCAATTTTAAATGAAAGATTCTATTTTCAACGTTGGGTACCGGTAAAGATGGATGGAAATATAATGTAGAAGATATTAAACCCTTTCATTACGGCTCGGTTTGAATATAAATTATAATGTCTATTATAAAACTAGTATTTGAAGCATAAATGTACTTATCTGGTCTATTTTCATTTATCACATTGGTTCTTGTATCTTTTAACTATCAGATGATGCATAAAAACTATTCTAAGAAAGCAGCAAAACGATGTATCACGTCAACTGATGTCAACGGTCGGGGAATCTTATGACGGCATATGCCGACAACCGATGCGAAAGCGTTAAATGATTTTGGAAGTAGGTAAACAATTTTCATTTTTGTAAGGCCATAGAAAGGCTAGAGTAGTAAAGCTTTTAGTTTATAATATATTAGTAGTTTATAAGTTTGATTTTTAACAACAAATGTAAAAAACTAGTGTTAATGTTTATAAAAATTAATTAATATTTTGTATATTAAGCTTCTCAGAGATTAGAGAGCCTGCCGCGACTGCTTGTAATCTAGTCAAGTATTTTAACCACTAGGCTGGATTAGACACTATTTACTGATATTTTTACCAATTGATACTGACATCAGCACGATGTAGCCCTTGCCGACTGGTATCGAAAACCTCAATGTACAATCTTTCGTCACTTATTTTCTGTTCGCTTGTCCCGCTCACGGGTGTATTAGTTATATACATGGCCTCTTGAGCGCTGGGCAACAGCCTAAGCGCCGACGAGAGATCAGTTATTTGTTGACGACCGAGACGGTCGCATTGCGGCCAGCGGCATGTCATTCCGCTTGGCCGGAAGCTTGTAAAGTTCTAACGTAAATATAATCAATGTGCTTCTAAAAGAAAGTCTTTGTTTGCTGACTTAATAAATAAATAAATATACAAATTCACAGCAAAAATCATCTTAAATGTCATTTCTCTCATTGATTAATCGGAGAAAAAAATTACAGCGGACGCCCGAATTCGAACCACGAACCTTTTGCAAAGCAATGTTTAAACTGTGCTCAGCGTGAAGCCGCTGCCAATTACTCCGCTCACTGAATAGATAAATTTACACGTAATGTATTATTGATACGTATTATTTTATAGATGGCGCTTCTTGTGAGCTGTATGTAAGATATAATGTTTTTTTTACCTTCACTTTTGATTTCTTTCCCAGAAATATGTGACACCGGAGGCTCTCTATACTCTCGATTGAATTGAATATAATAGTCACGGCGCATGCGTCGACCCATTGTCCGCGAGAGAGTTCCATGGAATACCAAGTAAGGACCGGTCAAGATGACTGAACATCGAATTTGACCATTGAATTTTGAAGGTTAAAGAATAACTCTTTACCCCGAAGCGTAGCGATGAATTTATCTTTTAAATTAATAATTTAAACCCACTGTTATAATAATATACACATTCTGAATATATACTATAGAGACACCTATCGTTATATGATGGTAACAATGGTATAAATACAACTTATTCCGCGCAACAGTTCGGGCAGGAGATGGTCGAGTGGTCTAGGGTAATAAAGAACTTGAGCAACGGTTGGTTCCAAGGCTCGCTGGTTCGTATCCCGCTTATGCCGATATTTTTTCAGAACGAATTAATGCGTATAAAGAATTTGATGTATAGTATGTGTAAATTTAATTACTAATAAATTTAAACCCGTTAAAACACACATTGAAAAATATGAAGGTTTCGAGACGTATCGAATTTTACAGGACAATCCCGCATAAGTCACCACTCTTATCGATCATTTATTTTCAGTAAGTACTTCTGACATCATTGGATCATCTAATTCAGTTGACACTTCATTTGCCGGTTCTTAGGTGCTATTCAAACACCTTCACCTATCAATCGTCGTTTAATCGACAAATGTGACCTGAACATTCAGCGCGCCAGTTAATTTATAGCACCGTCAGCCACTCAAACTTCTAGAAATGGTTATATTAAAAAAATTTAATGCATCGAAATATGGATAATTTCCTATTATAGTAGTGACGAGTTAAAATCTCTATCTAGAGTGTTAAATTTAAACTTATCTAGGACCTAAGCCGTTTATATGATGTCAAAGCATAAAATGCATCAATCGTAGTATAGTTGTTGAGAAAGTTTTTTTTTTAATTGGAAAATTGTGTATAAATATGAAATGAGGCTTTTTTTCAATTGCATACAAAACATTTTAATTTTTTGCATTTTAAAAGGAAATATTTTAACAAATAAATAAACATATAAATTTGCTACGATTTAAATTCAGATAGTACTGAAGTCACATGGCGATTTACGTCAGATAGCGTTAGATAAAAATAAATTTTACAAGATTTTAAATCTACGCTGGAGACTATTACGATTCTTCTTTCCATATCAGTACCGTATCTGGAACATTTGGTCACCACAAATTTCCGCCACTTGCTATTATGAAATTTTAAATAATTTATCCATCGTCTTACAATTTAAAAGCGTCACATTCTCAATATATAATCTCTTCTGCATAACAATAATTCTACTCTCGATGAAGTTATTCACCGTTTGTTGGGTCATCGAAAAAATCTCGTCAGACCCCGTGACTGTATCTGAACAAATATTCTCACACTAGTTTCCCACAACACTTTCAACTGGTGCTTCGCTTCTGGACGCTTCGCGGCCCAAAAGTAAATATAATTATCTTGCGGAATCCAAAATTTTAATTCATTCATCTTTATATTCTGCTGTCATCCATCTAATACCCTACGCCGTCTGGTATAGCTCTATGGTCAAAGCTTGACAAGTTAAAGATCGTGGGTTCGATCTCCAATGGAGATTAAAAAATAATAAGTTAATTGATTTCTGAGCTCTTCAATACCCTTGATTGGTGTGAATTTGATTCCTCGTCCGTAAAATGCCAGTCATAGCCTATCAATTAAAATTGGTGGTAGACGAAAGTCGTCCCGTGAAGACAACCCTTTCATAATAAATTTCTGTAATAATGAGGATGTTGCGTGAATGTCGTTGGCGGATCAGTGCTCCACATGCAGCGCTTAACCACATGTAACATGGTAAGCGTCACAGAATTATATTATTTTTATATTTTATTTAGTAGTTATCCATAGTTACACATTCTAATCTCTCTCACGGGTTCTTTCTTTTAGCACTTCTGTGCAGTGGCCACAATTGTTCAGAGGGCACTCCCACTGGACTTATAAGTTGCTAACTGATCATAATCTGAATGAGCGCATCATCAGAGAGACACCTCCGGTGTGATGCGGGTGTGAGGCGGGTAAAGTCCAGTTATCCATTGTGATTTGTCTTTCGGTATGAACCAGCGATATGCGGTCAGCAAAATAGTACGTTCATGGTCCATTGTAGCTTAGTTGGTCGAACGAAAACCAGAGTAAAACATTATATTATAGCTATATGTGCAAATTATGCTTAAAATATATTAATAAAAAAATCGTTAAAGAAATGTTCCGTCTAGTTTGCGCGAGGCATTACGGAGGCGTTTCAAGGAACCACAACGGAATTATTCAAATGACTTTAACCGACGCCTCTTAATGGGAAATGGTGAAAAACGACGCCGTGGAAAAGGAGGTGGGCAAATAGTCATTACCAAATAATGAAAGGAGCTATACTCGAGATAATTGAATTATCTAAAATCTATATTTTTAATGTAGACGATGAATAATCTACCTTCGACTCGATGTCTATAAAGCGAACCGGGTTTTTTTTTTATTTTTTATGTAAACACATACACCAACAGATGGTGATAGTAATTCTGGAGTCTCATCTGTGGAATTCTATGACGCTTACCATGCTGCATGTAGAGTGTTCCGCCAACGTCATTGACTGCAGCCCGAGATTCACGCATCATCGTTAATTATTACAGGAATTTACTATGAACGGGACGACCTCTGTCTGCCACCAATTTTTATTAATAGGCTATGACTGGCATTTTACGGGTGAGGGATCAAATTCAGACCAACCGGGCGTAATTTAGAGCTCATAAATTGTTTAAAAATCTTTTTTTAACCTCCGTTAGGGATCGAACCCACGACCTTTGGCTTCCAAAGTTAACGCTTTGACCATTGATCTATACTCGGCGGTGAAATATATAATAGTGAGTGATGATTATTTTTTTAATATAAGAGCGTAAGAATTATCATCATACATGTACTCCACCCCTAACTGGAGCATACGCTTGTCACGAAGTGCTGCCAAAAAGCTCTGTCAGCCGCTATTGATATGGCCTGCCATCACATGCTATCTGTGCCTCCCGTGGCGTTGTCGAGTAAATTATTTTTTTCAATTCAATTCAATTATTTTTATTTCCTTTAGTAACATTACAACATATTGATATTTTAATTAATTATTAAAGTAATCACAAGTGTGGCATTGTAAATGTATTGACATATTTAGTGTCAATGTCCTCACACTCAGAACTAGTGTCGGGATACTCACGCAAATAGTTGGACTTGCAACAACAAAAACCATGTCATAAGTATATCATGTTTTACACACAGATAACACGGCATTATTGTTACAAAATCAAACATCCGAAAACATTTCGTATCAATCAACACCAGCACTGAATCCAAAGCAATATTACACTAAATTTGTCAATATCTTCACTCAAGTTGGTTTAAAAAAAACACTGTTCACTGCGATTCCTTCGATTATATGTATACTTCCCTACGACCTTTCATGGCAGCGCAAGCCTGAGACTTAAAGAAAATAAAACTGCAGCTTATGCTCTCCTGCGGCATTTAAAGTATATATCCCAACCATGTCCACTCTTGTTTACCGACTCTAGTATCGTAGGTTACCTCTCAACGTTCTTCGTCATATATTCAATCCTCCATATTATATACAAGTATCTGATTTTGAAATGCATTATACAGCTGCATTGGCTTTTGATGAGATACCAAGATTCACAACCGTAAAGAAGAATCCGTTTTTCTTATTTAATTTAGCGGATTTTATTTTAAAGGAGCCTTAGGTTGCAGATCTTCTTTGCAACGCAGCCAAAACCATGGTTAAATAGCGTTATAGCCGCAATATGTGGCGACTAAACGAAGTGGATAAAAAAAAATGATGGTGTAAAAGCAGCGCCATTGTTGTGTAAAACGCGTCTAAACAAGCATAACATTTCTTTGGAAAGAGTCCGCTAAACATTTCCAGTTTACGACGAAGTACTTTCTTGTACCGGCTGCCACAAACGACAGCATCCCGAGCAATAAGAAGGAACAAGTCTTTTGGTTGCCACCTTTGCATCTTATTGTTCCCCTTCGCGTCTTATTGCCAGCCCTCCCGCTTGACAGATTGCCGTCTCGCGTTGCGGACTAGTTGTTCTCGTTAAGTCCGCGATAAGAACCAGCATTATGCAAACGAAGTAATGCGATGAGGCATTTCGACTAACAGCTGACCCAGATAGGCTCTGTGTGCGAGATGATTCCACCGCGCAAGGGCCATCGCACTTAATTTAATTACAGCCATTGTATTCGTACGGATTTTTTATGCGAAAGAGTAAAGCAACTAATAGAGAATTTCTACTGAGGACAAGCCAGGAAAATAAAACGCGTAATCCAGCTTGCGAGCGTTTTGGAAGCTGCCCGAGTTGTTCAAGAGTAATTGATACTAACGTCCTCCTCTCTCTCAAAAAGGTGTTATTCCGTCACGTGAGGGCATGATGAGGAGCAGGTCAGCAAAACAAAGACTTTTCAGAAGCACATTGACGTATATTTACGATAAAACTTTACAAGCTTGTGGCCTGGACCTAGGCGCAGCAGTAGGCCGAGCCATAGTACAATATATCTCGCCGAAGGGCAGTAGGCAACTGATCTCCGCGCTAGGTATGGGCTCTCGGGCTCTCACCCGCGCCACGAGCGGCGGTGTAAATAACTAATGCCAATATGGCGGACACATCCCTGTTTGACAAGCGAACAGAAATATAGACGAAAGATTGTATATCGAGGCTTTAGGTACCAGCCAGCCAGGGCTACATCATGCTGATATCAACACATATGAATTTGAAACGTTAAATATACGAGCAGTTTAAGAGGAAATAACATCACGTGGAAATATTACTACCAGATGACGTGACCTTGCTTATAGTACAACTGGACATTTAATACCAAATGGTAAAGAAGCGCTTCAGATGGCGGGATATCATCTACAAGGCTACAGAAGAATCTATCACAAACTATAAAAGTAAGGAAGAAAATAATAGAATCAATTTTTAAATGAAATTTCTCTATAAACATCTGCACTATGCATTTTGTAAGGGATCAACAAGTTAGAATACAACCCGACGCATCGTCTCTTGCCACTTCGTAGGCTAAAAAAAAACTTTTAAATAAACATTTTTAAAAAATCAAGCAAAGCATTTAAGCAAAGCTACAATTTATACATTATTATTTGTTGATTCAAGGTAATAGAGTTACCGTGCGTCAGAAATTTAAAGAAATCCTTCACGCATTCAAAACTGAAAACCCGGTTATTAAATTAAATTACTGAAAAAATAGGACGATATGTATAACATAAGATATTGCAAGCCTGCATTCTTAAATATTAACTATTATTAATAAAATATACATATACTATACATAAAATACTTTTTTCAACGCGTCAATCCAAGCACAAAAATAACGGCAGAAGCGGGATGCGAACCGCGGACCTTGGAAACCAACTATGCCCAGGTATTCATACCGCTCAGCCAACTGGGCTATTGCTATGCCTGGACCGACTCACGTTGAAACTAGTATTTATATCATTGTTATCATCGTACGATAGATGTCGCTATAGTATATATTCAAAGTATGTATATTTTTATTTTTTATTATTCCATCAGTCATCATTTTTTAACTATTATACTGATAAAATTTGGCCATAAATTCGCAATTCCCATCGTAATATATTTCATATTTTAGCTAGATTGGTACTAGCAAATTCATCGTAAAGTTAGCGTATTATATAAGGTTGCAATGACCGTATTGCGAGTATTTCTAAATTATGTTTTGGATTCTCTCGGGAAATTATGACATCAAAGTGTAGCGTGAGTGTTGGCGTATTCACAGAAACTGTAAATATTAGTGGAGCCTTCCTTATGTGGAGTTAACCACATTCCGACCCAAAGATCACCCACTAACAACAGTTTACTTGCACGGAATGCATTCCGTATGCAGCGCATTCCGTAATAGACGATCATGCTGATGGCATAAGGAAACAAAATCACAATATTCAAAATTATCTAGCAGTAAGGAAAGTCAACAGTCGCATACATCAAGCAAGGCTAGCCAAAACTTGCCAAAACATTTGTTTGGAGCATCTTGTAATGAAAGAAATTGGAGTCAAATACAAGGAACGAAGACTCATATTTTCACTTTACAAAGAAGAAACTGCCATAATATCACTTGGAAATGTCCAAAAGGAAGCAAAAATACGTCAAGGGTCAGACAAGGATGCTCTCTGTCGCCTGTACTCTTCAACGTATACATACAAAATGCAATTAATAACATCAGCGAAAAAAATGGGCAACAGAGAGGGGGTTAAAATACACGGCGAAAAGATTGATATGATAAGGTTTGCTGACGACATTGCTCTGATTGCTGAAACTGAAGATGAACTCACGGAAGCGCTGACATCCATGGAAAACATATTTAATTCCAACTACAATATGAAGATAAACAGCACAAAAACCAAAGTAATGAGAGTAAGCCGCAATGAGCAGCAGAAAATTAACATATCAATGCTAGGAGTACCCCTAAAAGACGCAAAAGAATTTGTATACCTTGGAAGTACAATCACCTGGGATGGCAGAACAAAAAGAGAAGTCAACAGTCGAATACATCAAGCAAGGCTAGCTTTCAATAAAAAAGCCAAAATTCTCGAGTCAAAGAATATTTCTTTAGGCCTCCGCAAGCAACTTGCCAAAACACTTGCTTGGAGCATCTTAATGTACGGCTGTGAGAAATGGTGCCTATCTGAAAGTGTTAAAAACAGACTAGAGGCCTTTGAGATGTAGTCATACAGAAGAATTCTCGGAATTTCCTGGAGAGACCACGTCACGAACAAATGAGGTTCTCAGCATAATCAAGGAGAATAGGCACCTAGTAAGAACCATCTCAGAGAGGCGATCGGTCACATCATGCGCCACGATGGTCTTCTTGACGACATTGTGGATGGGATGGTTGAGGGTAGAAACTGTGGAGGGCGCTCTAGACGGGAGTATTTGCAGCAAGTGTTCGAGGGCATGAGTTGTAGCTCTTATGCTGAGCTGAAGAGCACTGCAGAGGATCAAGAGATGCAAGATTTTGTTGCTGCAAACCAATCTACCGGATTGATACTACGAAGAAGAAAGAGAAACGCTAAGGTTTAAAAAATATTAGATCATCGACAGAGTTGGTGAGAAAATGTGTAAAACCAGTTGCCGATAGTAGTGTGACGTGATAATATGCAAACACGGGCAAAACGTGATTACTCCATACATTTAATGATGCGTAATACTTTACTTCATATTGATGATTCATCTCATTATGTTACTACGATAAAAATAATTACATACAACCGGTTATTGAGTATTTGATATTTTTTTGAAGTGACATTATAATATGCTTGTACACACAGAAATATGTCATGTTGTTTTTATATCATTGTTGAATAATATTTAGAGTAGATATAAAAATAAATAAATAAATAATAAGTTACACTTTATCGGAAGTTACTGAAATTGACAAAAAAAGAAACAACCCTCCAGAGACAAGCGTGACCGTATGGTCACAGTGAACACTATTGTTTATTTATCCCTACTCCGGTCCCTTTTCTACCTGAATATTGTATCTTTCGCTCAGTTTCGATTAAGAAGTGTCTCCACCACAGTTATTCTGCAGCCGCGGCAACGGAAACAGTTACCAAGTACCCTTGTGAGATATTTTATTTCGGGTTAAAAAAAAATCTACAAAATGCATATTTCAAAAGAGTAAATACATTTTTTAAATATTTTTAAAAATGATTTACGTAATTTTTACTAATTCATTTCGTATAAAAATATGTTGACCTAAGAAGGGAATATCATAAATATTTTTAAATATTTTCGGTGTAGCTGTATTTCAACCCCAAAGACTAGCCAAGGTTAGAATCCATACAAAAAACTTTGATGTTTTATACAAAATAAGTTGTCAATAGTTAGAACTACCGTGACCATACGGTCACATAGCTTTTCTACAAGAAAGCATCGTGTGATTAAAAAAAAAATGCTTTATGAAAAAAACTACATGACGATAAAGTATAGGTTAATACTTTAGTAATAATACTTTAATAATACTTTATCAAGAAGGTAAAATTATTAATCAGTAACACAGGTAAATGATTGGTTATAAAGTCCAAGTCGGAACTATAAGTAGTCGTTTCTCATCCATTCAGTCTATAGTTTGGTTCGAGACCCGAGTGGTACTTACTAAAATAAATAGACTGTCGGAAAGTAATAATATTAAGCTTGTGAATAAATGAAGACTGATTGAATAATAAAAAATAAAAATATACGTACTTTGAATATATACTATAGCGACATCTATCATACGATGATAACAATGACATGAATACTAGTTTCAACGTGAGTCGGTCCAGGCACAGTAATAGCCCAGTCGGCTGAGCGGTATGAATACCTGGGCATAGTTGGTTTCCAAGGTCCGCGGTTCGCATCCCGCTTCTGCCGTTATTTTTGTGTTTGGATTGACGCGTTGAAAAAAGAATTTTATGTATAGTATATGTATATTTAATTATTAATAATACTTTAGTTTTTATCAAAAAAAACTTTCGTCTCTGGAGGGTTAAGATATAGTAAAAGTAGCGCTAGTCTACTAGATTCGTCGACACCATATAATCCTATATCTACCATAAATTGGTCACCACAAATTGTCGCAATTCGTTTATGTAAGTTGTACTTCCATGCCTTATCTTCAGACATATCTGCACCCGAAGATCCACCCGGGAACATAATATGGTTCCTGAAAACCCCTGTGATAGAATCCCGAAGAAGAGACGGTATTTGTAATTTGCGAGGCGTTAGTTGTTGAATATTTTGGGTGATAATCCCAACGCTCCTGTATCCTACACTGTTTGGTCTCAAGAAGCAGTTCTACCTAGCCAGCGATACGCGGTTAACTAAAGGCGGCGACCCACTAAAGTTTTTGAGTGTTTTTGGGTCAAAAGTTGATGACTTTGGTGACCTAACGAGAACAGCGCTATTGACGTGCCATTGATGCTGCACTAATCCTAAAAGGCATAGTTAAATAAGAGTATTTAATGGTTAGCGATTCATAATATATAACTTGAACGTTTGATGTTTTGTGGAATATGTGTTGATATCCTCCTCTCTTATTTGATAGGATGCAGAATCAGGTTCACAGTACAAAAAAAAACTTGTTTTTGTTTCACATTTTATCACGGTTTATTTTTCAAAACAGTATACCGTTATTGTCGCGAGTCAAACTCCAATTGTCAACTGACGGCGCGCTCTGACATCTCGGCGCTGCCAACCGTCGCTGCAGAAAAAGGCGAATTCAAGATGACAGTGCTACCAACAGGAAATGGGCCAACTGTCATAACAAATAAATTGGCGTATGCAAACGCCGTGCAACATTATACAATTAAAACTAACATTAGATGTGCATGTCAGGCGAGCGAACAAAAAATAAGAGACAAAAGATCGTTTTTCGAGGCTTTACGGCATCAGCCTAAAGGAGCTATATCAAGCTGATATCAGTGTATATACAGTTTAATGTCATCAAACATATGAAACGCATTAAACGGGAAGCATCGATATTACATAACACATACTTTTGATAACAATTCACAACTCTTTCATCATATATTTTATATTATATACGATAATAATAAGATATAAAATAAATCTTTTATGTTCTTACATCAGAGAAAACGCGTACTTGGAGTATATACCCATCACAATACAACCCTTATTTTAAAGTTTAGGATCGAGTGTGAAGACGTTACTTTAATGTAGAAGGCGATGCGTTTTATGGCGCTTGCTGTTTTCAAGATGGCTAAACCTCGCATTAAAAAAGTGGGTAACCGTTACTCTGCAAAGTAGCGGTCCGCGACAAGTGACTCCGCCGGCCAACATTCCGACATTCATTTTTGGCAGAACGGAACCTGTATTCTTGATGATACTGCACCGGAACGCCCGTCCGAACTGGACGACCGGAGTCACCTTCACCAGGAGTTGTGCCAGGAGCCATCCTGCAGTGGACACAACACTTACTTATGATGCGAAGATTCAAGATTCAAATTCCTTTGAAGCTCAAAAAATGGCTAAAATCAGCCCATAAAGTATGTGAACTACTCACTATTTCACGATTTACATTTATAACATGCAAAGAGTCATCCTCCAGTGGAGACTATCGCACACAGCACTCTTCTATCAATCGAAGAGTTCAAGATGTATTTACCTCTTTAGCTCAAAAATTGCTCATATTAGCCAATAAATTCCATGAACACTTATTTTACTTACTTTCACGAGCATATACATTTTTACGAGTAAAGAGATATCCTGTAGTGGATACAGAACTCTTCTATTACGCAAAGTATTCAAGATTCATAACCTTTTTAGCTAAAAAAAATGCATAAATCATCCTATAAATAATGTAAACTACTAATTTTTGTACGATTAAAAATGTATGATTTCAGCTCACTTTTAGAACAACTTTAAAAGAATCATTTCTTTAACTTGTCTACTTAAATGGGAGCGTATGATCACTGCATTGCAGTTAAACATGTAATGTCAGCTACTGTTATCATTGCTTCTTCCCAATTAAGTTCTTCACAGAAACATCGCTGATTACGTATTTTACATACTTACTGAAGACCATCAAGATAAGAACCCAAGGAAATCGAAGAGAAAGATGCTAGAGGAACAGAGACATACTTATACTTTTGCTAATCAGCATTTTCAAAGTCGGATGAGTACACCTACGCTTTTGAAGCCTGGCCTTTTCTAACCCAACCAATGACACTTAATACTCCCAGGTATCTAACGCATTCAAGTACGTTTCGCACTCAATAATGGCTAACTTTGGTGATTGTCAGAGGAGGAAAAAAGTTGTCTTACACACTCGCACAAGCTCCCAACTCTCGTTTTCTTGTAAGATTTGATTATAGAATTTGTAAATGGTACAAAGATTTGTGCTGATGTCGTTATTGTAATCACAATATGTTATGTTATTATTTCGGATATTTAAAAAAAAATGGAACCGCATGAACACAACCGATTGAGAACAGTGGGCTTTATGTCACACATTCAGGATGTCTTGACATTGCATTCGGGAAACGTGTATTATTGTTTATTGAAGATACATGGCAAAAAGTGTAAGAGAGAGAAGGATCATCATTTTTCATACTTCATAGAGTAAATCATAAAGATTCTTTAAATGAGATGACATTTCCCTCTGTCGTTATTCTTTTGTATGCGTTTACATAATCATCATATTTATATGCGTCGTTCGCGTCATCTGAGACGGTCGTAATTGAGAAACAAATAATCATTTAGCGACCGCTTCTTTTTGCACAAAATGAATGTGTTAAACGAAACACGAACTGCGAAAAGACATTCATATTTTTTTCACTGCGTAGTTATTCAAGATTTGTATAATACTTTCGATTTTCCAGTCGATTTTTCTCCACGAGTTCAATACTCTATTCGGCTCTATTATACATTACTGAAACGTTAGACACTTTAGGCTATCTATTCATCCCCAATGAGTCACAGATTATTAATATTTTTGCTGATTAAATATCAGTTTTGCTTAAGTATTTTTTGTACTCTTTCTTTTAACGACTCATACGTTTTCAACGTAACAATAATTGATAGAATAATAGTTGAGTGGTCCATATGTCATTAATATTGGAAACTATTTTCTGGTAGTATTTAATTTAATTAATTGGCAGTAATTATTTAACAAACGGTCAGTAATAAATGCCTACAAAGGTAAGTACAAGATAATCATTTGGCAAAATAATCAACTAAAAAAAACACATTCTTGAAGTAGAGTTCAGTTTTTATGAAATATAAAGTGTATGACAGCTGATTGCGAAAGGCATAAAGAAGGTTGATCGTTTGCAATTAGTTTTTGAAAGGTGTTCAAGTTTGGAAACTAATGTGGTTTGACACACAATTGTTTCAGGCAGTTTTCAGGCTGCAAGGTATATTGTCCGTTTTTTCAGCGATTAAAGCTTGTATGCAATTTTCACGGTTATCAGTCGCGTGTGCAGTATTTTCCGTAATGATGTCAGCGACTATGCGCAGCAAGTAGTCGGGCACAATACACTTGTTTGCGTACACTGTGCAAAGTCTTCCGATAAGGCAGGTTTATTTTTAACAATCCAAGGACATTGGAACAGTAATGGCGAAGCTAATCGGACCTTTCGACGTAACTGCAAAGTATTGAACTGCGCCGGGCTTACAGCATCGGTAATGTCCACAATACCGTGAAGAAAACATACAAACGCTTCATATGCGAAGCGAACATTATTATATAAAATAGAACGAATAGAGGACGTCTGGCAGGAAGAGCGTAAGTACACATTTACAAAGAAGCAAATGTAACGTGGAAAACTGTTCCAATTTAGTTTTTTAATGTATGACACGGATAATAAAGAAGTTGTTTGGTATTGTTATTCAAAAATGACTCTGCATGCGAGTGTAAGTGTTTTATTGCTTAACTCTTTTGCATCGGTTGTCGGCATATGGCGTCAAAGATTCCCCGACCGTTGATATCAGTTGAAGTGATATATCGTTTTACTACTTTTAGTACTCATTGTGACATCTACGGTAGGAAATTGGAGATGCAATCATTCCCTTTATCAACCTACATGTGCTTGAGTATGCATTTCTTTCGCCTAGTGCGCGGCGTGTTCAGAAATCCTGATATTTTGTTTGAAATTGGTTTGTTTGTCCCTGACAATTATTTAAGGATAAGGAGGCACAGATTGTTTGTTCTTCCTAGAGGTAATACTAACCTGCCAGGGACTATGCCTCTTGGGAGAGTGATCAGACTGTTCAACAATATCGCCTCGAATATTGATATATTCCACTTGAGAGAAGCCCAGTTTCGACATGAGCTCCACGAATTCATTTATTAAAGTAATTTCGTGGAGTCTTCTGTTTAGCGGGCTCCGGGACTTTTTAAATGATCCTATTATTATTGTGTTATTTATAAATTGTTATTTATCCTGTATCCTGTTTTAGAAATGAATTAAATATTGTTATTTGTAATGTTTCTAAAAGAAAAAATAAATTGAAATTGAAAAATGTATTCTTTACAGGAATCTGTAAAGCGTGTAAATAAATATCGTTAGATTTCGTCACAGGAGCGATTTTTCTGTAAACCACATGTGTCAATGCGACCACATGTATGGAGTTACATAATGAAATATTGTTAAATATAATAGATTTTATGCATCATATGATAGCTAAAGGATAGAAGAACCAATGTGATATATCAAAATAGGTCAGATAAGTACATTTATGCTTCAAATACTAATTTTAAGCAAAAAAAAAGGTTTGAAAAATTCACGCCGTATTAACAGTATAATTTGTATTCCACCCAGCCGTAACGAAAGGGTAAATAACATTTTTTAAATATTGTATATATATACGACGTTTATAATTTATGAAGCTTACAGCAGGAGTCTTATAATTTCAGTATATCGCCGAGTAAACTTCAGGATAAAAAAAACATTTTTCAAAAAAGTGTACTCACACCTTTTCTGCTTTATGCTCTCGAATTATAAAAAGCTGCGTTAGTAACACAGCGTAATAGTGTAAACCATTTTATAGCGCTATGTTTGCAATTTTATTACAGGTCATACTACACATAAAAACATCCAATCAACGAGTACTGTGACTTAATATTATATATGAAATATATAAGAAATAACACCTATTCTGTTGTATAATAATATAATAAATAATAATATAAAAACATGCCATTTTAATATGCTTTTATAGTGATGTTGTAAATGCATATTTTTAAGCCTATTGTCTAAGAATAATTACCTCATCAAAGAATAAAATTGAAATAAAAATCTCGTGTGACTAAAAGTAAAAGTTCTTGGCAAAAATATTTAAATTTATTTGTCACGGCCCTTTCCCACGGATGTCCAGTTTTGTAGGATCTGTTGTTTACTGGATACCGCAAAAATTATACCTGTGTTCACACACAGAAGTTTGCATCCTGTTTTTTACGGGATAGAATTGGCAGTCGGAGAAGAAAATTCAGACGCTTCTGATTGATGAGACAGGTATGATTTTTGCGGTATCCAGTATAAAAACCGATCCTGCAAAACTGGACGTCCGTGGGAAAGGGCCCTTACTACGTACATTTTTGGTAGATTTTTTTTTTTTGGCCGCACTATTTTAGTTTTAGTCATACAAAATAATTCAATATTCAATCAGTCAAGTCCTGTTTGGAAGAGGTAAGTATTCTCAAACAATGGGTGTAAAAAAAACATTTTTTTTAGTACATCACAGTAATAAAGGCGTGTTTTATAATAATATTTTTCTAATTATAATTTATTACATTTCTTATCGACTTAATGTTTGTTTGCAATTTATCAACGCATAATTACGAGTATCTCCTACAAGTATATAATTACTTTTGTATTTTTTGCACGCACTGTTGAACATATAAGTATCATGATATTTTTCGATAGGACTTCAGTATTAACCGACCTATAATATTTGATGATATACTCAGTAGTACCTTAAAATCAATATACTCGCAACCAAACAATGTAAGCTTGTAGATACATGATAAAGAAGATAAGAGAGGATTAATTATTTTTATACTATTTGAAGCAGGTCTGCTTTTTTATGTAAACACATGAGAATACCGATAGTGATTTTGAAGTCTCATCTGTGAATTCTATGACGCTGTACATGCCGCATATGGCTAAGCACTGCATGTGGAGTGTAGATCCGCCAACATCATAGACTACACTACTACTAGACTACATTCAATTATTACAGGAATTTACAATGAATGGGTGGTCTTCACGGGACAACTTTCATTCATCACCAATTACGCTTGTGATGCAAAAAGTCTGAATCAGGGCTAATACAAGGTACGGTATGGCTGATATCAACGGAGTCGCGCTCCAGCCTTCGAGACGCAAGGACCCCCACGAACCGCTCACAAGCCATGACGATACATTTCATCCATTAACAATTAGTTTGTACAACTAACAAAACAAATTCGCTACAAAGATCAAAATTGATAAGTGTTTTTTTTTAAGGTAAACACTGATATCAGTTTGATATAGCTCCTTTAGGCTGATGACGTAAAGCCTCGAAAAACGAACTTTTGTCTATTATTTTTGTTCGCTCACCTGACAAACACATCTAATTTTAGTTTTAATTTTATAATGTTAAATGGTGTCTGCATACGCCAATTTATTTGTTATGACAGTGGGCCCATTTCCTGTTGGTACCACTGTCATCTTGAATTCGTTTTTTTCTGCAGCGACAGTTGGCAGTGCCGAGATGTCAGAGCGCGCCGGAGTTGACAGTTAAAGTTTTGACTCGCGACCGTTGTGGTGCGCGCGCCTAAGGGCATTCGCTATAACGGGTGACGTTTTAGACAAATAAACCGTGATAATATGTGAAACGAAAACAAGTTTTTTGTATTGTGAACCTGATCCTGCATCCTTCATCCAGTAAATCGATATCAAATAAGAGAGGAGGATATCAACACATACAGGAGAATACCGACAGTGTAGTAAAGGTTATTGTAAAACGTTATGGAAAGTATCGCTGATTTATACACGTTCATTCGCTGCTATGTTCTTTGGGCTTCACAAGAAAAGTTTTCATTAAAATATTGATAATACGTAATTATAAATTCTAAAGGCGGATTGTCACAAAGCGGGGGAGTGACTTTCGATAAATATTGTGCATTAATGATCATAAAAACCTAATGGTGCACCGCTAATGGCCCCGGGAAACTCTAATAGACGGTAAAGAAAAAGAAATTACTATCTCTGTTACGTCACACGCCATTATGCAATATTAACGGGCCGCGCTAAATCAATGCGATTAACCTTTAAACGCCCAGTGGTCCCGTACGGGACCGCGAATTTGCGTCGTTCAATGCCCTAGCAGGCCAATGTTTGTAATGTTTCGTCGCACAATAGATTATTACATGAACTTACTTTAATACTATTATTACAAATTAATGTAATCCGATTGTGAAATGAACCATAAGCACGACGCAAATCTGCAGTCCCGTAAGGAAACCACTGGGCGTTTAAAGGTTAAGGCAAACTCCGAAACCCGAAGTGACGGCTGAATAGGTATCCCATAATGTACAGAGATTGTCATATTCCTCGTGCTTTGCTATAGGAATGTTTTGGTATATATCTGTATTTTTTTCTGATTCCGCCGCATTCGGACAGACAATTCGTCTAACGACTCATAGGTAACGACGTAAGGCGCACTGAACGCTGGTGCAAAGGACATTTGGCGCACGGGACAACTGGTGCACTGGATGTCTCGCTAACCTAACCTAACCTAACTAGTCGCCTAAAGTTTGAGAAGCATTTTCCCCCAATATTTGAATGTTTTATTTTAATTTGTGTTATTAATGCTGTTCAACTTGTAGATGGAAACGTTTAGCTAAAAACCATCATCGCTGTAATGGCGTATTGTTCAATTATTAATTTACGTGTCAAAAGTCAATCCAAGTATGCGCAAAAATATTACAAGTAACATAATGAATCCATTCTATTAATATATATTTCTCGAAATTTATTCAATATTGTAAGTACATTATGTAGTTACTTGATTTAAAAAAAACCTTTATTATTGTTATTGAAACGTGAATAAACTTGTAAATCGATAATCATAGACAACACATTATTTCTGAGGGTTAACTCTAGATGTTTCTGTTTCAAACAAATTGATTATTCAGTAAATAATATTATTTTAATATCTCATTAATAATTAATAAACACACTAGAATCACATCAAGTAATTGAAAATATACTGTACTTATGCATAAGCGTATGGTTTAAAAAAGAAATGGAAAATGTGGCAAATAGTTTTATAATATTTTAGCAAATACTCGTACTTCAATTGTACTATTTTTAATTAATTTTAAAAAGACAGACTGACAACCTCAAAAGAAATATAGTTTTTATTTTAAAATGGCTAAAAAGTGAAGCTTCTAGCACCGAGTGTTGGATTAATTGTAATACGAATCTACAAAATGTAAGCTTTAGACTTTCGAGTGATATTATGTACTAAACCCTTTCGTTACGACTCGGTGCTATACAAATTATACTGTCAATACGGCGTGAATTTTTCAAACCATTTTTTTTGCTTAAAACTAGTATTTGAAGCATAAATGTACTTGTCTGACCTATTTTCATATATCACATTGGTTCTTCTATCTTTTATCTATCAGATGATGCATAAAAAACTATTACATTTAATAATTGTTAATTATGTAACTCCATACATGTGGTGGCATTGATACATGTGGATTTCAAAAAAATCGCTCCTGTGACGAAACCTAGCAATATTTATTTACATGCTTTATAGATGCCTCTAAAGAATACATGTAGGTTGATAAAGGGAATGACTGCACTTTCAATTTCCTACCGTAGATGTCACAATGAGGACTGAAAGTAACAAAACGATATACCACATCAACCGATGTCAACGGTCGGGGAATCTTTGACGGCATATGCCGACAATCGATGCAAAAGAGTTAAGCTTTAATAAGTAGTAAAATCTACAATGTTGAGCTGAGTATATACCTCATATAAGGTACATATTATATTAATGAAACATAATAGCATACAAAAAATATATAAAGTATCGTTCACACACGACTTTGATCTTCTTACAAGCATTATGGCGTACAACGTATCATATGTTTTCACCTTAAATTTTCGTAAAATTGTATTAATTATTTATATAATTCAGCTATAATGATCTAATACATATTTATATAAAAAAACGTCATTTTTACATATTTCTAGTTGATCGTTAGATTATTCGTGCAATTTCATATATGTAATTTCAAATATTTAATCGCAAATTCCCTAGTACTTAATGTTTTCCTCAACAAGCGAATTGTGCGAATTCATCGCACGATTTATCACATTTCTTACTTTGAAAATTTGCAAAATATTATCACTTTTCATTAGCACACCACACACTATTCACACGTCTATCCTAAAGTAAACAAAACTGTATTAAAAGAGCTCTAACGGCACTTGAATTCTTCATGCAGACCATAATTGTCACAACAGACACAACAACATTAAAGGAATTGTATTTTATATTTTTATTAATTATTATCACCTTCAAACACCCAGTGGGACCGCAAATTTGCGTCGTTCAATGCTCTAGCAGACCAATGTTTGTAATGTTTCGTCGCACAACAGATTCTTACGTGAACTTACTATAGCACTATTATTACAAATTAATGTAATCCGATTGTGAAATGAACCATAAGCACTCCTGTATGGACCGTAGGGCATTGAACGGTGCGGTTCTGTAAGGAAACCACTGGACGCTTAAAAGATAACATTGATTTTATACATTTATGTTTATATAGAGATAAATGAAAACTAATTCACATTAAAGAAAAAAATTAAATTATAAATAATTTATTTCTAAGGCGGGGAGAACTCCTACATTACACTACATTACACACCTACAGCACTTTTAAAACGATAATTCATAGTATTTTTTTCTTATTCTTTTTATCAACCCCACATTGCCGCACAACTGTATATTTCAAAGTAAATATTTTATGTTATACCTATACGTGTTATGTGAATTAATAATTAATGTTTTTATTTATTTATCGGGTTTGTTTTTTCGGTCGTCATGGTAACACCGCGACTCGGCGCGCGCATCGCTCCGTTTGAAATTCAAAAGTGTACTGACTGCTGACAACACCGGCGACTGTGACAAGCCAGTCAGCTGAACAAACATACGTGTACGTGACGTATACGTACATGCCAGACGACACGCACACCGCGACGCGTGCAACTACACGTGTGTGCAGGTGGTGTGACGGAGGGGTCAGGTGAAATGGTAAAAGTCACTTACTAAAATAAAATATTTTTTGCCTTAGCTTACGTACATGTTACACAGAGCTTGTGAAATTGATTATTTGCTGAAATTTGTAGATATATGTGGCGCAAGGGTATTTTTTTGCGACTACACTAAAGGTAATTTGAAAAAAAAAACATAATTTTATCTATCGTCCTATCCTTCACGTGCCGTCGGAAACTATACATTTTATATACATGGCTGAGCGGTGAGGCAAGCAACATGGTTGCTTACCGTACTGTGCAGCTGACAGAACTAAATATATTATATGGTGAAGGAAAAAAAAGAAAATTAAATTTTCCCACTCATCTTAAACTGTGAATTTTTCAAACATTTTTTTTTGTTGCTTAAGACTAGTATTTGAAGCATAAATGTACTAATCTGACCTATTTTCATACATCATATTAGTTTTTGTATCCTTTAGGTATCAGATGATGCATAAAAAACTATTCTATTTAACAAAAGTTCATTATATAACTCCATACGTGATGAAACCTAACGATATTTATTTACATGCTTTAGCATCAGATTCCGGTAAAGAATATATGTAGGTTGATAAAGGGAATGAATGCACTTCCAATTTCCTACCGTAGATGTCACAATGAGTACTGAAAGTAGCAAAATGATACATCACGTCAACTGATGTCAACGGTCGGGGAATCTTTGACGGCATATGCTGACAACCGATGCGAAAGGGTTAAGTACTTTGCTTGTGGAGTATTTTAAATTTGTCAATTTATTGTGAAGTTTTGAGTGTACAAATAATTTAATTTAATAGTATACAATAAAAATGATGGAAATATTTTAATCAATTGGTTTTCCCTTTTTATCCGCCACCCTCTGAAAGTCAGTGTTGTTTCCAGTACCCGTACAGTACCTAGCCGCTACAACGTGGTGTGGTCACGCGACAATTTACGCGCGCGAAAACCTCCTTCCGGCGGAAGTGGCGCCGGACAAATTCAAATTTGATAGAGACGCTCGGATTTTTTTATTACCATAATAACCCTGGGTCATTTTAGTGTCACCTTTGCTTGTTTATATAAAAATGTGGAGCTATTTCTTAACCCTTTCGCATCGGTTGTCGGCATATGCCGTCATAAGATTCCTTGACCGTTGACAACGGTTGACGTGATATATCGTTTTGCTACATTTTTAGAATAGTTTTTTATGCATCATCTGATAGCTAAAGGATACAAGAACCAATGTGATATATGAAAATAGACCAGATAAGTACATTTATACTTCAAATACTAGTTTTATAATTGACAGTATGATTTGTATTCAAACCGAGCCGTCATGAAAGGGTTAAATGAAAATTGATTTACATTTTAGTTCCACAAGTTAATCTCAAAATACTCGTATGTTCGATATCATTGCCTACGGTTTATTTCCAACTTCGTTTAACTTTTATCAATTGAAAAAAAAACTTCATTTGCCTGAAATTTTCGTTAATTTCCCACAAAATTAACAATTCTACAAAGCTTATTTATTAAATTACGATTAACGACGTTAAATTTTGCCCACCTCTGCACAACACATCATATTTACCAGAGAGGTATTATACATATGCCGGCGGGTATAGCTCAATGGTCAAAGCGCTTGCTTTACAAGCCAAGGATCGTTTGTTTGATCACCGACGGAGATTAAAAAATATATTTTTGAATCAATTTCTGAGATCTAAATTACCCCCGGTTGGTGTGAATTTGATCCCTCACTTGTAAAATGCCAGTCATAGCCTATTAGTCAAAAAATTGGTGGTAGACAAAAGTCGTCCCGTGAAGACCACCACATAGTAAATTCCTGTAATAAAAGAATGATGCGTGAATGTCGCGCTGTGGTCTATGACGTTGGCGGATCAACACTCCATATGCAACGCTTTACCACATATAACATGGTAAGCGTCATAGAATTCCAGAGATGAGACTTCAGAATTACTATCTGTCGGTATTCTCCTGTATGTGCTTACATAAAAAAAACACAAAATGGGGAAGTGGAAAACAAATCTATTATTAAGGATGTTGAGTGATAAACGGAAAAATCTTTAAATTTTATAAGCAAATACATATATAATAATAAATAAAACATTTATATAGGGTCCGCCATCTAACGTTTTTTTTTCAACTAGTGTTTATTTCGTGAATGGTAACACTTAGCTTATGTCTGATTTGACAGATAATTAGTTTTATCCTTCCTCTGAACGAATGTAGTTGAGTATACGCTTAAACAACGCTGGGAAATATTGCGACATTACTTTGAAAATCAGGCCATTTTTCTTCGAAAATGAGCAAGGAGTGGCCGTTACAGTCAATGGCGATCGTTATCGGGGCATTTTTGTTTACAAAAATTGAAGAAGAGGATATTGGCAACATTCGGCTTCAACAAGGCGGCGCTACGTGCCACACAGCCGAAGCTACACTCGATGTTTTGCGCCCCATTTTCAAAAAAAAAAAAGTTATTTGGCGGACCCTTTATTATATATGTGACAGACATGTTCTTATTTGGATGAAAATATCATTTGTTATTTAAATGAAGGAACGCCGATATAATTTGTTTAGCCATATATAGCAATATTTGAGAAGGTTGCAATATCTTTAATTGCGTGTGAACTCCATTGGCGATAATGATTATGGTATTACAGCATTATGATTTGTTCAGCACACAAACTGGAGAATGGCTTAGTGACTGGTGAGTGGGCTGAAGGCTAATTTAGGCTTCTAACAGGTAATGCTACCAGACATCCGACTAATGAGAGAGTGACGTAATCCGCGATTTTGCGATACACCTAATGCTGAAGAAGTGATGACCATGCTTCTGCACAGGTGCGATAATAGGCATTTAATATAGAACCAATAAAACCAAATATAAGCTTTTAACCTTTCATTACGGCTCGGCGGAATACAAATTATACTGTCAATTATAAAACTAGTATTTGAAGCATAAATGTACTTATCTGGTCTATTTTCATATGTCACATTGGTTATTGCATCCTTTAGCTATCAGATGATGCATAAAAAACTATTCTAAGAAAGTAGCAAAACTATATATCACGGCTATCAATGTCAACGGTAGGGGAATCTTACACGGCATATATAGGGTATCGATTTGAACAGTTTAAGAATGCAATTGACCAACGATTATGGAGCAAGCGGATAGCTTTGCGATAGTGGAAAAATGATTGGATTCAAAGCAAAAGTAGGGTTACCAACAACGTTAAAAAAATATGATGGTTAGATTAAGTGACGCAGTCCGAACGTCATCAACAGACTGATAGTATAGAAAAATTGTATATTGATAATTGAGAAGCATCGCCAAAGTTTCATGTCGTCCACTTATAAGAAAAGTTGCAAGATATTAAGGTTCATGTAGAAATGAAGTGAATGGAGAAAACGAAAGAAAGGGAAAAGTGGAAAAGTCAAGAGAAGATTTATTTCTATACGAAAAAGGACAATGTTGACAAAATGATTCACGTGCGATCACCAAAGTGAAGCACAATTAAGAATATTCATGCAATCTACTGAAATGCTAACTAACAATACACCAAATGTGTCTCGAATTCTACAACAGAGTTCTCTTCTGGCTTACGGACTCTCGTTTTGCATGGCGCCGAGAACAAAGCATAGTATGAAGTCGGCGAAGCTGCGGAATTGAGTTGGAAAGAAGCATTATAAAATGGCATCTGACAGAACTGAGTGGTGGAAATTTGAAGCGAATATAAGTTCAACTATATCTTCAATATAGGATCATATTTGACATAACATAATTATTTATTTTTGACAGGGCAATATAAGAAGATGTCTTATATTAAAAACACGAAAATAATTTAGTCATGTTCCCTTTCATTTCACACCACAGAAGTTAAAAAACTGCGTAGCGCCTTTTTTAAGAGGCATTTTATAAATATTATTTATGAATATCGTTTTTTCATATTAAAAATGTAAACTTTTATATGTTTTATTGTTTTGTTAAAGCAAAAAAAAAAGGATCTAAAAGAAGCTGAAATTAAAAAAAAAAAACTTTGTTCATAAATGACGTTTCAAAAATCAGTGATGCTCACATATCAGCTGTTAATTAGATGAAGGAGAAACAATTCAACATAAGCAATATTATTGTTTATTTATTTTTTGACGGTTGGCAACATTAACTTTTTAAATAATTTTATGGCTGATGCGTATGAATGGCTTTATTCTAATCTTTTGGATGCGGGTGGGATTTAAGTCAAAAATAAATAACATTATTGCGTATATTTTAGAATAACTGTAGTCTTGGCATAATCTATTCAAACTAGATACTAAAAAAAACATTTTATAGTGTTATGAATTATAATGAAGTCACACCTTCAATGTGACATTGGTAGTAAAAATATTTAGAATATTACGTTGTGTTAAAAATAAATATGTTTATTAAATGCAAGACTAAGGAAAATATTACAACAACAAATTTACTTTGCACATAAATATATTTAATTTATGGCTTATTAAACCGGAGAAAATAATTAATAATTAAAAAAAAAATGTTGTCATTACATATTACAAATTATTATTTGATCGTAAGTGGTTTGCTTCTTTGATAAGCTAAAAATCCCTATACATTTACTGCTGCTATCGACATCTGTCGGAATTTTATTGAAACGCATTGATCGATAAACAGCAACAATGATATGAAGAGATGAAAAAGCGAAAATATTACTCCCATTGTAGGTGCTAAATAAAATTACGAATGTAATCAATTATTGGATGTATTTTTAATGATTTACTAGAATAATTGACTTCTTCTACATTGCATAATAATAAAATTCCTAAATTTAAATAAAATAAAGATTAAACTAGGAAAGCTGTCAAATAAGCTAGGTATTATAATAGCGATATAGGTCGTCAGATGGGCGATTTGGGCTTTAAAAAGAAAATTAGATCTTCATCTAGAATATTATATTATCGTAATGAAACCATCCTATCATAAAAACGAACTTTTAGTTTATTTAACGATTTTGTTAATCACATAATTCTTCTTAGCAATATCCTTTGAATTGTTTACTGGTTAATATGTATCTGGTAACGCCATCTTGTATATTTCCTTGGTCTTGAGAGGAGGAACTAGTTGACATCTGAGACATCTTAAATGCTAACTATTATGTAAAGGGTCCGCCATCTAACGTTTTTTTTCAACTAGTGCTTATTTCGTGAATGGTAACATTAAGCTCATGTCTGATTTGACAAATAATTAGTTTTATCCTTCCGCTAAACGAATATGGTTGTGTATACGCTTGAACAACGCTGGGAAATATTGCGACATTACTTTGAAAATCATGCTATTGTCCGCAATCTAACTTTTTTTTTCAACTAGTGCTTATTTCGTGAATGGTAACACTTAGCTCATGTCTGATTTAATAGATAATTAGTTTTATCCTTCCGCTAAACGAATATGGTTGTGTATACGCTTGAACAACGCTGGGAAATATTGCGACATTACTTTATAAATCAGGCCATTTTTCTTCGAAAATGAGCAAAGAGTGGCCGTTACATTTAATGGCGATCGTTATCGGGCCATTTTTGTTCACAAAAATTGAAGAAGAGGATATTGGCAACATTTGGTTTCAACAAGACGGCGCTACGTGCCACACAGCCGAAGCTACACTCGATGTTTTGCGCCCCATTTTCAAAAAAAAAAAGTTATTTGGCGGACCTTTTTTTAAAAACTAGAAATAAGTTCCGTTTTTTTTTCATAATATTTAACTTTATCGGAGATTGACACTCTGAGAATATTGATGGAGATTACATTCCGAAGAGTACAACCATTGAAGGTGATATCAAATTGATATAGCCCTTACAGGCTAGTTCCAAAAAGCCTCGATATGCGATCTTTTGTTTCTTATATTTGTTCGCTCGTCTGACATGCATATATAAAAAATATTAGTGTAAATTTTACATTTAATTCCTTATAAAACGCGGCGTTTGTATGCGCCATTTTTTAAATTTGGTTCTATATGTCGCTCCATGTCATGCGGGAGCGGCATAGTTCTCCCTATGGCCGCTATGTAGTTGCGACAAAGGCGTCAAATAAACAGCATTTTCTGTGTGTGATCGAATTTTGTTAGTCTTTTTTGTTTAACGTGAAATAATTATCAAATGTGCTTTTCGACGAGTTCTTTACTTTGGCGACCTGCTCGTCATCCATCCACCATGCATGGCAATGACTATCCCGCGATCTGGAGTCGCTTTAACTAGACGGGTGATGTCAAAAGATATAGAACCCATTGCAGTCTTGTGTATGCATTATGATATAATGGAATTATTGATGAGATAGGTAGGAATTTGATTTTTTGGTTTAGCCGTGTGTGGTGGATTTCTTTTGACCAATATTTCGACCGCCATTGCAGGGGTCTTCTTCAGGATGGATGATTTAGATGTGAATTGGTGTCAGATTATCTTTTTACGAGCGTTATAGATATCTCCATGGCAACTACATACTCAAGTTTCATTCGTCCGGAGAATCGTGGGTATGTTCTAAGAATACGGTAATACCTAAGAAGTTAGATAAGTAGGTAGTTACCTGGAATTTTCGGATGCTTTCGAGCTGGTCTGGGGTGGGCGGAGCGGGTTGGTTGACTGCCGTAGCTGCCGGTTGGGGGCGCGCTGGCGGTAACGGGGCTGGGGCGCGATTCACTAACCGCCCATCGCGCTCTATGCGAAGATGGTCCCGTGGGGGTGGCACCGGCTTGGGAGCCCCTGCCCCGGCAGTGCCGTTAGCAGCAGGACTGGAAGAATTCTGTAAAACCGACAAAAGACATTTAAAAAATCATAATTGACGACCGTAGTATTAAAGACACTATATTTGGAAATGAGTCAAGATTATCTAATTTTCCTAAGCTCCTAAGCTCCATCCCTTTGCTTATACTCTGGCGAAACTCTTTCTTCTTTTGGTAAATATATTTTTACACGTCTGTACGCTTATACACGTTGGAACTGATAAAGCCTTCATTGATTGTGAAACTGCAGTTTTTCAGCAAGTCAAACAATGCTCAGTGTGATCCTTGTTAAAACAAGGTATGAAATACTTATCTATTTAAAATTGAAATGGATCTCAAAATGGATGCTAAAAATATAAATACATGGACCTGGAACCTATTCGGAACTTTTTCATAAGATCGGATGATCAGTTCGATACTTCCTGGACCATTGTCCTAAGAGGCGGTTAAGCCCAAAACAACACATAGAATGGACTGTTAAATTAATCGTAACCAACATGTTAAATATCTGTTGTAAATTAAAAAACGGGCGTAATAGAAGGATTGAAAGTAATTATATTTGCAATTAAAAGTTTAAGATATAGATATTTTATAAAGTGTTACGATATGGCAATCAATACTCAATAAGAGTTATAGCAACAATTAAAAAAAAGTGTATTTTTTTTTAAATCATATCTTTAAAATGCCTTAAAGGGTATTATTTGTAGTTATTTTTATTAAATAAAAATATTAAATTCTTAATATGGAATATGACCATAAATTGACAGCTGAGCTAACAATTTTATTTCCATTCATAACTTTTTACATATTATGTATTAGGTTCAATTGGATGCAATGCTCCAAAGAAAAAAACTATTTATAAATATAATTATTATAATTAGTTATTGTTATTTCTAGTTTCTACACGAAGATAATAAGAAAATAAGTATGTAATAAAAAACCAAATAAAATAATAAATCAAATAAAACTTATATATCATAAGTACCTTATAATATTACTAACAAGATTATAAATATTTACAAGTTACGTAAATCATTTTTAAATATAATAAAAATACAATAATTATATATGGAAAAGGGGTAGGGTTATATATCTGAAAAGAAAATAAATATTATTTATAAACTATTAGGGAACATAAAAATGTGTTACCAGTTAATTCCTTTATTATTATATAAAAAAAAATATCTTGGAATCATATATTATATAAAAGAAAGATAGGCAATTTTATTAGGCTAAAAAGTTAAAAAAAACATGTCAATTGGACCGAAAGAATGAAATTCGTCTATGAAAAATGACATGGAAATATGGATCGGAAAAATCATCCGTGAAGGTAATAGACTAAATCTGTCATAAAATTAACTTAATAATCACGAGACAAAGAATTCTTGGTAAAAACGGCAGCAAAAATTGTTTATACTAAAGGTTTTTAATGTTTGGAAATCCCTTCTTAAACAAAAATAGTTAGTTACTGGGGAATATTGTGCGTTTTTTTTCGTTTTGGGGTTAATTTTTTAGTCATTAAACTTCAAGATACAAAAAGTTTGATTTTCTATACATGATCGCTGAATCAATAAAAATCATTTTTGTAGTAGACATTGATTATAATGAAAACCTAAATGGTGATTAAACTGATGTAATGATCAATTAATTTTGTTAATGTGTTCAATTAACAACTAAATTCGACAAATTAAACGATTTATCTGTTACTATTCGACGATGCTCTAATGGAGAATGATACGAATGTAGTGAAATGAGAATGCAAAAATAAAGACATTTTAATCTTAATCTTAAATTACTATTATAATCCACTTACAATGTTGTAAATCGTGTTAAGTTCATTACGCGAATAGTGTCTTGCAATATTGTGTGATATATGAATAATAAATTACGCAGAGTGCTTTCATGGGGTTACTTAATTATGGTCGGTTGTCAGAATAACGTATACCGGGAAATTTATCGACCGGTTACTGGACGGTTTGACCCGATGTTGTATTCAGGTTGTGTTAACTCTAGTAGAGGAAGCAGAAGCTGAGCCGTTAGTTGAGACCCAGTTGCGCTACTGAACATTACATTACCTCCACAGATTATCTAGGTACGTTACTGCACGTCTTTACGTGCTATCGTGGAAAGATCTGAAAAATTACGACAAGTACAAAAAGAATACTCGTAAAAGCGTTAGTTTTCTGTGTCATAGTAATTGATCTTAACTAAAAAGTTTACCTGTACAATTAATAAATGTAATTAAAAGAATATTGACGATTTCATGCGTGATTTTAGTGCATGTGTTTTCTGTTCCGTCATATGCAATAATATTACATAATATAGGAGCTGCAATGCACATTATTCAGGAACCGAGGTCGCGGTCCCGAAATTACAGCATCAGCTAACTGGTGATGCCGGAATACCAAGGTTCCGGCACTGAGGATAAATCCAAAGACCGGAGATGAGTTTATACTAATTTATTTTACACTAGACCCCTTTTTATACCCTTATTTACAACATGAGTAAGCATTTATAAAAGTAATATTAATACATTGAATGTCATACACCGCACATTCCTCGATATGGTTCTTGGACCTTGATCCCTTCAATCCACATATAGTGGCAAAAATGTCCTGTGTCCTACCTCACTGAATGAATATAAGATAAGACTTTTGGATGTTTAATACAACACATTTAGAATTAATTTTAATTAAAAAATTAAGAAATTAAAATTATTTAGTTTTGATTCACAATTATTGAAGATGGTCTTCAGGAAGGCCGAAACATGTAATCATTAAAATAAATTGTGAATCACAACTAAATATTTTTAATTTATTAATTTTTTAATTAAACTTAATTCTAAAATTATAATTATGCAGTTTCACCAAGTATTGTCAGTTGATAACCTTAATGTTAATACAATACAGTTATGTTCAAAATAACGTTTTGAACACACAATATAATGACTTAATTAATTATCTTATTTATGGCATGTTAGAGATGATTTGTTTTGAACAGTTTTAGAGTTGTAAGGATTGAGATTTCTTTTTTAAAATCGTTTCCACCGGTCTTTAAGAATGTAGTCTTATAAAATAGATAAATACGAGTATACTTGAATAAATACTTAAAAATATGTGTGTGTATAGATAACCTAGGATAGACAGATAGTGAAAATCGAAGATAAAAGTAGTCTCAATATTTTTTGTATTATAAAGATAACAATATATATTAAGAAATTTCCAAACTACTTATGGCTGATGAGTTCTACGATATTAATAATATGTACAATTTTATTGTTAATTTACCTTAACCTAAGTATGTACGAGTATAACCACAATTTGAAATATAATTTTTAAACTAAATAACCGTCACCATTGTTAGATCAACGCATCCAGAGGAGCAGCGTTTGTTTGTTAGTATCGTAGGAAGAGGACAATCATCGTGCTGTTAGAGGACGCGTGCTGAGACTAAAGCTGTGCGTTACCTGCGGAAGAGAAGGCTTCTTGTCGGAGCCGTACTTTGGATACTTGGGCGTAGCTTTCACGATCTGCACGAAGCCATCGGGAACATCGACAGCCATCTCCCTGTGTCCGTGACCGTAGCGAGCAACGCCTTTCTGCGCGAAACCCTCCATCTTTGCAGCACCACTTGACAAGGAAGAATAAGCCGGTAGTGGTGAATCGTCACCTTTAGGAAAACCTCCAGCAACAATCGGGATCATTACAGACTCGCTGCGTGCAGAAAACCCAACAGAATCCGAGAAAAGAATCTTAGAGAACGCGTTTTTCTCATCGCCTATATATAGCTTGACAGTGTTTCCATCTTCGCTGTCTATTTCTTCTCCTACATAAGCGTTTTTGATCTCGTCGTGTGATCTGTGTTTAGCGGTGCTAGATCCTGATCTGATGCTTCTTGTGGCGTTTGAAGTGCTTTGGCTGCCGCTTCCTCTGGAGCTTTTCTTGCTGCTGAAGCTGGAGCTAGAACCGGATCCACTTGTAGGTCCGGAGTGGAATTCTCCGTTTTTCATCTTGATGGCGTCGACGTCTGAAATGATGACTTCAACGTCTACTTTCGTGTCGAACGTGTGGGAGTAGTCTTTCTTTGGGCGTCCGTTTGCCACGCGGATCGAGTCGAAGTCTTCGTCGAAGGCGTCTTTTCTGTGGTTGTGGTGTCTCCCGTTGGGGGTTTCCTCGTCTTGCGAGATGTCCAGCGCGGGTTGGCGTGCCAGGGCGAGCTTCGAGGCAGAGTGCGGGCGCGGAGGGGCGGAGGACGAGGAAGAGGGCTTGCCGGCGTGCTGGGCGTTGGGAGCACCTACCTGAGGAGGGCGCGGGGGCGGGTAGCGGGGCGGAGTCTTGTTGCGCGCAATGAAAGAGTCGGGCACGTCTACCGCCATCTCTCGGTGAGGCCCTGAAACAACAACACAAAATAAATTACTATCACACATTTATAAACATTGCAAATCATCATCATCATCATCATACCACGATCGGTCCCCTAACTGCATAGAGCATTCACCAACTGCCGCCACGTAGTTTTTGTCTTATCCCAAGTTAGCTCCGCACAGTACATTTAAATGTCATGAAAATCGTACACACGATTTTGACACCAATTCAATCTGGCACATAAATATGTACAAAATTATAACAATATCTGTACTTGAGTTTTTATATGTACCAACAAATATGGTAATTGTTAGACATTGTATTTCTGAATTAAAAACAATGAATGTGCGCTCATTACATCGACAGAAGAATGTAAAAGTCACACTGGCCGAATTTCACTTTTGTCATTTGCATTTTACATTGTCGATGAATCACGGCACATTATGCCGATGGCTTTTTTGGCCTCCATGAAGTCATGAAGCAGTTATGAAATGTGACAGAAAGCACAATGGAAATGACATATTTAGGCTATTTTAATTTTAAATTATGTTGTTTACAAGAACTTACATTTTTGAAAAACGAAGCTACACACGACATATGAGTACTTAATTTTTTAATGACCAAACAATGTGAATAGTCCAAGCAAAGTAATTATCAACCTCATTATATGCCAAATACTGACCAATAAGTAAAAGAAGCAAGTTCATAGCACTAACGTAGATGCATGTTTAATATTCAGGGTGTGTTACTCTGGTAGATATCATCATTATCAGCCTGTGTCCGTCCAATGTTGAACGTAGGCCTCCAGCATGAGTCTCCATTCTTCTCGACTCTCCGTCTTCCACATCCAGGTTACTCTCGCTATTTTTCTGATATCATCAGTCCATCTTGCAGGCGTCGAGCAACGCTCCGTTTGCCGATTCTTTTACGCCAATCCAACACTTTACTTCTCCATCAAACGTCATTTCTTTGACAGATATTTCCTGCCCATTGCCACTTGAGTGTGCCTATTCGTTGAGTAGCCCCACTACTTGAGTTATTCTTCGGATATCCTCGTTTCGGATTCTATATTTCAGAGGCACTCGAAACACCTAGGATGGATCTTTCCATCGCATGTTTGGTGACCTTTATTTAATGGGTAAGACCCGACTAAGATTCCACGTATCCACGTCTTCCACGCCATAAGTTAATAAATGGGAGGATGCATTGGTTAAACGCCTTAGTTTTAAGACATTGCGGACTATTTTTGTTTTAAATATGTACTTAAGTCTTCCAAATACTGATACGAGTATATCCCATCTTAAAATATATATATTTATATAACTTCCACTCTCTACATGCACTGGTATATGAAAACTAAATAACGGGATTTATTTCTCTAGGTGGCATATTGTTTATTTTGGAGCATGTGGCTACCACAATACAATATAAATACGTTCATCGCCATGTCAACCACCGGTGACCGACACTAATTCATTAAAATTACGCCGCGTCGGCCACCGGTGACCGACACGACAAACTAAATTTGACTTTTCGTTTTGCGCTGTCAGCCACGCGCTCCATACAAACTGCTATTCAGAATGTCCGACGCGGCCCTAACACCTAATACCACAAAAATATTCTCCGTCACTTTACAAAAAATGGTGTTGGCGATGAACGTGTTAAAAAATCTCCTGTGTGAGTATTAAGAAGGTATAACCGTAGCAGGTTTTAGAAATCATTATAATTGTGTATCATTTTCGTGCTTTTGTTCCGTATTGTTTTCAAGTCCAAATTAAAATATTTTCATGCACATTAGAGAGTATAAATTGTCACATGATTATGAACCATCTCGCACAAACCTCCATCCTCCATTGTGTCGGCGAGAAGCCTCTCCGATGGAGCGAGACAATGCCACGAATCGTATTATTAAAACATAAGTATTTTCGCCGTAACAGAAGACAATGCGAGAGAACCCACGTATCTGCTGTCCACGATCTAACATCTCATGACCTCCACAGTCGGTCATGACTTCATGTCAAGACTTCCATGACTGACAGATCTAATCGCAGTGTTGCAAACATTTAAAACATCTCGTCCTTATACAATTCTTAAGTATCAAAGTACCTGGAAGAAGAATCGTGCAGAGCACCTTGTTGGTATTTAAGTTAAGCGTATGTACTAAGAAACAACTGACATCAGTATGATGTAGCCCTTGCTGACTGGTACCGAAAACCTCGAAAACTCGTCTCTTATTTCTGTCCGCTTATCATGTCCACTAACGGGTGTGTTAGTTATATACACCGCCGCTCGTGGCGCGAGCGAGAGTCCATCCCGAGCGCGGAGGGCAGTCAGGCCCCGCGCGTTGGCGAGAGCATATTGTATTATGGCTTGGCCTATGCTGTGACTAGGTCGAGCCAGAATTTTGTCAATTTTTAACGTAAACATATGTCAATATGCTTCTGAAAAAGCCTTTGTTTTGCTGACCTGCTCCTTATCGTGCCATCACGCGACGGAAAAACAACATTTTTGAGAGAGAGGAGGATGTTATGTGGAAATAAACTATGATAATAAATTATCTGCTAGATAATATTTAAATCTTTCATTATTGTCACTTATGCTATTTTAAACATACAATATGTTTTTTTACTCTTATCGGCTGCATTGTTTAAGTATATAGGAGTAGTTGCTACAAATTGCCGCCACATACTTCAGTATTATAAATGTCTTGTCACAAGTCATATTTGCATTCCGAGCTTCATCTGATTCCACACATGATTCCTGATGGCGTTCAAGGGTAAAAAGATAAGGCAACTGTACTACCCGAGGCATATTTAAGTACATTTTAACGAAATCGGAATGCTCTCGTAACTGATTAATTTAGTCTTAAAGGGGCAGCTTAACGAAGGCTCACTTAAAGAAACAACATGCACTCAATGTGATGTATTTTAAAACTACTAGAAAGTCAAGATCCAGGTTTGCCTAAAGTACAAACGTACTCTCATTGGAACCGAAGAAGCATTCATAGATAGCGAAACTTCAGTTTTCCATCAAGTAAAACAGTGCTCAGTATGATCCATATCAAAACAAGGCATGAAATTCTTATCTATTTAATATTGCAATGGATATCAAAGTGAATGCTAACAATATAAAGAACATGATGGCTGACATGACTTACGTAACTAACGTTAGTAACAGATATAAAAGAAATGTTTTTGGACGTATTTATAATATGAAAAGTAATGTCGTTTATTGTAGTCTTCAAAGCCGGGATGCTTAGTGAATCAAACCATCATTATTATTAGTCTGGTGATAACGGACGTGGACTCGATTGAGCATGGTTCCTGTTTGACCGACACAATAATGATGTGAATAATTATATATGCACGGATCATACATTATCGATGTAAACGAAAATGTTCAACCTCTAAATACATAATACATGAACGTGTTTTAGGTATAAGGAATAGGTATTAAGCTTTAGGTATAAGTTTTTATTTGAATATTAAACAGAAAATTCAGAAAAACCCTTTCCTTAACTCCCTATTTATCTTACTCCATATTCATCCCACCTTTCTTACTTCCTACATACTTTCCTATTGTTACTTTACTTTGTGTAAATAATTTATTTAACTTCACCCATCAGTGTGTTTATACACGTTAAGAACTGATGAAGCTTTTATTGAAATTGCGGTATTTCAGCAAGTATATAACAGTGTTCAGTGTGATCCATGTAGGTAGGAAGTATACTATTTCAAAATAAAAATAAAATGATGGAGAAATTATTATATGTTTCTCGAATTGAAAATAGCTGACGTAGCTGAAACATGTCTTTCTATATTTATATTGTGGAATAATTTCTAAATTTTATTATTTAATATGAAAAGTCTCGATTTTTTCAAACATTTTGTCATCTTTTGATTTCCGAATTTTGTGACTTGAAGAAGGAGAATGAGGAGTATGGTGATCGATGACTCAGAATAATAGGAAGAAAACCGAAATGATAAGGAAAATAACCCGCAATAATTCGAAATAAAATCGGAATAATTCGTGAAGAAGTAGGAAGTAGGGCGGTCCAGCGGCCGTCTCGTAATGAAGTTACAGCGGCACAAAAACAATTCATTTGTAATTGATTCCGCAGAGTGGAGAAAGCCGCAGCCTCTCAAACATACACTTTTTGTGAAAATCCACTTTCGGTCGATTAACGGAAATCGGAAACCGGAAGCTATCAATTCGTATTAACACAAAAACTGTGTCTTACTATATTACTTTAATGGAACGCAATAAGTGCAATGGAACCAGACCAAGATTTCTACGAAGGAATAATTCTATGATGCTTCCTAAAAAATGTAAGCCTTCCAGTTTTTATGTAAGCATTCCAGTTGAGTCAATTCAACTCTGCTAGATGGCTTTACTGTGAGTTCAAACAAAAAAATCACCATGATCCCTGATTATCGAACTAAATCAATTAAATTTACTATCATCCGTTAAACGCCCAGTGGTACCATACTGGACCGCAAATTTGCGTCGTTCAATGCCCTAGAAGGCCAATGTTTGCAATGTTTCGTCGCACAATAGATTCTTCAATGAACTTTCTTTAATACTATTATTACAAATTAATGTAATCCGATTGTGAAATGAACCATAAGCACTCCTGTATGGGACCGTAGGGCATTGAACATAGCAAATCTGCGGTCCCGAAAGGAAACTCCTGGGCGTTTAAAGGTTATACAATCCGAGCTGCACAATTTGATAGATTGAAATTACTGAAAGTACTTGGTGTAAGTTAAACAGGTTAAACGTTACAATAAATAATAAATCCATTATTTTTCCAATATATGTCTTTAGTTATCTGTATCTCGTGGTACATAAGACCGAGCGAATTACACTAGATGATATTAGAAAGACAAGTTTTCTTACTAAAAAAAGTTTTAAAAAAGTTTTGTGATTTTTTGTTTCATTTTTATTTGAGAGCGCGTCAAAGATGGACACTAGCAAAGAAAAATTACGCCATATTTTACAGTTTTTCTTCAATAAAGGCGAAAATTAATAAAAAAATCGAAATTATTTAAGTAAATGCTCAGGAGATTAAACTGCATTTTCTTGATTATATAAACTAGGTGTACAAAGGACGTATAGTGGTTGTATGTGAATATCATAAAGACTGTCGGAAAGTAATAATATAAAAAGGTTGTGAATAAATGTTGACTGATTGAATAATAAAAAATAATAATAAACATACTCTGAATATACTATAGAGACGTCTATCGTTATACGATGATAACAATAGTATAAATACATCATCTTTCGCGTATCTGTTCAGGTAGAGAAATAGTCGAGTGGACTGCGCGGTGTAAAAGAATAGAGCAAAGGTTGCAAGGCTCGTGGTTCGAATCCCGCGTCTGCCGATATTTATTCTGAATGAATTGATGCGTATAAAATTTTATGTATAATTGTATTTGTATATTTAATTACTATGAATATTTTACTTTTCTTTCCATTTTTCCGTCCCATTCTTTAGATAGAGCGCATGGTCTTTACAAACTACTGTAAAAACACATTAATTTATTAATATCAATATTATTTCATATACAAAATAAAAACATAATAATATTGTTGAAATGCCGTGGATTCTAGTAATATATCCGCTTTGGTTTGTTTCTCCGCTAGACTTCATTATTTGTCAATCGTCCATTATATATCTTGTTTATCTAATAGAGTACAATTATTAGTCTCAGCTAGTTCTTATTTGAAATGTACAAAAACATTCAAATGTACAAATAAAAATTCTCAAGTTATTCTATTACATAATATTATATATATTTTTCTTAATTTCCGCGGATTTCTATACGAGGTTTTTTTGGTTGTTTTAAAAACTGAAATAAACGTATTTTAGAGCTCAAAAATCGATTCAATTTTTTTTTCAAATCTCCGTCGGGGCTCGAACCCACCGCCTTTGGCTTGCAAAGCATACGTTTTGACCATTGAGCTATAGTATTTTGGAGTTGTGATTGCCCTATTCAATTATAGGGTGAATTTATCCTTTCTACAGAATATTTGACATTTGCTTGGAGCATCTTGATGTATGGCTGTGAGACATGGTGCTTATCTGAAAGTGATAAAAAAAGACTAGAGGCCTTTGAGATGTGGTCATACAGAACAATTATCGGAATTTCCTGGAGAGACCACGTCACGAACAATGAGATTCTCAGCATAATCAAGGAGGATACGCACCTAGTAAGAACCATCTCAGAGAGGCGATCGGTCACATCATGCGCCACGATGGTCTTCTTCACGACATCGTGGAAGCGATGGTTGAGGGTAGAAACTGTAGAGGGCGCCCTAGATGGGAGTATTTGCAACAAGTGTTCGAGGACATGAGTTGTAGCTCTTATGTTGAGCTAAAGAGGACTGCAGAGGATCGATAAGAGTGGAGATCGAGATGCAAGATTTGGTTGCTGCAAACCAATCCACCGGATTGATACTACGAAGAAGATATAATATAAAGATAGTTGTCGATAAATTCAAGAGGTGTATAAATAACGGGTCCGCCAAATAACTTTTTTTTTTGAAAATGGTGCGCAAAACATCGAGTGTAGCTTCGGCTGTGTGGCACGTAGCGCCGTCTTGTTGAAACCAAATGTTGCCAATATCCTCTTCTTCAATTTTTGGAAACAAAAATGGCCCGATAACGATCGCCATTGACTGTAACGGCCACTCCTTGCTCATTTTCGAAGAAAAATGGCTTGATTTTCAAAGTAATGTCGCAATATTTCCCAGCGTTGTTCAAGCGTATACACAACCATATTCGTTTAGCGGAAAAATAAAACTAATTATCTGTCAAATCAGACATGAGCTTAGTGTTACCATTCACGAAATAAGCACTAGTTAAAAAAAAATGTTAGATGGCGGACCGTATATATTTGTGTGACGGAATTATAAGTATTAAAAAACATGTATCAAAGGAAAAAAACAATCTAGGCCGAATATGTGATAAATAATATGTATAAGATATAAAGGCAAGCAATAGAAGACGCTTTTTATGTTGAATTTTTTGCTCTGAAGGTCGAATTATTCTAAGAGAATTTAATTGAGGTTTTTTACCGGTCCCACAAACAACATACTTCATACTGGTTTCCATCGCATTCGTACCGAACAAAAAATTCTCATGCTGATTAAATTTGGTAATAAAAAATAGAGGCATCGAAGACAAGCTCTTTTTGAGTAATAAATTAATAAGGAATTTACAACCGAAAAACGTGTATTAAAAACTTAGCTGTACATTTAATTTATAAACATGTTATAAACATATTCTTTGAGATGGACCAGTGGTAATGATTAGTTGGTTGGCAAAACTGATTTCATTCGATTGTAATATTTAAAATATTGTTTACATATACATTTTTTTTTTTTTACATAAACAGGAAAATATTGACAGATGGCTATAGTGATGCAGAAATCTTATCAGCCGCTTACCATGTACGACATTCACGCATCATTAATTCATCACAGGAATTCACTATGAATGTGTGGTTTTCACGAGTCGACTTTCTTATATTATTCTACCACTAATTAAAATGAATAGGCTATGACTGACATTTTACATGGCTAAGGCATCAAATTCACACGAAACAGGGGTATTTAAAGAACGTAGACATTGTATTTCTTAAATCTCCGTCGAGAATATAACCCACGACCTTCGATTTGGTAAGCAAAACTTTCACCAATAAGCTACACCCGCCGGCATATAATAATCACGTTATACTTAATTAATTATGTGTGAAATCAAAACATTATATTTATTCAGCAACACATAAAAATTCGCAGCAATATTTCACTTTTGTTTCAATATTTTCAGCATTCACTTTGAGTTCCATTATAAACATTTATTTCTTTACCATGTTTTTACATGGAATACGTAAGACAAGTTCTCTGTTTAGGAGACTGCAGTTTCAACTTACTCGTAGCCTTTCTCAATCGAGATTGAGTCTCCTAAATAGAGAACTTATCTTACGTGATCCATGTAAAAACAAGGTAAATAAATAAATACTTGTAACATTTCACTCATCAACAATAGGGGTTTTTTTTTTCGATGCAATGTTTTGATAAGAGAAACGTCATATAAGATGATGTTTGCTGTGAAGTTGTATGTATATCGGTTGTAGTCTATCTTCTAGTCTACTTGTAGATCATCAGAAGAATTCTTAGCAAAACTGCGTGTTCTTGAATTATGGCCCGTTTAATTATAGCGACCGAGATCTACAACTGAAATATATGTGCATTTTAATAAGATGCAAATAGTTTATTAGCGATGCATTATTTACATTATAAGTCATGCGGTCTGCATTGCATGACATTGGCACACTTATTGTTATCGTCATCATCCTCTAAGTACTCCAAGTAATCAACACTTCAGCTGACCGTGACTAACGCGACTTGGTGCATATTCTACGATAATAGTCTAATAGAGTATTCCTATTCATCAAATGGACTTGTAAATATTCATCATTGTCGAGTACATGCATAAATAATACACGAGTATATTAATGCATATAGCCTCGAACTGCTAGTTTCATATTTATGTCGATCGAAACATATTCAATCAAATTTTCAAAACAAAAAGAATTCCTAAAAATATTTGGCCTCTCTTCTTGCAACGCATGTCCATGTTATCCAGGCATGCAAAATACGTTGAAACACTCTCTCGTGGAGTGCATCATCCATGAGAACGGGAGACGCATTCTGTGTTGTCGCCAGGGAGTCTCTACCATTTCTTGGGAAGATTTTCCTGAATTGCTGCTTAGTTCTGACGGTCGCTGGCTGTTTTTACTTTATCAGGGAAATCGTCGGGGCTACAAGAGCGGTTAACGAGGCTGACATGAAATAGGCTCCTACGTTCTTCAACTATTCCTCAGACGTATATTCTAACCTTGTGTGTAACTTGCAGGGTACAACACGCAACTATATATATTTTTTGTGAGTGAAAAAGTGAAAAAAAAAAACTCGATGGCGTCCGGGCAGTGTCACTCGGACGCCGCAGTAATAGTCACAGCGCCCGAAGTCCACATAGCGACCATCTGGCGAACTATACGCTCTCACCTATATCGAGTTGGTATAATTTTATAAAGAATTTGTAACTTATTACGAGGCTGTACTCACCGGGATCGCCGCTAAGCGAGAGCATCATTAGCATGTCGAGGTCTGCAGGTGGGAAGTCACCCTCGGGTAGACGGGCCTTGGACGACTCCTCTCCTCCCAGCACCACGATGCTGGAGCCAGAGCGACGACGCTGCCTGCAAAACAGAAAACAGAACGTCAGCATCGATTACTTCACGACAGCATTCTGTGGCGACCATAATCTCCAGAGAGAAATCTTATATGTAAGAAGAAGATGAGATTATAATTTTAAATAAATTTTAATTAAAAATATTTATTTTTGATTCATATTTATTTTAAGCGATTACATGTTTCGGCCTCCCTGGAGACCATCTTCAATAATGAGTTATTGCACTCACAATTTTTGTGGGTGCAATTAATGGAATAATTCAATGATGCTTGTCAAGAAAAACGTTTTGTTACGTAATTATCCAGTTTTTTTTTATGTAATCGTATGCAGGAGAGCACAGCCGGTCAAGACCAGTTCACTATGACGCTCAGTCAGGAAGGCTGGACGCTGCATGCAGGAAACGTGTGCTGTGTTCGTATTTGTGTGTGGGTTGGGGAGATTGCAAGTGTATATTTATCTGTTTTTAGAAGAGATCCAGATTGTAGGAAGGAGGAAACACAGACGCTGGAAGAGCATTCCAAAGTTTACCGGTGACATTAAGGAAGGAACTTTGGAAACTGACAGTTCTTGGTCGACACACAATAACCGTGTATGAGTGTTCGGCAAGTGTAAGACGTGTTTGTTGGTTGTGGTTAGGTGCAGGAGGCGACCGTGGTTATAACGGTAGAAAAGACTAAGTGAACCAATCTTACGCCTGTGTTCCATTGATTGCAGGTTAAACGTAAGAGTGTCATTGTTTATCAAACGAATTGCTCTTGGTCAACTGAGTCAATTAAGTTTAGAAGGTATTTTTAGGCTCCAATTCAAAGGTGACTGCTGTATTCAAGGATAGGTCGGATTTGTCTTTTATATAGAAGAAGTTGTTTATCGTTGAAATACCGACGTGATCTATATAATACACCTAGTTTTTTGGAAGCGAGACCGGCTTTATACTTAATTGATTCATAATACTTGACATTATTCGAAATTGATAATCCAAGAATGTTGATGGAGCTTGCTTTTCAAAGAGAACAACCGTTGAAAGATACAGGATCCATCGCAGTCTTCTTGGCGGAAAAGAATCATTATGGGAAGAATATACTCATATGTTCATATACTCTCCTGCATGCGCTTATACTTGATAAAGATCGGCACGAAATATATAAAAAAAAATTGATATAACAATACTCAGCACGTAGCGATTATTAACAGCCCTTTCCTGGATAAGGGTTTTAAAAATGTTCGTGCTTTTACTGTTGTGCTTCTGCGTTCCCTATCAGCCCCCTGTCTCTCGTGACGTATGGCCCAGCAGGAAGCGGCACACCTACGGTCCCCACCATGGCAGCCGCAGACGCTGGAATTATCATTTATGGAACCGTGACACGTCGCTCGCCGGTTATGGCGGTATCCATCCAACACGGGATGGAGCATTAACCTAACACATCCATTCTTCAAGGCAGTACGGATAATCATTTGACATCAGCATGATATAGTCCTTGCTGACTGGTACCGAAAACCTCGACATACAATCTTTCGTCTCTATTTCTGTTCGCTTGTCAAACAAGGATGTGTCCGCCATATTGGCATTAGTTATAAACACCGACGTTCGTGGCGAGAGCCCATACCGAGCGCGGAGATGAGTTGCCTACTGTCCTTCGGCGAGAGATGTTGTATTGTGGCTCGGCCTACTGCTGCGCCTAGGTCCGGGCCACAAGTTTGTAAAGTTTTATCGTAAATATACGTCAATGTGCTTCTGAAAAAGTATTTATTTTGCTGACCTGCTCCACATCATGCCCTCGCGCGACGGAATAACACCTTTTTAAAGGAGAGGAGAATGTTACATTATAAAAAAGGCTCTGTCAAAACTTCTTCTTATTCACATATCCGCTTCATATCTGGAACATGTTTTACTAAAAATTGCTGCCACAAATTGAGGTTGTCCTCCAGAGCAGAAGTCCGATTGCTTAAAGAGCTTTAGTTTCCGACGCATATTTTTGGGTAATTTATCAACCTGATTTTTTAAGGAAATCTTATGATTAGCCCAACGCTTCCGATGCCTGGAATATTTTGTCTTACGTGGCGGCTCAATTAGTCAGGAATTACTCGATCGAAACAAAGTGTTGACTATGCAGCGCCTGCGGCCATAAAATCAGTTTTGTCTAAACCTAATGATTTGTCTAGTGATCGTAGAGTCCAGAGATCCATAGATATTGTTAACGAAATAACTTAGGTTAGGTTAGGTTAGCGAGACATCCAGTGCACCGGTTGTCCCGTGCACTAAATATCCCGTGCACCAGACGTCCAGTGCGCCCCAGGTCATTACAGATGAGTCGTTGAACGAAATGTTTAGGAACGAAATTGGGTGGAACCACAAGCAATATTTTTATAATTTATGTTAAAAACAGTTCATACTCGTAAATACATTGAATTAAAATAACTGAAGACGTTGTAATGGCAGCTATTTTAAAGGTTTAAATAAGAGATAATTGCATATAGTTTGTCTAACTGTCGAGCGTCCTGAAATGGCCGCCTGTGACGACAGCACTAAATATAAAATTAGGAATTTAGTGCTCGGTATATCGCCTCGGTAAAGATCTCTTCCTTAAATATCACATTTAGCGAAATCAGAGTTTGGAGGTGGCGATTTGACGAACCCGCGGCGGACATGAGATGTGAAAAACGTGATTCGAATTAAGCGACGCTCTCAGAATTATTATATTTCGTATGGCGTATTTCATGAGAATGGAGAGATTTTGATTCGAAAACTTTCCGCTGAAACTGCCCTGTAAATCATATCTGTGCGAAGGCTTTTCCGCTAAAGCCTTATTTTTCTTCCTGTAAAATATCAATTCTCGATTTGGAGCATATATTCACTACAAACTGCCAGCAGTATTACATAAATTTAAGTATATATTGTAGATGTTTTGGCTGGAATTTAGAATACTGAGACTATACGGAATACAGCGAAAAATGTGACATTTGACAAATTCTTTGGTTTTTGTTTGTGTACGCAATTTTGGAAGGAAGCTAGATGCGGAAGGCGGGAAATCGAGAAGGATTAGAATCATGCGGGATGCCTACATTAGACAGTTTATAAACATAGGCTGATGAAGACGAACTGGAGGCTGTCGGAAATCATACATATTCCCAAGTAGACCTTCAGGTGCAGATATACGGTAACTTTCCATTCAATTCATTTAATTCCGAACGTTACCCAACTATTTTTCTTCTAGGGATGCTTTCTTTCCATTCGCTAGAGTCCCGGAGGAAAATTGCTGCACTCAAACATTCATTCCTTCTTCTTCGCGCTTCAATTCACAACCCTGGGATTCTTGAATGTTTTAACTTCTATGTTCCAGATAGGTACACCCGTGCTCGTAGCCATCCATTATTTTTGATCCCAGTCGATGCTTGTGGAGCTTCTAGCACTCAATTTGGTACAACGGCAATGTCGCTCCTAAATGGCCTACCAACACACCTCGATCCTTTTCTTGCATCCTTTTCTTCTTTTGTCGATGGTATTGTTCTACTTGATCTCTGTGATCTTTGACACGTGTCATCTTCTTATTCTTTTGTGTTATTTTTTATTTTTTATTATTTTCTCTATTTATTGTATATTTATGTTTACTCTACGTTTCTAATTATTTGTAAAAAAAATGTAATTTCGATTCTGTATATAAAATAAAATAAATAAATAAAATTTGTCCTAGTACGAAAAATTGATATTGATAATTGACAGAACTTAACGACGATTTATAGTGACCATATGTTTCAGATATGGAACGCATATGGAAAGAAGAAGTGAAGATGATAAAGACGATGTGCTTAAAATTGAGAAAGCATATATTTTAGACATAAAGAGAGTGCTAATGGATACATAAGGTAACGAAAATATTGGTTTACGGTAGGTCTCTAATTCGATTTTGATTTTTTGTTACATTTTTAATTGTTAAACGTAATTAATGATTAAATAATTGTTCTATTTATAAATGTAAAACATTGTTATGAAATCAATTACATAAAATTACCGACGACAATTAAAACTTTAATTGTACTCGTAAATAATTGTATAAAAAACCTTGTTTTTCAATATTTTTATTTATATTTTAACACGCGATAATTAACATCATTGGCAATGTGTTTTTTGTATTAGCAACATACATAATATTGTCATTAAAAAAATAAAGACAAAGTAAAAGTCTAGTAAAGATTATAAGAAAATGGGTCTACTACACTAATTTCCATCACATTTTTAGGGTCATGTATTTTGTGAATACATTTTTAAATTGTCATTTGATCATCAAATATCACGGTTCCCCCCGGGTCGTAATAAAGTTACAAGTATATTGATTGCATTGAAAAGTCTCACGGGATCCACGGAGGTGGTCCACGGAGCTCACTTTCCGCTACAAAATGATAATGGTCTCGATCGTCCAAAAGAGAAAGTACGCCTCATAATACGATGCAGTGCTCAAGTACGCTTCTCGCTCACATGACTGGGTCATGAATGAACGACCACGTGCCAAAACACAGTGCGAAATTACTTGAAACTTGTACACAAAATTCTTTTTTTCGATATCCGTTCCATATATGTATATTAATTTTTATGTAAGAACATATAGGAGAATACCGACAGATGGGGATAGTAATTTTGATATCTAATCTGTGGAATTCTATGACGCTTACCACGACGCACATGGCCAAGCGCCGCATGTGGAGTGTTGATCCGCCAACGTCATTTAACCCATAATAGTATTAAAATAAGTTCATGGAAGAATCTATTGTGCGACGAAACATTACAAACATTGGCCTGCTAGGGCATTGAACGACGCAAATTTTCGGTCCAGTATGGGACCACTGGGCGTTTAAAGGATAATAGTAAATTTAATTTATTTAGTTCGATAATCAGGGATCATGGCGAATTTTTTGTTTAAACTCTTAGTAAAGCCATCCAGCAGAGTTGAATTGACTCAACTGGAATGCTTACATAACAACTGGAAGGCTTACATTTTTTTAGGAGGCATCTTAGAATTATTCCTTCATTGAAGTATTTTTTTATGTAAACACAAACAGGAGAATACCGACAGATGGTGATAGTAATTCTGAAGTCTCATCTGTGGAATTCTATGACGCTTAATATGGTGTATATAGCTAAGCGCTGCATGTGGAGTGTTGATCCGCCAACGCCATAGACTACACGCATCATCCTTATTATTACAGGAATTTACTATTGATGGGTAGTCTTCACGGGACGACTTTAGTTACCACCACTTTTAATTAATTGGCTATGACTGGCATTTTACGGGTGAGGGATCAAATTCACATCAACCGGGGTATTTCAAAGCTCATTAATCGATTAAAAATATTTATTTTTTTAATCTCCGTCGGGGATCGAACCCACGACTTTTGACTTGCAAAGCAAACGCTTTGACTATTGAGCTATACCAGCCGGCATTTGGAACATATGGTCACAACAAATTGCCGCCACTTAGTTTTGTCAGCTGCCACTGTCCATTTCTCGTTCTAGGAAATACCTACACCCGAAGGTTCACTTGGGAACATATATATAGTAGATAAAGAAAGGGTATCTGTAGTACCCAAGGCATATTTTTGTGTGATTTCTTAATATTTTTTTAAGGAAATTTGGTGATTAATCCGATGCTCCCGAGGCCTGGAATATTTTGTTATTAGGGCGACCTAAGTGACCATTATATTTAGAAGTGTACACTACAATAAATGACTATTCTTGGCATGACATCTCACCAAGATCCAATTAAGCCGTACAACAGTTATTCAAAGCAAATGCCTGCGTAGAATACTAGGGATACGATTATATGACTTTGTAAGAAACAACGAGGTGAAGCGGACAAGGCAGCCTTCAATACTACATTCGGTCACGGGACAGAGGCCTGTAACCAACGACATGTAACTTAGACGCCACAAAGAGAGGAAACTACAGCGGCATTTTCTTCAAGCCCTGAGTTCACGTCATCTTAGTAGGCCTTCGGAAACTACACATATACTGTACTCAGCGAAACTCCTGTAAGAGTTGACATGGAATGAGACGAGGATCACGGCGGCTGACTGAGATTATGACGGCAGTTCATGACGAATATATCCTCCAGTGATAGGATCATTTTTAAAATAAATATCATGTTTTTTTTAAGTGTCAATGCATATAGATGCTGAGGTGGGCGGGCGGTGTGACTAGAGTGGACAGAGTTCGAAATGAGCATATTCGGGGCTCATTTCAGGTGACCCTATACCTGAAAAGATAAGGGAAAACCGCCTAAGATGGTATAGGCATATGACACGGAGAGATGAGGACCACATGGCGAAAAAAGCCCTCAACATACCTATGCTGAGAAGAAGACCACAGGCAACCTGGACTGCAACTGTAGACAAGGATCTGAAAACTCTGAGCTTGACCGAGAATGCAACGTAGGACTGACAGACACGGCGACTGTGCACAAGGAGAGCTGACACCAGATGATGGAAATTGGCTAGGCTAAAGAGAAGCGAACATAAAAGAGACGAAAGATTGTCTATCGAGGTTTTCGGTAACAGTCAGCAAGGGCTAAATCATTCTTATATCAACTGTATCTTGACTTTCCACAGATTACGTTATATTGAAATCTCAAACATTATATATATTTTTAATCGAATTTCTTTACTACATATTTGTCATAACATAATGTTTTATTGTTGACATCAGCATGATATAACCCCCGCTGACTGGTATTTTTATAACTTGCGAATGTTCACAAGGAGAGCCAACTCAAGATGATGGCAAATGGCGAGGCTAAAGAAGAAGAAGCATATTAATAAAATATTTAAAAATATATACTATTTATGTTGTTTTTTGGCAACCCTAGCAATAACCCACGTATGTATGTGTACAATGTATGCATATTGCAATAATACCTACTGTATTTTTCGCGTGTGGGTGAACCATGAATGAAACTCGAATCCGTCACTGAAGTGCCGCCGATTCTCAGTACTCAATTTGATGTTATCAGCGGGGGAAACTTGCATGCACATCGCGAAACCCGACCGTACATAATTATTCGAGCAAAAATATACGTAGATGGATTTTAAAATAAACCGACTTTAATTCAATATGTGATTTTATGACGATACATTTTATGACTTAATTTTTATTGTTACATTTTTTTGTAAAAGCATACAGGCATATCATGTGTCGCATGCTATTCAAGGATTTACTCACCATGTATGCAGTGTCGACATTTTTTTAATGTAAACCCATCTGCGGATTCTCATGTGTCGCATGCTATTCAAGGATTTACTCACCATGTATGCAGTGTCGACATTTTTTTAATGTAAACCCATCTGCGGATTCTATGGCGCTTGCCATGCGGCATATGGCTAAACGCTGCATGTGGAGTGTTTATCCGCCAACTATATATATATATACTACAGCTCGACACTCACGTATGTTATTTATTATTACAGGAATTCATTATGAATGGGTGATCTTTACAGGACGACTTTCGTGTACCACCAATTTTGATTAATAGGCTATGACAGGAACTTTACGGGTGAGGGATTCCATTCACACCAACTGGGGGTATTTTAAAGGTCAGAAATCGATTAAAAAACATTTTTTTTAATCTCCATTGGGGATCGAACCTATGACCTTGTATAATCAGATACCCACAACACCCAGACTGAAGTCGCGAAGCAGCTTTCTAAAATCCACACAACCTCTCAAAGCTACACACCTCAAGACCTAATGCTAGGCAACACACGGTTTATCGATGTTGCCAGATACCAGGCAGAAATAATTTGACGTCACTGACACGACGAAGACTGAAGAAGAAGATATATTGTAAATTATACAGCACGTTTAATGTTTTAAGTTTATTCAAATCAGATAGGTAGTCATTCTCTTTCATGTGTCTTTTCTTTTAAGCAGTCATGTGCAGTGGCTACAATTCTTGAGAGGGCATTCCCACTGGACTTCAGTTACTAACTGATCGTAATCTAAATGAAGTTACTCATATTATCAAGTATACTTAATCCTTCTCAAGTGTCAGTTAGGGAAAGTCCATTACACCTATTCAATCTATCTGAATGGCGAAATCTAAATAATTTTAATTGAATTATTTAAATCATATATTTTTTCAAAATTATTATCTTCGTAAAATAAAATTAGATACGCCACTGAATGCATCTCTCTACTACTACTTTACTTTGTACAATCATAAATAATAATTTATATAAATATAATTTTAAAGTGCATTTTAAAAAATGCACTTTAAAACAAATAACAGGCTGTCGTAAATATCCCACGGGAGCCGTTTGGGGTAAAGCGTCTAGTCTCAGGACAGGTGCCAGTCATCTCTACCTGCCGGCTGATGCGCAGGTAGGGCTCAGGTAGACGCCCACTAACATTAGGAAGGTCGGCTCTTCATAAGCTCACTGGAATGCTTCAGTCGAAGCAAACTTTAACCGTCACTAAGTAAAGTGCATGTCAAACAAACTATAACAGGTAAAACGCTTTTTCAGCCATATTTTAAGCACTAAGCTTAATATTGTTTGGAATCCCAATAAATCCAAATACTCGAAAAAATTCATAAAAAAATTAAACGATGTCTCTATTTTTATATGTACCGTAACTATTCATTAAATTCCCGTACATTATCTAACTTTTTCTTCTAGAGACGCTTTGTTGTCATTCGTTAAGAGTCCCGGAGGAAAATGGCTGCTCTCAAACATTCATTCCTTCTTCTTCGCGGTGCAATTCACATGAATGGGATTCTTGAATCTTTTAACTTCTACGATCCAGATAAGTACACCCATGCTCGTAGCCATCCATTTTTTATGATTCCAATTGATACTTGTGGAGCTTTGAGCGCTCAATTTAGTACGTTTAGGACGTTGGCCGATCAACACTCCACATGCAGCGCTTAACCATATGTAGCATAGTAAGCGTAATAGTATCCACAGACTTCAGGATCACTATTCAGCATCTGTCGGCATTCTCCTGTATGTGCTTACATTTAAAAGTATATAAAAGTATTTTTGTGTGCCATTGACTTTTACACGCACTATTACCACAGATAATGTCAATATTGTTCTTATCATATTTTGGAGCTCTACACACAAGCGAGGGTTTGTTTACTAGGCCATAAAAAAATGTGGAACCCTCCTTCTTCATGCCGTTTTGTGTGAGTTCACAACAATAGAGTGCATTCCTCAGAGCTCGGTGATATATAAATTGAGTTCACTTGACGTCTACGAACAGAAATATTACGAGTATGTACAATGTACATGTTACAGTTAATGTGTATGTACTTAAATAACTTCTTAGGTTTTCACGGCCAGATTTGATATGTGGCTTTTGGGTTTAGCCGTGTGTGGCGAACTTCCTTCAACCAATATTTCGACCGCCATTGCAGGGGTCTTACTGAAAACCTCTTTTTAATGAAAACCTCGATGTACAACCTTTCGTGTCTTATTTCTGTTGGCTTGTAATACATGTCACGAGATTGGCATTTTGGACTAGTTCGTTGAATCGCCACTAGGGCGCTGGGTGACAGCCTCAGCGCCGACAAGTGCGCGGAGTGAGTTGTGTGCTGACAGCCGAGAAGGTCGTATTACGGCCGGCCTGGCATGACATTCCGCCTGGGCCGGGAGTTTGTAAAGCTTATCGTAAATATATGTCAATGTGCTTCTGAAAAAAGTGTGTGTGTTATTAATCTGCTCCCCATCCTGCCACCATGCGACTGAATAACAATCTTTGAAAGAGAGGAGGATGTTATTATTAATATCCTGATTACATATTTCATACCTAGATATGATTTTTTTAAGGCAAACAAAATTAAGAACATGACCTTATATATCATATTATAACTGTCGCTAATTTAAATATACTACTAATACTAAAATGAAAGTTTAAAGGGAATAAGTTATTTATATTCCTTTACAGCTTTCTAATCCAATGACTCTCTATAAATAACAGTAAATCGTTAAAATTTTTCCATCGATTCCGTGTGTAATTCTACAATATGATGATCATCATCATCATCATCAGCCTGTGTCCGTCCACTGTTGAACGTAGGCCTCCCGCATGAGTCTCCATCCTCTTCGATCCTCCGCCTTCCGCATCCAGGTCACTCCCGCTATTCTTCTTATATCGTCGGTCCATCTTGTAGGGGGTCGGCCAATGCTTCGTTTGCCAGTTCTTGGGCGCCATTCCAATACTTTTTTCCCCATCGACCGTCGTCTCTTCGACAGATATGTCCTGCCCATTGCCACTTGAGTGTGCCTATTCGTTGGGTAGCATCCACTACTTGAGTTCTTCTGCGTATTTCCTCGTTTCGGATTCTATCTTTTAGCGACACTCCGAGCATGGATCTCTCCATAGCACGCTGGGTGACTTTTATTTTATGGGTAAGACTTGCTGTCAGATTCCACGTCTCTGCGCCATAAGTTAATACAGGGAGGATGCATTGGTTAAACGCCTTAGTTTTAAGGCATTGCGGAATTTTCGCTTTAAAAATGTACTTTAGTTTTCCAAATGCTGCCCATCCCAGTTGTATGCGCCTGTCGATTTCTTTTGAGAAGTTATTTCGCCCTAGTTGTATTACTTGTCCCAGATAGGTATAGTCGTTTACAACCTCTATTTCTGTTCCTCCAATGGAAATAGGATCAAAGGTCTGTGAAATATGACTATTAATCATGGCTTTTGTTTTATCCATGTTCATTTTCAGACCAATTTTGTTCGACGCTTCATTGAGGTCGTAGAGCATGTCTTGGAGCTTGTCAGGTGATTCGGCTATTAGCACTATGTCATCGGCAAATCGGAGGTGAGAAATGTACTCTCCGTTAATATTTATTCCACATTTCGGCCAGGATAGCAGTTTAAAAATATCTTCTAGGGCGTTTGTGAAGAGTTTTGGAGATATAACATCTCCTTGTCTCACTCCTTTGTTTATAGAAATATAATTAGTGCTATCATGGAGCTGGACCATCATTGTTGCAGTACAATATGATGATATCAGCTTGATATAGCTCCGATATTTAGTCTCTTATTTATGTTCGCTCGCCTGACATGCATATCTAATAATGTTATCTTTAGTTATATAATAATACACGGTGTTTGCATACGCCATTTTATTTGTTATGACAGTTGGTCCATGTCATGTTGGTGCCACTGTCATCTTTAATTCGCTTTTTCTGCCGCGACTGTTGGCAGCGCTAGATGTCAGAGCGCGCCGTCAGTTGGAGCTTGCTAGCGACCGTTATGGCGCACGCCTAATGGACGAAAAGGCAAGTGTTTGAGAAATAAACACGAATTGTGAAACGAAAACATTCTTTGTGTTATTAACCTGCTTCTGTCACCAAGTAATTTGGTACGCAATTTAAAGAGGAGGAAATCAATGCACTATTTGAAAAAATATTAATCGTAATGTTGTTTTTACTTTTCAGCTTACTTTTTTTTACATTGCGTGTAAAAAAGAAGAGAGTGTAAATTACTTAGGACCTATTTGTATCAAAGTGAGTGCAAAAGTATATAATGTACCGGATCCACAAAAAATCTCCGCGGAACCGATAAGAGTGCTCAGGTATTCCAATCAATCACTTCTCAGGTGAGTATCGTCTCCCCCCTCGCACTCAGGAGCGGGGATTGCTCCAATTAAAAATCCTATGGCTCTCTCCGAGCAAACAACTTGGTGCTTTGCCACTCGATCAATACCTGTCGGAAGCGAAGAGGTTCGGTCCAGTGGACAACGAGCTTACTTGATATATGAACTGAGTTCGAATCCCAGCGAAACTGATTTTATTAAAACTCAATCGCTTCAAATGTGCATCACCATAGTACACTTATTAAGCTAACAATATAATGTATATAGGGCATTTTATTGTTATGGAAGTACCGGACGTTTGATGGCTATATCTAATGTAATTGCAAGAGTTTATATCAACTTGATGTAGCCTTTTTCAGACAGACTCCTGCTCTGGCAATAAGTTGCATCAGAGGATTTCATTTCTGAAAAAAGGAAGGCCTCCCAACTGGCAAGAACTTTGATTGGCGGACCTGGATATCCCTGAACAGATTAAGAACAAGAGTTGGTAGAACAAAGGACAACCTCGAGCGGACCGCCTCACACCTAAGATCCTGCTCCATGTGCCCAAGAAGCTGCACATCTCAGGACCTAATGCTGGGCAACGCACAAGCTATCGATGTTGCTAGATACTGGGCAAAAATAATTTGACGTCGCTGACATGAAGAAGAAGAAGATTCACTAAATGAAATTTACATGTTCAGAATATAATCCAACCTAATGGACTGTGCAAATTCTTGCAGTTCTCTTTCAAGCGTTTACATAATTAAAAATTCGCAATATCTTTGAAGGGCGGTGGCCACTTTGATACGGCGCTGAAACCGCTGAAAGAGAAACTGAAAAGAACTGAAGGGCAACAAAAAACAAGTCTCAAAGACCCTTACCAGTATTGCTTTAACAGGCGCATCTCGAGGCTTCTCCGCAAGAAAGCCTCTCTTCTGGAGACTTTCCCGACCGGTCTCCTTTCTCTTGATCACTCGGAACTCGAACACTTTCGGATACTCCGCAGAAATATTTTTTTTACTTCAGACATTGAGTGTTCCTATTGTTTGACTCTTTAAATGCAACTTTACACGCACAAATTTTCTACCACTGTATTTTCAAAATTAAATTAAATTAATTAAAAAACTGCAACGGAATGATTTTCTTAAGAATACATTATATTGATTCATTTAAAGATACATATAAACTACAATTCACTGTCTTCTATTTAATATATCGAAGCAGATGCTTCTCATATCATATTCCAATTCATAATACCGAATAATGAATATACATGATTAATAATGATTTACATAATTACTAACCATTATTATACACATATTCATAGTTTTAAATTTATTTAAAACATTTAGTTTTGATTCACATTTATTTTAAACGATTACATGTTTCGGACTCCCCGGAGACCATCATCAATAAACCGTGGTATTATTGAAGATTGAAGAAAAAAGGCCGTGGTATTATTGAAGATGGTCTCCAGGGAGGCCGAAACATGTAATCGCTTGAAATAAATGTGAATCAAAACTAAATACTTTTAATGTGTTATTTTGTAAATTAAAATCAATTTAAAATTATATTTATGCAGTTTCACCAAGTATTGTCAGTTGATAACGTTAATATTATACGTAATTCATCGGGTAAAAGAAAACGACTAACGTTTGTTTCGAACTTCTGACTTTATTCTAAGTATTATAGTATAGTCGTAACTAATATTATAAGCTGATATGAATAAAATATATTTTGTTTGAATTAACATTTCATATTTTTAAATTTTTATAACTTATCAAAGCTATTACAGTAATCACGACAAGTGCTAATTTAAAAAATTATATGTAAAAAATAACATAAACTTTTTTATCGAATTAAATTTCAGTATTTCTGCACTTTTTCATGTATTTTTCATGGAATTTTTTACGTTTGAAATTTTATGTAATTAAACAACATACGACATTCATGCCTAGTCCACAAATCCAAATATGTATATAAAATTTGCGTCCTAAAGTTACTTAACACTTTCGCATCGGTTGTCGGCATATGCCGTCATAAGATTCCCCGACCGTTGACATTGGTTGACGTGATATATCGTTTTGCTACTTTCAGTACTCATTGTGACATCGACGGTAGTAAATTAGATGTGCAGTCATTCCCTTTATCAACCTACATGTATTCTTTACAGGAATCTGTAAAGCATGTAAATAAATATCGTTAAGTTTCGTCACAGGAGCGATTTTTCTATAAACCACATGTGTCAATGCCATCACATGTATGGAGTTACAAAATGAACGTTTGTAAATATAATAGTTTTTTATGCATCATCTGATAGCTAAAGGATAGAAGAACCAATGTGATATATGAAAATACGTCAGATACGTACATTTATGCTTCAAATACTTCAAATAATTTGTATTCCTCCGAGCCGTAATGAAAGAGTTAAAAACAAGACATTTATTGACCGGAAATGGATTCAATTTGAAAACATGGTACGACTGCCATCCCTGCCTCTCAGCGATCATTTTTTTCCGATTATTTCTTAGATTTCCATAATTCCGAATAACGAAACTAATAACCATTGATATCATGCCGTGGTATGCATTATTTTTATCGCTTTATTACCGTTTGTAAAGGTGAGCTGGTAATATTTCTCGAGAAAGCATTATCAATGCGTTTAATACCTCGCAGGTAAGTAGCCGTTCAGTGCACTGTCACTTAAAGAAATCCCCTTAATGGCTACTGCAGGTGAGTGCAATAGCGCATTGCAACTGTAGCGAATAAATCATCATCATTATAAACACATTAAATATATTATTATATTTATTAAATTAATTATGATTCATGCGGCGAGGTTTTAAGCACAGCCATTTGTGTGGGTGAAAGCAATATATTTAAAATAAGGTAATTGACCAACTATCATACCACAATATATAATCTCGTCCAAGCAACTTTGGTGTGAAGCATATTTGGATAGCTGATCGCCTGATAATTAATACATTTTGTTGGTTTTATTGGGCCATCCTTAAAAACCAAATTGTCATTACATAATTCGTTAATGCAATATTGTACAATTGTGCTTAGTAAAACATTTTATAACATTGCAACCAGCTACTTAAATCTAATATTGGGCAATGCCACAGAACGTGTTCAGCGTCCTGCAAGGGGCTACCACATGGTACGAGTATGAAGGGCTCTTTAGCGTAATCCAAAAGAAGCCTGTACCAGTTGGATATATCGAGCTCATCGCTACGGAGTCTAACTACCGTGCCTTTTCTGTATACGCGACGACCTTCGATGAAGACTTCAAAAAGACTAAATTGTAACGCCTGAACTACGCACTTTTACACCCACTAAAAAAATTGCAACCAGCGACCATATCGAATTGGAATACCGATACCTATGTCTTAACGAAGTTAAAAAACTTTAGATGCATAACGTACTTGGATAATGACTGCTTAAGTACAAATTTTTGCTGATTGCTCCCGAGTGTCAAAATTTAGTTATCTTAATAAATTATTCAATTATATGAAAATGTAATAGATTTATATTTATTATTAATGTAAGTGCTTTTTGGTAACATATTTGTAATTATTTTTAAAAACTAAGTACAGAAAGAATAGTTGAATAGTGTTCTGAATGAAAAAATATGATACTTAAGATGTCTGAAGAAATAGGATATTAGATTAAAAGCGGGTTTTTGAAGTGATCACGTTTCAAGTTAATATCTTATATCATAAATGCATCGCAATATAAACAACATATATGTGTTTTTATCACTTAAATATATATATTCGAAAGACTTTATTTCAATTACATGCCGGATGAACCATAGACAATAATTTCATTTAAAAAATGTAATTGCATATTATTTTGCTTCTCTTCCTGTCGACTAATGCCACAGAAAAATCAGTTTTTTGTTAACCATTTACAGAAAATGTTCGCTTTATTTTTTTATAACTCTTAAATATACTAGAATTACACGATAAGTCGAAGAAGCAGAGGAAGATGGCCATTTTCAAGTGGACTTGAAAACGGCCATCCGACTGGATCTGGCTGAAACATGTCAAAAAAAAATATGTGGAATAAATTGTAAAGAATATTTTATTTTATGTCTGATATTATGGAATTCCACCAAGAAATATCGATCGAAAAAATCGAAATAATTAATAATTATATCTACTCTTCCGAATGCTTCGAACTATGTGGTGATGCCTGAGGCCACCCTGCGGCTAAGTTTGTGAAGAGGCGCAACTGAGGGGAATACTTGGATTGCCCCGAAACAGGACCTAGCCCTTGGACACAACCAGGGGTGGAATATATGGAGGGCCATTAAAAGACATCGGACCGGAGTATGCAAGACGAGGACACAAATGAAAGCCTGGCAGTTTTACATCGGACCGACTGAATGTTTCTGCGGCATGGAGCAGACCCTGTCACACCTTCTGGAGTGTGCGCTGTCCGAATAGCTGCACCCAGGAAGACCTAATGATGGCCGAGAGTAACGCCATCGACGTCGCCCACTTCTGGGCAGAAAGGATTTGACCATGTTGCTTCCGACACGATTATATTACTGCCACAAATCTCTGTAAGCCAAGTATATTTTATGCATAGATCCAGATGGCATATAAGGATTGCACGAGCCCGAGGGCTTGAAAAAAATCAGCTGTAGTTATGGTCTCCTTTGGCATTCGATGTATATGTGCACTGCTAACTAGGTCCACATTTACTTCATGACCAACTGTAGTATGGAATGATGTCTAGTCCGCTCTCGAACTTCGTAATTACTCACAAAGTCAAACCATCGTACCTCTAGTATTCTAAGCAGGCATCTGCTTTAGAAGATGAATAGTTAAGTAGGAAGAGCAAATCAGGAGCTTAATATCACGATATCAGCAGCAATAAGGTAACAACGAATGAAATTTTTTTAAATATTGTGCGTAATTTACGCATACTTTTTAGACAGTTTACGTTTATACAGGAGACTGAGTCAAATATTGCCTTTTCAGGATATTTGATAATAAAGTTAAAATAATACTTATTTTTAATCTTCTTCGTAGTATCAATCCGGTGGATTGGTTTGCAGCAACAGAATCTTGCATCTCGATCTCCATTCCTCTCGGTCCTCCGCAACCCTTTTCAGCTCAGCATAAGCGCTACAATTCATGTCCTCGAATACTTGCTGTAAATACTCCCGTCTAGGGCGCCCTCTACAGTTTCTACCCTCAACCATCCCCTCCACAAAATTTTTAATATTTATCACAAAACTGCGAAATACGAATATTTATTATAATGTTGTACGTTGGATCATAATTTGAAACGTATTTTAAAATAGATATTCTATTACACCATATTAAATGACATTCTGAATTATATCAGGTTTCAGACACAATAGGTCAATAAACCCCGGCATTGATATCACTGCAACAACTATTAGACTAGAAATATATATTTAATGAAAAATTATTTAAAATACAGAATTTATGATCGTAAACTAAATTACACGGTTTCATATCGGGAGAAATTTATTCATGTTATTTTTATGGTTCATAAATTGAAGCCAATTTTTCCGTAATAATTGATATTACAATTTTCGTTGAGTAACTTTCTAGAACTCTAGAGCAACGCATGACATCGTCTTTAAATTGAAAAATTGATTATATACAATATTTCTATAAAAAAAAAGAAATTAGCTATAACCCATATTAAATGCATCAAAGCCGGCAAGGAAAAAACATTTTCTTTCAAAAATAACACCGCAATGATCGATTACATTTTTTGTTTTGTTATAAATTTAACTAAAGAAATATTTTCTCAAAAGGCAAAACATCTTAATACTATAAGAGTGTATTTAAAGTTGAGCTGTGACGGTTTATAACCGAAGGTAAGCAACATTGTATGTGGAACGTTCTTGGATGGTGACAGCTTAGTACATTGCGTATCTCTGGGCCTTGAATACTTCAGTGCCTTTTTCACCTTAGTGGTGTTTCGAGTGCATAGATGACAAGTGTAAAAAATGTTTTCAAAGATTGCGGAGGAAACTTAACGATATTACAAAAACGGTTCTCAAAGTATGAAATAAATAAAATACGAGATTATTTTGCTTACATTTAAGCAAAATGGTGAAACTAATTAAGTGTCTCTATGCCCCAATTTGATGTTAGTTTTAAACACCTCAAAAGGTTTCAATATCGAGAAAAATAATCTCATGTTACTTTAATTATAGCAGTGTATCATTGCAGCCAAATTAAGAAAAAAATCTTATAAATTTACACTTCCGAAAATATTACGTTCACACATAAAGAACAGCAAGTATAAGGACGATGAAAAGAAATACGAGTAGAACCTTACACGTACACAAAACTTATTTGATACTAATATACTCGTACAAACTGACATCAGCATGATGTAGCCCTTGCTGACTGGTACCGAAAACCTCTATATACAATCTTTGGTCTCTTTTCTGTTCGCTCGTCATACATTTATGTGTTGCCATATTGGCATCTTGGACAAGTCTACTCAGAGGTGTGTTTTGCCACCGACGGCGTTGGTGACCGACCACGGGCCGCACGGGTCGCAGTACGGCCGGGCGGCATGTCATTCCGCCTAGGCCAGAAGCTTGTAAAGTTTAACATAATTAAATGTCAATATGCTTCTGAATAAGTATGTGTTATCAATCTGCTCCTTATCCTGCCCTCACGCGATGTATTAACACCTTTTTGAGAGAGAGGAGGATGTTAAAACATACCTTAAATTATTTTTCAATTTTATTGTAAGCTTTGCAGCAGGTATCGCTCGTATAAATTTACATAACTAAGATTTAGGAGTTTAAAGATAGCATTTATACTTGCGTCTACTAAATGTTGATGCCTATGTTTCATAAGATTACGTGCTTTCTACTGCACAATGTCACCGGTTAACATGTGAAGTTAGAAAACCTCTTCAATTGCGTAACACCGTTAAATATAAATATTTTAATGAGCCGGTATACCACCAGTTCTGTACGTCGTTAGTCTGTCCTCGAATGGGGTCATATAATCGTCGTTATCTGTCGAGTAACCATCGGCAATCAACACTTTCTAAATCAAGACTCGAGTACTAACAACACGGCTAATGGACTAATATGATTTTAAAATGATAACGGTTAACTGATTACAGCAGGTAGTTTATATTGAAAACTATTCTAGAAATACATATTCTTCTGAACGGTAGTGCATTCGATATGCTTGAAATACTCTTCATACATCTGTGATCAATCAATAAAAATTCAGGTGAAGAAAATCTTAAAATAAAAGCAATGAACAAAATTTCATAAAATGTTTACCGCAATCAGGGTCTGTATACTATACATATTCGGAAAAACGATATATATTCCATTGAAGTGAAACCAAACCAGTATTTATTTAAATTTTAACCCTTTCGCATCGCTTGTCGGCATATGTCGTCGTAAGATTCTCCGACCGTCGACATCGTTTGACGTGATATATCGTTTTGCTACTATCTTAGAATAGTTTTTAATGCATCATCTGATAGCTAAAGGATACATGAACCAATGTTATAAATGAAAATAGACCAGATAAGTACATTTATGCTTCAAATACTAGTTTTATAATTGACATTATAATTTGTATTCACACCGAGCCGTAATGAAAGGGTTAACAAACGTGTTTGTATTCAAATACTGAATAGTAAAAAATGTTTATGTACAGGTATTTACTGTAAAAGCATTTAATTCAACGCAGAATATAATATTATTTTTAAGTAACTCTGGCAGGTACCATATAATTAATTATGTTAATAATATATTATATACATCACTAAAAACATATTTCTTGATAATAAAGATGATATTGATACTCCATGTTTTGTTGTATTATTAATTGTATATATGTATTCTTTTACAAACAATATCTTTAAGAAACAGACCACTATAAACATCCCATCTGCTGAACCAATTACAGGTACTCGAAAATCAAAATAATATATGTATATATATTTCGAATATGTATCCGAATTCTACTTGGACGTTTTAAAAGCCAATTGCGATACTCTTCTTCTTTCATGTACATAAAAAAATATTAAAAAGTTCATTGATATCACTAGATATTTTTTTAAATATATTTATGGCACTGATACGAAAAATATGAATTATTTATAATCATCTAAATCACATAATACACTTTTTATATACCAATCTTTTCCGTACAGTGATGGCAGAGTAGGTAAAACGTCACCTCTATGTTATTATTTCAATACAATTTTATTTCTTTCTTTCAGAAACATTACAAATATATTTAATTCGATCCTGAAATAAGATATAATACAAGATAAACAATTAGGTATATACTATTATTAACAATAATCATTAAAAAGTCCCAAAGCTTGCTAAAACAGAAGACTCCACGAAATTACTTTGATAAATAAATTCGTTGAGTTCATGTAGAAACTGGGCTTCACTCAAGTGGAATATATCAATATTCGAGGTGATATGGTTGAACAGTCTGATCACTCTCCCAAAAGGCATAGTCTCTGGCAGGTTAGTATTGCCTCTAGGAAGAACAGACAATCTGTGCCTCCTTATCCTTAAATAATTGTCAGGAACATTTTATAAATATAAAATATATTAACATCACTACATTTGACGCAATATTAATAAATTTACTTTAATATTTCTATATCAACTAAGGCAAAAGTACACAGCATTCAATAAAAAATGCACGTTTTGAATCACACACTTAAACAAATTATCTTATTTATTACAATAATATCTCGATAAATCACCAAAAATGCACTTGAATCTATGAAATGAAAAAAATATAAATGGAACTGAAACATGACGTAAAAAAAACACTGGTTTACTTCACAGATACGCGTTATTTTTCTCTCGTGTTACGTCTACCACGAATGCAGTTGACCGCACGCGCGATGTGCATCGACTGCGTGCAAGCCTCCGAGCGCATTCAGGCGAGATACCTGCTACAGGCCCGGGCGTGCAGTACTGAGGTACTTGCGCGAGTGGTGAAGAGCCCGACCGGCTTACGAAGGGACGGACGAAGGTTTGTTTTTATTGTTATATCATGTATGTAGGAGAGTCAAAAGTCAGTACAAAATCGTCAACCCTGAAAATGACTTTTGGAATGGCGGTCGAAATATTGATGTAAAGAAATTTGCCACGCACGGCTTATCCCCAAAAGCCACTATACCAAATTTGGCCGTGAAAACCAACGAGAGTATGTTTAATATATTTTTTAATTTAAAAATTAATAATTATAATTTTAATCCGTTCAGGCGTATATATTCTTCGTAAAAATAATAAAGGTGAGATAATTAGTAATTTAAAATCACTGGGAAAAAAAAACATTAATAATAATAGGAAAATCCGAAATTATCAATTACTTTTTTTAGCCTATATCACGGTTCATAATATGTTTTCAATAAATTCACTCTGTTCAACCGTTCTATCTACAGATGTCTCTAACACTTTGTCCCGACGATGGTGACATGTCACCGGAATTTTTGTGATCTGAATATGGAACTCTCTCGAATAATCTAGAAATAATAAAACTGCTCATCTTAAAGGCGACTTTATTGTGTTAATAAACTCCTTAGTGCGACACTGAACTCTCAACTAACGACTGGCCGGTGATCAGCGGGGCGAGGCGACTACTCTACCTGGTGAGAACACCCTTTATATGTAAGCACATACAAGAGAATACCGACAGAAACTTTTCTATTATGCCTGCCATTCTTGAAGAAAAACTATGTACTCGTATGTGATGTTTTGATACCCCAACATTAATTTACGGCATCTTTGAAAAACACTGTTATTTTTTAAAAGGACTCACTGTGAATGAATAGGTGGTGTTTTCAAAACGACTTTACCAATTCTCTAAAACTAATATTGATAGAAATGACGTTTTAATCAAAGTAGTTCTCGTCAAACTACCGAAGTTTAGCAAGATTGGACAAAGACCAAAATTTATATCGCTCACCACCCGTTGCTAACGGCATGTAGTTGATTAGGTTGAGCTACTCCTTAGAACCAAACGATCCAGGTTAATCATTAATCTCGTTAAAGTAACCGATTAACAAATCACTTAAAATATGTCTCGGTAGGAGATTTCTACCTTAAATGTCGTCGGTAACCAAATATGTTTCTAGGTCCACTTACAGGTGCAAAGATGTCTCAGGACAAGGCATGGACAGTGGCAACTGACAAAACTGAGTGGCATCAATTTGTGGTGATCATATGTTCCAGATAAGGAAAGAAAAAAATATTTACATTACAGGGATGAGTTTTACATACATCGGCGTGATATATATTCTATTGTGTAACTGCATACGCGGAAAATTAAAAGCATTTTTTTTTAAGTCCACAGTGAAATACATACATCATATAAGACATTTGTTTAGCGTTTGCAATTGCATCGCCGTCTTAACGTATAGCAAGTTCCACGTTAAAATTACAGTTATATATTGTTTAAAAATAATTTAGACATTAAGCATGGTATGAGATCGAACCCGGGACCTCTCGCATGGTAGGCGAGTGCTTTACAATACTTAAGTTAAGTATTACTTGTTGCTTCAGTGCCCAGCGGAGAGGGGTTCCCCGTAAAGTTATGTGGAAGGCAGTTATGCCCCGTACGTTATTTTATGAGCAACGTCTGTAAAATATAGTATAACGACTTAGTAATGCAGTGAATTGAAGAAAACTAATGTTTTTATTCATTTAGCAGACACTTGAGAATACCAATAGCGCCTGTCGAGATGCATGCAAATCGTCAGACCACTGAGAGGGTTGAGAGTTTCAGATATCTCAGCGTACAATCAATGAGAACGGTGGCCTGCAGAAGACTTCGCTTCACACCTTGGAAAGCGTCTTTAAACTCTATGCAAAATATCTGGGACTCATCAATGGGATCAAAACAAAGTGCTAACTATACAGCACCTGAATCGTCCCTATTCTTCTTTACCGCTGTAAATCTTGGCATCTCAATCTTGGTTTCAATAGCAGATGCCTGCGTAGAATACTGGGAGTAAGATGTTTGACTTTGTGAGGATTGACGAGGTGATAAAGCAAACAAGGCAGCCTACTACAGTCGGTCATGAAGCGAAGTTGGACCTGTTTGGGACATGGACTAAAAATGTCGTAGTAGATCATAAGCTACAGCAGCCTTTTCTTCAAGCCTCCAGGCTCACGTTGTCTTCAAAGTCTAGTTGTTTAAGCCTAGTTTCAAGCATACAAGTAATAAATACATTACAAATAATGTAAATAATCAAACGCATTAATAAAGTTATCTGAATAAAGTATTCGAATCCTGTTTAATGTAAAAAATAATATTTCAATACGTTTATTATTTATGTATGTTTTCAGCAAATACCTTAAAGTTGTGATGGAACTACAGGTGAGTGTAAAGTTCTCGATGGCATGTTTTACCTTCCGACCGCGGCACTTCTAAGAAATTTTGCTTTTCAGATAATTTTAGATTCTGGATTCCTGCATAATTTTGGGTATCTCATAAAAATTCATGTTCCTCCAACAACACTATGTTTATCTTGAGATAAACATAATCCAGAACACTCGAGACGCTGGCTTTACAACAAGATAAAGCTTTCAAATATTCATCTTACAAAAAACTATCTTGAACTATGATGAAAATAATCGATACGACAAGTTTAGTCGAATCAAAAAAATAATCATTTATAACGTAAAATGTAACAAAACGTATTTACATATCGAATGTAGGTATTCTTGATTAAATATCACTTTTAGGAGTATTTTATTATAAGCAGCAAAATCTGGAGATCAAAAGTTACAGGAAAACTTCAGGGGATTTTCGAAAAGCATAAAACGTAAAGCTACATTACCCGGAAAGGTATGAAGAAAAGTGTATCGTATTTATTGCCAGGTCGGCATAAAATCTAGTAGAAATAAAACCGTTTTACGAACTACGTGAGGAATAATTTCAGTGAAGAGAAGCGGAATAAATCGAATTAAAAATTTACTCGTTCCGGCTCTAGGCAGAGTCTTGCCCACCAGACCGAGAAACGTTGGTATTTTTTTTACGTAAACACATGCAGAAGAATACAGCTAGACGGTGATGAAAATCTCGTCAGCAGATTCTATGACGCTTGACATTTTTTACAAGCAAGCACTGTGTGATTCGTTTGACCGCCAACGTCTTAATACTCGTAATACAATTTTTAATAAGACTCACTGTGAACTTTTTTTTTGACGAGGGGTTAGTTCACACAACAAGGGTGTACTAGTATTTAATAAATTCGTCATTTTTCTCGTAAATGCCAGCCAGGTTGATGAAAGTCGACCCGTAAGCTCGTTCATAGTGAATTCTTATTATTTTCAATTTATTTTCAATTTCATTTTTTTTTCAGAAACATAACAAATTTTATTTAATACGATCCTGAAATAAGATATAATACAAGAGAAACAATTTATAAATATAGTTATTTATGATTGTTAGCAACAATTATTAAAAAGTCCCGAAGCTCGCTAAACAGAAGACTCCACGAAATTACTTTGATAAATAAATTCGTGGAGCTCATGTCGAAACTGGGCTTCTAACAAGTGGAATATATCAATATTCGAGGCGATATGGTTAAAAAGTCTGATCACTCTCTCAAAAGGCAAAGTCTCTAACAGGTTAGTATTACTTTTAGGAAGAACAAACAATCTGTGCCTCCTTATCCTTAGATAATTGTCATGCGGACAAACAAACCGATTTCCAAGAAAATTATAAATGAATGATACGTGAATGCCGGGGCAATGAATTTTGCGAATAAACATTTCACATGCAGCGTAGCATACATTCCTCAGATGAGTTTTCTCTTTCACCATTCATCGAATTGATCCTGTATGTGCTTACGTAGCAAAATATGAGATCCCTTATAAAAGTCTAACAGCATTTTTTCTCAATGTACTTATATATGCTGGCGGGTATAGCTTAATGGTCAAAGCGTTTGCTTTGCAAGCCAAAGATCGTGGGTTCGATCACCCGGCGGAGATAAAAAATATTTTTTAATCGATTCTCTAAAATACCCCCGGTTAGTGTGAATTTGATCTATCACCCGTAAAATGCCAGTCATTGCATATTAATTAAAATTGGCGGTAGACGAAAGTCATTCCGTGAAGACCACCCATTCATAGTAAATTCCTGTAATAATAAGGATGATGCGTGAATCTCGGGCTGTAGTCTATGACGTTGGCGGATCAACACTCCACATGCAGCGCTTAGCCATATGCACCATGGTAAGCGTCATAGAATTCCACAGATGAGACTTTAGAATTACTATCACCATCTGTCGGTATTCTCCTGTATGAGCTTACATAAAAAAATATAAGAGATGAAAAATAAATTATTCAAAGTTGGTTCAATTCAAAATCACAAGAGCTAAGGATACATACTATGCTATGGTGAGCAGAGAGACATGTTGGTAGAAGATTGTGGTTCGGAATGCCGTAATTTCAATATAATTCTATCTGCCCTCGTCAGACCTGGTCTTCTACCGTCTCGTGAACGCTCATACCCGGAAGGGAACATTCCAGTAGAGATAAGGCACGGTTGTAGTATAGTCTAGGACAGATAGTAAACCTTTCATTTCGAGGTTCTGGCATATAGAACACGAGAAGTTTAATTTAGAAGAAATACATTTCAGCTAACTACAAATCTAATCACAGGAATGAGCATTGCCCGATATAACAGTTTATGTGTATAATAAACTAAAGATAATCATTTCGGCCTCAGTAATCATTACTTTTCTCATCAATTCAATTAATGTATTTTCTATTTTAAGAGACAGAACAACTTAAAAATCTTAATCAATAACATTAAATTTTTACAACAAAAAGTCCCAAAGCTTGCTTAAAAGAATACTCCACGAAATTAATTCTATAAACGAATTCGTTGACCGCATGTCTGAACTGGGCTTCTTTCGCGTGGAATATATCAACATTTGAGGCGATGTGGTTAAACATACTCATTACTCTTTCAAGAGTCTCTTGCAGGTAAGTTGCGCGTTTAAGCCTTATAAAAACGACAATGGTGACCCGACGTATCCGAAACATAATAAAAAATGTGGAATAATTTCTAAATAATCTTTTATTTTCATTTTGATATTTTGAAAAAGTTATACATTAAGGGTAAAGAACATTATACAATTCATTTAGATATGTAAGACGGAGTGAGCCCTGAGGCTTGAGTTAGAAGGACTTAATCGAAATGTAAAAAAAAAACTGTATATTTTTGGATTCAGTCATCATCATGCGTTCGTGAAGAAGAAGCAGGTTCAGCATCCCTGCTCTAAGCAAAGGCAATTACTCCGGCGCACTGAATCATCAAACAAACTCTTCTTGGAGATCCACGGACCACGATGTTACCATTTTTATGTTGGAATTTAAACGAGCGAGCTTTTATCTAGATTTCCAGAAGAAATTCAATTTGTGTTCAACAGTGAAGTACACGAAAATTGTATAAAAATAAGCATATCAATGAAGGCGGAGCATCGTAGATGGAGACTTATGCGGGAGGTTTACGTTCAACGGTGGACGAATTAACTTTGATGATGATGATGATATTAGCACACCAATATTTTATTATCCTTAGTCGTTTCACAAACGTTTCGGGTGATCTTGAAGGTATCAACTTCTTACTGTAACTGATATCACTTCCCATATCTGTTCTGTTACTGTTTTGTTACATTTCATTCAATATTCCATAGGCATAACTGTACCCAGAAGCCTACCTAGGAACCTATATGATTCTTGGTGATCCCCAAGGCAGTAGGGACTTCTACTACGGGACGACTAGAGACGACTAGAGACGACAGGTAGAATATTCAAGGCATATATTTCGATGATTTTTTTTAAGGAGATGTTTAGCTCGAAGTTGCAGAGGCCAGGACTATTTGGTCATAAGAAGCGGTCAACTCGATCAATGCCACGCTGTTAGCAAACTGGCTGTGACCTAAGTTGTGGTCCGCGCCCAATGTAGCTTAACTTCGATGATCTACTGAGAGCCTTGTGCCATTTTCTCTGGACAAATTGATTATACTGCACATTATTACGCAGCGTAGATGTAAATACTGATAATACTGCTCATTACTAAGCGATCAAGATATTGATGTAGATTGTTATTCTTTTACGGTACTGGACATGAGATATACGAGTAGTCGCAAGTTCCACATGCTCTATTCACACGGTTACAGTTAGTGACGACCGGCGGTTATCATCCAGTTAGAAATGCCGGTAAACTTGCAGTTACGGTTAAACCACTAGGACGCATGCGCGACAAGATATAAACGTATTAATAAACAAGGTTGTAGACACTGCACATATCTACTGTTCTTAACTTTTCCTTTACGGTGCTAAAACAAAAACGCGTTCCGGTGTTGGGTAGTCAGTACACAATAAAAAATCAGCGATTTTAAATCGGAAAAATAAGAACATTCATAGCTAATCCCTTAATTAATTAATAATTGATAAATATGAAAATTTTGATATACGGAGCTAACTTGGAATTAAACCGAGAGCCTTGTACAATATATGTATTTAGTACTAAAAACATCAGGAATGCATCATAACTAACAGGTATTTTGTAACAGTAAATTACTGATTTTCTATGATACAAAGTAAATGTAAACACAATGAAAACCTGTATATTTCAGTCCATTCATTAAGACATTTTAAGTCACAGCGTGCCTGAAGATGCCCTTGTTCTTTGTTACTCTTCTTTCCTAAGAATGTGAGCACATTTAAAAACCTCATACGTGTCTGTTTTCATACGTCACGTATCCTGGACAATACTAATGTGTTTTTGATTCAAATGTATTTTTTTACATGCAAGTACATTATCAAATAAAATGTATGGAATCCAAGGCCGGGCTCTTACACAGGTGACCTTGATTGTGTTTCCCAGGAGAGCCTCCGCAAAAGATTCTTAATCAAATATTCATATTGATATAACGTAAGCACATCACGATTAAGACTATCAAATAAATTATGCTAACAAAACGTATTTCAATTACGAACATAAATTCCATTGTACTTATGACTTCACAAAAGCAAAGTCAGAATTATAGTTTAAATAATAAAAAGTATTTAATGAATAAGGTTTGAATTTTATTAAATATTATTTCAAATATTCAATTAAATTTTTTTCTTCTTTAAGCCCTTTATCGCTCAAATTACATAGAGTTTAAAGTAAGTAACGAAATGATGCATATTAGTTGCATATACGAGTATGTACAACATTATTCTACATTATTCATGCCACATGACATTTTCTAATTATTTTATTACGTGATTTGTACATTTAACGTGCCTATAAGGTTTTCAGAAGGTTTAGATAATTATCCCGGTGTTACCTAAGCCTGGACCATTTACCATATTCCTAAGAGGTAGTTCAATCCAAAGTAACAACATAAAAAGAATTATAATATAAAAAATCTCCGAAAACACTACAGCAAAAATCTTCGTTACGAATCAATAAATGCGTGCTTAATATAGATGATATCTTTCTAAGAATTTATTATCTTAGATATATTTTTCAATTTAATTACACACAACAAGGGATTAGACACTTTCAGGGACGGCTGAGGGTAGAAACTTCAGAGCGTGCTCTAGACGGGAATATTTGCAGCAAGCGTTTAAAGACATGATTTGCAGCTTTTATGCGGAGCTAAATAGGGTTGCAAAAGATCGAGAAAAGAGTGGAGAACGAGATGCATAATTTAGTTGTTGCAAACTAATCTACTGGATTGATACTACTAAGAAGATACACGACATGGAACACTACAATTATCATAGCGTATAATCTATGAGAATAACTGTTAATATATATAAAGTGAACAGAAGTCTTCAGTTTACGCAACTCTTTTCACTTAACTTTGTGAAAAATATTCAATATTTAACGGATTATTGGACAGACATAGAATGGTGAAAATAATTCAGACAAGTCTAATCAAAAGATGCTATTAATCGATCGAGTTTTTGCCTATTTCCGGTGATTTAGTCGAGACTAGGGCAAGAGTGTGACTACTACGTAGTGTGCTTATAATCGGGGCGGGAGATAACGGTGGGAAGTATGGCCAGGCACAAATAGGAAAACCGGTTCATGAGAAGAAGCCTCGAGATGTGGATGATGGCTGGTGACAATCATCAGATGTGAGATCAAGCAAACTAGGTATAGTTTTAAAGAAGTTATTCTTTACAAGTAATTTTTTTGCAACTTGTAAAGAATGAAATAAACAGAAAGGCCATCGAAATCGAGCAATACAAATATCAAATCATGCTAGCAATTTTCTTTAGAATCACATATCAAATGAGTAAAATATATATAAGTATGTTACTTTTGCTCTAACTAGCTTTATATAGATCTCTTTACTCTTTACAAGAAGGAGCTCTCCAAAGCAACCCACGACACACTTAACCCTATGTTTGGGTATCAAAAGATAACCGGCTCAAATCAAGAAGAAGTTTCCTGTAGTCGACAACGGAACTGTTGATACCTGAGGCCACCCTGCGGCTGAACACGTGACGAAGCGCAACTGAGGGGAATACTTGGATTGCCCTGAAAGAGGACGTAGCCCCTGGACATGACCAGGGGTGGAATATAAGGAGGTCCCTTAACAGACTTCGGACCGGAGTGTGCAAGACGGATACAAATTAAAGCCTGGCAGTTTTACAGCGGACCGACTGAATATGACTGCGGCGTGGAGCAGATCCTGTCACACATTCTGGAATGTGCGCTGTGTCCGAGTAGCTGCACCCAGGAAGACCTGATGATGGCTGAGAGTAACGCCATCGACGTCGACCTTCTGGGCAGACACGATCAGACCCTGTTGTTTCTGACACGATTATATATATATATATATATATTTAAAACGAAATACACAATTATACATATATTATGACGAAAATTAAGATAAACAGCTTACCCTCTCTATCGTTAAACGTTTACAAGACAATTCAATTTCATTAAAAACCACTGTAATAAGAAATTGCTTAAAAAATGTATAAGTAGAGTGAATTATTAAATCTGTATGATAACTTGTAGAGTCTGTGAGAACCTTTCAATAATAATATGGATACCAAAAATAGTTTACATTTCACTCCTCTTGCAAGTATTTGCGACTGATTTTAGACCACTTGAAAAACTTTAGTATTATCATAAGCTACACAAAATAACTATTAACTCCTCACATAAGTACTTTGTTAATAACCCGAGGTCACAGTTTCAAGCACTTGAATGTTTTTAGGAATGTTACGTAACCAGAGAATTACCCAAAAAGGTCGTCTGGACACTTCAAAAAGCTCACAAAAAACTGTCAGGTACCAGGCGCGGTCTTGGTTAATTTCCAACGCCGAGACCGTTGAAAATTATTTATTGGGGTGTTGTTATTATGACGTCAACTTTAAACCTTGCTCTCTAGGAAATCATAAACATTGTTTAGAAACTAATAGCCCCAGATCATCTCGGTTCATTGTCCGACTGTTCTACGATTCTGTGTGGTCCTCCGTATTAAATATAATGGAACAAGGAATTCATGGGAATGGGCTAACTAATGATGATGACCGCAGAGATCATTAATTTTATATATGGACACTAAATTACCATCTTATAGAACGTTTTAATACGATATTAATTTAAAAGTTTGATAAAAAGATGTTATGTAATATAATAAAATCAGACTGTTCAACCAAATCGCCTCGGATGTTGATATATTTCACGTAAGGGAGGCCCAATTCATACAAAAACTCCACGAGTTTCTTTGGAGGAATTATTTGTTGGCGTCGTCTGTTTGATGAGCATTGGGACCTTTTGTTACTTTATTTTAAAATCCCACCATATCACTGACAATCAAATTACTCTTGATGATTATTTATACCTATCTTTGAGATTCATTTAAAATATTAAATAAATAAACATTTATCACGTAAATAACAGAAATGAAGCAATTTCGCACTCACCGACGGCTTCATCATTCCTTCGATTGTATTTCTTTTCATACGAAATACTAAAATTATGATGTTATATTAATTTTAATTTAAAAAATAACAAATTAAAAAATACATTTAGTTTTGATTTCACATTTATTTTTAAGTGACTACAAGTTTCGGACTCTCTGGGTACATCTTCAATAGCCTAAAATTATAATTTTGTCAGTTGATAAACTGAAGTACTGAAAGGTAAATCTATACTTTGAAATAGTTCCGCCGCATTTCGATTCCAGACAATCCGTTCGACGACTCATCGGTAACGACGTGGGGAGCACTGGACGTCTGGTGCACGGAATAACTGGTGCACTGCATGTCTCGCTATAACCTAACCTAAGTTATTTCGTTAACGAGACCTATAGATCTCTGGACTCTACGATCACTGTAAAATCCTTAGGTTGGGTTAGATTAGCGAGACAGCCAGTGCACCAGTTGTCCCGTGCGCCAAATCTCTCGTGCACCAGACGTCCAGTTCGCCCCACGTCGTTACTAATGAGTTGTCGAACGAATTGTTTGGGTATAATAGGTCGTGATACCTTTGAAATTCCTCCGCTAGGATCGTCACAATATCAGCTGATCACCGATTTTTTTTTGTCTACAATATCCTATAATACCTGCCTTTTGCTACAACATTTATGAAAGAACCTTCGCCATTCACTTACACTTCTATTGAATAGATGAAGCAACATTCTCTATTTATTATTTGCTTGTTTATTCAACTATTTTTTTAAATGTTAAGTCAAAGTGAAACGCTCTAAAATATTATATTATTATTTTCATTATGATATATATTTTTCAAAATAAAATTAAGTCCAACCTGGGGCACCTGAAGCAAATAATTTAATACCATAAAATAATCATTAAATAATGACAGTATTGCCATAACGAATTGCCAAAAAAATAGGACTATATATTGTATATCTAACCTTACAAACTTTTTTTTGTTATTTTTAATCGATGGTAATAAAATGTAACATATATTAACCCTTTAATTACGGCTCGGTGGAATACAAATTATACTGTCAAATATAAAACTAGTATTTGAAGCACAAATATACTTATTTGGTCTATTTTCATATATCACATTGGTTCTTATCATTTAGCTATCAGATGATGTATAAAAAACTATGCTAAGGAAGTAGCAAAACGATATATCACGGCTACCAATATCAACGGTAGGGGAATCTTACACGGCATATATCGGGTACCGATGCGAACAGGTTAAAAAATATAAGGAATATTTCACACGTATGTCAACAAAAGGGTTTAAAGATTACATATGTTGTACTCAATAAAATGTAACATCTATTTAACGAAATAAACTAAATTTATTTGAATCCACTCTTTTATTAATGTTGAAATTCTTAAAATTACTGATTAGTTATTTTAAACAAACATTAAACATTCTTACAAATATCAATTATTTAGGTAAATTAACAATGATCTATTTTTTTCTTGATTGAATACAGGAACGTTGTTAATCTTAGGCATTAAAAGATTGATGGGGAAGGAGGATAATGTAAAAATTATGTCACCGATGGATGATGTGGAATATAAGAGATCCGTATATACGTACGAGAGCATAGACACCACGTTCTCATTAATAAAAACACAGTAACAACAATACCTTTATAATTAGTTGATACATTAAAAGAGCTTCAATTATTTGAATACACAAACTCACTAAAACATTGTTTCACTACCAACTTCACAATAATATATATTTTTAATGTTTCCCACACTGGGAGAGTTCACGAAGCAAGACGCTTCTTCCGGCGAAGTTAACACAATAATAACAAATAATTTTTATAAGCGAGAGTCTCGCGTGGAACATATTTTTTCCCAAGGCACAAAAAGCACTGAAATATTTCTGGCATTAGTTGCGGGAGGCGGGCAGACCCGAAGCTCGGCGGAGACTCCCGAAGATTCCCGACGACAGGTAGTTTCGAGTGACCAGGTACACTCAAATATTCGAACAATGAAGAAAAACCCCGTACAGGTACAGGCTTATAACCTTGCGGGCGAGACGGGCGCATGCGATATCGAGCGAGAGCGAACGAAAGGGAATGCAAATAAAAGGATACGTCATCGTGCGAGACGGCTGAAGACTTTAAAATCGTTTTTTATTGTAAAAACGGTTTTAATTCAAAATGAAAATAAAAACGCTTAAGCGATAAGGTAAGTCTATGGATTATGTGAGCTCCTAATCGTCAAAGTCTGGAATATATAGTTCATATAATAAAGTCTACGCATAAAGATACCAAATTGACTCGATAGGTTCAAACGTTATTCTAATATTTTAAAATCAGGGCCTGCCTAAACGAAACTTTTATTCCTTTGCTGTGGAGAAAATCCTGACTAGCGCAGGTTCTCCGGATATCATAGTAGAGTTTTATATCTTCTATTTATATTTCGTTGTTTGTCGTTTTTCTGTATTCTATTGTCTGTTATTTTATCGTACTTATATTGACTTTTCTATGTCTGTTTTTAGTCTGTAGTATATTGCCTATTATTCAGTATTTTTTATGTTATGATTGTCTTTATAACTTTTATATCTTTATACATAATGATTATTTAACTATTGTCCGTTATTTTGTAATTACTTAACCTTTGTGTAAATTGCCATTAGATTCCTTTAATAAATAAATATTAGAGTATCAACTATAGCTGCATTTTATTCAGGCTCCCAGAGTCTCGTCATTCTGGAAGGCCATCGAAAAGTATACATAAAATATACTATGCTGTGTTCCTGACGGTTACCCATACAAGTAATATCCGCGTCTAATGTTGCTTATCGTTGGTGATGACGAGAGCTGGTGCTTTCAACATTGTATTGTATATAGTATTGGTCGAAGAAGAGTACCAATGAAAAATAGTAAAAGAGATTCTTACTTGTTGTTCAGGAAAGAGTGATACGACAACGAATAAGAAACGACATTATATTACACGTCGGATTTCTCGCACAAACCACGAAACAGCTAAATATTTCACATCAATAGTGAGATGGTCATTTGTGTACAAAAATTACATTCGATTATTTTTTTAAATGTGCTTGTCACACTCTAATACCGTAGATAACAATGTCATAAAGAGATAACACACATATTAAGCAAATTTATTAAATACATTACAAATTGCATTTAAACTAATGTTGTAAAAAATGTATTCAGCATTTTTGCCATGCGATTATTAAGGCTTTTTTTGCAATAACATACTATTATTTAATCATCCAGACCTTTACTATATATCACTTTATTACCAAACTGCCAAAAACAAAGAACTTTAATTGCATCTTTACAGGTCACTTGTAAGATAAGTCTATTTTATCTAATTGGTACACTAAATTTTTAAGAATTATCATACAATAAACACAAAACCGCCGGCGGGTATAGCTCAATGGTCAAAGCGTATGCTTTGCATACGCTTTAACCTGTTGGACCTCTAAGGAGGTCCAACAACATCATCATCCTGGCTGCTTCTGAATGGCTCAACTCCTCCCTGAGCCATCGATGGATGGAGATGGTGCACAAACCACCATGAAATACTATTTTATTTTATTTTAATTTTTATTTTATCTTCACAAAATTAAAACATTGTTCAATACTATGTATTTAAAAATATGGCAGATTGGGTATTGCACAACCCACCCAATCCTGCTGGAATAAAAACTTTATTATTATTATTATTATTTGCAAGGCAAAGGTCGTGGGTCAAATCCCCGACAGAGATAAAAAAAAAGTATTTTAATCGATTTTTGAGCTCTAACGAGCCCCGGTTGGTGTGAATTTGATCCCTCACCCGTAAAATGTCAGTCATAGCCCATTAATTAAAATTGCTGGTAGACCACACATTCATAGTAATTAGTAGTAATTAGTAATTACTGTAATAGTAAGGATGATGCGTGAATCTCGGGCTGTAATCTACGACGTTGGCGGATCAACACTCCATATGCAGCGCTTAGCCATATGCGCAACGGTAAGCGACATAGAATTCCACAGATGAGACTTCAGAATGACTATGACCATCTGTCGGTATTCTCCTGCATGTTTTTACATAAAAAAAACAAACACGTCTACCATTTACATTGCGATACACTTATATTTCATGAAACTGATACTCACAAACATTAAAATTTGTCTACGCAAGAAACTTATATTGCAATATAATTTTCTAATCACTTGTAGCATTTATATTGCTAGTGACTTTCATTGTCAGACACATAAATTACAAATGTTGTTCGCGTAACAAACCGTTTATTCAAATAAAAATAACACTAGAAGCCTTTAAATTTCCAGACACATTTAAATCACGAAACTGACTGGATTTGTCACTGATTGCGTCTCCTTTACGTCGCACGTTCACAGGCATGAAGTGAGCTTTGTTCCAGCTGAAGTATTTGAAAAAAGGAATTTGCGCGGGAAGCCACAGGGCTTGTGACATTCTCAAGTTAGGTTCCAGCGCTGACTGGCAACTGTGAAGTCAAGGCACACGACCGGAGTGCGAACACCAACCTGCACGGTGTTGCCAGCACGGGCTAATCGCCAACAGGTGGGGAGGCAAGACATTATTTTTTAATTAAGTAAAAAAATGCATTTTTAGTTTCTATGATGTAAACACACAAGGGGGAATACCCCTATAGCGAGAACATATCCTCTTGTATATAATCTATGAGACTTGAGCACTAAAAATAGTTTTATTTTTATTTTTATGTAAACACACACAGGAGAATACCGACAGATGGTGATAGTAATTCTGAAGTTTCATCTGTGGAATTCTATGACGCTTACCATGGTGTATATGGCTAAACGCTGCATGTTGAGTCTTGATCCGCCAACGTCATAGACTACAGCCCGAAATTCACGCATCATCCTTTATTATTACAGGAATTTACTATGAATGGGTGGTCTTCACGGGACGACTTTCGACTACCACCAATTTTAATTAATAAAAGGCTATGACTGGCATTTTACGGGTGATGGATCAAATTCACACCAACCGGGGTATTTTAGAACTCAGAAATCGATTAAAAATCCTTTTTATTTTAATCTCCGTCGGGGATTGCACCCACCACCTTTGGCTTGCAAAGCAAACGCTTTGACCACTGAGCTATGACCGCCGGCAAAGAATTAAAATCGATAAAACTTTCCATAAGAAGCTTGTTTTTTGAACGTTTTAAGACACTTAGGGATAATTAAACGTAAATATTAATTATTTTGCCTTACAAAGTAACTTTTGATACTCTAATCCTGGTTATTGTGTTGTATATTGTGGTAATCAATTATTTTAACTAAGAAATGATCATCATAAGAAAGCATACTCTATTATACATGGATTTTCTTCAAAACTTCTCGTCATCTTGAAGGACAGTCATCTACACATTATGTTTTTTCCGTAGTTTTAGGATGTATATCTATTATAGGACGATACAAATATGTTTTTCGTAATGCCAATGGTCATATGTTAAAATTAGGCCGAAATATGACATAGATGGAGTTAAACTGCAAGCAGAATAATTATATATTAGACTCGGCTTTCGACTCTAGACCAGCATTCACACATCGTCCATAAAATAATAAGGTCTATGACATTGGCCACTTCTCTACCACCGTATGTATTTCGGTATAATCCTGTATGTGTTTAAGCAAAGATATCACTGTTGTTTACAGACGTTGTGTGAATGTTAATACTATAAATGTTGATGGAAATATTGTTTATTATTTTGTAGTATTTTTCATTTCTTACCCAACGAATGATACGCGAATACATTTTTTTAATGAGAAATAATAAAATACGTGATTTATTACCAATAAATATAGCTAGACCTGACACAAATACATCAATTGAGGTGTTGATTAACGCCTATAATCCCATAAAGATAAATAGTTAATCAAGCATTATGTTTTATACGGCAAAACGATATTATCTGCTGATATCAATAACCGTTAATTGATAATAAATTGTGATACACAGACAGAAGATGATAATACCATCGTGTCGATTACGTAATAGTTAATATGCAGTGAATTAAATGCATTTTGTGCAACAGCAAAAATATTTTAAAACCAAATTTCAACTTTTCTGTTTAGAGTATTATTTTAAACTTCTGGTCCGATTACTTCTTTAGGCTTCCTTAAAAATTCCAGATTATGGTACCGTCAAAGTACACGTTTGAGAGAAGTTTTTTTTTTGGATTGTCGTGACCATATTTTGAAGCCTTGCATTTACTGTAGGAGAGCTGAAATAAAAGCCGCCTTTTTGTCAAGCCCCAGAGCACGGTTCCGGAAGACCATCAACTACAGAACGTATTCAATATTTTATATTTTTTAGAAGAATAGCTGTCTTGAGAGCAACGTTTCTTTGTGAATACATTTCTTGGAGAGATTCTAATTATATGCGGAAGAAAAAGCACAATCTAAATACTAAAATCATAATTCATATATTATATTATGAGATAACATAAAAGTTTTATTACAACATGATAGTTACTTATTTTAAAAGGTTTTTATAACACGTCAGATTCTTTGTGGTTAATCGGTTAATGGATAATTATGAAAATTATACATGCCAATCAGAAATTTTACAGCTATGTCGTAATAAATATGTATTTATTATACAACTCAAATGCATATATCTTCTTCCTGGTCGGTAACACATGTCTGAGCATTGTGGTAGTAATTACATAAAATAGTATGTACTATGAGTCTTCTGGACCCTCTGGACCGTCCACTAATCAGACCTATAGACCAGTGCTCCGCAACCGGAGTGCCGCGGCACACTGGTGTGCCGTAAGCCGATACAGGTGTGCCGCGATCAAATAAGGCAATATGAAAAATAATTAATTTTACAACGGTCCTCAAGCTCCCAGGGCCTATCGCCTATTTATGTAGACATACAACGAGGTACTTGCTTTATTAAGTTCTAAATGAAATTGATCAAATTAATATCTATTTGTGGCTTTTGGTGTGCCGCGGTATTCAAGGTGAGAACTTTGGTGTGCCGTAGAATCCAAAGAAGTACTTTGGTGTGCCGTAGATGAGAAAAGGTTGCGGAGCTCTGCTATAGACTATAGTAACTGATATACATGTGTTTCTTAAGAAGGCCAGATTGGTCGAGCACATCTATTGACATCAGCATGTTATAGCCCTTGCTGACCGGTACCGAAAACCTCGATATACAATCTTTCGTCTCTTATTTCTGTTCGCTTGTCGACATGCATGTGTCGCCATTTCGGGACCGCCGTGTGCCGGCCGTCGGCGAGAGCATATTGTATTGTTGCTCGGCCTAATGCTGTGACTAGGTCGGGCCATAAGTTTGTAAAGTTTATCGTAAATGTTATACATGTCAATGCGCTTCAGAAAAAGTCTGTGTATTATTAATCTGCTCCTAATTCTGCCACCACGCGACGGAGAAACACCGTTTTAAAGAGAGGAGGATGTTACTATGTATAAAATCTAACCTTATGAACTATCTGAAAATTATCTATCCAAATAATTAGAGGACAAGTTTGACTAATTACTCTTGCACATATCATAAAAGGACACTTTTGTACATTTATTGGTACATGAGTTCCGTGATATTGTTCTTGATATTAGTCTTATCTTACATATCAGAACTCTAGATGAAGTATTTATGGTAACAAATATCCACAAATTATCAGACTGTTGTCAGTAGAGATCAATTATATTTTTAAGGAGGTCAAGTGATTAACCCGACGCCTCAGTGATACTTGTTAAAAGTTAAAACAATTATAATCTTATTAAAAAGAGTGTTGTTAACTTTTTTATTGCATATTCAACGCTTGCTAATAAAGCAGAAGTGCCAAACATTCTTAAAATATTTTTCGAATTATCCTTTTTTTTAGAATATATTTCAATATTATAACTAGACAGTTTACCTACTAATATTTTTGATAAATTACACGCATACAATTTGTTAAAATCTCTCTTCAATGTCTTATATTGTTAAGAGATGTCATAAAATTTGACATTTGATGTAGATTTGTATGTGTTAATGTTTTTTTTTCTTAATTAATTAATTTGATTGTGTAAAAATAATCATATTACCACGTTTTACATGGTTAAAAGTATACATATTGACATCAGCACGATGTAGCCCTTGCTGACTGGTACCGAAAACCTCGATAAACAATCTTTCGTCTCATGTCTCTGTTCGCTCGCCATACATTTATGTGTCGCTATATTCGCATCTTGGACAAGTCCACTCGCGGGTGTGTGAGCTATATAGTTTTGCCACTGACGGCGCTGGTGACCGACCACGGGCCGCACGAGTCGGTGATGTGTTGACGACCGAGAAGGTCGCATTACGGCCGGCGGCATGTCATTCCGCCTGGCCGGAAGCTTTTAAAGTTTTAACGTAAATATAATAAATGTGCTTCTAAAAGAAAGTCTGTGTTATCAATCTGCTCTGAATGTTGCCATCAAGCGACGTAGTTTGACGCGAGGAACACCTTTTTGAAATAGAGAAGGATGTTAATATTATAAAATGTACACTAAAAAAATAAATATGTAAACACAGTCTAACGGAATTCTTTATAAACTTAAAGTATACTGGATTGGATTACGGAAGCGAATAATAACAAAAAATATTTTAAGTATTATAATTAAATGTATCAGGACATACCATAAAAGAGAAATGAAAACATGTTAAAATACAGGTAGCAGCAAAACAAGCTGACGGCTTTAAATCAAAACAACGATGAAAAGCGTCAGCTTATTTGCCGCTACCCGTACAACAAGTAAATAAATTTATGAAATAATTCATTCTAATACACAATAACCTATCGTGTAAATATTCTCACTTAATAATGTCATTCTAGAATTTATGTTTACATAATAAATACAAAATTAGAAATTAAATAAATTGTATACAAAATGTTGTCTATTCCGTCCTGAAAATTAAATCTGTGCAGAGTGCACTCGTGCATAATGTCGTCCCTTTCCATCGCCCTTCTCTCGCTCTAACGTTCCAAGCTCTCAAGTATTGCAAATCGCCCCCCTCTTGAAGCGAGAGGGCCCTAGAGATGAAGACTTTGATTTACAGCAAAAAAAAACTTACTTAGGAATTTTAGTAAGAAAATTTAAACGATTATTGCTAACATCCTCCTCTCTCTCAAAATTCCTTCGCGTGATGGCAGGATTAGGAGCAGATTGATAACACAGACTTTTTCAGAAGCACATTGACATATATTTACGATAAAACTTTACAAATTCGTGGCCCGCACCTAGTCACAGCATTAGGCCGAGCCACAATACAATACGCTCTCACCGAAGGGCAGAACACGACTGGCGAACTCGGCTGTCGCACCGGCGCCACAGCGGCGGTCTTTAACTAGTCCCAATATGGCGGACACATAAATTTATGACAAGCGAACAGAAATAAGATACGAAAGTTTGTATATCGAGGTTTTCGGTACCAGTCATCAAGGGCTACATCATGCTGATGTCATTGCCAACAGTCCTGGAAGAGCAAACGGGAATTATACATATAATTTATTTTCTGTTGAAGAGCTGACATGGGATGAAGCGAGAACCATGGCGGCTGATACAGGTGTATAGGTTATGTGGCAGCAATTTGTGAAGCTGATGATGATGATTTTATTTTCTGAGGAATACAAGATAAGGGAGCGGGCATGGAAGCTTTCTATTCTACTGCAGATCAAAAGATGAACGTGGACTAAGTTAGGATGCGTTAACTAAAGCCAGTGCCGACTCTAGCTCTTGTGGGCAAAAAAAAATTTTTTTATTAAAATTAAAATTTCAGTATTACTTATTACATAATTTTATGTAATAAGTAAACGTTCATTATGTAACTCCATACATGTGGTGGCATTGACACATCTGATTTACAGAAAAATCGCTCTTGTGACGAAACCTAACGATATTTATTTACAAGCTTTACAGATTCATGGTAAAAGCCGTTATAATATAATTCTATGAGAAGTTTGCTTTCATAAAACTGGCAAAGCAAAATAATCAATCATAATAATCGATTACGTTTTTCGTTAAAAAATTATGATAAGAGGGCCGTTTTAAAAGTACAGTGCAATTTTCTGTTGGATATTTTCCAAATTCGCTAAAAGCGATGTCGTTCGTTATACTTAACGACACTTTTCAGTGAGAGCAAAAAATTTCAGCGAATTTTCGATAGTTTTTTAACTGAAATTTAATCGGCTTCAATTCTTCATGAAATATAGGCTATTTATAAAGCGATTACGAGTTCGATAGTTTTAAAAGATCGGTTCAAATAACTTTATTTAATACATTTTATTGGATAGTTAATTAATAAGAAACAAGTTAACAATTGTATCCTTACAAACTAGCAATTTTTGAAAAATTATTGTGCAACAGTGTTAAAAACGAATTACCGTGTGTATCGGTTAATACATTGCAATACTTTGCACAACATTACAGTTATAGCCAATAACTAGTTTTATTGCATTGTTATGTGGCATTGAATGCAAGTACATTTTCAAAGCGAAAATTCCGCAACGTCTTAAAACTAAGGCGTTTAACCAATGCATCCTCCCTGTATTAACTTATGGCGCAGAGACGTGGAATCTAACAGCAAGTCTTACCCATAAAATCAAGGTCGCCTAGCGTGCTATGGAGAGATCCATTCTCGGAGTGTCGCTAAAAGATAGAATCCGAAACGAGGAAATACGAAGAAGAACTCAAGTAGTTGATGCTACCCATCGAATAGGCACACTTAAATGGCAATGGGCAGGACATATCTGTCAAAGAGACGACGGTCGTTGGGGAAGAAGAGTATTGAAGTGGCTCCCAAGAACTGGCAAACGAAGCATTGGCCGACGCCCTGCAAGATGGACTGACGACACAAGAAGAATAGCGGGAGTGACCTGGATGCGGAAGGCGGAGGATCGAAGAGGATGGAGACTCATGCGAGAGGCTTACGTTAAACAGTGGACGGATACAGGCTGATTATGATTGAATGCATTTTCCATCGATATATATAAGTATTCAGAAAATTTACTACTATCTGTAACCGCTCTAGCAATTTGGCAAGATTGTAATGCAATGTTTCTTACTATACATATCTGATCTGAAGCTTGCAGAATAATTTCGAAAAAAAAATGGTACAACGATGCAATTTAAGCTGCCCGTCTGAATAGGTTTTAAGGGTATACTCGTGATATAGAAAAGTAAAGCATCAACACCTTTTACATTAGGCGATTAATTATTTTTTACACATTACTGTGCAGGAAAACACTAACTGGGGGATTTTTGAAGTTTAATCACAAATGGTCATTTAACTTTTTCAATATTATCAACTGTGTTTGTTTATGTATGCCCAGAAAGAGTTCCACGGGTCTGACGGCAAAGAGAGATGATGCGGGAAGGATCAATACAGAAAGTTAGGAGGAATAGTGTCCTTAATACGAGTATAAACGATAAATATGTTCAGGGAATTGACTAAGCGACTGTGTTCAATAGAGTAAAGATTTAACGTGACAGTACAAGAATGAATTACAGGTATTACAAGAATAAAACATGTAAAGCTTTTAACGTACGAGTATAGCCCGGTTCCTAATATGTTTCCTATAAATTCGCTCTGTCCAAGTGTTCCGTCAACGCATGTCTCTAACACTTCTCCTCTCTCTTCCACTTCTCTTCCGTAACCTTGATTAACTGTTCTATATTTTCGTTTAATTTTTAGTAAGTCGTTTCTGACGAAGTTGCTGTGGGACCGAAACCGGTAGAGTATCCGTAAAATAAGTTTCACAGTGTAAAACTTATGTAATTCCGTGAATGCGTACATTTTTTGAAAGTTTAGACTTTTACCTATTTTTTTACATAGTCGCCACTGAAGTCAATGCATTTTTGCATGCGGTATACGAGCTTTTGAATGCCTAAATCAAAAAAACTGCCGTCAATCCACGCAGATACCTGAGAACCGCTTCTTCCACCTCTTCTCTATCGCCGAAATGCGTTCCATCCAGGTGTTTCTTCGTGTCGGGAAGAGATGGTAGTCATTTGGGGCTAAGTCCGGGCTGTAATTATTAATTTAAACTCAGTTTCATACAATGTTTAAATTGCTTTATTCTTTTAGTATGACAAACCAAAAAGCTACTACGTTGTCTACGAGTATGTAAATTTATTGCAATTACATGGATATTTTATGGATCTAGAAATAATTGCCAAAGAAATGTTCTTATTGTTGTAAGTTTACAATAAATTATTGTTTTGTCAATCTCAGTAATCTAATCTTCCAGCGATGATACTCTCAGCCTGTCAGATTTGAGTGATCATTCATGGCTGGTAAAGCAGTTCTTCCAAGGCCATTGTTGTCATACGACTACGAAAATGTAAAGCGGGACTTAAAATTCAAGTCGCTTCGTGATGCCACATTGTATGCATATTCGGTGGAGAAAAAAGGAGCTCCAACACCACCATTGTGACCATAATCTTGATGATTAAGAGCGTCGAGAGTTGCAGAGATGAAGACAATATTTATTCACAAGACAGGACACTTAAACTAAAAATAAAACTCTATTTTTAACATGACGAATTATAACTTAACAGCTTGAAATCACGGCCTTTTAATAATCAGCTGCGGTATAATCGACATTGGGTACTTCATAAAACATTTGTATTCAATATACGTTTCCTATAACTACCCAAGTGTAGATATTGACATCCCCCGCTTAATAAAGGGCGACTCCATATCGCTGGGATCGTCATCGGGACGCCTGGATGGAGGAATGAGAAGCAAGTCTTCAAATAGTCGTAAAAGAACTTGTCAAGAAGCACTTTGATGTTTATTTTAAATATTTGCGGCGGGTATAGCTCAATGGTCAAAGCGTTTGCTTTGCAAGAAAAAAGGTAGTGGGTTCGATCTCCGACGGAGATTAAAAAAGGTTTTTAATCGATTTCTGAGCCCTAAAATAATTAACGGAGTGAATTTGATCCCTCACCCGTAAAATGCCAGTCATGGCCTATTAATCGAAATTGGTAGTAGACGAAAGTCGCCCCGTTCAAAGTATTAGTGCATTCCTGTAATAAGTGAATGATGCGCAAATGTTGAGCTGTTGTCTATGACGTTGGCGGATCAACGCTCCACACGCTGCGCTTAACCACATGCGGCATGGTAAGCGCCATAAAATCCACAGATGAAACTTCAGAATCACTATCACCATCTGTCGGTATTAACCTGTATGTGCTTACATAAAAAAGGATCAGCTTAATTCAGCCATATAAATAAAGCATATAAATATCATTATATTTTTATTTTATCACAAATTAATTAAATGATCCGTAGTTTGTGATACTCACTCGCTATATGCAGACTGTATCTGAGAATACAATATCGGCTTTAGAGGAAAAAAAACACTATTTTCTCATAATTAATGCTGACATTGAAACTGTATCAAATTAACACACAATGGGACGATCTTCGAGAACTTCTTGGATTTGATATTCAAATGTATTTTTCATCGTGACCGAGGATTGATTACGTGGCTAATTAAAAAAGTGCATAAATACAAATGTGGATGCACTATTGAAGTATCAAAATTTGCTACTTCTTCAATTCCATACAATTGTAAGTAAAAGATCAACGGTTGTACTCGTACAACATCAGAATAAAATAAATTGTCGTAAAAATTGTCGTGAAAATTCTGCAATGTCTTAAAACTAAGGCGTATGACCAATGCATCCTCCATGTATTAACTTATGGCGCAGAGACGTGGAAACTGACAGTAAGTCTTTACCCATAAAATAAAAGTCACCCAGCGTTCTATGGAGAGATCCATGCTCAGAGTGTCGCTAAAAGATAGAATCCGAAACGAGGAAATACGCAAAAGAACTCAAGTAGTGGATGCTACCCAACGAATAAGCACACTCAAGTGACAATGGGCAGGACATATCTGTCGAAGAAACGACGGCCGATAGAGAAGAAAAGTACTGGAATGGCGCCCAAGAACTGGCAAACGAAGCATTGGCCGACCCCCTACAAGATGGACGATATAAGAAGAATAGCGGGAGTGACCTGGATGCGGAAGGCGGATGGAGACATGCGGGAGGCTTACGTTCAACAGTGGACGGATACAGGCTGATGATGATGAAGAGTTTTAAGGCTGAAGATGTACCATGTTTTGGAAATCCAGTTGATCCTCATGATGACACGATAAAAGCATTAATTTATACAAGCCATACGATTGCTTAAAAATGAATTAATGAAATTCAATCATTCACAATAATTTGAAACGTCACTATCAACAACATTTATTAATTTTCGGTTTTATAAACGAAATTAAATTTCGCAAACAATCTAATAGTTATCACACCGATGTTAAATGCTGTAAAATATTTTGTAAACAACTCTTCGTAACGCGTCTGAAATTCAAGACATAATCGCGTGAAGATTAATCGCCCTCTAACCAGAAAGTACGAAAACAATAATTCCCCCACGCGATATGATATTACATAATATGCGGAACGTACATAACGTACATACATAATCTACGGAATATAAAGTAAACAATCCCATCTGAAGCGCCTACCTCCGCGACGTATCTCGCCGATATATCATTACAACTAAGTTCCCCCCCTTGACAAAGTTTTCAGGGAACCAAATATTCTGACGTGACCTCGATTCGGATCACAGTCGATTTTTCCTTTGTCTGAAATCCTGTAATATGATATGACCTATTTACGGCTGCAGAACTTTTGTTGTTTGCTAGATATGCTAACTAAAAAAAAAGGAGAAGTCAACAGTCGCATACATCAAGCAAGGTTAGCTTTCAATAAAAAAGCAACAATTCTTGAGTCAAAGAATATTAATTTAAGGCTCCGCAAGCAACCTGCCAAAACATTTGTTTGGAGCATCTTGATGTACGGCTGTGAGATATGGTGCTTATCTGAAAGTAGTAAAAAAAGACTAGAGGCCTTTGAGATGTAGTCATACGAAAGAATTCTTAGAATTTCCTGGAGAGACCACGTCACGAACAATGAGGTTCTCAGGATAATCAAGGAAGATAGCACCTAACAAGAACCATCTCAGAAAGACGAGCCCGATGGATTGGTTACATCATGCGCCACGTTGGTCTTCTTCTCGACATTGTGGAGGGGGTGGTTGAGGGTAGAAACTGTAGGGCGCCCTAGACGGGAGTATATTCAGCAAGTGTTTTAAGACATGAGTTGTAGCTCTTAGGCTGAGCTGAAGAGGGTTGCGGAGGACCGAGAGGAATGGACATCGAGATACAAGATTCTGTTGCTGCAAACCAATCCACCGGATTGATACTACGAAGAAGAAGATATGCTAGTTATAGCCGAGAGCTTTAAGTTCTCGGCATTAATGCAAAAAAAAAGTTCGCATTTATGGACCTAAAATTTAAAAAAAAATGTTTCAATAAAGAACATAATTTTATAAAATTAATAATTATTAAACATCTGATACACATACAACTTCACAGCAACGCAGTACCGATTTTAGAACCTGCGACGCCCTGGGGCAATTTTTTTCTAGCGCTCCATATTGTTTATATTTTTTTAAATCTAAGAAATATTGGTTTCCCAAGGTGCCCCTAGCTTATTCGACGCCCTGGGGCATAGACCCACAACACGACCCCCTAAAACCGGCACTGCAGCAACGCTTTTTTACATTACATTTCTTTCAACAACAAATCTGAGATAAATAGACTCCAGAAGCGGGGGTTTTTTTTTAGTTAAGTATTTATAAAATTAACATAAAGTGAACAAGGGACATTATTTTTGCACGTATCTTAAATAAACGTTTCAATAATATGTCGATTTGAATTTCATTATTCCGAATGCGAAATTTCGATTAAAAAATGTTCCATCTGCGTTAAATTCTCATATTTGTGGGAGGCAATTCCAGATGATAAAAATTACCTACCAAAGTGAATCATAGATAACGGACACGAAATTTGTATCGTTTATGATTTATGGCTGTAGAATGATATTATAAATTAATTAAAACCAATAGACAATGGACATATTACGAGCTTGATAACTTTCATTAAAACTATGCATATTTGTCTATGCCATTTTCAATATCTATTTTAAAATTAACTTGTCCCCTCGTAAATGGAGCTTAATCATATGTTAGCCGAGATTGAATACATTTTTTTTAAATGTTAATTAGAACTAAAGCGTTTAACGTTGACATCAGCACGATGTAGCCCTTGCTGACTGGTACCGAAAACTTCGATATACAATCTTTCGTCTCTTATTTCTGTTCGCTTGTGTGTCATTTGTGTGTCCGCCATATTGTCATTTTGGACAAGAACGCTAACGGGTGTGATAGTTATAGACACCGCCGCTCGTGGCGCGGGCGAGAGCCCACCCTGAGCGCGGAGGGCAGTCGCCCCTCGCCCGTTGGCGAGAGCATATTGTATTGTGGCTCAGCCTACTGCTGTGACTAGGTCCGGGCCGCAAGTTTTTAAAGTTTATCATAAATATATGTCAATGTGCTTCTGAAAAAGTCTGTGTTATCAATCTGCTCCCAATCCTGCCATCACGCGACGGAATAATACCTTTTTGAAAGAGAGGAAGATATTGATTTTTACATCATTAGTGGTCCAGGACTCGGAAGCGTCGGGATAATCTTCGACATTCTTTAAAAATCCGGTTGAAAATTACCTAAGTTGGCCTCGAATACTAACTACATCTACAGTTTCTACAGATCGCCAGGTTTCTCTATTAGAGGTTGACAGAAACCATATATTTTCCCAGATAGACCTTTAGTTGCAAAGATGTCTGGGGAAGAGACACGTAGAGTAGCAACAGAAGCAATTTGTGGTGATGTTCCAGATATGAAACGTACAGAAAAGAAACGAAAACCTTCAACTCTACAATAAAAAGGTATTTAGATATTGATGCAATAAATTGTCAGCATTATCATACTTATTCACGTTTCGATCGCGTAATTTTTGTATGTAGTTATGAAATAATACGGGACAAGTTCACTGTCGCCGTTGCCCACCATATTGCTTCGGAAATCATAACGCGCAGGCGCGGAATTAGCGCCACAACCGGTTTGCCGCGCTTTATTTCAAAACAAGTAGAACGATAAAAAAAACAACAATCCTCTTTGGCTGGGTATGGTATCACAATCGGTGAATAATAAATACTAACCAAAAGTAACTAGCTTCAAAAAGAAGTTAATTTGTTAAAAATTAGCAGCGTTTAATTTATGATTTATTTTGAAATGAAATAAATATTAAATAAGAAAGACTCATTTCATGACAAGATTCTGAAAACATAGATATGAAGATCCAATCACTTAAGATCATATTCAGCAAAAAAAAAAAAGTGATCTTTTATTTTATTTTTTTATGTAAGCACATAGAGGAGAATACCGACAGATGGTGATAGTAATTCTGAAGTCTCATCTGTGGCATTATGTGACGCTTACCATGCTGCATATGGCTAAGCGCTGCATGTGGATTGTTGAACCATCAACGTCATAGCCAGAGATTCACGCATCATCCTTATTATTACAGGAATTTACTACGAATGGTTGGCCTTCACGGGACGACTTTCGTCTACCACAAATTTTGATTAATAGGCTATGACTGACTTTTTACGGGTGAGGGATCAAATTCACATAAACCGGGGGTATTTTAGAGCTCAGAAATTGATTAAATATCTTTATTTTTATCTCAGTCGGAGATTAAACCCACGACCTTTGGCTTGCAAAGCAAACGCTTTGACCATTGAGCTATACCCGCCGGCATAATCCGAGTGTCTAAATTGGCTGCTAAAATACTTGGATTTATTTTTGGAATAGCCATATGTGTCATTTTGGTTGTTGATATGGTAGATAGAATATTATTTTGACTTTGAAAACTATATTCACGACTTTGTCTTTTGGCAGGAAGAACCCTTGCTCCGTGAGAACAAACAACGCCCGACCTGAAGGGCGAAGATATCATTCCGAAGAAGTGAAGACGACCGCCTGCTGGGCAGAGATAAACTCCGTCCCGCCCTTATTTACGGAGCAGGAGACTCCGCCCATTCTCGCGAAGGGAAAACGCAAAAGAAAAACATGGAAAATGTAGAGATTTCTCTGTAAACTTGACAAAGGCACGACACGGTATTTAACCTATCCCTTTACACTTTATGGTTATTATTTATCGTTATGCAAAAAGGTTTTTTTTATACATCGTAAGCGGTACGAGTACAACAACTGATACACATACAAATTTACAGTAAACAACACGTTTATTGGCATTTCTCTCATCAATAAATAGGTTAAATATAAACGATGGATTTTGGGATCACGTTACTTGTATACACTGTTTGGATTATTTTTTATATTCATTAGAATATTTTTCAATATTATTTTATAGATAATTGATCTATATTTCAATATTATCAGTAATTAAACACACAGATACAATTCTACATCAAATCGAGACTGTCGGTAACTAATAATAAAGCTTGTGAATAAATGTTGACTGATTGAATCTTAATAAAAATAATAATATACATACTCTGAATATATACAACAGAGACATATATCGTTATATGTTGTTAACAATGGTATAAATACATCAAGTTTCGCGTATATGTCCAGGCGGAGAATGGTCTTGTGGACAACGAGGTGTATAGGACGGAGCAAAGGTGCATCGCTCGAGGTTCGAATCCCGCGTCTGCCGATATTTTTTCTGACGTAATTGATGCGTAGAATTTGATGTCGAATTGTATGTGTGTATTTAATTACTGTACACACTGTGTACAAGTCGCACCACTCCTCAAGTTATGAAGTTAGCACATTTTATATGTATCAATAATTAAATATACACATACAATTAATTGTACATCAAATTTTTATACGCATCAATTCATTCAGAAAAACATCGGCAGACGCGGGATTCGAACCACGAGCCTTGGAACCAACCTTTGCTCAGGTCTTTTGCACCGCCTTTTCCACTCGACTATTTCTCTGCCTGAACGGACATGCGTAAGAAGATTTACTTATACCATTGTTACCATCGTGTAACGATAGATGTCTCTATAGTATATATTCAGAGTATGTATATTATTATTTTTTATTATTCAATCAGTCAATATTTATTCACATTTTATATCATTAATTTTCGATTGGTTGTATGGTGTGGTTGTTGTAATTATATATATATATATACAATTTGAAACAAGCACCATATATCAAAAATATAATACGTATTATTTTCTCAGCTCGATAGGCGGAACCAAATGGCTGAGTGGTCAACAATTAGTAAAGAAATGAATATGATGTGCAAAGTTCGTAGTTCGAATTTTTGCCTTTGCCGTTTATTTTTCTCCAATTTATATATTGACGTAAGAAATATCATTTAATACAGTATTTACTGTAATTTTGTATGTGTATCATTTGTTGAATATTAAGTATCAAGTGCCTTATAGAATAAAGAAAATTGAAAATATTTTTACTCTTCCAAACAAGTCGATTATTACATCTATTATTGTATTAATCAGTGCCGACTTTAGACCTTGCGGCGCCCTAGGCAAAAAAAACTGGCGCCCCCTGTTTTTTTTTGGGCGGGAGGGGAAATCTTCTGAAAACACCCCCTGTTGGAGCTAAGGCCGCCCTTAGTTCATTCGGCGCCCTGGGCAGCCGACCCACTGCGCCACTCTCTAAAGCCAACACTGGTATTAATGATTACTTTGCAAATACTACGAGTACTATCTCAATTTATATTTTAGTAAATCTTTTCTCTAAGTTTATTCATCTTGTAAAGATCTCGATGAGCTGCTGCTTAACCCTAACAGTTCCTTACTGTTGCACTACGACTATAACAAAGACATTGTCGAGATCACGCGTGCAATTAAGTCGCCCGGGGGTATAGCTCAATGGTCAAAGCGTTTGCTTTGCAAGCCAAAGGTCGTGGGTTCGATCCCCGACGTAGATAAAAAAAAGCATTTTATCGATTTCTGAACTCTACAATACCCCCGGCTGGTGTGAAGTTCATCCCTCACCCGTAAAATGCCAGTCATAGCCTATTAATTAAAATTGGTAGCAGACGAAAGTCGTCCGTAATAATAAGTATGATACGTGAATCTCGGGCTGTAGTCTATAACGTTGGCGGATCAACACTCCACATGCAGCACCTAGCCATATGCACTAAGATAAGCGTCATAAAATAACACAGATGAGACTTCAGAATTACTATCTCCATCTGTCGGTATTCTCCTGTATGTGTTTACATAAAAAAATAAAATTAAAAAAACATGTATCAAAATAGCTTACCTGCTGTCTGCTCCAACAGCAAGCTCTGAAGCCGAAGTCCTCCTGTGCTCCGGTTGCTCTCCAATCAACTTTTCTGTCCTTCCGTTGGTGAGAGGCGGCACCGGACTGGTCACCTCCCCAACCTGAACCACCTCAGCACTGACACTCACTGCACTCTTACACTCTACAACGTCCGCAAGAACCACCTCACTTTCCACAGAGTGCTGCTTCACGGGCGTCTGCAAGCTGACAGCCACAGGTATGCTCCTGGCCGGTGTAATATTGGCCTCGATGGATATCGTCCCGATGTGATTGGAACCCTCGGACTTGGCCGCGTCGTGGCTATGTCCGTTGGGCAAGGACGAAGGTGGAGAAGGCCCCAGTTGGTGAACGGTTGCTCCTGCTGAGAGGGTCGATTCCCCAGTGTTGCTGATGACGTATATCGGAGAGTTGGCGATGAATCCGTTCAGCTCGGCTTGCTGCTTTTCGGTGACAGCCTGCGAGGAACCTGATGCCTGGTTCAGCTGGAAAGATAAAAATATTTGCTTATTAAACTCGTATACGTGTGGACAGAGTTCGGAATGAGCATATTCGGGGTTCATTTCAGGTGGCCCCCATACCTGAAAAGATAAGGGAAAACCGCCTAAGATGATATGGGCATGTGACACGGAGAGATGAGGACCACATGGTGAAGAGAGCTCTCAACATACCCACGCTGAGAAGAAGACCTGGAAAACCACAAGCAACTTGGACTGCAACTATAAACAAGAATTTGAAAACTCTGGGTTTGACCGAGAATGCAACGCAGGACATACATGGCGAATGTGCACAAGGAGAGCCGACTCAGATGATGGGAAATGGCGAGGCTAAAGAAGAAGACGTGGATAACTGACTAAGCTTGTGAAGTAAGTGAATGAACAGTGCTTATTGTGATCCGTGCTAAAACAAGAAAAACAATATTTAATATATAAAAATATTACTCTATAAATTAATTATATTTAAAATTAATAAGAAATGGTCCAGGCATCGGAAGCATCAGGCAAAGCATCAAATATCCTTTAAAAATATATAATAAAAAGTCACTCAAATGTGTCTTGGATACAAAATGCTTCCTCTTTTTATGCACTCTGACTTCTGCAATCTGCTCTGCAGGCTGTTGGGAACTATATATGTTCCCAAGTGAACTTTCAGATATGTCCTAGAATAAGGAATGAACAGTAGCAGCTGTCAGAACTAAGTGGCGGCAATTTGTGGTTTGCAGGCCGAGAGCCCGTTGTCATGTTTGCATTTGTTATTATTATTATTATTATATTAGTATTTGTATAGCGCTCTTTTATGACCGAATGATCATTCCAAAAGCGCTTCTTTGCCTCTCTGAGTAAAAAGGTGGGTCTTGAGTCTGCTTCTGAAGGATGCCTCTGCTTTAAGCTCTCTTATGCTTTCCGGTAGTGAGTTCCAGGCCATTGGCGCAGCATAGCTGAAAGCCCGATTGCCAAAGACCGTGCTAGGACTACCTCCCGTCAGCTGCAGGGTGCTTCTATTTGCTGTAGCCGATCTGAGTGTCTCTCCACGCGTGCTTATTTCTGAAGGCTTAATAAGTTCTGTCAGATAGCCCGGTGCAGTTCCGTTGAGTGCCTTGTAAGCTAAGAGGCATAATTTATACTGGATTCTAGCCGAAACTCTCAACCTGTGCAGTCGGTGTAGTATTGGAGTAATGTGACAGAATTTGGGCGCGTTGTAGACTAGTCGTGCCGCTGCGTTTTGTAACGACTGCAATCGATTTAATTGTTTGGCTGGCTGGCCTGCGTGCAGTGCGTTGCAGTAGTCCATTTTGGAGACTATAAACGCATTTACCAAACTCTTTGTAGCGTCTCTGGGTAAGCATCTTTTTACCGACCGTATCTGCCGCAGGTTAAAAAATCCAGATTTCACCGTTTTTGTAATATTACCGCTAAGATTGAGGAACTGGTCAATTTCTACTCCCAGCAGCTTGACGCTTGTAGAAGGGATGACATCATTACCACAAATGGCCAAGGGTTGTAAGTCCAATAGATGTTGTCTTCGAGCTGTGGCCATAAAGAGTATTTCCGTCTTTTCCGGATTAAGAGCGAGCCTATTTGCTGACATCCACTGTCCGATCTCCTCTATACAGCCGACCATCCTTTCTTTCATGTTGCCAATTTCCTCGGGTCCACAAGAAGAGTAGAGCTGGCAGTCATCTGCGTAGCAGTGTACTTTTATTTCCCATCTCTCAGCAATCTCCTCAATTTCTTTGGTGTATAGAATAAAGAATAATGGGCCGAGAACTGAGCCTTGTGGGACACCACATGATAGAGTAGATGGTCTCAACATTTTATTCTGTAGACAGATGGTTTGCTTACGGTTTTCTAGGTATGACTGAAACCAGTCCAGGGCCTTTCCAGATATACCGTAATGTATTCTTAGTTTCCTTAGAAGTTAAGTGTTAACCAGGTTTTCGAAGAAGATAGTGTGATTATCCCGAGATTTGAACCATTTAATTCTATGCAACGGCTCAACCCAACCACCAACACGCGGTGTACTTTAACTGTCGTGAACCAAGAACGATCTGCGTTCAATGCTGCTTAAGTTCGATGATCAAAGCGTTCTTACAACATGCTAAAGAGTAAGGATACAGCACAGTCTTGCATTCGAAATTACGCTTTTAGAAAAATAGGTTAAAAACAATAAACGTATGGAATAAAAGTATGGAAAAAATATATATTTTAAGCACAAAAAAACACTTAATTTACACAAAAATATATTAATAATATGAAGGCTACGAGTAAAACTTGAAGGATTTTACGTTTAATTGATTTTTAAATTCATTCTGATAACCTGGTCAGTTAAATTACTGTACCTTCTTCCTTGATAGAGCACCACATTTTTATATATAAATGAAAGTAGAATTATAATAATACATTACAATAAAATATTAAACTTACTTTGCTCAGGTCTTTTAAACCGCCTAGTCCACTTGACTATTTCTTCGCCTGAACGGACACACGTGAGAAGTTATATTTATACCATTGTTACGATCATCTAACGATAGATGTCTCTATGTATATATTCAGAGTATGGATAATATTATTTTTTATTATTCAATCAGTCAACATTTATTTACAAGCTTTTTTAAATATTATTATAGCTGTGTAAAAGACCTGAGTACAGTTGGTTCCATGGCTTGTGGTTCGCATCCCGCGTCTGCCGACATTTTTCTGAATGAATTGATGCGTATAAAAATTTGATGTAAATTTGTATGTGTATATTTAATTACTAATAATATTAAAATAGTGTCAATGATCTATAAAAGAAGATTAGAGTATTGAAAAAATATTCTAATAAAAATTTAAAAAACCATGAAACATAATACAATTTGTTAGCAAAAAACATACATTAAATTAAGATTATTATTAATGACAAGATTACAAAGCAAAAAAAAACGTTCGCATGTGATATATTACGTAATTTTAGCCTTTGTGCTGAAACATACGGTAATTAACTCTACTGTTCACATGACGGTAATGACGCCACTAATTTTGTCACTCGCAGGCGTCGTTCACCCATCATGTATTAGGGGGGCTGAACAGCGAACTGAGAGCAGACCACCCTCCCAAATGGCTCCTTATCCTCCGTCGTCATAGATGAACACCGGAATTCAAAAAAGAAGAAAGTGCCAAAAAAAATTGATTGAACTTCTTACTATATGTACACTAGTAAAGGCACACTCAAGTGGCAATGGGCGGGACATATCTGTCGAAGAGACGACGGTCGATGGGGAAGAAAAGTATTGGAATGGAAGAACTGGCAAACGAAGCATTGGCCGACCCCTACAAGATGGACTGACGATATAAGAAGAATATCGGGAGTAACCTGGATGCGAAAGGCGGAAAATCAAAGAGGATGGAGACTCATGCGGGAGGCCTACGGTCAACAGTGGACGGACACAAACTGATGATGATGATTATGGCTATATGTACTACTGTGATCGAAAAATTCTGTGAAATTTGAATTTTTAATTTCGTGGCTAAGCGATTCAAATTATAATCTTTTTATTTTTATGTAGGCACTACTATCACTGACATCTGTGCCAAATAACACGTCAAAATATTTATTAGTGTTTGAGATACCCGTCCGTTTGTAAAAAAATCCCGGTATTTTTTACTCACAGTCTTAACACAGCTGAACCATCGCGCATTGGTGCAATCTCGGAAAAAATGATATTCAAGGTAATTCGTTATGATAAGAAACAATTCAATTAGCATCGGGGACCATATATGTTCTCAAGTGGACGTTAAGGTGTAGAGATGTATTGATACGAGGCATGAACAGTGGTGACTGACTCATATAATTTACATATACCTTTCTTTCTTCTGTTCTCGAATAGAGATGCCGAAGCTTACTCTCAACCATTTTACCATAACCGCTCCATATTTGGAGCATATGGATACCACAAATTGTTATTTCACATTTCTGTAAGCTCAAACTGTCTTATGCTTTGTCGCAGAACACCTGTATTCTGAAGGCGCACACGGGAACATACATGGTTCCCGGGAACTTTCAGGTTAAGAGCCCGCGAACTTGTTTAGACTACGGCTGTATTACCAGAGAAATATTTGGGTGTTCAATTATCAGGGTATTTTTTTAAGGAGATCAGATAATAATCCCGACGCTCTCGAGGCCGTACATTTTTTGTTTAGTCCTTAAAGGGTTACTCAACCCTACCGGGGGCATGTATAGAGCTTAGATTTAATAAAATAGATTTAAGAATATCAAGCTTGGGCCGGATTTGAACCAACGGCGTCTGATTTTTTTCTGATTTGAACCAACGGCATTTGAATCAACCCATGAATGCGATTCTAATCTCTTTCACGGGTTCTTTCTTTAAGCACTTCTGTGCGGTGGCCACAATTGTTCAGAGGGGACTCCCACTGGACTTATCAGTTGCTAACTGATCATAATCTGAATGAGCGCGTCATCAAGGAGACTTAACTATCCTCTGGTGTGATGCGGGTGTGAGGAGGGTAAAGTCCAGTCCAGTCAATTTCTGACTAGTGGCGACAATTTTAAAGCTAAAGACTTCAAATTTAGCCTCATTAATAGTTCAGACTGTCCTTGTGATAGGCTCTTTGGAGGATGCTGGACACGTTTGATAGCATTGCCCAAAATTAAAGTAACTGACGTGGGAAGATCGATAAATTTTTGGAATAATGTGTTTTAAAACTTATCACTTACACCGTGTACATCGGACAAACATCACGAACCATTGCGAAAAAAGTAAGCAAACATAAGAGATCGTGCAGACTAGGCCACCCAATGGCGTCAGCACTAGCAGAGCGTCTGGCTGACATGGGACATAAATTTTCATTCGAACCCGAAATCGTGGCTCGAACGCAAGGAAAACATGCACGCTTAGTAAGGGAAACGATTGAAATCAAAAGACATCCCATCAACATCAACAGGCATGACGGCTTGATTCTCAAAACAGCATGGCTTCCGCCTCTAGCACATACTCAAAATCCTACAAAGACAAGCAAGTACAACCACAGTCTGACATGACGTTCGTGGAGGTACAATTCTTAGAACATACCTACCGTATTCTTAGAACATACCCACGTTCTCCGGAATGAAACTTGAGTATGTAGTTGCCATGGAGATATAAATCAATAACGGTCATAATAAAAATATATAATCTGAATAAACCATCTCAAAACTAAATAAATTATCAATCCTGAAGAAGACCCCTGCAATGGCGGTCGAAATATTGGTTGAAGGAAGTTCGCCACACACGGCTAGACCCAAAAGCCACAATATAAAATCTGGCCGTGAAAATCTAAGAAGTTATTTAGATGCTACACACGTTTGAAAGCATTGCCCAAAATCAAAGTAACTGACGTAGGAAGATCGATAAATTTTTGGAAAAATGTGTTTTTAGAACTTATCCCCTTTTTGATTTCCGTTGTTCGTGTCGTCTTCGTCTCTTCCTTCACTGTCTGCTTGAATCGTCGCTTCGTCTTTTTCAGCTGTTGAGTAATAGTATTCCGCTCGGATGCTCACCCGATGCTCCACCAGCTAGGCGTATATTTCTTCTACACAATCCGAGGGCACTGATACGAGAGACAGCCGTGAATGTATGCACGCGAGTTTCAGCGGATTCAGCGCTCCTGAAACGTAGTCGCTGAAAACCGCCTACTCGATCAGAAAATTATTATTTTTTAACAAAATAATAATAAAAACACGCTTTTAAATAACATTTATAATAATCACAGCTGTACATCTTGATGTACGGCTGTGAGACATTGTGCTTATCTAAAAGTGATAAAAAAAGACTAGAAGCCTTTGAGATGTGGATATACAAAATAATTCTTGGAGTTTCCTGGAGAGACCACGTCACGAGCAATGAGGTTCTCAGGATAATCAAGAAAGATAGGCACCTATTAAGAACCATCTCAGAGAGGCGAGCCCATATCATGCGCCACGATGGTCTTCTTCACGACATTGTGGAGGGAATGGTTGAGGGTAGAAACTGTAGAGGCTGGCCTAGACGGGAGTATTTGCAGAAAGTGTTCGAGGACATGAGCTGTAGCTCTTATGCTGAGCTGAAGAGGGTTGCGGAGGACCGGGAGGATTGGAGATCGAGATGCAAGATTCTGTTGCTGCAAACTAATCCACCGGATTGATACTACGAAGAAAGAAGATAATAAAACCAATAAAGGCAAAATAAACGGAGATATACTCGAGTGGCTTGCGATATATAAACTATGACTATTCAATTTTATATCTCTTGCAAAACTCTAAAAGCACTGAATATTATTGTTACGAAATATGCAAAAGTTTAAATGAAAAATCGATGACACTATTTATCACGTTTAATTCATTAAAAGAGTTTGGTTATACTCAGTTAATTTATATGATACTAGTGTTTCTACCCGGATTTGCTCGGTGTATGTACAAATAGTATAGATTTTACTTGTGCATTGATTTGACTATGTTGTAATAATGATGGAACAGAGAACATTTCGGATGATTGAAAAAGTTTTTTTTTTTTTTTATGTAATCGCATGCAGGAGAGCACAACCGGTCAAGACCAGTGCACTCTATGACGCTCAGCCAGGGAGGCTGGACGCTGCATGCGGGAAACGTGTGTTGTGTTCGTGTTTGTGTGTGGGTTGGGGAGATTGCAAGTGTATATTTATCTGTTTCTTGAAGAGATCCAGATTGTAGGAAGGAGGAAACACAGACGCTGGAAGAGCATTCCATAGCTTACCGGTGGCATTAAGGAAGGAACTTTGGAAGCTGCCAGTTCTTGGTCGACATATATTAACCGTGTATGGATGTTCGGCAAGTGTAAGACGAGTTTGTCGGCTGTGGGTGGTTTAACACCACGTTGTTCACCGGTGACCTACGCTATTGTTTATTAGGGCGCCACTTACGTCACCGGTAACCTACTTTTTTTTCGAACAAACAGTCCCTTTACGCCATCAGTTACATTTCAATGGAATTTTAACGTTGAATGTGACCTATATGGCGCCTCTAGGTCGAATGCATTAAAAACATTACGTGGAGTTAAACGTGTTAAATCCGGCACCAATAAACGTACATAAATAGAGAACTTCTTCAGGGGTTATCACATCAATATCTTTAAAATGTACATCGTTAACGCGGTTATCGTTAGATCACCGAAGCAATGAATCATTGGTCGCGGAACAAACTTGGATGTGCAACGCTTGTTACTAACCGCTTGTCAAAGTTCAGGTAAAGCCGATTCTTAGGATTAAATAATTCAGATTTAAAAAAACTGATTTCTTATCAAAATATTGATGAGAAATCAGTTTATATGTAGTAAAATATATTATCAGGGAAGCAATTAATTATGTTTCATATAAATTATTGCATCTTAAATTAAAAATACATTTAATTGAAATAGTTGAAGAAACACTGGCGTGGAGCCATGTGTTCAGTGTCAACCGGTGCTCTATCAGCCTCACACATTATGGATCCGGAGACTGGAGAATTATTAATGTGCTCTGAACACAACTCACTCGAGCGAACAAACAAGCGCTCCTTAGCATACAATCGTGCTATGGCGCCTTTGTCTGTTTGTAGAGCATTTTTAAAAAATACGAGTAGATAATAAAATTATCATTTTATATTAACAATTATGTCATTAACCCTTTCATTACGGCTTTCAGGACCTCCATATATTCCACCCCTGGACATGTCCAGGGGTGGAATATATGGAGGTCCCTTAACAGACTTCAGACCGGAGTATGCAAGACGAGGACACAAATGAAAAATTGGCAGTTTTACAGCGGACCGACTGAATGTGACTGCGGCGTGGAGCAGACTCTGTCACACTTTCTGGAGTGTGCGCTATGCACGAATAGCTGCACCCAGGAAGACCCGATGATGGCCAGAAGTAACGCCATCGACGTCGCCCACTTCTGGGCAGATATAATCTGACCCTGTTGTTTCCGAGACGATTATATATATATATGGCAAAAAAAACAAAGTAAAGATGACAGTTGAACCAACATGAAATGGATCAACTGTCATAAGAAATTAAATGGCGTATGCAAACGCCGTGTAATTTTATATATAATTAAAACTAACATTATTAGATGTGCATGTCAGGCAAGCGAGCAAAAATAAGAGACCAAAGATCATTTATCGAGGCTTTTCGGCATCAGCCTAAAAGAGCTATATATCAAGCTGATATCAGCATATACAATAGTTACTGTTAGAATTAAGCAGATGTTATTTGTGGTCACCATATGTTCCAGACATGGAACGGATATGAGGGTGAAACAATACCCTCTTCACCTTGAATTTGGTTTATAATAAATAATGCTCTTCAGACAACTCATTCAAGTGTACTTAAATGAAAATATCAAATGTTTTATTGTGACAGGTCAAGATACTTTGTGCTTGGAGCATTAAATCACACAGCAAGAGTGTGGAATAGGAGACGTCATTTGCAATGCGATTGATCTGAGCACACGTTACCAGTTTGGTAAAAAAATATTATTTCGAGGATTTATATTTTATTTATTTTTATTTTATTTTATTAACGGCCTAGGCCAATACATACGGTTTTAAAATAGAAAATACAATAAATGAAATGGTAAAACAGAACAATATAATAGCTAAGACAATACATTTAGACAAAACATGAACATGAGTAAAAAAAAAAACAAATCTAGTACATTAGTAAAGGGATCTGCGAAATGCTGGAAGGTCCACCCCGAAAAAGTCCAAGTCACTAGAGGAGTTAACCAGTCTACACATTCTTAACATAGGAGAATAGAATCCGTAGTTGGTTTTGGATGTCCTTACATGTAGCAGGTCACTGCCTCTAGTGAACCGGGAGGGAACATTGAACGTAATTTCCTGCAATAATGTCGAGTCATCGATTATGGAGTTCATAATTTTAAAAATAAACAGCAAGTCAGTCACTGTTCTACGTCTCTTCAATTTAGATACATTAAGTCGCCTTACTATATCTTCATAGGAGTAGCTACCTCTCTCAAGGCCGATCAGTCGTGCAACTCTTGACAAGAAGCGATGTTGGACTGATTCAATCCGGTCGATATGAGTTCGATAGTAGGGAGACCATATAACACTAGCATATTCTAGCTGCGGACGAATCAGAGAACAGTAAAGGACCTTGATGGAGCTCAGGTTTTTAAAATCCTTAGTGATTGTATTGATAAAACCTAGAAGTTTAAGGGACTTGTTCACAATACTATCAATATGGTCGTGATAAGATAATTTACTATTTAGGGTGACGCCAAGGTCCTTTATAGTAGGAACATGAGAAAGGGCAACATTGTTGATGTTATAATCAAACTTAATAGGATTCTTAATTCTGGTGAAAGAAATAATTTTACATTTATCAATTTTAAGGTGTAGACAGTTTGAAATGCACCAGTCATTGAAGCGATTAATGCCATGTTGAAGTAGAAGACAATCATTAGGAGATTTGATTAATTTTAGGACTTTGTTGTCGTCTGCAAACAACCAGAAACGTGTATGCAAGAACACATCACTAATGTCATTTATAAATATGTTAAATAGTAATGGAGCAGGATGGGCTCCTTGAGGTACTCCTGATGTGACACTAATAAGTGACGAGAGAAAGTTATTTATTCTGACTTGCTGTTTTCTATTATGAAGATAAGATTTGAAAAACGATAATAAGGGGTCCCTAATACCGATAGATTGCAGCTTTGCATGAAGAATTGTGTGATTGACTTTATCAAAGGCTTTGGAGAAATCTGTATAGAGGACATCTACCTGGAGATTGTCCTCTAGAGCCCTAGTAATGTTGGAAGTAAAGGAAAGCAGATTAGTTGTAGTGGATTTGGCAACTCTAAAACCATGCTGTTGGTCAATCAATACATTTTTAAATAAGGGAGTTATTTTTATGGTTATGATTGATTTATATGTTCTAGAAATGAATTGTTTGTGCTCAAAGTATTATTTGGATTGGTCATATGTCGCTGACAGTTACATTTGAAATGGCTCTCGACTTTCAATATTTCATTTAAAAAAACTAAATATACATTACCATCCTTCTCTCCTTCAAAGGAGTGTATTCCGTCGCGTGGTGGCAAGATAAGGAGCAGAATGATAACACAGACTTTTCTGAAGCACATTGACATATATTTACATTAACTTTACAATCTTATGGCTCGACCTAGTCACAGCATTAGGCCGAGTCACACTACAATATGCTCTCTCCGACGGGCGGCGCACGACCGGTCGCGCTCGTTGGCGCTGAGGCTTTTTCCCAGCGCCCCAAGTGGCGATTTATGTAACTAGTCTAAAATTCCAATATGGCAACATATACATGTATGACAAGCGAACAGAAATAAGAGACGAAATATTGTGTATCGAGGTACCAGTCAGCAAGGGCTCTATCATGCTGATGTCGATATATATATATACATATAATCTGTCTTTAAATATAAAATATAACTAAGCAGAGGGGAAACGAAATCTTGAGTATTGAATGTATTTCTTGGAACTTCAGTATCAAATAATTACAATAAATACCGATAGGAATGAAAATAAAATAAGCATGTTGGTTGGAATGTTTTGGAATGTATTTTCAGAGTTCACTTCAAAGAATCGTATCGTTTAAATTATATAAAATAAGAGGGAACTATCATACGAGTAGTTCAATTATGGCTCGGGTCGGAAAATGCATTTGGCAGTGACGTGAAATTGGCAGCGCATCTCCGCAAATTGAATTGAAAAATTCAACCCCACAAAATGTCAGAAATATACCTCCTTGAAGGATATTAGATGTGGACAGGCAATATGATGATGTAAATACAGTGAATAAGGAATATTCTATCATTGTGTATTAAAAAAAACCTCCACAGATAAACAAAAGGCAGTTTGAGTTATTGAGCTTTAAAAAATGTGTACAAAAAATCGTTTACAATAAATTCATTGAAAACAGTTTTTTCTTTTCATATTCGTTCCACATCTAAAAAATATTGTGTCACCGCAAATTTCTGCAACTTATTTCTGTCATTCTTTGTCCATGGCTTGTCCCAAGATATCTCTGCACCCGAAGATTCACCTGGGAATATACCTGTATATGGTTCCCGACAACCTCCAGAGCAGAACCCCGAGGACTTGAAGATATGGCATGACTATAGTGTATATGACTATAGTACGAGGGTTATCCGTAAAATAAGATTCCCATGACGAAGCAATCGCAAAAGCGGAGGCAGCAATTCTCTCAGATCGAAGATTGACGGTTCGTAAGCTCTCCGAAATAATCCCCGATGACAGTAAAACCTCTATTGACAAGATTTTGACGGAGCATCTAGGGTATGCTAAGGTTTTCGCGAGGTATGTGCCAGGAATGTTAACCGAAGACCACAAACTTCAACGCGTTGAAGCGGCCCAAGAACTTCTTCAAGACCCCGTAACTCATGGCGAGGAATACCTCGACTCATCATCACTGGAGACGAGACTTGGGTGCACTACCTGACACTCGAAACCAAGCCAAGACTGCGCTCCGTAGGCAGCTCGCTAGGGAAGGGATTTGGAATGGGGGAACCAAGGTGCACTACAGAATCGCGGGATCCACCATAACAGCGCTTTTCAGGACTGTAGCGCCATCGGAATCTTATATTACGGATAACCCTCGTAGTATCTGGTGCATATATATTGGCTTGGATAATTTAGAACCTCATTGTTCTAGACGCGGCCTCTCCAGGAAATTCCGAGAATACTTCTGTATGACCACATCTCAAAGGCCTCTAGGCTTTTTTGATCACTTTCAGATAAGCACCATGTCTCACAGCCGTACATCAAGATGGTCCAAGCAAATGTTTTGGCAAGTTGCTTACTCTATCTCACATTAAAAATTGAATAATCTTGCATTTTATATGAGTGATCCTTTACATTTGTTTGGATTGCAACACTGCAATTGTGATTATTTTTATCCTGTAAAGTTTGTGTTTACGAAATTAGCAAATGTACAAATTAGGTTAGCGAAATGTCTTTAATTATGACATAACCATATTATTTAATGCCATTTTTTTGTACACGCACCAACAAAATACATCTTTGCAGTCTGTGAAAAAAACCCAGGCGCCAGCCGACCCTGCCATTAGTCAATCAAGGCCAAGTGGCAACAAATGTTACTTCTTAAATGACTCTAAAAAAAATGTTGCCATATATAGTGTAACGATTTTTTTCATTACTATTATAGTGTATCTGAAAATACGAGGTGGATCGTTAAGTCCGTGACTTTTTTATTTAATATTTTTTCGGATTATTTTTATTTTATTAGAATATTATTTTCTATACTCTAATCCTTAGCTAACTCATACTCTAATTCTACATCAAATTTCTCGCATCAATTTGCAGAGAAAAAGAATCGGCAGACGCTGGAAATCGAACCGCGAACGAGGGTGCATAGTTTGTGGTTCGAATCCAGGCGTTTGCCAATTCTTTTTCTCAACAAATTGATGCGAGAAATTTTATGTAGAATTGTATGCATTGACATCAGCATGAAACAGCCCTTGCTGACTGGTACCGAAAACCTCGATATACAATCTTTCATCTCTTATTTTTATTTGCTCATCGGACACGCATGTGTTATATAAATCGCCACTTGCGGTGCTAGGTGTCACCGACCACGGCGCCCGGTGCCCAGTCAGTTGTTTGCCGACGACGGCGAGGTCGTATTATGGTTGGCCCGGCCTGAATGCTGTGATTAGGTCCGGGCCAGAAGTTTGTAAAGTTATCGAAATATATATGTCAATGTGCTTCAGAAAAAGTCTTGTGTTGTTAATCTGCTCCTCATCCTACCACCACGCAATTCAATAACTAACTTAGAGAGGAGGATGTTAGTATGCTTAAATTATTAAATATTTTGTTGACATTTTTTTTTCGTCGTAGTCTTCTTTGTCATGCAAATATATAACAAATCATTCCAAATATATAAATTTTCAAATCAAATACGACGATAATTCACATATTTTGTGTCTCATAATTCTTTTATAATGACGAGTAATTTACTAATTACCGAAATCCCAGATAACGCTCGGCCATTTGTTGTCATTAACGGTATAGAAATATTCATTGTTTTCTTAAAATTTCTGGCTAAATGGAATATTAAGAATGGGCAATAAAATACATTAAGATATCCGAGCAAATAAAAAAGTTGTAAGAACTTGAATAAAAGGCCTTTGTTGGTCCACTAATTCATTTTTTAATGAATAAAATAACCTGACATGTACAATTCTAAATGATCGATGATAAAAAACAATATTCAGACAGAAATATATTTATTTTTTTCAATTTTATTTTGATGTGATGTTTTGGCTTTGTCGAGAAAACGTTTTCAAGTTGCAAGGACACACTTGAAAATTGCTTAATATTGTGGAATAATTCTAAATATTCTTTCATTAATTACTATAATACATGTCGATTACTTCAAAATATCCAATGACATCAGCGCGATATGGCCCTTGCAAGCTGGTGCCGAAAAAGCCTTGATATACGATCTTTGTTCTCTTATTTTGGGTTGCTTTTCATAAAAAAAAAATCGTTATTAAATAAAGTACTTGTTAACTCATGCCTTTTTAATTCCGGCCGTGCTATTGTCTAGGGGTTAAATGAAAACAATATAAAAACGTTGAAACTGCTAAATATTCTTCCAGGTATCAAGCTGGAAAAACCCATACACCATGGACTAACCGTCGTCTACGCTGAAAATCAAAGATAGAATTACAAGGTTTTTTTTTAAATTGAACACAAAAATGTAATATTATCTAATAGCTTAAAATATACATTAAGATAAAACAAGCCCCTTGATTTTATAATGTTTTTTTATTCAATGTTTTAACCCGCACATATATACAATCTATAAATATGTGTGTACTAACGTAGGAACTCATTCTTGTAGATACCTATATAAGTCACTGCCAGTTTATAATTTAACCATTATTGAAGATGGTCTCCAGGGAGGCCGAAACATGTAATCGCTTAAAATAAATGTGAATCAAAAGTAAATATTTTTAATATATTAATTTTTAATTTAAAATTAATTTAAATTCATAGTGAAAAAGTGCACATCATCAAGGCGATTTCATTGCTCTCGTGTGTGATGCTGATAATATGTTAAAAAGCAAGAAAAATTTAGTATTCTTATATCATTATATTTCGTTATGCTACTGCAGAAGCTTAATGTTTTCAGATAGCTTAGTAGTTTTCGATTTACGCTAGTTTCATCGTTGTTTCTTATTCGCGGTTCGCAGACCGCAGGCACCGCAGGAGGCAATATAGGCGGCCGGTCGTAAAACGGGGTAGCGGTTCTCAAAATTGTTCGCCCTTACAACACCAGAAGACCAACGAAACAGAAATTATTCCAGGCGAAAAAATTCAGCCAGAACTCTGATGCAGTGACGTGACGAAGAAGAAGGTATTACAATCAAATTCAAATATCATACTAAGTTGAAAGCTCTGTCTATCATCGTTTTATCACTAAAGTAAAGCAACATTGGGTGCGGATCATACTTTGATGGGTGAACGCCTGGGCTCACTTGTGATTGAGTTGCCAAAAGTTTAGAGACACATGAACGTTAACTTGATTATCATCGTATTCAATAAAAAAAAAAACAATTAAATTTATTTTATATTTTCCCTTACAGAAACATTACAAATGTGAACAACTCAATTCGTTTCTGAAATAAAATAAGAATTAATCATAAAATAAAAAATACAATATTTACAAATATATGTACTTATGATTAAGTATTAAGAACAAAGGAATAATGACAAGCAACAGAAGGTCCCAATGCTCATCAAACAGACGAATCCAACAAATTATTTTTCATGTTCATGACTGAATTGGGCCACCCTTACGTGAAATATATCAAGTATTGAGGATGTGTATGAGCGGACACTGCAGCCTTCTATAATACAGTTTTTCAAGAAGCGAAGGCTGTTTGGGACATAAATTAAAGATGCTTCAGGAGAGCTTAAGCCCCAGCAGCCTTTCCTTCAAGCATTTCATCGCATGCAACCCGATGCCTACTAGGACGTTTGTTAATATTTTTTAAAAAGATGTGGGGATAAGTCTGGTGGTAATGATGCCTTAACTAATTTGATCTTAAGGGAAGTAAATAAAAAGGTTAAAATACATTCAAGACCTAATCAATTTTCATTATTATTTCCCTTAAAAAAATATCCAAAAAATGTTTAAATTCAGCCTTCTAAAGCGGTTGCCCTCCATAAGATCCTGAAGATATCGGAGTTGTAAGAGCGTAGTTTACTAGACATATTTTGTCAATACGCAGATGTTTTTTTTTAGTTTTATGTACACACATACAGGAGAATATCGACAGATGGTGATAGTAATTCTGAAGCCTCATATGTGGAATTCTATGCCGCTTACCATGCTGCATATGGCTAAGCGCTTCATGTGGAGTGATTGATCCGTCGACGTCATAAACTACAGCCCGAGATTCACGCATCATCCTTATTATTTCAGCAATTTACTGTAAATGGGTGGTCTTAACGGGACGACTTTTCGTCTACCACCAATTATAATTAATAGGCTATGACTGACATTTTGCGGGTGAGGGGTCAAATTCACACCAACTGAGGGTATTTTAGAGCTCAAAAATCGTTTTTTTAAATTTATTTTTTAAATCTTCGTCGGGGATCGAACTCACGACGTTTGGCTTGTAAAGCAAACGCTTTGACCATTGAACTATACCCGCCGGACTTGGCAATAAACCCAGATGCCTGGAAGAATTAAATACTTACCCGATCAGTTGGACGAAGACTGACGATGCCCGTTAATCAAATTCCGTATTAACGTTTTACGGATTCCCTAATGTGTTTTCCTGGAGCGCCACGCATCATGTCGACCATTACGTATTATTAATAGACTGGCATACTGAACGAGATCTGATATCAGCAGGCAGCGACCTTTCTTGCGATTGGCTGCGACAAAGCAACCACAGATAGACTGTTAACCCTTTGGCATCGGTTGTTGATATATGCCGTCCAAGATTTCCCTACCGTTGACATCGGTAGCCATGATATATCGATTTGCTACTTTCAGTACTCATTGTGACATCAACGGTAGGAACTTGGAACTGCAGTCATTCCCTTTATCAACCTACATGTATTATTTACAGGAATCTGTAAAGCATGTAATTAAATATCGTTAAGTTTCGTCACAGGAGCGATTTTTCTGTAAACCACAAGTGTCAATGCCACCACATATATGGAGTTATATAATGAACGTTTGTTAATAGTTTTTTATGCATCATCTGATAGCTAAAGGATACAAGAACCAATGTGATATATGAAAATAGGTCAGATAAATACATTTATGCTTCAAATACTACTTTTTGCTATATTTTCTTGTCAGTAAAGGCAAGAGATTGAAAGAAATGGAGATAAAAATTATAATGGATTTATCTATTTTTTTACATATATTTTAATTAGTCTCTTTTAAAAATTTCATAGTAAATCAATATTTCAAAATATAAAGTAATGTCATTTTTGTTCTGAAATAATTAAGCATCAGTTATTTCTAAATCATGAAAGGTCAATATTTATAATATGAATATTTATTTACTCTGCTGACCTTTGAAAACAGTTAGGTAACTACTATTGATATCCAATTAAAATATGACTAGCTGACAAATATTCAAATCTAGCAGCCATACAATTGAAATGTTAAGGATTTATTTCAGATAATTATTTACTTAGTAAATGCCAGTGATGTTCACCGGATTATTTCACTTGATGTTTTCAATGTGATTTCAAGATATTTATATTTGTGTATATTACGAGGGTTATCTGTAAAATAAGTTTCCCAGTGATTTTTCACAGTGTAAAACATGTTTAATTTCATGAATACATACATTTTTGGAATGTTAAGACTTTTACCTATTTTTCTACATTGTCGCCACTGGGGTCAATGCATTTTTGCATGCGGTATACGAGCTTTTGAATGTCCGAGTCAAAAAAATCCGCTTCTTCCAGCTCTTCTCTATCGCCGAAATGCGTTTCACCCAGGTTTCTTCATATCGGGGAAGAGGTGGTAGTCACTTGCGGCTAAGTCCGGACTGTAGAGTAGGTATTTGACATTACCTCATCTAAATTTATTGTAGTCAACATTCTTGGTACCCACCTCGCGCAAACCTTAGCATACCCTAGATCAGTGGTTCTCACCCTTTTTGAAGTCACGGTGAGCTTTTGATCGTGGAAAAAAATGGCGGTGCACCAGAATCAAGAGATCAAAAAAATATATGGAAATCATTTTTGTTACATACTTATTTAAAAAAAATAGTTACATACTAAATTACATAAAATTTATTTGACATATTTTCTTTTTAATTTAAGTTATAGAAAAAAAATGTTTAATATTGAATATAAATTTACTTCGTAAATTTTTCTTTAGATTTATTTGTATATTTATACATGTTTTATTAAAATTATTTGTATTAAGATTTGAAGGTGAATGTAATCTAGAAAGGGGGTCATTTCTCTCCTGGCTCTTATCCACCCAAAATGACGTCCATGCTTAATAAAAATTAATTTATATTATCAATCAAAAATCAATCAATGGGATACCTGAGCTTGTTGGTTTATGCATATATCAGAAATATTTGCTCGAATATTTGATATAGCTACCCTCAATTCATCGTCTAAATTTGTAAGTCTTTGTCGTTTTATATTTTTTATATTAGTTATTGTTGAGAAACCAAGCTAACATAAATATGATGTTGAAAATTGTAGCAAAATTTTCAGTGCCTTCATGTGAAGAACTGGATGTTCATCTTGGACAGAAATCGTATGAAAATCCACAATACGGTGTATCAATTGTAGCAAATGAATTTCGTATCCAGTCATAATTTTCTATATTTAAAGAAGGAAAACAATGTGCGATATTTTGTTCTAATAAAGTTAAATGGTCTATTATCGCGGAAATAATTTCCTCGGGAATGTTTTCGTTGAGTGAAGGAAACATATCTATTTTTTTTTATTTTATTAGATTTTTCCAAATCGCGGACCTTGGAAACCATACCCATAGTTGGTTTCCAAGGTCCGCGGTTCGCATCCCGCTTCTGCCGTTATCTTTGTGCTTGGATTGACGCGTTGAAAAAAAAAAGAATTTTATGTTTAGTATATGTATATTTAATTAATAATAATATTGTAATATAGTCTATGATATATAAAAGTAAATTAGAATATTGAAATAATAAAATAATATTCTAATAAAAAATTAAAAAAATCTATTAGATATTAATTCACTATTTTATTTTCGATTATGAAACGAACGAACCCTAGTAATTGTGCCTTACTGCTAATTTCAGTCGATTCGTCGACTTTTAAAGCAAAATGTCGTTTGAAAAGTTTATTAGTAATTGTTTTTCCAATATCATCCGACATATTTAAAATTCTTCTTTTTATTGTATCGTTTGAAACAGGAATTTTCATAATTTTATTTTTTGTTTCATCACCAAACATAATTTTTCTACTTCACAACATGCAGATAAAATTAGAGACTCTGCTATAGTATGTGGTTTTAATTGTATAGCGATCAATTTAGCAATCACGTATGACACCAGTAGTGCCTTATCGGAAATTTTAAGAGTTTTCTCAAAATATTTCGCTTGTTTTTTTTGCATGCTTAACAATCTTTCAAAGTAATCTTTACTTTTGGGTGTAAGATCAGCGTGCTTCGTAATGAAGTGGCTATTGAACTTGTTGAGATACATTGCGCTATTGGACAGTTTTTCTCCTCATACGGCACATAGTGTAATGTGATATCCTTCCTCATTGATGCTAGTAAAACCGAAACGTAAATATTCTTCAGAATACTGTCGATTAATTTTCCTAATTTTACTGGGTATATTTTCTTTTGTATGAGATGTATGATGTCTAATAATATCGTCATAACTTCTTCCACTTGTACTCTCTGTGTTATTAATATTTTGGTCTGATTCACGATTTCGTTTGATTTTTTTTTTTACTCATTTTTCTCGCGGTACACCTGCAACAAGCTCGCGGTGCACCAGTGCACCGCGGTGCACCGTTTGAGAACCACTGCCCTAGATGCTCAGTCAAAATCTTGTCAATAGAGGTTTTTCTGACATCAGGGATCATTTCGGAGAGCTTACGAACCACCACTCTTCGATCTGAGAGCATCGCTGCCTCCACTTTTGCGATTGTTTCATCAGAAACAGATGGCCGTCCGGAACGCTCCTCATTATGGACGTCAGTACGCCCGTTCTAGAATTTTCTGCACCATTTTCGCACGTGTTGTACGCTCATACACTTGTCTCTATAGATTTTGCATAGCTGGGAATGGATTTCTACCGGCGCAATATTTTTTGCGGACAGGAAACGGATCACCGAGCGAGTGGGGAACAAAGATACACTACAGAATCGCGGGATCCACCATAATAGTGCTTTTCAGGACTGTATCGCCATGACAACCTTATTTTACCGATAACCCTCGTATATTGTAAAAAAAACTTTATTGTAATCGATTAAAATACACGAATAGGTGGTGACATGGTGCAGTGGTCAACGTTGACTGTAATGAACAAGATATTTGCGATATGAATCTCACATCCACTGCTACTTTATCTAAAACTAATTAATAAAAAAAATACATAGATCAGTGCTACGCAACCTTTTCTCACCTGTGGCATACTAAAGTTTTTCCTAGATTTTTGTTCCGGGTCCAGTCTAACAACGCCTTCCAAACATTTTTTATATTTATAAAATAATTTTCATTATTATATTTTTATTAAATTAAAAAAAAACATTAATTACTGATATTAGGTACTAATTCAAGGTATTCATTATTTTTGGCAAGTACGTGAATCATCACAAATAATGGTAAGTATTAATTATTTAGGTATTATGCTACATTTTCTAAGTAAAAGCGAAATTTATGGTGTTTATATTTAATTGAAATATATAGTTTTTACTATAGTAGATACACAGCTAATTTTATATATTGTGTAACCTCAAATTATATAATTTGATCCCCACTGGAGAGTATCCGATCTGCCTCACGACAGGTGCTGTTACATAGCAAATGTATTGTTTTTGAAAATGAATTAAATTATTTAATGTAAAAATCTTTGCAAGGAGCAGTAAACATCATAAACGTAAATGTGTAAGAGTTTTAAGAATCCAAATGGTCCGTACACCAGAAATTCGAAAATGATCCGAAAATTATCTTTAAAAAATGTGGGTTACAATAAAAACTTAAGTGCAATACTTTCGTTTCGCGAGGGGCGATTGAAACACGTCTCTCCCGAAAAGCGTGAAAATAGCAAAAAACTCTGTTCGCGGGGATTCCCTCTTATCTCGGGCTAATACACAGTCCGAGTGGGCTCGAGTGTCTGATTCACGCCGACCATCTGCCGCCCGGGGCGATTTTTTACTAGATTTCAGGGAATTTTCCGCTTATGAAATCTCCACGCGACGTTTTATTATTTAATTTTTTATCACACATATATATTACATAATAAATATATAATAGTATTGTAATGTATTATATAATAGCCCAAGTGCTCGATTGCGCTTTTTCGTAGGTGGCTTTGGATAAATTCGGCTGTGGGAATTCACATCATTCCCATAAAACAATTAATTTTACTTATTTACATGTATATATCCATCATTGTTTAATCCTACAAAATCAGCAAGTGGTTACACTGGTGTTGTACTCGTATATAAACTCTCACTAAAGAGTATTTTAAAAATATATTTTGAAATTTTTCTTTCAAAGGCTTCGTAAAATGTTTGATTTCTTTCTTTCATTGTCTTTGATTTCCTATACCTTTTGAACAGACTTGTGAATCGTAGACATTTTATAACGACTTTTTTCAGAAAAACAACATGAATACTCTGTTTTTTAAATAAAAAAACTCTACTTATTCTAACTTTGAATACGAATCGAACTCCATTATGATACCTTCTTTGTAGGTAATTATTCTCAATAATTAAGAAAAATTTGCAAAAAAAAAAAACTCCGCAAACTCTTAAACAAGAGCAACAATTGCTGTGATGAATTGGCAAATCTTATTTTACTTTTAAATATATCGTTTCTTTAATGAAAATGTTGTGATTAGACTGACGCTTCCAAAAGCTTAGATCAATTTGTCCTAAAAGGTGTTTCAATCCAACCCAACGACGCGAAGTGCTCTAACGCGATATCCCATCCAACCACGACATGTGTCCAATGTTGCTTAACATCATAATGCAGTGAGCAGACGATAACCATAGTTATGATATAACATTTTCGTTGGTTTTTTATATTAAAGTGAACCAAAAATTTAACAACATCCATAACACTGTTTTTCAAAACATCTAATTTTAATTAGCATTAACCATAAGCGTACTGTTACTATTAAATATTAGCGACACTGTACTCTGTACCCACCTGGGTGCAATTATTATTTTTGTACTAGGAAAGGTATCCGGGTTACAGGAGTAAGGTGGTGACCCCAGAAACTTGTAAGTGCCCGTTAAAAGCCACCTAGCTTAAGGTTAGACTTAACGGTTGGGCAAATCAATTAACCATAAGACATTTTACTGCGAAAAAAAGGGTTTCTTAAAAAGAAAACTAAAGCACGTCGATACGTAAAATACATATAAAGAAACTAAGTACTTTTGTGAAAAAACGTCGGTGTTTTATAATTTATAATCCAGCGGATTAGAGTAACAAGAATGATCATTGATATTGCAGCGATTTATCACTAGTAAAAATCCTGAAAAGTTGAAAAAACATCATTATTAATAAACACACTAATCCAAATAAAAAACGATTGTAAATATATGTTAGTATTTTACAATAGGTTTACCGATACAGGTGTGTCGCGATCAAATAAAACAACATTATAACTAAATCAAACATTATTAAAATTATATTAAAACGGTCCTCGAGCGCTTGTCCCTTACTTATTATGGAGACAGAAAATCTTTGTACAATTGATCAAATTAATATAATATTTTCGTTTTTGGTGTGTCACAAAATTCTATGTGGACCCGAAGTGCACTGTAGACCTTATAATTATAGCCAGTCCAAAGGCTGCACGTGTAGAAATATTGACAGAAGGCTTTAAAAAGCGTCAGCTTAGCGTTTTTAGTACTACGTGCAAACCTACGAATCAACATATTGCATCGAACCGACAGCGCCCTCCACTTCCTCTCGATATCAGCGCTATAACTAAGATCCTCTTTAACTCAGTGGCCTAGATCAGTGGCGGCTTGAGACTTTGTCGCCCTGGGCAAAAAAAAAACTGGCGCTCCCTTGGTTTTTTGGGTGGGAGGCGAAATCTTCAGAAAACATCCACTGTAGGAGCTAAGCTCTTAGCGCCCTTAGTTCATTCGGCGCCCTGGGCAGCAGACCCACTGCGCCACCCCCTAAAACCGGAACTGGTCCAGATACTTAAGATTATAAGCTCTGATTCTAGTAAATACAGTACAATTTATTAAGTGAAATACGTAGAAATAATACTAAAATTTCCTTGAGTATAATAGCCACGATATTCACTTATGTGCTTGTAATATACCTCCACAAACAGTGCCGGTTTTAGGGGATGGCGAAGTCGGTCGGTGCCCCAGGGCGTCGAATAAGCTAGGGTCGTCGAGTGCAATCAATCTTGCTTAGATTTTTTAAATTAATACAATATGGGATGACAGAAAAAAATTGCCTTAGGGCGCCGTAGGGTCTAAAGTCAGTACTGTCCACAAACGTTTAACAAAAAAAAAGTGTGAATATTCAAATCTATATTATGCAAACAGTCAAAGTTTTTATATATATATATATATTTATATTCGCCATTGTTTCAATAAACGAGAGACTGCATACAAATCACGTTATCGTCTCACATTTCATCTTGAAAGAGGTGAACACTTTTTATACGCTTCGATGTAATAGCCCCGCGAAACTTTAGCCGTTTCAGCGCTACTTGTGGATTACTTCGCTGAAAAAGAAAAAATTCAGGTCTGAAAATTTATAGCCAGTACTTAAACACACCCCATTGGATGCCCAATGTAGCGGAGGCACAATATTAACATGCGAGGCGTATTGATACTTAGCGAGTTCCTTTGTACGAACAATCCGTACAATAAATATGCATCACGAATAAAAATATGTCGTCGATTGGAAAGACATCTTGTACTCTGCGTACAATTATTTGCTTTACATAGAGACTTCATCAATCATTTCTTGTCACTTATTCGCATTACAATATTCAAGTAATATTATATAAACTTAAACGGATTATTTATTTCATAATATGATACTTTGATGGTACCGTAATCTGGAATTTTTAAGGAAGCTTAGAAAAAACATATTTATTGTTGCCGCACACTTTATTTTCTTCTTCGTAGTATCAATCCGGTGGATTGGTTTGCAGCAACGAAATCTTGCATTTCAATCTTCAGTCTTCTCGATCTTTCATTTTTAATGATAATTGGGATGTCGTTCGGACCTTTAATGTGATTTTTTCTCCTTTATTTCTACATCTTAATGCCGTTGACCATAAAGGTTCAACCGCCTTTGGGGAGCATTTACTACCTTCAGGACAATTGAGTGCCTTAACCAGCTTGACCTGATGGGGTTAGCTGGGTGTTAGCTTATTCCGGCCAACATTCGGTCCCTGTCTATATTGGACGACTGATGTTGTCGCTCATCCCACCACGAGGAGATAGATCAGGATTTTCCTTTCATCGAACCTGTGACCATAAGGCATTTTGCAGAGTCCTCCAGTACTTTTAGGGGGCCAACTTCATTTAGGTGCCATTAAAGTAAGAACTTTGCATACTTTCCAGTGGTATAGCGTTTGTTTGTCAATCTGCCGGCGGGTATAGCTCAATGGTCAAAGCGTTTGCTTTGCAAGCCAAAGGTCGTGGGTTCGATCCCCGACGGAGATTAAAAAAAAAGGATTTTCAATCGATTTCTGAGCTCTTAAATACCCCGGTTGGTGTGAATTTGATCCATCACCCGTAAAATATCAGTCATAGCCTATTAATTAAAATTGGTGGTAGACGAAAGTCGTCCCGTGAAGACCACCCATTCATAGTAAATTCCTGTAATAATAATAGATGATGCGTGAATCTCGGGCTGTAGTCAATGACGTTGGCAGATCAACACTACACATGCAGCGTTTAGCCATATACACCATGGTAAGTGTCATAGAATTCCACGGATGAAACATCAGAATCCTATCACCATCTGTCGGCATTGCCGTTGTACCAAATTGAGTGCTTGAAGCTCCACAAATATCAACTGGAATCGAAAACAATGGATGGCTACGAGCACGGGTGTACTTAACTGGCACATAAAAGTTAAAACATTCAAGAAGGGTTGTGAATTGAACCGCGAAGAAGAAGGAATGAATGTTTGAGAGTAGCAATTTTCGAACGAAAGGAAAGAAAGCATCCCTAGAAGAAAATTTTATGGTGATGTTATGATGATGGTGATGGTGTTGACTGACCTGCACGGAGAGCTGGGACATGTCCACGGGCGTGATGCGCTTGAGGGCTGAGAGCCTCTGAAGGCGCTCTCGGGCCTGCTGCTCCACAGCAATGACGAAGGCATCCTGTACGATGTTCTGCCCGAGGTCCACTGCTGGAACAAGACAAAACACCACGGTCACAACCAGCGAAAACATACATTTTTATAATAAATCTGTACATCCAGTACCGGTATTATTTAGACCCTACGGCGCCCTAGGGCATTGTTGTTCTGGCGCCCAAACAAAAAACAACCTCGAGCGGTGGGGAATTCTTCGGCAGGGAGAGACACTATTGTGCGACTGCGGAGACCTGCAGACCGCCTCACACCTAAGATCCTGCTCCATGTGCCCAACAAGCTGCACACCTCAAGACCTAATGTTAGGCATCACACGGGCTATCGATTTTGCTAGATACTGGGCAGAAATAATGTGACGTCGCTGAGACGAAGAAGAAGAGTCTGGCACCCCATTTCGCTTATATTTAAAAAAATCTAAGAAAGGTTGGTTTCCCTCGGCGCCCCTGGCTTACACAACGCCCTGGGGCACCGACCTACTTCGCCACAGCCTTAAACAGGCACTGTGTACATGTTTCAGACTTCATCCAGTCCGTACTAAGCAATGGCTTAACTCAGCGACACAAAAACATACATTATCGACAGCGACCAAATATTTTTAATTAATAATATTAATAATAAACAATTTAAAATATTAAGTTTGTACATTTTTTGGACACCATAAAGTCCATTCTAAGTAATGGCTAATTTATAAACTGACAGTCGGTTATATAGGTAAGGGATCTACAAGTTATATTTTTTCAATTATTTAGAGAATTTCAACTATTCAGGTAAACCCTGGCGAGTATAGCTCAGTGGTTAAGGCGTTTGCTTTCCAAACCAAAGATCGTTGGTTCGATCCTCGGCCAAAATTAAAAAGGTTTTTGAATCGATTTCTAAACTCTAAATATTCCCGGTTGATGTGAATTTGATCCCTCACCCGTAAAATTCCAGTCATAGCCTATTAATCAAAATTGGTAGTAGACAAAAATAGTCCTGTGAACACCACCCATTCGTAGTGAATTCGACGAGACTTCGCCATCACTATTACCATTTTTCGATATTCTTCTGTGTGTTTATAGAAAATATAAATATATATATATATATACCTGTATAAATAAGCGTACTATAATGTTACAGGTATATGTGTATAAGATGTATGCGTATAAGAGCACGTTTATACACGTTGGAACTGATGAAGCCTTTATCGATGACGAAACTGCAATCTTCCAGCAAATGACACAGTTCTCAGTGTGATCCACGTCAAAACAAAGCTTAACTACAGACTTAATTATCATCTGTTGTGATGCGGGTGTAAGGCGGGTAAAGTCAGTATAAAAATATTTTAAGCTTTTCTAGTTAAGAGGCCAGGCGCGCGAGACTCTGACCCGCGATTGTGGGTCAAGCAGGGCTGATAAACCTGTTTAAGCTGGGCTAGAGACTCCAGCTAGGCAATAGTTGAAGAGCCCCGGATCGTACCGCATACCAACCAGGTCCAACTAACCAGGCTCCAGCCCGGGGCGCGTGGGCTTCAATAGCTGCTGCGTAGATTCACACTCGAGAGGCCATCAACCGATCGATAAAGAACACTCTGAAGGTAAAGACGCTAGAACGACTCCATCTTCGATCTATCATGTGATAGTCACAAATTTGTAACCAGCATTTTTTTGTATATACTTCCAAAGCAGCGTCAAAAAGCTGAATAACCAACGTCCAAATATGCTAACTATTCTTAGTACAAGCTGAAAGGTTGTCGCAAGCGTACTGACATCAGCATGATATGCTCTTGCTGACTGGTACCGAAAACCTCGATTTACAATATTTCGTCTCTTATTTCTTATGCTTGTCGTACATGTATATGTCGCCATATTGGCATTTTGGTGTGACGTTAGTATGTACATGTCTGCTGTAATTGGTGCGTCATTGATTCTGTAGATCGCCACTTGCGGCGCTGGTAGACAGCCCATTACGAGCGCGCTCAGTCGCCAGTTAACTCTCGTCCGGCCCTGTACAACGGCATGTAAGGTCGGAGGAAATCAAGTCTTTATTCAAAATAAATGCGAACTGTGCTTCAAAAACAAGTTCTTTTGCTTTGTGATCTGCTCATGCATCCTGCCACCACGCAATTCGATAACCAACTAGAGAGGATGATGTTAGATTTATTGACATCTATACGCTGCATTTATTTATTTAACAGAGCAAAGCTCCAATACAATACAATATGCATAAATTTTACAATCACGAGAAGCTTTCAGCCACTCTCAATAAAGTAGCTTTTTGCTAGCGTCCAATGATGCTCTTATTGTTTAAGACACAATCAAATATATGAGTATAATGCTTCAAAATATGTCACGTAACAAATTTAATTTTTACAAACCTAGGCATAAAACATTTTTCTATTATATTACTTAGGATTATTTCATTATACTTAAGAATCGGATATGAAGAAAAAGAGAAAAATAAAAGCCTCTTATATGTATCTTGATGTGCTTTACGGTGCTACAATTTAGACGTGAATGTGACATAGAAAAAATGTAGAAATTATAGCAATTTTACGTGAAAAATTACAGATAAAATTGTATGTGAATATTGCGCTCATCTTTCTACCGCCTGGTCCAATATAACAGCCCGTATTGCTCTATGACATGTTATGTATTACGTGATATAATTTCAGTTTTGCTCTGCTTTGTGATTTTCAGCACAAAGCTCGAACACTTTGAAAAAAGCAATATCATATCACGATAATCCGAGAGAGTTTACGGATAGTGTGAATCAGTAAAAATGATTGAATCGAATTGAATTAAGTTCCTTTACGGCTTTCATTTTATTTAATGATATATTATAATGTTTCATATTGCCAATAAAAAGAAAACATAGGAATTTACTTTGAAATCAGCATGATATAGCCGTTGGTGACTGGATCCGAAAACTTCGATGTACAATCTATCGTCTCTTATTTCTGTTCGCTTGTCGTACATGTATGTGTCGCCATATTGGCATTTTGGACAAGTCCGATCACGGGTGTGACGTAAGTTATATAGATCGCCACTTGGGCGTTGGGCGACAGACTCAGCGCCGACAATATATTTTCCAACCAGGTCCACTTTCGCCTCTTGATCGACTGTGGTATTGATATCTTATCTGCGCTCTCACTTCGTCATTTCTCACAAAGTCAAACCATAGTACCCCTCAATGTTTTACGCAGGCATCTGCTTTTGAAACCCATTACACGGCTGAATTGGCTTTTGACGAAATGCCAAGATACACAGAAGATTTAAACCTTTCGCATCGGTTGTCAGCATATGCTGTCAAAGATTCCCCAAAGAAGACATCGGTTGACCTTATATATCGTTCTGCTACTTTCAGTACTCATTGTGATATCTACGGTAGGAAATTGGAAGTGCAGTCATTCCCTTTATCAACCTATATGTATTTTTTACAGGAATCTGTAAAGCATGTAAATAAATATCGTTAAGTTTCGTCACAGGAGCGGTTTTTCTGTAAACCACATGTGTCAATGCCACCACATGTATGGAGTTACATAATGAACGTTTGTTAAATATAAAAGTTTTTTATGCATTATCTGATAGTTAATGGATAAAAGAACCAATGTGACATACGAAAATAGGTCAGATAAGTACATTTATGCTTCAAAAACTAGTTTTAAGCAAAAAAATGGTTTGAAAAATTCACGCCGTATTGACAGTATAATTTGTATTCCACCGAGTCGTAACGAAAGGTTTAAAGAAGAATGGAAACGACACAGACGCTGTATAGTCGGCATTTTACAAACAATAATTTTAGTATGTTATAAAAAAAAAGTAGTTTTTAATGCAGAAAAGTGTCATACGTGCAAATTTTGTTGAATTTTTTCCCCCCGGTTTTGCCCCTTTTGTAATTTCAATGTGTTTTTAATTATATGTGCACGCGCCGCGCCCTAGTCACTCCCAGTGATTGATTACAAATTTCGAAATTAATTTGGCACAACATAAAGTACGGAACACAATGACAGTACGACATTGTGTATGACCCTTTGATAGGTACTCGAGCATGTTACTGGACATTTTTTATGTAAATATTGACATCAGCATGATGCAGCCCCTGCTGACTGGTACCGAAAACCTCGATATACAATCTTTCGTCTCTTATTTCTGTTTGCTTGTCAGACATGTGTGTCGCCATATTGGCATTTTTTATCACTAAATTTAAAGTTTAATAAAAAAATAAAGCAATTCTGCAGGTTTATATCCGATCGGGGTGAAATAAATTTTACTTGAAAACTACAACCCTTGACTGCAAACATCAGTCCAATTTCAACTGCTGGAGTGTAAAGACGTTTTTATTCGAATATTTTAACATGGCTGAGTTCGTGACTACAAAACCGTTTTTGCGGAGAATTATTTTACATTACATGCACCGAAAGACAATAGCAGCTGACGCGCATATAATATTAGCACATATAACAATAGTATTTTTTATTTACAGCAACATTAATGTATCTTATATTTGTAAGCAAAGCAATAGTAGACATGTTATAAAAGTAAACTAACCATGTTTCAAACCCTAGTTGCCCCTGTGGCGACCCCTTCCAGACCTCAGAGCACATTCTCTGGGAGTATAAGTTCCTGTTGTTAGAAAGAGGAGTCCTTTTCGATGCAGTTCGAGGGAATCGCCTCGGCCCTATCGGGTATGCAGACTTTGTGGCCACTAAAAAAATCCACGCATTTACAATTTTTGCTCGTATTTTCGGTGAGAGAATCTATTTTTTTCTATTCTTCCATCTCTTTACAACCCGTGAATGCTATTCTAATCTCTTTCACGGGTTCTCTTTTGGCACATCTGTGCAATGGCTACAATTGTTCAGAGGGGACTCCCACTGGGCTTATCAGTTGCTAACTGACCATCATCTGAATGAGCGCGTCATCTTAAGACGTCAGACTTAACTGTCCTCCGGTGTGATGCGGGTGTAAGGCGGATAAAGTCAAGTAGACATGTTATAAAAGTAAAATAAATAAATCGTAGAAAAATATAATATAGCTGTACTTATATGTTAAGTTATTTCATTGCCATGTGTGATGTGCCAATAAACATGCAAAGTCGTGGATGTTTGCTTAACAAATGATGCAAGAGATTTTTCTCACGATTAACATGTCGGATCAAAAGAACGATTATGTGCTTAAATTATAATAAATACGTTATGTAAATAAATGCGTGTGCTCCCACGCCATAATAAACAGGTACATATAATTCCACAGTCAAGGTCTAACACGGCGATTATGTATTTTCAATATCGAGGCTCTTGCGCAATATCAACTGAATCCTCATACTATTTTTCTTCGCGGCATTCGTTCAAAGACACATTTCGTAATATATTTAAGCATTTTTATACAACCGACAACATAATTCAACAATCTTTTTTAGATAACACATAAACACTAGAGATCACATTAAGTTGGCGATGTCACATTAAGATCGCTCATATGGATTCGATGACTTTTTCAAGTACGAGGAAATTTTTTTGGGTTTATGTAGCGCCAGCATCTTCCCCATTCTTCTTTACGGCTGTGAATCTTGGTATCTGAAGGGCGTAGATGATGCTGGTGTTGGTCTTGGTGGCGATCTTGTAGTCCCTTTACATGAGAAGAGACTCCACTTCTCGAGTCTTCTTTCCCACGATCTCCATTATCGTTATATGAACCTTGTCATTTGGCAGTTATGATAGCCCGGCAAGTTCACAGCCGCCGCACGCCAGTGACAGAAAGTCAGCTGTGCTTGCTCGCGCGGCCAATACAGCCGTATAATACATTTCGAAAATCATATAATACTGAAAGCACTATGGATTGAATTTTCAAGGAATGACGAGTTGAGAGCATTAATAAGACAGCCTTTCACATAGTAGGTAAAGAGGCGAAAGGTGAAACTTATTGAGATATGAACTACGGATGCCGTAGTAGAGCATTAACTACAGCTGCCTTTTTTCTTCAAGCTCCCGAGCACGCGCCGTTCTAAAAAGATCATCGGGAATTATGCATACAATGTACTCGGCGTAGCTGCGGGAGGCGGAACTGATATAGAATGAGACGAAAACTATGGCAGCTGACAGAGATTTTTAGCAGCTGTTCGTGACAGCCACATGCTCCAGTTATGGTGATGATGATGATGATGATTTAAGTACGAGTATGTGTGTTTTTTATTACTTTTTATGAAATATTAACAACGCTTTAATAATAAAAATCCATATGAATTTTTTAATTTTTATTAGAATATTATTTTATTATTTCAATATTCTAATCTACTTTTATAGATCATTGACTATATTACAATAGTATTATTACTTAAATATACATATACTATACATAAAATTCTTTTTTCAACGCGTCAATCCAAGCACAAAAATAACGGCAGAAGCGGGATGCGAACCGCGGACCTTGGAAACCAATATGCCCAGGTATTCATACCGCTCGGCGAACTGCGCCATTGCCCTGCCTAGACTGACTTGCGTTGAAACTAGTATTATATGAAGACTGATAGAATAATAATAAAAATATACATACTTTGAATATATACTATAGCGACATCTATCGTACGACGATAACAATGATATAAATACTAGTTTCAACGCAAGTCAGTCTAGGCAGGGCAATGGCGCAGTTCGCCGAGCGGTATGAATACCAAGGTCCGCGGTTCGCATCCCGCTTCTGCCGTTATTTTTGTGCTTGGATTGACGCGTTGAAAAAAGAATTTTATGTATAGTATATGTATATTTAAGTAATATTGTAATATAGTCAATGATCTATAAAAGTAGATTAGAATATTGAAATAATAAAATAATATTCTAATAAAAATTAAAATGTCTCCTTGAGACAATATCAAGAAGGTAAAAATTATCCATCAGTAACACAGGTAAATGATTGGTTATAAAGTCCGAGTCGGAACTATAAGTAGTCGTTTCTCATCCATTCAGTCTATAGTTTGGTTCGAGACCCGAGTGGTACTTACTAAAATAAATAGACTGCCGGAAAGTAATAATATTAAGCTTGTGAATAAATGAAGACTGATAGAATAATAATAAAAATATACATACTTTGAATATATACTATAGCGACATCTATCGTACGATGATAACAATGATATAAATACTAGTTTCAACGCAAGTCAGTCTAGGCAGGGCAATGGCGCAGTTCGCCGAGCGGTATGAATACCTGGGCATATTGGTTTCCAAGGTCCGCGGTTCGCATCCCGCTTCTGCCGTTATTTTTGTGCTTGGATTGACGCGTTGAAAAAAGAATTTTATGTATAGTATATGTATATTTAAGTAATAATAAAAATCCATTACATGTAGTTAAAAGAGAACCTAACTTAGAACATCCCTTATTTGAAAAGTACTTGTATTACAACAAAATGATTAAGTAGACATGGAGTAAAAATAATTGAAGGTAATAAAACAATCATACGTCATAACATTAAATGAACAGGTGTTGTTTAATCGATAAAAGTGATTATGAAAGCGTGCGCCAGGTGGTTATTTATTCCCCCATTATTTATTTCATCAGTAGTGTTCATTACCCCAATTGTTAACCTGCATGATGCACAGGTGCAGCCGCATGCGACCGAGACCCTCGATCCATAATCCGAAGGTCCACCACCTGGAGGAAAGAGATCTTTCAGATCTGCCCGCCATTCCATTGAGTTCCAGCGCACTACACAAGTCCATAAGTCAATAAAGTCTGAAGTAGCACACTTAAGGTAAATATCAACTCGAGATGAAACGACTAACTGTACTGTGACTGTGCTTTCACAAAATATGAAAAATAAATACAACTCTCTATTTGTTCTAAAATTTCTTTAACCCTTTCGCATCGGTTGTCGGCATATGCTGTCAAAGATTCACTGACCGTTGATATCGGTTAACGTGATATATCGTCTTGCTACTTTCAGTATTCATTGTGACATCTACGGTAGGAAATTGAAAAGGCAGTCATATCCTTTATCAAACTAAATGTATTATTTACAGGAATCTGTAAAGCATGTAAATAATTATCGTTAGGTGTCGTCACAAGAGCGATTTTTCTGTACACCACATTTGTCAATGCCACCACATGTATGGAGTTACATAATGAAGGTATGTTAAATTTAATAGTTTTTTATGCATCATCTGATAGCTAAAAGATAGAAAAACCAATGTGATTTATGAAAATAGGTCAGATAAGTACATTTATGCTTCAAATACTAGTTTTAAGCAAAAAAATGGTTTGAAAAATTCACGCTGTATTGACAGTATAATTTGTATTCTACTGAACCGTAACGAAAGGATTAAGTATTACAATTTTTTGGACATCATAATGTTATCTTTGGTGTTATTCTGCATTTAATACAGTGCACAATATAGAATAACCAAAATTAAACCTAAATTCAGTTAAAGAACCTCACATTTTACAGTTTGAGTTAAAGATAAATCAACTTAACTTGATTATAAATTCATTGATTAATAAAATAAATTGAACAAAAACACATTAAGTTATGAAAAAATTGGAATATTTTTAAAACAGTTTTAGTACGCAATAACATATCTTTTAACCTTTCCTTCCTTGTGATCTGTATCCTCTACACATTGCTTCTAATAACCATCAATATCTCTATAAATATAATAAATACAAGTTTATGATTTTAGGTATTCATCCATAATTTATTCACGCATTGATTTAAACAATAATATTAATAATAATCAGAATTTATCAGGAAAATCGGAGGTATTTTGTGAAATTCGGAAACAGATTCGCGCTGTGAGTGCCTCGATCTTGGGTCTCGACGATGCGCGGTAAGCGCAACACTATATTCGTATCTTACTTTTTCATGCTTCACTGTGAATGAACAGGAAACATAGTAGGATTGAGCCACTCTGGCAATTACTACGACTAGCGGCAGTATCTCTCGAGCTTTAAACCAGAGTGACTGCCCGTTTCGTGAGCGTTGCCAGATGGTTTTTCAATGTTTTCAGCTAATTTATCTTAATTATTATTATTTTTACTTCAATTCTAATTAATTAAAGGGATTAGCTATGAATGTTCTTATTTTTCCGATTTAAAATCGCTGATTTTTTATTGTTTACTGACTACCCAACACCGGAGTTTTTATTTTAGCACCGTAAAGGAAAGGTTAATGAAAATATGAAACACAGTTGGTTTCCAATAAGCGAGAAAAGTTAATATATCAATTTATCCTAAGTACACCACTTCTTAAAACACTGACAAACTACTCGTAAATGAATCACTGATCCATAGATAATCTACAATACTAGCAAAATCACTTATCACATTATTTAGTAAGACCTTGTTCACTGGTCGATAATACCATAAACTAGTATCAATAAGACGTCACTTTCATATTAATAGATTCATATTTTTTTATACGCTTATAAATATACAATTATCATATAAATACTGAAATCAAATTAAAAGATTATTTAGCACTTATGCGCTTTTGTGCCACTGTTACTTATATTTACAATAATTGATCTAAACAATCCATCACTAATAAATGTATTTATTTTCATAAATTTACGGAGGATATCCAAACACGATGATAAAACATCCACCAACAGATCGAACTGATTCAATCACAGGTTGTCAGATTAGTTCACCTGAAACTCCATCAAGGACGCACCGCACCTCGGATATCCGTTCAGGTAAATTAAAAAGTAGTATACACCAATGTACGAGAATACAACCCATATATTACAATGAAATGATTCTATATATATATGCTGGAAAATGTGTGAATTTTCTAGCTGGCGATATAATAACAAAATACGCCTTCGTACAACACTATACGATCTACTTCCTCGAAGAATGGACGGTGTTCACGAAATGACCATCTTCATCAAATATGATTAAAATGACAGGCAGTTTACGGGCGAAGCATCAGTTTAACACTATCTAGATGTGGTCATACAGAAGAATTCTCGGAATTTCCTGGAGAGACCACGTCACGAACAATGAGGTTCTCATCATAATCAAGGAAGATAGGCATCTAGTAAGGACCATCTCAGAGAGGCGATTCCGATGGATCGGTCACATCATGCGCCACGATGGTCTTCTTCACGACATTGTGGAAGGGATGGTAAGGAGAGGATTGCAGAGAATCGAGAAGAGTGGAGATCGAGATGCTAGATTTTGTTGCTTCAAACCAATCCACCGGATTGATACTACAAAGAAGCAGTATTTATAAATATGAGTGAACGATAAAAATATTATAATTTGATTAAAAGAGCAGTGTTTTTTAAAGATTTATCAGGGATCGAATCTACAACATCTAGCATAGTAAACAGGTGTTTTACTTCTAGAATATAACTAAAGCATGCCCATAGGCAATAAATAAACTTCTAAATGTTCACTTATCAATACCGACTCGATAAAAAAAACTACGTATACCCTTACGAGATAATATTTCATCAATTCACTAGAACATTTCCCTTATGTAGCACAACAACGAACATAAAGTCCGCAGAACCTTTCACCAGAATAAACGTCGAAACAGATAACTTAAAAATTGGAGCCCCTCGCTCACAGTAACTTGCAGTATTGGAGTACCCTTTTCACCTGTTATTTGTGGTGCCCCTCGCGGCGCGTTGGCCCTATTGATCACGCCCCTTTATCTGTCAGCGCCACTGGGAGTAATTTATTCTAGTGTGCTATCCTCCCAGCAGTCTACCCTTCTACTTGTTCAGTTTCGACGTACATAAGTAGGCGACTGGCGTGTTTTATTTAATGTAAACCATTTTATCTTGGACAAAATGTGGAATAAAAATTAACGGTGAGTACATTTCTCACCTCCGATTTGGAGATGACATAGTGCTAATAGCCGAATCACCTGACAAGCTTCAAGACATGCTCTACGACCTCAATGAAGCGTCGAACAAAATTGGTCTGAAAATGAACATGGATAAAACAAAAGCCATGATAAATAGTCATATTTCCGAGACCTTTGACCCTATTTCTAAAGTACAAAAAGTGAAAGCTAAAGTACATTTTAAAGGCCAAAATTCAGTAATGTCTTAAAACTAAGGCGTTTAACCAATGCATCCTTCCTGTATTTAACTTATGGCGCAGAGACGTAGAATCTGACAGTCATACCCATAAAATAAAGGTCACCCAGCGTGCTATGGAGAGATGCTCGGAGTGTCGCTAAAATATAGAATCCGAAACGAGGAAAATACGCAGAAGAACTCAAGTAGTGGATGCTATCCACAATTAAGTGGATGTAAAGAGCTTAGATTTAATCAAATCGATTTAAGAAAATTATGCTCGGTCGGGATGCAACGGTGTCTGAATGACAAGCAAATGCTTTAACCACTGGACTATGTCGCCCGGCTATATAAAATTACAGCTCAGATAATAAATAATAACAATCGCTAAGGAAGCATTCTTACAGAGAAAATGCAAAGAAATCAATGACAACATGAAAAAAGGAAATATTGAAACTGCATATGCGTCAGTAAAGGATTTCTTTGGCATGAAAATTGGAAAAGGCAAAGCGATAGAAGCAGAGAACGGGAAAATACTGTTTGAGGATACACAAATAGGGGAGAGATGGAAACAGTACCTGGAAACACTATACAACGGAAGTAATGATACCAGCTTTGAGAGTGTGATAGAAAACGAAACTGATGTGGACGCCGATGATTTGGGAGACCCAATTATCCGAGAGGAATTTGACTTCGCATTAAAAAGCTCAAAGATGGAAAAACACCAGGGATTGATGACCTACCAGCTGAACTAATAAAGTCGGCAGGAACCGGAACTCTAGATGCTCTGTTCACAATGACTCAGATGATTTATAATACAGGAATAGCGCCAGAAGACTTCAAAAGTGTCTAATTGTAACTCTGCCAAAGAAGCCCGGAACAACAAAATGTGAACAACACCGAACACTCAGTATTCTATCCCATGCATCCAAAATACTGACCAACATAATCCTACATAGAATTGAACCAAAAATAGAAAATAGTCTCACTAGCGATCAATTTGGATTCAGAAAAGAATGGGAACCAGAGAAGCAATCTTATCCCTGCGTATGATCTTGGAAAAGAGGATAAAAGTAGACCAAGATACATATATTGCCTTCGTGGACATTGAAAAAGCATTTGATAAAGTAGATTGGGAGAAGCTCTTCGATATTATGAAAGAAATTGGAGTCAAATACAAAGAACGAAGACTCATATTTTCACTTTACAAAGAAGCTGCCATAATATCACTTGGAAATGTCCAAAAGGAAGCAAAAATACGTCAAGGGGTGAGACAAGGATGCTCTCTGTCGCCTGTACTCTTCAACGTATACATACAAAATGCAATTAATAACATCAGGGAAAAAATGGGCCATAGAGAGGGGGTTAAAATACATGGCCAAAAGATTGATATAAGGTTTGCTGACGACATTGCTCTGATTGCTGAAACTGAAGATGAACTCACTGAAGTGCTGACATCCATGGAAAACATATTTAATTCCAACTACAATATGAAGATAAACAGCACAAAAACCAAAGTCATGAGAGTAAGCCGCAATGAGCAGCAGAAAATTAACATATCAATGCTAGGAGTACCCCTAAAAGATGCAAAAGAATTTGTATACCTTGGAAGTACGATTACCTGGGATGCCAGAACAAAAAAGAGAAGTCAACAGTCGAATACATCAAGCAAGGCTTTCAATAAAAAAAGCCAAAATTCTTGAGTCAAAGAATATTACTTTTAGCAACTTGCCAAAACACTTGTTTGGAGCATCTTAATGTGAGACATGGTGCTTATCTGAAAGTGATAAAAAAGACTAGAACCTTTGAGATGTGGTCGTACAGAAGTATGAACAATGAGGTTCTCAGGATAATCAAGGAAGATAGGCACCTGTAAGAACCATCTCAGAGAGGCGAGCCCGATGGATTGGTCACATCATGCGCCACGATGGTCTTCTTTACGATATTGTGGAGGGGATGGTTGAGGGTAGAAACTGTAGAGGGCGCCCTAGACGGGTATTTACAGCAAGTATTCGAGGACATGAACTAGCGCTTATGCTGAGCTGAAAAGGGTTGCGGAGGACCGAGAGGAATGGAGATCGAGATGCAAGATTCTGTTGCTGCAAACCAATCCACCGGATTGATACTACGAAGAAGAATAAATAATGTAGCTGACAAATATCATATTATAATATTAATATTATGTTGATATCCTACTCTCAAAGTTGGTTATCGAATTAATGTGTGACAGTATGCAGGAGCAGGTTGACAATACAAAGAACTTGTTTTCGTTTCACAATTCGCGTTTATTTCTCAAACACTTGCTTTTTCGTCCACCCGTTATGGCGAACACCATTAGGCGTTCCCACAAAGGTAGTCCAATATTTGAATTAAAAACGACAGTGGTACTAACATGAAATGGACCACCTGTCATAACAAATAAAACGGCGTTTGCAAATATCGTGTATTATTATATAACAAAAACTAACATTATTAGATATGCGTGTCAGGCGAGCGAACATAAATATGAGACAAAAGATCGCTTTTCGAGGCTTTACGGCAACAGCCTAAAGGAGCTATATCAAGCTGATATGAATGTATACGCAAATATATAACTATACATAGTATCTACTCGGTAGCATACTGGGTATAGAGATAACATGAGACAAGGCGTGATGATAATGGCACTTGATATAACTATAATGCGGATTTTTCTGACAGCCTTATGCTCCATCAATGAAGCGGATATAGCAAATATACGGACAAAGCAACCAAAAAACCGATTGAATTAAAGTCAGCAAACACACCACAGGAGTACATACTTGCACTCGATATCCGGTCACCTTCAATGGCATTGCTTTTTTAGACCAACAATAATGCGTTTATTTTTATTACGAGCCACTCCCTCGGTTTCTCGTTTAAATTAAACTAGAATCAAGCAATTTAATTAAATTCTCCAACACAGGTTATTTGATTACTTTTTTAGAAAAACTACACGCATAAAATATAGCCTTCGATTTTGTATGTAAACGTACACAGACGAAACTAGCATTCTTTTGTACACTTGGAATTAATGTGTGATATTAGTATAAAAATTGAAATGATTAAATCTTATTATTGTTGTTTTTTGAAGAGATCCAAAAGAAAAGATCGTGTGCTGGGGAGCACATGGAAGAGAACACAATATACACATAATAGAGCCCACGTTTTGTGTTTGTGTGTGAGTTGGGGACATTTTTTTATTATTCATTTTTTTCACTTAAAAAAATGTAGAAAAAAATACATACTTGCGTATTGTACCCTGCACGTTACACACAAGGTTAGAATATGCGTCTGAGAAATAGTTAAAGAACGTAGGAGCCTATTACATGTCAGCTTCGTTAACCGCTCTTGTAGCCCCGACGATTTCCTTGATGAAGTTTATAGCAAGGGACTGTGATAACTAAGCAGCAATTCAGGAAAATCCTCCCAAGAAATGGTAGAGACTCCCAGGCGACAACACAGAATGCGTCTCCTGTTCTCATGGACGGTGCACTCCACGCGAGAGTGTCTCACCGTGTGTTGCATGCCTGGATCACATGGACATGCGTCGCAAGAAGAGAGGCCAAATATTTTTAGGAATTCTCTGAAAATTCCGTGTCCGGTAAAGGGGTTCGTCTTTTTCCACGTCAATAAGTGATCGATGGATGGAAAGAAAGACTTGTTTATTCCTCCCGAGGTTGATTCTTGATATGCTGTATTCCAGGCAGTTGGGGACTTGCAAGTGTGTATTGGTCTGTTTCTTGAAGAGATCCAGATCGTATAAAAGAGGAAACACGGATACTCAAAGATCATTCCAGAGCTTACCGGTGACATTTAGAAATGCATTTGAAAACCGTTAGTCTTTGTTTGACATATTTTAACAGTGCTTAAATGAAAAAGAAAAAACTTAGATATTTTAGAAGCCTTGTTGAAATACATTAACCGTTTATAAACGTTCAGCCAGAGATGGGATCATTGTTTGTTGATAAAACAAAAAGTTAATGGACTACTGTGGCGTGGAAATAGTAACTTTTCTAGGGAAGCATCGATGAAGAGAATATATTAAACTCAATACGAGTTTAGGCACTTTTGCAAAATCATTAATTCTACGACGTTTATTTATAAGCAGTGCCGGTTTTAGGTGGTGGCGAAGTGGATCAGTGCCCTAGGGCGTCGAATAAGCCAGGGGCGCCGAGGTTAACTAATCTTGCTTAGATTTTTTTAAATATAAACAATATGGGCCACCAGAAAAATTATCCTAGGGCGCCGCAGTATGTAAAGCCGGTACTGCATATGGTTGTCACAAACTGCTGATATAAATTTCATCCGTTATTGTCCTCGCCTCTTCGTATGTCAGCTCTGCCTCCCGAAGCTCCACCGAGTGCTTGTTATAAGAGACACAACTAGGAAGAATTATTCTTTTTGGGAAAAGGTTTCATTGGTCTGACTGCAGGTGTAATCAACAGTGAAAGAGCATAGGATTGGTTAGGCAAAGGGAAAGCATTGCATCCAAGATGATGAAAAATAATATGATGAAGATGATACGTCTTTGCAGAGACACGGAATATCATAAGCTGTGGACATTTGTGTGGCGTGTTGATCCATCACAACGTGACGGGAATACGTAACTAATAACCGTGATAATGCAAGCAGAAGAACTCAACAATGCCATGAACAATTACGAGTATTATTGTGCATTAACAAATCAGGGCCGCCACAAGTAAGCTTTGGAATGCTCATCATAAATTTATGATTCACTCATTACAATCTGAATTGATTTAAGAATCAAATTAACTAACACTTTCAATCGCATTAATTCGCATAAGAAAACGAACAATAGAGTCACACTATACATGCAATTTTTATAATATTTTTGTTTATTAATATAATATAAACAATGTGTGAATCTTGGCAACTCTCTTGAAGCCAATGCAGCCGTATAATAGGTTTTGAATAGCTTAGAATTCTGGGATTGCAATTGTTTTACTTTGTGAGGAATGACACGGTGAGAGAGCGGACTTCCATACTAGAGTCGATCAAGAGACGAAGTTGAACATGGTTAGAACATATACTTCGGATGCTGCAAAAGAGCATTAACTACAATAGTCTTTTTTTAAGCCCCCAGGCTCACACCGTTCTGGAAAGCCGTCGGGAACTTTACATTAAATGTATTCGGCAGAGTTGCGGGAAGCAGAGATAACATGAGATGAGGTGAGGATAATGGCGGCTGACAGAGATTTGTGAATACATTACGTGACGACCATATGCTCTAGTTAGGGAAGCGGTGACGATGATGGTGATATAATACAAATTTAAAATTTTGCGAGAAATATTATTTATATATATATATATTAAAAAACATTTTATTTTACTATTGATTTCAAATTTCTTTGACTTTCAAGAATATTGACAGCCGCTGCATTGAGGAAGAGAAATTTTTCGTCAGTGAAGAAAAAATATTACTGAAAAGTAACGCGGAATATTGCCAGCCTTAATTATATTTATGTCACGAGTCATTATTAATCATCACAAGACAATTAGGTGCCCATGAATGTCAACGATGCTTTCATTAGATGACATTATGCGTCACGAAATCTCGCAACTCATCACCGCGCTGATGGCAATAATCATGGAAAAGGTCACGGCATATTGTATGAATCGTCATTTAATATGATTAATTTAAGCCATCAACATACAAAATGTTAGTTAACAAAAATTTTTAAGATCAAAATTGTTAACGGTAATAATTTTTTGAAGTATGAACATGATATCATTATTTTGAATACTGTATAAACTAGTATCCTTCTCTCCTTTCAATTAATAGGCTATGACTGGTATTTTACGGGTGAGGGATCAAATTTACACCAACTGGGGCTATTTAAGAGCTAAGAAATCGATTAAAAATTATTTTTTTTAATCTCCGTCGGGGATAGAATTAACGACCTTTGGCTTGCAAAGTAAACCATTTGACCATTGAGCTATACCCGCCGGCAAGTATAGAGAATGCTCGCAATATTTTTTACATAAGAAAAAAAAAGTGTAGAAATTTATGAAAACGTTAATAAACAAAAAATATATAAATAAACTAGTCGGTAAATATTGATTAACTATTAAAAATATGGAATTTTAGAAATATTACATAATTTTTGACTATTTTACGTTGAGAAAAACATTTATCAACCTTACGTAAGAACGTGTAACACTGTCAAGTCTCTACATTGTGGAGTTATCTATCAGCCTAATTAACCGTGGTTTGTAAAAGAGGTGCAAATATTATTATCACTTGTGCCAACACAGGTGTTTTCTCTTATCACGAAGCACACTACATCCATTAATAATTTAGTGACCTGCGAAAAAGAAAATATCATTTTTGGTTTAGATATTTTTTTCTAAGCTATTACGTGAATAAAGTGACGTATGATGACGTTATGAACACATTCAGAAGAATTTTTTCATAAGAAAACGACAAATCACAATGTGGATTCTATGATTCTTGATTTGTATAATAGCCAAATGGGACATATAGAAATTTAAAAGGCATTTTTTTTATAGGAATCAAATTAATTTTTACTAATAAAAAGTGACGAAGCGAGTACTGTTCCGGAACCGAGGTCGCGGTCCCGAAATTACAGCATCAGCTAAATGGTGATGCCGGAATACCAAGGTTCCGGCACTGAGGATAAGTCCAAAGACCGAAGTTGATTTGGTACTAATTGATTAAATAATTAATACGAGTCCCCTTTTTATACCCTAATTCACAACATGAGTAAGCAATTACAAATATTATTAATACATTTGAATGTCATACACTGCACATTACTCGATACGGTTTTTGGACCTTGATACCTTCAATCCACAGCTTATGATGAACATATGCTGCAGTTAGGGTAGTGGACATAGCTATGATAATGATTATGAAGAAAAAGAAAATGTAGTATCAGCTGTAATTTTGAAATGCCTCTAATTAGAAAGAGTTTTCCATTAGTACGTTCTGAATATAAGAACAATAAATGTATGCTTGGCATAATATATTTTAATAAAATTAAATCAAACAATATCTGCAATTATGATACAATAAGAGACCCAACATACATGGAGTAAACCCAACATACTTTAAAACTGCAGTTTCGCCATCTATGAAGGCTTCACATATTCCAATAAAGCCTTCATAGATCGCGTAACTGCAGCCTTCTGCAAGAGAAACAGTGCTCATTGTGATCCATGTTAAAATAAGGTACGAATGAACTCATTTTATTTCAATGTTAGTAGTCCTCGAGTTTTTACATTTTTTGCTTGTCCGCAAGTGCAAAAAGGCTGGGTAATACTGATCTAGTGCCATAAGCTACTACATAAGAAACTGTTAAAGGTGAAACAAAAAATGATGCATCTCTTCCTGGGACACGACTAACGAAGCTATTTCTAAGACGATGGCTGCAGTACTAAGAAGCTCCCAGCTGACGTTCTGATGCATTTTCCACTGCGCGCGACGGCTCGCGTGCAAATATGCATCGGCCGAGACTTTTATGCAAAGCAGAGTTTATCTTTTCTTTGTTGTGTGCAGTTATTTAGCCATTAGAGTGGCGGCGCTCGGCGATGCATACGATGCTCAGTAACTATAATGATACTAGTGCTATAATAATTGTACAGATGGGTAATTGCCACTTATAGCGGTCTGCAGTGTGGTTGGATTTTTTTGAAAATGCTTAACATTCTTCTACGCCATTTTGAACCGTTCATCCGATACGTATTCGGAAAATTTAATCACTACAGATTGTTGTCACTTTGTTACATCAGCTGTTATTGTCCCTGCACCCGGAGGTCTATCTGGGAACATATATGACTCCCCGACGCATCCTGGTCAGAAACCCAAGAACTCAAAAAAATGGCAGTTGTAGTTTGCGAAGCATATGTTTATCTTAGCACGATGGGTGACCTTTATTTTATGGGTAAAACTTGCTGTTAGATTCCACGTCTCTGCGCTATAAGTTAATACAGGGAGGATGCATTGGTTAAACGCCTTAGTTTTAAGACATTGCGGAATTTTCGCTTTAAAAATGTACTGTAGTTTTCCAAATGCTGCCCATCCCAGTTGTATACGCCTTAATTTATTGCTTAATTTCAATGATTGAACAATAGCCGTTGTTTCAACAAAGTGAAATTCTTCTGAATAAGGTTGTATATTTTTTGTAAGTAATTATTTATCGTGAACTAAAATCATCAACAATCGAAGATACCATATCAAAGTAATTCTTGGTAAATACTTTAGATAGTGTACTCGTATAAGCTGAATTAATATCATATTATACTATACATAATCTTACAGACATTTAAAATTGAAAGAATCATACAATATTCATGAGATACATCTCTTCAAGCTCCAATTTTTGCCGGCGGGTATAGCTCAATGATCAAAGCGTTTCCTTCGCAAGCCAAAGGTCGTGGGTTCGATCCCCGACGGACATTAAAAAAAAAGGATTTTTAATCGATTTCTGAGCTCTAAGATAAATGCCAGTCATAGCCTATTAATTAAAATTGGTGGTAGACGAAAGTCGTCCTGTGAAGACCACCCATTCACAATAAATTCCTTTAATAATAAGGATGAAGCGTGAATCTCGGGCTGTAGTATATGACGTTGGCGGATCAACACTCCACATGCAGCGCTTAGCCATATACACCATGGTAAGCGTCATATAATTCCTCAGATGAGACTTCAGAATTACTATCACCATCTGTCGGTATTCTCCTGTATGTGCTTTACATTTAAAAAAAGTAATTCTTAGTTAACGATTTATATAGTGTACTCGTGTATGCTGATATAACATCACATTATACTATACATACATACTAGTACAAACATTTAAAATTGAAAGAATCATACAATGTATATGGGATTTATGTTTTCAAACAGCATTAAAAGATATTTTGGGCTTAGCCGTGTGTGGCGAATTTCTTTTAACCAATATTTCAACCGCCATTGCATGGGTCTTCTTCAGGATTGATGATTTAGTTGTGATTTAGTTGGGAGTTTGTGACAGATTATTTTTCATAAGCGTTACATATTGGTTAAAATAAATTCGCCACACACGGCTAAACCCAAAAGCCACAATATCAAATCAAGGCCGTGTAAACCTAAGAAGTTATTCTAGCATTAAAAGAACATACATCTATCTTAATGAAATTAAAACAGTCAACAAAAAACTCTGCAGTTTTTTCTGATATATTAATTGGTCAAAAATAATCCACAGACAATTTTTCGTCGTCAGAAAATAGTGATCGGAAACGATGTACCGATGTTTCGATGTTCCGATGTTCCGATTTTTCGATGTTCCGATGTTCCGATGTTCCGATGTTTCGATGTTCCGATGTTCCGATGTTCCGATGTTCCGATGTTTCGATGTTCCGATGTTCCGATTTTTCGATGTTTCAATGTTCCGATGTTCCGATGTTTCGATGCACAACCGCACCTTCAGTTTTCGCCTTTCCTTGTTTCAAAGGCACCAATTACAGTGTCAATTTATTCGAGGGGCAATTAAAGTGTTACTGGAATTTGCAAAACCTAATTGCATCCAATTGAAATCCGACGCAAAGTGGAGCGATTTTACTTTCAAAATTAACGTTGTTTTCATGCTGGTAAACCATTATACTGAGCGTTTAATTCATGCAAGACGATGAGATTATCGCGAAAAAAAATCGCGTTTTAATTTTTCAATTTTCAAAAAATAATTGCAATAATTAAGAAGCTCAACCGTCATGCAAATAATTATGATATGGAATAATTAAGATTTTTTTAAAAAATTTTAAACCAAAAATTGTTTCAAATATCAATGATAAAATGTCGCTGCAGAAAATATAAGAAACTCTTTTCACGTACATCACTTATTTATAGTAAATCTCTAAAATTAGCAAAACGTGAATGCTGAGTAGCAATGTAATGACGTTGGCAATTCGAACGCTCCCCGCTTAGTATACTCATAAATAGCAAGCGTCATATAATCCAGTGATATAGTATATCCATAAAATATTCCCATGTATATATTTACATTAACTCTTTCATTACGGCTCGGTGTAATACAAATTATTCTGTCAATTATAAAACTAGTATTTGAAGCAAAAATGTACTTATCTGGTCTATTTTCATATATCACATTTATTCTTGTATCCTTTAGCTATCAGATGATGCATAAAAAACTCTTCTATGAAAGTAGCAAAACGATATATCACGGCTACCGATGTCAACGGTAGGGGAATCTTACATGGCATATATCGGGTACCGATGCGAAAAGGTTAAAAGATTAAAATACATAATAATACAAGCTCATTGAATTGAAAATGACGAATTATCTAGTTTTAACATAGATCATGACGAGCAAAAATTCTCTCTTTTTTAAAACTCAGAGCATTATTAACGTATTTTGTAACATCGAATTCATGATGGAGTGCAGAAAACCGTGGTTTTTATTGAAACCCAAATTCCGCAATGTCTTAAAACTAAGGCGTTAAACCAATGCATCCTCCCTGTATTAACTTATGGCGCAGATGCGTGGAATCTAACAGCAAGTCTTACCCATAAAACAAAGATGATCCAGCATGCTATGGAGACATTCATGCTTGGAGTGTCGCTAAAAGAAAGAATCCGAAACAAGGAAATACGCAGAAGAACTCAAGTAGTGGATGCTACCCAACGAATAATCACACTCAAGTGGCAATGAGCAGGAAATATCTTTTGAAGAGACGACGATCGATGAGGGAGAAAAGTATTGGAATGGCGCCTAAGAATTGGCAAAAGAAGCATTGGCTGACCCCCTGTAAGATGGACTGACAACATAAGAAGATAGCGGGAGTGACTTGGATGCGGAAGGCGGATGGAGACTCATGCGGGAGGCTTACGTTCAACAGTGGACGGATATAGGCTGATGATGATGATTATATGTAAGGATACTCTTACTTACAAAAAAAAAAAAACAAAACAAATAAACAGAAAATAACGAAAGCAATAAAATTAACTATGGTCAAAGATAATTGAGATTCAGGAAATTATTGTCATTGACAAGAGAGGAAAAGGTTGTAAATTCTTTAAATATCAATTGCACAAAGTAAACCATGTTGCATCAAGGTAATATGATAACGTCATTTAAAATGGCACTCGAACTGAATGCTGAAAATATAAAAACAAATACAATAGACTTGTTCCAACACGTCAATGGAGATTTCCAGCGGTGAAAACAAACACTCTCCACTGGGCAAATCGAACCGGTGTCAGTTCCTGTTGTTTTAGTCTCGGGTGAGGATAAATAACGGCCTGAGGTGGTTAAGCCTTACGCATGGCTGTACAATACACGTTCACGTACGTTCTACGTACTTTCGTCGATATATCTCATAGGGGGTCTGACAGATACGGAAACGCGACCACACGCATAATACAAATACATTTTTTTTTATGTAAGCACATATAAATACCGACAGATGATGATAGTAATTCTCATCTGTGGAATTATATGACGCTTACACTGCATGTGAGTTTTGATCCGCCAACGTCATAGATTACAGCTCGAGATTCACGCATAATCTTTTATTATTAAAGGAATTTACTATGAATGGGTGGTCTTCACGGGACTTTCGTCTGCCACCAATTTTAATGAATAGGCTATGACTGGCATTTTACGGGTGAGGGATCAAATTCACAACAACCGGGGGTATTTAAGAGCTCATAAATCGATTAAAAATCCTTTTTTTTAAATCTCCGTCGGCGATCGAACCCACGACCTTTGGCTTGCAAAGCAAACGCTTTGACCATTGAGCTATGACCGCCGGCACGCATTTTAATCTTTTATTATATTTATATTAAATTTATCGCCGTTCTCAAATAGTTATGAGAAAATCTTGTAAATGACAAGGAATACACTATAATAGATCTAATGTCCATTTGGCGAATTGTCTTTTGGTTAAATGTTCAACCATGTACTTTTCTTACAAGTGCAAATCACAAAGCACCGAAATCGTCATAGCCAGTACCGACTTTAGACCCTGCGGCGCCCATTTAAATGTATATTGTATACATTTAAAAAGTCTAAGCAAGATTGGTTGCACTCGGCGCCCCTAGCTTGTTCGACGCCCTGGGGCACCGACCCACTTCGCCACCCCCTAAAACCGGCACAGGTCATAGCACATTTAATGACATGAGTGGATAAATAAGACGCCGCAAGTAATTTATTTAATGTATATAATCGTGTCGGAAACAACAGGGTCAGATCCTGTCTGCCCAGAAGCGGGCGACGTCGATGTCGTTACTCTCGGCCATCATCAGGTCTTCCTGGGTGCAGCTACTCGGACACAGCGCACACTCCAGAAGGTGGGACAGGGTCCGCTTCACGCCGCAGTCACATTAAGTCGGTCCGCTGTAAGACTGCCAGGCTTATCTTCTTTTGTGTCCTCGTCTTGCATACTCCGGTCCGAAGTCTGTTATTTTTGTTGTTTTTTTAATTATAACAAACATGTGTAAAAAAGTGTTGTGGACTCATTTTCATAAAGACACGTGACATATCTTTCCATAGAAAAATCAGCTTTTTAAAAAATAAAATTTTCCATTCCCAATGAATTCTGTTAATTGCCATTACACAAGCATGGTAAATTATGAAAGTAAAGCGCATTTTTGGAAAAAGATACATATATTTATCGGACCTGTACAAATTCTTCAATTACTTCAAAAACTAGCGACCGAAACTGGCGATAACACTAGAATCGTGGCCATTGCATATGCCGTCAAAGATTCCCCTACCGTTGACATTGGTTGATGTGATATATCGTCTTGCTACTTTCAGTACTTATTGTGACATCTACGGTTGGGAAATTAGAAATGCAGTCATTACCTTTATCAACCTAAGAAGTTATTTATATAAGAAGTTATTTATTTAACCTACATGTATTCTTTACAGGAATCTGTAAAGCATGTAAATATCGTGAGGTTTCGTCACAGGAGCGATTTTCCTGTAAACCACATGTGTCAATGCCACCACAAGTATGGAGTTACATAACACTTTACAAAAAACAAGAACTTATGTGATATATGAAAATAGACCAGAAAAGTACATTTATGCTTCAAATACTAAAAGCAAAAAAAATGGTTTGAAAAATTAACGCCGTATTGACAGTATAATTTGTATTCTACCGAGCCGTAACGAAAGGGTTAATAATGGTCCGAGTATGTAAACCATGAACTAGCCACACTTCCTATATCGTTACTAACTTTACTGGACGGTCACCCAGCCGTCTTACAGTTGCGAGATGGATTCATGACTTTTTTCAGTTTTCCGACTGAAAAGAGAGTTCAAAAAAGACATTGGAGGACATCCAAAAGCATGTTACATCGTTTCTGAGAGACATACTCGTCGAGGACTTTCAGGGTACCTTCAAGGCGTAAGATACACATGTCTATAAGTGAATTCATGAAGGGGGAGAGTATTTCGAAATACTTTAAGTATTGTTCAAATCCGATCAATAATATTACAATATTTTTCCTAGTAAATGCGGATAACTTTTGTAATCGACCATGTATTTATATGTGAAATTTTACTTTGTGGTGAGTTTACGACTACAAGTATGTGAGCTAGAAAGTTTTCAGTTACATGTTGCCTGCTACTGTACCGATTATAACTACCGGTACCGACGTCACTGCGAAACTTTTAACCATTTGTTAACCGCTAACTTTTAACAACACGTCACTTCATTATTAACTAACTTGGAATTAGATAAATATACTTTTTATCAGTGGCGGGAATCGCAAAGTGAAATTTGAACGTAATTTATAATAAACCAACATTTGAAAACGCTGTACAAAATATATCAGCAAGAATGTAAACGCTCGTATATTAATCGATTTTGTGGAAGGGATGGTTGAGGGTTGAAACTGCGGAGGGTGCCCTAGACGGGAGTGTGATATTAAAAGACCTTATTCTAAAAAAATGCAGTCACATATACAAATTCAATATACGAGTTTATCGAGATTTATAATCCAAATTTATCGCTTAACAGACTTCGGACCGGAGTATGCAAGACGAGGACACAAATGAAAGCCTGGCAGTTTTACAGCGGACCGACTGAATGTGACTGCGGCGTGGAGCAGACTCTGTCACACCTTCTCGAGTGTGCGCTGTGCCCGAATAACTGCACCCAGAAACACCTGATGATGGCCAGAAGTAACGCCATCGACGTCGCCCACTTCTGGGCAGACAGGATCTGACCTTGTTGTTTCCGACACGATTATATATATATATCCAAATTTATGGAATCTTACCGTACGAAAAAACGAAATAACGACAGTAAATACTGATATCAGCATGATATAACCCTTGCTGACTGCTACCGAAAACCTCGATGTACAATCTTTCGTCTCTTATTTCTGTTCGCTTATCGTACATGTTTGTGTCGCCCGCCATATTGGCATTATGGACAAGTCCGGTCACGGGTGTGACGTTAGTTATATATATCGCCACTTGCGGCGCTGGTGTGACCGACTACGGCGCCGCAAGTTTGTAAAATTATCGGAATATATATGTGCTTCTGAAAAGTCTTTATGGTGTTAATCTGTTCCTCATACTTCCACCACGCGATCCGATAATTATCCCGGCGACGTGAAGTCCTTTCTCCCGTAGAGAGGAGGATGTTAATATGTTTGTTACTTTAATTGGTGTTCGCATAAAAATAATCAATTAAAACCTTTGAGACAAGAGCCGAATATTGTAGCAAAGAATCTTCTTCGCACGCTTTCTTTTTCTCTGGGCGTCTTCAACCAATCAACAAATCAACTTGTTACTAAAAATTAATAACAACATAATAATCTATAAAGAATTGTTTACTGCACGAACTGAAACAACTACCGAAACGAAAGAAAGAAGAAGACCTTTGTGATAGATGGCTCCATTGTTTCAATGTTTTTTTTTATTGTTATTAGAGATGAGTTATGTGTGTGAAAAAACACGTCTCATACTTCAATGTTTGTTATTTGTATTTTTTATTACTGATGGATTTAATTAGATCTAGATAAAAATACATCTTTTGAGTCGTTTATTTTAGTTTATTCCTTTATATGTTGAACCAAATTTCGTCAAACGTTATTTTTGATACAATATTAATTTTAAAATAATACGTCATACTCGTAATTAGTTGTGATTTCCGCACATAGCTTAACCCGACGATCGCCGTAAGCACACATGTGCTCTCTACGTAGACGACCGCCATAAGCGCGGCTGTGCGCGCTTCGCAATATACGAAAGATGTATTTCAAAATTAATTCCGATTTTCTCACAACGACATCTAAGAATATTTTAAAATACTAACAAACCAAAAAGGATTGATATTTTTCGATAGTTTGGGAGTTATTCGAGAGAAAGTGTCAAGGGCGAAAAAAATACATGTGGCGATGAAGTAGAGACAGAATACAAGTAATAAAAATGACAGTTTAACCTTTCCTTCCTTGTGATCTGTATCTTCTACACATTGCTTCTAATAACCATCAATATCTCTATAAATATAATAAATACAAGGTTAAGATTTTAGGTATTCCTCCATAATATATTGACGCATTTATTTAAAAAGTAATATTAATAATAACCAAAATTTATCGGATATATCGGAAATATTTTGTGAACATAGGAAACAAGTTCGCACTATGAGTGCTTCGACCTTGGGTCTCGACGATCTGCGGGAAGCGCTACACTATATTCGCATCTCACTCTTTCATACTTAACTGTGAAGGGAGAGGGAAGAGAGTGGGAGTGGGCCACTCCGACCATAACCACGACTAGCGGCAGTAGCTCTCGAGCTTGAAACCAGAGTGGACTTATGCCCGTTCCGCGAGCGTTGCCAGATGGTTTTTTTAATGTTTTCAGCCAATAAACCTTAATTATTATATTTTTTCACTTAAATTATAATTAATTAAGGGGATTAGCTGTGAATGTTGTTATTTTTCCGATTTAAAATCGCTGATTTTTGATTGTGTACTGACTACCCAACACCGGAACTGGAAATTCTAATATAGAGAAAATCATTTGAAGTAACTTAGAAGTGAGTTGAAGTAGTGCAAAGTTACCTGCCACACTCTCTTATTCAGATAACTAACTAACTATGCGAATAGTGTAGATGTATTATAAGACGTTATCCGAGGTTGTTACGTGAAAGAAAAGACTTTTTTCATACCGTTGTTGTTTTTATCGCCCATCCAGACACTCGAGAAGTGTACCAACATAAATATTTTCTCTCTGAGTTTTTCCTGTTGCGTAAAAACATGCGCAGTCTCCATTACAGCGTGCGATTAACGTTTTTGCAGGCACCTCGGTGTAGGAAGCAGAAGCTAATGCTCAACAACAGACGTGCCGTATGGTCCAGTGCACAGAACGCTCGTTTGCCATGCGAGCAGTACCAGGTTCGAGATGTATGTCAATCAAACTCTACGGTAGATGACTTCAATCTATCAGAAAACTACTATTAATAAGTAATTAAATATACAAATACAATTATACATCAAATTTTGTATACACATCAATTCATGCAGAAAAAATATCGACAGACGCGGGATTCGAACCACGAGCCTTGCAACCTTTGCTCTATTCTTCTACATAGCGCAGTCCACTCGACTATTTCTCTGCCAGAACTGATACGCGAAAGATGATGTATTTATACCATTGTTACCATCGTATAACGATAGATGTCTATAATGATATATATTCAGAGTATGGATATATATATTTATTTTTTATTATTCAATCGGTCAATGTTTATTCACAAGCTTGTATACTTTTAATTAATTAACACGTGAGCGTCAGATTTAAGAACGAGTAAATTAATATATTCAATGATAGCCTGGGGGAGGGCTTAAGAGTACAGCTGTGTTTTCTTCAGGATATCAAGCTCCTACCATCTGTCGGGAACTATAGATAGAATGTACTCTGAAAAAATATGTTGAGCAGAGATGACAGTAGATGAGACGAAAACTAATTAGATATATACAGGTACATACAATTATACATCAAATTTTTATACGCATCAATTCATTCAGAAAAATATCGGCAGAGGCATAAATACAACATCTTTCACGCGTCCGTTCAGGTGGAGAAATAGTCGAGTGGACTGGGTGGTGTAAAAAGAACAGAGCAAAGGTTTGTTCCAAGGCTTGTGATTCGAATCCCGCGTCTGCCGATATTTTTCTGAATGAATTGATGCGTATAATTTTTTTATGTATAATTGTATTGATATCCTCCCCGGGTATTTAGGACATCGGTTTACTGGATGAAGGATGCAGGATCAGGTTCACAATACAAACACTTGTTTCTGTTTCACATATTACATTTTACTCATTTATTTGTCAATAACGTCGCCCGTTATAGGAGCGCCTAAGGGCGTCCTATAACGATGGCGGGAGCGTGTTGATTGACTGCCCGCTCTGACATTTCGGCGGTACCAACCACCAAGATGACAGTTGTACCAACTGACAATGGGCCAACTGTCATAACAATTATTTTGGCGTTTGCAAACACCGTTTAACATTATATAATTAAACTAACATTCGATGTAGATGTCAGGCAAGCGAATAAAAGTAATTGACAAAAGATCGTTTGTCAAGGCTTTAAGGCATCGGTCTTAAGGAGCGTTATCAAGCTGATATCAGTATGTATATATTTAATTACTAATAATATTGAAATATAGTCAATGATCTATAAAAAAAGATTAGAGTATTGAAAAAGTATTCTAATAAAAATTTAAATCCATGTAATGTTACTTTTATGTTGAATTATTTTGTCCGACTGAACGAATTTCATCTCCGTAAGAATTCATAATTAATAGTGTCTATTATAAAACGATTATAATTATGCAGTTTCACAAATAATTGTCAGTTAACAACGTTAACTTTATAATTAAAATAAAATAATGTCACGGCTTGGTGGAGTTGTAAACATTACACAATGGAAAATTATTTTTAATTGAAATTTTTTTTAACTCTCTGTAACTACATAACTAGGTCACTGTAATTCATAATGAATGATTGACTCTCTTCAGATAAGAGCAGTTCATTTAGTAAATAATGCCGCACTAAACACTTACAATCATTGAAACGTATACGTAATGTTGGTTAACTTAGTTTTATCTACTTACATACGAGTGCAAGTTTTTGCTACTCCTCTAAGCCCAAATAATCCATCCTTCTAATTAATACCCACTGATATCAGCTTGATATAGTTCCTTAAGACCGATGCCGTAAAGGCCTCGACAAACGATCTTATGTATCTTATTTTTGTTCGCTCGCCTGACATCTACATCGAATGTTAGTTTAATTATATAATTTTAAACGTTGTTTGCATACGCCAAAAATATTTGTTATGACAGATGACCCATTGCTATTTGGTACGACTGTCATCTTGACGGTTGGCAGCGCCGACATGTCAGAGCGCGCCGTGAGCTGTCAGTTGGACAAACGCTCGCGACGGTTATGGTCATGCCTATATGGCGTGGGCCACAACGGTCTTTTTGTAGCAAGTGTTTGACGAATAAACGTGTATAGTGAAACAGAAACAACTTGTTTTTAATTTGAACCTGATCCTGCATCCTTTATCCAGTAAACCGGTGTCCTAAATGGAAGAGGAGGATATCACCACCTACTCGCTGATCGTCCAAATACTATAATCCTTTTTTTGTGAAATTTTTATATAAAACTGAATTCTGCAATAATTCATTTTTTATGGCTTTATACTGAGGAGTTGAGTCGAAGTAGTCCAAGTTTAGAATGAGTAATGAATAAATAATCATTATACCTGTATAATCAAGGTATATGTCATTATATAAAAGTAATAATAGAACATAACATTCGGACTTTATTTTCAACCAGCTGACCTAGTAAACTTCGTATCGCCCCAGAATCACTAAGCGCCGTGTTAATTTATTTTAGTTAAATAAATATTATTAAGTTTTTATTTAAGTTCAAATGAATATTAAAAAATACTTGAACAGAGATGGCTTTCTATCCAAAATTATAACGCATATAACGCCAAATACTGGAATCAGCAGAAATCAAAAAAGCCGTTCCATACATAATGTATGAAAAAAAAAACCTTCATATTATTCCTCCGTGATTTTTTTCAATGTTTTAATATTGACTATTCTATTCGGGATCAAGACAAATACAACAAATTAAGAGTCATGAAAATCGGTTCATCCGTTTTTTAGTTATAGATGGTGTAACTAACCTTTTGAACCAAGTCTGCCGCGAAAAACACGTCAAAAATTATAACACAAGAAATTCTAAATTATATTACAAACTTATAGAGTATTTATTTTATAATTAAATTAATAATTTATGTGACATTGCTTTGAATAAAATGTATGCCAAATGTTTGAACGATTGGTTACGTTTTTATCGATTTTCGTAACGTTTTCGCCCTCAGCCTATTCCAATGAAGCCTTATTAAGGACATGAGACCTTCTCAGACAAGATGTATGGAGTTGGGCTGGCCATTAAGCACCTTGTTCAAGTAACTTAATATGATTTTCTATACTTCATGCTCTGTAATCCGTTCTTACAACCTCTTCGCAACCACACTATTACAATTATAATACCGTCTAGCTCATTCATTACGTTCGCTGTTTATTTTTCATATTATTATATGATGATATCAATAATGTCAGAATATATGACAATTTTATACGTTAAAAGCTTGAAAAATGTGTAAAAATAATTTTAAGTAAATACTCAGTAGAAGACTACTATACTTGGATTATAAACTAAAAATAAAACTAGTACGTGTATATTACAATGTCGGGCGTCTCTCTCAAATAAATTCCTTAATGAGAAAATGACGAATGGTTAAATAGTCTTAGAAGCGTAAAACAAAATTTAAAAAAATATCGCAGCCCAAAGAAATAACGGGAAAATGTCAATAACCCGCCAGGCTAATTGCGACCTGACAATTGACAGTAATAACACCCCGGCAAAGTGACGTGAAGACAATCTAGAAATCGTCGTAGAGCTGTTACAAATATCAATTTTGACACTATTAGAACGACCTCACACAAATGTCAAATATAATGCAATAGTAGAGCTGCAAATAATTTATTGTAAGGAATATCTTGACTCATAGAAGTAAATTATCATATAATTAAAACATAGTCGTCAATTTATTTTAACTGTTGTGTCTTTCACCCTCCATTTTTTGCTTGAGTAACAAATTAGGATGTGAAAATTAATACACTTCTCGTCATACAATCGAAGTAAAATTTTGCACATCTATTAAATGAGGCCTTTGAGATGTGGTCATGCAGGAGAATTCTCGGGATTTTCTGGAGAGACCACTTCACGAACAATGAGGTTTTCAGGATAATAAAGGAAGATAGACACCTAATAACAACCATCTCAGAGAGGCGAGCCCGATGGATCGGTCACATCATGCGCCACGATGGTCTTCTTCACGACATTGTGGAAGGGATGGTTGAGGGTAGTGCGGTAAAGGGCGCCCTAGACGGGAGTGTTTGCAGCAGGTGCTCGAGGTCATGAGTTGTAGCTCGTATGCTGAGCTGAAGAAGATTGCAGAGGATTGAGAGGAGTTTAGATCGAGATGCAAGATTTTGTTGCTGCAAACCAATGCACCGGATTGGTACTACGAAGAAGAACAAATTAGGATGTGAAAATTAATACACTTCTCGTCATACAATCGAAGTGAAATTTTGAATCTATTTAATGACAGTGACAATGTTTTTTTGCGGTGTTTTTTCGAACGGCTTTACCAGGGTCATTATCACGATATGATGTATGTAATGAGATGGACACCAACTTCTCGTATAAAAATGATTTTTAATAAAAAATATTTTTGCATAGGTTTATTTTTCTTTCAGTTAAAATATGTTACATTTAAATTACACCGAATATAGGAATCGGCCATCAAATTTTCTTCAGATAGTAGCATGTTATTGAAAGCAGCCGTGGAAATACTTTACTTTCAAGCCTGCGAAGGAAACTTTGTATTGTATATACTCGGAAGTGCTATGGATGCAATGTTCACTTGGAACGAAGCAAATATTAAAATAGAATATATATACCATTAAGTTTATGATTATTTTCAGACACATAACTGAAAAAAAGCTCCGCTCGCAAGTTGCCAAAACATTTGTTTGGAGCATCTTGATGGTGCTTATCTGAAAGTGATAAAAAAATACTAGGGGCCTTTGAGATGTGGTCATACAGTACAATAATAATAATGTGATGTATGTGGTACATGCCGATTTACATTTTCTTTCTATTCTGTTTAATTTGAATTTTTAATTTTTCTGTATTTGCTTGGAATTATTGTATGTAAAATTTTGATTATGGCACTAGAAGCTGAATAAATAAATGTTATTTATAATTATTATTATATTATTTTATTTTTATTAAAATTTATTAAATGCTATGTTTTAATTACTACTACTTTTGTATAACGAAACTATGGTCTTAAAAATATTAAAAGAAAAATACGATTGTTTGCTTCTGCGGTCCAGTAATTTTGATCATTAGAATTACAACTGTTCACAAAAAGATAAGGAGAAGAATGTGTATCATTATAATATCTGCTTTTGATTTAAAAACTTAGCAGATTACTCCATAATGCGAGTGTACTAATGGAATTGGGCAAAAAGCTACATTAAATTGGCATAAATTTTTGGCAATTTTGAAATTCATCTCGGCAGAAGTCACGACCGGAGCACTAATCAGCTGTCTAGGTCGGCCTGGGAGCAACAACTCATTAAATATAATAGATGCCTTAACCACCAATTATTAGTCTGGCTGCGTGCCTTCCGAGGAATTTTATAATTTCCGACTATGCTTATTTTTATTCAAATAATCTTGATATAATTTGTCTTCTACCACATCATCCACTTCTAAACTGTGTTGCTGTATTATCACAAATTACCGAAATATTGATTTTTCAGCTTGTATTATTGTTGCTTAGTTTTCATTCATACTAACATCCGTGGAATAGAGGCTTTAGGTAATTTAAACGCTTTTTTTAAACATTTCATTAACATATTTTTTAACCAATTCACTTGAACTGCAAAGAGTTCATCTATGGTGGTGAGTTACTTGTGGTAAGAGTGTGTTGTGGTTGTATGCGTATAGGGATTTAAGAGATTGATTGTCTTTATTAATGTACTTAACAAAAAAAAGATGTAAGAGAAAACACAGACGATAGTAGAGCATTTCAAAGCCTGCATTTGGTAAGAAGTTGAAATATACTAACCGTGTAGGATTTGCTCGGAAGGATTCTAAGGGTTTGATATTGATGAGAATCGAAAAAGTATGTAAAAGCAATGTTTATAATAGTAATAAAAACATACAATGACTGAACGTTTGTGTGTTATAGATTTAGATAATACAATAGGGTGACATTGCTTATCAAATGCATTGCTTTGTTTAATGGAATTGATCAAAATCAATCGGTATTGTATACTAAGGTTCAAAGATGGTTGCCTAATACTATGCACAGTTAACGGCGTTCCCCCGATCGAGAGCTTTAAAGGAGGGACGCTGTAGCATTTTTGTAAATTTTCAAAATCAGATTACATGATTAAGACGACGCTTCCAAGGAATAGAACAAATGGTAGTAATCATCTGCTCAATTCAACCCACGACACGCGGTGATCACAAACGGTCAGCCACGCTACCCGCGTCCAATGATGCTTAGCATAAGAGCCGGTGCTTTAGACGTGACACGATCATTATATTTTCATGACAATTTATGTAATTATAAATAATGTCTTATCCATAAAATAAAGGTCACCCAGCGTGCTATGGAGAGATCCATGCTCGGATTGTCGCTAAAAGATGGAATCCGAAACGAAATACGCAGAAGAACTCAAGTGGTGGATGCTACCCAACGAATAGGCACACTCAAGTGGCAATGGGCAGGACATATCTGTCGAAGAGACGACCGTCGATAGGGAAGAAAATTATTGGAAAGGCGCTTAACAACTGCCAAACGAAGCATTGGGCGACCCCCTGCAAGATGGTCTGACGACATAAGAAGAATAGCGAAAGTGACCTGGATGCGGAAGGCGGAGGATCGAAGAGGATGGAGACTCAAACGGGAGGCTTATGTTTAACAGTGGACGGATACAGGCTGATGATGATGATATGTAATTTGTGTTACATATTTTAGTGTAGAAGAATTTTGTTATTATTAAAACCGGTTGAATAGCCAGCCGGCGCGCTTACGACGATGATAATGACATCCAACATTAATGTCCGCCATATTCTCGACGTCTCACTCCCTCGTCATTAACATCTTTGCGTGTTACGGAATGAAAAATTTGAACCAGGAAACTTTTAATCGTATTTCCCAAACAAAACCGATAAAAATGTGCCCGCCGTGCAATTTTCTTCCGCCGGCAAAAAAGTAATGAACGCAATAAAATTGAAAAATGTTATCAACTCCGCCGAATACATTTTTACATAATGGCTTTTTCAGATTAAGCGATTTTTATGCGGGACAAGTAATCCTAGAATGAATTGATACAATTGGGCCTGTATTCATTAAATTAAAAAAAATTAAAAATAATAATAAATCTTCTTAACAGTGGCGTTTCAAATTATTGTGAACGATCGAATTCGATCAATTTAATTTTTCGTACGTGTTAAGATTGTGAAAAATAGAAGGGTTTTTTAAACTACTATTTAAAAAATTATGAGACAGGAAACATGGATACAATGAGTCAATGAAGAAATTAGAGAAGCTGTTTGTCCTGAGATTAACTATGTAGGTATGCTTAATAATGGTTCCACGGTTCTGACGTTGGTGTATATGTGCTGAAGAAATCAAATAAGAAACATAAAAATATTAATATTCATGACAGTTTCGAGGTAAAAGAATAAATTTTCTTGTTAAGTAAGTTTGGATGAAGAAAATGATTTAGCAGCTGATACGTGTCGTCGTAGTCAAGTTTGCGTGGAAAACATGCTTCAGCGATCGACTGCGGAAATGGCATAAAATGATTTACTAAGCGTAACAACGTCACAAAAAAATATATCCGTCTATTTAATAGAATAGTAAGCAGCTTGTAATTTGTAAAGACATATTCGTGATAAGTCCGACGTTCTTCTTGGTGTTTCAACAAAAACTGTCGATATTTTCATCACGGAGGTTTGTCCGGCCGACCGACGAAGAATGCTGCAAGAATGGACCGCAGTTTTTCCAGCATCCGGATACGAACCAGTGTACTATAATTAGACATAAAAAATGCAATGCCAAAGCAAATATAAGTGTGGCGATCGCTGATAATTCACTTCTGATAATTATTAAGAATCTATCGACGTAATAAATACCCGCCGCTCTCAATGGCAAGAGTGGAACGACCGTTTGATCGATATTCTATGTTGAGAATTCAATCATACAAATGAATATTTTCAGTAAATGATTATCGTATAGAGACCTGAAACATTCATTAAGGATAAAAATGAACTAGACTTAATCGACTTCAGCGTATTTTTTTCGGTACCGCCGCATTTAGTCCCCATACAATTCGTTCAACGACTCATCGGTAACGACGTGGGGCGCTCTAGACGTCTAGTTCACGGGACATTTAGTGTACGGGACAACTGATGCACTGGATGTCTCGTTGACCTAACCTAACCTAACCTAAGTTATTTCGTTAACAACCTATGGATCTCTGGACTTAACGATCACTGAAAAATCCTTAAGTTTGGTTAGGTTAGCGAGTAAGCCAGTGTATTAGTTGCCCCGTTCGTCAATGTGCATTGCGCCCCACGTCGTTATCAATGAGTCGTTGAACGAGTTGTCTAGGGACGATAGGAAGTGACATCATTTTTTTTCTTATCCACTATCCTAGATTTTTTAATATAAATACATCATAGAGAAATCTCATAGTGGATAAAATGACAATTATCATTTTCAAGGATATCCAATTACCGGCGGATATAGCTCAATGGTCAAAGCGTCAAAAAGGTCGTGTCACCCAGTGTGCCATGGAGAGATCTATGTTTGGAGTTTTTCTAAAAGATATAATCCTAAACGAGGATATCCGCAGAAGAACTCAAGTAGTGGCTACCCAACGAATAGGCACACTCAAGTGGCGGTGTGCAGGACATATCTGTCGAAGAGACGACAGTCGATGGGGAAGAAAAGTATTGGAATGGCGCCCAATAACTAGCAAACGAAGCATTGGCCGACCCCCTGCAACGTGTACTGACGATATAAGAAGAATAGCGGGAGTGACCTGGATGCGGAAGGCGGAGGATCGAAGAGGATGGAGACTCGTGCAGGAGGCTTTCGTTCAACAGTGGACGGATACAGGCTTTTAACGACGATGATAAGCTGATTAATAAATTTCAGCGTAGTGGAAGTTTTTCAGCCACATATACAAAGCTCGTCGCAAACTATACTATTCACTATAATCGCTGTAACTGCTGAAAACGTAACATAGGAACTTGATAAGATATCGGTCGTTGAAAGATAAATGAGGTGTTCTGAGCTCGCAGCTCATTTACAATGCAGCCTTCGTTAACTTAACCATTCTTTCTGTCTTCAATTAGCGACCTTTTGAGTAATTAACCGAAAACATTTGCGAATCGTTACCGGAATACTTGATGCGAGCAAATTTACCTTGGTAACAAGCTCGCGCTTACACTGCGCATATCCTACGTACAAATTTCTAAACTCGTTAATTATTTAAAGATTTTCTCTGTAAGTCAAACACACGTGAGGGTTCTATGTTACAAAGAAAGCGATGTAAAAAAATTAAATCGCGGCACATGCCGAGGTTAAATTGAACCAGAAATACCTTTATGATAAAAAACATTTTTTTGTGTTCAAATATATCTGGGTTCACATTTCCAGGGTTACTAATTTGATTGAAAATCTCCTTGCGATTTTTTTTAAATTTCTTATTATGTTAAATAAATGATGTATAATAAGGCAACCAGAATTTATATACATATTAGACTGTTTTATTTTATTTATGCAAACACATACAGGAGAATACCGACAGATGGCAATAGTAATTTTGATGTCTCATCTGTGGAATTCTATAACGCTTACCATGGTGCATATGACTAAGCGCTGCATGTGGAGTGTTGATCCACCAACGTCATAGACTACAGCCCGACATTCACGCATCATCCTTATTATTACAGGAATTTACTACGACTTTCGTCTACCACCAAGTTTAATTAATAGGCTATGACTGGCATTTAACAGGTGAGGGATCACATTCACACCAACCGAGGGTATTTTAGAGCTCAGAAATCGATTATTTTTTATTTATTTTTAATCTTCGTCGGGGATCGAACCCACGACATTTGGCTTGCAAAAAAAAACGCTTTGACCATTGAGCTATACCCGCCGCCAAATTGCATATAATCTATGTAAATATACTTTTTTGAAATAATACAACAATAAAAAAACTATGTTCCAAGTGTAATACTGTCTGGTAAATAATACTTTTTTTATCAAGTTTTTCGCGGAACGCATTATTCGTTCAAACCTTTCACAAACATTTTTTTAGTAACAATGCTATTTGAAATAACTCAACAGTAGCAAAAAAATGTTTTGAATACAAGTACTAAAATTAATATCTAAAGAACGATTATGTAACTAGTAAACGATTTACGTACTCGAAGCATGTCGGTGAAATGCTATTTTTAAAAATGAATACAAATTGTAGCATTACGTATAAATTATTATCGTATATTTTAACATCCAATGAATGCAGTATGCAATCGACAGGCGTTAACAACTGCGATGGGCAGCCTTTGGAAGACTAGAGTACATTTTTAAAGTGAAAATTCCGCAAGGCGTTTAACCAATGCATCCTCCCTGTGTTAACTTATGGCGCAGAGACGTGGTATCTAACAGCAAGTCTTACCCGTAAAATAAAGGTCACCCATCGTGCTATGGAGAGATCAATGCTCAGAGTGTCGCTAAAATATAGAATCCGAAATGAGGAAATACGCGGAAGAACTTAAGTAGTGGATGCTACCCAACGAATAGGCCACTCAAGTCGCAACGGGCAGGATATATCTGTCGAAGAGACACGACGGTCGATGGGGAAGAAAAGTATTGGCGTCCAAGAACTGGCAAACGAAGCATTGGCCGACCCCCTGCAAGATGGACTGACAACATAAGAAGAATGACGGTAGTGACCTGGATGCGGAAGGCGGAGGATCGAAGAGGATGGAGACTCATGTGGGAGGCTTACGTTCAACTGTGAACGGATACAGGCTGATGATAATGATGATGAATGCAGTAATTATACTTGAGAATATATATAAATCTAAGAAACTAATTTATAATTTTATACTTTTTATTTTTGTGCCAACGTTTTTTGGAGACCCCGACTACCAGCTGACTCGCAATTTTTTTTGGAGGTTTTTGTCGGAGAGTCTTTTTCCTTCAGGTTTTTCCTTAAATTATATATAGTGTGGTATCGATAATAACATTAAATAGATAATATTAATTGAATATTTCATTTACTTTTTCAATATCCCGTCGAGTTGTTATGACAGATTTTCATTGCAGACGAATAAATACCAATTTACTTCACACCAGGTGAGTGAGTCTGTAATTAGATATATAACATACTCGTATATAAGTGTAATATGTGCTAGAAGAGTCTGAAAATTATTTAACAATCATCTCTTATGAAGTGTTTGAGATTGCAAATTTAATATGACTCAACGCTAAGTATCAGTCAAAAATAATTTGTTGCTAATTTTTTCGTTTATTTCGATCGATAATTCTTGATGGAATTCTATAATAACAAATAAAAATTATACAATAAAAATTCTTTATAATATTTAATAAAAATTCAGTAAAATAATATATTAGTTATAAAAAAAATCATATAAATATTCTATGAATTTTTTAAATTTTTATTAGAATATTATTTTATTATTTCAATATTCTAATCTACCTTTAGAGATCATTGACTATATTACAATATTATTATTAATTAAATATTTTATGTATAGTATATGTATGTTTAATTAATATAAATATTCATTTGCTTGAATAGACCACCCAATAATACCCACTGCTAAAGTCTTTCTTTATAAATAAATATTCATTTCCACGTCATTACGTTTATGCACATTGGAAGAGATGAAGCTTTCATAGATCGCGAAACTGCAGTCTCCCACTAAGTGAAACAGTGCCTATGTTATCCAGTAACAGTATCCATTGTTAAAGAATGTATCAAATATATCCATATTAAACAGTATCCATGTTATGCATGAAATATATCCATAAAACAGTATCCATGTTAAAATAATGTATGAAATATATCCATGTTAAACAGTATCCATGTTATGCATGAAATATATCCATAAAACAGTATCCATGTTAAAATAATGTATGAAATATATCCATGTTAAACAATATCCATGTTATGCATGAAATATATTCAAAAACCAGTATCCATGTTAAAATAATGTATGAAATATATCCATGTTAAACAGTATCCATGTTATGCATGAAATATATCCATAAAACAGTATCCATGATAAATTAATGTATGAAATATATCCATGTTAAACAGTATCCATGGAATGCATGAAATATATCCATAAAACAGTATCCATGTTAAAATAATGTATGAAATATATCCATGTTAAACAGTATCCATGTTATGCATGAAATATATCCATAAAACAGTATTCATGTTAAAATAATATATGAAATATGTTTTTTTTTATTAAAAGATTATTAAGAAATTGTTCAACATTTTTATATTTATTATATTAAAGGATGTCATGTTTTGGCTACGTTGGGTAGCCACTGTCAAGTCAATTAGACAATCAAGTGCTCAAATAAAACATGCACCTATCTCACAACCTACACCTACCTACTCACTCACACCTTCCATTATATAAACGCGCACACTTTTTGCCTAATTTACTCGACAATGTTACCCGACGTAGCCGTAACCAATCGACTTGTAATATATAAAAAATGTGGTAATCTTTTATTTTTATTTGTTATTTATTGCTAGTTTAACACGTTTAAATTAATCTTTGATCGTCGAACCCGCGTTGCTCGCACAGCAGTCGGGTACTTCACCATCTCGACAATGCTCTTCGAATGCCACGAAGACGATGGTACTGAGACGGAGCCGCTGGCTCTTGCGTTGGAGATCACAGACTCCTTGGGTCCATTCACCCGCAAGAAGCAAAAAAACTGGCCGCAAAACGCGACGTGTAGGCTCACGAATTCTTGCGTTTCAAGACCAGAGCCTCCACAATCAGTAGGAACCGTTTTGATCGAATTACTCGCATCATTTTTCAAACTAATTTCTTTCTCTGAGATAGAGCATTCGAACAGAATACGCATTCAATCCGCCATATCTACAATAAACTAGATCTAAAAATGTCTACTATATACACAGACTTTATGGTTATTATAACGCTAAGTTCACGAGAAGTTTTCCAGTGATAAACCCTATAAATAAATATCTTAAGTATAATTACGTATTGTTACAAATATAATATAGTCATGCCACTAAGAAGTGAATACACTAATTTGACTTAAACACTACAACATTGGTTAGTGAAATTACCTTATTCCACGGTCAGGAAGAGCGTTCCCAACAATAACTTACTCAATCCCGACCACTTTTGAGTGGAGGTTGCTATCGCTCTGACTACTTTGCTGTTCTGCGGCTTATAAAGGTAGAAGCCCTGGGTATCGTAGTCTCGTTCTCAAGCGGCGTGCGTTTATTGGCATCGTCTATTACGAAGATATATAACTTATATATAGCTATGTATAGCTTCAAGCACTTCGTGGAAGGCTGGTATCATCAGTATATACAGGTATAGTAGAAATTCGAGACTTATTATATTTTCAAGTCCGGTGCTAAATAAAATATTTGAATATGTAAAATGAAGGTTATTAGCTGTCAATTATTGGTAAAAGTTCATAATTAAAATTGTATAGTATGTTAATATTAATAACAAACTTAAATTTAATAAAATAAAAATGGAAAGTTTTATTTCACTTATTTATTTTTAACTATAGTGGACCCTTTGGTTCTAATAGAAACCATGACAAGATTGCTAAGCTTTATAATAAAAAAAATAAGATTACAGTTTAATTATTGAAAATATAGGAACATATCAATATGGCTCGATAGGTGTAACACTGATGTTCTTTACTAGTCATACTTCACAACAAATACAATTCTATAACGTTTTCACAGGGTCTGATGATGCTCCCGAGGCCTGGACCATTTAGTCCTAAGAGGCGGCTTAACAAAAAAAAACAACATAGAAAAGACTGTTTTATGGAAAACCTCCGCAAACCCTATAGGAAAAATCTCTAAATAAGAATATAAGTACGTGCATTATGGAAAGATTGTCTGTACACTTCGAAAAGTACTATAATTATGTAAATTGTATTGTAGTATTTACATTATTAGATAAGTTGGAAAATAACTATTTATCGTAATTTTAATTATTATAATATTTATATCGTCGATTAAAATAATTTCTTCGAAATATAGTGAAATATGAGTACGATATCCTTATTAAATACTATTTAAAAAATAAAAAGTTAGAAAAAATATATGAAAATAAGTAAAAAAATAAAAAAAAAGTAACTTCTATCGGGAGAAGAAAGTTTCAAGATTATTAGTATGGGAATACTCAAATTGACATTATCCCCATAAACGGGATTATGTTGAATTTTTATTTCCCTAACCAGATAAATCCGATCCACCATAAAACATTTACCTGCCTGTGCGGGATAGGAATAACAAGGCGAATATTATTTTTACAAATAAATGGAGAATTCCCGCCATTGAAAAGTGATTTGGAAAATTCGCACGGCCAATGAAAAAAATCGAAAAAATGTTGTCTCTGGTTTTACAGGCGTGCCAACGGTGTTTAAATTTTTATTCCGCTTGTTCCCAGTGGAGTGATTCAAAAAACGGCAACAGATACTACAGAATGAGAAAACAATTCGATTTCTGAACCCGAAGGAATAATGTATATTATATCCGATGAAAACCCGACATTATGCTGTCGGTACAACATTTAAAGCAAACATTTTATGTTATTTACTAAAAAAATACGAATATAATACCTATATGGATTTGTTGTGGAATCTGACAGCAAGTCTTACACATAAAATAAAAGTCACCCAGCGTGCTATGGAGAGATCCATGCTCGGAGTGTCAGTAAAAGATAGAATCTGAAACGAGGAAATACGCAGAAGAACTCAAGTAGTGGATGCCACCCAACGAATAGGCACACTCAAGTCGCAATGGGCAGGACATATCTGTCGAAGAGACGACGGTCGATGGGGAAGAAAAGTACTGGAATGGCGCCCAAGAACTGGCAAACGAAGCATTGGCCGACCTCCTACAAGATGGACTGACGATATAAGAAGAATAGCGGGAGTGACCTGGATGCGGAAGGCGGAGGATCGAAGAGGATGGAGACTCATGCGGGAGGCTTTGGACAGACACAGGCTGATGATGATGATGATGATGGATTTTAAAATATTTATTAGAATATTATTTTATAATTTTAATATTCTAATCTCCTTTTATAGATCATTGACTATATTACAATATTATAAGTAATTAAATATACACATACTATAATGCAACAAATTCTTTATACGCATCAATTCGTTCAGAAAAATATTGGCAGAGGCGGGATGCGAACCAGCGAACCTTGGAACCAACCATTTGTTCAAGTTCATTACCCTTGACCGCTCGACCATCCTCTGCCCGAACTGCTGTATGGAATATGTTGCATTTATTCCATTGTTTATCATATAAGTTCGGGCAGAGGATGGTCGAGCGGTCAAGGGTAATGAACTTGAACAAATGGTTGATTCCAAGGTTCGATGGTTCGCATCCCGCCTCTGCCGATATTTTTCTGAACGAATTGATGCATATAAAAAATTTGTTGCATTATAGTATGTGTATATTTATTTAGTTAGAATATAATACCTTTTTCAGAAAAATATGCAATTTACAAATATGTTCTCATTTTCCTTTGTGTTTTACGAGTATTATAATTCGAATTTCATCGCACTGATACAAATGGATCATGTACAAATATAGCTGCGCTCAGGTTACGATTATTTATACCTCAATATATTTTTCGCTTGTGTCGCCCCTTAGGGCAAAATTGTCCAGGCCTCGAAAACGTTGGCTTAATCACCTGGTTACTTAAAAAAAACGATTACCAAATCACCCAAAAATATGCCTCGAATACACTACAGCGTACACTATCTATACGTCTTCAAGTACTCAGACTTCTGCTCTGGAGGTTGTCGGGAACTATATATATTTTCCCATGTGGGCCTTTAGGTGCAGATATGTTCATATGATAAAATGGGCAGTGGCAGCCGAAAAAAACTTGATGGTGACAATTTGTAGTGACGAATATGGTAAGAAAAAATACTTTTTTGTAGATAATTGAAAGATTTTTATTTAGGAAAGAACTCAAGTTTTATCCAGTGTCTTCAGGGCATGATGATAGAGACGAAAGAAACAGAAAATTGAGTTAAAATATTTGTTAAAAATGTGTTCGTAAATTAGTATACATACTAACATCCTCTTCTCTTTAAAAGATTGTTATTCAGTCGCGTGGTGGCAGGATGTGGAGCAGATTAATAACACACAGACTTTTTATGAAGCACATTGACATATAATTTCGATAAGACTTGGTTTCCCAATCGATCGCAACATAATATATATAACATAATATAACATACTTAACAATTCGATCTAGCTGCCGTCGGCACACTACTGAACGTCCTCGTGATGGGCTGTCGCACAACGCCACAAGTGGCGATCTACGTAACTAGTCCAAAATGCAAATATGGCGACACATACATGTACGACAAGCGAACAGAAATAAGAGACAAAATATTGTATATCGAGGTTATGTAATAAAAAAGTAATATTTGTACAATCGATGAGCCATTTTAAAAAAGGGTGTGTAATTCATAATGTCTTTATTATTAACAAACATTCATTATCAGTATACCGATTTGTATGCCATATAAGTTAAAAATAAATATTAGTAAAAGAGAATGGTCCCAAAAACATTCACAGTGGAGTTTTTACTGCTAATCCCTAGGGCCTAAACATTGATTTCTGAAAGAACAAAGGGTTGGAATATTTGATCAATAAAATGCAACGACAGAAAAATGTAACGATTCTTTCGTCGAAGCGTTTGTGATATTAACCCTTTCATTACGGCTCGGTGGAATACAAATTATACTGTCAATTATAAAACTAGTATTTGAAGCATAAATGTACTTATCTGGTCTATTCTCATACACCACATTGGTTCTTGTATCCTTTAGCTATCAGATGATTCATAAAAAAATATTATATTTAACAAACGTTTATTATATAACTCCAAGCACGTGGTAGCATTGACACATGTGGCTTACAGAAAAATCGCTCCTGTGACGAAACCTAAAGATATTTATTTATATGCTTTACATATCCCTGTAAATAATACATGTAGGTTGATAAAGGGAATGACTGCAGTTCCAATTTACTACCGTAGATGCCACAATGAGTACTGGAAGTAGCAAAACGATATATCACGGCTACCGATGTCAACGTTCGGGGAATCTTACACGGCATATATCGGGATGCGAACAGGTTAAAAGACCTTATTCTAAAAAAATGCAGTCTCATGTTCAAATTCAATATACGAATATAACGCGATTTATAATCCAAATTTATGGAATTTTACCTTACGAAAAAACGAAATAATAGATAAGAAGTTCATACCTTGTTTTAATATGGATTACACTGAGCACTGTTTCACTTGATGGAAGACTGCAGTTTTGCGATCTACGACAGCTCCATCAGTTCCAATGTGCATAAACGTACTTACTTATAAATGAATATTTACTGAGAAAATGCGTAAGGCAATCAACCAACCGTCCCACTGCTTGTATAATCAGATACCCCCAACACCCAGACTGAAGTTGCGAAGCAGCTTTCTGAGATCCACACAACCTCTCACATCTGGCCCTGAAAATGAGAGACTCCAACTCTGCCAACAAGTCGCATCAGAGGATTTCATTACTTCAAATGAAGGCCTCCCAACTGGCAAGAACCTTGACCTGGAAATCCCTGAACAGATTAAGAACCGGAGTTGGTAGAACAAAGGACAACCTCAACTGCGGAGACCTGCAGACCGCCTCACACCTTAGATCCTGCTCCATATGCCCAACAAGCTGCACATCTCAAGTTTTAATGCTAGGCATCACACGGACTATCGATGTTGCCAGATATAATTTAGAGGCAGAAATAATTTGAAGAAGAAGACTGAGAAAATATGCCGCGAAACTGCAGTCTTCCATTAAGGGAAACAGTGCTCAGTGTGATCCATATTAAAACTATGTTAGAAATTAATATCTATTCAATATTAGAATGGATCTCAAAGTGAATGCTAAACATATAAATATAAATAAAGAAATAATGACAATTTCGAATTACAAAAATTTAAATTATCCAAAACGCTACTGCGCGCTTAATATTTCACTTGGACTGTGAAGAATTACTTTATCATCTCATGTCTTCTTTCGCGCTTAAGATGCCTACCGTGCAAGCCCAGGAAAAGAAATATCTGTTACAATTTTGAATGAATTCCCCCCCCTTCGGAGTTAGGTATTTCATCTTCCGCATGTGCGTTATCGCGCATCTACGAATATCGTTCTCTATGGTAATGTATTCCTCCGGTATTGTTTCGCGAATAAATTCATCAAACAAATAACTGGGCCAAGATTAAAACGTGTCATTGTCAGTCAAATAAAAAAAAAACACATTTCCTTAACTAATAATTGAAATACGAGTATCTTTGAAATGTAATTTTGTTATGTGAATTATTCTACAGTTGTATCTTGACGAGAGATCCATGAGGCTTCTTCAATATTTTTTTATAAATACTAACATCCCCTGTCTTAAAAAGAATAACAAGTCGCGGGTTCGTAACGTGGCCGCGTGGAGGAAGGATGCATTAGCAGATTAACAATACAAAGAACTTGTTTTTGAAGCACAATTCACATTTATTTACAATAAAGCCTTGACTTCCCTGTTCATTCGTAACATGACTTTAAATCCGTCTCGATCGAACAGGGCTTGACTAACTACTACCCATGCAGCGCTGCCAAGGCAATCGCAGCAAAAAAGCAAATTAAAGATGACAGTTGCACTATGAAATGGAGCAACTGTGATAACAAATAAAATGGCGTATGTAAGCGCTGTGTAATATTATATAATTAAAACTAACATTATTAGATGTGCATGTCAGGCGAGCGAACAAAAATAAGAGAAAAAATATCGTTTTTCGAGGCTTTACGGCATCAACCTAAAAGAGCTAATTAAGCTGATATCAATACTTACTCTCTTAATAAATAAGCGTGGCTGCATTCTAAACGTTTACACACAGTAGCCATTGATTATAAATAAACAAATTCTGCTGACAGATATGATTTATAAGGTGTTCTACAAAATTGAAAAAAAACACTTCTTAACCCTTTCGTTACGGCTCGGTGGAATACAAATTATACTCTCAATACCACGTGAATTTTTCAAACCATTTTTTTTGCTTAAAACTACTATTTCAAGCATAAATGTTTATCATTCTCTGACCTATTTTAATATTTCACATTCTATCCTTTAGCTATCAGATGAAGCATAAAAAACCATTGTATTTAACAAACGTTCATTATGTAGCTCATACATGTGGTGGCATGGACACATGTAGTTTACAGAAAAATCGCTCCTGTGACGAAACCTAACGATATTTATTTACATGCTTTACAGATTCCTGTAAAGAATACATGTAGGTTGATAAAGGGAATGACTGCACATCTAATTTACTACCGTAGATGTCACAATGAGTACTGAAAGTAGCAAAACGATATATCACGTCAACCAATGTCAACGGTCAGGGAATCTTTGACGGGATATGTCGACAACCGATGCGAAAGGGTTAAAACCATGAACAACGATACACAAAATATATTCGGCAAAATTCTGGGATACGGCGATGACCATAATGTCATGTATTCTCCAGCTAGTAGGTGGGATGCATTTCGGCGATAGAGAATGACCTAGAAGAGGCGGTTCTCAGGTATCTGCGTGGCTTGGCGGCAGAGTTTTTTGGCTCGGGCATTCAAAAGCTCGTATACCGCATGCAAAAATGCATTGACTTAAGTGGCGATTATGTAGAAAAAATAGGTAAAAGTCTGAACTTTCCAAAAATGTACGCATTCATGGAATTAAACATGTTTTACACTGTTTAAAATAACTGGGAACCTTATTTTAAGGATAACCCTCGTAGTAGATTCGTGCCCTTCAAAATTACCTGCTTCACAAGATTTCATTAATCTCAGAATTTTATAGATTTTAGGCTATCTAAGAAGAAACGCCCTTTGATGAATGGTCACATTAGTGGTTTGAAGTAAACATATGCTACATCTTATGTAGTAGATATGGTAACATACGAAGATGGAAAGATATCATCATTAAAGAGAAACAAACTAGGCACTCGTATATGTACCGAACAAGGTCACTGTTTCAACATCTTGTAAGTTTTTGATGCATGATCCAAGTATCTTTAACCTTTGATCTCTGATACGTTCTTGGTCTACGTGTACGATGACGGCATCATTCTGAGTTGGTATACTTTCACATCTTGAATTACTCTAACACTAATTATGCTTATCTTGATACTCACAAATAAGAGAAACTATTCGTAAATCATAGACGAATAAGAGTACAATACTTGGTTCATATAAAACATGCTATTCTCAAATAAGTCTTCCTCGGGAAGTAAAAGAGATCAGCGATATTAAAATATTGATTGAAAAGGTGAAACAGTACTTTAAAAGAATTACGAACAGAACCGACGTCACTGCATAACAAATTGAAATAATGAAATGTACCAAAAATGTATTATTAAATTATATATACATTAAATTTAATTCAACATATAGTATATTAAATCTTTAATCATATAATGTTAGTTCTATATCAAAATCATGTAAATGTATAAATATGTAATACTCTGTATAATTATATAAAACTGTAAAATAACATAGATGAATCCCACGCCACACACAAGATCTTATCTTTAAGTGGTGTGGTGTTAAATATAAAAAAAAAAAAAAAAAAAATAAAGATTGGAATGTAAATTACTATGTAAAAAATGTATCTTATTATATTTGATTAAATAAAAAAAATAAAAGGTTACAATTTTTTTAAGTAACCTTTTATCTACTTTTTTATCATTTCGCCCTTAAAATTGGTTTAAGTAAAATTAGCCCAACATCAGAGGAACATTGGGAAGTGGAAGATTATTTGGAACGACATCGATAATTGGGAAGATGATATTTATATTGGGTTTATTTATGGAATGCTTCAAATTTGAAATGGATAAGGTAAAGTGAATGTTTCTTATATAAAATAATGTCTCTAAAATAAATAAGATACATTCTTCTGGGAATAAAACATCATTTTTATTTTTATCCATTCTCAAATACAAGGGGAAATTTTATATAAGTCATGTTTTTACAAATTGTTAAGGTATTGAGATGGCATCCCTGCAACATTCAAACATTTTAAATTGGAAATGTGACGTTGACTGAATATCTTATCAAGCAGTTGGTTATACGAACGTTTCACTCTTCGAAATATGAAATTTTTCCACATCGCTCTCTTGGTCATGAGTAGGGTTGCTACCTTTTCAATTGTAATTTCATTTTAAAAATATACCTCTCAATACATTCATTAGCACTTTCGTTAAGTCTCGGTGGCATAAAAATTATACTGTCAATACGGCGTGAATTTTTTCAAACCATTTTTTTTGTGTAAAACTAGTATTTGAAACATAAATGTACTTATCCGACCTATTTTCATATATCACGTTGGTTCTTCTATCCTTTAGCTATCAGATGATGCATAAAAACTATAATATTTAACAAACGTTCATTATGTAACTCCATACATGTGGTGGCATTGACACATGTGGCTTACAGAAAAATCGCTCCTGTGACGAAACCTAACGATATTTATTTACATTCTTTTCAGATTCCTGTAAATAATACATGTAGCTTGATAAAGGAATAACTGCATTTTCAATTTACTACCGTAGATGTCACAATGAGTGCTGAAAGTAGCAAAACGATATATCATGTCAACCGATGTCAACGGTCGGGGAATCTTTAACAGCATATGCCGAACACCGATGCTAAAGGCTTAAATTCCCAACAAAGGAAGTGAAACGTTACATGTTTATTATGTAATCATTTTTATTTAGGGCTAGTAAAAGCTCTTCTCATGGGCGTGTTCAATCTACAATGAAACATTTTTCTTAGTGCACTCACTAAGTAGTAGTTGTTAAAAATTGTTTAATGTTATTTATTACCTTGTGTTTTCTTTATATATGTATGGAATTTTAATTGTTATGACTCTGGTGGCTGTATTAATATAAATTGTGTAAGATTATTAATATTAGTAATAAAGTCCTGTGGATTTTATGTCGTTCAACGTTCGTTGCATATTGCATATATAAGAAATCATTGGAAAGGTTTGCGCTTTGTATGCATTTTCGAAAAACGTTTGTTTAATACAAATATACATTGATTACTCGTATATTTCAGGATAAACATTCAGGAACGATACATGTGGGAAGAAAGTTCCAAATTAAGACAGTGGAGAAAAATAATGTTTTACTAAGCCGCATGTTGACAAAAATCAATCGTTTGATTTTGGCACTTTACAGCATGCAATTCTTACCCACTGATTAACGAGACTAATGCGGGAGGCTTATCATGAAGCATAAGATAAACAGGTGATAAGGATTAAATATTAAAATTGTTAATAAATGTCGACTGATTGAATAATAATATACATACTCTGAATATATACTATAGAGACATCTATCGTTATACGATGGTAACAATGGTATAAATACATCATCTTTCGCGTATCCGTTCGGGCGGAGGAATAGTCGAGTGGAATGCGCGGTGTAAAATAATAGAGCAAATGTTGGTTCCATGGCTCGTGGTTCGAATCCCGCGTCTGCCGATATTTTTTCTGAATGAATTGATGCGTACACAAAAAATTTCTGTATAATTGTATGTGTATATTTAATTACTAAAAATATTAAACTATTATAAGAAAATATAAATAAATTAAAACATGCAAGTACAAGTAAGAGAAACATCGACTGTTTCACAATTACATTATTTTGTAATCATTTTCAAGTAGTGGATGCTACCCAACGAATAGGCACACTCAAGTGGCAATTGGCAGGACATATCTGTCGAAGAGACGACGGTCGATGGGGAAGAAAAGTATTGAAATGGCGCCCAAGAACTGGCAAATGAAGCATTGGCCGACCCCCTACAAGACATGCAGAAGAACAAGTGACCTGGATGCGGAAGGTGGAGGATCGAAGAAGATGGAGACTCATGCGGGTGGCCTACGTTCAACAGTGAACGGACACAGGCAGATGATGATGTTGATGATTCTTTTGTATACATAAGTGGTGTTATATTCCTAAGTCCATAGATCAGTGTATCAGTAAACATTCATTGGCAACCCTGGGTGTGATAGAAGACATGAAGAGTAAGCGAGACACAGGTGGACGTGTTCCAAGAGCCTTGAAGAGTTGCGAGGAAGAGGGAGATGAACGAAGTGTCTCCAGGGCCGTGGAGGTTCCACCGGGCGGCCTTGGCAAGAACACGACGCCGAGACGCGCAGGGACTCATGCTGATCCAACAACACGAGATCCAACAACCACAAACGTTATTCAAATCGGATAGGTTTCGTTTCGACATCAAGTGCGAGTAGTCCGTAAGACGCTTGTCACGTGCCACTTAATCTTTGAATTAAGGCTATATCAGAGTATCTTTAAAAAAGCATTTCATCCAATATATAAAAGCACACATAAGTCTTAGCTGCAATCCTTGAAATACAAACAACAATGTTATTATTAATTAAATATACATATACTATACATAAAATTCTTTTTTCAACGCGTCAATCCAAGCACAGAAATAACGGCAGAAGCGGGATGCGAACCGCGGACCTTGGAAACCAACTATGCCCAGGTATTCATACCGCTGCTGCACTGGTCGCGTCGAAACTAGAATTTATGTCATTGTTATCATCGTATGATAGATGTCGCTATAGTATATATTTAAAGTATGTATATTTATATTTTTTATTATTCAATCAGTCATCATTTATTCTGTAATATAGTCAATGATCTATAAAAGTAGATTAGAATATTGAAATAATAAAATAATATTCTAATAAAAATTTAAAAAATCCATAACATAATCTTAATTCTTTAGTAATTTTGTATCGTTATTACTATGGCAACTGCTGCACTGGTAGCAAATAATTGATTCCTCTTTCACAACCAACAGGCACGTTTTTCACCTGCTGAAAATCAGTATATCGATCGACCAAGAGGTGCCAGTTTTCAAAATGACTTCCTAAATGTCTCTGGTTAGTAATGAAATTCTCTCCCAGTATATATGTTATCTCCTTAATATAATCTGGATCTCTTTAAGAAACAGTTCAATATAAACGCGCAAACTTCAAAAGCCGCATACAAATACAACACTTATTTCTAGCATGCTGCATCCAGCCGTCCTGCCTGATCGTGATTATCACGTTAACATATTAAATAATTATGAATCCTTTGTGTGTAATTTTCAATCCAGTTATATTCAATTATTTTCTCCGTCTTTTTCATCAAAGCACATACAGGTATACATGTTATTTTTTTGTTATTTCAATAGAAGCAAGCAGAAGTGAAGAAAAAACGAATAAATCGAAGAAAATAATGTCGTTTTATCACATTCAAATAAAACAATAAAATTATCAACATCCATAAAAGATTAATTGACTTATATGTTTGTAAATCAAACTGACTAGTGTTTGATTTGATCCATTAAAATATTAATTGTTCAATTAAGACATAGTGTGTACTCTAGTTGCACTTCAGATAACTATAATTGCTTCAAATTATCAATGGCTTAGATTTTAAAAGAGCGACGATTGAATTGGCGATAATTGTGTGAAGAAGCCAGCTGAGCTAACTTGTACGTCATTTTTATTAATTGCCTCTGTACAAATAACAGGAAATCTTGAAAAACTCAACAAAGCGTACAGAGACAAGGCAACTATTCTAATTGCAATAATACTCTGCACTGCAAGGTCTAGGGATTAAATGTTCAACTGCTTTGCTAAGTCTATCGGGTACGATCACACAAAATTTAAAATAAATATTATTTTTAATCAATAAATTGATCACAAAAATGCTCTAATGCTCGCCGATTATACATCAATATTAACCCTTTTGCATCGGTTGTCGGCATATGCCGTCATAAGATTCCCCGACCATTGACATCGTTTGACGTGATATATCGTTTTGCTACTTTCTCAGAATAGTTTTTTATGCATTATCTGATAGCTAAAGAATACAAGAACCAATGTGAAATATAAAAATAGACCAGATTTATGCTTCAAATACTACAAAACTCTGTCAGCCACAATAATCCTCTCTTTATTTCATGTCAGTTCTACATCCCGGAACTCCACCGAGTATATTCTATGTATATTTCTCGACGGCTTTCAAAACGGCGAGAAATATACATAGACTTATTAAAATGCCAATATGGCGACACATACATGTCCGACAAGCGAACAGAAATATGGACGAAAGATTGTATATCGAGGTTTTCGGCACCAATCAGCAAGGGCTATATAATGCTGATGTCAGTATGTACTGGTATTATAAAGTATTTTAAAATGTATTAATTCGTTTACTCCAAATTGATATAGAACTACTTTTATGATATAAAACGTGAAGCGATAATAATTGATGTGATAAATTAAAACGAATCCATCTTGTATCATCAGACAATTGAAAATGTTATACTTTCTCACGTTTTCGCGGTCAAATACAAAATTGTGTAGATTTTCCAAATGGCCGTGTTCCGCTTTGGCTGACGAAATCAATGGGAACATTGGAGATTCTCTTGGCGTGTTATCTCGAAAATTGATTTATGATCTTTAATTTGGGAATCGTCGTCTTACAAAAGAGTTATTATTCACTTTAATATGAACCGATACAAACGATTGGGTGACACACTAAAGCGATATAATTATTTTTATCAAAATATAACTTAAAATATGAATTGAAATGGTACACTAGGCATTGAAGATATACCTGTATATCTATTTCGTGGTATTTTTTTAACTATTAATATTTCCATGGGATATTTTTTATGTAATATTCACCGCCCTAAAATATGTCGAATAAGATACCTTAAATGTAAAAATCAAATGTAAAAATACTCGTAATTGAATTTAATTATTGAATCTTAATAAATTTACATACATGTACTTTCGAGCAAACGCTATCTATAAGAAATACGTATAATACATATAATAAAAAACTACAATATAATATTTGTTAATTTATTTATAAAAATACACTTGAACAGCAAATGAATAAAACATGATTAAAGAAGTAGAAATAGTGTCAAATCTTTTTTGGGTGACAAGAAGTTACAAAATATTTTACATTTTAATTCATACTAACATATAAGTGTGGCGTTGTGAATGTATTAACACATTTAGTGTCAATGACCTCACACTCAGAATAAGTGTCGGGATACTCAACGCAAATAGTTAGACTTACAACAACATAAACCGTGTCATAAGTATATCATGGTTGACACACAAATAACACGGCATTATTGTTTAATTTTGTAATATATAATAAATTTCTGGACACCACAGGCGGTGGAAATGGCAGAGCGGCCGTCGAATAATGAAACGAGCATGGTTGCAAAGGTTTGTGGTTCAAAATGAGAAAAATGACATATAAGATGGTGTTTGCTGTGAATTTGTACGTCTATCAGTTGTTCATATATTATATATAAAGGTTCTTAAGAAAGCTTTAAAAAACGAGTGATTACGGTTTCTTCGAATAACGCAGGAGAGCTTAATCTATAGCGGCCTTTTTTTCAAGCCCCCAGGCTCGCATCGTACTGGAAGGCTTTCGGAAACAATACACAGAATGCACTCTGCGGGTTGCGGAGCTGACATGGGATGAGGCAAAGACTATGGCGCAGTTCGTGAATGCCATATGCTCCAATTAGAGATCGGATATTAAATGAAGATGACGATGATAAAATTCGGGTCTGGACCATTTGGTCGGCGGGATTCCAAAGGGGCTCAACCCATGTTAAATTATTTTTATTGTATTTTTACAAAGGTCATATATAACACATATTCAATTTAATATTTTACGAGAACGCCGACAAAAGAAAATTTTTAATCTCAAGTTTTGAATAATAAATCCTTAGATGCCTAAGCGTTGTACATTGCTGTTGCTATTGTAAACTTCCTCATAAGTCAGTTCAACATGTACGTGCAATAAATTATAATGAATCGATTCACGTGAGTCACAGACGAACGTGGGATTTTCTCGGAAAATGATAAACATTTAATAAAGACCGTTCGATATGAAAATGATCGAAGGATATATTAAATATTTGACTTTCAATGAAAATATAATGAATTCTCTATTAAAAGTATAACAATTCACAGTACCGGCTTTAGACCCTACGGCGCCCTTGGGCACTTTATTGTCTGTCGTCCCATATTGCTTATATTTTTTACAATCTAAGCATAATTTGTTGACCTTGGGGCCCCTTGCTTATTCGACGCCCTTAGGCACCGACCCACTTCGTCACCTCCTAAAATCGGCACTGACCATTCATAATTGTTTTACATCATACCGAATAAATTGTTTACCATTAAACATTAATATTGTAAAAATTAATTATCAATAAATTACAAGTATACTATATAAGTGATTCAAATTATAAGAGAAGGATATAATTATACTAGGAAAGCAGTTTTACTCAGGTGTTAAAGAAAAAGATGGAAAACTGATCATCTTGATTTTATATATGGTAACTATCTATTCGTATTTTTGGAAAGTATTCTCTATCTGATGTTGATTTACCTGTACATATAGGCACATCTGTACGGCAAAACAGTGTCCGTGATAATAGCGTAAATTTACGCTCAGTGAACCTAGTGAACGTCTATGTTACATAGATTGAAGATCAGACGCTCTTTTTTAAGATGCATCGATTGGACCTACAAAGTTAATTTAGGGGCTGCCATATTCGAGAACCATACGATTTTCTTCTCTGGATCTCGTAATAAAATCTCTAGAATAGAATTTCGCTCACACGTAGCGTACAAACGACACTTATCACTGCAGCATCCTCCCTTATAAACTACCATGACACCCTCCGACACACTATATTTTTTTAATAAGTAATCAGTAAAGTGATTGCTATACGTTGTGTGTGACGACTCTGCATGCATCATTCAGGGCAGTATCCACTTGATTACAGTGGGCTGATCGACACAACACTGGTGCCGCATATTCTCCGGCTGAGAAAAAAAGTGCTAAAGCTGAGGTACGAAGAATGGGTGGTTGGGCTCCCCAGTGAGTGTTGGTCAGTTTGCGGATGAGATTGTTTCTTGTATTATATCTTGGAAAACTACGTAGTAAAGGACTTGGTAAGGAAAAGGGTAATTCCGGTGCATTTATTCAGAGGTTTTGTAACAGGTGTTTGACTTTTCCTACATTTTTCATGCCAAATCAGACCCTTGAGCCTAAGCGAGATCCTTCCCAATGAAACTCTCGTTCATATCGACCCTTTTTAAATAAATTTAGGATTTTACAAATATATTTTCCGCTGTATTTTTATAAGCATACAATACTGCAGTATAATTTATTGTATATGTAAATTGAAACAGCACACTTATCACGCCATAAACAGATAATAAAATAATGTTTTATTATTATTGAAAAAAAATTAATGTCTGCTTGATCTTTATATTATTAATAATAATAACGCAATATGCATTGAATATTAAAAATGTATTTATTTATGGAATAATGTTCTGATTACATTATACTATATTAACCCTTGCTTTACGATATGTATTTGCTGCAAATTGACTCTAATTTTTTTCTGGCGCCCCATATTGTTTATGTTAAAAAAAAAAACTATGCAAGATTGGTTGCCCTCGGCGCCCTTAGCTTATTCGACGCTCTGGGGCACCGACCCACTTCGCCACCCTCTAAAACCGGCACTGGTCCACTTAGCAGTTTCTTAATAACTGTACACCAAATAGTAGTGACAAGAGCGTACATATTATCGTTACAAGTGCCTTTTGCACGGCGTGGAAATTTATTATCGCTTAATAAGCAAGACAGTTACAATTCGTAAGACAAATGTTTCGGCGCGAAGTGAATTAGCGCGAGAACAATGAGATTTCGTAACCTCTCTTATCGATCACACTTTGAAGGGGAGCAATTTGTTTTGGGTTCGCGAAACGAAGTACAATTTCTGCGCGAGACTCGACGGCCATATTTCATCCCAGTGTCAGCTGGATACAAATGGCCTAGTCTACCCACTCTCTTTCTCTCTTTCTCTTCTCATCTCTCCCCCATGATGAAGTTTTAAGATCATAATTAACTGTCTGTTAAAAACATTTAGAAAGCATTAACGAGACGCCGAAAAGGAAAGCCTTTGAGAGATGGTATTTTGAGGAAATGTGTCTTACTACTGAAAACATTATGTTACATATACTTGACATCTCTTTAACATCATCATCATCAGCCTGTATCCGTCCACTGTTGAACGTAAGCCTTTTCCGTATCCAGGTCACTCCCGCTATTCCCCTATTATGTCGTCAGTCCATCTTGCAGGGGTTCGGCCAATGCTTCGCTTTCCAGCTCTTGGGCGCCACTCCAATACTTTTTTTTTCAGATAGAACGTCGTCTCTTCGACAGATAGTTTCAGCCCATTGCCACTTGAGTGTGCCTATTCGTTGGGTAGCATCCACTACTTGAGTTATTCTGCGTATTTCCTCGTTTCTATCTTTTAGCGACACTCCAAGCATGGATCACTCCATAGCACGCTGGGTGACCTTTATTTTATGGGTAAGACTTGCTGTCAGATTCCACGTCTCTGCGCCATAAGTTAATACAGGGAGGATGCATTGCTTAAACGCCTTAGTTTTAAGACATTGCGGAATTTTCGCTTTAAAAATGTACTTTAGTTTTCCAAATGCTGCCCATCCCAGTTGTATACGCCTGTCGATTTCTTTTGAGAAGTTACTTCCTCTTAGTTTTTTACTTGACAGGTATAGATAAGTTTATTACTTGATAGTTATAGTCGTTTACAACCTTTATTTGTATTCCTCCGATGAAAATATCTTTATCATATGATCAACAAAACGCCACCACTCAGGTCTGTAATCGCCACTAATAAAAAGGCATGGTAGTTAGGCTCCGTAACGATGAGGTTGACGTACGTAACCGATCGAGGCCTCTATCAAGCCTTTCTCTACTTGACTTTTTTATTGGGAAATGCCAGTGAATGCCGGAATGTGCCCAGCGTCCTCCAAAGAGGCTACCACATAGGCAGTCTGGTCTATAAACGAGGTTAAACTTGTAGAGTTTAGCTTTAAAATTGTCTACTAGACATAAATTGATTAGGTCAATGGTTAGGAATAAGCCACGGCATCTCCATTCAAGGACAAAATGAGATCTTACAAGAAAATACAATTTTTGCTATAGTTATTTAAGGTTCAGCATTAGTAAGATTCTAATAGGTTTTTTTTCAGTTTTTGCTATTTTTAGCTGCAAAGAGAGCTATTCAATTTAAGTACATAGGTAACAGTTGCTTAATGCTTATTTTTTTTTTTAAATGAATTACTAATATTATAAAAGGTAAAGAGCATAAAACAATATTCTCATTAAACCATATGATCTGTAATTCGTCGTAATATTCTTAAGTACTCGTAAAGTAAAATCCTTCGATACAATCGCAATAAAAATTACTTGTACTTTCATGTTACTAATAATACAGTATAAATTATTAACCCTTTCGTATCGGTTGTCGGCATATGCCGTCATAAGATTCCCCGACCGTTTACATCGGTTGACGTGATATATCGTTTTGCTACTTTCTTAGAATAGTTTTTTATGCATCATCTGATAGCTAAAGGATACAAGAACCAATGTGATATTTGAAAATAGACCAGATAAGTACATTTATGCTTCAAATACTAGTTTTATAATTGACATTATAATTTGTATTCAAACTGAGCCGTAATGAAAGAGTTAAGGAATTCAACTGACACTCTATTTATTCTCTCTCCCACTTAGCTTCGTAGCACCAATAACCTTGTATAAGTATCATCAATCGTCTTCGTAGGTGCAAAACTCAAACGCAGCAAAACGGTGTGAAAAAAACTTAATTTCTTTAACACCGTACAGATAGTAAGTGTATATTTACATAATAATTTCAGTGTTCCAGATAATATAAAAGAGGAAACACAGATGCTGGATGAGCATTCGAAAGCTCACCAGTTGTGTATGCAAAATGAATCGGTGCACACATCTTACCAGATTCAATTGGAATGTAGCTAGAAAGTGGAGTAATGGTAAACACTTCCGGTACCAGTTTTAGCTAACGTATTATTCATATCATTTTTTATGACTAAGGTACTTCACTGATAACTTTAAAACAATTTATATACATTTAAATAGTATCTATAATGTAAAATACAAAATAAATACGTTTTCGCAGAAGGTTATACCAAGAAAATTGTTTTCATAAATATGTGGCACTTTTATATTTCGTTCATCTATATACTACTCGTACACTAAATGTTATTTTGAAAAAACATATAAATACATTTAAACAAGTAATACAACTAGGACGAAGTAACTTCTCAAAGGAAATCGACAGGCGCATACAACTGGCATGGGCAGCATTTGGAAAACTGAAGTATATTTTTAAAGCGAAAATTCCGAAATTTCTTAAAACTAAGGCGTTTAACCAATGCATCCTCCCAGTATTATCTTATGACGCAGAGACGTGGAATCTGACAGCAAGTCTTACTCATTAAATAAAGGTCACACAGCTTGCTATGGAGAGATCTATGCTCGGAGTGTCGCTAAAAGATAAAATCCGAAACGAGGAAATACGCAGAAGAACTCAAGTAGAGGATGCTACCCAACGAATAGGCACACTCAAGTGGCAATGGGCAGGACATATCTGTCGAAGAGACGACCGTCGATGGGGAAGAAAAGTATTAGAATGGCGCCCAAGAAATGGCAAACGAAGCATTGGCCAACCCCTTGCAAGATGGACTGACGACATAAGAAGAATAGCGGGAGTGACCTGGATGCGGAAGGCGGAAGATGGAAGAGGATGGAGACTCTTCGTTCAACAGTGGACGGATTCAGGCTGATGATGATGATACTACTCGTACACTAAATGTTATTTTGAAAAAACATAATAATACATTTAAATACGTGCATAAACATATTTCAACTATCCAAAAGGTTGGGTTATCTATATATGGGACAAATCACATTCCCAAATCACTTATGTTCGTATTGATTAAAATATTGGCGCAATTGAACGATAAATGAGTAACTAAGTAATCAACCTAACCCCCTAAAAGTACTGGAGAACTGCTTTATGGTCACAGGTTCGATGAAAGGAAAATCCTGATTATCTCCTTCTCGTGGTGGGGGCGAGCGAACCATCAGTCGGCCAATGTCAACAGGGACCGAATGTTGGCCGGAAAAAGCTAACACCCAGCTAACATCAGGTCAACTTGGTTTGGGCACTATTGTCCTGGAGGTTGTAAGTGCTCTCCAAAGGCGGATGAACCTTTATGGTAGGATGTGGAAATAAAGGGAAAATACCACATTAAAGGATTAAAAGACATCACATGTATCAGCAAAAATGATTGCATCTCAAGATCGAGATGCAAAATTTTGTTGCTGAAAACCCATCCACCGTATTGATACTACTAAGAATGAAGTAATCAGTAAACATCATCAAAGTGCTTCAATATGAAAAATCATAAAACAAATATTTACAGCGAAAGTACCCATTGAAATGCATGGACAAGACTCGTATTCATACAAGACCATTGCTGCCACGATTCACAAAAATGAACGATACGCCAGAGAAGACTTTATCATAGAAAAGTCATCAGCTTTGAGAAGGTAGATGTTGTGCACAATAATTGATGATGATTGATGAGAAATCATTGCGCAATGACCGGACGTACACGTGATATTGTTTGTTAGTTACTTCTCTTTTGTTAAGCGGCTATCATCGTTTAAGAATGTTATATAACTCGGATCATTACCGAGGTGTCGTTACGTAGAACCTCAAGACTTTCACAATAGAAGGCATTAGACTCCCATTTTCTTTCGAAACGTAACTGATTACTTAAAAACTTCGAACTTCATCAAAAAATTCATCTTATGTCAGCATATACTCTTTTCATTATTTTTCTTTAGTATGAACATGATAAAAAAGCCATTGATCTTTAGAACGGCTTCCGTAGCTTGTTTGGAGCCTACTCTCTATCGAATTGAGAAAATTACAAATAAAAAATAACCAAGAACGTCAGGTTAATAGCTCTGCATTCTTAAAAACTAGATACATTAATTACCCACAACAGTACCGGCTTTCGACCCTGCGGCACCTTACAGCAATATTTTTCTACCACCCCATATTTTTTGTATTTTTTAAATTATAAGAAATATTGGTTGCTCTCGGGGCCCCTAGCTTATTGGACGCCCTGGGGCACTGACCCACTTCGCCACCCCCTAAAACCAGCACTGACCCACAACAAATAGACTTAACCGATAAGGGAGACTTTTTGAGGTATGTTTTCTGGTGTGGTGATATGCTGCAACTTGGACATGATTGTCACATAACATTGACATCAGCGTGATAGATTCCTTTCTGACTGGTACCGAAAACCTCAATGTACAATCTTTCGTCTCTTATTTCTGTTCGCTTGTCATACATGTATGTGTTTCCATATTGGCCTTATAGACTAGTTCCATAGTTCGCCACTTGGGCGCTAGGCGACAGCCTCAGCGCCGATGAGCGCGACCAGTTGTGTGCCGAAGACCGAGAAGGTCGCATTATGGCCGGACCGGCATGTTATTCCGTCTGGGCCGGAAGTTTGTAAAGTTTATCGTAAATATATGTCAATGTGTTTCAGAAAAAGTATGTGTTATTAATCTGCTCCTCGTCCTGCCATCACGCGACTGAATAACAAACTTTTTGAAGAGAAGAGGATGTTAACATATATATTTATTAGAACACATTAGTACTTTCCTTCTTATACGCTTAGCTTAAGACAAATATGTCAGTGCTTATCGCTAAAAATACCTTAAAATACGTTACATTCATATATAATTTTAAGTTAAATATTTAGATTTAATGTTTTTCAGAATGCAGACACAAAATGAAATGATTTATCAATATTTATTTTCAGATATAAAAAAAAAGGATTTTTAGAATTTATCCCACAATATATTTGCAGACGACATGTTTCGGCCACGTCGAATGGCCATTTTCCAGTCGATTAGTAAAGTGAGTGTTGGCTCTATATAAAGCAAAGAGTGAGTGAAAAGGCGGATATGAATTTTGTGATGGGTATATGTGTCTTGGAAATCAATACTTTATAAGGGAATTCATTGGTGAAAACCACAAAATAATATCTATAATTACAAAGGCCGTTAAAAAACAATAAACATTTACATCATATCCACCTTTTCACTCACCCTATGCTTTTTTATAGAGCCAACACTTACTTTACTAATTGACTTAAGACTGGCCATTCGACGTGGCCGAAATTTGTCGACAAATATATTGTGGGATGGATTTTAAAAAATATTTTATTTATATCTGATATTATGGAATTCCACCAAGAAATATCGATCGAAAAAATCTAAATTTTTTTCATATCACACAAGCTTTTGTCAGCGTTTTAATTTACTATATAATCTTCTAAAAAGGAAGGAATCAATAAAGTCACATAGGCAATGAAGGCGCGAGTCAATGATATAAAAAACTAATGACATTTGTGAAAAAAATCCCATATTATCAATTTGATTTGAGCTGTTTCCATACGTTGATGTCAAGAGACGCATTAAAATAATGCCCCTAAGTATCTTCATACTGGAGATGATTCTAGAAAACTGCCATATCTTCAACATCGCTCGTCTTTCGCCACGGTATTAGATACACGTGATTTAATGCAAAGATTTTATAATCAAGGTAATTGACCTTGAATATATGTACTTGATGATTACACTGAGGAGTATATATCTCTCTCTATATGAATAATATATCCACGAAGAACATATATCCACTGAAGAAACAACAACCTCAGCTGTTAGCCCTCCAGAGACGAAAGATTTTTTTCTCCTGCTGTAAACAGATAGTTTAACAGCACCCTAGTGGCTTGTTTTTAACCTTTTGGGTGCCATGACCCTGAATAGATGCAACGCCTCGTGGATTATCGAAGATTTGAACCCCTAAATGGTGTCCAATTTTAACCATTTTTATCCTGGGCAGACGATAGATGTCGCTATAGACCCAAGCTATAACATTAACCGAAAATATACAGTTTTATAACACACCGGTGTGCTCACGGCACCGGCAGGCTTCCCGCAGCGAACCCATATTTGGGCTCATGGCATCCATATGGTTAAGGCAGCATTTCATTTACTTTAATTTGTGTTTTTTTAATTAGTTTTTAAGTAACCAAGTAATCAACTTGATTTTTCCAATGTTTTCAGCATTCACTTTGAGATCCATTATAAATAAATAAAAAGAATACCTAAGTCATTTTTTTCTTCATCCTTGCAACCCTATCTATCTCCCTCTCTTATCATTCCCTGATAGACACACCCCTACCCCCTCTCCTACATAAAATGGGTTTGACCACTTATAAAGTACTATCGCAGCTCAGTTATCTCTTAACAAGTGATGGATTGAGAAAGTCTTCGAGTTAGTCGAAACTGCAGTCTCCTAAACAGAGAACTTATCTTACGTGATCCATGCAAAAACAAGTTAAATAAATAAATATTTATAATTAACTTGACACTCATCAAAATATATCAATAAATAAAATCCAATAATTTTACATAATTTTAGCTAAAATTAAAAACATCAAGCAACAGGTTAACGGTACATACACAAACGTGTTTAGTCAAGTCTAGTCTGAAAGATGAATAATAGATCATTCTTAATCGAGAGAAGTAGTAACAATAGAAAATAAAAAGTAGTAACAAAAGTAAAATAAAAGTACATGCAAAGGGTACTATTTCATGAATTCGAAAATTAAAAACTCAGATTAAAACAGCTGTGGATTTTGAGATGAAATTATTTTCTCATCATTTTGGAAAAATAAACATTATTTTTAATAATACACCACGATGCTCAGCATCTAAAAGCACGATAAAAACCAAGTGGGACACTTGGACTCCATCTTAATTTATATACAGGAATTATATTCTCATACCAATCAGATTCTTATAAGTCGTTTAAAATAATAGTTCAATGATATGATATTTACTACTACTAATACATAAAGGTAATTAAGTATGTATAAAAAATAAAATAAATGAAAATATAACAAAATAATTCAAGGTATATTCAGTGACAAAACACCTTGATTACTCATATGAATCATTTTACTAATGACCTTATCGTTTATTATTGAATATAAGAGTCATCAATTTATATACCTGTATATATATAAATATTAGTATTATGTATTTATCAGCAGTGCGGAACTAAAATTTTAAAAATATACTCATTATTTGATTATTATGAAAATTTCACAACACGAAATTGCCTTTCCACTTCCTAAAGACTAAGCTGCGAATAGGCTTGCGACAAATGTAAGAAAAACACGACAATAATATTAGGAATAGTGTAAATAATTAGATGAAATGTCTTACCAAAAAAAATATGAATAAAATCTGCGTCAATCCTATCGGGTTCTTAACACATAACCATCACTCTAACACACTTGCCCACATCACTGAAAGGTATTTACCGTGACACTTGACTGCAGCAGCGCACACGTAAACCGAAATTTGAAAAAAAAAATACGTTAACGTAAACAGCACTTTAAAATGTCCACTGCACGTGATATTACACGATAAAAACATACATTTTTATAGTAATTTATTGTGTTAAAGCGTTCCTTCATCGGCCATAGCAAAACGCACGACCAATGATTCCAAATTTAAGTTACAACAGAGCGGCGACATTCGCTTCGTACAAAACACTCACTTCAAGAGAGACTCACAAAAAAAACCGACAGAAACATGTTCGTCTCTCTTCTACACATCAAGCTTCTGCTGTAAAGTGTTCTCGGTTGTGGGAGTAGCGCACTGCTCGCACCTGAAGCGTCCGACCAGGTAAGTTCGCCTTTTACCTGCTACGTATGAACGGCGGAACCAACCGAACTCTTCCGAACACTTCCGATCGAAACACGTTTTAATGTTCAGCGGAACAAGAGGAATTCTTATTGGAAACCTCTACGTACGAAGCGGTATACGAATACGTATTTTTTTTAAATTTAATTTAATATTATGATGGTAAATAATAATCGATTTGCGGTCGTTAGGTTCGGTCGTGTCTATAACGGCCGGATTCTTTCAACGTAATAAACGTGTGTTTTTTAAGCCTTTTCATAGGACAACAATAATAATACTTATTCACAGAACAACGTTTGCAGTTCTCTATGAAGTTGCCCGAAGTTGAGAATGTGGAAGAGCACTTTATATGACTGTCCTCCTTCGGCATACTTCGCGAGGAACTTCGCGAGGAACGTCAACGAGACCTAACGTAATATTTTAGATAATACAAATAAAACATACATAAGCGATTATCATAGAAATTAAGACATAAATTTGGCCACATTAAGATTTCCCGATAAGAATATATTACTGATAATTCTTGGTGAAGCTGCTTATTTATAATAATCAATTTAAGTTTTAAAATTTAATTCATTTAAAAATATTTTCACGTTTTTAATAATTGAATAAAGTTAAATGAAAAACATATACATGCTGCTCAACCGGTTTTCAATATACTGCGTGCGGAAAGAATGTGAAGTGGATGTGTGCGTGTAGGTGTTAAGAAGATTCGAAGCGTTTATTAATCTGCTTCTTTACAATATTCAGTTTGTATGTAGGAGGAAACACAAGTGCTGGGAGAACATTCCAAAGGCTGTTTACAGTTTTGAAATTGGAGCCGGAGAAGCTGTTCGTCCTGTATTAACCGTGTATGGAAGCTCGAAATGGGTTTCATTGATGAATAAAAGCAGGTGAGATCAGTTGATAAATTACGGAGGAACAGTGTCTATGATAGTAGCGTTAAAAGAGCTAAAGAAATAGCTACAACTTTGTGTTCCTTCGATTGAAGATCAGACGTTAAGTAGCCATTTTGTAAAAAAGCAGCTGTAGTAGTAGCAGTATGCTCTCCAGCGACATCCTTAATACAAGTCCCATCTAGGTCCACCTTCAATTCTTGACCGACTGTAGAATTAAAGTCTCTCTTATCCGCTTTCCCACCTCGTCATTTCTCGAGGAACTTTTTTGAACCAACGTACACACAGTTTTCTACGCAGGCATCTGCTTCGAAACCTATTATACGACTGCATTGGCTTTTGGTGAGATGTTTCTTTTTTGATTCACATCTATAAATAAGAATAAATTATTTAACCCTTAGGCTACGAAGCATTTTCTTAGCAAACTTGCGAAAAAGACGAAGCGATTTTAGACTATTTTTTAGTACTTTTTTAACATATTTTTTTTATGCTAGATTAAAAAAATAAAAATGGTGTTCATTCCAAATAGTTTATACTTCAGATTAAGCAAATATTTTTTTTATAAATAATAATTATATTTGCCAATAAAAGAATATAAACATCAAAAAATACAAAATCCAAACTCAAATTTTGATTTTGAGATCATATATGATGTAAATAATAAATCTTTTTTACTGTCAACTTGATGAAAATTGATCAATGAAATCATATATATACTATATAAATATAGAAAAAAAAAAACTCAAAAAACTGAAAAATCTAAAAAAATCAAATAAAAAAAATCAAATATGTACAATAAAGTTGTGGAGGAATATATTTATATATTATTTATATAACACATTTTAAAAGCTTGAAGTATGAATACGTATGCAATGTTTCAAACTAATGTTATTAAAATATCAAAGGTCCAAACCTTTTTTATGGAATACCAAAAAAAAATCCATAGGTGATTGATACATAAACCTTAAAAAAATGTTTAGATGAAAGTCCAATATTCGACGCTTCGTAACCAAAGGGTTAAATAGTAATAAAACATAAAAATAAATACACAAACGTTACACCTGTCAAAAAATACCCCATATGACATCTCATACAAAATATGAGTATAGTTTTGAGATTTGTGTTTGTGCAAAATAATCGTGCTGATTCATACAGTTTTCCATAATTTGACTCAAGGATGGGTTTGAATTGTGTAGGAAATGCATCCAGGCAACACAATTGGTAAGAGCGCATTCCATAGCCTACTCTCGGCGTTGCAAAACGAATCGGCGAACGGCGGTGAATCCGTCTTCTGAGGTAATGCTTCACCACACTGTAAGCACATAATGAAGCGTCTACCCACCGACAATCAAATCGTTGTGCAATGCCCCAACTTATTCGGCAAAGTCTGTATTTATTGCAACTTTTATTTGTGTACGCTTACACAAAAACACACTCAAACTGTGATGCAGTAATCGCGTTTATGGGTTTTATAACTCTCGCCTATTTTGAAGTCAAGAGGCCTTTGAGATGTGGTCATACAGAAGAATTCTCGGAATTTCCTGGAGAGACCACTTTACGAACAATGAGGTTCTCAGGATAATCAAGAAAGATAGGCACCTAGTAAGAACCATCTCAGAGAGGCGAGCCCGATGGATCGGTCACATCATGCGCCACGATGGTCTTCTTCGCGACATTGTGGAGGGGATGGTTGAGGGTAGAAACTGTAGAGGGCGCCCTAGACGGGAGTATTTGCAGCAAGTGTTCGAGGACATGAGCTGTAGCTCTTATGCTGAGCTGAAGAGCGTTGCGGATGAATGGAGATCGAGGTGCAAGATTCTGTTGCTGCAAACCAATCCACCGGATTACTACGAAGAAGATTTTGAGGTTGGCTACATAATGGGATCAACAACAATAGCGTGTTGTAATCGCGGTTCTCATTTGATCACCGATTTTGTTTAACACTGAACGCAAATTAAAATGTTTGCACACAGGTTTTTGATGGGTTGATTCGCCTGTTAGAACATCGTTACTACGAGTATTACTTACTAATTTTCTTAAAAGTGATGATAATCAAATACCCATATTCAACAGCCACCTGTTGATTATGACGTGTCGTTGGTTGGATTGAACCCCTCCTTGAGACTAAATGGTTCAGGTCTAGAGAGCGTTAGACTAATATATTCGTACTCTACCTTAAAAACCGTCCGGAGCCATGTATGGATCTAAATAGAACTCCTGGTGGAAGATGACTTAGAACTAGACATGGGTAATAAATAGCAGCTTATATAATGTGTATGTGGCGGCAATATGGAAGCCCAATGATTATAATTTATATTTTAATACCTATAATTATTATTAGACGACTTCATTCCGCCGGGATCGTCATCGGAACGCGCGGTGAAGGGATAAAGACCAAGTCACTAACCAAATAACTTTTTGAGAAGCACATTCAAAGATATTTAAGAGAAACGATTGACAAACTTCGATCGTCTTTCCGTGACAAACTTTGAAAAAATAAAAACAAAAATAATAGACGAAAGATCGTACAATGAGGCTTGAGGGATTGACAAGAACTCACTTCACTCATATGTTTTAATAGAACCTTTTTAATATAAAATAGTACGCTTACGTGTATGTAACGTAAAACTACTCACCACCCTAGAGAAAACAATACTGATCAGATGTGTCAAACGCATTGAACTTTGTTCGAGCCCAACACAGACTGCAGTGAGTCAGTCTCCAGTATTCCACCCATGCACATTTCATCAGCACAATGCAATTTAGCATGCGGCTGCAATCTTGCAAAATTAACGGTCACAGCCTATTATATATTATTTATAGATGTATATAAAACACTTCCGCGACTAATAAAAATACACTAGTTCTTCTGTGTATTTTCTCGTTTCATCTTTTAGCGACACTCTGAGCGTGGATCTCTCGGATGACTGGGTGACCTTTATTTTATGGGTAAGATTTGCTGTGAGATTCCACGTTTCTGTGCCATAAATTTATACAGGGAGGATGCATTGGTTAAATGGCTTAGTTTTAAGACATTGCGGAACTTTCGCTTTAAAAATTTACATACTTTAGTTTTCTAAATGCTGCCCATCCCAGTTGTATACGCCTGTCGATAATAAGTCGAATATTCGTTATCTATCCTTAATAAAATCTCTAGATCCTGTAACCTGTGAATGCCTTTTTTTACTATATTTTACAGGGTGTAAGTCCAATTCATTTGGAACATATTTTCACTAAACCAGTCAAAAAACCCTAACATGTCCTCCCTTAACCCTTTCATTGCAGCTCGGTTTAAATTCAAAATATACTGTCAATTATAAAACTAGTATTTGAAGCATAAATATACATATCTGGTCTATTTTCATATATCACATTGGTTCTTGAATCCTTTAGCTATCAGATGATGCACAAAAAACCATTGTAAGAAAATAGCAAAACGATATATCAAGTAAAACAATGTTAACGGTCGGGGAATCTTATGACGGCATATGCCGACAACCGATGCGAAAGGGTTAATGCTCAATATTTTTCATATATAACGTATGTATTCTTAAATAATTAGGATATTTATACTAGTTTTTTAATGTTGATCGTGTAAAATAACTTCCTTTTAAGGAAAACAGACGTATACAACTGGTGGGATGGACTGCATTTAAAAAACTTAAGTACACTGATAAAGTGAAAAATTTGCAATATTTTGAAACTAAGTCCTTAAACCAATGCATCCTAACATTAATAACTTACGGCATAGAGAAGTGAAACCTTACAGCAGGTCTTACCCATAAAATAAATATCATGCAACGTGCCGTGGAGAGATCCATACTCGGTGTCTCTAAGAGATAGAATCCTAAACGAGGATATCCAAAGAAGAACTCAAGTAGTGGAGGCTACCTAACGAAACACTCAAGTGGCAATGGGCAGGACATATCTGTCAAAGAGACAACGGTCGATGGGGAAGAAAAGTATTAGAATGGCGTCCAAGAGCTAGCAAACAGAGTGTTGGCAAGTTGGACTGACGGCATTAGAAAAAAAGCGTGAGTGGCCTGGATGCAAAGGGTGAAGGATCGAGGAAAATAGATACTCATGCTGGATTCCTACGTTTCTCCAGTGGACAGACAGGCTGGTGATGATAAATTACGAGCACTTAGAACATTTAAATAAGTCAAAATAATAATTATTGAATTATTTATTCTGACCGGGAAAATATGAGCCAATGAATAACGAGAACGTATTCATTTTTGATATTGCAATTGTAATTAATCGTAAGCCTCTCTCAATGAATATTATTTGCGTAATATTACTTTAGTGAGTCATAATCGACTTGCCATTTCTTTATATAACGTATGTCTGAACTTTGTTCAACTGGAGACGCTTCAAGGCTGCTTTGGAAATCTGCCAAATCTCCAGACTGGCAACGAAGCCTCTCGCGTAAGCCTCAAATAACTATTATTGTGACTGTGCATCAAAACGTAAAAGTCAATCTGGAACATGTTATCTCACTGGGTAACTTGGTTTCGCTGTTGAAAACATTTTAGTATTATTTCCGATTATATTATAGTAAATACTGATATAGCTCCTTAAGGCCGATGCCGTAAAGACTCGACAAACGATCTTTTGTCTCTTATTTTGGTTCGCTTGCCTGACATCTACATCGAATGTTAGTTTAATTATATAATTTAAGCGGTGTTTGCATACGCCAAATTTAAAAAGTAATGACAGTTTTCCCATTGCCAGTTGGTACGACTGTCATCTTGGCGGTTGGTACCGCCGAGATGTGAGAGCGCGCCGTGAGCTGTCAGTTGGACAAACGCTCGCGACCGTGATGGCCATGCCTATATGGCGTGGGCCACAACGGTCTTTTTTTTTTAAGTGTCACTTTAAGTGTTTGACGGATAAACGTGTATCGTGAAACAGAAACAAGTGTTTGTATTGTGAACCTGATCCTGCATCCTTCCTCCAGTTAATCAATGTCTTAAATGGGAATGGTGGATATCAATACATATCTGTCAAAAATCGAGGCTGATTATATGTCGATGATGTGGTGATGGTTTGGCAGTGTTACAAGAAATAATAAAACTGAAATCAAACATATTTGAGAAAGTCTTCGAGTCATATAAGCTAAAGAAAAATAAAAAAAATGTGAGAATTTAAATACTGAAAATTTTCAATTTAAAAAACTAAAAAATCTAGCATACACCTTTTTAAAGCAACTATTTTTTTGAAAGTATTTAATTCAAATAATGGCCTATAAATATTTAGCAAACGGTCAGTAATAGATACCTTAGAAGGTACGTAAAAAATAATCATTTAGCAGTATAAAAATATCAATCTGCAGTAGAAAAATAATAAATTGGCAGGAAATAATATTAATGAACGGTTATTTATAGTAAGTTAGGTTTCCATTTTATGGGTTAATTATTCATTCATTTTACAGTACTTTTGACCAATATTGAATATAATACAGTCATTTTAGTTTTATAACTGAACACATTCATACTGACACAGTGGATATTGACAATTTATTTAGTCTACTGCCGATTTATTTTATTTACTGCCAATTGATTCAACTTACTGCCAAAAACTTGAATTAGTTACTGAACAAATAAATACAGGTCTTTTTTAATTCATATATTTAGTGTATGGAAGTGAAGTATACATTTTTGAGTATTCTATTGGTTTACATTAACATCTTCAATAATAACACTGCCTAAAATGGTATAATTATTTATTTTTATGCATTATCAGCGAAAAGTTATGAACGCTTTGTAACTAGGAAGCAACAATGCTGATATTACAAAATGCATAATTGCATTTATTTAACATTGTAGTGTATGTTGGACAACCAACTTTTATGCAACTATTAATTTTAGGCACTTACAAGCCGGTTGTTGTCTTTCTGTACGCCAATTTGTTCCAAAATCAGAAATTAGAATAAATATTTACTCGTAGTCATTTCAGCTTAATTTTTTTTTCACTTAAAAAAAATGTAGAAAAAATATATTGTTGCGTATTGTACCCTGCAAGTTACACACAAGGTTAGAATATACGTCTGAGAAATAGTTGAATAACGTAGGAGTCTATTCCATGTTAGCCTCGTTAACCGCTCTTGTAGCCCCGACGATTTCCCTGATGAAGTTTAACAGCAAGGGACCGTCAGAACTAAGCAACAATTCAGGAAAGTCCTCCAAGAAATGGTAGAGACTCCCAGGCGACGACACAGAATGCGTCTCCTGTTCTCATGGATGATGCACTCAACGAGAGAGTATCTCACCGTCTGTTGCATGCCTGGATCATATGGACATGCGTCGCAAGAAGATCAATCCAAACTTTTTAGGAATTCTCTGAAAATTCCGTGTCCAGTAAACGCTTGAGTGAGATGAAAGCCAACAGAGTTCGTCTTTTTCCACATCAATAAATGTTTGAAAAAGCCTACTTGTTAGAGAATGGCTGAATGCCTTCCCGTGATTCAGGGCGCATCAGTTATATGTCAAATAGACCTCAGTCTAAGTAAGGCTGCGAAGTAAGTATGCTACAGCGTTTTCCTCGAATTGCCTTCTTTATTGGTAATCCGTTGCTAACCACGAAATACGTGAGAATTGAATGGATGCTTTTCACCTGCGGATAGGCTTCATTATGTAAATATGAATTTAAGTATTTAGAGCGGATAAAAGCATCCCTTTAGGACAAAATGTTCCAGGCCTTAAGAGCGCCGGACTAATCATCTCATCTTTGATCTGAACAAAGCATTAAAAAATATGCTTCGAATACTACAGATTTCGTCATATTAAGTCCCCTTGTTCTCAAGTAGACTTTCAGGTGTAGAGATGTCGTAGGACAATCCATGAACGACTGACATAACTGAATGGCAAATATTTAATGTGACCATGTGTTCCAAATATGCCCAGAATATGGAACGATTGAAATGAAAAGCTAAAAATTATGTAAGATTAACTGGAATTTTGGTTTACGTTTCATATGAAAACTAGTCATTGGATGAAAAATGGTTGACGTAGTGCTATATTGACTTGAGACGAGATACGGCAACTGAATGGAGGCAATATATGGAACGGTTATGAGAAGAAATATTATGTAAAGAAGAAAATTGAATAAATGGAAAAGAATTTAAAGAGTCACTGAAGGAGCTCTTTTAAAATATTTAACCCTTTCGTTACGGCTCGGTGGAATACAAATTATACTGTCAATACGGCGTGAATTTTTCAAACTATTTTATTTGATTAAAACTAGTATTTGAAGCATAAATGTACTTATCTTACCTATTTTCATATTTCACATTGGTTCTTCTATCTTTTAGCTATCAGATGATGCATAAAAAACTATAATATTTAACAAACGTTCATTATGTAACTCCATACATGTGGTGGCATTGACAAATTTGGTTTACAGAAAAATCGCTCCTGTGATGAAACCTTACGATATTTATTTACATGCTTTGCAGATTCCTTGAAAGAATACATGTACGTTGATAAAGGGAATGACTGCACTTCAAATTTCCTACCGTAGATGTCACAATGAGTACTGAAAGTAGCAAAACTATATATCACGTCAAACGATGTCCACGGTCGGGGAATCTTTAACGGCATATGCCGACAACGATGCGAATGGGTTAAATTAAATAATGCGGATAATATTGGAATTGTAAGTGTCAAAATGATTTGTTTGTTGTAATGACGTTTCTAAAGCATCACAACTCTTTCATAAATGTTAAAATATGTTGTGTGTACATTTAACATAATATAAAATGGTAGACATCCATGAACATTGTTATGACCATGACTAAATTGCATATTTCCTGACAGTACTAGTCAAATTGACCAATACTAATACAAATCAACCGGTGATTACTGCGAGTGCATGTTTTAGAAATCCACTTTTATTTGCATATCGTAATTTGCGTTAATTATTACCATCATTTGCTAAGTAATTAATCATGGCATTATTGCGAAATTTTTCACTATTGAAACATATCATTATAAATTTTGCGGTATGTAAATATTTATGTGTTGCCAATCGAAATATTATATAATATTGCAAATTTTAAAACGTAATATTTGTAGGCTCGTTTTTTTTCTACTCAAAAAATATATTTTTTGTTCAGAATATAAAATAAAATTATTATTATTTTGGATTATTAAACATGTTCTACTACGTTTTATGTTTTATAAACAACTAAATCAACCTAACCTAAACTAAACAAGCTAGCCATATTAAACCTGTCTTAATTTAAAACTATTTTATTTTTTTATTTTGACCAAAAATCTATTGAAATTCTGACCAGAAATTGATTTTAATTCTGACCATTTATTTTGTTGCCATATAAATATAATTTTTTTGTAAACACGTACAGAAAGCACTGAAAATAATTTGCAACCTAAAAATGTATTGAGTTCTAAGACGTGCAATCGAAATGGAAAAGCAAGCGAAAATAATCAATGATTTTTGTATTAAATATTGTGGAGTAAGTAAGTATGCAAAGACTGCTTCAGAAGATTCTATGAGGGAGAAAACACAGATGCAGGAAGAGACATTTAGAAAGGAAGCATTAGATGAATTAATTAAAGAAAAAGGTATAACATTGAATGAAACTACTGAGTTTTAATTAATAATCACTCTACCGGTTTCGCTGACATGTCACCATCGTCAGGAGCTACTTTAAACTTAACCTTAATACAGAACAGTTGATTAAGGTTACATAGAGAAGTGGAGGGGAGAGATGAAGTGTTAGAGACACTCTGTTCAACTATTTACGGAACAGTTGAACAGATCGAATTTATCAGAAACATATTAAGAACCGGACTATAGGTTAAAAGTAATTGATTATTAAGGATTTTCTTATTATAAAGTAATGATACTACTTTATACCTGTATATATCATGCAGTGTAATAAATGTTATATAAACCAACTTGCATAGTTTTACATATACATTGGATGACTGCATGGAACACATTGTGAATATTGGCGATCTACGTAATCATGGACAATATTAGTATTTTTTATGGGTTGGCAAAATTAATCTCATCCAACCTCTTTAATTTATTTATTTATAAAATCGTTTTCATCACAGGAATAAAACGTGTTTAGTTACCTATTTCGATGGCTGGCAAGAACGCTGTCTATTGGACCATTACCGTCAGCATTTATTTAGAATGTTTTTAAATTTATTCTCAATTTGACAGAGATGGCTTTTTAATTATTGTTAATTTATTTTATTTATTTTTAAATAAATTTTTGGCAGGACGCTAATCAGCATAGTCACGCATGGCCGGTCATATTTTCTCATTCGCAATAGCCATTTAATTATTTATTTTCACGGACAGTTGACTGAACTGAGACAGTGTTGCAAGCCGCTTAAAAAGATTATGTCATTCATTAAATAAATATTATTTATACCTACCTCGTTCAAAATATATTGACAATTAAAAAACGGATCGGTTCAAAACACATGCACTTATTTAAAATAAAATAATATCAAATATTATTTTAAATTTGTTAATTAAACATTTAAATTAAGTTAAAATTACAATTATTTATTAAATCCGAAAATTATTAGGTGATAATCTTAACGTTAGTAAACGTTTATACATATCTTAAAATAAATAACTTCTAACTATCGAAGTTTTTAGATAAATGCTTAGAACTAAAACATGCAAAACATTTTCAATAATATAAAAGCATCAAAGACTCTCTAAAACTAAAATATAACTTTTGAAAAGTAAATAACTTAGGTATAATTTGTGTATTCGATGATAAATAAAAAATGTAAAACAAATAATACAGTAATATAATAAAATAAAGGTGTTGAAGAAGAAAGCTGATGGAGGCCATTTAGAGAAATTGAATGTACCTACTGCCGTTAAAGAAGAATAAGAAGAAAAATCTTGTTTGCGTCTTATTTTATAAATAATAGTATTTTTTTTCTCACCTAATCTCATGTCGCTTCTTCTCTTCACTCTCAGCTTTATCATACATGACTGGATGCACTGAAAAAAAAACAAAATATGAGCACGATAAAAATATTCATACACTTTAAGAAATCTGAAAAAAATGCGATTACTTCATTTATTCGATATTATAATATATAAGTTCTTTATTTAGTTGTTTTATTATTTTTTATATATTTAGAATGTGACATTTAATACCCCATCAAGCCATCGATCTGTCATTATGTGATAACGCCTGATTGTATGCAATTATTGTTACATAATGCAATAATGTTAGCAATAAGCTTGTTTAATAAGCAATTTAATATATTTTTGTTTATTATATATATAAATATTTTTATAAGATACACACCATAAATTCGATAGATTATGTCTATTTTGTATGGTACTCATTTTATTTGTATATGTACATAGAATTCTAATACCTATTGTAAAAACCGTAAATATATAATTTTTCTATACTCCTTCAGTACCGCTGGTATTGAAGCTCTTTACATATTAAATATTTTTCTTTCTCGTAAATCCATTTAATTGATAAATATAATATGTCAGTGTTGTCTAATGTTTGCTTAATAATTATTACTGTACGAATATATATCATATGTTTTTTATAAAGTTTATTAATTCAGGAATTAAATTATCTTACTTAAAAGGTTCCTCACTCAGAGAGATAAAAATTACATTTTTTTTTTTTTTTCGTTCGATAATTCTTTTTTGGAATTCCATAATATCAAATAAAAATAAAATATTATGTGTTAAATATTATATTATAAGACAACATGTTTTAGCTACGTCGGATAGCCACTGTCAAGATAATTTGGATGATTTACTTGAAAAAAAATTGTGGACTATTTTCTAAGTAATCTTTATTTTTATTTGAAATTACAATGATTGTTCAAATTTTAAAAAGAGGAACAGCTTTACAAAAACTATCGTCTTTATAATTCATATAATTAATTATATTAAATTAATAAAAAATAAATACTAAAAAATGTGTAAGATATGTAATAAATTCGTAGTACTTAATAATAAAGTTAATCTGTACTGACCTCATGTATGTGCCTGATGACATCAGCCCGCGACATGTCTTCCAACTTGGTTTCATTGACATCCAGGATCTCATCAGCCACCTCCAGGTTGTCCTTCTCAGCAGGAGATCCTGGAACAACATCATTCGTCAATAACAAGTGATATAAGTTCAAAGAATACACCAGATATAGTCCACCGGATATGTGCTGGTTGCACTAGGAACTGAATAATGTTTATAAGCAATTATTTAAAAATATTTTAGTGAAATCACCAAACTAACCATCATGTATTGTTAGTATCGAATTTCATCTATAGAACTAGACGAGTACCCTTCATTATTTTTTTCGTGGTACGTTGGTTTCAAAAAATGGCGCGTTAATAAACCGCGTAACTATCATAAAATTAAATTGTAAAAATACAACGTTGAATTGATTCAAGTGTATGTATTGCATGTACAATAATATTCATTTATGTAAGATTAAAAAATTCACTACTGTCACTTATGGTCATAGAATTCTTTGCGATTTTTTGAAAGTACGTATTGAATTTTGCTTTAAAGTGAAGTTTTCTCGGACTCACTGGATGAAATTGTTATAGAAATTAACGTATTTTTGTCAAGATTTTTGTTATATAGTATGTAAATATTATTGAATTTTATTTATTTTGTTGATCCGAAGGTAAATTATTTTTCTTAACCCTTTCGTTACGGCTCGGTGCATATACAATACAAATTATACTGTCAATACGGCGTTAATTTTTCAAACCATTTTTTTTTGCTTAAAACTAGTATTTGAAGCATAAATATACTTATCTGACATATTTTCATATATCTTCTATCCTTTAGCTATCAGATGATGCGTAAAAAACTATTATATTTAACAAACGTTCATTATGTAACTCTATGCATGTTGCGGCATTGACACATGTGGTTAACAGAAAAATCGCTCCTGTGACGAAACATAATATAACCATTCTTTACAGATTCTTGTAAAAAATACATGTAGGTTGATAAAGAGAATGACTGCAGTTTCAAGTTCCTACCGTAGATGTCACAATGAGTACTGCAAGTAGCAAAACGATATATGACGGCTGCCAATGTCAATGGTAGAGGAATCTTAGACGGCATATATCGATAACCGATGCGATAGGGTTAAAAAAATGATTCGTAACAATAAATAATTTTATAAGTTTTTGTTTTCTACATTCCCCGAAGCTGTTATACGTTGTTAACGATAAATACATAGGTAGATTTTTGTGGAAAAATATGATTTGTTGATTTAATTTAAACATGTTTTAGGTGTCATTTAAATCACATTATTAAAGAGTCCTTCTTCAAACGCATTTATTTTGTAAAATATAAAAATAAATGGTAGAAAATCGCGTAACAACAAGTCAATCGCGTAAAAAAGTAATGGTACTGCCAGAATGAATCGCGAATAAACTGCCGTTGTAATTTATTTCATAATAATATTTTCAGTAAGAAGCGATCACTAGGCATAACTGATTTTTCAAAAATGCGCACGTTTTTTTTTTCTTTCGCGTTCGAAAATAGGAATTCTTCAGCCAAGCTACCTACGAGTATTGAAAAATGATTTTTGGTGCGATTAACTGAATTCGATTTTTTTAAATAATGATACATTAATTAATGGATTCGAAAAAAAAATCACTTATAGGTTTGCAACGGCTCTATAGATTATCTGCATTTTAAGAGTATTTCATAAAATAAAAACTAATACAAAAGTGTCAACTATCAAGCAAATAAAGGAAAAGTTAAAACATCAAATTTCTCTGAAAGCATAATATGGATGTTGGTTTTAATTTTTTTTTTCAATATTCCACAAAAATAAATAAATAAATTATATTAATTGTTCTTTTTATTTTGGAAAAAATGCAAGATTGTTCGAATTTCTACATAATTTAATCTCGAAATGAAAACAATCAAATAGTTCATAGATTTACGTAACAATTCGGTAAAAATTAATGTTGCCAAAATAAAAACAGCTCTGCTAAAGATATTGGTAGTGTTTATCCTTAAATATATTGCTTGTTTTATTCGTCATCTACGAATAACAATAAACTAACAATACACATTTACGTGTCTCTTATTTCTTTGTAGGTGTTTTCAGTATTTGTTTACATAAATAAAAATTCAGCATCGGAAGACGTGACGTTTGGTCGACCAGTAAATGGTCGACGTTATTTAACGTTTATGCTTCAGTATAACTATAAAAATTAGTGTAAACAGACTTCGTTGTGTAAAGTCAACTAAAACACGTGTTAAGTATAATGAACCAATGAAAAATAATATCCGCTAGGGCCTTGACGATTTGTATACATTAAACAATGGAACATTATTGTAAATTGCATACTATATTTAATACAACATCAATTGTTGACAAATTTCATAGGAAAAACATTATTTATTCTACCTCCGTCGATTTTCTTTACTATTATAAATATTAGAAATTTTGAAAGACAGCGGAGTTTATTTTTCTGTATGTGCTGCGAGTGAAGTTACGTATTTTTAACGTTCACATATATAAGAACAAAATTTTAATTGATACAAAATACAAATATAAAAATATACTCACTTTCGCCATACTAATTTTCACGTATAACTTTAATATAGGCTATTTTTATAAATTAAACATGTATTGAATTAACTAGATTACATACCACATTAGAAGAATCGTCGTTGTTGCTTTTTAAATATAATTTCAAATGATTTATACTAAATTAATTCATTATGAAGTAATAAATTATTAAAATGCGATTCATTAAGAATCTATTTGCTAAAATTACCAACCCATATTAATAATTGGAATTTCCTGGAGAGACCACGTCATAGTAAGAACCATCTCAGAGAGGCGAGCCCGATGGGTCGGTCATATCATGCGCCACGGTGGTCTTCTTCACGACATTGTGGAAGGGATGGTTGAGGATAGAAACTGTAGAGGGCGCCCTAGACGGGAGTATTTGCAGCAAGTGTTCGAGGACATGAGTTGTAGCTCTTATGCTGAGCTGAAGAGGACTGCAGAGGATCGAGAGGAGTGGAGATCTAGATGCAAGATTTTGTTGCTGCAAACCAATCCACCGGATTGATACTACGAAGAAGATATATATTAAGATATACTTACTAATATGTATACATTTGGTTTTTCTATCATTGCTATGGTATCAACTTAAAATAAATAATTTTGATAGAAGGTAAACAAATTGTAATTATTTAACGAAAATTATAACGGGAGGTATTATTTATATTGCATCATATTTATTATTTATTATTATATTTCAACAATAACTGTAATTATATGAAGAATAGAAAAAAGTAATGAAATGAATGTACCCAGTAAATCTGCATGATTTATTGTATTAAGTGCATTAGCAACTCTTTTAAAGTCGGTTCTCCAAACCACAGACTCTCAAGTGTAACAATAAAAATATATAATTCAAAGGCTGACAATTTGGTATACGTAAATACCTATGTGTAAAACAAAATCCCCACAAAGATTTAAATAAAACGACATTGTAGTTGCTTTATAGCAGTAATAATATATTTTTAAAATGTATATACTCTTATTTTTAAATAGATTTTTCTGATTGATAATTTGATTTCAGTTTAATAAGGAATTTTAAACTCGTCATTGAAAACATTCAAATATTCGAATGGAAAAAAACAGTTGAATTTCAATTATTCGAAAAGTATTTCATTTGTTTGCAATAATATGAGACACAAAAAACAATAACGAGTTACAATTACAATGAAATAATGAATTTAAGAATAAAATAAAAAGATAAAAATTCAAATTCAATATCATCATCGCTGCTGAAGGATGGCAAAAACCACTAAGAATGTGCTTTAGATGGACAAAATTTCTAAGGGTTTTGTTCAGAATACATCATCTAATGTTGGAATAAATTTAATGTATTTATGTAATACTGCGGATTAAAGGCAAGAACAAACCAATTTATCACATTTTTACGGCAGTTGAATAGAAATAAACTAAGAAATACGACAAAAGATATGTTAATATTATAAGCATTATTTTAACAATATTATTATACAAAAATATAAATTGTATATATATAATTAACATTAACTGACTTTTTCCTCAGAGGTGTGATAAAAAGATTATCATTTTCTGTTATAGATAACCTAAAAAAATAAGCATTCGTAATAAGTATTAATTTATCGTATATCAAAGCATATTTAAATAATAAACATTACAATAAATTATATGTAAATAACCTTACATGATATTTTGAAAATCCTCCGAAAAGAGTAAAAGAAGAAAAAGCTAAAAGTAAATTTCACCTATGACTTTGACATTTGTCATTAGAACTGTCACATTTTACTCTATTTTTTCTAGTATGTAATTTAGCAAAAAGGTTATTGAGAATGGTGAAAGTATGGTGTTGTCGGATGTGGACTTAAAGGAGCCGAGACGTTCTCCCGACAATAATTTCGCCTTCTTCCGAATGCACTCTGCTAATAAAATCCTCCCGACTTAACTTCCAAATCCATTCCGGCTCAATCCTTTCAAATGTAACGTAGGGGGATTTGAACCGAGAGGCTTTGCTCCAAGCCTGATGAAAATCGACAGGGCTACCACTTAAAAAACATTCAATATTGACAAATTACGATTTATTAAAATTGACACAAAGTCAATCCATTGTACCTCTAATATTCTCCGCAGAAGCACGTTTTTTGTAAGCTGTATTTTATTAAAATGACATAACACTGAATAAATGGATTTAAATGCTGATTTGTAAAGTACAGCCATAAATTACTTGCAATTAAATCGGAATTAAGTTGTACTAATAAAGCAGTCAAATGATTAAATGTTTTTGACACTATAAACAATTGATATGTAATTTATTTCATATATTTAATAAATATATATATATATATATAAATATATAAATATATATATATATATATATATATATATATATATATATATATATATATATATATATATATATATATATATATATATTATATATATTAAATATGAAATGTATAAATGGTTTAGTTTACCTATATCATATTTTATTTGTATAGTTTTACTATTAATGAAAAAATATGTTTTTTAATCAATCTAAAATGTATATCTGAAAACACGTCACTTTAACGCCACCTTAATTCTTTTCAAATCATAGATATTTCATTTACAAATGGCTAGCGATATTGTACGTCTATGTACCTCCTTAAGTTCTACAAGAGTTATACGACTTAGCCCCAAGTAACTACCATCTCTTCCCTGACATGAAGAAACACCTGGGCGTAACGCATTTCGGCGATAGAAAAGAGCTGGAAGAAACGGTTCTCAGGTATCTGCATGTCTTGGCGGCATTTTTTGACTCGGGCATTCAAAAGCTCGTATACCGCATGCAAAAATGCATTGAACTCAGTGGCGACTATGTAGAAAAATGGGTAAAAGTCTGAACTTTCCAAAAATGTACACATTCTTGGAATTAAACATGTTTTACACTGTGAAAAATCAATGGGAACCTTATTTTACGGATAACCCTCGTAATTATAGTACCAGTAAAATTTAAAATAGTATTTATTGCACGATTTTATTTGGCAAGCCACATGTTTTGACTTTGGTTAAAAGGGGTCACTATCAAGCGTAATATTTTACATTCATAAGACTACATGCCAATGTCGAAAATGTTGTTTGTCATTAAAATGGTGAAATGTTTTGACTATAAAGTCCGTCAAGTTAATTAATGAGAATAAAAAGTAAAAGCAGAAAATATAATTCTTGAATTGAGTATCAAAAACAAGTGGAACAATATATTCTGCATTATTTTATTGAACAGTTTTCATAGTTTATTGAACGATGGCGTTATAATATCTGAAAACAAATAGATTGTAAGTGTTATTGAAAAGTAAAGCTATTGATTTTCTTTATTTCGTACACATTTGCTAAAACTTGCGATAAAAATAAAAAATAAATCACAAAAATTTGTTAATTTTTATTTCAACAAAACTGAAATTGAAATGCCTTTTGAGAGTACTGAAAGGACCTGAAAAGATTCCGAACACTGAGCATGTGGCGCCTATAATAGTGTCATTGTAAATTAGAACAAATCTTTAATAATTTGAGTTATTGATTAATGTCACACATTTAATACGAGTATACGAATCGTATCAATAAACGATTCACATTGAACAATTATTATCACACAAAATATGTCAAAGTAAAGATTTTTATGGCGGTTTTAATGCACACATTCAAATACATACATATTTATTATAATACATACTAATATTTTTATAAATAATTTTATATTAATTTGAGAATTACTTTCAGAACTGCTAAATCGTCTACAGTTGAATTTTTAGAAAATACGTGGAACTATAATGGGTAGCCAGGTATACTCAAAAAAAATACAATAATCTATTTATTTGTATATTGTATTTATCCAAATTAACTAATTTATAAGAAAATTTAATAGAAGAAATAAATTTTGACCCAAACACTTTTAAAAAAACTGTTTTATTAAAGTTACAATAATCCCCGATTTTTATACAAAGTAAACTAATTATAGAAATATCCAGTAAAATAGTACATTTTTATTGCATTTTAATGCTCGAAGAAATGGGTGTTACTATGGTGGGTAGCCAGGTAAACCTAAATTAACTGATATTTATAAAAATCAATCACTTTAGACCCAAATTTACACACTTAAAAATAAAACTATTGTATTAAATTTAAAAATAATCCCCGATTTTCATACATAGCATAGAAAAATGTACTTTTTTATTGCATTATAATACTAGTATTGTTATATTTCTAGGTAGTGAGAGGTTTAGTGGGAGAGCTCACCATAGAGTTTGATCTTCTTCTCCTTGGTCTCCACCAGGATAATGACGTATCCCTTGAGTTCCACCACCTTGCCGGTGTTCTTGCACTGCACCGTAGTATTCATTTTCTGTGTCGCCTCCATCCTCACGCTTCCCCTTGGAAGGAAAACCAAAATGTCTGAGCCTCACGCGAATGACGGCGAGCGCAAATCTCCTCTTCTTTAGCAAACTCCTGAGGGCGGTCCGCACACATTGCCGAAAGAAGCGTTCGCGACGGGGACCCACCGCTCGCGGATATCGAAGAACCAACGTCGACGCCAGCACCATTTCATAGTCATGAGGAATCCGTCACTCGATTGGGTCATGTTGGAGGTCCTGTCACATCGAGTCTGCCTCCTGAGCAGCTCACTCCCACAAGATCACACTCGAAAGATCACTCCCGTAAACGTACAACACAACGACACCTTTTCATCGTAGAGAAAAATCGCGCGTACAAATTTCCAAAGCGAATTTTTCAGAAAAACACTCATCGTTAAACATTTAAAAATAATGTAAAAAAACCACGTAGAAAATATGCAGCAAAAAAATCTTGTGTGTGGTTGTTATCGGCGTTTTTTTTTATGTTTTTTTTTATGGTTGTGCACTTTTCTGGGTTCGGTTTTCGCGGTGGAGGACTCTCTGAAGGAGGATCGGAGGCGATGCGAGCGTTTGGCAAATAATGATATCTTGTTTGGCTCTCTAGCTCCGGAGCGACTGCAGCGAGCGGATCTTCGGGAGAGAGGCGCGCGACTCAACGAGACTGTGTGCGTGAACATCCACCGACCGGCCGATCAATAATGCTACAGCATCCCTCTAGGGCCGTGGGCGCGCGGACAGAGCTGGACCCGGCGAGATCCCAAATGAATGAATCCCGCAAGAGGATCAATGAATACCGTCTTCATTTTTCAAAAAAAAAAGCAAAAAAAACACGCCAAAAAAATATATTTAAAAAAAAATCCTCTCAAGGTCCCACCGAGATTTGAACTCGGATCGCTGGATTCAAAGTCCAGAGTGCTAACCATTACACCATGGGACCGAAGTACCTCATTGAGAATTAAGAACGTATACAAACCAAAACAAAAAATCTGGTCGTTGAATAATAAAAATGTTTAAAATAAAAAGATTTTATAATTTATTGATTTTATGTATTTATCGTTGAAATAAAATAAGTCATTACGTTTTAAGCGAATTTATTATACTTAATGTTTTTATTTTTGCACATAGATGGCAGTAATAGTAATGCTACGCGCGCTCTCTGACGACAAAACATTCAAATCATATTCTTGGTTATTCTTTTTAAGGCTGTTCAAGTAAATTTTTAATTAAAGTTTACTGAAATTGTAGGTACTTAAGATATTAAAAATATTTTTAGTTAATTAATATAATTTATCATGATCTTTTAAGAAATATATCTTTGGATTTTTGATCGACATTTTTAAATTTATATTCGGTTTATATTTTACACAACATAGGAAAACAATTTTACCACAATTTTTCAAATAATTAAATATACTAATTTAAAATATTATAAAATAAGAAAATAATATAAATGCATGTTAATTTTTATTCTTCATAAATTATTTTCAAATATACAATCAAAATATATTAAATGTACGTTCGAGTAAAAATTCTAATAATTATTTAAAAAATATTATTTTATTTTCTGAATACATATTTTCGAAAAAAATACTATAAAGTTCAATCAATGTATTCTTGGATTTATTTCTTATTAAAATAATTTAATTCTCTGATGAGTATCAATGTTTATTTACCTGTTTAAAATACCTAAGTATAATGTTGTGTTGTAAATAAAGATAAGGAAAATAGTGGCTTGCAACTGGTAACACCGCCATGATCAATGTGAGAAATAAAGATGGCGGAATAATAGAGCTCAAAACCAAATGAGCAGAGATGCCTTGTTTTGTCGCGACTCCGTTAACAGCAACAGCAGTGTCGCGCGAACTCGCGTGAGCGCCCGGGATGCGCCAACACCCCCGCCCGCGGTGATCGTTCAGTGTCTTTGGTCGTCAAGTGTGAAAGTGCCACTCTGTGCGCGTCTTGTTTTCTTGGGATGTTCGTCCGCCGCTATGGCGAGGTCTTCGCGATCGCGGTAGGGCGCGAGGGCCACGCGGATGCCGCCGCTGCTGGCAGGGCACCCCGCCAGTGCCAGTGTCATGGAGGCCCGCCGCAACGGGGACTCGGGGTCCATGTCGGGGCCCGCGCCGCGCTCGCTCTGGACTGCCGTGTACGACTACTCGGCTCAGGGCGAGGACGAGCTGAGCCTGCGGCGCGGGCAGGTCGTGGACGTGCTCACCACGGACGCGCTCGTGTCCGGGGACGAGGGCTGGTGGACCGGCAGGATCGGCGACAAGGTGGGGATCTTCCCCGCTAACTTTGTCGCCGAGGAGGACCCTCTGGAGAGCGCGAGCTCGATTATCGGCGACATCCACCCGGAGCGGATCGACTTCTCGCAGCTGCAGCTGGAGGAGGTGATCGGCGCGGGCGGGTTTAGTAAAGTGTACAGGTGTTTGTGGAACGGGCGCGAGGTAGCCGTGAAGGCTGCGTTGCAGGACGCCAACAAGGACAAGGAGCTCACGAAGGACAACGTGCTGCGCGAGGCCAAGCTGTTCTGGCTGCTCAAGCACGAGAACATCGTGTCGCTGCTAGGCGTATGTCTGGAGGAGCCCAACCTGTGCCTAGTGATGGAGTACGCGCGCGGCGGCTCGCTGAACCGCGTGCTCGTGGGGCGCCGCATCAGGCCCTACGTGCTGGTGGACTGGGCCGTGCAGATCGCGCGCGGTATGCACTACCTGCACTGCAACGCGCCCATCGGCCTCATCCATCGCGACCTCAAGAGCTCCAACAGTAAGCCATCATGTCATTCATCTATGCTTTATGACCATAACCTCTGCTATGACAGGTGGTGCCTTATATGTTAACATACATGGGGGCCGGGCGATTTACGCGACGCTCACCACCTTTCCTTACCTATAGCAGTAATTGGGTTAAGCCGCCTGTTAGGACCAAATCGTGCAGACTACAAACCGTCAACTAATCCCCTGATCTACTTAGAATGTAAAATAACGTGACAAACGTCACATTCTATATCAGGCCCTCGTCTCGTAGGGCCTTTAGGTTATAATTACATACTTAGTGTAGTCGTCAGAGCAACGCCTGCAGAACGGTTTGGGCGCGAGACAAAACTGAATGATAACTATTTGTAATCATCGTGTGCTCCAACTAGGGAGCGGATATGTAAAAAGAAAATTAATAACCATTTGTTAATAAGATTAATATAAATTACGATGTTATACAGTATTCATGCAGATTAATAATGTTTCGTTTTAGTCGTTAAATCTGCAACTAAGTATTAGTGAAAAATTATCTGAACAACTTAAATCATCTATGTCATAATGCTCATATGTTTGCTACTTTCACTGTGGTAGAAAATATTAATATTCTTCTTCGTCGTCATTAATCTCTTGAATGTCCTGATCCACTAGTAACAAGATCGATGGTTTTTAACTGGTGCTCCGCGACGATATTCCAAGTGTTTTGCAAATCGCTCTGTGAACTGATAAAAAAATACGAATTAAATCCACTTCTTCTCCATCTTGCCCGCCGACCACCGTATTTTTAACAGATGTGTTTACATCTATTTACAGTTAAGCCTTTGTATTCATTAGGTTGTTTCTACTTCTACTACTTCCGATCTTAGAATATTCTCATATAATCATGGGAGATTATAATATTTCATGACACTTCGAACATGGATCTCAACATGTATTTTTTTAGTATCATTAATCTTAGTTGAAAATTTTTCAAATAATCTCGTGATTAATATTTTGGTATCAATTCATGCTTCATGACACCTCCATTACGATTTTTATTAAATGCATATTGGTTATAGTTGGGCAATAATATTAATTACACTTTATACTCTCATTGTAATATTACATATCCAACAAATGTATTATCAATAGGTTTATTGTTAATATTTACCATTATATTATCTCAAACAATATTTTTATTACATGAATAATATTAATATACATATACTACAAATATAGTATAAAGAGCCACCATTAAAACAACATAAATGAACTTTTGACTACTTTTACTTTAATTGAGTAATTTTTAATCTAGATTATATACCATATAAGGGAAATCTTTCATATAAATCTAATACACACTTCGTTTTTCTTCACATGGTCACAACGAATTTTGTAATCTCATTATATATACTAATTTATTTATATATCTCGCATTTATACCAAACGAATGCACATATAACAACGCCTTCATATCCACTTGGCTACACCAATCAAATGTATTCCTTCTTCGTAGTAGTATCAATCCGGTGTATTGGTTTGCAGCAACAAAATCTTACATCTCGATTTCCACTCTTCTCGATCCTCTGCAATCCTCTTTAGCTCAGCATAAGAGCTACAACTCATGTCCTCGAACACTTGCTGCAAACACTCCCGTCTAGGGCGCCCTCTGCAGTTTCTACCCCCAACCATCCCTTCCACAATGTCATGAAGAAGACCATCCTCGTGCATGATGTGACCGATCCATCGGGCTCGCCTCTCTGAGACGGTTCTCATACGAGTATTATTAATGATAATTTTTAATTGCATAATATTATCTTTATCTGGGGAATCCCGCCCATAATAATATGAAGTTTGATAGTTTAAAATTAAAAACATTGATTACATTTTTTTGTTTTATATTATGAGCAGAGTCCATTATATTATTGATATACAGATACTTGTACATTGTTGTATATATTTTTAGTGTACCAGTTATCATAACATTTACGCCGGTGTAACTAAATATCGTATAATTTCATAATATTTAAATCATTATCTATGTACTGATGAATTGGCACATCTCACTGCTGATTAGGTATTCGCCCGATTGCCGTTTTGTTTTGAACATTGATTTTTCACGATTACCGAAAGGTGCATGACATGGGTATTTTTTTTTTCGCAACATGTCAACACCAAAAAAATGTATTATAAAATGCATTAATTAATGTATGCAGTAATTACTTGCGCAATAAAAATTAATTATATATGCCGTATTTAACGCTCGAATATAAGCATTCCCTTACCATTATCCCCAAAAAAATCACGATTAGTTTCATATTTTCACTTTTTGTCATTTTATATTACCATATGACTCCATAGACCTGGAGATTTCGATAGCTATATACTGTTTCAAAGAAGCGTTGTCCATGGGAGCAAAATACATCAAAACTAAATCCTTCAAACCCATTGACTGTCGTCGTCTCACGGGCTTGATAAGTACAGAAATTTATTGGTCATTATTTTTGAAAAAATCTGAAATAATGTTTTTAATAGATTGTGTTTACACCAAACGAAGATAAAACTAGAAAGCGTACATACATGTTCAGTGCAGACGGTTGTGTTTCTGTCAAACGTGCGTTGTTTACACTAAATTCGTAAATGCAAGATGGTAGATAGAGCAACGTTAGAGATAATACTCGTACGTAAGAATGCTCGTTTGGTCTGCATGCACATTCAGGTTAATGTAGTAGGACATGCCTGCCAACAGCGTGTGTATAGCTTAGTGGTTGAAGCTTTTGTTTACCAAACCGAATGTCGTGGGTTCGATCCCCGACAGGAATTGTAAAAAAAAAATTTTTAATCGATTACTAAACTCTATAAATACACCAAATTTTTAAGAATTTGTTGAATGTCTATCGATCAAAATTGGTTGTAGACGAAAGTGGTCCCGTGAACACCACCCATTCATTGTGAATTCTTGTGATAATTGGTTGATGCGTGAATGTGGAGCTGTTGCGTTGGCGAATCAACTCTCCACATGCAATGCTTAGCCATATGTAGCATGGTAAGCGTCATAGATTGCACAGATAAGACTTCAACACCGCTGTCGGTGTTCTATTGTATGTGTTTGCATGAAAAAAAAACACCCAAAATACAAGTATGTCTTCAAAATTCATGTTTGTGTTTTGAACGTGCATTCTATCAGTAACTGGCGTATAAAGTGATGAAAGTACCCTTAACAATGGCTGTTTTGCAGTGATAACAGTACCTCGCATTGTCATTGTTTTTTTTTTTTAAACTCATGCGGATGTCGATCGAATTTGTTTAAATTTTTACGCAAACTTTCGTTTACAACACAGCGCTAATGTATACAAAAATATGCCCCGCGATAGGCGATAATGTTTCGCAACCCGGATCTATATCATTTTTTTTGTTTCTCCCGCTGCTCGTAGACACACTCGCTAGCAACTTTCACAGGGTCACATTGACCCCAACAGCTGTTTGCCGATGACATGTGCCGCGGCCATAAAAACACGCCGCTCACCTACGATGCAACGCACGGACTTGCAAATAATAATGTTCCGGCGAGGGGGGAGCAGGTGCCTCCCTTTTGAACTCCTGGGCAGACGGACGTTGTGTTCGCACCCTCGTTTATCCCTTCTAGGAAATATTTGGCACCCTCTATGCATTTTGATAATAATAATAGCCTGTGTCTAGTCTGCTACTGATTCGAAGAAATTCTCCATTCATATTTAAATTATAATTAAAACTTAATAAATTATTTATTTTTATTTCACATTTGTTTATAAATGATTGTACATGTTTCGGAACAGACCAGACCAAGTCAATCTTAAGCAATGACTGAGAATAAATTTATTTATTACATAGAACCGAAGTTCCAAGGTACAAAATTATAAGAAAGAGCATACATAAATATACAATACATACAAAATATAATAAAAGATAAAAATAACATAAAAGAAGAAGAAGATGACACACGCCAAAGATCATAGAGATCTAGGAGAACAATACCATCGACAAAAGAGGAAAAGGATGTAAGAAAAGGATCGAGGTGTGCTGGTAGGCCATTTAGGAGCGCCATTGCCGTTGTACCAAATTGAGTGCTTGAAGCTCCACAAGCATCAACTGAGATAAAAAAAACAATGGATGGTTACGAGCACGGATGTACTTATCTGGAACATAGAAGTTAAAATATTTAAGAATTTCGTTTGTTAACTTTTATTATGAAAATTGTAATAATGCAGTTTCACAAGTATTGCCATTTAATAACCATGTTTATGTATCATTTATGTGTGATAATTTTTTATTTAATTTATAAATAATTCGACAAGGAGCTATCATCACAACTTTTTCGCATCCAGTCGTTCTGGTTGAACGTCACATACCCCGCTAGATGGTCACGATTCGCGGCTCTTCTAAATGCGTTAACATTTTAAAAAGGCCAAGCTTGTTTTTAAAATAAAATAAAAACATTCAAGATCTCATGTTGGTTTATCATAAACATCGATAGAGATTGATCAGAATTGCCATTTATTCATTAAACGTTGCAAAAAGGTGAATAAAACCGATATTTTTTGTAAGTGGAAATTTTGATTTCTACGTTTATTTATTCGAATTTTACATTGGTCCTGAAATGAAACTACAGTCTCATTGAGCAACCTTTATTGGTAATATTTAAATATTTTATAGACGTACGAATAAATTGTTAAATGGATTGCGCATTTTTCATAAATCTTTTATTTTTGTTCGCAATAGCATTATTTGTAACTGAGAATTTTTACTAAATATTCGTAGAAATTTTGCTCCCTTAACTATCTTAACACTTGCTTTACTTTGAGAGTATCCATACAGAGACAAACTCGTTGGAGCCAGACGCATTTACTGCTTCGCGAACGTTCCGTCAGTATGAATTTGGCTGTGCACGGGTTAATATGCGCGCTGAATTTGTCCGCGCCAGCCATAGCGGCTAATTACGATGTTTTTTCTCTTTTTCAGGTACTTATTATTACAAAAATTGTTTCATTTCAACTTTATACAATAGCCAATCAAATCAATTTTTAGAAATATTATCAATTTTCGGTTTTTAAATGAAATTTTCATATGGTGTAGAAAATACATATCATCAGAGCTCTTGGATGTTTTTAGCACAGCAAGATAGGGTTTAAATACATATGTGAGAAATACTTAAATCATAAGAATGATAATTATTGGTATAATTTACTTTTAAACTACTAAACTTACTATTTTAAAATTTATAAATAACATTTTATACTTATCCAATTGTTGTAGCCATCAAGCTTACATTTTTGTCATTAAAGTTCAATTTTATCTTCGCAAACTTTCCAAATATTGCGGAGTTTGTTACACAGTTGGGTTTTTTCGAGGGCACCGCAGCCCCCGGCTGTGGCAAAGTTTTATGGGGCGCGGGTCTCTGGAAGGCTTCGCGGCCCCTCCCAGCCAGCTGTTGACCCACTGAGACCTCCCCTCGCTGTAATTGCCCGGCTCCATGATACTTTATTAATGCACACACCCATACTTTATAAACACGAAACCGCAGATGAGGTAGGTATTTACATGGAGTCGTCTTTCCTGTATATTTTTTCGCCATATTATATTTTCCACAGAGGGTGTCGTATATAAGTGGCTAACGCGCACACCAATAATTCCATATATTTTTAAATAATTATTTGTAATGTTTGCTTAAATATGTCGTAACAGTATATAATAACATTGGAACAAATATAGATACATAAATTTGCAAGTTATTTTGAGTTCATTTAATATTGTGAATTTTGTAAAAACATCTTTCTGTATGTACAGTAATAAGGTCTATAGTTTTAAGCGAAAATAACATCCACACTACTGTCCTTAAAGATACTAATAGTGATGATGAGCTGGAGGCTTCGTAAATTATACGAGGTCATCAATGCCACGATGGCAAGTTATTAACAAGGAAGATTATCCCAAAAATTACCCTAATATATACCTTCTTTTAAACTGATCCACTTACTTGTAAATTTGCCTGCCATAACATACCAATCATATTAAGTGTATCATCAGCCTGTGCCCGTCCACTGTTGAATGTAGGCCTGCCTTCCCTTCCTTTTTTTTGAGTTTCCATCCTTTTCGATCCTCCATCCTCTGCACCCAGGCTACTCCCGCTTTTCTTCTGATGTTGTCAGCCAACTTGCACGGGGTCGGCCAACGTTCCGTTTGCTAGTTCTTGCACGCCACTCCAACATTTTTCATCCTCATTTACCGTTGTCTCTTCAATAGATATTGTCACTTGAGTGTGCCTATTCGTTGGCTAGCCTCCACTACTTGAGCTCTTCTTCGGATCTCTCCGTGGCACGTTGTTTGACCTTTATTTTAAGGGTAAGACCTGCTGTTAGATTCCACGTCTCTGTGTCATAAGTCAATAATACTGGGAGGATGCATTGGTTAATAGGCTAAGTTTTCGGACATTGTGGAATTTTTGGTTTAAAAATGTACTTCAGTTTTCCAAATGCTGCCCATCCCAGTTGTATATGTTTTCCATTTTCGGAGACATCATAATTCATATTATGCCGGTAGTATTTTGTGAACTGTGCGTGGTTAACGCCTGTATTCTATTGACACTTGCACCGTTTCCAAAACTTTAAACAGCATGTTTCATTAAATTATGCAAAATTGATTTTTTTTCATTTGAAAGTATTTTCGTACATGCATATGTGTTGCTACACGTTGTCAAGTATCTAAATACCTTCCCTCGCGCACTTTTTTATGCCCCATACATTTTACTCGCCAGACGCGCTCCTGGCGCTTTCGATTTGTACGTGCGATGCGATTAATCAGTTCCGCTATCCGGAGCAGCCTTTTAGTCGGGCACCGCATCCATACGCCGTGGAAAATTACTTTTATATCATTTGCGGCTCGAATGCACGTATTTTAAACACCAAAATACCACCTAGTAATACCCTAAATGAGCGGATAATTTAAAAAGCACCGAAAAGTTTGATATTTTTTTCTCTTCCGATATCTTCCTATATATCTTGATATCTGTCAGTTTCTACTGGACTTTATAACGCGAGGAACTGACAGTCCCAGAGAATGTGCTCTGAGGTCTGGAAGGGGGCGCCACAGGAGCAACTAGGGTTTGAAACTAAATTAAATGAGTATAGTTTGTCATTAAAAGCGCCGTGCCCGGTCATTAGCTGCGTAGACCAGTGATCAGGGCTTATCCATTTAGCAGTTAGTCTAAATTAAATGTCCGGAAAGAACAGAAAGGTAGTTCTACCTTTGGTGGAAGATTACCAACGTTTTTGCCATGCGGCCGTAAGGGCATCAGCACAAAGCTTTTTTATGGGTTTGCGAGAAGCGCTGGGTTGTAGTACGATATCTCCGATCTTACACGCACAACCGCGACGTAGGTTGTATAAGGCAGCCCGTCGCTGCACCTACAGATCCAGAGGGGCAATCCCTAGTAGAACCGGTAGGGCCTCTGTTGAACATGTTTTATAGGTTTTGGCCATAGCCATGAGAGGGGACCTTTGCCCGCGAAGTAGAGTGATACGCATAAGTCAGTTTCTACTGTCCATTCCCCGTCCCAAAACGTCTCCACAACCGTAGGTTTATCTACTAGAACATGTATGTTCCCGACGAACTCCGGGGCAGAAGCCTAAAGACTTGAAGAGTGCTGTAGTATATTTAGGCTTTTTTTGGGTGATTCCAAATCATATTATTCAAGGAGATCGATGGTTAGCCTAAAGCTCTCAAAGTCCGGACCATTTGCTCCTAAAGAGCTTCTCAACCAGACCAGCGACACGTGATTAGCAACACGCGGTAAACCATCCAAGTTATAGTCCGCGCCCAATGTTTTTTTTTTACTTAGGTGATCTTAATAGATCCGCGCTAACGCTGTGCTATTGGTGCTGGTCAATTATTCTATTTTGTAAAAAAAATATCCGGAATCGTTATTTACGTACTATACAATAAAAAATACATTTTTTTGTTGATATCCTGCCTCTTGTTTTAACTAGCTGCTACTCACTACGAGATCATTATTTTACATTTACAGTTAGTTATGCTTACATTTCAATTAAACGACGCAATTTTTGATTGCGATTAGTATGTACGAGTATGTAGTAATCACCGTACTCGAGGCTGGGATAGATAGGAGCGGCCATAGATTGGATTTACGATAATTGTGTTTGTTTTACGGCTTACCAGACTGTTGGCCAACTTCGGCCGGCTGTCGTACTCTTTGGCCGGTGGCAGCGATAATAATTATGCGTTGATTATGGCGTGGTGTTTACCACATAGGCAGTCGATACTCCAGGAGTCTCCAACCGGGGCATGAGAGCCAAACACGTACAACTACACACCAAGAGTCGATGTACTCTCAACCAAAGCTTTTTTGTCTTCTTCGATGTTTTGCACTCATCTCGGACGTCCATTTTATATCTGCTTGCCAAACACCTCAGAAATGTTAAATAGATCAATACTTCATACCTTGTTTTAACATGGATCACACTGAGCCCTGTTATACTTGCTGGAAGATAGCGAGGTAACTAATAAAAATATTCCCGTCTAGGGCGGCCTCTACAGTTTCTACCCTCAACCATCCCCTCCACAATGTCGTGAAGAAGACCATCGTGGCGCATGATGTGACCGATCCATTGGGCTCGCCTCTCTGAGGTGGTTCTTATTAGTTACCTATGTTCTTTGATTATCCTGAGAACCTCATTGTTCGTTCAGTGTAATGCATGTTAAAACAAGGTATGAAATATTTATCTATTTAATATTGAAATGGATCTCGAAGCAATTGCTTAAAATATAAATATCACCTAACCCATGTTTCGAGTAATATTACTATTGATGCATTGTTATTGTATTTTTAGAACACATGTAGCTTGATTTACTTATGATACATATTAACATTTTTTTGTATTAGCTCATGTTTTTCTTTTGCATTAAAATAAATAAGCAAACTGATGTATTGTTTATTACATTGAAAAAAAAAATGGTATTCCTGTTGTACGTGTCGTGTGTTGCCATTGTCCCATATTGTGAAAGGTTTTCCATTTTACCAACAATATGGATGCTTTCTTTTTAAAATTGATTACATTATAACCACTTGCTTTATACCTTTGCCACATATTACTATTATTTTATAAATATATACGAAGATCACGAATTCACGCTAATTCTCCGTATGAATGCCGTTTTTTAGTCTAATGACGTCGGCGGATCAATCGCATTGATGGGCCATCTTTACACACGTTAGCGTTTTCTTTTATACTGATTAGATGTTTCTGGTGGATCACTCTTGTGTGTGTGCTTACATCAATAAAGCATTCACAATGATGCACTATGTGACAGTGTTTCCTTGCTCAGTGTTACCAGTAAAAGGTTTGTAATGAATGCAGCTGTCGTGCTCGATGTGACGCCGCTGCCGTTATGCAACGGCCGCGTGGGTTCCGCGCAAATATGCAGGTATGCAAACCTGGCGGGGGGCGAACCTCACCTCACGCCCGCCTCCCACTCGGCCGTTCACCGGTGGCCCTCCTCCTCCCATCCAATCTGACAGTGATGGCCATATGTTCCACCTCTCTATATGACATGTACGAATATATAGCAGGCTGAGAATCGCACACCAAGATCCTTTACTACTAGCTGAGCCTCCCTGGTTTATACTAGCTATCTAATATTGGCAAATAGTAAGGCTTCTATATAAACCTTTGGTTCCAAAGACGTTGCCATCCAGCCTCAAATTCATGATGTAGAGCTGCTCATCCCAATAAACTTATAAATCAGTATTTTGTTGGCCATACGGTCCAACCGTTTTGTCCCGAAATTTCATAAAATATTTTTTGGAAGTCGTGCGCTTCTTTTTTTCCACCCAAATTCTGCGTTAATATTTTTTAATTCCTACAATATATATATACATCCTCCTCTCTTTCAAAAGGTTGTTATTCAGTCGCGTTAAGGTATGATGAGGAGCAGGTTAGCAAAACAAAGACATTTTCTGAAGCACATTGACCTATATTTACGATAAGACTTGGTTTCCCCGATCAAAAATGCGATCTCGCCCACGGCAGCACACGACTTTCGCGCTTGTGATGGGCTCTCGCCCAGCGCCACAAGCGGCGGTCTATCTAACTAGTCCCAAATGCCAATATGGCGACACATGCATGTCGACAAGCGAACAAAAATAAGAGACGAAAGATTGTATATCGAGGTTTTCGGTAACAGTCAGCAAGGACTACATCATGCTGACGTCAATATGTATCATTAATCTTTCTAACAAAGTACCCAGTTTTCTTTTTTTTTCATATTTTTATAAAACGTATTTTATGTGTGACATTCGCGCATTTGGCTTTCCATCGAATTCACACAGCAACGAAACATAAATAAAACCTGTAAATTTTTATTAAAACATGATGGGTGTTGAATTACTAGAAATCGATAATCTTTGACGTCATACAATGATGGAATATGAATTATTTTTCATTTCAATGTGCCGCATTTCAACACTTATTACAATTTAATCAGACAGCAAGGTAAGCACTCGATAAGTGCACATATTTCGAGATACGAACGCTGAACCGAATGCGGACCGCGCTATATCCGGTTCTCCTTTCCGAAAAATCGCATGCCTCTACTATCTTATCGCTTGGAAGCTTTGCAGCGATGGTCACATAATTACGTGATGCGTATTTATAGGAAACTTTTTAAATTTTATTTGTCGGGTCTGTCTATCCATCTATCGGGCATTTCTAGCAAATCTATTTAGGAACAGTCGCCATTAACTGCTAGATATTTATTATTTGCTACGAAAATGTAAACTACACACTACTTGAGCGCTGCTAGGGACGATTAAGGAGATACGTAAATTCTTTCAATGCAACAATTCATATATATATAAATAATGCTTTTTGTAATGTTAGGTTATTCCAGTGATTTTAAATCAATGATAGACGAGACTGCTGCAGATGCTCCTCAAAGCCAAATAATTCGCATTTTTTTTCTGAGGTGCTTGATTTTATAAATGACAACTGTCTTTTGAATACAAAAATGTTATGAATTATTTGATGATTTACTTGAATCGGTTATTTTTATGTAATCACTTATGGACAACAGTTAACGCTTAGAATTACCTCTATACATATTTTTCGCATCTTCGGCCATGTATATAAAATCTCATTTGTATCTACGCTATCATCCCGAGTAAGATTTTTCACATGTGCTTTGTTTTAACCCTTTCCTTACGGCTCGGTGGAATACAAATTATAATGTCGATACGGCGTGAATTTTTCAAACCATTTTATTTGCTTAAAACTAATATTTGAAACATAAATGTACTTATATGAATTTTTTTAATTTTTATCAGAATATTATTTTATTATTTCAATATTCTAATCTACTTTTATAGATCATTGACTATATTACAATATTATTATTAATTAAATATACATATACTATACATAAAATTCTTTTTTCAACGCGTCAATCCAAGCACAAAAATAACGGCAGAAGCGGGATGCGAACCGCGGACCTTGGAAACCAACTATGCCCAGGTATTCATACCGCTCGGCAAACTGAGCCATTGCTATGCCTAGACTGACTCGCGTTGAAACTAGTATTTATATCATTGTTATCATCGTACGATAGATGTCGCTATAGTATATATTCAAAGTATGTATATTTTTATTATTATTCAATCAGTCTTCATTTATTCACAAGCTTATTATTATTACTTTCCGACAGTCTTTTTATTTTAGTAAGTACCACTCGGGTCTCGAACCAAACTATAGACTGAATGGATGAGAAACGACTACTTATAGTTCCGACTCGGACTTTATAACCAATCATTTACCTGTGTTACTGATGAATAATTTTACCTTCTTGATATTGTCTCAAGGAGACATTATTATATGAATTTTTTTAATTTTTATTAGAATATTATTTTATTATTTCAATATTCTAATCTACTTTTATAGATCATTGACTATATTACAATATTAGTCTAGGCATAGCAATGGCTCAGTTTGCCGAGCGGTATGAATACCTGGGCATAGTTGGTTTCCAAGGTCCGCGGTTCGCATCCCGCTTCTGCCGTTATTTTTGTGCTTGGATTGACGCGTTGAAAAAAGAATTTTATGTATAGTATATGTATATTTAATTAATAAATGTACTTATCTGACCTATTGTCATATATCACATTGGTTCTTGTATCCTTTAGTTATCAGATGATGCATAAAAAACTATTATATTTAACAAACGTTCATTATGTAACTCCATACATGTGGTGGCATTGACACATGTGGTTTACAGAAAAATCGCTCTTGTGACGAAAGCTAACAATACTTATTTACGTGCTTTACAGATTCCAGTAAAGAATACATGTAGTTTGATAAAGGGAATGACTGCACTTCCGATTTCCTACCGTAGATGTCACAATGAGTACTGAAAGTAACAAAACGATATATCACGGCTACCGATGTCAACGCTAGGGGAATCTTTGATGGCATATATCGGCTACCGATGCGAAAGGGTTAATAATAATAGGGCTAGAAACAGTAAACTATTTTTCCGTTAACCAACAATTTTCAGTTTCACCCAAAAAGGCAGTCCTCTACTACTTCTTGTAATTGCCGTAAATTCAGTATATGTTATTCGTAGTGAACATTATATATGTGAAGCGTATAGTGATGATTTTATTTTAGTTATTTTTCGTAATGTAGAACCACCTTGTTTTAAATATTTGTGATTACCTCCGCTTATTGGCGTCTCTGACCTTATCGCTGGAATGCGGCGATATCCCTTATCTGAAGTGGCCACTTGCCTGTTATCACCCATCATCACGTAATTTGGTTATAAATAAATATTCTAGAATGTTGGTAGGATATTTACAAAGAATTTGAACACTATGTGTTCCAAGGTACAACAAAAAAAAACTAGATCCGTTATACCTTCAGATCGATCGCTTGTTTTCTATCAAGTGACTATATGTGTAGGTCGTGGATTACACTTATCTTACATTAGTTTTTACCGTACAATACTTCTTTTAGAATCGTATTATTTGCAGAAAAAAGCACTCCCTGTCCCAGACATAATCATTATGACCATAAAATAAAAATAAAAAAACTCATAATTTTAATTGTATGTCGTTAATTCATCAAATTTCTTTATTAATGATCTGCGCTACTGTTATAATATCAGATTACATTATTTGTTTTTAATTATTTATCCGTTCTACACGGAAACATATGGTCACCACAAATTTGAGATCAGCTGATCAGCTCGACGCTCCCGAGGCCTGTATCATTTGTTCCGGTGAGACGGTTTAACTTAACCTATCCAAGATTTGGTATGTGTCCAATGTTCCTTAACGTCGGTGATCTAACGAGAACAACGCTTATAACATGCTATTGTCGTTGGACAAATGATTACAAATCATTCTTGGAATAATTAAATATTTTTATAATAAATGTAAAGTATGCCATGTTGCATAATTGTCACTGCGCTCTAAATCCACACAAGTTGTTTACTTTTATTATCCAACTTAATTATTGTTTTTTTTTATGTAAACACATACAGGAGAATACCGCCAGATGGTAATAGTAATTCTGAAGTCTCATCTGTGGAATTCTATGACGCTTTCCATGGTGCATATGACTAAGCGCTGCATGTGGAGTGTTGATCTGCCAACGTCATAGACTACAGCCCGAGATTCTAGCATCATCCTTTATTATTACAGGAATTTACTATGAATGGGGCGGTCTTCACGGGACGACTTTCGTCTACTACCAATTTTGATTAATATGCTATGACTGACATTTCACGCGAGAGGGATCAAATTCACACCAACCGGGAGTAATTTTAGAGCTCAGAAATCGATTGAAAATCTTTTTTTTTTAGTCTCCGTCGGGGATGGAACCCGCGACCTTTGGCTTTCAAAGCCAACGCTTTGACCATTGAGCTATACCTGCCGGCGATTAGTAAACCGAAGTCGCCAATGGTTGTATTAATATATATAAACAGCGGATTTAAGTTATCTATGGAAGGGTAAAGAAGCTTTGAAATCACGATGCTCGGTAATGGATCAAAACCCATGTTAGACATTACAGACAGCCAAGTCGCCAATCGTCTGTCCTGAACATTTAATTGATTTTTAATCTGTCTGCCATCTAATACTCTTCCGATAATAGCTTTTTAATTATAGCTAATGTTCGATAATTCAACATGTCGTGACCTTATCATAAATATAACGTAAATAATACGTAAATCGATAAACAAATTGTTTATTTAAAGCTACATATTCCACGTATATGAAAGTTGTTAGTTTAATAAATATAATATAAACATAATTTTTATTTCTTCTAATATTCATTCCACTTTTTCTGTAGTTCTGTCTGTTTTTTTTTAATTCAAGTGAACGTGACTGATGTTTTTTGTGTGTGGTTTTAGAAAATATTAAGTAGGTAGAGGCGTACATACATTATTATACATTATGAAATGACAGATATCAGCTGTTTGTAGTCGTGAAGTCGTGATAACCCCTTTTACCTCAATGATGTTAGAGTAACACGTGTCTAGTTTTCGTCCTTAAATATACATTATTTATCAATTTATTTAAATAAAAATAACACCAAAAAGGTACTCTTTTGATGAGTATTACAATAAATTTAATGAGATGCAAATATTTTTTCCATTCAATTTAATAAGTTGTTATTTTTTTTTATTATTATTTAAATTGGCGGCATATGGGATGTAGTGAAAGTGTTGTGATCTGTGGATTGCTTAGAAGGAATTGTTTTGCGTGTTAGGAAGAGATCACCGGAAATACACCGACATTCCGAACAAGAAAGAAAAGAAATAAGAACATGGTATAATGTCACAGGGAATTTAATCTCAGTAAGTAAGCTTAATATTTAAACAGTTTTAAAGGTTGAAAAGTTAAAATAATATTTACATTAGATTTGACTGATTAACGAGATTCTATTTATTAGCAAGTTCTAGATGTGATGTTTAGAATAATGAATGGTTACTAGTAGGTAGATGGAACTTGGTTGGTCGTAGAGCAAGCAAGTACCACAGTGGTTTCTCTGGCAGGCGGCGATTATTGATCAGGTTACGGAGGCGTCGAAAGTGAAGAGAGAAGAGATCTGTTCCGTATGGTCGTCTGCTTATATGGAGCCAGCTCAACTCTCACCTTGATAGGTGCAATATTACTTGAAGCGACCTCTGGTGACGGCGATTCTAAATATATCTATGGGACATACAAGGCAAACATTAATAGACAAGGCATAGACACCGAAATTGGTACAATTGATAAAACATAAGTCCGCCACAAAATAATAATATTAATCAAAACACAATTTGTATGAATTATGTATAATATTATCTTTATTTGTTTACTAATTCGTAGTATTGATAATAGCTATCTTGGATATGATCACCTGACATCAGTAATGATATTCTATTATAATTACTACGTAATTGAGTTAAGCTGATTAGTGTTAATGCCAAGATAACACCGTAACTATTGTTAGAGATAAGTTTGCTTCTGCTTACATATTTTTTGGTCACGGTGATTACAAAATAATGCGTAATTAAAAAAAACTACTCAAATTATCTGTGAGAATAGTAAAGGGTCCGCCATGTAACGTTTTTTTTTCAACTAGTGCTTATTTCGTGAATGGTAACACTTAGCTCATGTCTGATTTGACAGATAATTAGTTTTATCCTTCCGCTGAACGAAAATGGTTGTGTATACGCTTGAACAACGCTGGGAAATATTGCGACATTACTTTGAAAATCAGGCCATTTTTCTTCGAAAATGAGCAAGGAGTGGCCGTTACAGTCAATGGCGATCGTTACCGGGCCATTTTTGTTCACAAAAATTGAAGAGGAAGATATTGGCAACATTTTGTTTCAACAGGACGGCGCTACGTGCCACACAGCCGAAGCTACACTCGATGTTTAGCGCCCCATTTAAAAAAAAAAAAGTTATTTGGCGGACCCTTTATTTTTAATTTACAATGTCATATATTTATTTGTTATACGAGATAAAAGGAAATGTAATGTGTATGCTTGCTTAAATTTAATTTCTACATTTTTTTATATGACTTGTGTACGCAATTTTGAGTTCGGATAAGCTCTGAATACGGGAGTGTTGATCCCTCATTAGACAACTTATATCTTCTATTTTTGGGTGATTTTTACAATTACTTTCTGCTATTACGTTGTGGTATGCATTTTACGGTTGAGATAAGTTCCAAACCAGTGGTGTTAAAATAGACAATCTTTCATACAAACAATATTATGCAGATATGTAACATGTATGGAAAGATTTTGATTTAACTGACACTGATATAGTACATCGAGAAAAATGATTGATTTTTAACTCTTGATAACATGTTTTTCAGTCGATGTTTATTTTTACGAATTTAACTATTTGTTTACTTTGGACGGATAGTATCGAGTATGTGGTATCTTTGATAAGCTGAATCCGCATTGCTGGCTGCGAACGACTTATCGCGTATTGGAGTAGGCGGCCGGGAGTTTAGGCGGACCTAGATAAGGTCAAACAAATCTCACCTGATGCCGCAAACCGCACTACCCTTTAAAATGAGGAAGCTCAACACCGACATATCAATCTGGTTATCTCTCAAACGAATATCTACACACACAGCATATAAACAAGCTATGAAATAAATACAAGATCAATTCACATACTTCAGTATGTAAAGTTGCCATGTGATTCCGAGACTGTCAATTTGATGAAACTGTTCAACCATATCGCCTAGAATATTGATATATTCCACTCGAGAGAAGCCCAGTTTCGACGAATTTATTTATCAAAGTAATTTCGTGGAGTCTTCTGTTTAGCGAGCTTCGGGACTTTTTAATAAGTGTTGTTAATAATCATAAATACCGATATTTATAAATTGTTTTTTAATAAATATATATTATTTCACGATCGTATTAAATAAAATTGAAATTAAACTGATTTTCATATTTAACTTCTTCCATACCCGTTTTCTTCTACATCTTCTAACACATCTGCTTCTTCCTATATGAAAATCGTAAAAATTCAATTATTTGTGATCATTATTTTATCTCTAGACTCCTCCAAAGATAACCTTAGCAGTCAATCTTCCATCACGTGGGGACTAAATGAATCATTTCGTCAGTTTTAGAGGTTTTCCGGAGCCCAGAACGTTCTACGTCTATACTATAATGCTTGTACGACCACGTTTGGACGAGTAGCATCTGATAAAATCTTTGTTTAGCATATATTTACAGCGTCCATATGCTCTAGCTAGGAAGAATATATTGAAGAACACGACGTGATAGGAAGCTCTTCATCCGGCAATGAATTAATGTACCTTTAACAGCCGATAATAATGAGGCATCAAAATTATTTAATGCTACCAACAAATACGTATATATTTTTTCATCTGCCGATGATTTACAGCTTCCGCAATAAAACTAATTAATCGAAACACGTCGTGATGTTTTCTAAGAAGCCGATTCTTGTGTTTGTATTAATATTTAGCCGTTTTATTCGCCAAAGTGATGATGAATGCATTAGGGATAACAGCGCAAAAAAAAACGCCGCTTATAAATGGGGGCGGCACTTTCCGGTTAAACTTCGACCGATATTGAGAGTGAAACTGAACATTATGTGGGCTTACAGAAACATCGTATACAACGTCAATTGAATGCAGTAAAAACTGGGTGTCAAGTATCGTGACAGCATCTTTCTACGAACCAATTTACGAGTATATTATAATAACAGTTATTTTTTAAATACTATATTTTATTTGATAATTAATAACATTAAGGTTATCAACTGACAATACTTGGTGAAACTGCATAATTGTAATTTTTAATTAATCTTAATTAAAAAATTAACAAATTAAAAATATTGAGTTTTGATTCACGTTTATTTTTAATGATTACATGTTTCAGACTCCCTGGAGACCATCTTTAATGATGAAACATTTAATCATTAAAAATAAATGTGGATCAAAAGTAAATATTTTTAATTTGTTAATTTTTAAATTTAAAATTAATTTAAGATTATAAATAATTATTAAAAAACGCCATTATATTGAACATTTTGTATATATTTTTCCAGTGAAATATATACGTTTGATTTAGGAAGTATGCAAGGCTTGCTCATTAAATCCACGCTAGCCATTGCGCCATTCAATACCTAATTAAATTGAGAAATTAACTCTTATTTTAATATTACATTACGTACAATATGTATATCTTAGGTGGCATTTGTAACTAATTTACAGATTTTAAAACTATTAAATGTAGTGTATTTTTTCAGTCTAGTTTTGTAAGTATAATGATCTATTTTTTATTTAAATATTGAGGCTTACATTTAATTAGACTGTTGGTGGACACCTTTTTAAAATATGTTATTACCTCTTATTTCCTTTAACCCTTTCATTACGGCTCGGTGGAATACAAATTATACTGTCAATTATAAAACAAGTATTTGAAGCATAAATGTACTACTTATCTGGTATATTTTCGTATATCACATTGGTTCTTGTATCATTTAGCTATCAGATGATGCATAAAAAACTATTCTAAGAGAGAAGCAAAACGATATATCACGGGTACCGATGTCAACACTAAGGGAATCTTACACGCCATATATGCAAACAGGTTAAAAATTAAAATTGTAATATTTGAATTCCATAAGGTGATTCAAATATTGAACTGTTTTTTTTTTAATTTTACTTTTGAGAACCATTCAATCGTATTAATTAATTTGTTTCTTGCTTTATAAAATAAAGATCTGTTTAATGATGGTATCAATATGCAAACATCACACTTTTTTTTCTCGTGCGGCGTCTTCTCGACCTGGTTGGACGTCATAGAACACACTTTCCGCAAGCGTTTACTAAACAAATAATTTCCTGATTTATTAGTGAATTACAATTTCGCTGTCTTTGTTCCTTCTTCGTCTACTAGCGATTTCAAATATCACTGTTTTATTATATTTGCCGCATTGTAAATCATTCCTTATTTTTTATCTGTTACGAGGTAAAATGTTGAGTCTTAACATTTGAATTATATTTAAACTTAAACAAGAAGAAACGTCGAGTCGTTATATAAAGTATTATTCCCACCCACTTTAAATTTATAACATTGTTTACCTATTTTCTACCTGAATCCGCGTAATAAAAAACGCCGCAATATCAAAATTTATCAAACCGGTTTTACTGGAAACGAGGCAAGAAACGAAGGGAGGATAATTGTATGTTTTCAATTTTTTTAATTGAATTTCAAATTATAATTATTACCTTTTTAAAGTGATTTCTGAAATAATTACTCATGTAATTGGTGCGCTTAAATTAAAAATGTATGTACTTTTTCATAACCGCTTCTTATGTAGGAAAATTGGTTGACACGAATTATCGCCATACTGTTTGTTATACATAATATATGGCAGCTGCCCTAATCCCTGTCTCGTCCCAATCCTCCCTACTTCTAATATGTAGAATACCTCATGATAGTCCTTTGCGACGAGAGTTCGGAAGCTACAATATGAGAGTATAATTATTCGAGGCATACTAGGGCTTTTGTTAATTATATTTTTATAAAAATATCAGGATACAATAAGCCAAAAGCTCTCAGAAGGCTGCATCATTTACTCCTACAGCGTAGCTCAAGCCAAATGTAGCGCGACAAATTTATTTTTCGATATTTATACATAAACATACCTCGGTGTATAAACTTGGACTCTTATATGTGCATTTATTAAAAATGTATGACAAAATAAATTGTAAAAAAATCGGAAAAAATATCTAAAAATGTGCAATTTAAATTATATTATGTAATCTAAGTATCATCATCAAATTTGAGATAAATGTCGTTGTTTGAACAACTGGAGATTTAGATTTTAGAAGACCAGTTTACGCAACAGTAAAATCAAATTTAAAAAAGTTTAGTTTTACGGAAAGGCGAATAAATAAGACCAGGCAACTAAATGAAGTTATTATGTGCGTAACGGAGCATCTAGATCACGGGTCGTCAACCTGGTCCGTACCGCCCACTAGTGGGCGATACGGGCTTCCGTGGTGGGCGGTGGGCATTTTCAAATCTCCTACATTCCTTCTAGATTTTTTTCCACCCATATACTGAATTTAAATATAGCGAGATTGGTGGGCGGTAGGGAAATTTTACCATGAAAAATAGGCAAAAGTGGGCGTTGGGCATAAAAAGGTTGACGACCCCTGATCTAGATTCTTGTGGAGCACCAGTATTCCGCGGAACACCGGTAGGGAACTATTGCATTGAACTCTTATATCCAAAGCTAACATTATGTAAGTACTCGTACGTTAGCATTTGTGCTTTTAATTGCGAAGCATATAAAGTAAGACTTTACGAGCCGTTTTATTGTCATTGTATGAATATCTAATACTGGAAACGATCGCCTGGTTGGTATTTCGCATCGGCACGATTCAATAAATTATTGGATATTTATACCCGTGTATTATTGTTGTTATTTGTACGACGATCCCTAGATGCCATTAGATAATAACACCGGCCGATGATGTGACCTAGTTTATGCATCTGCGGCTTCTCTTCGAGCAGAGATCACAATTCCGATGAAGGCCATCCGAATTTTGCCGACTTATCATTTCGCAATCGAAACGGCAAGTCACCGGAAAGAATGCGCAGCTATTTGGGTCCAGGAGCGGGGTCACCACCGAAAAAACTGAGGTTCAAAAATATACACAGTCATAAATAAGTGTAATGTACAAGACATTGTAATAATGTTAAGGTTATTAACTGGCACTACTTTGTGGCACTTTAACTGTTGACGATGCCACCTTTAAGATATATTAACCCTTTCATTACGGTTTGGTGGAATACAAATAATACTGTCAATACGGCGTGATTTTTTCAAATCATTAGATTCCTGTAAATAATACATGTAGGTTGATAAATGGAATGACTGCACTTCCAATTTACTACCGTAGATGTCACAATGAGTACTGAAAGTAGCAAAACGATATCACGGCTACCGATGTCAACGATAGGGGAATCTTACACGACATATATTTGGTACCGATGCGAACAGGTTAAATAAACGTGAAATAAATGTAAGTTTTTTTAATTTCTTCAACTGGATTTGAATTACGAGAACTATTGTGCCAGGCTTTACAGGTATATAAATATAATCATTTCAAATTCAGAACTATTCTTCTTTTCATCATATCTTCCATATCCGTTCCATATAGCTTTAGCCATTTTACTCTCTTCTAGTGCTCTCATGTATGTGTCCATAAAAAATATTTGGGGTCCACAAATTGCCGCCATACAGTTATGTTAGCTGCCATATTTCTTGCCTCGTCCCAAGACCTATCTATGTACACCCGAGAAAATTCGCAGATAAGTTTACTATGCACGCTGCCGATGGCCTCCAGGACGAATGCACAAGGAATATTTAGACGTTTTTTAAATAGGTTTTTTCCAAAGACGATCAGATATTTAGCCTGACCCCCACGAGGACTGAACCGTTGGTCTTAAGGGGGAGGGCTAAACTATATTACATTTCATGTCGTTTTTATTACACAATTTTAGTATTTTTGGTGGATTTGTTAATCGATTTTTGGTCAAACTATTTAGAGACTGTAATATATTTTCTAGTAAACATATCAGATATTGCTTATATTTTTTTGTTGACTGGAATCATATATTTTCAGTTACAGAGTAAGTTAACTTTGAAAGGTAAAATTAAGCTGTAATATGATGTTACAATATCCATGTAAAGATCATGACAGCTATAGACGTCATACGCAGTGAATGGGTTATACTGTGAGATTTTTTTGTCAAACATATGTATTCAATCTATACATAAATTTACCTACCCCGAATAGAGAGAGAACTCACGTTATATACATACAGTGAAAATATTGTACTTAATATTCTTTTAGTAAAGTGTTTTTTACCATAGGTAATTTCCTCGGTGACCAGTCAAACTTGTTTTCCTAGCCGTAAAATAAAAACTATTATTATTTTGGAGCAATTTGGTTCACGCGACTCTAAACTTGCTGGCCTCCAGGCAATCTTCGTATATTATCAAAGTATCGCGTGATTACGGGTCCCCATTATCACTTAATAAAATTTTATTTAATTCGAATCCACAATATAAATTCGCTTTTTCTTTTAATGTAACGCAAAATACTACAATTCGTAACATATTCTACTCGAATTTGTAGGAAACCGCCAAAACAAACCACAATGCTAATGTATAATTTAATTTTAATTATAAAAGACATTACCAAATCATTAGTAATACCAATAAAATTAAAAATTAATACTATTATTCATATAGCTGCAAGCAGAAGATGTTAATAATAATATATAAACCATAATTGTGTCGACTAGTAAGAAAACGAACATAATATGAGTATGTTTTTCACATTTATTTTTCACAAATCTTTTTGCCGGCGGTTGTAGCTTAATTGTCAAAGCGTTTGCTTTGCAAGCCAAAGGTCGTGGGTTTAATCCCCGACGGAGATAAAAAAAAAAGATTTTAATCGATTTTCTGAGTTCTAAAATACCCCCGGTTGGTGTGAATTTGATCCCTCGCCCGTAAAATGACAATCGTAGCCTATTAATCAAAATTGGTGGTAGACGAAAGTCATCCCGTGAAGACCACCCATTCATAGTAAATTCCTGTAATAATAAGGATGATGCATGAATCTCGGGCTGTAGTCTAAGACGTTGGCGGATCAACACTCCACATGCAGCGCTTAGTCATATGCTGCATGGTAAGCGTCATAGAATTTCACATATGAGACTTCAGAATTACTATCACCATCTGTCGGTATTCTGCTGTATGTGCATACATAAATAAAAACAGCATTTGTATATTTTCAGCTGGTAAAAGATATTTCACGTTTTCAACTGTAACGTTTGGTGGTTAATAATTACGTGCATAATTGTGGTTTGATAATAAACAACATTATTCATTGTTTTTTAGTTGTTTTTTTAGTCATTTTCTGAGAATGGCATTGATGAATCCTCCAGCAATTATATAAATGTTTATCTAATTGAACGGTCGTGATAATCTGGTCTTAATATTTTTTACAAGAATAGTTTCTAATCTATATTATGATATTATCTTATTCGTGTTTTTAATTATGGAATATATTTGTTATTGAGAATACAAAAATCAATCAGGGCATCAAAATAAATTGTTTTTTTTTTTTTTAATAAATCGGCTACGGCGCCATTCTTCTTGAATCAGATTCCTAAAAATAAATGGTTTCGAAAGCTCATCTCTAGCAAATTTTTTTTCTTAAGCTCTAGAATTTTCCATCGTTATGAAGTCATCGTCAATGATTCCTATTCAAAATAAAAATATTATTTCATTCGATATCATCCCGATACAAAATTTATTGAACGTACTTACAGTATAAGTATAGTACTTTATCTCCATGCTTTATCTCTCAAAGGATTAGAGTTACAGTTAAAAAAAACCTTGCCGGCGGGTATAGCTCAATGGTCAAAGCGTTTGCTTTGCAAGCCAAAGGTCGTGAGTTCGATCCCCGACGAAAATATATATATTTTTAATTGATTTCTGAGTCCTAAAATACCCCCTCCCCCTCCTTGGTTGGTGTGAATATGATCCCTCACCCGTAAAAAGCCAGTTATAGCCTATTAATCAAAATTGGTGGTAGACGAAAGTAGTCCCGTGAAGACCAACAAGTCATAGTAAATTGCTGTAATAATTAAGGATGATGCATGAATCTCGGGCTGTAGTCTCAATGATGATCAACAATAGAGATACTGTAAAAGCATTTCAGAGGTGGCATTCTGTAAGAAATTTCTGAAACTGACAGTTCTTGATCGACATACATTAGTTGTGTATTTTAATCTTAAGACGAGTCTGTCTGCCCGTTGCTGACTTCTGAAACTATTCTCGAAGATCATCGTCCATAATTCAGTTCCTGGTTTTCCAATACGACGTCACACATCTCGCGTCCGGCCGAACACGCGTGGTCAAATACACGTATCATTTTTTTAAGGATTGAATAGTCTTACAATGGCATCCTCGCGCTGGGCTTCGTCCAACGGTGGCTCTTATTATGCCGGTCGCGTCTCCGGCGAGGAGTGAGTGATCGCGCCGGCCAATGCGAGACGAGCACGGTGACCGCAAACAATACCATCCACGGCTGCAATGTGCGACCAGCTTAATGAAAAGATCGCAATGTGATCACAAATATCCTTCTTATTCGTATAGCCGAGACACACATAGTTGCTCATGAAACAGACGACTCCAACGAATAACTCGTGGAGCTCGTGTCTGAACTGAGCCTCCCTTGCGTGGAATATATCAACATCCGAGGCGGTTTGGTTGAACAGTCCGACCCCTTTCTCAAGAAGCATATTATCTAGGCCTTGTCTCGAGTCAACTTTGTTCTCGGAGCTTCACCTAGTCAGCGACTATCGCATCATCATGTAACAGCTTTTCTCGTTCGATCATTTGAAATTCAGAAATATCGACGAAGAATGTACTTAGATGGTGAACGCACAAGTATTATCGCGTGTCGGGGGTTAAGTTACGCAGTTTCATCACGGTCCACGTTGAATCGTCGGGGTAATCATATTATATCCTTAAATATGATAATTAACATACGCCCAATTATGCCTTAATTGCTACTGTTAGTACAGTTGTTTTAATTACAAATTCTTGGAATCAAGTGTCATAAAAAGTATCTGCAGGCTTTGGCTGTAAAATAAACGTTTATAGTATCTGAGCCATATTTTGGCGTTTATTTACTAGTTATTTTAAAAAAAAATAGACCCTTGATCATTATTTAACCACCCATCCAAATAGCTGTGTATTTCAAGACTTTCACACATTCAAGTAACACTCGCGCCGAATATTGTTGAACTTCGGTGATCGGGCGAGAACCGGTGTTTCAACATGTTCAGCAAACAATTAGTAAAAAATCTTTATTTTTATCAAGACTCCTCCTAACTGCCCTATGACTTTCCACCGTGTGGCGAGCATCAACGGTCATACTCCTCAAGGTTGCGGGTCATCGTCTATAATGTGTCCATGACACAAAACCACTTGGGCATTTAGATCAAGAGTATGAAAGCACTTCACCAGCAAACTTTGGTATGCCATCGCACCAGTTTATTTATCTCATGTATGTATATATACCATACATAGTACATACTTGTATTTCCTCCCTTAATAAGCGCGTTATTGGTTCCAAGCATCGAGAGTGTCCGGATGATCTAATATCTTTTGCATATATGCCTTATCTTCCCTCAGGAACCCTCAGGTTCTTATCTTACAAGGCATTGTTGATTATGTATTTTGTGTATTCAAAAGAGGCATCGGATCCAGAGATGACGACAGTTTTTTGAGGCGTAACTTTTGTCATCCATCAGGAAAGAATACTATCAATCCCTGAAAGCAAACAACTATTTCACACCTCATCAACACGTGCAGCATTTATTAAACATCGGGGAAAACCCCTAAAACATACAATATCCGTTATCAAGCAGGCATAGGACATATATGAATGGAAAATTTCGATTGCACACATCCTGTGTGTATCTTTTTAGTGGCTTCCTTATTGGCGAGGTTAGCGATCTCCATTGACAAGTACAGCAGTGGCATGTCAGGCTATTCCTCGCCAGGTGGACTTATCGAGCGTACTCTGAGATCGCGTTCTTTATTTGGTCCGACTGCCACGGCCGGGAATGCGTCTCTCGAAGTCTTCGTGCCCCGGTATGCCGAGCTTCTCTGCGTTATTTTCATGATGTCGACTGAGCGATGTAGTCGAAAAAGATAAGTGAAGGCAAAATCAATAGGAGACTGGTTTTCATTGCTCCTATTTTATTTTTTACAGTAATTCAATTATTAGCGTCTGAAAAGCAATGAATATTTTTGATCGATTTTTTTCATAATATCATTTATTGCACTGAGTTACGTTTTCTTACCTAAAACAGGGTATCAATGGCTATTTTTTTCTTTATTTCTCTCATATTCAGCTCTCATAATCTTGAGGGAACATTTACATATTCAAAATATATTCAGAGAACTTAAAAATGTGTAATAGTCCATAATGTGCATTGATAAAATGAATAATGTGTTACTTACCAGGTTAATTGGGTGCAATTACTAGTAGCTATATATAATCTCCTATACATACTTCAGAAAATATATTGTAGCGTAATCTCTGAATATTTATATAAAACATATATTTATCTTGTATCGATTGTACTTTCAGTGATTTTAAGTATTTTAATTTTTATGTGAACCCTGTTTCTAGTAAATAAGATTAGTTTAGTTAAATGGTCAGGGATCGTGCTGAGTAAAATTGAGATCGAAGAATGCAAATCAATAGTATAAAGTACCATAACATTAATAATAGTCAATATATCGACCTCTCTGCTTTTAATGGATTATCCGTAAAATAAGGTTCCCATGGCTACAGCTACAGTCCTGAAAAGCGCTTTTATGGTGGATCTCGCGATTCTGCAGTGTACCTTGGTTCCCCCACTCCAAATCCCTTCCCTAGCGAACTGCCTGCGAAGCTCAGTATATACGAGTATAATATAGATACGTATAGTTTTTAAAAAACAAATTTTAAAAAAATTACCTTTACTCCTGATTTATTACTAATTTGTGATTGAATTTAAATTAATTCCCATAAATATAAATGTTTTTAGACGCAGAGCGTAGGGAACATTTATTATTTTGTATACGAAATCTGAACAATATTTTACACGTCGCGCACAAATCGTGTGATGAAATTTCGTAACGCGATCTCGTTAGCATCACACTTCTTTTAGTCTCACCCCCACATATCAATACAGTAATCTACGTTAATAAGCTTGCCTAATCTGCACTCAAAACACGTGACGTGAATTCGCTTATTATTTTTATCGGCCTGTACAATCTTTCGAGGCACTCGAGTCGGATGGAAATATTGCGTGTTGATACATTTGTTCATGCTCCTTGTAGTGTAGTGTGGCTTTTAATGATGAGCCGTCTCACTCGACCAGGCCGATGATAATTGCGGCAAGCTGGTTACTAGAAACGCACATAGAAATACTCGTAATTTACCCATGTAATGTGTATAGTGAACTGCCACCTACCATTGAAATTAAATCAACGTGTCGATGACTTGTGGTCGAGTTTGATTTTATTGAAAAGATGCAGTCGCTGAAACGATAGTCACATTTCTTGTTTTTTTTATTTTTATGTAAACGCATGCAGGAGAGCACACCCGGTCAAGACCAGTGCACTCTATGACGCTCAGCCAGGGAGGCTGGACGCTGCATGCGGGAAACGTGTGATGTATTCGGGTTTGTGTGTGGGTTGGGGAGATTGCAAATGTATATATCTGTTTCTTGAAGAGATCCAGATTGTAGGAAGGAGGAAAGACAGACGCTGGAAGAGCATTCCATAGCTTACCGGTGGCATTAAGGAAGGAACTTTGGAAGCTGCCATTCTTGGTCGACATACATTAACCGTGTATGGATGTTCGGCAAGTGCAAGACGAGTTAGTCGGCTGTGAGTGGGTGCAGGAGGAATTAGTTCTTTAAGTTCCGAAGAGCAGCGTCCCTGGTAATAACGGTAAAAAAGACTAAAAGAACCAATCTTACGCCTGTGTTCCATTGATTGCAGGTTAGACGTAAGGGTGTCATTGTTTATCAAACGAATTGCTCTTCTTTAAACTGAGTCAATTAAGTTTATAAGGTATTTTGGGGCTCCAATCCAAAGGTGACTGCCGTATTCAAGGATAGGTCGGATTTGTCCTTTATATAGAAGAAGAAGTTGTTTATCGCTGAAATACCGACGAGATCTATATAATACACCTAGTTGTTTGGAAGCGAGACCGGCTTTACACTTAATTGACTCGTAATATTTGACATTATTCGAGATTGATAATCCAAGCATGTTGATGGAGCTTGCTTTCGGAAGAGAACAACCGTTGAAAGATACAGGATCCATAGCAGTCTTCTTGGTAGAGAAAGTACATGATTGGGTTTTGGAAATGTTGAAACTGACGAGGTTGAGGTCGCCCCATCGTGAAACCCCTTCAAGAGACATGTTCATCTTCTCCACCAGAGATTCCCTAGCAGCAGATAGTTCCGAATGTTTCGGAGGCTTATGGAAGATTATATCATGTAAAACTACAACGACTTTGTTGGTTCTATCCGATAGTTACATCATACTTTAGATTATATAAAATATGTGCTAATATCAAAAAGCTTGACACTCTGAAGTGAATTGTTCCCGCTGAGTTTGCGCACTAAAGCCTCCTTATCTCTGTGCCAAGACTTTCTTTCCCATGTACAATGAACTTACATACATAAGTATGTTTTGACAATTATTGCTCTTATAAAGGCTTAAGTAAGAACCATCTCAGAGAGGCGAGCCCGATGGATCGGTCGCATCATGCGCCAGGATGGTCTTCTTCATGACATTGTGTAAGGGATGGTTGTGGGTAGAAACTGTAGAGGGCGCCGTGCACGGGAGTATTTGCAGCAAGTGTTCGAGGACATGAGTTGTAGCTCTTATGCTGAGCTAAAGAGGATTGCAGAGGATCGAGAAGAGTGGAGATCGAGATGCAATATTTTACTGCTGCAAACCAATCCACCGGATTGATACTATGAAGAAGTAAGGCTTACTTCAAAATGCTGGATGTTTTCATTTATTTTCAAGATTTCAGTAAATGGTCTTAATATTTAAAAAAACAATCCTTTTATCAATAAAATTAAAGAATACCATGAGATTTTATCCGCCATAAATCAATTTTTGAAGACAACAGTTTTTATTTCGAGTATACTTTTTATTATTTCGTGAAGCGTTGGATTAGGGGTCTTAGTATGTATAAAAAAGTTTAAATAAAATAATATGTATATTAAAAAAAAAAAATTTTTGCAATTTATACCTCAAAGTTAAAACCCCATAATTCATCAGCTCTTTCAACAACGCTCCATGTCCTCTATTTACAGCGAAAATAATATATTGCCGAATATTTTTTTTATTTTATTTCGGATGCCGAGAATTTCAATGACATTTTTTACGGTCGGTCTCGCCACTTTTTTTTTTGCTTCTCGCGTTCCAGTATTGTTTACAAATTTATTATTACTATAATTTTAACACTGCAAAAAACATTTAAACACGGCCGACATTTCTAAGAAGCGGTGTCGGAACGCGATGATCTTGTGTCGCCCACTCCGGGGAGGTCGTCGGTTACGTTCCTAAAACAATTAAATAGGTATCTGTCTGCGAGCATATATAATATAAATAATTATTGAGACTCTGATTTATGGTTTAGGTATATATGCGTGGGGGAATCAATGTGAAAATCTCCCAAATACCTAAAGACAAAATTGATTAAATCAAATTTTAAATGGGCTCGTCCTACGATGTATCAAACACTGCCAACGTTGATAACATTGCGGAATAAAGTGACACGGTGTGGGATTTGATCCTGAGACTTTATGTTCAATTATATGGAGTACCTGAGCTAAATCATTTGTCATCTCACGTCTCGCTATTATTCATTAATTCTTAACAATGCGATTTTTTTGTGTACTAATTGTTTTTTTTCTTCTTTTTTCAGGTAAGTCAACGATTAGTGCGAAACTTACACGCGTTGAATTCATTGAAGAGCTCGTAAGTCGGAACATAATTGACATAATTAGAAAAAATATATAAACCTATACAATTTATTTATTTATCATACTTCTATGTGTTTCTTCAGCAAATATGTATAAGGACATGTTTGACATTTCCTTTTTACATTTGTCATACATTTCATAGGTGTATAATATTTTTAAATGATTTTTCTTACGTTTTATCGATATATCAACTACATTATATGCTTCCTGTAATTTCGGTAGAGTAAAACGAAACCACATTTAAAAATGCACTTGTTTTAAAAGTAAAGGTAAGTGTCATTTTCGAATTTGGGCTTCGCCAATAATAATTCTTAAAATAACCTCAATTGACAAAAATATTAAGCTAACAACCTCCAAAAATAACTTAAAGAACGAAGAATATAAACTACACAGACATCTGTCGTTATATGATGTTAACAATGGTATATATATACATCGGATTTCGCGTATCTGCTCAGGCGGGGAATAGTGTGGATAGCGCGGTGTGTAGAACGGAGCAAAGGATGCAAGGCTCGTGGTTCGAATCCCGCGTCTGCTGATATTTTTCTGAATTAATTGATGCGTATATAAATTTGATGTATAATTGTATGTGTATTTAATTACTAATAATACTTAAAGAACATTAATAAGTAGTTATGCAAACACTGCAATTTAAAATAATAATAAATAAATGACTTGTAATATCCGAGTAGGATTAGCAAAATCTAGTTTTTCATTTGGTTAAAGGATTAACTAATCAATATATATATATATATTATTTGTTAACAAATTAATTTATAGAATCTAGCAAAGAAATTGCCATATGGTTTTTAACAAGTACATTACAGTGGGCAACTTCGAATCCTCACTTCACCGTTTTTATTTTTTGACTAATTAAGAAACGTAATGTCATAAATTTGATTTTTTTTTATTTATATGTGTATCAATCGTCATATACTAGTATGTTCGTTCAGGGGTTTACGTTTTATGTCGAAGAGCCCACTAAATGATCACTGAATTGATGAAAAAATATATACTTCTACCGACACACTTCTACGATGTCACTTCTCCGTGCCGTACATGTGCTGTTCCTACCGCTTTTGTGAACACATCTCTGTGCTCTTCTCCGTTGACCTTGGGCGCGTGACGTCAGGAAGCCACCTGTCCGCAGGATGCATTCACCCATGTTGCTACTGCTGTGCCTGCGTACCTGGACATCGTCCATTATCGCACGCGAACCTAATCATTGAAATAAGCAGACGAAGGTTTCATATTCAAAAGCTCTGTATTGTCTACCAGTAAGAGGAATGTGTTTATCAATTTTATCGACGAGTCAGTTGTAAGAACAATGCACACTTTGAACTGCTCGTGCCCAATCTATACTACAAAAAATATTTATTTATTTATTAACGGAATTGAGTTCCAAGTAGTACATATATTACACAAAATAATATAGATATGTTACAAATATAAGATAAAATAAGAGGCAATATAATACAGAATAGAGACAGACAATAGATATATTTATCATATATATTGACATTTAATTAATTTAATTTCACACCCAGAATCGAAGTTCCAAGGTACAAAAAAAAATCAAATAGAAGATAATAAAAAAATAAAAGTTACAAAATAAGAAGAAGATGACACGTGTTAGAGATCACATAGATCAAGGAAGATAATACCATCGACAAAAGAGGAAAAGGATATAAGAAAATGATCGAGGTATGCTGGTAGGCCATTTAGGAGCGCCATTGCCGTTGTACTAAATTGAGTGGTCGAGACTCCATTGTGATAATTATTCTTCATTAATTAATTGAATCGATATATTTATATTTTGGCATCCCTTTCGTTTGTAAAATAAATGTGGATCTCCCCAGTAGTCTAGTACTATGGAGACAAGATTACTCCGATCGATCACGTAAATAAACTAAGCATCCTCTCTACCCAGTCATACAATATCACTAAAATCTTAAAAGACAAACCTTAGTTAGTTGTTGTAACTTCACATTATTTATGTGTTATTCTTTAAAATTATTTAATAATGATAGATTAAAATAATTGTAATTTTCACATAATGGACATTTTCTAGCATTAAAAGTAACGGTGCACAAATTAGTTTTTAATTTCCTTATATTGGCCAAAGACACGGCGCATTTCGCCAGTATTTTTTTAAATCAATTACACTTCTAAATTACTCGGTGTAGTGCACCAATCACCTCGATTTAAATAATCGCACATGTATGGAATAAAGCTCACGAATGTCAGTAAGCTAGTTAGATAAGATTGTAGGTGCACGCGAGAAAAAAATACTATTTCTGCTAAATGTGTGTCGAGGTCCGCACGTTATTAGACAGAAAGGGGTGACACCCTCGCGCAGTGCTCCCACTATCATCATCCATCAACGTCCATCTAGTGTTAATCAGACGATGGTTCTATCCACCAGCTGATGAAGAGCCTCACTTTCCGCCTGCAGCTGATCAGGCTCTCGGGCGTAATGACTCCTCCTGAAGGCTTCACTTTACCCTTCCTCGGTTCTGCGCCCCTCGCCGCGGCAACCTGACGTTAGGGCTTGCTTATTAACCTATTTGGATTCCGTAGGGTCATTATTTCGTTTACATTCCCGAGTGCAGACGTTTGAAATGGACAAACCATTCGAAAATGTTTATTGTAGTTGTGAAGCGTTATTGTACACGGTTTTATGTTTTATCAAGTTGTATTGCTCATTTTTACAAACAATTGAAGATTCGTGTATTGTATTGTATACAGAATAACTTAGTACGGACTCATTCATTTGGCTTTGAAGATTACACAAAAGAGTTCATCATTCAAACAAATATTGTAAAACCTCCAAAGCAGAGAAATTAATTTATAATTGTTTTCTACTGATAATGTGGCTTTTGGGTTCAGCCGTGTTTGGCGAATTACTCCTTTCCAATATTTCGACCGCCATTGCAGGGGTCTTCTTCAGGGTTTATGACTATAGAAGTCACTAAGTCCATCACTATGTCAACCCTGAAGAACACCCCTGCAATGGCGGTTGAAATATTGAAAAGGAGTAATTCGCCACACACGGCTAAACCCAAAAGCAACATTATCAAATCTGGCCGTGAAAACCTAAGAAGTTATTTTGTTTTCTACTGTTCGAAAGCGTGGAATGTCGATATAAAAAATTGTATATTTATCTAGACATTTGCAGTGCATCTCGTTTTTGTTGCCAGTATCAAATTTTCACTATGGATTAATGGAAAAAAGTTCTTCAAATTAATGTATTTTTAACAAAATAGGCTTGTTTAATGATCCATTTTTAAATATGTATACTTAACTTTTTATATTAATTTCACAATTTAATACTGTGAGATATTTTATTTTTTACAATTAGCACATATAGACTTTTCACGAGTTTTTATTCTTATAATGATTGATACTCAGTGTTATAATATTTTGACAAATATGTCATCCAGTCGAAAGCAATCTTGTTAAATTAAAATTTAAAAAAAAATTAAACTCCTGTCATATTTAAGGCAACCTTTTCCCGCGGAAATCATTCATTTCTGAGTAATTCTAACTCGTCAATACATTTTCTTTCTCGTATAAATTTACATTATCGAGCTTTCACCATTATTACAGGGCATGTTTTTTGTCACAATTTTTCGGTTTGCACATAATATTTATGTGTATACGTAGAATCTAAATGAATTATCCGTCCTAGATGGATGACCCCATTCCGGTCAGTTCCGAGCGAAATCCTAATGGAATCTGCTCTTCGATGCTTGATGTATCTCTCCTATCTAAATAACTTATCCGATGGCCGATGTGCGGGGAGCAAAAGTGGGGCTATCGGCAATAACATTATTATTGTGTACTCGTGGTTCATATCGGAGGAATATCGTCTCCGGGAAAATATGGGTCATTACACAAAAGCATGACATATTTTGCAAAACTCTCCAATCCAAAGATTTAAATTTATTCTGCAATCGATCAATGTAAGATGTGAGCTTTAGAAATGTTTACTGCGAAGAAATTCGATATTTTTAAAGATATCTTCAGAATTTACGTTCGTTTGGATTGGACTAAGATCAAGTTATGAAATTAATGTTAAAAATTGATTTCTTATTACATTTTCAAGTGATTAAGATTGCTATTGTTGTCACAATTGAAGTCTTTGTTTGCAAAACATATACATGCAGTAAATAATATACATAAAATCTTACAATACATTATGTATTGTAAGATTATATAAGAGAATAAACACGTCATACTCGTCGCACTATATTTCTAGATGGGTTAATTGTATATAATATTGCTTTCATCATCAGCCTGTATCCGTCCACTGTTGAACGTAAGACTCCCGCATGACGCTCCATACTCTTCGATCCTCTGCCTTCCGCATCCAGTATTACTTTGTATGTACTAAATTTGTAGAAATTTTAATGATTAATAAGTTGCAACTCATGGAAGTATCGTTTAAAATAAAGTAAACAAAATATTTACAAAAAAAACTTATTGGTTACATCGAATTTCTTACCGCACGGATACGAGATTTAAAAATAATAATTAAATAACGTCAAAACAGGATTTAACACAAGTGTAAGTCACTGTTTCCTATTCTAAGATTTTCCCCCTTTTTCACCTTATTTGACTGCGATACTATTTCTTACACCACACCATCTATAGAAGGTAAAAGACATCATACCGCATTTCGAATAATCATCGGTGAAGTAATATATATACTCGTTAATTGCTTACTAAGTTCGATAACCAAAGAAATTCCATTAATTGTTTAAAACTGTGACTTTCTCTATGTTGTCATACGTCTATTTAAAAGTAGCTTACGTGCATATTGCAATGTTTAATTGCATCCCTCGTTAATATAGCAAAAGAAGAAATGGCAGACGCTAGGATTCGAACAGCAAACTTTGCACTTTTGTTCCATTTTTTACACAACGCTGGTCCATTGACCGATTGTTTCCATCTAACGTATTGAAAATTTAGGCGTATTCATATTAATATAATAATATAATAAGACATCGTTTGTATTGAAGTATTTTGTAGTCTTTGCAAATATTGAATGTGGATTCCCCTCCTGTTGGCGGGCCCCAGTTGGACGCACCTGGTTCCGCCTGCGAGATTAATGGGCGTCCATTAGGGGCAGCACGACTAGCGCGGGAGCGTCGTCGCATTCCTCAGTGGGGCGACTGACAACACCTCACCGGTAGACTTCATTCACATTCCGCAAGAATGTTGCCTTCCTCGTTGATCTGTAACTATCCTTGAGACGAGTGCATCATCCATGAGAACAATAGTTCTGTGTTGTCGCCTGGGAGTCTGCCATTTCTTGGAAAGTCCTTCTTGAACTGATACTTCGTTTTGACGGTCGCTTGCTGCTAAACTACATCAAGAATATCGTTAAAATAAGGCGCGCGATTAACGAGGCAGTAATGGAATAGACTTTTTTGTTTTCGTTATTGTCTCTTCGCATGGTGTAAACCATGTGTGTAGTTTCCAGGGTATCACTGGTAACTTTTTTTTCTTTCGATTTTTTTTACATTTAAAACAAAAATAATGTTGAGATTGTCGCATGGATGATTATCCTTAGATTTAGCCATTAGTTTGTCGCATTGTTAATGAAAAATTTAAAGCAAATCATTTTTAGTTAACACAGGGTAGGAATTGTTTTGAATTTTAATTGATTTGGTTTCCATTACATTACTACCTGCCTTTCACAGTTTTAAAAAGAAACAAGCGATCATAACTAGATTCTCAATTTGAAACAACAATTTTCATAAAATTGACAAATATCTGCAGTTGCTTAATCAAATGTTATAACATATGTTTAAATTTATATAACGAAAGAAGTTCATATAATTCGTGTCATTTTTTTGGCTAAGTCAACTCTTAGTACCAAAAGGTTCTTTCATCATCAGATCTCATCAAAATGCTAATTCACAAATTTACAAGTATTCCTTGTATACCACAGCTGCTTTTCTCACTAAACCTCGGCCCTGAAGGCCTACAGGAATTGTACTTATTATGGACTTGGTGGAACTTGTAGTGCAAATATAACTTCGGAAGATGAAGGGATAAGATTATTACATAACTGTGTGGTGGAAATTTTTGACGATCATTTATCATTCATCTAGAAAACGGATATATTAAAGATGATAGATATTATTCATACCAATAAGCTGACGTTTCATTTACTGGTTCGAAAGGATCACTCACTTTGTTAAATTAAATGCTAGTCAATATAGTTAAAAAAATATATATAATTATTAGTAATCTGTGTGCATAGACAGTTTTAACGAAAATGTGTCGTGTTGTCGGAAAATAATGATAGTATAAATTGCCTAAAAAGCATAAAAAAACAGATTTACTCCGATTTTAAATGTAGATACAGATTTCAAAATTCTAAAAATGAGTCATTCAATTTCCCAGCCCAATCCTTCATCGCTTCCACACAGTCTGAAGTTAGCGTAGAATCATTCGCACATCCGATAGGATTGACTATTTGCCTTCTCTCTATTTGCCCTCTCTCTCATTTACAGAGCGAAGCAAAATCTTCGCCTCTTAATTTTCCGGCGCGTATATAGAGCTTACTGCGGCTCACTCCGGACGGGGGAAGCACCGGTAGTCCAAAAGGGAGGCTTTCTTTATTACTCTATTCCTCTGGCACTGAGCAATAAAACCGGCAATCCCCGGGGAGGACCGGCCTTCAGAGGGATTCCCTCAGAGATATAAATCGCTCGCAACATTTTAACCTACGACCGGCTCCCCTTCTCGGCGGACAAAGATAACATCGTTATTGCGAGAATACATACGTACTAACTAGTAACTACCCGAGAGACCTGCCATTTGCGTTATTTTAATTTTATCATTCATCTTAAACCGTTCTTGTTTTTTTTTTCATTTGCGATATATTTTTGTTGATATTCTTCATTACTTATTTTCATCCTCGAGGGTCAGGCTAATCATCCGATCTCTTTTTATAAGAAGCTTGTTTGCACACTGAAACATTAGTGTATCCCAAGACAGCTTTATCTCTTCGGACGAAGATTGTGACAGTAGACACTTTATGACGAGGAGCGATATAGAAAGATGAAAAATAATAAATATATAGAATGTAGAGAAAATAGCATTAGTGTATTATTACTGTTGTTTCCATTACATTACACTATAACACATATTTTTTTTTAAGTTTGGAATCTCAATAAATCCAAATACATTCTCATGCTCGAAAATTTAAAAATAAAAAAACTCCGACGTCTCTATTTTTATATGTACGGTAACTATCCATTCAATTCAATCAATTCCGTACATTACCCAAGTCTTTTTCTTCTAGGGATGCTTTCTTTCCATTCATTAGAGTCCCGGAGGAAAATTGCTGCTCTCAAACATTCATTCCTTCTTCTTCGCGGTGCAATTCACAACCCTGGGATTTTGAATGTTTAAACTTTTACGTTCCAGATAAGTACAACCGTGCTCGTAGCCATCCATTGTTTTTGATCCCAGTTGATACTTGTGGAGCTTCGAGCACTAAATTTAGTACAACGGCAATGGCGCTCCTAGATGGCCTACCTGCACACCTCGATTCTTATCTGTGACACGTGTCATCTTCTTCTTCCATTATGTTTTTTTTTGTATGTATTGTATGTTTATGTATACTCTATGTTTCTTATTATTTATTATTATATATACTTGTGCCTTGGAACTGCGGTTCTGTTAACCTCTCCTCCCCGGTGATGTCTATCGACTACACATTGCTTGTAATAACTTAAATATCTCTGTAAATATAATACACACAGGGTTCAGATTTTAGGTATTTCTCCTTAATACATTTACGTATTGAAAAAAAATTATTTATAATAGTAGGCACTCATCGGGAGCAGGAAATATTTTTCTAAAATCCAGAATAAATTCACCACTACAATCAAGACGCGTCAACTGTCATGTATTCATTCGACCTGTCGGAAGCGTGTGCAAAAATAAAATTAAAAAATATCCAGATACGTCGGCATCTATACTCCTCACTCTCGCTGACGTACTAATATGAGTGAGCGAGACGGGAAACCTCAGTTGGTCGGCTAGTTTGAAATGATATCGATGCGCGTCGGCTCATCCATATGTCGACAGGCTAAGTAGTGTTAGTAGCTCTCGGAAGTTCACGCGCCAAGGTGCGTCTGGCCGTTTGAGGTCTTCGTCTGATGTTTTTCATGTTTTTAGCTATTAAATGTCAATTATTACTGCTTATTGACATCAAACATTATAAAATTAAGCGATATCTTTGAATATTTTACTTTTTTCGAATTTCTACTCATTTTATTCACTTTAAATCAGAATGTGTAACGAGTACACACCATCGGAACGCGCGGAAGTTTTTAACATAGTAAGGCGAGGGTTAAATAAATAAAATATAATAAATAATTTTAAATTTATATGGTTGTCTCACATCAAACACACACCTACTCACTGCATAACAAAACTCGTTCAATTGAAAATGCCTTCTAGACTAATAAAAAAAATGTCGCATCGAAATAAAATTGTGGAATTCAAAATATTCTTTCATTTTCTTTATTGATAACACACACACTTGTACATTATTTTGCTGTTGAATATTCTCGCTTTCAAACGATAATAAAAAATATGTTTCATTTCCACGTATTTTATTGTCATACTGAAAGGTTTGCTTCTCGCAGTGAGGCGTTCTCTTTGAGCGAGCATTACCATTCGCAGTGTACAATAAATCAAGTTGTTTCTTTTATTTGTGCCCGTTCCAATTATTTCGAAATGCTAACGTAAAACAAATACGGATTGCATAATTAAAGTGTTCCGTTTTTAACGTTCTTTATGATCGTGCCTACGATAAATTTATTTATTTACGTGCTTGCGATGTTGCTTGTCAGGAATGCGGTACGGCATGCTTTCCCATGCATCGAGATGCGCAAAAACGTAAAACTCGGACAATAAAATTCTCCTTGACAGCGATGCTCACATTAAACTTTGAAGAGCTGGTTTTTTATACAGCGACAATAATATTTAAAAAAAAACTATTTTTAATTATCAAGTCAACGTAAATAGGCACTAAAAAGCGCAAACATTGAGCTTTTTCTTGCGTTATGTTACATTTTATAGTTTTGTTTTGAACGTTGTATTTTTTTATATTGTAGTGAATACCTACTATAACATTTATCATACCTAAATGTTTGATGAATGAGTTTTTAATTTAGAGTTCTCTAGTGTTTCAACCGTTTATCTGACGACAAAATATAATGCCTAAGTAGTAATAAATATAAATTTGTCAACATTTTTTTATAATTTTAAATTAATTTAAATTAAAAAATTAACAAATTAAAAATATTTACTTTTGATTCACATTTATTTTAAACGATTACATGTTTCGGCCTCCCTGGAGACCATCTTCAATTATGATTAATTTAAAAACTGGCAGTGGCTTATATAGGTGTGTATAAGTATTAGTTCTTATGTTAGTACACACATGTGTGGGGGTATTTTTATACGAGTATCTCCAAATATTCATTTGTGTTAAAAATAGTAAAAGAAAGCAATTTCACTATATTTTTTTAATTTTGCGTACAAATGTAATTTTTCACTTGAAGAAATTATTCAGCAATCAAAATAAACAGCATAATAATCCAGCCTCCCTGGCTGAGCGTCATAGAGTGCACTGGTCTTGACCGGTTGTGCTCTCCTGCATGCGTTTACATAAAAAAAAAAACAAAAATAAATGCAACGATTTTAGCATAGTTAGTTTTGTTGATAAATAAATTGTTTAAATGCTAGAGAACGTCAAATTTTTATAATCATTTCAACTATGGTAGAAAGCTGTATGACAGAGAAATAACGGTTTTCGTTTTGAACGACCACACTGTACTAAATAAATTATAATAATTTAATTGTGAACTTGTCAGTTTTACTTTATAAACATCCATACTTGCCAGCTGAACACGTATCTTATAACCACATATTGTTTCAAAATTTCTTATGAGATTATAAGTTATATATTATATATGTATAGTGGGTTCGTGCTTCCGCAATGTTAAAATCACAATCCATTCAGTTAGACCCCATGCTGCTTAATGATTTAATGATAATTTCGAAACAATTAGGCCTTAAAGACTGACTAACGATCGTGTATCAAAATATTGTGTCTCTGAGGGCCCTTTTACATTGTTCAGACAATACTTAACACTTACGCGGACAGACCAAATATGTGAACGCCTTCCTGGCTCATGAATTATTACGCCAGGTAAATGTTGATTGTTGGATCAGAACAAATTTGCATTTGTAAAGGAAAGCTTTTAGAACAAATTAATGGTACATCTGAGTATACCTGGTCACGATTCAATCAAAATATTGTATCTTTTATCATTAGTTTTATATGCAATTATTGCTTTATACAAAATAAACGTAATATGCATATATCTTTATAAAATTTGGTTGGTGTTCCGGTTGTTTTTTTGTTTGATCAAATTGCATCAGGTAGCGCTGGTGTTAATTCGAAAATTTATATTCGATGCTTTATTTAACTTATTTGAGAAAAATGAGTAAAAAGAGGGACTCGTTATTGAACGTCGATCACCATTCTTATGTTGAGTACCTAATTACATACTCAACCTTTGATTCCTGCTTTAAGCACAACTCTGTTCAAAGATAAAATGACTTCTTCGATATCTTCATATCAAAATATTTAATACGTTTTTAAAAACATTGATATTAATATAACACAAAATTTATTAAACAAATAGCGTTTCTAATAAAAAAATACAATAATATACCAGAAATATACTAAAAAGTCTCAAAGCTCGCCAAATAGAAAACTAAACGAAATTACTTCTACCAACACACTCGTGGAACTCATGTCTGAACTGGGCCTCTCCTGCGTGGAATATATTTTCTCTACGTCGTCTGAAAGATATGTCCTATTCGTAAAAACGTGTATGCCAGTTTTCTTATTTCTACTATAATATACAGAAATAAATTGTAAAAATATATATATTATAAATATATTCTATTTTTGTATTAATTCTTGCTACAAACGTGTTTTGAAATGCCGATCTGCAAAACCTGTGAGACGACTCCTTTGTAAAACATGCTACGCAGCGAAGCACTGCATTTTGTAAATCCCTTGGACATGCTCAAAGGGATATCTATCTACGGCGTGGTCTCCATAAAGCTGGGCTTAGTTGTAGGTTTACTCGAATAAAAGCCTTAGATACGTTAAAATGCGTACAATGAAAATAAATTCAAATCTCCATTGTCGCTAATCGCTTGGGTGGTTATTTAAAAAAAAAAAACAATTGATCGGATTATTCACATTGATTTTAATCTCTTTTGTCTCGTTGCGTGCTAACAAAAAAGTATTGTTTTTTAACACATATCTATGATTATATCCCTTTGTGTATTTTACTTGTTTGTATATTTGAAAAATTCGATATCAGTAGAAACTGGTTTTTTCTAGCTATATATACAATTTAAAGTATTTTCATTATAATGAATGTGATAGAGTACTTCAATGTATTATTGTTTATTTACGTGATTCGGAACACATCAAGAATGTCAAGATTTCAATTGATACAATTATTTATATTTGACACTTGGTAATCAAAATAATTCACAGATAACATAATTTCACATTGTTTTAACGTGCATTACGTTTCCCATAAATGAGACCATGGCATCGTGCACTTCATGACTTGTTTTTTTTTTTAATTTAATTTTATTTCTTTCTTTCAGAAACATTACAAATATATTTAATGCGTTCCTGAAATAAGATATAATACAAGAGAAACAATTATTTACTATTAATAACAGTAATTATTAAAAAGTCCCAAAGCTCACTAAACAGAAGACTCCACGAAATTACTTTGATAAATAAATTCGTGGAGCTCATGTCGAAACTGGGCTTCTCTCAAGAGGAATATATCAATATTCGAAGCGATATGGTTGAACAGTCTGATCACTCTCCCAAGAGGCATAGTCTCTGGCAGGTGGGAATAACAGGTACTCAACGTGATCTATGTTAAAACAAAATAAAATACAACTAATTTCTATTTTTTATTACACGTTAATGGAATCTTGTTTGGAGTGTTCGTAACCGGTTACATTTTAGGGCATAAATTTAGTTTATTTTATTTTTTACTTAAAAATAACCGAGTATGCATAAGATGACTCTTTACAAATTGATTTTAATTATTTATGTCTTACACTCGTACATAAAAAGCTTTATTAATCGTTGACACTGCTGATTTTTCACCATCATTTTGATGATTGTTACGTCTTTAGGAATAGTCCTCGCGAATCGTAATATAAAATTAAAAACATTAAAAAACGCTTCTTTGCCATGTCCACTTACAATTCGGAGCATACACCTTAATCAAAAATATTTTTGATTGAATAATAAAAAATAATAATATACACACTCTGAATATATACTATAGAGATATCTATCGTTATACGATGGTAACAATGGTATAAATACAACTCATTCCACGCATCAGTTCGGGCAGGAGATAGTCGAGTGGATTATGGTAATGAACAAGAGCAATGGTTGGTTCCAGGGCTCGCAGGTTCGCATCCCGCTTCTGCCGATATTTTTTCTGAATGAATTGAAGCGTATAAAGAATTTGATGTATAGTATGTGTTTATTTAATTACTAAAAAATATTTTACTGCAATTTATATTGGTTTGTTTTCTCGAACAGGAACCATACGGATCTGTATAGCATACGATTTCCCAACCGTGACAACTTATTACAACCAGTTTATCGCGCCTTTTATTTGCGTTATGTCTGCGGTTTTTAAAGACGCCCGGTGATTACCTCGATGGTCCACAAAAATACATGAACGATTTGTGATTCCCTTTCTTCAGATGCCAGATGATGTAGCTTTAGTGGAAGCGAACGTTGTCCATTACCATCACGCACTTGTCTCTCGGCGGGCGGCTAAGCGGTACGACAGCCGTCATTGGCGCGTTGAATGCAAATGATGCGGTTATTGTTGTCGACCGTGTCACCAGGTTGAATGGACGTTGTGATTAGTAAGTGTCCTAGGGCTACGACATCCATAGGCGTAACTAAACGATGATCTATCTGAGCGCTTTTTATTTTAAATGTTGTATTTCTTTTATGCATCTCACCAACGGCCAATGCAACCGTATAATGTGTTTCGAATAGTGCCTGCGTAAAATACTTGGGGTTAGTTGGTTTCACTTTGTGAGGAATGACGAGGTCAGAGAGCGAATAATGCAGTCTGTAATATAGTCGGTCAAGAGGTTCACATCCCCCTTTTATTAATGGCGACTCCATGTCGCATGAATGGATGAGAAGCAGGTCACGAAGCAAAGAACTTGTCGAGAAGCACATTGACGATTATTTTCAATAAAATAGTGACAAACTACGGTATTCACCCGGACACAAACAATGAATGTTCTATACCTAACGGTGCCCGGGCAAAAAGTGATTTCGACCGCGCAGTAACAGCATTAGCGCCCGATGACCACATGTCGTCTATTTGACGAACTATCTGCTGTCACATGACAGGTAGCGGCTATGTGATAGATCAAAACAAGCAAATTGGCAACGCAAGCGCCATGTCTTTTGTTACTAATTTGTTTATAAATGCGTATCCGATGAGCGAACAAAAATAAGTGACGATCTATATCGAGGCATTTCGGCACCAACCTGCAAGGGCTATATCGAGCTGACATCAAGGAGAAGGTGAACTTGGTTGGGACGTATACTTTGAAACATAAATAACCGATTGAAGTATAATATAACAGTCGTATAAGAGACACCTCAGAGAGGCGAGCCCGATGGATTGGTCACATCATGCGCCACGATGGTCTTCTTCACGATATTGTGGAGGGGATGGTTGAGGGTAGAAACTGTAGAGGGCGCCCTAGACGGGAGTATTTACAGCAAGTATTCGAGGACATGAATTGTAGCGCTTATGCTGAGCTGAAAAGGGTTGCGGAGGACCGAGAGGAATGGAGATCGAGATGCAAGATTCTGTTGCTGCAAACCAATCCACCGGATTGATACTACGAAGAAGAAGAGACACACAGTGACACATTATGCAAGTTCTCTATTGTTTATCTCCATATTGCGCAAATAATAAAAAATCGCAGCCTATTTTTTTTTTGTTATTGGTCTTCTATGGCAATGGCTTTTATTCGAATATTCGTAGTTTATAATTCCGCCTGCAGCGATCACAGACACAGATAACGTGAACATATCTACTAGCAGTATAAAAATAATCGCCCTTGACCCGAAGATCCCACGTAAATAACGTATTTATTGATGCATCGTACTGAGGTGTCACGACCGTATCGATAAAATCAATTTTTGTGGAATTTAAAAATCATTAAATTAAATAACTTTGCTTGATATTCGATATTTATAAAACCTACGCTACGCCAGTGTTTTTAAAATGTGTAATAATAATTCTTAGCTATTTTTTATTATAATTAAAAAGTCTTCTTAGTCTGATAGCTTACATCAGTGCTCTGCAACCTTTTCTCACCTACGGCACACCAAAGTTCTTCCTTAAATTCCGTGGCACAACAAAGTTCTGTATAAAATTAAGGCGGCACACCGAAAGCGAATATAATAAATAATAATTGGATAAATTATATAAATTCATACATTTTTATTTCATGTAGATCGTGTACATAGCATACTATGCAGTTGACAGTCTACATAAGTAGATGATAAGCGTTTAGCGTAAGACCATTATAAAGTTATTTAGTTTAATATTGTCCAATTTGACCGCGGCACACCTGTATCAGCTCACGACACACTAGTGTGTCGGGGCACACCGGTTGCGGAGCTCTGGCTTACATGCATATGCAATCGCGGTACCTTATCCATTTCTGTTCAAAAAAAATAATACATACAGTTAACGGTAAATGTGGTGCGCAATTATATTTTGTCAATTGTTATTCGTATCATAAATGTCTTGCAATCTAAATTTTTTTTTTAAATATCTATTACGTATTTTTTTTATTGATTTTTTTATCTTTGTTATGTGTGAGATAAATTTCTACAATGGTAAATGCTAACTATATACCAAATAGATAAGAATTTCATACATTGTTTTAACATGGATCACTCTGAGCAATGTTTCACTTGATGGAAGACTGCAGTTTATGATGATATGAAAGCTTCAACGTGCACAAACGTACTGACGTGTAAATGAATATTTACTAATAGATAAAGAAAAGTGACTAGAGGGTAGCTAGATGAGTATAGTTTAGTTGTGGGGTTTTTGGGTGGAGTCTACGTCAAAACTTCAGTCTTCCATTGAGTAAATCAATGCTCTCAGTATGATCCATTTTAAAACGAGGTATGAAATTCTTATATATTTAATATTAAATTGGATCTCAAAGTGAATACTAAAAATATAATTAACTTTATACTAAAATTATCAGTTCTGAAATCACTACTATTTAACTCTTTGAGGCACAGAATTTTTGGTGGAAAAATATACCCAAGTTGCACTGATTTTTAATTCAACAATGATTTTAAAAATTGTTAGTATTTACTGGATCTTAATAACAAAAAAAATATATTAAAAAAATATATCGGCGTATGGACTAAATAATTTCGGATGGTGGGGTAAATTTCAAGCTGCTGTGCTTGTAAAACTTAATTTTTAATGGGTGGTTTATAAAATAACCCACCATGCATCATAAATATCAATAAAAGTGGGACAGATTTAATACAAATAGAGGTTGTAAACGACTAAACCTATCTGGGACAAGTAATACAACTAGGACGAAGTAACTTCTCAAAAGAATTCGACAGGCGTATACAACTGGGATGGGCAGCATTTGGAAAACTAAAGTACATTTTTATAGCGAAAATTCCACAATGTCTTAAAACTAAGGCGTTTAACCAATGCATCCTCCCTGTATTAACTTATGGCGCAGAGACGAGGAATCTGACAGCAAGTCTTACCCATAAAATAAAGGTCACCCAGCGTGCTATGGAGAGATCCATGCTCGGAGTGTCGCTAAAAGATAGAATCCGAAACGAGGAAATACGCAAAATAACTCAAGTAGTGGATGCTACCCAACGAATAGGCACACTCAAGTGGCAATGTGCAGGACATATCTGTCGAAGAGACGGCGGTCGATGGGGAAGAAAATATTGGAATAGCGCCCAAGAACTGGCAAACGAAGCATTATCCGACTCCCTGCAAGATGGACTGACGACATAAGAAGAATAGCGCGAGTGACCTGGATGCGGAAGGCGAAGGATCGAAGAGGATGCTCATGCGGGAGGCTTACGTTCAACAGTGGACGGATACAGGCTGATAATGACTGCGAATGTATCGAAATTATACAGGTCGTGTTTTTCATCAAATAAATAAAATATACGTTTATCAAAGTTAGATTTTATACTCGGTCATTTTCACTTGTATAAAAATCATATCATTCGGCGCCATATAATCCAATTGCGGTGTGAATATAGCAACCGCCTAAATCATATCTAAACTGTGACGCAAACGTGAACGTGGGAAAATAAAAATTGTAATAAACTATACGGAACGGTCCAGTTAACCCATGTTAGTCATGCACGGGTCTAGATAACTTTAATTTTTATTATTGTACTCGCATATTATAATATCTCTTGTCAGCGAGGGAACTAAATGTGACATTTCTGACTAATTCGCGCAGTCAAATATTACTGTGGGATCGTTTGAGATTTTAATTGAGCTCGCGCGAGATTTTTTATACGCAATCGTTATGTTTTGACACATGCGAGTGATACGAGCTTACTCTCATCGCATTTGTAGTAAGTTTATTAAATTTTGTAATGTGTGAATTTGAAAACATGACTGTCCCATGTAATTTTTTTTTTAAATATAATTTTAATTTTAAAATGTAAAAGCTTGTGAAATAATGCTGCTGGTTGTTGATTGATAAATCATAAAATGTTGATTATATAATACTTGTTATTACGATATTAGTATATAAAGAATTTCATCGGTGGAGCTTCGGGTGGCAGAACTGAATTGGGACGAGGCGACAATCAAAGCGGCTGTCATATATTTTTGAAACGATCCCTGATGTCAGCAAAACCTCTATTGACAAGATTTTGACAGAGCATCTAGGGTATGTTAAGGTTTGCGCGAGGTGGGGGTGCCAAAAAAGTTGACCGAAGACGCTACCAACGAGCTCATCGCAAAATTTGGATGGGGGTATTGTCAAACACCCATCCCTACAGCCCAGACGTAGCCCCAAGTGACTACCATATCTTCCCTGACATGAAGAAACACCTGGATGAAATGCATTTCTGTGACAGAGTCTTGGCGGCATTCATAAGCTCGTATACCGCATGCAAAAATGCATTGACCTCAGTGGCGACTATGTAGAAAAATAGGTAAAAGTCTGAACTTTCCAAAAATGTACGCATTCATGGAATTAAACATGTTTTACACTGACAAAAATCACTAGGAATCTTATATTACGGATAACCCTCGTATATATTATCTACAACAAAAACCATAATATCGAACATTTATTTTTGTTCCTAATTCATCATAGAAAACACGATTGCAGATTAAAATGGCGATAGTAAAGTTAATGTTCTTTTGCGACTACGGGAGAACTAATACTAATACTCGGGCCCAGTTCTGAAGGATAACATAAACCAATGTCGCCTCTTCATAGATGCGAGGTAGAGAATATTCATTCTGTGCCGGACCGACAAACTAAGAAATTAATCAAGTCCCCTCAGGTGTTTCAAAGGATCGCCGCGGGCTTAAGCCGGGGAATCTTGATGGGGAGAACGTCGTATTAACTAAAGCTCCTGGAGCCCGAACCCAACATAAAGGACCATAAACCACTTTACTACATACAATTTTGTTTCTTACAGAGCGAGTCTTCTAAGTCTCATAGACTCCATAACACTCTGGACACTCTGACATATTATGTTTTACCGTTAATACTTTCAGAATTATATAAAATATGTAATTTTTATACATAACTAGCGTGTACCCGGCATGCGTTGCAATGCCACTCAAAAAAAAGAAACCGCGAGTTTATGAAAGCGCCTCGTCGGGAGCCTCTCGCCTTTCGATTGGATAAGTCGGACTTGAGGCAAGGCCGAAGCCAATCAGAAGTGTAGGTTATATATATAAACTTAGGTTATGTTTTTCTTACCTAAATTTGACCAAAATGGCAGTTCTGTATTGCAATAGTCTTGTACGAAAACATGTTTTACGTAAATATTCAATTAATTTTTGTAATCAAATCAAATTTTGAGTATCCTATCTTCTTCCCGCTAGTCGAAGCAATAATTCGACAAAGTTTTATCGCAATGGGATTAATGGTGTAGGAATGCATAAAGGACAGACAGAGAAACATTCATTTTTATATATATAGATAATGACAGTATTCATGAAGCTGCCTGTTCTATAAATGGAATGTATTACGAATGGATTTATGTTTAATTCTTCACGTTAATATGTTTCTTAAATAATTAGCCCCTAGTTTTTTTTAATTAAATCTTCAAGTTTTATATTATTCTTAACATACGTTAATGCTTTTGATAGTTTTAGAACATCAACACAAAACCGCAAACAGGATACTTTTTCAGAAGTCAGATACTCAATTTCTTTATATTGTTTGATGTAAACGCCTTGCAGGAGAGGACATTAAATATCTATATCTCCTCCTTTAGGTAAATATAAGTAAAATTTTAAATCCTAGACTTAACTAACTACATATGATTTTCAGTACATAAAGAATTATTATATCAGCATTTATGTAACGCTTTTAATGACCAAATGAACATTCCAAAAGACCTTCTTTGCCTCTCCAGATAAAAAGGTGAATTTTAAGTCTGCTTCTGAAAGATGCCTCCGTTTTCAGCTCCCCTTAACTTCCGGCAGCAAGTTCCAAGCCGTTGGTGCCACGAAACTAAAAGCACGATTTTCAAAGACCGTCTTAGGACTACCTTTCGCCAGCTGCAGTTTACTTCTACTTGCTCTGGCTGATCTGAGTATCTCTCCACGCACAATTATCTCAGATGGCTTGATAAGCTTTAGTCTCCTTTACTCCCGCATGCAGCGTCTAGCCTCCCTGGCTGAGCGTCATAGAGTGCACTGGTCTTGACCGGATGTGCTCTCCTGCATGCGTTTACATTAAAAAAAGTCAAATAACTGGGAGCAGTTTCGTGGAGTTGTAAACTAAAAGGCAGAGTTTGTACTGGATTCTAGCCGGAACTCTCAATCAGAAAGTATGTTTGTTCATTTATCGATTTTACCCGTTTTTGTTTTAATTTTATTATTATTTGATTTGAACCAAATATGAAAATACTCCGTCGGTATATCTGCAGTATCCCGATGCTAAAAAATGACCTACATAACGAAATAAATAATCGAACGACTATCCCACCAGCTGTCTACTTATTAATCGCACGATTAAATCGCCATCACAAACGAATAATTTAGATATTTTAAATAATTACTTTAGGCTTCTGAACTGGTATTTTAATTTAGCTGTCCCCAAAAGTCGTGGGCGTCTAGTAAGGAGCGACCTCAGCCGTTTTTAGTTTTACTCCGATTTATCCCACACTCAGTCGAATTAACATACATGACCCAAACTAAAAGACTTTTTTTATTGCAAAAATTAGAATTTATTTAATAGAGTGCTAAAATATTATCGCATTTTTTATGTTCATTATAATAACACGTATCGCACTCCATTACTCTGCGAATTTTACGCTCCTAATTTCGATTCGATTGCTTCAGATTTACGCCCGAATTTTTATTTTAAATCAATATCGGCAATTTGTTATTTCTATGAAAGCTGGTCACAATATTGACAGTCGTAAAATTGTCGACGCTTTTTTAGTGAAATTAATTTTTCTACTTCATTATTTATTCCAAGTAGGTGGGTGGAATCACCTTCATTTGAAATTATTGAATCAAATTTCTGATCGATTTATCTTTACATTATCGAGAATTATTAATTTTCGTAATATTAGCAGCAATCTTATTATATAGTTTTCATAAATAGTTTATGTAATAACTAGGGGCTTCAACCAAAACCGATTCGCGGCCTAATTACAGTTGATATATCGTTCTCAAATTTGAATAATTTGACTGGATTATTATTAAAATGCGGTCTTTCAAGATGTTTGCGTGGCATCATGTATCTCACAGTATATAAATCGCATATATATTTAATATATATAATGCGTATAATGCCTTTTACTTGCATGCCTACCTCGAATAAATACAGTTAAATAAATTTCCATTTCAGTGATACGAATGTTGACATACATGAACGCCCCCGCTTTTTTTCCCTCTAGCAAAAATAGTTCGTTTCGGAATGGAAAACTGAAAACTCATTAAATATATTATATTATAATCAAAGTGGGGTGCAATGACATATGTACAAGTATAATCACTGTATATTGTATTACGTACCTGCATCATTAATAAAAAAAATACAAATATATTTAACAGAACCGCAGTTCCAAGGTACATAGAATTAGAAAGAATAAGAAACATTGAGTATAGGTAGACATACAAAAGAGAAGAAGAAAAACATAAAAGAAGACGAAAATGACACGTGTCAAAGATCACAGAGATCTAGGAAAACAATACCATCGACAAAAGAGGAAAAGGATGTAAGAAAAGGATCGAGGTGTGTTGGTAGGCCATTTAGGAGCGCCATTGCCGTTGTACTAAATTGAGTGCTTGAAGCTCCACAATTATCATTTGGTATCAAAAACTATGGATGGCTACGAGCACGGGTGTACTTATCTGGAACGTAGAAGTTAAAACATTTAAGAATCCTAGGGTTGTGAATTGCACCGCGAAAAAGAACGAATGAATGTTTGAAAGCAGCTCAAAAAATATTGAATCTTAGCGTATTGTAGTGATCGATATTTTATTATACATATTTACCGGTGAAGCGTCAGTTATTTTATTTTTAATCTGTTTAACTCACTTTTTTTATAAGTGTGCATTAATTTAATTGATTATTGTAATTCCTCATTATACTGAAACATTTCCATAAAGCGTCGTCGCTGTACCTCCTCCTCTCGTAATAATAATTATAATCATATAATTGCGCTAACAACAAAACGGAAAAAAAAACGCCAATTATTTCCAATCGGTCTTCGAACAATTAAATTAACTTGTTCCTTGTTAAACGTTGGCTTGTGCTTGGGAAAAATGTTCGATCTGCGATGAAATTATTGCATGTAATAACCGACTTTACAGCTTCATCTGGTTGTTTATATATTGTAAGCGGAGGTGAAACAATGATTTATCCCCAGAGATTGACCTCTGTAATTGTTTTCAACCATTATTTCACTCGGTAATATTTTATTTGTGTATATTTCTGCGAGGCGACCACTATCATTATGCCATGTTGGGTGGCATTGGACCGGCATTAAGAGTTAAACTATCGATGGATATGGATAATGGAGAATGAATGCACTAGAATTACATCCATACAAATCATCTATGTTCTCGTATAATCACTATAAATATGTTTTATAATAGATTCGAATATTTAATTGGATTAATAGACGAATAATTCATAATACCGCTGTCTTTTCACTGCTTATTTACACGTATATATTTGAATGCTTGACAAGACTGCTTTCTCTACTCTATTAGACTTGACTTCTTACAGAAGGACTATTCCAGAACGTTCTAGAAGCCTATTACTATCACATCATGGGAACATTTCGTCTGTAATATTGACCTTTTTTATATATTCTAGAAATAATTAAACCACTAACTTATTTCACGTCAATTATTTGTTATCATATTTGCTTCATATCTGGATCATATTTTCGCTATGAATCACCTCAGTTCTCTCAGATGCCATTGTCTTTATCTTCTTCGAAATTATCTCTGCATCCGGAGTTATACCGATTACATTCTATGTACACACAGGGGCTTGAAGAGAAAGTGATTGTAGTGTTCGAGGCATATTTAGGCGTATGTTAATTAAAGGAGATATATTTTACCTGACATTCCTGAGGCTCGTGAACCGTTTAATGTTAAAGGTACGCCTCTACGCAATCAACGACAAGCGGTGTGTGCCGAAGGTGTCTCCAAGTACTTTATATATGTTATACATAACTACGGTGATATTATGTACAACATTGGAACAACGTGAATCGGTGATTCAACAAGATATGATCTATGTTTATAATAAATACAATGCATTAATCGTCTGTACAGAATGTCAATTATAAGCATTACAGCCATGGAAAACATATGTTTTCAAAAACGCGTCAATAAAATACATTAAATCGTCTTAAAAATATATATTGTTAAAAAATATCATTTTATTATGTTTCTTATCAGTTATGATGTATGATTTTACCTATTCATGCATGAAATTGTTTCCTGTTATAGTATTTTAATTATTTTTCTTGGGAAAATCTTAAACGGAAATGAGTTATAGCTGGTATCAATGTTTCCATAAAAAAATTAGAGCTTCGGAGTAATCACTTGGTCTTATTACTAAATGTATTGGTTTTACTGTCACTAAAACAACCTCTTTCAACTACCTATTTTACGCAATACAGGTATGCTCTAACCAGGGAATGAATGCCAGGCTAATTTATAATATACTCTAATTACCTTTTCTACGAACTCTAGGTCTCTAATCTTTTATGCTTGTATTATATATGAGCCCACGATTATGAAAGTGGTTTAAGTCATGCTTTATTCGTTCTGAGGTATTTAAAGGTTTGTGTATTGATGTTGGTTGAAAACCAATGAAAGTGACAACTTCATGTTGCATAAAATGCCGTATTTAGATTTTTTAAATTAGTGTTGGATGAAGATTATATTAATTCACAACATGGGAACTGAAATAAACGAATAACTCGTTTTTTATAATTTCTTGACTTACGCCACTTTCATAATTATGGGCACATATAATCTATTGTCTACTAAATAACTTCTTAGGTTTTCACGGCCAGATTTGATATTGTGGCTTTTGGGTTTAGCCGTGTGTGGCGAATTTCTTCTATCCGATATTTCGACCTTGCGGTCATAACGGCTTGCAGGGGTCTTTAGGGTTGATGACTTTGTCAAACAAAGTCATCAACCCTGAAGAAGACCCCTGCAATGGCGGTCGACATATCGGATTGAAGAAATTAGCCACACACGGCTAAACCCAAAAGCCACAATATCTATTGTCTACTATTTATCATAGTCAACTACGATTAACACAAATTATTCGGCGGATCTTTTAGACACGGATTGCCTCGTATTATCCGGTGATAGTCGAATAAAACACTAGTATTTTATGTGTTGTATAATGGAACTTTTTAATTTCCCTACGCGCGGTTGATGGTTTATTAATCGGTAAAAGATGGGTTACGCTGCCATCTCGAAAGGGTTAAGAGGCATCAGCTGCGATGTAAATTGATCACGAATTAATTATGCTAGAAACATCGCGGAGAGTATTCCAGGAATTTTCCTCATCCAGCGACGGGCACAGGCGACGCTTCTCAACTATGTTAAAACTATTTTTCCCTCGCGATTTTGAAAATATTTTATTTTTCACTGGCAACTCCAAACTGATAAAAAAATATATTTAGTCGTAAATGTAGTAAAATGGCGATTAATCAGATTATTTTTAATCTGCGTTATTATGATGATAGTGACATCAGCATGTATAGCCCTTGCTGACTGGTACCGAAAACCTCGATATACAATATTTCGTCTTTTATTTTCGTTCGCTCATCGGACACGCATGTGTTGTCATTTTATAATGCCGTTAAGAGGACTAGTTAGGTAGATCGCCACTTGTGGCGCTGAGAGTCACCAACCACGGCAAGCAGTCAGTCAGTTGTGGGCCATTGGCGGAGAGGTCGTCAAATTATTTATTCATTACAAAAAAACCTTATCCGTTATGTAGTGCTATTACAGAAAAGTAGCTACTAATACCTATTAGCTACATAACATCTAAGATCCGTCTGGCTACTCCTCATAAGGCCATTGCGATGGGCAATAGTAAGGCCATCGATGTTACCAGATGCTGATTGAAATGTATTTGACGTTACTACATACAAAGAAGAGAAAAACTCGACCCACACTTTGGAAGGCCTTCAGCCACTTTCTAACAAGTAGCTTTTGCGTGCGTCCGGTAACGGGTCCCCATCTGGGTCTCCAAAAACAGGACGGGACAGGGAGGGTTTTCACCAAGCGACCCACACTTTGAACAACCTGACTCAATGTAAGCCCGGGGCGCTTTACAGCCATCTCGTGAAGGAATCCATCGCGAATTCTATAAAGATGTTCCCGTGGAAATATTATCAAGATAGGGGCGAAAAAATGTTGATTGTTGAATATTTTAATGGACCCCTCCTCGAACGCGGATTAAGCCGGTGCTGAGGCATTCCTCATAGACCGGGTTGGCCTCTATGGCTTCCCTCTCGGATGATCCTCCATGCATTATTAATTTTATCGTGCGTATAGTATACGCTGATATCACCTAAATATATATTATACACATCTTAATTGTTACGTGAATTTTAATTAATTATCCAATATTTTTAAAATGATCTTTTACAAGTGAAAAAGAAAAATATATGTCCAAACGAATCTCTGCCAAGAAGTGCCAAAACATACATCTTATTCAACGCCATCTTAGAATTATTTAGATAATATTAAAACGTTTGTTAATCAGTATTTTGATATCGGATTATAGCGAGGACCATTCAATCCTATGGTGCGGCACAACGCCACCAAAACACGCGGTGCTTCCGGTCGATCACCCATCCAGGCACTACCCTCGCCTAATGTTGCTTAACTTCTTTGAACGTACAAAAAATCCCTTATATTCAATTTGGTATGGGTCGTTAACCAATTATTTTTGTATACCCACTTTTATTATATAAGTATGTGATCACATTTCATTAATAATTGAGTAATATGTTTTTTTTTAATTTGTTATAATAAATTATATAATACGAGTTTCCCATATTGATTGATATTATACCCGCGATCTCAATGGGTCGTTTTTGTTCTTTCGAAAAAATCTACATTGCCAAACGTAAAAAAAAATATCCCCCACAAATCAAAATCGATTTTATTATTTTTGGACCGAACGTGTTTGCGGAATTGTCAACATCGTTAAATAGGCCAGTCAGCTTAGAAAATAATCTAAGAATTATGTTATAATCCTGCCCGGGGGCTATTTGAAATATTCAAAGTCAAAGGTCAACGGAATGTTAAAAAAAAAAAGTTTTTATTCACATTTATTTTAAATGATTACATGTTTCGGCCTCCCTGGAGACCATCTTTAATAAATAAATTATAAATATAAATAACAAATAAATTATTGAAGATGGTCTCCAGGGAGGCCGAAACATTTAATCATTTAAAATAAATGTGAATCAAAACTAAATATTTTAATTTATTATTTTTTAATTTAAATTAATTTAAAATTATAAATATGGGTATACGTTTTATCGTGTGGTGTGTAATAGAAAGCCATTAGAGATTATGTAATTTTGATGAAAATAATACGTATTTACAGAGGATTTCTTGGAGTTCCTTCCATCATACAGTCTAAAACAACTGTTATATTAAAAAGCATCACAAAAATCATTTTATTTGTTTGTGTCAAGTTATTATTATACTCTCAAATCAAACTTTGTCATTTGATTCTTGGCAACGTCAACATTGTAATGTGTTTCATCGCTAAGAGGCTCCTCCGGCCAGCGGCGAGGGGTCTGTGAACTTACTCCATCATGTGAGCGCTAGTACGGTATTGTAAGAGCCTTGAATTTATATGCCTCCGAGTCCATTAGCCGTGAGCTCTCGACGAAGCACAAACTACCTATGAGAAATTTAAAAAAAAAACCACGCGGTGTATTAAAGACTTGGCTTTAGTAATATTTGAACCGGCGAAGCGCTGGGAACGAAACTGCTTCGCGGCGCATATGTGTCTACCATATGACTTCATAAGTGTAAACAATCATTACTTAGATACAACACCAAGGACTTCAGTTTCTTTCGCTTAACAGATAAGAAAATTATCTCAACTATATTATATATGATTTTTGTTCTTCTGTCATAGCCACTTTCTAGAACAGCAATTCTTAAACGGTGCTCTTCGACTATGTTCCAGATGCTCCGCGAAGCATTCGGTGGAATATTAAAAAACAATCGGAAGTTTGTGAAATGAGCATATTCTGGGTTCATTTCGGGTGGCCACCATACCTGAAAAGATAGGGGGAAACCGCCTAAGACGGTATGGGCATGCGACACACAGAGATGAGGACTACATGGTAAAGAAAGTCCTCAAAATACCGACGCTGAGAAGAAGACCTGGAAGACCACAGGCAACCTGGGCTGCAACTGTAGACAAGGATCTGAAAACTCTGGGCTTGACCGAGAATGCAACGCAGGACAGACAGACATGGCGAATGTGCACAAGGAGAGCCGACCCCAGATGATGGGAAATGGCGAGGCTAAAGAGAGAATCGGAAGTTTGTGGAATAGAAAAATATGTCATAATATACTATTGTGAATAAAGAGTTCTCTTTATTTTTTTAACTTTTCGCGGACAGATTTTGAATTATGGGTTGTAGGTGTTGCCGTGTGTAGTGCATTTCTCTTTCTTTCTCATATTTCGACGGCCGTCGTAGGGTCACTTTCGTGGTTAATCAATATGCATTCAAGAATATTTAAAGTTCTAATTCGCATTCTGATTTTATTTTTTTATTGAAAAATTGCAAAAATAAGCAGCAAGCTTATTTTTGCAATTTATATACATATATTTTTTTGTTGTTGGAAGTCTTTATAATATTTAGAGATATTTTTTTCTATTATTCTATTATTTAATTATATATCGATTAGTTGTGCTACACAATAGTTCTTAGACAAATCATGTTATAGAAATCGCAGCTGCACAATAATATAACACGTGTAATTTATTTAGTTCATAATTTTATGCGGCTCAAGACAAGTATAACGGCACACACGTATATAGTAATGCCATCGTGTTCATATAAATCAAGAATGTAGCAAGAAAATTAATGATAAGCTGATCTTGTACCCGTTTTTCTTCCTAATAAAATCATGTGCGCACATGGTTGTGTACGTACTACCTCCAATGCGCGGCTAAACAAATAGGCGGTGTCGACAAATAGGCGGTGTCGAAAGCATTTTAGGTTAGAAAAGCGATCTGAACCGGGCGATAAACCATGTTTATCATTAGAAAAGAGCGGGTTTGTCTCGTAAATAAAGACATGCGAGGTGGAGGCGAGAGGCTGAGCGGCGAGCGACCGGCGGAGCTACCGGCACTCTGGGTTCACTGCCGACCAGGTGTCGCTAACCTCGCGGGAATAATCAATTGCGACGGTGTGGCTGCACCTTTTTTTTTAAGGCCCAGTCGGATATGTCGATTTTGTTACCACTAATCCCGGCTAATCACTAATTACGATCTAAGCGATCCAGCAACAAATCACCGAGGAATGAACTTATACTTCTAGGTCTCGCTTGGTGAAAACCCTCCCTGTCCCGTCCTGTTTTCGGAGACCCAGATGACCCAGATGGGGACCCGTTACTGGACGCACGCAAAAAGCTACTTGTTAGAGAGTGGCTGAAGGCCTTCACGTGATTCTAGGTGCATCAGTTAGATGTCAAATAGACCACAGTCTAAGGCTGCGAAGTTACTATACTACAGCGAGTCTCGAATTGCCTTCTTTAGTAACACAATGCTAACCACGAAATAGTGGGAATGGATAAGGAAATAGTAAGGTTGAAAATAGATTCTGTAGAATGGCAGACATATTAGTTAGGAGTCATTACTTGCGTCTGCACTCTTGCAGACGGACGCACAGAAACGCTCAAAAGCAGCGTGATTCCTGTTGTTAGCAACGAAGTTCTGGTATCCGACCTGACCTGATGATTCTACTTCTAGGTCTACTTGAGGCACGCTTGTAGTGTACTAACATCAATGAAACTAGTCTGGGATCAGTTTATTGCTGCGTTCGTCGCTGCATTAAAGTCGCGGGAAGGCCTTCAGCCATTTTCAAAATGCTTTTTTGCGAGTGTCTTTTGTGATATGTTCATCCGATCATTAATACGCGATGGAAAAGAGTTGAACAAAGCATGTTTTCTTTTAAATACGTGGAATATGTTCTTTTTTATATCAGAATAAAAATATATGCTTTGAACGAGTATATAAAGAGTTTTTTCCTATAAACACATGCTTTGACAATAATTTTAGAGTCCCGTTTTGCTGATACTTTCTCGATATACGCTTTATAGCACTTACTGGCGTGCCTTGCAAAAGCCCGGAAGCTTAAATTGAAGGTAAACTATTATATAATGTGTGGTATACTAGTAATTGGACTTTTGTTAATCGGCATTTAAAAGGAGATTCGGATGAATAACCCAAAACGAGATCGTTTTGTTCTTAAGAAAAAAGGGGGCTTCAACCCAATTCTTGACTTATCTATGTATTGAATCTTTGATTATTTTAATAAAAACTTACCATTTATCTAATAAATTTGTATTTAGTGTGTAAATCATTTTAATGAAGATCAAAACGATTTTTTTTTCATTAATTTTTTAATAGTATTCTTTCATATCAATGTAATAAACGATTGAGGATTTGCAGTATATTTCACCATTTAATTTTTGACGACATATTTCGGCTTCTTCGAAAAGCGACACTTGAGAATGGCTTCTTGAAAATAAAATCGCTTGAAAATAAATTAATACTTTAACATTACACTGTGACATCCCCCGTCTTTAAAAAGACGACATGTCGCGGGTTCGTCACTTGGCTGCGTGGAGGAAGGATGCAAGAGCAGATTAACAACACAAAGAATTTGTTTTTGAAGCACAATTCGCATTTATTTTTATTAAAGTCTGGTTTTTCGTAACTGACAACTGCCGGAACACTGTGACATCCTGCGCCGCCAAGACAATCGCGGCAAAAAATCAAATTAAAGATGACAGTTGCACCAACATGAAATGGAGCAACTGTCATAACAAATAAAATGGCGTATGTTAGCGCCGTGTTATTTTATATAATTAAAACTAACATTATTAGATGTGCATGTCAGGCGAGCGAACAAAAATAAGAGACGAAAGATTGTTTTTCGAAGCTTTTCGGCATCAGCCTAAAAGAGCTATATCAGGCTGACCAAACATAAGACGCAAAGTCATATGCGCCGAAGAAATGCGTAAGGCAATCAACCAACCGTCCCACACTGCTTGTATAATCAGATACCCCCAACACCAAGATTGAAGTCTCGAAGCAGCTTTCTGAAATCCATACAACTTCTCACATCCGGCCCTGAAAACGAGAGACTCCAACTCTGGCAACAAATCGCACCAAAGGATTTCATTACTCCAAAGGAGGGCCTCCCAACTGGCAAGAGCCTTGACTGGCGGACCTGGAAATCACTGAACATATTAAGAACCGGAGTTGGTAGAACAAAGGACAACCTCGAGCGGTGGGGAATGCTTCGGCAGGGAGAGACACTATTGTGGGACTGTGGAGACCTACAGACCGCCTCACACCTAAGATGTTGCTCCATGTGCCCAACAAGTTGCACATCCCAGGACCTAATGCTGGGCAACACTCGAGCTATCGATGTTGCCAGATATTGGGAAAAAATAATTTGACATCGCTGACACGAAGAAGAAGACGATGATATAAACTTTAATAACCTGACTTTTCGTTGGAAATGCCATTGATTTCAATGTTCGAAAGTCGTCAATAAACGATGGCTTTTTTTCATGTTCAGTGAAGAGAAAAGTACCTCTGCACATATTCTTCTGTGCAAGTTTATGTACGAGTGTTGTTTGTGAAAAAAATGTTACTGTAGCGTCGCAACTCGCAGTGTTCACCAAAGAAGGCTCTCTCGGGAGCGCGGGCGCGCGCGCCGGTCTTAGCATCGATTCGCTTTCGCAAAGACCAGTTTGTCGCATTCCCTCGCTTCTCGCCGCTCCGCACTGTTTTCTATGACCATGTTCATAATGGGCTCAGTGCTCCAAGGGGTACTCCAAAGCCGCCAGGAATGCGGCCCGTGAATGAAAATAACGACCCCCCTGTCTGCGATGCTTATCCTGCAGCGAAAATGACAATTACACTGCTAATAATTTATCAACAGAATCACTAAGGATTTTAAAAACCTGAGTTCCATCAAGGTCCTTTACTGTTCACTGATTCGTCGGCAACTGGAATATACTAGCGTAATATGGTCTCCCTACTATCGAACTCATATCGACCGGATTGAATCAGTTCAACATTGCTTCCTGTCAAGAGTAGCACGACTGATCGGCCTTGAGTGTATATCTATGTAGACTAGTCAATTCCTCTAATGACTTGGACTTTTTCGGGTAGGACCTTTCGGCATTTCGTAGATCCCTCTACTGTTACGCGTGATGTCTGTTTTATTTGCTCATGTTTATGTTTTGTCCAAATGTTGTCTAAGCTTATATATTTATTCTGTATTACCATCTTCTTTAGTTGTATTTCTAATTTAAGACCGTATGTATTGGCCTAGGGCCTAGGCCGTTAATAAAATAAAATAATACTTCTTATTCTTCATCGTTATTCACTCTTCAAGCTTAGCTTCGTTGTTAGTCCAGATTGCCCATATGGTAGTCTCTTGCAGGACGCTGATCACTTTATTTGGCATTGCAAAATATTACAGTCAAGTATTGAAAGGCTCTTCAGCGTAATCCAACAGAGACCTGGACCGGTTGGATACGACGACCTCATCTCTACAGAGTCTACGCGGCGACCTTCGGCGAAGAGGTCAAAAAGTCCAAATTTTAACGTGTAAAATATAACTTTAACACCCACGTTTGGTGTTGCTCTTCAAAGTCCGTTACTTTTATAACGAGAAAGTGCTCTGAAAATAAGTGCTCCCAAAGAGCGCAGGTACAAGGTGACCGGCCCAAAAAAAACTACATTTGCTCCTCACTTTTTTTGCAATTAAAAATATTATTACCTATAATAGACGTTATATAAATAATATTGTATCGTGAATTATAATATCATTAAATCAATTTGTAATGCGATGTATATACTTTTTTAAATATCTATATCCGTTATTGAATTCGTTTTATCAAATTTGAACACTCTTTTCTAAACAGGCACTCAATACAATGATTGTCACTATCTATTCGTTTTATGGCATATTTCCCTTTTCAACCATAAAAAAACCCAAACTATCCATAATCATGGGAAATCACCTATTTTTGTTTGGATAATGAATTGTAATTTCAATTTCATAATTGCTTTAATACAATGTAACCTAATATAAACTTATTCTATTTGGATATGCCTAATATTATCAGCGTTCACATGCGTCCGATTTTACCTGATTTTAATTTTGACCATCTCGAGTTGTTTTTATTGTGAAATCTATGATATCTAATATGTACTTGACCAGCCCATTAAGATAAACGATATATGTAAAATTAAATAGTTGTTTTTCACGACTAAATTTCGGATTCATGGCTTTTGGGTTTGAGAGACGTGTGTTGCGAATTGTCCCCGCATATAATGATGACCTCTGTAACGGCGGTCTATATTTAGGAGAAAAGAAGAAAATTAAACAGAAAATTACTTTCTAACAAATTTTAATATATATCACGTTGAGCAATGTTAATTCACATACGAGTACTTGAAGACTTTTAATGAAATGTTTTTCAACTGAACTTATTTCACATGAATAAACTAGCACTACAAAATACAAAACCTAATTCAAAAGACGAAAATCACTATGCAAAGCAAATATACAATCTCTTGTAATAAAATTTACTTAATTTGATCCATATTTATGTACAACATTTCTACATAACTCTTTAAAAAATTAACTGCGTGTTAAATTTTTGATACTTTAATTCATATTGCATTTTTAAAGCCTTTTATATATGCTTCTCAGAAAAACGCATCAAACCGTCGTTTCAAGTAAGCAAATCATTGTGCAATTCATTATGTATATATCGATTTTATTTTCACAACACTTTGCATCTTCTCTCTCTAGATATAAGTTCTATAAGTACAATTTACTGGTTTTCCTTTGAGGCGACTACCGTACCAGCCTGCTCCCGCCTTGTTATGATTGACACCGTGTTCTCGGCATCAGCTCTGAGCGCTGCATGCAAACACGGCTCCCGAACTACTCCACTGACAGGGCCGACCAATCACTCTACAAGATAATCATCAAAATACCACAATATATTTTGACAGTTGTTATCTGCGGACGGTCATCATACACAAAATAATTCCCGTCAAGCCATTTATCTCTCAAAGAACGTTTCCATTCATTTTTATAATCTGTATAATTTTATAGTATCACACAGAGCGATATCAGGCTAATTAATCAATATATATATTTTGCTCTCAATGGGTTGTGAGAACAAACTCACAAAATCGCGCAATTGTGCCTTGAGTACTATCGAGCTGCCACTTATTGTAGCCCCGAAGATTGTCCGGTATTATACATATGATGTACTCGGCAGAGCTTCCGGTGGAAAAATGAAATACGATTAATATAAATCAATCAATAACAGACAATTTTCTAAATTACTTCCCAAACGCTACCGGCTTTGAAATTCTATTCTATCTAGTTTTCGTTTCATTCTTTATACTGTGTTTTTTTTTAAGAAACATGATATGTATATGCATTTTTTTAAACTCTCACGCAAACATTATTTTATTATTTCCGCATGCAGAGTTTAACTGTTTTTGGCTTACTAGTATGTAAAATAAAATAGTAAGCGAATATGAAAGGTCAAGATAAAGAAGCTTGCTCTATTTCGTGGATAAATTTTTGATAGATAAGACTAAACACAACACGAAGATTACTTTCGTATTCCCAGAAATTTCGGGATGTTTCTATCGTCACATAATTCATAAATAAAATATTACTTCTCCCTACGCTCGTATTCTCCTGAGTGTTCACATAAAAAAAAAGTCTGTTGAGTTTTGCCTCGCCTCCACTCAATAAACGCCTGCCTTCTGGAGTACGCACTCACCTCTCTCGTTACGGGTACTTGTGCTTACGTATCGCCATTAAAATATGCACTCCTACGGCGTTGACTACTCAAGCACGCTATTAATAAATTATTGAACATAAAATCTGAATGTTCTGTACGTAATTATTTTTTACACCTATGTGTCGCCTTCGGCCTACGACGTGTTAATGGACGAAAAATAAAAGGCGTTCCTGAGTTCAGAAGTTCCCAACTAAAATCTATCAATGTTGCTAATATATTTAATGATACGTATCGTATGTACTGTATACGTAAATATTTTAATGCTGGATACTCGTAGTCCAGTTTAATGAACTGACAAGAGAATGAATCCACAAGACCATATTAACCTAACCATAAACGTGCTTATAAAATCCTTACGATAAGGAGCCGACTAATCACAAGACATGAAAAAAATACATCTATTATATGAGAAAATGAGATATATTCATAGATAAACCCTTCAATTGAATAGTAATTTAATTTAATGTTTAGCGAAGGAATACCTAAAACATGAACACAGAATTTACTATGCAATAAAGTTTCATTTAAGAGAGCATGTTCAAAAAGTTATTTGAACATAATTATTTTATATATACATCCGGAAGTCTTTAAAATATTAATAGTCAAATTAGGATCAAATTCTCTGCCTTAAATCAAATTTGTCGATGACAGTACAAAGGTACTTGTAAAGACACGAGTCGCTGAGTTTACTCATGTAATACACTAATGTATAAAACAGCGATAAATGATCAAATAAAACAATATCAACTCGACTCGGGTCTTTGGACGTATCCCGTGTTGGAATCCATGGTACTCCGACATCACCAGTTAGCTGACGCCGCCATTTCGAGACCGAGACATCGGTTCCGGAACAGAGCAAATTTAAACAATTGTTTCATTTTACGTTTTATTTTTCAAATATAAGAAACTGAAATGATATAATAATTCGAAGAAAGAGGGTCGTATATACAGCATAAAAGCTCCCAATTTAAAGCTTGGTGCCAACAAAAATTGCATTTAGATACCTTTTGTCAACATTGAGTAAACAACACTTCTTCATGATGAAAAGAGACCGGTTTTGAAAAGAAGACTGTTCTTCTGCAGCAACCGTTTCTTTACTGGAGCGTATTCATATTATATTATTAGAAACTTTTGGTTATTAGTCATTGAAACTCTTAAAAAACTTATTTGTGTATTTCAAAACCACATTTTCAGTATCTGTGAGTTTTTATCTGATTCTACTATAAAATATTAACTAAGCAATGAAATTACATTCAAAACAGGATTATTTAATAGGTCATTAAATATATAGAAACAGTGAGAGGTCTTTCTCTAAATAATATATTTTTTTATTGCTCCCACGCCAATCGAGTGACTGTATCCGTGCGCTTATTAATTTACATAATTATATACGTGTGTAATTTGCATTTAACACAACGTTCAATTTAAATAACTATATTTTTTTTAAAAAACGTGACTGACCCCACAGATTGAACCCGCAACCTTTCAATCATAATGTAATGCTTTCCACTTAGCGGCGACTAGATTCTAAAAATATACCTGTGCTTAACTATTTTGTTGGTTTTTATATGCCAGCTAATACATCATATAATATGATACACCTTAGCGATTTTTAACCTTTGTAGAGTCAGCAAGCAATCTGAATGAAAATTCAAAATTTGATCAATGACAAAATTCGATTCATGAAATCATCATGAATCGAATTTTGTATCGGAAAAAGGCAGCATAATGTTTCGTGTACAAAAAAAATGGAGGTTTTTTATTCTTAGCCAGGCGCCTGAAAAATCTTTGTAAAGCACATCTTAAAATATTATATATTTCATCATGTTCATCATCAGCCTGTATCCGTCCACTGTTGAACGTAAGCCTCCCGCATGAGTCTCCATCCTCTTCGATCCTCCGCCTTCCGCATCCAGGTCACTCCCGCTATTCTTCTTATGTCGTCAGTCCATATTGCAGGGGGTCGGCCAATGCTTCGTTTGCCAGTTCTTGGGCGCCATTCCCATACTTTTCTTCCCTATCGACCGTCGTCTCTTCGACAGATATGTTCTGCCCATTGCCACTTGAGTGTGCCTATTCGTTGGGTAGCATCCACTACTTGGGTTCTTCTGCGTATTTCCTCGTTTCGGATTCTATCTTATAGCGACACTCCGGGTATGTATCTCTCCATAGCACGCTGGGTGACCTTTATTTTATGTGTAAGACTTGTTGTCAGATTCCATGTCTGCGCCATAAGTTAATACACGGAGGATGCATTGGTTAAACGCCTTAGTTTTTAGACATTGCGGAATTTTCGCTTTAAAAATGTACTTAAGTTTTCCAAATGCTGTGCATCCCAGTTGTATACGCCTGTCGATTTCTTTTGAGAAGTTATTTCGTTCCAGTTGTATTAAAATATTTGCACGTCCCTAATTATAAATCATTTTGTACAATCAGTGTCCGCGCACCGCTCAGCCCAAAGGCCACAAAACTTATTTTGCACTCAAGATTTTTCGACATATTTTCTTCAGACTAGTGAAACATTATGTATGCGTAACGTAATAGGGATAGCTTAACCTTTCATCTGGAAACTCGCGAAACTCTTTCGGTCCGTTTTCTTTATTAGATAAGTGAAAATCTTTGAAACTCTTCGCGCTGGCTGTGTCGGCTTTCACGGGATAAAACTTGGCCGCTCCGCGCTCCAGATGCCGCCTCGTAAATACGGACCGAGCTCTCGGCCTTGTGAGACTCCGGACAGTGCAGGATCCAATCCTCGTGGACCTCATCCTATGAGAAACCTTCAATTAAACTTGGCATACACTATACTAGTAGCCTTCGTAATAATGCGAGTTAAATAACTCGTACCATCCCAGTGATACGTCGGACTTGTTACATAGTAAAATCTACTGGATTCTTCCTTAATCTTTACAAGCCAAACAACGCTCCAGAAAAGGACCGTTGCTCCGTTTATAAGGTACTGCAATTGAAGCTGCGGTGTTCCGGTAACCTCACTCGAAAGTGGTCGAGATTTAGTGGGTTCATTTTATAATTGCTCCTTCTGGCCGTGAAACACTTTTAATTATAGCTGGCATTTGACTGATCATAGCCTTAGTTTTTAAGTATTACCTATACTAGTAATCTTGTCTTTTAATTCGGCTGGCATTTCTGGGCTGTGAAGCCCTTCCGAATTTTTTTAAGAAGACCATTTTGTCCAATAAATTATTGCGCACTCACGTCCTTGAATCAAAAACGTGATGCTTATTCACTTTTTTCACAACTACTACAAAAGCAACTGCTCTGAACTCGAACAATTATACCCTCTTGCACCCACTCGCTACCGACAGAGTCTTACATCTGTTGAAAGTCGACGAAGAGCCGGTAATCTTACAAATTAATTTTTAAACACAACCGGTAAGCTTTGAAATGTCCTATGTTTCCTACTACATACAAAATAAAGATATCTTTCAAGATATCGATCATTTACGCTTACAATCTTCTCTACCTTTACACAAACACAAGAAATCTTTTCAGCATAGAGCTACTTGTTTCAACTAAGTGTGCTTTCGTGCGTGCGTTAATTCCCATCGTAATGTTCTATGAAATTCGTTTTAAAATCGTTGACATCGGCTTGGCATTGTGTAGAAAAAATATTAAACATCTATCTAGTTACGTCACTGGGCTTTAAGGAGAATTATTCAGGCGCTACGGCGAATTGATATCGGCAAGGTAGGTGTGAAATAAGAATGAGAAAAGGTGATAAAGCTACACGTGAACCAACTACTGAAGTTGGGCGCGCGCCGCGAGGAGTTGCGAGCGAGAAACGGTTTCAGCGCAAGAAGAATTGTGCAGCGAAATGGACCATTTTTAAAATGTCTATTCTAAGATAAAAAGGCGTGAATTTACCTTATACCGGTCGTTCTCTCTTTCAAGAAAATATATCTCGCAATGAAAACATGTATACGTAGTTTCAATAATATTTACCGATAAATGGTCAAAACACGTTTTTTGTCATGTCATTGTTTTATTTGTTATGTTTGTATAAATTTCTTATTAAACTAAAAATATTTTTACTTTACGGTATTTTTTTTACTGACATTCACATAATATGTGCAATTTGATTAATTATTTGAGATTTTTTTATCGTTTTGTTACACTTGTTTGAGTACGAGTACAATAATATTCCATAATAAATCATAATAATAATATGTTTCGTTGTTATTATTCTGAGGTTCCTCTGGATGCTTATTCGAACAGATTTTTTAGTTGGTTAAAACTTTTTGTTAACAAAATCTCAACGTTTCCATTTATTTATTTTTTCAATCATAAAACAACAAAGACAAAAACAATAATAATCGATTTAACTATATATAATAAAAATATTTCCACCGTAATACTATTTTCCACTCAATGGAAAGAAAACCTAATATATCGATTCAAGTTAAACCATTTCCTCTAGCATCCACGTGTCGAGAAAAAATATTATTGGGATTATTTCAGCGTAAACTCGTGTAATATTATTTTCCCTTGTATCTTTCCTCTTCGTGTTCTGAAACAATGTTTATCAATTGTCTGGTATTCTTTCTTTTCCCGCTCCTTCCGCCTTATTACTCCTGAAAGTAATAGCTTCCGTTTTATATATTCTAGTTTTCAGAGACCCGTATTTTGAATAACCTGTTTACTATTTCTAACTCCATATTTCTGAATTTACATTATTTTTTCATGACTGCATGTTTAATACTTACATAATAAAGCAGCTGAATTTTTATAATCAAACTTTTGCAATATTAATCTTATAACCATAAAAAATAGTGTGAAATTACTTGTTATAATTTACTTTTTTATCATTCTCATATTCTGCCATATAGTTCAAAGATGGAGCATATGGATTCCATATAAATTACATCACGAAACACAGTAAATTTGGAATGATTCTTAAAAAAAAAAAAAAACTATTTTTTTTTGTAGTCTTTCTGACTCACTGCATACAGAATTAAAGAAAAAAGTTTACAGAATATTGTAGGCAGAACTTTGGAACGTGGAGCTGCGTTGCGTTGCAGCGAAAGCTCGGCAGTTTGTTAGTACAGGAGAACACAACCGGTCTAAACTAGTGGGGTCTTTGACGCTCAGTCAGGACGATTGGACACTGCATGTAAGAAACCCGCGTTGTGTTTGATCTGTTTCTTGAAAAGTTTCTATTCGTGACTTATATATGTACTCGTATATATTGATATCAGCTTGCTATAACTCCTTTAGGCTGATGCCGTAAAGCCTCAAAAACGATCTTTTGTCTCTTATTTTGTTCGCTCGCCTGACATGCACATCTAACGTTCATTGTATTAATTAATATTAATTGTATAATGTTAAGCGGTGTTTGCATACGCCAAAAATATTTGTTATGACAGTTGGCCCATATCCTGTTGGTACGACTGTCATCTTGGCTATTGGCAACGCCGAGATGTCAGTGCGCTGGCAGTTGAAGTTTGACTCGCGGCTGTCATAGCGCGCGCGCCTAGGGCGTTCGCTATGACGGGCGACGTTTTTGACAAATAAACGCGTATAGTGAAACAACAACAAGTTCTTTATATTGTGAACCTGCAGTAAACTGATGTCTAAATAAGAGAGGAGGATATGAATATAATATCTTCGGATCGGCCGAGAGCCCCAGTAAATAAGTAAAACTTCAGTTGATTCTGAAATCACGCCGCAAATAATCATATCGCATGGCAAGTTCATCCCTTAGTTGGCCCTCGGTCTTACCCGTCACCCTGGCGAGGGATCAGCTCGGGTCCTGGGGATGAGGGACGACCCTTGTTGAATAGCACAACACATTAACCTTACATTAGTAGGGCGGATTACAAGGGTGGATCCGACCCGGCGCCGGACCTTCGGGATCTCGGGATTTAGATATGTTTATGATTTATGGATGACATTATTATTTGAAGATCGATCCTGTCAAACATTAACAAATAATTCGTGTTCATCAGTGCGCAGTGGCCTCTAACCTTTTTGAGGTCACGGAGCATTTATATCTTCATGCTTCACTTTTGATGCTAAAATGTATCCCAAGAAAATTTCGAATTTAAAGTATTTCTAATATAATAAGCATTCGTTTGCTTGGTCTGAATGCAGCTTTAAATACTATGTCAATTTTTCTACGTATATTTCTGCATTCAGCGGTTCCGAAAGTCTCGACAACTCAAGTTATTTTCTATATATATATTTATGTAATCGCACGCAGGAGAGCACAGCTGGTCAAGATCAGTGCACCAGTGTGTTCCATTGATTACAGGTTGGACGTAAGAGTGTCATTGTTTATCAAACGAATTGCTCTTCTTTGAACTGAGTAAATTAAGTTTAAAAGGTATTTTGGGGCTTCAATCCAATGCTGACGTATTCAAGGATAGGTCGGATTTGTCATTTATACAGAAGAATAAGTTGTTTATCGTTGAAATATACCTACTTTTTTGGAAGCGAGACCGCTTTTAAATGATACTCGTATTGTGTTGTAACCGTTACGCAAAATTTCCGAAAGATTACTAGGTTCGCTTTAAAATAATTTATTTTTATTTTTACATGAGGATTGGTGTTCAAACCGCCTCACTTTTCAATTCTCACATAAATTAACATTATGAAAATTGGTCAATGAAAGTTGTTTTTTTTTATCCGGACCCACGTTAACGATTACAAGTCAATGAGAAGTGAAGTGAGAGCAGATCGTACGTCAGATTTTTGAAATTTGCATCGCGTTATGGCAGAGACCCGCATACTTGCTGAGAGATAGCATCGTATAGAGCGGCCCAGGACCGGCTCCGTACTAAAATGTCAATTCGGAATTTAAATGTATGCGGGACGGAAAAATATCTGACATTAACGCGCCGGCTTCAAATGTCAGTAAAATATCATTATATTAGGTGTGCTGTGTAATGTAAGATAATTAGGCATGGCATACCTGCAAAATGTGAAATGAAGCCTGCTTTTTAATATAGGTCAATAGAGGGAATTCTATACCATACAAGTATCATTAAATAATCTGTTTATTTTTTTAAGTCGATAGTTTTATATTAACCATCCAGAGACGATTTTTTTTTTAATAAAAACTAAAGTTGTTAGCTATATTTTATCAGCATGTAGTCTTCTTCATCTGGCAAAAATATTTTTTTTTAAAATACACGATGCTTTCTTGGAAAAAATCTATGTGACCGTATGGTCACGCTAGTCCTTACCATCGACAACTTATTTTGTATGAAACATTATACTTTATTTTGTTTTTTGCATGGATTCTAACCTTGGGGTTGAAATACAGCTACACCGAAAATATTGAAAATTGTATTTACTCTTTTGAAGTATGCATTTTGTAGAAGAAAAAAATTCAACCCGAAATAAAATAACTCACAATGGTACTTGATAACTGTTTCCGTTGCCGCGGCTGCAGAATAATTGTGGTGGAGACACTTCTTAACCAAAACTGGGCGAAAGATGCAATGTTCAGGTAGAAAAACGACCGGAGTAGGGATAAATACACAATATTGTTCACTGTTACCATACGGTCACGCTCGTATTTGGAGGGTTAATATTTTTCTGTTATTTATTATTATAGTGTCCTCTAGTGAAGAAAGTAGTTTGAGTATTTAACTTTTATGTACATAAATTGTGACAAATATGTCATATTATTAGTTTTTGTAATTTTTTCTAAATATGTACACATTTTATTTTTTTGTGAAAAGCTTTTTTATTTATTTTTTTACTTAATTTTATGACTTATGTGAGGGTAAAATTGATTTTAAAAAATTAACAAACCCAAAACAACTGTAATTAACACTATCCAATCCGCGCGTTACGCGAATAAACTTACGCTGGAGGCCGACTGTTTTTTAAAGAATTGTAAATCAATCGTCATGCGTTCAAATAAAATTAAATATGACCCTAACTGAAACGGTTTGAGATCTTTGAATTATGGTCGAAAGTAAAAACAACACATATGTTGTGTGATGGGCCACTTACGTTTGAAAAAACATCACAAGCTATGTATAGTCGGCCACTAAGCGTTGGCGGAACGATCACACATATGTTGTGTGACCGGCCTTTAACGTTCGGCCGATGATTACACACATATTGTGTAATCGGACTGAATAGTGTTAATACTCATAATTACTCATTTTTTAACTTGCCATACGTGTATGTGTGTCAAACAAAAACAATATACGAGTAAATATATATAAATAAATAAGTTCACAAAATGGTAAGTGATAATATTGTTTATCTACGAGTACATTCACAACAATTGACGAAATACGTTCTTAGCATTAAGAATTTTTTAAGGCGTAGCAATGCGCGTCAGGTAATCGCTAGCATAGTTTGTATAAGAAAAACACATATTGCATTTTATGCGCTTATTTGTATGAAGAGCGTTAAAGGAAGGTTACCTGAAAGAGTATTTTTTAATAAAGAAAAATGATTTAAACAATGCGAAGTTGGACTTTGAATCCTTCTTCTAACAGCTCCTCGGAGAGTTTCATTTCTGACTACTTATCATAATAAAAGTTCATGCAATGGTAAGAGTTCACGCGGGAGCTCGGGGTATTTTATGGTCTCCATGAGCGGCTCTACTGCAGCTTCAGAAGTAATCTCGCAGCATCCTCCGGCTAAGATTACCTTTTGCCGGTCCATAGAGAACCTTACTTTCTTTGTTGCAGGGGTCAAGTAACCCGTTGAGTGCGCAATACAGACTACCAGATTTGTACAGGATTTTTATTTTTGCCAACACTGGTACATAATGTGAGAAAATCACGCAGAAGTTTTTTATTAATATATTGTTTGTTTTAATGTTTATTTTTACTTATTTATTTTCATTTTTTATTTTTTACTTTACAAACATTACTCTATTGCGTTAATAAATAATTAAATAATCAATATAATTCAATACGAACAAACAACACAAAAATGTGTTCTGAAGTACAAGAAAGTAGATGAAACAATGCATAAAATATAGGTGCTTATGATAAACTACTAAAGTAATAGAAAAGAAGAAAGACAAGCAAAAAAAGGTCCCAATGCTCATCAAACAGACGACTCCAACAAATTCGTGGAGTTCGTGCCTGAACTGGGCCTCCCCTTTTTTATTTAACATCGTTTTTAGTCCTAATTTTTAAGTTTATGGCTAACACGTTATCATAATAAATGTAGTTATGAAATGGCATATCCTTCGCCTAATCTCAAATCAGCTGATCTGAGAGTTACTTAACATTTGAACTTAGTCAAGAGCTTAAGTTTCCCCTTACTTTAATCATTCTAAAGCAGAAAAACTATTATTAATTAGTTACCTTAAGAATTGTTTGTGCATATGGGTCTATGTGTGTGTGTGTGTGTATATTTTTAGAGAAGCCGCTCCGATACATATGATACTTAAAACTAAATTCAATTCGCAACAAATATAAAAATATATTGTTTTTACATACATAAAAAAATGTAATAGATTCGCTTGCTTGTGTTTCCAGTATGAACGCTCGTTATCTGTGGGCCTTGTCAGCTGTTTTCTGACAGATAGCGCGCGCACGTGGCCCGCGCCACGCCCGCGTGACGCGCTGTCATCTCGCACACAAACATTTGCGCTCACTACCACCACTGCGCGTTGATGTTAATTATTATCTAATCATATGTTTAACTTCACAATAATATGTGTCGTTTTAAATAAATAAATAAACAAATTATATTGTATCATATGTTTCGGAATACATATTGCATGAATAAAAGTACATTTCGGTGATAACATGTGAAATGTGTGACCAGCAGATTTCTCAATTTTATTAAAATAAAAATATATATTACGAATTATTGTTGTACATTAGAACTGATATCAGCTTGATATAGCTCTTTTAGGCTGACGCCGAAAAGCCTCGAAAATCGATCTTATTTTTGTTCGCTCGCCTGACATGCACATCTAATAATGTTAGTTTTAATTATACAAAATTACACGGCGCTTGCATGCGCCATTTTATTTGTTACGACAGTTGCTCCTTTTCATGTTGGTGCAACTGTCATCTTTATTTTGCTTTTTTGTCGTGATTACGAATTGAACCCGCGACTTGTCTATTTTTTTTTTAAAGACGGGGGATGTCAGATCATTTAATAAGGAATATTTTATGAGTTGTCGCAGATGACTAACATAGTCCTGTTTACATTTTATATTAAGAATACAAAATAAAACAGTTGGAGTGACTGACGAATGAATTATTCAACATTATTTTTATTTAAACTTAATTTTTATTATGCGTGACAGTGTGCTGTGTGAATCACGAATATATTATTTAAATGATGTTCCATATTTACAGTATGGATGAAGTTGAAATCTCACCATAATTTTTACCATCTAAGAGAGCACCGATGATGAGGATGGATGAGACTCTTAAACTCATACGAAGTCATTGCTGCTTCATTACACCTCATCATTAACCCAAAGTTACAAGTGTTTGTGTTTCTTGCTAATTATTAGTTAGCGTACGAGAGAGACGCCGCTCTACCGAAGCATCAAAACGTTTCTCGTCTGATTACTGTTTTTATATATATCGTCTAGATTTAAAGTGCTCGACTTCCATGTGAGAGGTCGTGGGTAGGATCCACGACAACAATTTGATACGAAAATAATTTATATTAGTTCTTTAACTACTGTTCATTCATAACAAATACTACTCCCGGTTTGTGAGGTACCATTCCCCCACACGTAGAATGTCTGTCATAGCCTATTATCACACCACCCTTACACGGTGATTCTCTTTAAAAACGCATGATGTGCGGATAACTACATTGCAATATAAAAAGTATAAACCACATATGAGATCCCTCTAAGCTCAACTGTCGATATTTTTCTCTGTACCCTTAACAGACTTCGGACCGGAGTATGCAAGACGAAGACACAAATGAAAGCCTGGCAGTTTTACAGCGGACCGACTGAATGTGACTGTGGCGTGGATTAGACCCTGACACACCTTCTGGAGTGTGTCAAAATAGCTGCTCCCAGGAAGACCTGATGATGGCCGGGAGTAACGCCATCGACGTCGCTCACTTCTGGGCAGACAGGATCTGACCCTGTTGTTTCCGACACGATTATATATTATATCTGTATTTTTGCATTAAAAAAGATTCGATGCTAGCGTGAGCTTGTTATATAATAGATTGAATAACTTTTGCGATACTTCTGCTATTACGTTTGAGTTCCCCGGTGTCAGATGCTAACACGGCCGCAAACAGTAGTAATGTGGCTGCTTGTCCATCGGTGACATCGCTGGAAATTTAACTCTTCATTTACACCGCATGACACGCGAAGAACGTGATCCATTCTATTATAACTTTTTTTTTAAATAATTTGTGAAATTCGGTCCACAGCCCGCTCTTGATTGATTCTGTCAAAAAAGGCGTTTCGCGTTACCTTTGTTCCTTATTAAACACTGACATACGTATCGGTTCTCTTAGAATATTCTACCTCTATTACCACGGCCGCTGCTTTTCTGAACTTAAAAATAAGTAATATATTTCGAACCCACTTACAGCTGACAGACTCATCCTACTCTTGCTGAACGCTCAATAACATTTAACGTATGTTGACCAAGAACAGGGAATTTACAAAATTCTTTAAACACCGCCGTTTAGCTCTAGAATGCTCTACGAACAACTGTGTTTCCTCGTTTATTCAATCTGCATCTCATCAAGAAACTGATAAAAATATCGTGTATATACGTCTCGCGAATTCGTTATCGGAAGAAGTGATGATATCGAAGACATCAATTCTTTGAATTTCTCTAGTGTAAATTTGTCAGAGACCTGCTTATTAGAGTCCTGCACCTTTTTTTCTGTTTGTAAGTATGTCTTTGTAAGTATATTTTATATTTAATTCCAACTACAATATGAAGATAAACAGCACAAAAACCAAATTCATGAGAGTAAGCCGCAATGAGCAGCAGAAAATTAACATATCAATGCTAGGAGTACCGCTGAAAGATGCAAAAGAATTTGTATACCTTGGAAGTACGATCACCTGGGATGGCAGAACAAAAAGAGAAGTCAACAGTCGAATACATGAAGCAAGGCTAGCTTTCAATAAAAAAGCAAAAATTCTTGAGTCAGAGAATATTACTTTAGGGCTCCGCAAGGAACTTGCCAAAACACTTGTTTGGAGCATTTTAATGTACGGCTGTGAGACATGGTGCTTATCTGAAAGTGATAAAAAAAGACTAGAGGCCTTTGAGATGTGGTCGTACAGAAGAATTCTCGGAATTTCCTGGAGAGACCACGTCACGAACAATGAGGTTCTCAGGATAATCAAGGAAGATAGGCACCTAATAAGAACCATCTCAGAGAGGCGAGCCCGATGGATTGGTCACATCATGCGCCACGATGGTCTTCTTCACGATATTGTGGAGGGGATGGTTGAGGGTAGAAACTGTAGAGGGCGCCCTAGACGGGAGTATTTGCAGCAAGTATTCGAGGACATGAATTGTAGCGCTTATGCTGAGCTGAAAAGGGTTGCGGAGGACCGAGAGGAATGGAGATCGAGATGCAAGATTCTGTTGCTGCAAACCAATCCACCGGATTGATACTACGAAGAAGAAGTATGTATCATTTTGATTGAAAATGTATTTTGAAAAAATCTAAGCAAGATAATTAAAACCTGTATATTATAATTTATTGATTTCTAATAGACATACAATCCAAGTATAGAGTGGTTAGTTGCAAGAGAGTATGTAGCAAATGTACATTTTCTTCATGCTGTCACTTTGTCCTGGATGTCTTAGGTATAATATTTGGCGGAACTTATATAAGTCATTTAGCAATGTTTTGAAATAAAAGTAGCGCGAATACGTACGTAATCGACATAATTATGCAGTTATATTATAATATAAATGCAAACATATGTAAAACGTACATTGAAATATTAAATGCATACATATCCGTTCGTTAATTGATCTATATTCTATATAGTCATATAGGTATGTGTATTATTGTTATCGATACCGTAATATGTCACGTTGATACGTGACTGCCGGCGACGGCACTGGGGCGCGTGCCGCTGATAGAACTATCGCACCCACATCACAACAAATCCTTTGCTATTGCTACCTTTTAGCGTCAACCTGATAATCAAATTTCATTCCGTTTCCTTGTACAACACTTCTGATGTATCTACACGTGTCTCTTGTGATGTCGAGCGTGTAATATGTGACCGTTTTCCTGTACCGAGCTGAGGATATCGAGACTTAATATTTCGCATCAACAAATACTTTGAGATTTGTCCACTCATTGACCGAACGAAACAATTGCGTAATTCCTTGACTCGTACTAAGTATATGTATAGCCATACATCATTTCGCCAAAAACTCGACTCATATCATTCCGCAACCACCGTATTCGCCTGACTTAGCACCATGTCAGTATGCCGGCGGGTATAGCTCAATGGTCAAAGCGTTTGCTTTGCATGCCAAAGGTCGTGGGTTCGATTCCCGACGGATATTAAAAGAAAACAGAATTTGAATCGATTTCTAAGCTCTCAAATACCCGGTTGGTGTGAATTTGATCCCTCACCCGTAAAATGACAGTTAATCACTATTAAACATCGTCTATTAATAAAAATTGGTAATTTAAAATAAGAGAATCGTCCCGTGAAGACCACCCATTCATAGTAAATTCGAAAGAGGACGTTGCAGCATATTTGGTCGTGTGTTAATCATCAACATTTCAAGAGATGATTTTACCCCGACGCTCCGAGGTGTTTTAATGTAACCAACGAAACGCTGTGTTCTATCTAATCCGTCTCTCATACAAATAATATATGCAATTTTACTTAATTTCGGAGATCTAACGAGAACCGGTGTTGCAACACAGTATGGCCGTTGAGGCGTTTAATACGTGGTAATAGAATTAAAAGGCTACATGAAATATTCGTCTGTGTTCCAAGGATTGGAGGTTAGACGTAATTGCGCTATTATTAATCGGACTGGTAACCAAAGAGAGACCTGTATGACGATTATTTATTGCAAAAATCAAACTCGATAAATCATGCGATCTTTTTTTTCGTACTATTGTCGTCCTGGCGACCGGTGTCTCGAGAAAATGACGAAAACTGGCCGCACATAAATCAAACATTTTTCATTGTTATCCTCTCCGCCCCTCGGAGGCTGGATATGATCAATGATCTCAGACATCTATATATATTAGAAACGGTTGACATGATGGTGAAATCGAGATGTTTTATTTCCCATCTCCACAAAATTGACTTCCTTCCTAACGAAATTTTACATACAGTAGAATATGATATTTCTTCCGCCACATACCAGTATTACACCGTAGGTCGATGAAGGCGCCTTTGATGATGAGTTTTGATTATTGTCGTCTAACAACTGATAATTCCATTGTTCTCTTTGAACAATTGTGGGTTCTGCACAAAAGAACTAAAGCTAAATAGAATCTCTAACACGAGTTATAGAATATGGATAAGGAAACAATGCTAGAGCAATAAAATAACTTTGGATACTGATTGTAAATCCCTTGCCATGCAAACAAAGAGAACCTTCACCTTCTATTTGAAGTGTTTTGCTGTAAATTTTGAACTACGGGATGATTACCTCTAAAATAGATTTATATTCTGTGACTCTGTTAAAACGTCTGTTAGGACTAAACAACTCAGGATTTGGAAGAGTCGGATTAATCTCCCGATCACAAGTATTATACTGAGTATTTAAAAATATACGTAAAACGAACTCAGTGGACTTTCAGGGGAAAATAACACTAAGTAAGAAACGTTTAACTAACGAAACTGAAATTTGTGACAACAATGTGCTCTATATAGCCAGCGGATATGGAAAAATAAGACGATATAGAAAATAATACTTCAAAATGGAACAATACAACGTGTATGGCATTATCAGTGTTCGAATATACTGATATTAGCATCATATAGCCCTTGCTGACTGTTACCGAAAATCTCGATGTACAATCTTCGTCTCTTATTTCTGTTCTCTTGTCGTACTATGTATCGTTATTTTGTAATGTCGTTAGGAGGACTAGTTACATAAATCGCAACTGGGGCACTGTGTGACCGACCACGGCGCCGCACTGTAGTGAGTCGTGTGCGGACGTCGGCGAGATCATATTGTATTGCGGCCAGGCCTGAATGCTGTGACTAGGTCGGGCCATAAGTTTGTAAAGTTTATCGAAATATATATGACAATGTGCTTCAGAAAAAGTCTGTATATTATTAATCTGCTCCTCATCTTGCCACTACGCGACGGAGTTACACCTTTTTAAAGAGAGGACGATGTTAATACATACTATTATACAAATGTACAGTTTTGCACATTTCTAATTTTGATAATAATCCACGCAGTGTAGTATTTTTTGTTGCAATAGATAGTACACCAAGTCTCTTATAATCTTCGTCTCCAATTTATACCTCTGATCTGGACCACCAGGGTTATGATAAAACTAAAAAAATGTGTTATAATAATTTATTTACTCTTAATATTCAATGTCGGCGCCCTTGGGAGAGGGCATTAATTAGGCGAGTGTTGTCCTTTGTCTATTGTCCGCCCACACGCGGGGACCAGACCACACACAATGAGCGTTTTAGCTTTGTGGGTTTGGCAACCCTGTTATTATGCTACTGAGAGAATGATCACCTTTTATCTCTCGCGATCGTGTGAACTTGATCGTTATGGCATGTGTGATCATCCAAGATGAAAACAGTAATTAAATTATTAAAAAATAGATAAACGTTTCATATCTTGTTTTAACATTTATTGCACTGTGCAATGTTTCTCTTGCTGTAAGTCTGTAGTTTCGCCATCAACGAAAGCTTCATCATTTCCAACTTGTATAAGTGTACTATTATACAGTAGTACGTTTATGCACGTTGGTACTGATGAAACCTTCATTGATGGCGAAACTCCAGCTTTCCAGCAAATTGAAACAGTGCTATAAAATATTTATATATTTTAATATTGAAATGGATCTCAAAGTGAATGCTGAAAATGTAAATATTTTTTCTTGACTGGAAGTATTTCACACATCATCGACAATGCATACTTCAATATATACCAATATTATAAATTTTACATGACTGTCATAAGTTGTAAATTACTTATTTGCTATAAATATATCTATAGCTGATGTTATGGTGAGGTTGTATTTATGATCCTCGTGTGATGAAGTATTATCATATTATTTTTAAAAATACCCTCACAGAAACATTACAAATTTGAATAACTCAATTCGTTTCTGAAGTACAATAAGAATTAATCATAAAATAAAAAATACAATATATACAAATATAGGTACTTATGATTAAGTACTAAGAACAAAGCAATAAAGACAAGCAACAGAAGGTCCCAATGTTCATTAAACAGACGACGCCAAAAAATTATTCCTCCAAAGTAATTCGTAGAGTTCATGTCTGAATTGGGCTTCCCTCACGTGAAATATATCAACATTCGAGGCGATTTGGTTAAACAGTCTGATCTCTCTCTCAAGAGGCATAATCTCTGGCAGGTTAGTGTTACTCTTTCGGATAGCGAACAATCTGTGCCTCCTTATTCTCAGATATTTATCGGGGACACACAAACCGATCTTCAACAAAATTTCATTATTATTAAGCCATATCCGTTTCATAACTAAGTTTGCCATGAATTGCCGCCATACTGGTGCATTTCTGTCAACCGTCATATTCTTCGCCTCGACACATGCCAGCACAATAACCTTCTAGGACGACACGGGCACGAAATGGTGTAGTTAATGCTACAGGGAGGTAGTCCTAGCACGGTCTTTGGCAATCGGGCTTTCAGCTACGCTGCACCAATCGCCTGGAACTCGCTACCGGAAAGCATAAGAGAGCTTAAAGCGGAGGCATCCTTCAGAAGCAGACTCAAGACCCACCTTTTTACTCAAAGAGGCAAAGAAGCGCTTTTGGAATGATCATTCGGTCATAAAAGAGCGCTATACAAATACTAATATAATAATAATAATAAATACACGAATTTACTGGAGTTTTCGGAGAGCGGACTAGATAAAGGACCTGGCACTTGTGGGTCCCTAATGGTGTTTTTGGTGGTGTGTATGAATAAATCGGGGTAATTTAATGAAGCATATCAATGTGGTACGATAGTATTGCTAGTGTTGGGTAAAAATGAAGTGCACTGGTTTTATTGATCGTGGTCAGCTCGCCCGCTATAAATAGTTAGTCTCCTGACATTTCCGATCAGTTTCTAACGCTGCCAGCCTTCAAACGTCAATAGACGTCGCTAATCAGCTGGGAAAGGTTTCTTTACCCATTAAAATCACATTACGCTTGGGTCGCAAAAAAGTCTATATTTATGAACGTGGTTAAAGTATTAGTTTAAAAAAAAACAATAACTGGATCGTAGTAATTCTTCAGTACCACAACTATTTACTAGATCTAAAATTACAAAAAAAAAATATTACAAAATGAGTTTTCAAGAATGAGCTTACAAATTTCAGATGGTGGGGTAAATTTTTGACTGCTGTGCCGTAAAGTTTAATTTTTATTTGGTGGTTTATAAAATAACCCACCATGCATTGTAAGTATCAATAAAAGTGGAACACATGTAATACCACAATGCCCCAAAGAGTTAAACTCGTCACACCCACAGTACACCCTAGAATATTGAAGTCTCCTAAAAGATGCGCTCATTTAGAGTATTGGCACGTTAGCAACTGAAAATTTCAGCGGGTTTCCCATCTGAACAATTATGGTAATGCAGAGTTACACTGAATGGAAAGAACCTGTGAAATCGATTAGGAACACAGTCATCGGCTTAAATACGAGCAAAATGAATGCAGTCATTTTTGCAGAGATACTTGCACTACTGGGAAGGCCAATAAATTCAATTGATGTTCTCTTGCGTTCGCTTACATTGCTTCGTTGGATCTCCTAACTTTTGCAGTCTATGGCGGAATGCTTGTGTATTGATATCGTGTGTTTGATGTATTATATATACAACAATATTATATATGCTTACGGTGTCGATGGAGATGTACACAATTTGAATAATTCGCGGAAAAGCACCTTCGTATTTATTAATTCGTTGAACTGTGGTTTATCGTCTCCTTATCGATTGATCCTTTAACCTTATTGACCTGTTTGAGTCGTAGACCCAGTTTGAACTCATATCGCATAATTTATCGCACGATCTTTAAAGATAAATTTAAAACAAACATCATATTGCCAATACATATTGTGTAGAAAGTAAGTATTGAGTGATAGATAACCAGTAGAGCGATTTTGCAACTATCCAATAATCGCATTTTATTGCGTTTGACAGTAGAAACTAATCGTATCCGAAAAATCCAAAAAATAAACCGACCCTTTCGGATTTGTATCCAAATTCTTATATGTATAAGAAAACAATATTTTGGAAAAACAGTTACTGTTCGAATGATTAAATTATCGATATGAATTGAATTATATAAAGTATTAAAAATACACCTTTATGGCTTTAATCAATATATTATTTGAGAAAAATAGGATTTTAATTTAGTATTTATTTATTATTTATTTATTTGTATTTATAAACTATCTCTTTTTTACTTATTTATAACGGAAAAGTAATTTCTCTACAATCTTAAATAATGATTATTACTTTTTATTTACAGAACGCAAGTAAATTTAATGACAATTGGTATAAAATTGTCAAAAAATATTTTTAAAATAAACATTTTAAAAAATGTCTTGTAAAAATGGAATACAAGATAACATGCTTTTCTCTTAAAAAGGTAGTTATTCAGTCGCGTGGTGGCAGGATGAGAGAAGACTTTTTCTGAAGCACATTGACATATATAATTCGATAACTTTACAAACTTCTGACCCGAACCTACTCACAGCATTCAGGCCGGGCCAGCAACAATGCGATCTCGCCGACGTCGGCACACGACTGAACGCGCTCGTAATTGGCTGTCGCCCACCGCCGCAAGTGGCGATCTACGTAACTAGTCCTCCTAACGGCATTACAAAATGACGACACATACATGTACGACAAGCGAACAGAAAGAAGAGACGAAAAATTGTATATCGAGGTTTTCGGTACCAGTCAGCAAGGTCTATATCATGCTGATATCAAATAGAATGGCTTAAGCTATATAGTTTACATGTTTTTAAAAATCTATGACTTGAAAATAGTTGACATAGTCGTATTGGAGTGTTCAGCACCCTCGGTCTTTTCCGGAAAATGTAAGTCTATACTCCTTGCAACTGACGCATTATGAAACTAAACAAATCGTTATCAAAAGTTGGTTGTATGTCCGGGCGTGATGGATGGGCGGGAGTTGTGGGCGGTGGGCGGATGGCTGGACATTAGGCGGCTGTCGGTGACACTGACGTCGACGTTTGCCAGCTGCAGCCCCGCCCACTGGGAGACCACCGCCATTTGATACTAAAATACCAACAAGAAAATTGTAGAAAAAACATTATTCACTACTAGTATGCCATCAATATTCGTTGTGTAAAAAAAGTTTATGTTTTCGAGTGCAGTATTATATCGATACATACTCGTTTAGTCAATGATATCGAAACGCTTAAAGCTAAGGGTACATTTAAACCAAACGAACATTCGCACGTTATGTGGCGTGATGTTAACAGTAAAAAAAAACTTTCCATATATGCAATTTATTGTCACCACAAATTATCGCTACTCAGTTCTATCAATTGCCACTGTTCATGCCTCTCTAGACATCTCTGTACCCGATGATCCACCTGGTAACATACGCGTATATGGTTCCCGGTGACTCTTAACACTATCCAGTCCGATTACACAATATGTGTTTAATCGCCAGACCGAACGTTAAAGGCGGGCCACACAACATGTGTGTGATCGTTCCGCCAACGCTTAGTGGCCGACTATACACAGCTTGTAATGTTTTTTCAAACGTTAATGGTCGATCACACAACATATGTCTTTTTTGACTTTCAACCATAATTCAAAGATCTCTAACCATTTCAGTGAGGGTCATATTTAATTTTATTTGAACACATAACGATAGATTTAGCAATTCTTAAAAAAAACAGTCGGCCTCCAGTGTAAGTTTAATCGCGTAACGCGCGGACTCGGGTAATGAAAAGACGACTGCTGTATTATAAACATATTTTGGGTTTTGTTAATAGGTTTTTTACGAAGGTCAAATGATAAACCCTTCGCTCCCGAAGCCCGGACAATTTTATCCGAATTAACTTACTTACACGTGCTCTAGTTCTATGTTCGTTTAGTCTAAATGCTCTCTTCGACAATGGCATATTCTTCGCCGTGCTTAACTAATCTCTAATTTATTTGATCCAAGTATGCGCAGGTGAGCAGTTCGCGGTCCTTAATTCGTCCCTGGCGGCTACTGCTGAGATTTATTCCTAACGAAACGCCGCTTTACGGCCCCTCAGCGGCCCTCGGCCTAGAGCTTGAACGCTCCTGTTTTAATATTTTCGCCGAATGTAAGCAGTGCTAGTAGTTTTTTTTCTACTTATCCTTAAACTTTACCATTTAGAGTAGAAGATCTCCATTTTTTATACTTAAACAAGTTTTAATTTTGATTTATTACAATAGTTCGGTCATACATGTTTTTTTAATGTACAAGTATTTAACAGTTAATTTTTTTGACCCTTTTAAATCCCTCGTAAAGAGGAGAACTTGCCTTATATGTTATAACCATTCTAATCGATTATTTCATGACATTCTAGAATTTAGATGGATAATTACTTACCTTGGTAATCGTCGCTCGAGAATATTCCACAGTATTTTCAATTCTCCACATTTTTTTCTCGAGTTTCAAAATATTGGCTAGTACGTAATTGTACGATAATCTAGTTTTTTTGCTTACATTTTTTTCGCAGGAGCGTCTTTTTTTAAATTTTTGACTTGACTGATGACTGAACTTGTTAAGAATATACTTCGCTTGCTTTTTTATGAAGCACATTTTTTTATGTAAACACATAGAGGAGAATACCTACAGATGGTGATAGTAATTCGGCTGCTGCATATGGCTAAGCGCTGCATGTGGAGTGTTGATCCACCGACCTCATAGACTTCACGAGATTCACACAGCATCCTTATTATTACTGGAATTTACTATGAATAGGTGGTTTTCACAGGACCATTTACGTCTACCACCAATTTTAATTAATAGGCTATAACTGGCATTTTACGGGTGAGGGATCAAATTCACACCAACCACATTACCAAAAATAATTTTAGAGCTCGGAAATCGATTAAAAAACTTCTTTTTTTTAATCTCCGTCGGGGATCGAACCCACGACCTTTGGCTTTGACCGTTGAGCTATACCCGCCGGCAAACTAGTTGCCTCGTTTGTACTCCTCGTGTTATCCTTATATTGATATATATGTTAAGATTATTTGACTATATAAGGAGACGATGGCCTCGACATGAAATCTACCAGATCGTTGGGATGATGACTTTTAGTTTTTTTTTGCTCTGCAAAAAAAGTAGTCCGCAAAACGATTCAAATTGTATGCAAATGTCTGACGCGATGCCCAAACCCATGCCGATATGAATTATATGTAATTATTCAAATTGATAATATGGACGGTATCATTTCTAAACGATTTTAAAATCAGTGGTTCGTTTTGAATCACCCGGTATTTCAGTGGTCTTAAATAACAGTCATTTATTTGAAGAAAAAAAAAACTTATACTTTCTTCGGTATAATGTAAAAGTATCATTTTTTTATGTAAACACATACAGGAGAATACCGATAGTTGGTGATAGTAATTCTGAAGTCTCAACTGTGGAATTCTATGACGCTTACTATACTGCATATGGCTAAGCGCTGCATGTGGAGTGTTGATCCGCCAATTTCATAGACTACAGCCCGAAATTCACGCATCATGCTTTATTATTACAGGAATTTACTATGAATGGGTGGTCTTCACGGAACGACTTTCGTCTACTACCAATTTTAATTGATAGGCTATGAATGGCATTTTACGGGTGAGGGATCAAATTTACACCAACCGGGAGTATTTCAGAGCTCGGAAATCGATTAAATTATTTTTTATAATCTCCGATTAAAAATTTTGAACCGATTGATCGTCGATCGCTAACTTTGATTAAATAAATATAATACGTGAAATGTAAAGGCTAGGTTTCTCCCGGTACTGCGTAACATGTTATTTTAAAATATTTACAAAATATCCGGCCGCGTCCGCACAGAGTGGCCATTGTCGAGTACTCAACCTTAACCCTTTACGTGCGAGGTGCGGATATATCCGCACCAACTTGCACTGCTCTTAAGTGCGAGGTGCGGATTTATCCCACGCCCTGAAAAAAACACGTCGCTTCAGTGAGAGATGCGGATTTATCGGAATACTATATTGAATATAATTTTGTTTCGTATTCCGACATTCCTTCGTCGATATTGTTTTTACGATATGTATTGAGTTGTGGGTCATTCTACACATGTTTCAAATACGCCCTTTTTTAAAAATAATAATGGATTTATTTAATTTAGTTCTGAAGGTGAATATAAATGCAGCGCTGACTAATCGAAACATGTAAAAAAAATCGTCCTTAAATATTAAACTTTATTTTTCATTGACTAATTGACATTATTTCGTGACTTTTTATGAAATCTTATTCCTCACGTAAAGGATTAATCTCGCCCGGTTTGTTTATGTCGTGTCGATACCCCGCTACACGACCGTTCGCCCTGTCATCCGTCCTACAGCGGGAGTGCTGGACTGTGGACATCTATGAGTGCAAAGCGGCGCCACGGGGACTAGACTGCAGCACTATCGATTCAAAAAAAAACAACGACATCTAAATGGAGGCAATCTCGCCATATATAATATCAGCTGTACATTTTTCAGCATATCATGCACACGTACATCACACGAACGCTTGGAAATTATCAACTGTTTACACTGTTTAACCCTTTCATTACGGCTCGGTTTGAATACAAATTATACTGTCAATTATAAAACTAGTATTTAAAGCATAAATGTACTTATCTGGTCTATTTTCATATATCACATTGGTTCTTGTATCCTTTATCTATCAGGCGATGCATAAAAAAACTATTCTAAGAAAGTAGCAAAACGATATATCAAGTCAAACGATGTCGACGGTCGGGGAATCTTATGACGGCATATGCCGACAACGATGCGAAAGGGTTAAGTTCAAATCCGTTTTTTTTTGCCGTCATATACTTTTTGTTCTTCTTTCTCTTATTATATTATTCTTATATCCGATCCCTAGCTCACTTATGTGTGGGGTTGCCAACTCTTTTTTTGGGACGATTTCGGAGCAAATTCTGATAACTATTTTTTAAATATGTTTTATTGTTCACATAGTAAAGCCTCGATATAACGGATCTATATTTAACGGACTTCGGATATAAAGGACGAAAATCTGGTCAAATATAATTCAAGTATCGCCACAAAATATATATTTGTTTACTGCAATCACCAATTCTTTCACAAACGAGTCCGTATTGGTACATAAAAATGACATGAAAAATGATAAAGAAACATTCGTCCTCAAATTAAGTTATATGATCGTTTGGTGTAAATCAGTAAATGAACCTTAACCCTTTCGCATCGGTTGCCGGCATGTGCCGTCAAAGATTCCCCGACCGTTGACATCGGTTGACGTGATATATCGTTTTGTTACTTTCAGTACTCATTGTGACATCTACGGTAGGAAATTGGAAGTGCAGTCATTCCCTTTATCAAACTACATGTATTATTTACAGGAATCTGTAAAGCATGTAAATAAATATTGTTAGGTTTCGTCACAAGAGCGATTTTTCTGTAAACCACATGTGTCAATGCCACCACATGTATGGAGTTACATAATGAAATTTTGTTAAATATAATCGTTTTTTATTCATCATCTTATAGCTAAAGGATAGAAGAACCAATGTGATATATGAAAATAGGTCAGATAAGTACATTTATGCTTCAAATGCTAAATTTAAGAAAAAAAATGGTTTGAAAAATACACGCCGTATTGACAGTATAATTTGTATTCCACCGAGCCATAACGAAAGGATTAATTATTGACACGTTTGCAAGTGTGTTTGTTTCTTGAAACGTTTCATACTGTGTGCATTTACAACATTTTAATAACCTCTAATATGCTCCATATACAAAATGTGTATTACGTTGTCACTACTTACCTGCGTTAAATGTTTGACGCATCGATTTATTATACATATTGTCCAGCACTGAAGCGCTGTATAACAATACAACTCTAGCACTTGTATAATATACATTTAATAATATTTATTATATTGGTATGAGGTTCTCAGGATAATCAAGGAAGATAGGCACCTGATAAGAACCATCTCAGAGAGGCGAGCTCGGTCACATCATGCGCCACGATAGTCTTCTTCACGACATTGTGGAGGGGATGGTTGAGGGTGGAAACTGTCGAGGGCGCCCTAGACGGGAGTATTTGCAGCAAGTGTTCGAGGACATGAGTTGCAGCTCTTATGCTGAGCTGAAGAGGGTTGCGGAGGACCGAGAGGAGTGGAGATCGAGATGCAAGATTCTGTTGCTGCAAACCAATCCACCGGATTGATACTACGAAGAAGATTATATTTAGCCAACCGGGCATTTTTTTCGCTCAACATACACCTTCAAAAAAAAATATGTCCAGGCTGCGCGATGCGTTTCGCATCCTCTATATTTGAATGAGAATTGCGCGAGCATGCAATCACAATAAAAGCACTATCAAATGTACCGCCGCGTTATTATTATCGGCTTGGATTCTGTAAACACTGTTACCTTTATTTCTGGGTGCCTGAAAGTGAGCCGCTCACCTTATTCGGCCAGCATCCGAAATTCGCGCCATCACAATCAAAATTGCATAATTTTCGCATTCTGTAACTGTGCGGCGTTAGATACTGGGTACGCTTGTTTTGTACCGATGGACACAAAGAAACGTAAGTGTGCTTTGTTTTGGCACGTGCGACAATTATAGTACAGCGGGGTATTATCTCTAGAGGTATGTATGTACACTGTAAGGTGATCGACTAATAGTTGACCCAAACATTTGGATGTTATGATAAACCCTTGACCCTTGTATATTATTATCATCATTGACTTTCGTCAATGTTTGTTAGAATTAAATTATGTAAAATTTATGACATCTTTTTTTAAATCAATTTATTGAATTATGCAACTACCGCACGGCAGTTTCCTTTACATTAAATAACAAAAAAAAACGAATGATAATAGGGCAATAATTATTATAAAATATTTGCCGACGGTTATGGCTTAGAGGTAAAGCGTTTGCTTACCATACCGAAAATCGTGTTTGATCCTCGACGGTCTTTTTTAAAAATAGTTTTCTAAACATTAATATCTCGGTTGTTGTGAATTCACATCACCTGTAAAATGTCAGTCATAGTCTATTAATTAAAATTGGCGGTAGGCGAAAGTCGTCCGGTGAATACCACCCAATCATAGTGTGAGTTCCCGTAAAAATGGACGATGCCTGAATGCCGAGCTATGACTTTAGCGGATCAACAATCCACACGAGCGTCATATAATCCATAGGTGACATTTCTCCATTACCGTCTATCAGTATTCCCCTGTATGTGTTTACATCAATTGTGTTGTAATTTACACAGATATTAACTTATGAAAACCATCGTTAGCGGATATAATATGTACTATCAACAAAACATTGTATTTTAGTAAAAGTACAAGCATATAGTACAAGTACAAGTTAAATAAATGAAAATGGAGAAAGCCTTTTTGTTTTAACACACCTTAATTTATAATATTGTATAAATTTTTCAAAGCAATGTTTACGTGCAGCAATTATACTCAGAGTATTACAGCTACAAATTAGCTATTCTTAAGCATCCTACTTAACATGTTTCGGCTCTGATTTCATACACCGATTTTATATGAAATGTAAGCGTATTGATTGTTTTAATGTTAATTGCTATGTATTGTCATTAATAATGGTATCGAAAATGATTGATTATTAATAGAAACAACTGTACAAGACACCCTACTCGGTTTACATGTAAGGCTGTAGATCGGAAATTGGAATAATGTTCACAAAGGTAAATAGTTCGCAGAAATGCCAAATGGTTTATATCATTGTCTTCGCCAGAGATAAATTGCTGAAAAAAATTGTTTGCGACACGTAATGCAAATCGGCAGTGAAAAAACTGAAACCAAAAACAATGGAACAGAAGAGATGTTGCGAACGATTTCTTAGAAAATTAAAAAAGATTGACGTGCGAGAGAAGTGTTACAAGTGCGGAACGTATTTTTCCCCGAAAATTGTTTTATCAGATGGTAATGGTAGGTATGAATATTAAAATTAACGACTGTCGCTAATAATGTAAAAAATGTTTAAAAAAATTGGTTATACTTTGTCGTTTTTTTAATTTGGTTATTCAAACAAATATAATAATGCCTAAAAAGGTAACTCATTTCATTGTTTTCGATAAGAAAATAGTGTTTACCTTCCAGCGGACGCGCTGACTTGTTTCTCTTGAGCTAAACGTAAATTTTTTTGTAAATTTTACGTCATCAAGTTTTCTCCATGTAAGGGTGTTTTCTTACATAAATCTCTTCATAAATATTAAGGAATTGTTGTAAGGTTATGTACAATTATGAATGACAGTACTTTAAAAAATAAAAATTGACTTTCTTAAACAAAAAAGGAAAACACTCAGAATGAATATTTGCGTTTATTTTTGTTGTGAGGTATTCTGGTGTCAGGATCCTTTTCGTCATCGTGATGTAATGTTGACGGAATTATTATAGATTTATTTTTCCGAGGTATATAGGAAAACACTTTTTTTCCCTTTTTCTGCTTTTGTCCGGCAAGAATTCTTTTGAGATGTTAGGTCAGAAAGACACTGTCCTTCAAATAGCTCGGAGCTCGATGCTTGCGACTAAGTGAAGTGGGGGAAGCGATGAGAGGTGCATTTGTCGTATATTTTATGATAGCGCGCCCTCTGGAAGGTTAAGGACATACGAAGCGTAGAAAACATATAATCAAATTATTTTAAAACATATCAAGAAATTGTGTGAATGCTGATATTATGTATCAGTTTTTGACCATGATAGTTTCGCGTTGTCGCCAGTAATAAATTATACATAGTTGTTATATCTCTAAAATATTGTTTATATTATATATATACTTTGAACGGAAATACCTTAACTGTCACGAATATTATCGTGAGCCTAGTTTTGGACTGTATCCGGAAATCGAGGACGAAAGGTAACCTTATCTTATACCGCTTCATTTTATTCACCAAAATTACGCTATCGTGACATTTCTATTGTAATTTTATTTCCTACTATCTTATCGCCTAACTTTGGGCGATTAATCACATGCGATTAGTATAGGAATGTAATCTAAAACCCTCATACGTTAAAATAAAAAAACATTTACATACTTCATAATTATGTCACGCTTTTTTTGTTCGACATTTTAGTATTATATCTTCGATGTGCTCGGTCGATAGTATCATTTCGTAATTCGTTGACATTGATGAAAGCGACCCAATTGCTCGCCGGCATTCTTAGAAGTTCTCCAACGTGACTTGACTCGTTTTTTTTCTGCTCTTGTTTGCAGTTTTGCTCAGCGAGGCGTACGACGACAACGATCTCGAAAATAAGACCCTCAAGATCACCGACCTGGGACTCGCGAGGGAGGCCTACAAGACCACGAGGATGTCCGCAGCCGGGACCTACGCCTGGATGCCGCCAGAGGTAAACGTCACGTGACACACACCTGTCAAAAGTTCATACCCACCATAGTCAAATAATGTGTCTGCTCTATTCTTGAATACGGCAGTCACCAAGTTGGTTTTAGCCCCAAAATACCTTCTAGACTTAATCATTATTAATGACACAATTACGTCTAACATTTGCGTCTTGGAACATTGACGTAATATTGGTTCACTCCTAAGCTCCACTTAACTTCTACCTACTCTAGTAAAACTTTTTATTAGTAAATATTCATTTACACGTCAGTACGTTTGTATCTATGAAGCTTGCATAGATCGCTAAACTGCAGTCTTCCATTAAGTGAAACAGTGCTCAGTGTGATCCATTATGCATGTTTATAGCTTATTATCTCATTTGAATGGGTTAAACTGATAAATAGTATATGTATGAACACACTAGGGAAGTTCAAGTTCACTTGATTTTTTTTTACCTTTTAGCCTCACAACTTGTTGCCTTGTACCTACGCTCCTCAAAATCAATTACAAATGCATTGTTTACACAACTTTTTATTTGTAAGCATAAATAGTTTTTAGTGAACAATGTGGGTGTAAATGTAAATATAGTACAACTAGACTATTAAAGTAAAGTTATGAACTGAATTTAGTGTATATTTTTTTATTTAGTTTTACAGTAAATATTCTTAATATTTCGATCATGGAATCACCATAATATTTCCATCATATATATGCCATATCAGGTAACATTTTTTTTATTTTCACCTGATTTTACATTTCTTTTTTTGCTAATATTACTATTTAATTTTTAAGTAATCATTGATATACTCGTTTTTTTTTGTCACACAATACAAATTTACACATAGAAGTCTGCAGTCATTTTAAAATCAAAATTAATTTAATTGATTTAAAATGCTGAGTAATTGGAAAGAAACCCAGCTCTATACGGGATAGTTATATATGTGCCCATAATAATAAAAGTGCTGTAAGTCAAGAAATAAAAAAATATGTATTTCAGTTCTCATTGTTGTGAATCAATAATAATAAATAATCTTCATCCAACAAATACTTACTGCATTTTATACAGCACATTATTTTCACCAATTTTCAACCAACATCAAAACACACACCTTAAATACCTCAGAATGATTAAAAGATGACTTTCACATCTTTAATAATCACGGGCACATATTATAATGTAATTTTTTTTAAATATTATTTTAGGTTATAAGAAAGTCGACATTCTCACGTGCAAGTGATGTATGGTCGTACGGTGTTGTGCTGTGGGAGTTGCTGACGGGCGAGATCCCTTATCGGGGCATCGACGCCCTGGCCGTAGCTTACGGAGTGGCGCTCAACAAGCTGACGCTGCCCATCCCCACCACCTGTCCGCAGGCATGGAGAGACCTCATGACAGGTAACACCGTCTGCAATAAACCCTAAACTATACCTACGTAAGATAATCTTTTTCGCGTCTCACAACATGTCATATCCTTGACGGTTTATATGAAAACTACAGAAACAACACCAGGGTCCACTGTTGAACATAGGCTTTCCGCATGAGTTTGCATCCTCTTCGAACCTCTGCCTTCCGCATCCAGGCCACTCCCGCTATTCTGATGTCGTCAGTCCATCTTGCAGAGGGTCAGCCAACGCTTCGTTTGTCAGTTCTTGGGCACTTTTCTTCCCCGTCGACCGTTGTCTCTTCGACAGATATGTCCAATTGCCACTTAAGTGTGCCTATTCGTTAGCCTCCTCTTCTTGAGTTATTCTTCGGATATCCTTATTTTGGACTCTCCATTGCTCGTTGGATGACCTTTATTTTAAGGGGAAAGACTTTCTGTTAGATTTGACTCGTGCGCCATAAGTTAATACTGGGAGGATGCATTGGTTTTCAGACAGTGCGGAAATTTTGCTTTCAAAATGTACTTCAGTTTTCCAAATGCTGCCCATTCCGGTTGTATATGTATGCCATTTTCGGAGCATCATAATTCATATTATGGCAGTAATATTTTGTGCACTGTGCGTGGCTAACGCCTGTATTATATCGACACTTGCACCGTTTCCCAACCTTTAAACAGCTGGCAGGATGCATTGGTTAAACGCCTTAGTTTTAATATACATATTAACATCCTCCTCTCTCTAAAAAAGGTGTTATTCCGTCGCGTGAGGCAGGATGAGGAGCAGGTCAGCAAACAAAAACTTCTTCAGAAACAGATTCACATATATTTACGATAAGTTTTACAAGCTTCTGGCCAGGCGGAATGACATGCCGCCGGTCATAATGCGACCTTATTATTATTGTTATATTAGTATTTGTATAGCGCTCTTTTATGACCGAATGATCATTCCAAAAGCGCTTCTTTGCCTCTGAGTAAAAAGGTGGGTCTTGAGTCTGCTTCTGAAGGATGCCTCCGCTTTAAGCTCTCTTATGCTTTCCGGTAGTGAGTTCCAGGCCATTGGTGCAGCGTAGCTGAAAGCCCGATTGCCAAAGACCGTGCTAGGACTACCTCCCGTCAGCTGCAGGGTGCTTCTATTTTCTCTAGCCGATCTGAGTGTCTCTCCACGCGCGCTTATTTCTCAAGGCTTGATAAGTTCTGTCAGATAGCCCGGTGCAGTTCCGTTGAGTGCCTTGTAAGCTAAGAGGCATAATTTATACTGGATTCTAGCCGAAACTCTCAACCAGTGCAGTCGGTGTAGTATTGGAGTAATGTGACAGAATTTGGGCGCGTTGTAGACTAGTCGTGCCGCTGCGTTTTGTAACGACTGCAATCGATTTAATTGTTTGGCTGGCTGGCCTGCGTGCAGTGCGTTGCAGTAGTCCATTTTGGAGACTATAAACGCATTTACCAAACTCTTTGTAGCGTCTCTGGGTAAGCATCTTTTTACCGACCGTATCTGCCGCAGATTAAAAAATCCAGATTTCACCGTTTTTGTGATATTACCGCTAAGATTGAGGAACTGGTCAATTTCTACTCCCAGCAGCTTGACGCTTGTAGAAGGGATGACATCATTACCACAAATGGCCAAGGGTTGTAAGTCCAATAGATGTTGTCTTCAAGCTGTGGCCATAAAGAGTATTTCCGTCTTTTCCGGATTAAGAGCGAGCCTATTTGCTGACATCCACTGTCCTATCTCCTCTATACAGCCGACCATCCTTTCTTTCATGTTGCCAATTTCCTCGGGTCCACAAGAAGAGTAGAGCTGGCAGTCATCTGCGTAGCAGTGTACTTTTATTTCCCATCTCTCAGCAATCTCCTCAATTTCTTTGGTGTATAGAATAAAGAATAATGGGCCGAGAACTGAGCCTTGTGGGACACTATATGATAGAGTAGATGGTCTCGACATTTTATTCTGTAGACAGATGGTTTGCTTACGGTTTTCTAGGTATGACTGAAACCAGTCTAGGGCCTTTCCAGATATACCGTAATGTATTCTTAGTTTCCTTAGAAGGATAGCATGGTCTACAGTGTCGAACGCTGCACTCATGTCTAGAAGAGTCATCATTGCGATATTTCCCGTTTCTATAGTTGTTATCAGGTCTGAAAGAAGTCACACTAGGCCCGTTTCTGTGGAGTGGTATTTTCTGTATGCCGATTGCTTCTTAGCAAAGAGATTGTTGCATTCCAAGTATTTTGTGAGTCTTAGAGCCACAATTTTTTCTATTACTTTGGAAACGAACGGCAAATTGGAGATTGGTCGGCCTTCTCGGTCGTCAACACATAACTGACTCCTGCGGCCCGTGGTCGGTGACAAAACTATATAACTAGTCCCAATATGGCGGACACGTAAATGTATGGCAAGTGACAAAAATAAGAGACGAAAGATTGTTTATCGAGGTTTTCGGTACCAGTTAGCAAGGACTACATCATGTTAATGTCAGTATATAAGAAGACTATTCAATTACTAAAAAAAATATTTTTAAATTGCAGCCTGCTGGCAATCCAACCCCCATGACCGACCTGCTTTCGGAGACATCCTCGACGCTCTGGAGGACATTCGGCATTCAGAGTTCACACGCGGCCCGCACGAGTCCTTCCACACCATGCAGGACGACTGGCGGCTGGAGATAGAAGAGGTGCTGCTGGACCTCAGGAGGAAGGAGAAGGTGAATACCGTCCATCCATCATCACAAGAGGCGACCAATCTATCAATATATAAATACAGTCGATTCCGCTTAATTGGGACACGTCGGGACTTGGGCATTTTGTCCCAATTAAGCGGCTGTCCCAATCAAGCGAATTTCTCATTTTTTTTTAATTCATTTATTTGGTTTATTACTTATTTAATTTTTCATATTTTGATTTAATACCTTCTACAATTGAACCCTCACAGTCTTCATTATCATCATAGCATGGTAAAAATGTTATATATTATTGAAAATTCTTCATAGTTAATAATAGGAACTTGCAACATATCCTGATTTTCTTCATTGCTTAAAATTTCAGAAATATCTAAGGGTTTAAAGCCGTAATTAGTGCTGTGATCTTAAATTTACTGTCCCAGTTAAGTGGAATGTTGTCCCAATTAAACATATAAATTTACTATTGGTTTCTTGGTTTGGTTTCTGTTGTTTGAGATTTGTCCCAAATAAGCGGCTGTCCCAATTAAGCGGAATCAATGTACTCGAGAGAGACCGCTCCGTGGACAGCGTTTTGAATAAAAAACAAAGAAACCGCTGTTAACAAATGGAGGGGTATCTCAAACACTAATGAATATTTTGACGTGTAATTTGGCACAGATGTCAGTGACGGCAGTGCCAACATAAAAATGATAAGATTAATTCGAATTGCTTAACCCGTAAAATTCAAATTCAAATTTCCCCTTTTTTTTTGTTCACAGTAGTATATTTCTTTGATGTATTCATATATCCTACCCGTTCCCCATACTGATTAAGTTTGAAACTTTATATATCCTGCCCAATTAACATGTTCAGATCATATATTCTAGAAGCATAATTAATATATGTGCCCATAATTATGAAAGCGGCATTTTATGCAACATGAAGTTGTCACTTTCATTGGTTTTTAACCAACATCAAAACACAAACTTAAATATCTCAGAACGAATAAAACATGACTTACACCACTTTCATAATCATGGGCACATATAAGGAATTAAGTTCTCTTCTCCAAATGTCTGTAACCTAAGCTTAATTTTTCTGTTTTATTGTTGTTATTGTATTAAATATGTCTCCTTTTGTTTGGACGCTGCCCAGGCTTGTAAATCTTTTGAAGAGGTTTGTTTTCTCTATTCTATCTATTTATGTTTCCTCATATGACTTTACTTTGTAATGAGTGAAAAATACTTAGAGAGCAAACAAAATATATCTGTCTAATTGCGTCTTTAATGCAACATTATAATATTCACAGTGATATGCTAAAAAAAATACAAATTGTATTGGATATTTTTTTCAAATTATAACTTGTGTTGTTATCGGTTAGGAACTGAGATGTCGAGAAGAGGAGTTGACAAAAGCGCAACTGCAGCAGCGATTGCACGAAGAGTCTCTGATTCACCGCGAGAAGCTGCTCGCCGAGAGAGAGATGGACCTGGTCCAGAGGGAGCTGCTGCACATGATACTGCTGCACAACCCGCCACAGCCCAATAAGCGGAAAGGTGAGACTATTACACACTACTCTAGCATCAGAGGTAACTTTACCGGCATCTATTTCCTCCCTTATACAATTTCTGCAGTAAATAAATAAAACATCCAATCCTTCCTCTCACATGAAACCTTCCACACACATAATCTTATATTCAAAGGCAGTCTGATAAATCGGTAAATTTTTAAATTTTCCACGCAGCACTGCTACCATTAATTGCCATTTAATTATTGCCTACTGTACAAGTTTGGGCAAGCTGCGCGATTTTGTTAGTGTGTGTGTGATAGCCATTGAAAGCAGAGAACCTCGTAAATATTAATGAAAATGATTAATAGTAAATATAGTGTGCTGATACATTTTTTTTGCGTAAAAAAACCATCACCTAAACCAATGTAAAGCTTGATAAACAATATGGGGACTCTGCACTATCAATTTCAATTGTTAAGAAGTGATTTTACTGTGTTCCGTTGTGGTCGTGCCAGCATAAGTGATGCTGAACATTCGGGTTGCTCATACACTCCTATTAACTACAGTTGCTTTTTCTTGAAGCTCTCTGGCTCACATTGTTATTTGTGTTTCAGGAAAATTTATTCGCGGGCGCTTGAAACTGCCAAAGAAAGAGCCGGGCTCGGTCATCTCCCTGCCGCAGAACTTCAGGCACACCATCACCGTGCAGAACCGTCACGGGGCCTTCTTCAAGGGCGTCACTAACACTCCCCCGGGGTCACCCAGCATCCTCCGTGCCATTGCCCGTTAGTAACAGATCTACCAGAAAGACAATATCACTTTTTGCATATATATTATGTATATTTATATTTGCCTACAAAATTATTTTCTATTTATGTGACTTATTCACTTTTAATTGTACACTGGAAATTGTTAATAATTAAATTTGTGTCAATTAATAAAATTAAAATAACATAATCATCTTCTTCATCTTGTCAGCAATGTCAAATTATTTCGAGCCAATATATGGCAACATCGATAGTCCTTGTTCTGCCCAGAATTAGGTCTTGATGCGTAGCTAGTCGAGCACATGTGGTAGAATATTAGGTGTCTGCAGGTCTCCGCAATCACACAGCAGTGACTCTACTTACTCGAAATTGTCCTGGAAACGGAACCTCGGATCTCCAGCTAACCTTTTCGATACAGCGAAGAAGAACAACTTTGTGACTATCCAAAATAACATAATAAATTTGTGAATTTCAGTTCCAGCTGACGGTGTCAAGGGCAAGACTTGGGGTCCCTCCACGCTGCACCAGCGCGAGCGCGGCCACCTGCCGGCGCTGCGCCCCATCTGCCACCCGAGCATCAGCAAGAGCGCCCCCAACCTGCCCCCCGCGCCCCCCGGCTACCTGCCGCACGAGCTAGGTAACCCCCCCGCCCCTCCCCCCTGCCTCCGCATCGTCCACCTCCCGGAGCCCTACCTCGAGAAACACGTCCCCCGACTGAGACACTTCGGTCTGCAGTCTCCTCACCCCTCGCAGCAGTCTCAGTTCTTTAACGAAGAAAACGAGACGAAAAAAACTAAAAAACTATCGTTTGTCGATTCGACAGATTCGATGACATCCACTCACAGCCGAAGTGTGCGTAACCTCAAAGAAAACGAATACGCTGCCGTCTTTTCTACCGAAACATTCATCATCGCAAAGCCGCACCCGCACCCTTGCTCTGTGGAATCTTTGTCAGATGACGAAAGCATGGGGATGACTCCCTTCAGAGCCAACGGCAAAGGGGCTCGGAGGAAAAAGACCAGTTTCTTTAAGAGCATTCGTTCCCCGAGTCTGACCGGGCTGATGGACGACTTGAGGTCGGCCGCCAGGATCGTTGGAGGGATTTCCATTAGTCCTGAAAAGACGGAAATTTTTAACGATAACGATTAAGAATATTTGATGTTGTATTTTATTCAATAAAATATAAATGCGCCGTCTCGCGCCTTACAAGTGAAACTTCTTAGGTTCTAGAAAACTGTTCATTTTGTTCATTTTTCTTTTTGCATTCGTTGACAAGTTAACTATTTCAGGTTTAGTAAGCGGTTGTGTGTATTTAAATTAAGAAAATCACTCTTATTTTTCTATGTACAGTAATTTCTATTAATTCACACTCTAAGAAAGAAATTATGGGGTTATATACAGTATAAAACACAAGCAACACTTGTATTCTATGCTACACACTATTAAAAGCAATGCAGGACAGAGGAAAATAGATGTGTAAAGTTTAATTTTCATCCGATTCAAGTTAATTTGCCGTACCGCACCCAAAGAAGTTTCACTTTAATTATGAATGCCGTTTAGATATCAGGCGGCTTCAAGCCTGTCACGGAAGGTTGGGTCGAACCGCCGATATTCATTAGTTTGACAGATCTCGGCGATGGAATCAAATTATCGGTTCATTATTTGATTTTCATAAAAAAATGTTTCCCATTTTCATGCTCGCATAAAACAGGACTTTCGGAAGAAAATCTTCAGTGTTTGTGTAAGTAGCATTTATGAATTATTCCATTACTCCTAATTCCGTATTTACATCCATTTATGCGCATCAATGTAATCTATCCACTTTCCTACCAAAAGACTTATAATAAAAACTTACTTGTAGTCTATAGTTATATTATATGTTTAGTAATAGATAGACTGTATTCTGTTTGTTGAATAGATGTTTTTAATGTAATTTGTGTCATTGTGATTTATTTTTATTTTTGCCCTTTTATATTGTTCCGCCACGGAAGAGGGTGGTTTTCGAGTATGGATATTTAAATAGTGTTTGTATTCAAAACCAATATTAATTCACTGATAAACAAATTAAAAATAATTATTATTATTATACCTAACTACACTATTTGCAATAATACAACATCAGTCAAGTTGTAGCATTGCATTTTCAACCCTAAGATAACATCTTTATTTTTCTTCATAGTTTATTAATATCAATAACCCATATAAAATATAAGGTTATTTTAAAGTATGTTAAATAAACTTATGATTTTTGGTGACGGGTTTCCTTTTTTCTACAAAATCTAAGATATCTACTTTCTCAAATTTCAATAAAATAAAAACGTTGCTTGCTTTATTTATATTATTTACTTTCGATCATAGAAATGTCTATTACAATGTCTTTCGGTGTTAATACTGTAAATTATTACGTTTCTTACCTTTTATAAACAAAATTCTATTGCTTTTGCTTCACTGCTAAATATAATCACATAATATTGAAGTCAGTTTATATACCAAATGTTATAAAATTGTATAAAACTCCGTAAATACATAACTTGATTTACATTAAACACTGATGAAAGGTTTCCTAAATTAAATTTAACATTTTAAACAAATTAAATTCATTTTAAATGTGCTGAAATATTACCAACTATAATACCATTAATCATTACTCTTTTTTATATTGCAGCAATTATTCATTAATTTATTGGTTTGGTTGGTATACTTAATGTTTAAAATTGTATATAATTATACTTCATATGATAAAAAATATGATTGTATTTATTGGATATATGATTATTAATATTAATATAGTTAAATTATTAATGTTTTCTCCATACAAAGGACATAATAATTTACATGTTATAAACTAGTAAAAAAATAAGTAAATAGCTTTTGGTATTTTTTATAATAAAGTAGAATCCGGTTGTATTTTATAGCACATCTTGACTGTTAGATTGTTGTCGACAATTATCATTTTTAATCACTTCAAAAAACTGGCAATTTTATTGTTTTATAATTTATTTTGCAATGTACTCTTTTTTGATTTTGTAAACAGTAGAATTTATACAATGTTTTCATTTGTCAATATCAGTCAGAAGCAAGTCTCGATTGGATTTTCAAACTGATCGCATTGAGATGTTTTAAGTACTATTTAATGTAAGTGTGGCTGTAATTTATGTTCTGTTTACTTGTATTACTTTGTAGATGTATTTTTATAAAAAAAAAATTAAAAGAGAACCGATTCTTGACATGTTGATACGTTGACATTCCTAATTTCATGGACTATATCTTATTATTGTGTTCTATCATCAACAGTTGTTCCATTTTATTTAAGTATTCGCTAAAAGATTTTTTCATTTTTGACTCCATAATACATTTAAAAACATATAATCATTAATTTTAAAAATAATTGTTTTAAATGCAGTAGTTTATAAATATAATATTAATTATTCATTTAATGAATAAGAAATTAATTATACATATCTTTAATTTATTTTAACTATTTATAATAGTGATCTATTAATGATTTAGGGATTATACTAGTTGTTAACTTAAAATAATTAATGGTCATCACTGATAAAAATAAAAAATACAAATTTGTTTTTGGAATTTAATTTCAAGAATAAATTAAATTTGAAAATCCAAAATAGAAAAAAAAATTGGTGGTGGCAATTAGTTTAATGGTAATGAATAAGAATCCGCGATGTTTTCTTGGACTTCCTCAAGAGTAGTGACGTAGTATAGCACCAACATTGTGCAACTGCTAGGCTGAAAGTAACCATTAACCGAAGAATCCTCCATAACTCGACCACCTCACTTTGGACCATTAGTGACATCCCCTCGACTAATTTTATTCACCCAAACACCTAAGATTTGATAAATAAAATCGCCATCTTGGAGATTCATGTAACTTTGCAGAAAAAATATAATTTTAAAGATCATTTTTCAGTATTTGATATTTGAAAAAAAAAATCATATAACAAAATACTTTTGTTTTTTTTTTGTTTGTGCTTTAATTATTGTTTTCTGTAAGTGTAATATTATTTTACAATTCAATTGAAACAGTTATATTTCTATTATAATGTATTTTGATACATCATATTGTTCGAGTAGCATTGGCCACTTTTTGGTGCTCATTTTTATGAAGTGTTGGATAATAATGAAGCAGTTAAAAATGTAGTTCTTTTTTATTATTATGGTATATTTTTATAATGCTTTTTAAAACATAAGAATTGAATTGAACAAATGCATCAATAAACTGACATTTGATAAAATACCGTCTTTATTTTTTATGTTTGCATGCTTGCCTTGTTTTTATGTATTATTTATTTATTTTACGTGTTTTAAATGGTGGGGAAGGTGGTGGAAGGAAGACACATTCCTGTAGAAACATTTCCTTGATATCTGAAGTAAAGCTTGGTTTCGGGGCTTATAACTGATCATAAGTAAGTGATATATTATGTAAACATTATAATAATATATATTATTAAATTAAATTTAAATTAGAGTGTTGAATTTTTATGTATGTAAGTATATTTTTTATTATTATTTTCCTCAACATCATTGAATGGCTTTTATAAGTGTTTTTTTATCCTTTTATTTTCAGTTCTTTCCCTTTCATCTTGTGTATCCAAAACAATTCTTACAATATATATAATAAAAGTTTTTTTCTGATATGTCAATTTTATAATAATTCTTTAAAAACATATGAAAATCTCTTAATTAATATTATACAGGGAGCGGCAAAAAAAGTTGTTTTGATTTAAAACCGTCACCTTTTTTTGCCACTTCTTGTATTTTAATTGAACATAATAATATTGTGATTTTTTCCAAAGTGTTAAGCATTAAAAATGGATTATATTAGGTTACGCCGCGTTTCGTCCCCAGACAATTCGTTCAACGACTCAACGGTTACAGTACGCTAGACGTCTGGTGCACAGGATGTCTTGCTAACCTAACCTAAGTTATTTTGTTAAAAATACCTACAGGTATGGATCTCTGCACTCTACGATCACTGGAAAAATCCTTAGGTTAGGTTACGTTAGCGAGACAGCCAGTGTTCCAGATGTTCAGTGTGCCCCACGTTGTTACCGATAAGTTGTTGAGCGAATTGTCTGGGGACGATAGATGATGACACCATTGATAATATTTTCCGAAACATAATTTGTTATTTTGATAGCTACTCATTTCTGTGTTAACTCTCATAATTGATAACGCTATTAACTTTCCGTGTGATTTTCCTTGCTACGTGCTTAAGACTAACAGTTCTTCATTTTCATTGATCTCTTCAGATTACAGTGGGGAAGAATGGGGAACTGATTATGCATTAGGAGGCGTGTCAAGACAAACCGTCCCGATGCCCACCTTGTACAGTAATGAGGGTAAGAGTAACTTCAAATAACGCTTAACACATTTATTCTTCATTGCTAACAACTAGCCTTGAATCTTACTTAAAATAATCTTACTTTTTACTATTAAATAGATAAGAATTTCATACCTTGTTTTAACATGGATCACACTGAGCACTGTTTTACATGATGGAAGACTGCAGTTTCGTGATCTATGAAAGCTTCATCAGTTGCAATGTGCACAAACGTACTGGACGTGTAAATGAATATTTACTAAAAGTTTCTAAGAGTTTCACTAGAGTCTAGTTGATTTTATGACTATTGAGAAATTGTTCCTCCAACAACAAATTCCTCCAAAAAGAAAATAAGAAAAATAAAAAAATATATAATTCGGAGATCATACTATACATTCTCAAGTATAGTATTCTAAGATGAAAAAAATATGTATAAATATATTTATTTTTTGTTTAACCCTTTGCTTTCTAAGATTTTTTTTAGCGAACTTGCGAAAAAAAACAAAGTGATTTTAGAGCATTTTTTAGTACTTTTTTACTACTAAAAAAATATAAACATCAAAAAATAAAATATCCAAACTCAAATTTTGATTTTGAGATCATTTATGATGTAAATAATAAATCTTTATTACTGTTAACTAGTGTTTAGATGAGCGTCGAATATTCGACGCTCCGTATTTTCACACGAGAATCGACCGTCGAATATTGAACAGTTAGTAACCAAAGGGTTAAATTAACATTCTTATTGCCTGATGCAAATATAATTTAGTTAGATATTTTTATTTCACCATATCTGCTTCATATTTGGAGCATATGGACACAGTAAATTGACAATTTTACAGTTCTGTAAGCTCAAATTGACTATAACAGTCCTAGAACATTATATACCCGGATGCTTGCTTACATGGGAACATATATGATTCCCTCCAAGGCTAGAGTCCGCGATCTTGCATAGACTGGGTTTTTTTAAAGGAGATAAGATTATCAGCCCGACGCTCCGAAGGCCTGGACATTTATTTTTTCAAGGGGTGGCTCAACTTTACCGTGGGCATATATAGAGCTTACATTTTTTTTTTTTTTAAATCAAGCATGATCGTTTTGAACCAACAGCGTTTGAATGACAAACAAACGCTTTTACCACTGGACTATGTCGCCCAGAATTTATAATATTACGGTTGTGTTATGTATATCTTCTGATCGTGTTTTGGTTTTCAGGTGTCAGATCAAAGAAACCAAGTACAATAGAGCTGATGTTGTACAACATGGCGTCCATGCTGAGTGGAGTTGCTGCCGGCTACGACGTGAGGATGTCCAATGTCAGCCCCCTGCATCCTCGGCTCCAACCTTACAGGTGACTAGTTATTCTACAAACCTTTTAGCCCAATAATAATAACTGATATTTCAAGTATTCCAGCATAAACTGCTTTTAAAGTTCTTAATAAATCTAAAGAAACAATATAGGTTTTCTATCTCCCACCAGCACAATGTATCACTTAGGCCAAATATTAAATAATGGTTATAGGAATGCATTGATTGATAACAGGATTAATACGTTTGAGACTTATTTGGGGGTTTGTAAACCCATTCACTGCGTATGACGTCTATAGCGGTCATATTACAGCTTTATTCTACTGTTGTAATGCTCACAATTAACTTACTATATAACTTAAGATGAAATATATTAGATTCCAGTCAAAAACTATAGGCAATATTTGATATATTTGTTTACTACAAAATATATTAGTCTATAGAATTTGCCCAAAAATCCACCAAAAAGATGCTGCGTTCAAAAGATTAATCATATTTTTTTATGGAGATTGGATAATTACCCCATTGCTCCTTATGGCTATGAATCATTTGGTCAAACATGGCAGCTTAACTGAAGCAACAAAATGTCTGGATGGGTGTCTACACAAGCTGTCACATATTCTAATAATATACATACCTAATGTTGCTTAACTTCGATAATTATAAAAAAACTGTTTTTTTTTAATATTGTATTTTCCTTAGTCACTTATATTTAGGGTGGAGACCTACCATAATGCTAAATGGAAATCCGCAGCATTGAGTAACTGAATAAATTCATAACCTTGTTGACTTCACCACCAAAGAAACTGAATGAATGTCATTAAAAATGATCAGATTTAAACATTATTGTGAAATGAATGTGAAAAATTGTATTTCAGAGCCGACTCTCAAAGCGAGTCTCAGTATCGCACGGGCTCAGAGGGCGGCAGCTCACACCTGGGCTCCGACTACGAGTTCCACACAAGCAGCGGCTACGCACACAACACCTACCACGGGCCCGCCAAGCACTATCGGCCTTTGCTGACCACCATCACCTCCAGCCAGGTCACTACTCACTATATAGCTACAATACTACTATGACAATGTCATATAAATGTCAATATAATAATGGAGTAAGAGCTAGGTTTAAGAAAATGCCAAGATTTAGTTAACAGTTATTTATTTTAATTAACGATTTACAATTTTTCAGGTGACGAATTTACAAGGCGAGGACCAAAAGCCTCTCCGATTCACCGACTCGCCTCAGCATTACTCTAACCTCTCCACCGTCCCGACCAACATGGCTTCCACGTCGAGCGGCTTTGCCGGACAAACCCTCTCCAGCACCAGCGGCCTCGGCTCCAACTACACCAACACCAGCTCCAACCTCAGCCCGGCCCTCAGCTCGGCGCATGCCACCCAGCCACCCACACCCAGCCCTCGCCGCAAGTCCAGCAGCACCAGCAATGAGGGAGACCTTTATGTCAACTACAGGGAGAACTTCGCTACTCCAGAAAGAGTCCCTGGCATCTACGTCCCCGGAGACTACAACCCACAACAACCTGACTATCCCGATTCCAATGGACCGCAATACATCGGACATTTCACATCAAGAGGAGAAGTCTACAGAAGCGAACCTCCCATCAGCCACCATCCTCCACCGCCACCTTCTTACGCCTACGACCGAATCGACTACACCTCCAAGCACAGAAACCTGGACCCTTATCCTTACGTCGTCAATAACGAATTCGGCCCTAACCTTCAGCACAACTACGACAAGCACAACTACGACACGTATCACCCCGAGTACAGCTCGGACTATCCCGCGCACGCGTACGACCCGCAGCCTGCTCCTCACAACAACCGAACCCCTTTAAGAATGGCGTACAACAAGCACCGAAGAACCAATTCCAACATTTCAAACGCTTCCAGTACAAACACGTCCAGCTCTAATATCAATCAAGGCTTCCGCGTCGAAAGCGACGAGCCGACATCGACATACAATCCTCCCGGACATTATTACCGCCGCAGTCAGAGCGCCGACAAATACGGTGCCATTCAAAAAACACCCGAGAAACGAGAGCGCGAATACGAATTCACCCAAAACAAGCAAGGAGTAACGGAATACTCTTGGAAGACTTTAGAATACTCGCACTCTTCGCATTCAAAAGAATACTATCCGAGACAGAACTCTCAAGAGAGCGCTGTCGGCAGCTCAGCGCAAGAGCGGCCGGGAACCCTTGGACTGGAACCGACAAAGTTGAGATCGAGCTTGAAGAAGCACAATCAGCAAAAGAAAGGCGGCGGCTCGGGAGGAGGGACGCCTACAAATCCGACGCCTCCCGACAGCTTAACGAGTGAGGACAGTTCTTATGTCTCTGCAAAGGACTCTAGTGGGTCAGGCTCGCGGGTGCGCTTCAGCCCAGAGACTCTGGTGGAGCACGGGCCTCCTCCACCTCACGAGCGCCGGCCCTCGCGCCACACATAGCGATCACTCAGCATCTTCCAGCATTACCTTGTCTGAGCGCGACGCACGTCTCGGACGCATCATTTATCGACTGATATACTATCGTATTCATTATTATAATGCGGTTAATGTGTGCCTGCCATTTAAACCCTTAAATGCACGTCCAAAAAAATTACAATAATAATTTTAAAAGGCTACACAAAATATTTCAATTAATTTATCAAAATTTAAATTTTTTTGTAATTGAAAATTAGCGTTTTTTTCAAAAATGATGTTTCGCATTTTTCGTGGCCTTGTCCATTTTTAGACTCCCGTCATAGTAAATTCGCATGCACATTTTAGGGGTTTATAAGGGGGGCAGATTAATCTAAAGTTGCCTTTGACAAAAAAAAAATGTAGGAAAATAATTTTAAGGTTATATATAAATCGTAGCCTGGCCGCTCGGGATGACCGAAGCAAAAGTTGTAAACATTCATCAACAAATATGGATAGCGTCTTCCCTTGTTACAATTCAATCCAAAATTTAACAGAATATTTATTTTAACAGTAAAATTGGTGTGGAAAATTTTTAATGTTTTAGAACAACCTCAAAATAACTTTATATAAAAATATTTTTATATTCTTTTCCTCCTTTTTTACTTGATATTACTTTTATTTCTCATATTTTCAGTATGTCAAACCTTAACTTTTATTTGAGATTTATTCAACTGAAACTTTTCATGACGGAATAATTAATTTTTAGAGATTCATAGATTTATCATTTAGCAATATATATATTGCACCATCGATGACTTTATTTTTTATACTTTACGACAAATTGGTAATATATTATATTTACGGTAGCTCAAGGAACAATAAGTAATATTAAAATAATTAAATTTTCATTTAGGTATTTATGAACCTGAAATGGCAATGAAATGCCAATGTAAGTTTTGAGTTGCATTCAAAACGTGCGTCGCGAAACAGAATCCATGTCTACTTTTTAACTGTTTTGCTTGAATGTATCGCTTGGAGCTTGCGGGAAGATTAGAGGATCAGGAGGATGTGCATCGTCGGTTGTTCAGAGTTAGTTGGAGGACGTTGTGGAGGAAAGATGGTGAGTGCGACAGCCTTGTTGTGCAGCATCATTGTGACTTGTAGTACTATTTAATATATATTTTACATAAGAACGACGCCCTTATGCATACTAGAGATTAATTATTATAAATATATGTACTATTAAAGTAGGATATATAAATTATTAAACTTTTGTTTTTAATATCATCTGTTTCTTTGATCACGTACAGTTTATACAATAATATAAGCGAGTGTCATCAATTAAATTTAAAAATAAAAATTTAATGACTGATTCAATGTAAATGTTTTTTGTATAAAAACATTATGTAATGTTATACATATTAAAGAAAAACTTAATTATTAGATGTTTTCGTAAAAATATAGTTTTAAAATAAGGTTTATCGATCTTTAGTCTCACATTCATCATCTTAAGATTTTCATTTTATTTTGAAAACATAATTTTTCAAAACTTGTGTTGTAACATTTATCAAAATAGAAGATATTTTTTATGAAATAATATGTTCATAAGATTACAATAATGGTTTAGTTAATTGATTTTTAATTCATCATAAAAATACTCAAGTTCAACAATCGAAAATGGGATGCATATTTCTCATATTTTAAATTATCTTGCCTGTTGATAATTACTTTTTATGTGATAAAAGAAATGGATAATATTATTAAAGGCATTAATTATTTATGCACTGTACATATTAAGAGGTAATCTTAAGAGGAAAAAATATTATAGCGGGGGATCCTATAGATTTTTGCATTCAGGAATGTTAAAAAGTATGCGTTTTTTATTGATTTTTGTAAAGTACCTTCTGGATTTTATTTATTATTAAAAAACGATATTTCAGCATCACACTTAGATGATCTATGCCATGAGTATTGAAGTTTTGTAAAATCACAAATTTATCATTCAAAGTGCTTCAATCTAAACTGGACTAATGGATCATTTAATCAATTTGATTTCTTAACCCTTTCCGGTCCACAATAAATTTATAGAATTACAGGGTAAAACAATACATCGGGGCTTTTTTTTTAAAGAAACATATTTATGTTTATTCATTTTTATTTTATTTTGACTGTAGAATATTATAATTAAATAAAATAATTACTTTTTACACATTTTCAAAGTATAATATCGGTGAAAATATTCACCGATGCAAAGGCCGGGCTTTCTCTCACAAGTTACACAAATGTATCGCGTTTCTTTTTTACCTCCCGGAATTTTTCTGTTGGAGCATACCAGGCAAACTTTATGCTTTCCTTGATGTTGGGGTATAAGAAATTACCCTATTTGTCCCCAAACAATAGTGAATATCGAGTTGTTGGCACGCACACGGGTCAAGTGTAACTGATGCCAGCGGCCGGGCGTCCGAGTGAGGCGCACCGAGCCAGCCTCCCAAAAATCCCATTGTATTATTCTCAGGTAAAAATGACACATTCCAACGTTCATAAAAACGTGGGAATGTGTTCTCGTCACCGTGTACACTAAATATGAGTCAGAAAATAATATGTTTGCTTGTATTTTGATGCTTAAACTGAAGAATAAGAAAAATGTTGAATGACATTCGACATAGGACCGGAAAGGGTTAAATGATTATTACTGTGCTAATCTTAAAAATTATTGACAAATTTGTAGTAAAATATATTGGTGCTTTGCTTACTTTTAGTATAAAAATTTATTATTTCTAAATTATAATTTTAGTACCTAGAGTGACTTGTTTATCCAGGGGACAACACCAGTCAGGACTCTCGGGTCTTTGTCACATTACTTCATAATTACATTATATTATTAATTTATTGTGTATAACTGATTGTATTATTTTTTATATTTATAATTAGAATATTCTGATAGATATATGTCAGTATAGTAAAGTTTAAAAATATATTTTTGTGTCAATTTTTTAATACTTGTACATTCCTTCAATGCGAAGCATTTCCTCTCATTATTTACTAATTCATCTACATTTTAATGTTTTATTTGATTGTTTAATAGCCAAAATAAAAGCTATACCTACTTTCAATCGATCCATTAAAATTTTGATTTAAAATATTGATGCTCCTTTTTGGAATAACTATTAATTTTATTGTGTTTTAAATCAGGGAGTTATTAACTTTATACGTTTTGGAATGCTCTTCACAATAAAAAGCTCATCAGGAACAGATCATTTAGATTTTTTTTAGATTTGTTTTGTGAAGCACATACTTATATTTACTACGAAAAAATATATTATAAAATATAATCATTAGCATTTGTACCGATAAAATAATATACTCTAAATAATCAAATGATAGGCGTTCGAGAAAAACATTTTTTTTTAATTTGGGCTCAATAAAGAGTTACAAGATAACCGGCACTTCACATTCTGTATTCAAATTTGTTAATTAGCAAAAAAAAAAATTGTATCTTCAATAATGCCGGATAGGAATAAAACGTGTTGCTTAAAAATATTTGATACATAATAGTTTTCTGTGTGAAACACTATTTCTTCAAACACGAAATTCGTCACATTTTTTTTTTGTTTGCATCCATTTTTCATACTGAACAAGTCTCACATCGATAATACAAGTTGACCAATCACGAACACAGATAATACATCATCCTACACGGCCACACAAGTACTGTTAGCAGTTTACTGGCATGTTATCCTTTACACTGAGGTGTCTTTGTCTGTTGTCAGTTCAATATTTAATTAACTTATTGACACAGCGACCAGAAATCATTCTGTGCACACATAACACACTATTTATCTGTAGCCTCACACATTCCATGGGATCCATATTCCGTTATTTTTCCATTTTCCACAAAGCGTAAGCGTGATTGTTTAGATAGATTATAATATTAATAATATTATTTTTATAATAATTTCTTTTTATCATCATACATCAATATTGGACAGAAAAGGGAATTAAATATAACATTGTAAATTTGAAGCTTTATGAAAAAAATATAAAATTTGCAATGTTTTTCAGTTTTATTATTTTTATTTGTAATGCATCCCGAAGTGATATTTTTACGAGGGGATCACAAACAGATGATGTATTTGATGATATCATAAATTATGTGGCACATGTGGGGCAATACGGCAATAATTCAATCATGCAGAAGTTGAAACATTGCAGCATCAGAAGCCTCGTACACACTTCCAAAAGTGTATTGTTCATTTCATTTACATTTAAAAGGTAAAAAAACGTCGCCATCAGGAACTGTCTATACAATAGAATGACACGTGGAAATTATTTAAATAATATAATATCACGCATTCCAGGGATATTTATATACATTATTCATATGTTTTGTGGGAGATTGATGACCTCGCCACCAAATCATTTTGTCATGTGCTTATTGTATGTCACTATTAAAGTATTTACTTCAGTATTAAAATATACATATACACTGTGAGATGAATATTATATCAATTTAATAATTTTAATTTAAACTAAATTGTATGCTGAACAAATATATTTATTATTTTTATGCGATAACATTGTAATTTGTATTATTTATAATGGTTCATGTCATGACACTGAGGTTGATGTTTGAATTTTTTGTGAATTTTCAAAATTTGGCAAATAGTAAATATTCCTTTAATTTTTTCAAAATAAACTGTTTTTTAATAAAATACTCCATAATAAATTATGAAGGCTGGAATACATATTTTGACTGTGTTTTGTAAATAATTAATGTCATTATTAAATAAAAGAGTCTTGCAAGCCACCCAAATTGTAAAAAAAATCATAAAAATTTAAATATGAATACAAGAAGCAGGGTTGACTAGGCAGTACCACACTTGAAAATAATGTATTTTTTTAGATTTACTGGATGCGGTAACATTAGTATTTTTTATTAGCTCTGAAATTATGCTCTTTTTTTTTAATTTTGCGGCTACAATAAAAAAATATATAAACATATTTGGCACCGTTTGTTTTGCCGACTTAAATAAAAGTGTCTATACACACATGATTTATTATACAGAAGCACACACTATTATCAAAATAAACCGAAAAGTCACCATTTTGAAAATATTTTACATTTCAAGTCTTAGCCGATGTACACAGCTGTCCAGCGTCACTAAGTCAACATTCAAAACCAGTTTGAACCATTAATTGCTGACAAAGGTTAACTCTGCTGCTGCCTAAAACATCTTAAACTGATTACCATAACTCCTAAAGTCTCTCTGCCACATCTCCAGAGATGCTCAAATATTTCAATGCCGAATTCATTATCATTTATTTTTAAAAGTGCATTTGTGATTATTACATTTTAGATAGCCTTAATAATGTAAATAATACCTGGCTATCTCTTTGACGAAAAAAAAAAACCACTTAATTTATTTTTATTATTATGTACTTTAAATAAAAGTATAATTCTACTATCACACATTTATCACACAGTATTTATTTACGCCTGACTGGATGTTTTGCAAGCTCTGTATTAGCAGTACAAAGAATGTTTTTTAATTAATTTTAAATAAGATAATATATTTACAAAAGCCTATTTTGAATATTAAGTTTTTTACATAGCTACATTTGCAGAACTGGTATATTTGTATATTGAGCTGTAAAAATGTCTTAAAAATATGTGTTTGTTGTACGTTTTATGTATGGAGATTCCATTGTGTATATTATTTAAAAAATATATAATTTGATCCAACGAAACCAGCCATTCTATACAAAGCACCTGGAAAAAATCTAAATATATTTATATATCGTCGTGCTATCCTCTTTTCGTGTCATTGCTGTTTTCATATTTTAATTTGGGAAGAAAAGTAATTTCAAATCAAATATTTAATTGACAAAATATTGAGCGCTTTGTAAAATATAATCTGACCACTTCCCTTTATAAGGAAAATATATATATTTTATGTAGGTACATATTATAGACAGGCCACATGTCATTTTATGACAGGATAGTTCATTTATTTATACAAGATAATATATTTTTAATATTTTCTTGTAGCGCTTAAAGGGTCCCCACAAACTTGACAAGAAATGTTAAAATATTTAATCTTGTATTTATGGAACTGCATGAATCACTGATAAGAAAATTGTGAATGTTTGTTTCATTAGCAAGATTGTATGTTCCATCAGGATGCAATGAATATTAGCATTCTAATTTAGATTATAGAACTTTTAATACTCTCCATGGAATATTTGAAGCACAATAACATGAAATAAATTGAATCATTCGCAATTAAGTGATCCCTCTCTATGTAATGATAGTGATTTGTATATTATAAGGTAATGTGTAATCCATACCCATAAACTGTTCAACTAGATTTTTCATCTACCAAAATGTTTTGACCAATGAAATGTTATCGTAATATTATGGAAGTGTCGTGAGTCAACAGAAGACATGAGATTGCGCAGTTAAACTTGATTATTTCTAGTCCTTTAAGAAATGTACTTTCTTGTATTTTTATGTAATGCTAGGCATTTCGAGAATTATGATTATTTCTAGATTTAATTCATCACAAATATCCTCGGGTTATTGTTTTATATTTGTTTACACCGTCAGTGATCACAGTCGACATTCCATTTTTTTATTTTGGATATTATTAGTAGTTATCTCCTAGGTTGTGTATAAAGAAGTGTATTTTTTAAATGTTTGGATATTTACAATTGTATGTTTTTGAGAGATGCGAGTGACGGCTGAGCATTGCGCTATCTACAAGAGACAAGAGTGCCAAGGCGAGGGACGGATGTCTAGTATTATGTACTCCGACAAATAACATAATATATAATAAACTAGTGTAAGCTTTTAAACCTTGTTTCATTGATCCCTGTGGAGGAGCGACACGAGATGCAGAGGAAAGTACAATCAGTAACCACACCCCCCCACACACACACACACTATACTACTTGTATAAATATCTGATACTAGAATAAATACTTGTCATGATAAATATATACTTTCCTACACACAGTTATGACATACTATAATATAAGATATTATATATATTAATAATGGGATTAAATAATAAGACTGAAATGGATATATCGATATAATAATAATAATAAATAATTAAAAAGCAAGTCAAACTTTTATTAAAGAATAGAAAATAATACATTAATTTTACACAAAATAAAATAATGGCGGATAGATAATATAATGGAGTGAACTGTGAAGATATAGGTTCAACCTAGTAATATATAAAAATACTTTCATCATTCTGGAATGACGTCTCGGGAGCTCGCAGCCGACTCCGAGGATACAATAAGTAGAATATTATAATATAATATGATCCGTACATAGAATACATCAGCCGGCGAGCCGTACATAGATACAAGGGGCGGCGAGACCGGCCGCTCACCTTTTCCTCAAAAAGCCTTACAAAAATATGGTTCTCTGTCGCCCGCCCTCTCCATGACACGTCGTCCCTCTCTACTTTCTCTTCTGCGTCTTGAAACTCACGGACAGCACCTGGTTGTTGGCCTTGAAGCCGTTCAGCGAGCGGATGGCGGCCGCCGCCTCGTCGTACTCGCACATGTTCACGAAGGCGAAGCCCTTGTTCTTCTTGGTCTCGGCGTCCTTGATCACCTTGATGGAGTCGATGGCACCGTACGGCCCGAACAGCTGCCACAGCGCCAGCTCGTCTGTGTCATCGCCCACGTTGTACACGTACACCGTGGTCTGCCCGGGCAGCAGCGGCGCCAGCGCCGCGCCCAGCGTCAGTCCCGACAGCGCCATTGGCGCGTGCCCCGCGTGGTTGCCGGCCGCCATGGGGTTGAAGCGCTGCTGCCCCTTGGTCAGGAAGGGCAGCGCCTTGCCCGGCGACGGCAGCAGCGGCGGCGAGTACGGCAGCCGCGCGCCCAGCGCGGCGCCCAGATCCTGGCTGAAGGGCGCCGGCGCGGACGCCAGGAAGGCCGGCGAGGCGCGAGCGCGCCCCGCGGCAGGCCTTATACTGGGCTTGACTACCGGTTTATTGGCGAACTTCACGGCGATAGGCCCTGCGCCGGCGGCAGGGCTGTAGCCGTGCAGGCTCTCGATGGCGGCCTCGGCCTGCGAGCGCGACTCGAAGCACACAAAGGCAATGCCCTGGGACACGCGGCTGTTGGTGATCTGACCGTAGGCGCGGAACAGGCAGTTGAGGCTCTCGAGCGTGGTGTCGGGAGGCAGGTTGCTGATGTAAAGATTGGCCTCGATGTCGGGCCGCGCGGCCACTTTGGCCTCCGGGTTGAGCAGCGCGAAGGAGACCTTGAGCGTTTTGCCTTGCATGACCATGCCGTTGAAGGAGACGCGCGCGCGCTCGGCGTCTTCTGCGTTGGCGTACTCGATGAAGCCGTAGCCGCGGTTGGCGATGAGTTTACAGCTATCGATCTTCCCGGCCGCCGAGAAGAGCGAGAACATTGTGTCGCGCGTCATGAGCTCGGGGATGTAGTTGACCATGAGCTTGGTGGCCGACACGGTGGCGTCCCCGCCGCCATTCTCGATGTGCATCGCGGTATCCATCGTGCCGCGCAGCTCGGGCGGAGGGCGGGCTCGGTGCTGTAAGGGGCTGGTGCCAAGATCTGACGTTTTACATTCGAACTCGTATTGTCTGGCCGCAGATATTCCACAAGGAGCAACACGCTGACGCCGGTAAGCGATTTGTTTTCATAATGTTGCCAGCTAAAATTGTTTCTTTGTTCAATGACAGATGTTTTTTACAATCGCATTCAACGCCGACCGGCATACGAGAAGTCGTACCGAAAACTTTACTTCTACTGAAATATTAGTTTATTTACGATGAATTATCCGCCGATACCCATTTAAAATATGAGAATGGAACTTATCGATTTCGAAAAAAATATTATTTACGCCAATCTCTTACGGCTTTACGTTCGCTAGTTTTATTCAACTTGCATCGTCATTGAAAAAATATACCTACCAATTATTTTATTCTCTAGAAAAGATTATCATAGAGTTTATTATGTTAGACAAGTTGTGTATTTGCTGTTGATGTATGCATGCGTACAAATATAAAATGTCATTTAGTAAACAAAAAAAATGGTCACAAAAAATACTTAGATTTCACATTAAATAAAAAAAGATGACAAGTATAGAAATTGTCTTACATTCTTAACCTATGCCTAATAATTTGATACAAAGTATTTCTAAATTAAAGATTCTTTTTGAATATGAATAAAATTTAAAGTATTTTTTTATTATTAATTTTATGTATTTATATTGTATTTTCATTTTTACTTTTCAAAAATATAATTATTATAAGCATTTTATTAAAAATGATTATTTTTACATCTCATTAGTAATTGTATTAATTTTGAAATTCTTGTGTTTTTTTGCATTGGTCAACGAGAAAAAAAAATCTTGATATTGCCATAGAATTTGTTTCTTGTTACGATCAAACAACAGTCTTCAATTTTTTTATTTGGTTATTGATTTGTAAATTTTACCATACTGCATTATATTTTCAAGTGTAAAAGCTATTCAAATTATTTTTTTACTATTTTGTATTATTTATTACAGAATTAGTTCTGTCGAGTTGTTTTTATTTATTTTTATTTAGCTCTAGTGGAAAATTATTTTTTCTTACTCGGTTTAGCTCATTTTTTGGAAATAGAATTTTACGCCAGACCTAATGTTAATCTTTTAATAGAAATATGTATAGGTAAATATATAATTTTGTATAATTATTGGTTTGGTAAAAGTAATCAAATTTTTATCTCCATAAAAAATAAATATAAAAAGCACATCAAATGAAAACTATATATTTTTTTCAAACATATTTTATTCATATTTTAAATAATTAGAATTTCCTTAAAGATATTTACATTTAAATTCTTTTATATTATAAACTTATTTAACTCTTGTATATTCCACGTCGATTCCCGTTTTCAAATCCTAAGAATACATGATACAAATCATGACATGTATATCTCATAATAAGTAACAAAAAAAAAATATATAACCTACAAAAAATTATTTGTTAGAATAATGTATTTTTGTAACGGTAACCCTAAATTTGTGTAATAGAAAAATCGACTGTCAAAGGAGCAACAATTTTTTGAGGTTATTTTTTTTAAAAGGACCCATAAAATAAATAATAAAAGGTGAAAGATACGCGAATTATTTCAAAATGTTCCTTACAAACCTACTCTTGAAGAAAGCAAAAAGCAAGTAAGTAGATTCATGATGAACTTTTTACCAAATACCTTAATTTGATATATGGATTAAATATGTATTAGAATATTATTTTATTTTTTCAATATTCTAATCTTCTTTTATAGATTATTGACTTTATTACAATATTATTAGTAATTAAATATACACATACTATACATCAAATTCTTTATACGCATCAATTCATTCAGAAAAATATCGGCAGAAGCTGATAACAATGGTATAAATACAAGTTCTAACGCGTGTCAGCTCAGGCAGAGAAATAGCGGAGAGAGCTAAGCGGTATATAAAGACCTGGGCAAAGGTTGGTTCCAAGGCCCTCGGTTCGCATCCCGCTTCTGCGGATATTTTTCTGAATGAATTGATGCATACAAAGAATTTGATGTATAGTATGTGTATATTTAATTACTACCTTAATTTGAGATTGGTTTCATCATTGCAGTGTAATAGTTTTGCAGTAAATATTTTATACGTCTTTCCTCCCTATCTTTTACGTCATGTGTATTGTTTTATATTTTATTCTGGTAGATTATGCTATGTTTGAACTACCGTTATTAATAAAGAACATTAATATTACAAGTAAATAAAATAATCAGTTGATACGTTTTATATATTTTTACTTGAGAATATTAAAGTGTTACTTCGAAGGATGCTTCCCACATGTATCTCGATACGTATCAATCCTTTGCTTTGTCCATACATCCCCCGCCTAATATTTTTGTAGTATCGGCACCATGTTGCCATGAGTTGTGGCTTTTGGGTTGAACCGTGTGTGGCGAATTTCTTCTGACCAATATTTCGACCGCCATTGCAGAGTCAACCCTTAAGATGACCCTACAATGGTGGTAAAAATATTGGTCAAAAGAAAATCCTACGAAGACATTTACCATGTTTCCAGTTCTTGAGCACTGTTCTTATATTTTCCTTTCGTCTTTTCAACAAATGTATTCCGCACATTTATATTTGAGTGTACATATTCATTTGGTATCATCGACTACTTTGGAGTTTTTATCCAGATATTTTATTTATTAATGACAGGCGCAGCATGGATAAAAAATAAATATTACTTATGTAGGATAAAAATATATTCTTATAAATGAATTTACTGACAATATTGTATGTAATATTATAATAATTTAATATTTAATTATTTAATCTAATTTTTGATAGTAATAAAACATCATTTTTTAAACTAAAAGTCACACATAAATACTTAACATAAAATAATTTTTTTTGCAAACCCTTCTTAAGCTTAATATATTAAAATGACAGATTTCAAACCAGACAGATTGGTTTTATGTCGTTATTTTGATTTTAATAAACTTTAAGTTTGTAAAAAACTAATTTTATTGATAAAAATATTGTTTTAGAAAAAGATCTAGTATAATATCATTGTCATTAATTCAGAAGTGGATGTGATAGTGTGCTATTGAACAAATTTTTTTAATAAAGAAATAAAACGTGTTGCCACTCTGAAAAAAAATGGATTTTTTTTAAATAGGCATTGTATATCATTAACCTTTAAACGCCCAGTGGTCCCATACGGGACCGCAAATTTGCATCGTTCAATGCCCTAGCAGGCCAATGCTTGAAATGTTTCGTCGCACAATAGATTCTTCCATGAACTTACTTTAATACTATTATTACAAATTAATTTAATCCGATTGTGAAATGAACCATAAGTACTACTGTATGGAACCGTAGGGCATTGAACGATGCAAATATGCGGTCCCGTAAGGACACCACTGGGCGCTTAAAGGTTAATCTAATTTCTTTGGTTCATTATTATTTCAATAATGTAGTAATTTATTATTTAAATGTAATATTGTAGAACCATCATGGTGCTGATGGAGAGCGCAGTGAGCGGCCACCAGGTAACCCAGGTTCGCGAGCGTCTTGCTGACAAGTTAGAGTTCATGCGCTACGACCCCTACAGTAAGTCATTTTAATCAATAAATTAACAATTATAATTTTATCAGAAAAACTCATTTTATGTTAGCAATTCATAGAAAATATATTTGTAATGGCATTGCGAATAATTATCTAATGAATAAAATGGGGATTTAATGATTTACCTTAAGAAATCAGGATTTAGAGACAAAAAGAAGCAAATACTTATTTTCATGCCCATTTCTTTAAAGATATTTTGGCCACAGTGTATCAGTGTGTTAAGAAAATTCTCCCATTACGATATTGTACAGACGTTCAGTGGATTTATTTATTTAATGAACATATAAGCCTCAACATAAAGCCAAATTTAAATAATATATTGCAACAAATTAGTTAGAAATATGTAAATATATTATAATCAAATAATATATGTCAATAATAAATATTTATAATGGATCTCAAAGTGAATGCTGAAAACATTTTAAAAAAATGTCGACATCTGTTGAAGGACATTTTATTTATCAGTCTTAGCCAGGGATGGGGATATAAGAGTTATAAAGTAAACGTGAAATTTTATGATTTTTTAGTAAATATTTATTATTATCGAGAGCATGGTATATTTTCCCAAGTATAAAGTTGAAAACGCAAGATTTTAGGTATTCCATACATAAGCCAATTTTTGCAATAAACTTAATGTGATTTTCTTATTTATTGTATATAGATATGTTTTCTATATTGATTTTTTTCTTTCGCAGTCCGCATGCAGGCTCTCTACAGGAAAGGAAGAAGATCAGGAGCCACAAGTGAATGATTGTGTTATATATATATATATATATATATTATATTGTTATGCATACATTTTGTCTCATTAATACATTAGAATAAAAAACATCATATATTTTATTTGTATATGCTTTTATTTATGAGGATAAACAGATGAATAATAATATTTTTTGTTTATAGCAATACATTTTGTAGGAAACCTATAAGATTATTATTGGTCTATTTTTTACGAACATTTTACATCATCAAAACCACAAACAAGGTGGCGTTGCGAATTGTCGAGCAGCTTCATCGCAGCACTTATTCCACAGACAGCTGATGATAGTCTTCAATTCTTCAACAGGATGACACGGAGAGCTTCCGTAAGGGGATATAAAACTACGTTCAATAGGGTACCGGGAAAGTAAAACATTGTGTGGGCATTTTTGTATGATCTTACAAGTAGCTATTTCAAATTTATTGTTTCCATTTCGAAATTTCAGTTTATGGTTAATTACAACATCAGAGAAAAAAATGTTGTAAAATCCTTTTTTGGCACAGAATTAATTTTAAATTATTATTTTGGCTTTATAACATTTACTTCTTACACGATAATTGTTTTGGGATACTCCTCAGTACGGCGATTAAAAAATAATAGGCCACAATTATTTGTTTGAACATGACAACACAGTGATTTCAAAGGTATTGAAAAGATGTCGGCGATCGAGATAATTATATTGATATTTTCGCATAAGGAAAGAAAAACATTTAAGGTGAGTTTACCACAAACTACTTAAGTGATTTTCGACAGTGAATTTATATCCTAATTGAAAATGACAAGTGCTAGTGTTGCAATTCATTACATACAAAAAATCATCACACATCGTTAACAGTTATAATTTTTAATATTTTTATAATGTATACAAACAATAAAATGTCCACTGGAAATTGATTATCAATGATAATAATCAAATTCTTACTAATTTTAATGAATTAATGAAACTAATTTTATGTAAGATTACTGAAACCTTCCGATAGGAGCTTTATATAACACATATATACTGTTACTATTTTATTCTTTGTTTATTCATTTTTAATGTTTGACATTATATTATAAAAATCACAAGATGGCAACATTTATCATCTCCTTGTAGCCATCGGAAGGTTATCATTGGAATAAAACAAAAGTAATTTGGTCAGCACTTCTAGGTGTGTCAACCCCAAGTTATGAATAATTGAACACCATTGTGTCGTTTTACAAAGTTAGTGTAAGTATTGGATGACGATACAGAAAATAGTGCTTTGTCATCGTTCATCGTCTATATTTATATTAAGTTCTAACAATGATTTTAAATCTCACTTTGTCTTGATAGTTTACGTAATATTAAATAGACCTTAATTAAAAATATTTTCATCTAAAGTATACGTAGTACACATCTATCTCACTTCTTTGAATTCAATTCATGTTAAAGGCTTCAAGGAACATTCCTAATGTTCTTGACAACATATATTTTCAACAAAAATTACAAACCAGACATTAAAATAAAGACTAGGGTCTAATTGAGGGTATTTAATTTTGCTTAACGTCAAATACTATTCAGGAGTGATTTAAATTCATAAAATAGAAAAATAGTAAAATAGGTAAAAGTAAGTAATATAATTTTCATTAATAACACTTAATATAGACAATACATAGTAATTATTATAGATTTTTTTTTCAACCGCCCGAGTCACATAATTTAATGAATACTTTAATGTGATGTCGGGAGGCTGTTCTACAAATCCAGTCTTCTCATAATTACCAGATCACTCATCTGAACATTCTTTAAAGATCCAAATTCATGAAACATCAAAGCATTAACTCAGGATGAAATAAGTAAAAACACCTTTTCACAAACTCATGCGACAAAAAGTAATTGTATGATTATAAATACATTTAAGATGAAGTAAATCTTTTGATAATTATATGAATTTCATGAATTATTTCAAGAATATCCATCCCGTAAACTGTGACTCCAGAAAGAGTTCTTATTTAAAAATAAAAAATAAAATTTAACGGCATCTGGAATAATGCATGACATCTTATACGTATAACACATACATTTATTACTATTAATCGAGAAGTTTTGTTTATCATTTCTGGTGCTTCAACTATCTGATCAATGGACCAACTACCTAACACACCAAGTGCTACCAGTGTGCAGAAATTGTAATAAATACATGCTTTTAACAACGGGCATTGCACGAATCCAAGAAATATCAGTTAGTCGAGCATCACTCGCGATGATAGTCACTGCTCAATAGCAAAAAATAATATTTTTTAATAAAAAAACAACATTGTCTTTTTTCTAATGCCATATTTTAAAAATTGTTTTTTTTTGACATTAGTGTGTTAACTAAACAATTAAATTAAAAATATTATGTTTCAATCACTTATGTGACTTGTAACAATATATTTTTTTTGATAAATCTTTTTTCGATTATTACACAATTTAAATTATTTTATTTTCATTTATTCCAAGAGCTTTTTGTGATGGAAATTTTTATGTGTAAATGATGCAAATGGTATTCATATAATATTCAATCATTATAAACCAAAAATGTATTTCTTGATAGGAATCTTTATAAAATACTGTCAATATTCAACAAAAGATATTTATTACCTATTTCTTGTAAGTGTATTTCATATTTATTGGTCAAATATAGAATCTGAAAAGTATTTAATGGATTTTATTAAAACATTACAATATTTAATATTACAAAGGAATGAACAACTGTAGTTTGGTATTGGCATTATTTAAAAAAATATTTTACTATTTAAAATTGTAATATACGAACAAAAATTATTTTCTATGTTTCTACTTTTTATAATTAAATTAAAAAATATAACTCTTGGTTTGATGACAGTCACAATAAATAAAAAGGTTTTTCTTTTCTTATATAATGCTGTGGCAACACTATACGGACACGCCGCTAAGCACGAGGGCTAACACCAGTCAGTCTGCAGAACCCGGCATGTCGTGACACGCTACAGTCCTCGATACCTAAAGACCCACAAACTGCTGACAAATCTCGACGTTACATCGCTTCCATCGACAATTAGTTAGCAGAACTAACAGTGGGGTTCGTGGGGCCTTTAGGTATCGAGAACTGTAGCGTGTCTTAATGTGCAGGGTTCTGGAGACTGAGTGGTGTTAGCCCTCGTGCTTAGTGGCGTGGCCATATAGTGTTGCCACAATGCATTCACTTAAACCTAATGAACTAAACCAATACATATTTTAATCTTATATAATATTTAAATATTTATGATTAATTTTTAGGTATATAGTAATATTATCTGCCCAGACACTTTAAAAATATATAATAGTGAATTCAGTATCGATTAATTTGACTAGATTACTTCTCAATGAATATATTTTACTATAAAGTGAACACGAAAAATGTTTCGACTTTCATCAGAAATGTTAAGGTGGATTTTAGGCATGAAACTATTAAATAAAGAACTAGACCTAGAAAGAACATAAATATGTCATCACTCGAGTCAATCACTAATAATAAAATGACTGAAATTTACCTACGGTTTCTATAAGTTTGCCAATTTGACAAAACAAAAACGGTGTAACAGAGTGCTGCATAATAAACAGAGATGGCTTCTAGTACAAATAATAGTGACTCCAAGGTTTTTAATGGCATTAATTATTCATTAGACACTTCACTATATGCACTGATTTTACGTAATGTGGAATTACTATTGATTAAAAATTGAAAATATATTATTTAAAATATACTTGTATAATAATAAAGAACAATGCAATATTTATTTTACTCTAACCTACCCTAAATTAAAACAAGCAATCGTAGACACATATTGATAGGAAAATATGTGACAAAAATTGATATATTTACCTACTAAATATGAGTAAAATTGATTTGTTGAAGTTAGGTTAAAGTAAAAATATTGTATGGTTAATTTTACAACTAATATTTTATGTTAAACACAATGAAAACGTTAAAACATATATTAAATTTAAATATTAATGTTTTTGTAGGTACATACAGTTCAGTGCTGCCAACGGACACCTACCAAATAATTAAGAACCTAAAATCCACCTACACTGATATATAATATTCAAAATATAAATAAAATTGATTAATATGAATCAATATATTTTTACACTGATCATTTAAATGATTATAAAAAATTACATTAGTTCAAATCTGGCAATAATTAAAATGAAACATAGACAATTAATAGATTTGTACTGATTTTCTATCAAAAATTTACCTGTTGTATTTACAGTGATTCATTAAAATTCAAAATATTCATATTTTAAATAATAATGTCAATATTAATGATAGTACATATAGTGCTTAATGGAAAGGTGAAAACGATACATAACTAATAATATTCTTATAAAAGTAGTGTTTTTTTTAGTCGGTAAACAACAATTAAATTTTTAAAATTGCACAGATGGCCAATGTTTGTGGTTCCGCCGCATTTCGTTCCCAGACAATTTGTTCAGCGACTCATCGGTAACGACGTGGGGCGCACTGGACGTCTGGTGAACGGGATATTAGGTACACGGGACAACTAGTGCACTAGCTGTCTCGCTAACCTAAACAAACCTAAGTTATTTTGTTAAAGAAACCTATGAATCTCTGGACTCTACGATCACTGGACAAAGCCTTAGGTTAGGTAAGGTTTGCGATGAGTAGTTGAACGAATTGTCTGGGAATGATAGGTCGTGACACAATGTTTTTAGTCATTCAATTAAAGAAGATAATAAGTTACACAAACAAACCAATTTACAAACATTTTCTATAATATTTTAAAATATATTTTCTCATATTATAAATATTACTCTCTACATTCAAAACAATTATGTAATTTTAAAATGAAAAAACAAACTTTTTATAAATATAATAATACAACACAGAGCCATGAAAATGTAGAAACAACATTAGTCATAATTGCTCTGAAGCAACTTGTTATTCAATCTTTGATAGAGTAAACATTTTTTTTAATAATTTTTAAAAAATCAACTAAAATTCAAATTAACTAATATTGATCCCTTTTAACTTAACAAAAAAGTATAATTCAAAAAATAAATATCTAAAATTACAGCAATCAATAATTACATTACGTGTATGGCTTAAATATTTAAAAATAATCACTTTAATGATTTATGAGGAATTCCACTGGTTTATGAATAATTATATAATTAACGATGGACCTAGTTTCATATTTCAAAAATATTATGTCTTTATAAATCCTATATAAAAGTAATATTAGGTAAAACAAATAATTCGTCTTGTTAGAAGAAGAGTTAGACGACATTTTACAATAATTTATGTAATACGTTCTCGTAAAGAAAATATTATTCGGGATAAATAAATAGGCTTTCTTTCCGTGAACCCTGGGTGATGCCGAGCGGCGGAGCAGAGGACCGGCCGGGTGGGCGGGACTTTTGGTGACGTCTTCAGAGATCTTGTTTAAGCATAGAATTCCGTTTTGGAACTCATATCGTAATCCGCTTCTTCTATTTTGTACATTTCAATGAGCTGAAAATCCATGAAAAAAGTCTATTAATATTACGTTAATACGGATTATTCACAAAAAGAAAAAAAAACATCTAAATAACTTATAAGTAAATAATTTCAAGTCACTGATAAGATGGCACCCATAGCAGGCTACCACTGCTATTAATGCAGTGGTAAGGTTTATATTTTACTTATATGAGAGCGTTGGTTTAATAATTCGATCTCCGTAAAGTATCTCATTACAAATCACTGAAAAATCAGCCTGGGACGCTACAGCTGCCGTCTAGTCAAGACCTCGAGCTTCTGCCCTGTAGACCTTCGGGAATCACATATGTTTTAAGGTGAACTTTCGAATATTAAGATGTGTTGAGACGAAGCATGACAAACAACTGACAAAACTGAATAACAGTAATATGTGACCATATATTCCAGATATGTAAAAGATATTGGAAGAAAAATAGATTATAATAGACATGTGGCAACAACATGCGGACACGCCATTAAGCACAAGGGCTAACACCAGTCAGTCCCTAGAACCCGCCACGTTAGGACAAGCTACACTCCTCGATACCTAAAAGCTCCACGAATCGCCGACGAATCTCGACGTTACATCGCTTACTAACAGTGGTGTTAGCCCTCGTGCTAGTGGTGTGTCTGTATAGTGTTGCCACAGACACATTATCTTTAATGTGAAAAGTTTTACTTTTAGTCAATTATTAAGGATAAAGTGTATTGAAAAAGGTATTTTATTAATTTCGTAATGCACGTTTTTATTAATTAAATATTATAAAATTATAAATAGATTTTAAAACTCACATTGTCCACCTCTTTAGATAATTCCTCCAGCTGCTTGTCGTGGGTAACTTTTAATTTCTCCTTCTCTCTTCCCTGCTTGATTGTAGCCGTCTATAAAATACAAATAGGATCTTAGCGATCAATCTTACTCCTATATTATGGCATATAAACTTTAACTCTAAAGAGATTTCTATTTCAGGTTAAGAATTGTTTCTCATTTATTGGAATGGTGGCAGTTGGCAGCACTGCAAATAAACATTTGAATTAGTTTATTTTCCCATGAGAAATAAACCAAAGTTGGTACAAATACACCACTCTCACTGGTAACAAAGAGCTATAGAACCCTCAAGATGAAGGCAATGTCTTTGATGATAGTTTGAATATATTTTTATTATTTAACCCTTTTATTAGGGCTCGGTGGAATACAAATTATATTGTCAATTATAAAACTAGTAATTGAAGCATAAATGTACTTAGATGCATAAAAAACTATTCTAAGAAAGTAGCAAAACGATATATCACGGCTAGCGATGTCAGCGGTAGGCGAATCTTACACGGCATATATCGGGTACCGATGCCAACAGGTTAAACATAATGTGTTTAAACATTTGATGGTTAGTGAAAATGTTAGTACTTCTTTAGATTTCATGACAATTCAAATTTAAAAACAATTTGGAGAGAATTCATGAATTTATGGTCTTTTCTGAACATTTTTAGATCCTTAGAATTGTTATATGGAGAATTATTGATATAAATCTTGTAGAGTGTATACCTTTCTTTCATCCATAAACTTCTTGGTGTTATTTTGCTTTTTCTCTCGAAGTCTCCGATCTTTCTCTCCCTTGGTCTTGAGTGTCTTGTCATTGGCGACTTCCTTGCTGGTCTCTACGGATATTTTGGCTTGTCGAGCATTCATTTCCTTGATTTCTCTGAAATAAATGAGAGGAATATCAAATATAAATTGGTTCATCGGTTTTCTTAGAATAACAACTTTTTAGAAGACTAAGATCTTCGAACAATAGAGGTACCTCATACAAATGGCAAAAATAAATAAATAGATAATCTTTTTTGAATGGGTAATTTAATCAGATGCATGAAAACTTCTTATAGATTAGATATACACTTTTTTTGGGCCTAGGTCCCTTGGGCAAGTTGCCTTGTACCTGCGCTCCATGGAGCACTTATCAAGGCATTATTTTCAGAGCACTTTCTTGTTATATAAGTATTGGGCTTAAGTAAGGAACACCAAATGTGAGAGTGAAAGTATTTGTTTTAGACATTAAAATTGTCCTTTTTGACTTTTCGGCTGGTCGCCGTGTATAAAGAAATGGTAGTTAGACTCCGTAGCGATGAGGTCTACGTATCCAACCAATTCAGTGTTCTATTAGATTGCGCTGAAGAGGCTTTATTTACTTGACCCTAATATTGGGCAATGCCACAGAACATGTTCAGCGTCTTGCATGGAGGTGAACACTTGTTTTTTTCACACATGAGCAGCCTGGACTATCAATGAGACTAAGCTTGAAGAGTTTAGCCTTAGTGTCAAGAGTGTCAAGAGCAGTCATAAATTGACCAGTCCAATAGTTTGGAATAAGGTACGGCGTCTCAATTCTGTCGAGGACTGAAAGAATTAGATATATTGATATCAGCTGGATATAACTCCTTTAGGCTGATGCCGTAAAGCCTGGAAAAACGATTTTTTGTCTCTTATTTTTGTTTGCTCGCCTGACCTGCACATCTAATGTTAATTAATATTGATTGTATAATGTTGCACGGCGTTTGCATGTACTATATTGTTTGCTATGATAGTTGGTCCATTTCATGTTTACCACTGTCATAATTACTTCGAATTTCTGCCGCCATAATTTGGCGGCGCTAAATGTCAGAGAGGGCAGTCAGTCGAAACGCGCCCGCCATCGTTATAGGAGCGCCTAAGGGCGTCCCTATAACGGGCGATGTTATTGACAAATAAACGAGTAATATGTGAAACAGAAACAAGTGTTTGTATTGTGAACCTGATCCTACATCCTTCGTCCAGTTAATCGATATCTAAATGGAAGAGGAGGATATCAATATATGTAATGTTGGCTACCGTTCATGCTTGGCCTCCATCTGCTTCATCTGCGCCTGCTGCGCGGCCTCCATGAGGCGCGCCAGCAGCTCGCGCTGCTCCTGCAGCCGCTGCCGCGCGCCGGCCCAGTGCTCACGGCGCTGCCTCTCGGCCAGCTCGCTCCACTGCGCCGTCTGTTCCGTCACCAGCTTGCGCACGGCCGGGTCGGAAGTCAGCTCGGCTTTGCTGAAATTAATTTATCAGTACACATACACAATGGAATTTTAACCTAACTTGAATACACATAATACACCCATACCATAAATAATTGAGAAGATTAGGTATTTGCATTAAATATACCCAGAAAACATGTCCTAAAAATGACAATTATGTATTAATAAACACTTTAAAACGAAAAAAGGATGTTTTTTTCAATGTTTTCCGCATTCACTATTAAATACTTATTTATTTACCTTGCTTTTACATGGATCACGTAAGATATGATCTTTGTTTAGGAGACTGCAGTTTCGACTCGTAGCCTTCCTTAATCCAAACAACGGAGTTGTCTCTTAACAGTGATGGATTGAAATATTTATTATAACTTTAATGCATTTATGCTTCCACCTTTTTCGCTTTCTTGACCTTCTCCTCCCTCTTCTGTCAATCTTTTCTTTTGAAGACAATATATAATCTAATTACTTTAAAAATAATGGTTTCTTTGAATATCTATTGTATATATATATATTTTTTTCCAAATGTCATGTTTTACTATTGTTATTTTTCCTTGTACTTAGTGAATGCCAAATCTTTGTTTTCCACTCATTATACTACATATATATAGGTGTATTGAACGCGCAAATATGTATTGAACACAAAAACTGAATGTTCTTGAAGCCGCAGGCTTTAATTGTGCTGTAAGGCAGTCGAGAACTATGGATATAATGAATTCAGCAAGAATTTAAATACAGCGTTTATCTATTGACTCGGGACAGGGCAGCTAACAGAACATTATGATGTCTATTTATGGCACCATTTGCTACAAGCTAGAGGGTGGAAAAAAGAGAAAAAGAGAAAAAACATGTATATTTCTTGAGCAAGATTGGTTGGTAAAATGAGTTGTTACTTTTTGCCCTTGATGAGCTTTTCAATGGCAGCGCACTGCGCCTTCTGTATGGCCATCTTCTCTTTGGCGTGTCTCTTGCGCATCAGGTCCAGCTCCTTCTGCTGCTTGCGCCCCGTCTTCTGGAAGCCCTTCTCCTGACGCAGAGACTCCACAGTGATCGGCTCAAACACCAGAGGGGGCTCTGAAACAAATAAATGTCGATTATAAAATCTTTTTTTTTTATTTCCGTCGGGGATCGAACCCACGACCTTCAGTTTGGTAAGCAAACGCTTTGAACACTAAGCTATATCGACTGGTACAAGGCATAAGATAATCTGAGAAATGATAATTTGCAGTTACCATATGCATTGATATCAGCTTGATATATCTCCTTTAGGCTGATGCCGTAAAGCCTCAAAAAACGATCTTTTGTCTCTTATTTTTGTTTGCTAGCCTGACATGCACATCTAATGTTAATTGTATTAATTAATATGAATTGTATAATGTTGCACGGTGTTTGCATACGCCAAAAATATTTGTTATGACAGTTGGCCCATGTCCTGTTGGTACGACTGTCATCTTGAATTCGCTTTTTCTGAGCGGCTATTGGCAGCGCCGAGATGTCAGTGCGCTGGCAGTTGACAGAGAGTTTGAGCTCGCCGTCGTCAGGGCGCGCGCTTAATAGCGTGCGCAGCGGTCCTTTTATTGTAAGTGTTCAAATAAACCGTGTTAATATGTGAAACGAAACAAGTTGTTTATATTGTGAACCTGATCCTGCATCTTTCATCAAGTAAATCGATGTCCTAAACGGAAGAGGAGGACATCAGCCTCAAATACGGAGATGCAGATATGTTTAAAATATATATATATATATATTACGATACCTTCGACTTTTTCTTCGACCTTGGCCTTCTTCTGATCTCCTGACTGCTGCCCGCCGCCGCTAGCTTCCTCAATGCCCATGGACTTCATGTTGTCTGAGCGTTCCTTGGCAGCTCCCATGAAGGCGCGGGGGTCAGACAGCGCCGCCATGAAATCTTCAAAGTACAACAAAATGTGAACATTTATATATAATATGGATTAAATATTTATTAGAATATTATTTTTCTATAATTCAATCTATAGTTCGGTTCGAGACCCGAGTGGTACTTACTAAAATAAATAGACTGTCGTAAAGTAATAATATTAAAAAAGCTTGTGAATAAATGTTGACTGATTGAATAATAAAAAATAATAATATACATACTCTGAATATATACTATAGAGACATCTATCGTCATACGATGATAACAATGGTATAAATACAAGTTCTAACGCGTGTCAGCTCAGGCAGAGAAATAGCCGAGAGGGCTAAGCGGCATATAAAGACCTGGGCAAAAGTTGGTTCCATGGCCCGCGGATCGCATCCCGCTTCTGCCGGTATTTTTCTGAATGAATTGATGAGTATAAAAATTTTGATGTATAGTATGTATATTTAATTACTCATTTATATATTAAATATTATTACTAAACTTGATGAATTATAACACGATCCCAGTGGCAGTTGCAATGTTTATTTAAAAAAAGATGGATGAAACCTTTTCATTTCGTAAATGTTTATATTTTATAAATAAAATTTTATTTTAATAAAATTTAATGCAATACTCTGTGCTACGGACAGGAGAACACTCTAGAATTAGGAAACGACTCAACCTTGACCCGCTCGCAAGCGCAGTAGACGGCAGACTGTGGTAAGCGTGGGGAGCAGCACCTCGATCGTCCTTGATGGGGCACTACGTTAACTGTCCTATAACCCACAGCCCCACTAGGGTGAACCAACCGTTCTCTTATAGCTACTGGTTAGAAGGGCGCCACTGGTAAGCTTTTGTGAACGAGAAAATATGATGCCAATCTTTAAGCAAGATGGCGGCAACCGGTATCAATATATGTGCCCATAATTATGAAAGTGGTGTAAGCCAACGAATTGAAAAAATGAGATATTCATTAATTTCAGTTTACATTGTTGTGAATGAATATAATCTTTATTTAACATAGATTTAAAAAATCTAAATATATAATTTTATGCAACATGAAGTTGTCACTTTCACTGGTTTTCAACCAACATCAAAACACAAACCTTTAAATATCTCAGAACGAATGAAACATGACTTACACCACTTTCATAATCATGGGCACATATGTTGTTTAATGTTTAAATTTTCTAGGATTAGGTCGGATCATCAATTTTAATGATACCTTCGAAACCATCGGGCACGTAGATCTTGAGCTCGATGTTGCAGAACAACATGGGCAGCGACATGGGGAAGTTGGCTTCTGTGCGCAGGGAGATGTGGCGGTACCCGGCCTGCAGACCGTCCAGGGGCAGGATGCGCTGCCCCAGTAACTTGCCGTTCTCATCATACACGCCGAACCTCAACACAGCCAAGTCAGGCAACACCACCTGTTGATCAAAAACAATAATATAAAAGTTATCAGGTTTTTTGAAAACATGGATACTGCAAGGTAAGTGAAAAATATTGCTTACAATTAACAGTAACGTTCATATGCTAAGTAGGAAGAAGGGATGTGCATATTTGTATGTTTTAGGTAGATTATTTGTTTATTTTTTATTTAATATTTTTTGTTTAGTACTCTATTTGAACTAATTGTTTTATTAACGAATGAAACTGGACGATTTGTAATTAAAAAAAAATGAAAAATGAATTTAATTGAATCATGCCCGTGCCGGAACCGAGGTCACGGTCCCTAAATTACAGCATCAGCTAAATGGTGATGCCGGAATACCAAGGTTCCGGCACTGAGGATAAAACCAAAGGCCGGAGTTGAGTTGGTACTAATTTATTTAATACGAAACCCCTTTTTATACCCTAATTTACAGCATGAGTAAGCAGTTATAAAAGTAATATTAATACATTGAATGCCATACAATGCCCTGTTTCGTACCTGACTAAATGAATCTAAGATAAATAGTTGATTATAACAATTACTTTAACCTTTTCATAGCCGCAAATAAACTACGCCGCAGTGCTTATCAGGCCCAATATTTTTTGTCAAAATAAAAGTGGTCTAAATTTTTTTTTTGTTGTGCTTATTAAATTTAAATTTATTTACCAAATACCGCAACGACTTTTGAAGTTTTATTATTGAAGTTGTATGTTCCGTTTTTATAAGATTGTCAATATAAGTAAGTGCGGCGCAAAAATACGCCACCAAAAGTGCTTCCGAGATATCTCGTCTCTAGCCATACGGGTACTGCGCAATTTGCCGAGATATCTCGTCTCTGGCAACCATCGGGTTAAAGACTTTAGGATGTTTAGTACAACACAGTTATGTTCAGAATAACGTTTTGAACATGCCTTTTTCTTGTGTGCTTTTCTTCTAATAATATTTACCTTTCTGAACAAGAAGGGCTCCTCATTGTACACTGGGTTGAGTCCATTGGCTGGGACCATCCTGGTGCGGAACTCCTTCCTGATGGTGTCGGTGGGCAGACCGTACATGTCGACCTCCACATAGGTGCCTACTTTTTTATCCGACAAGAACTGACCGGCTATAACCTGAAAACAGAAGTAATAATCAATATAATTACATTCAAACATGAAGAAAATAAGGGTTTTTATATTAATTTAAATTGCACATATTGACAGAAATAGAAATAGTATAAAATCCACAGAAAAAAGTAATAATTAAATTAATACAAGATTTTAACCTATGAGTCATTCACCAAATACATAATGGTTATAATTAAAAATATGACATTGGTTAGTGAACTCGAAAGAAATCGATAGGCGTATACAACTGGAATGGGCAGCATTTGGAAAACTAAAGTACAGTTTTAAAGCAAAAATTCCGCAATGTGTTAAAACCAAGGCGTTTAACCAATGCCTCCCTGTATTAACTTATGGCGCAGAGACATGGAATCTAAAAGCAAGTGTTACCCATAAAATAAAGGTCACCCAGCGTGCTATGGAGAGATCCATGCTCGGAGTGTCGCTAAAAGATAGAATCCGAAACGAGGAAATACGCAGACGAACTCAAGTAGTGGATGCTACCCAACGAATAGGCACACTCAAGTGGAAATGGGCAGGACATATCTGTCGAAGAGACGACGGTCGATGGGGAAGAAAATTATTGGAATGGCGCCCAAGAACTGGAAAACGAAGTATTGGCCGACCCCCTGCAAGATGGACTGACGACATAAGAAGAATAGCAGGAGTGACCTGGATGTGGAAGGCGGAGGATCGAAGAAGACGCAGACTCATGTGGGAGGCTTACGTTCAACAGTGGACGGATACAGGCTGATGATGATGATGATGTAGTGAACTTCCCTTCATACTATCTCACGGATGATTAAAAGCGGTCCTTAGAAGAACCGACTCTATTCTGAACGCTTTCTAGGAGGTTGCCGAAACACTTGACTGCTTTGATTGCAGTACTGGACCTTATAAAAGAAGAATCGGGAACGCCATCCATTTCTCAAGTACAGTTCTGTTGATTGGGTTGTCGTTCGCACTGGATCAGAGGTTGGATTCCCGCTCAACGCATATGTGATGCGCTGGCATTAATATATTTTTAAAACTCTTGAGCATATAGACCTTTGTGTAACGTTGGTCAACTTTATTTCGATAGATGTTGATATCAGCTTGATATAGCTCTTTTAGGCTGATGCCGTAAAGCCTCGAAAAACGATCTTTTGTCTCTTATTTTTGTTCGCTCGCCTGACGTACACATCTAATAATGTGAGATGTGCACGTCATTAAATACTACACGGCGTTTGCATACGCCATTTTATTTGTTATGACAGTTGCTCCATTTCATGTTGATGCAACTGTCATCTTTAATTTGCCTTTTTACTGTCGTCCAGCCGGCGAGCGCCATACCAGTCGAACGAAAAATCAAGTCTTTTATAAAAATAAATGCGAATTGTGGTTCAAAAACAAGTTCTTTGTGTTGTTAATCTACTCCTGCACCCTTCCTCCATGCGGCCACGTGACGAACCCGCTACTATTTAAAGACGGGGGATGTCAATGTCAACATTACATTAGAAGAATATAACAAAGAGACTGCATTTCAAAAGCAAAGGATAGAAAATAATGTGGTGGATTAGGTTAGGTTAGGAATGAAACAAAAAGGCTGCATTCGAAAACAGAAGATAGAAAATAATACAGACTTATTTGTTGAGTTAGGTTCAATTCTGGAGAGACACATGATGGTGATGATCATGATGATGAAATAATCATTTTCTTCATACCTGCACTGAGCACTGGGCGGCTATGACACCGTCCACGGGAGCATCGGCAAAGGGGTCGAAATTCCTGTCGGCTCGCCGCATGAAGTCTGGCTTCAGTAAGTAGCCGCAGTTGCCGTTGTACTCAAACTTGCCCTGGTTCAGCTGCATCGGAAGGTCGGAAGTCTGGAAGTTCAGCGACACCATCTGGCAACCCGCGTTCCAGAACACCTAGAACATTAAACACACAGCTTGTAAACATATTGAACAGCCATTGGTCGGAAACAACAACATTGACAACCAGAGTGATTGTCAGACTGTAGTTTAATCATAGTGGAAAGTATTTATTTATATGCCATCTCTTCTCCTTCACTTCAATATTATACTTCCACCTGGAAGGGTCCTGTGCTGTTTCGAACGCCTTTAGTACTAAAGGAAAACAAAGCGATAAAGACGAATAACAAGAAAGTTCCAGTACTCATCAAACAGACTCCAACAAATTACTCTTCCAAACAAATTTGTGGAGTTTGTGCTTAAACTGGGCCTCCCTTGCGTGAAATATATCAACATCTGAGGTAATGTGGTTGAACAGTCTGATCCCACTCCCAAAAGGCATAATCTCTGGAAGGTTAGTGTTACTCTTTGGGTGTGTCACAATCTGTGCCTCCTTATCCTTAGATAATTGTCAGGAACATTTAAACCGATTTCCAATAAAATTTCAGGATTCCCAGACACGCCATGCAACAGCCAGAAGAAATGCATACTTAAGTATGCATTTCTAGCACACAGTTTGCGTTTTCCCTTTTGCGTTCTGTTAGAAGTGGATAAAGCATCTATAACACCCCGTCTTGCTTTTGTTACTCCTGTTAAAATTTGGATCATTTTCAACAAATTGAGATTGACGTTCACCAGAATCTAATCTTCTAATCACTTGCATTTTAGTTTCCAGTGAAATGCCTTTTCTGGTTGCTTTCTTTTCTTGTTTTTCATTATCACCCATGATAAAAACTAAAGATCATAATATTTGTCACTGTATTAATCGTTATAGTATTTTATAAATTTATACTTATTTGGAAACCTAGTGCTGCGCACAATTTCGGGGAATCCCCAGGTTAAGCGGGGTCTCACTGTACATGCTACGAGGTATTGTCTTATTTATGTTTACTTGAGGCATGTAGTTGGAAGAATCGGCTCTGGTTCCCTTGGGATAGATCCTGGACATTTGCCGCTTGTTGTAGTTGACAAAGTCGATGGCCTGCTGCTTCAAGTAGTTCATGCCGGCAGTCTCGGCGAAGGAAGACATGTTGTGGTGAATGTTTTTCTCTGTAACGGCGTAACACAATAATGAGATTCATATTCTTAACACGTTCATCGCCAACACCGTTTTTTGTAAAGTGACGGAAAATATTTTTGTGGTATTAGGTGTTAGGGCCGCGTCGGACATTCTGAATAGCAGTTTGTATGGAAGCGCGTGGCTGACAGCGCAAAACGAAAAGTCAAATTGATGTATGTCGTGTCGGTCACCGGTGGCCGACGCGGCGTGATTGTAACAAATCAGTGTCGGCCACCGGTGGCTAACATGGTGATGAACGTGTTAAGTAAAAATATGATACATTTTGTCGTATTTATTTATCTTTATTATTAAGGCGCAGCTTGCCCAAACTTGTACAGTAGTCTATTATTAATAGATGGCAGTTGATGGGAGTGTTTGACAGCCAATTAAAAGCAGACAACCTTGAGAATTTTAACGAAAATGGAAAAAAGTGAACTTCGTGTGCTGATTAAGCATAATAAAAACATCACTGAAACAAAATCAAGGCTTGATAAACATTATGGGGACTCTGCACTATCAATTTCGATAGCCGGCGGGTATAGCTCAATGGTCAAAGCGTTTGCTTTGCAAGCCAAAGAACGTGGGTTCAATCCCCGACAAAGATTAAAAAAAAACGATTTTAATCGATCGTTGGTGTGAATTTGATCCCTCACCCGTAAAATGCCAGTCATAGTCTATTAATTAAAATCGGTGGTAGACGAAAGTTGTCCCGTGAAGACCACCCATTCACAGTAAATTCCTGTAATAATAAAGGATGATGCGTGAATCTCGGGCTGAAGTCTATTATGTTGGCGGATCAACACTCCACATGCAGCGCTTACTCATATGCACCATGTTGAGCGTCATATAATTCCACAGATGAGAATTCAGAATTACTATCACCATCTGTTGGTATTCTCCTGCATGTGTTTATATTTTTTTAAATTTTTAAATTCAATGATTAAGAAGTGGTTTACTGAGTTCTGTTGTGGGTGTACCAGCACAAGTGACGCTAAAATCTATAAGACTTACGTTCGGCAACGTCAAAACCCTGGAATTTGATGGGTTGGGCGTAGTTGACCATGGACGAGAGCCAGGGATGCACGTTGGTGGTTGAGCCGGTGTAGGCCACCGGGGGAGGGGCGTCGTCGCCCGCTTCAGCAGCCGCAGCGACAATCTCTTCTGGCTGAAATAAAATAAATTATAATTGAACAAATGTAAACAAATCAGTGTTTAAATAAAATTAAAGACCAAAAACTGTTTTGACATCGGCACGATATAACAATACTTGAAGTTTCCATTCAATAGTGAAAGACAAAGCAAGGGCACCTAAAGTGATAAAACTCCGTCAAACGCGTTCTATTAATAGTCCTTATAATAGACATTACGTTTGATATATTTATTGACATCTGCACGATGTAGCCCTTGCCGACTGGTACCGAAAACCTCGATATACAATCTTTCGACTCTTATTTTCTGTCCGCTTGCACTTGGCCGGAAACTTGTAAAGTTTTAACGTAAATATAATCAATGTGCTTCTAAAAGAAAGTCTGTGTTTGCAGACCTGCTCCTAATCCTGCCTTCACGTGACGGAGTAACACCTTTTTTTGAGAGACAGGAGGATGTTAATATATATTTATAAAAATCTATATATTAGCCGGACGGCATAGTTCAGTGGTTAAAGCGTTTGTTTGTCATTCAGATGCTATTGGTTCCAATACCGACCAAGCTTAACTTTCTAAAATTTATTTAATCGAATCTTAAGCTCTATACATGCCCCCGGTAGGGTTGAGCCATCCATAAAGGACAAAACGAAATTGTCCAGGCCTCGGAGTGTCGAACTGATGATCCGATCATCTTAAAAACGATGATTATTGAACATTCAAATATTTCTCTGGTACTACAGCCGCAGTCTATACAAGTTCGCGGGCTCTGCCCTGGAGGCTCACCACGGGAACCATCTATTTTCCCATGTGGATCTCCGGGTAAACAAGTGTTCAGGGACAAGGCATAGACAACCTTAGCTAACAGAACTGTGAAACAACAATTTGTGGTGTCCATATTTTTATTTTATTTATTTCTTTCAGAAACATTAAAAATATATTTAATACGATGCTTAAATAAGATATAATACAAGAGAAACAATTAGGTATTTACTATTATTAACAGCAATTAATAAAAAATCCCGAAGCTCGCTTAACAGAAGACTACACGAAATTACTTTGATAAATAAATTACTTTGATAAATTGGAGCTCATGTCGAAACTGGCCTTCTCTCAAGTGGAATATATCAATATTCGAGGCGATATGGTTGAACAGTCTGATCACTCTACCAAGAGACATAGTCTCTGGCAGGTTAGTATTACTTCTAGGAAGAACAAAGAATGTGTGCCTCGTTAACCTTAAATAATTGTCAGGGACAAACAAACCGATTTCCAACAAAATATCAGGATTTCTGAACACGCCGCGAACTAGCCGAAAGAAATGCATACTCATTTGTGGTGTCCATATGCTACAAACAAGAAGCGGATATGGTTAAAGAATATATATATTTAAAAAAAATAGTTTGTAGAGTCGGCACTTAGTTTAGATTGAGTAAAGCTGCAAGTCTCAGATATTTCGCATAGAGTTAAAGGAAGCTCAAGCATTCCCAATAATGATGGATACCTTTTTATCCAAGACAGCGGCTGATGCATCCTCCTTGATCTCGTCTTCAATGACGAACTGTCCTTGCTTGAACAGTTCCAGTTCCTGTTTCTCCACCTCGGGTTTCAGTCTTTTGTTTTTTATCATAATCTTCTTCTTCAGCAGGCAAGGGGGCGGCAGCTGAGCACCGGGTTCAAGCTGAAATAATAAAAAAAAAAACCAAATAAATCTCACCCTTAGACCTTCACAAAATATTAAATACACAAAAATTTACAATAAAAAGGTGCATTGGTTCTTATGGGTGTTGCCGGTGTGGGCTAGGGACCATTAAGAATGAACAAATTATGTGGAAAAAGAGAAAAAAGCAAGAACAAAATAATAGGATTCGACTGTACATTGTAGTGTACATTCATGTATACATCAAGTTTAAGAATAACGTTTTCAACTCACAGGATATTCTGGTAGAGGCTCCTTCATCAGCAGATCTCCAAGGATCTCATCGCAGTACTTGGCCAGCTTGTATTGCTGAGCCTTGCAGCAGTGGTTCTCGAAGGACAGGATCACAGGGTAGTCGGAGGTGACGAAGGCCGTGTCTCGCAGCGCGTAGATCACGTCCTTGAACAAGATGTCGGTGCACATGGCCATGCCGTGGGTGATGATGGGCTCCTCGTCCTCTCCCTTGCCGTCCCAGCAGTCCAGCTCAACGCACCTGAAACAGAAATGCATACTCAAGCACACATCTCTTCTAGTTCTCAACTCATTGTATCCCAACATACCCCGTATAAAGTTAGATGGGTACAGCCACGGATTTTTGCCCTTAAGTGGTGGCTCAATCCTACCCGGAGCAGGTATAGAGCTTAGATTTGATAGCTTCTGAATGACAAACGCTTATACCGAATAGACAACCTGAGCGTATAGAACTGTGAACCAGTTTTCTATGTCCATATGCTTCCAATATGGAACAGATATAGTAAAAATAAATATATATTAGACGCAGCTAGGGCGATGCAAAGATAATGGTAGCTTATAGAACTGTGGCAGCCATTTTTCGTAACCATGTGTTCCAGCTAAGAGGTGGATATTTTAAGAAGAAGAGTTGAATGATGAGTTACCTGCAGCCTGCCAGCAGCACCTGTCGGTACATCTCCACGGAACTCTTGCCTCCGAACTGCCGCCCCGACAGGTAGGTGTTGTGTGAGGAGTTGATGTAGTAGTGAGAGAGCGGCTGATCCATCTCCATGTAGATGTCCAGCCGGTCCAGGAACACGGGAGCATTCTCATCTGACATGAGGTAACGGATGAGACCGTCCTTCGTCAGTTGTTCTGAAATGCAACATTGGTAAATGGTAAGATTCAGGTATAAATTTAAACTGTAAACCAACCTATTCCATGCAAGCAAGGTCAATTCAGGAGAATATTTTTTTTATCACTGTCTACTAAGAGAAGGGGACTTTTTGGTATGTTATATGCTTAGTGTTTTTAACCCTAGATTTGGTGCCTTTGGTTGGTCGCAATGAATGACACAAATTTAAATTGCCATATTCCGCAATGTCTTAAAACTAAGGCGTTTAACTAATGCCTCCCTGTATTAACTTATGGCGCAGACACGTGGAATCTGACAGGAAGTCTTACCCATAAAATAAAAAGTCACCCAGCGTGCTATGGAGAGATCCATGCTCGGAGTGTCGCTAAAAGATAGAATCCAAAACGAGGAAATACGCAGAAGAACTCAAGTAGTGGAGGCTACCCAACGAATAGGCACACTCAAGTGGCAATGGGCAGGACATCTCTGTCGAAGAGACGACGGTCGATGGGGAAGAAAAGTAATGGAGTGGCGCCGAAGAACTGGCAAAAGAAGTATTGGCCAACTCCCTGCAAGATGCACTGACAACATAAGAAGAATAGCGGGAGTGGCCTGGATGCGGAAGGCAGAGGATCAAAGAGGATGGAGACTCATGTGGGAGGCTTACGTTCAACAGTGGTCGGATACAGGCTGATGATGAACTGGTGGACCTTCTTTCGACCTGGCCTTCTTAGACATGTGTACAAAATTAAATGGAAATTTTCTTAATAAATATTTAATATTTGGATGAAGAATTATACTTACTTGCAGTTTTAGCATCTTCATTTTGCTCGTAAGTGGTGATGATCTCGGCGGCTCTCTTCTCATCATAGAGCGGATAAAGGATCTCATTGAGCCGAGGGTCTCGCTGCTTCTCGTTCAAGAAGTTGATGAACTGGTCCACGTTGATGATGTCTGCTTTGCCTTGAGTTCTGCAAAAAAATATATTTATGATCAATGCACATTAATTATTGAGGTAAGAATTTAAAAATATTTTTTCTTAAAACATTCCCCTCCGGCGTCTTCACTCCTCTGGTGCAAGATACGGGATTTTTTTTTAGTTTGAAAATTCAGTGTAATTATGAGATTCTTCTTCGTAGTATCAATCCGGTGGATTGGTTTGCAGCAACAGAATCTTGCATCTCGATCTCCATTCCTCTCGGTCCTCCGCAACCCTTTTCAGCTCAGCATAAGCGCTACAATTCATGTCCTCGAATACTTGCTGTAAATACTCCCGTCTAGGGCGCCCTCTACAGTTTCTACCCTCAACCATCCCCTCCACAATATCGTGAAGAAGACCATCGTGGCGCATGATGTGACCAATCCATCGGGCTCGCCTCTCTGAGATGGTTCTTATTAGGTGCCTATCTTCCTTGATTATCCTGAGAACCTCATTGTTCGTGACGTGGTCTCTCCAGGAAATTCCGAGAATTCTTCTGTACGACCACATCTCAAAGGCCTCTAGTCTTTTTTATCACTTTCAGATAAGCACCATGTCTCACAGCCGTACATTAAGATGCTCCAAACAAGTGTTTTGGCAAGTTGCTTGCGGAGCCCTAAAGTAATATTCTTTGACTCAAGAATTTTGGCTTTTTATTGAAAGCTAGCCTTGCTTGATGTATTCGACTGTTGACTTCTCTTTTGTTCTGGCATCCCAGGTAATCGTACTTCCAAGGTATACAAATTCTTTTGCATCTTTTAGGGGTACTCCTAGCATTGATATGTTAATTTTCTGCTGCTCATTGCGGCTTACTCTCATGACTTTGGTTTTTGTGCTGTTTATCTTCATATTGTAGTTGGAATTAAATATGTTTTCCATGGATGTCAGCGCTTCAGTGAGTTCATCTTCAGTTTCAGCAATCAGAGCAATGTCGTCAGCAAACCTTATCATATCAATCTTTTGGCCATGTATTTTAACCCCCTCTCTATGGCCCATTTTTCCCTGATGTTATTAATTGCATTTTGTATGTATACGTTGAAGAGTACAGGCGACAGAGAGCATCCTTGTCTCACCCTTGACGTATTTTTGCTTCCTTTTGGACATTTCCAAGTGATATTATGGCAGCTTCTTCTTTGTAAAGTGAAAATATGAGTCTTCGTTCTTTGTATTTGACTCCAATTTCTTTCATAATATCGAAGAGCTTCTCCCAATCTACTTTATCAAATGCTTTTTCAATGTCCACGAAGGCAATATATGTATCTTGGTCTACTTTTATCCTCTTTTCCAAGATCATACGCAGGGATAAGATTGCTTCTCTGGTTCCCATTCTTTTTCTGAATCCAAATTGATCGCTAGTGAGACTATTTTCTATTTTTGGTTCAATTCTATGTAGGATTATGTTGGTCAGTATTTTGGATGCATGGGATAGAATACTGAGTGTTCGGTGTTGTTCACATTTTGTTGTTCCGGGCTTCTTTGGCAGAGTTACAATTAGACACTTTTTGAAGTCTTCTGGCGCTATTCCTGTATTATAAATCATCTGAGTCATTGTGAACAGAGCATCTAGAGTTCCGGTTCCTGCCGACTTTATTAGTTCAGCTGGTAGGTCATCAATCCCTGGTGTTTTTCCATCTTTGAGCTTTTTAATGCGAAGTCAAATTCCTCTCGGATAATTGGGTCTCCCAAATCGTCGGCGTCCACATCAGTTTCGTTTTCTATCACACTCTCAAAGCTGGTATCATTACTTCCGTTGTATAGTGTTTCCAGGTACTGTTTCCATCTCTCCCCTATTTGTGTATCCTCAAACAGTATTTTCCGTTCTCTGCTTCTATCGCTTTGCCTTTTCCAATTTTCATGCCAAAGAAATCCTTTACTGACGCATATGCAGTTTCAATATTTCCTTTTTCATGTTGTCATTGATTTCTTTGCATTTTCTCTGTAAGAATGCTTCCTTAGCGATTCGTGACTCTCTGTTTATTCTGTTTCTCAGTGCTCTATATTCACTCTGGGCCTTGTCATTGGGGTTATTTTTGAGTAGTCTCCTTTTTTCTATCATGTTAACGATTTCCTCTGTTATCCATTCTTTCCTTGCCTTAGGCTTATCTTTGCCTATGACTTCTTCTGCTACATCTATGTATGAGATTATGTGATATAAAATTACGAAAATTTTAATACAAATTTATCATAAACAACATCATCAAATAATTAACCAAACATGATGTCAGTTTTATATTCACCAATTAATATATAGCAATTTTTTTTAAAATTATTATTACAAATATAAATTTTAAGTGATATTGTAATAAAAATAAGAATATAATTAATGAATGATATAAAATTACAAGTTAAAAAATGTTTTTTTGTTTTTGTTTAAACACACACAGGAGAATACCGACAGTTGGTGATAGTAATTCTGAAGTCTCAACTGTGGAATTCTATGACGCTTACCATGATGCATATGGCTAAGCGCTTCATGTGGAATGTTGCATAAGCGTCATAGAATTCCACAGTCGGTATTCTCCTGTATGTGTACATAAAAAAAAGATGTCTGAGATTGGCTTGAAAGAGAAACAGTAATAAGGCAGTTTAAATTAAACTATGGTACTGTTCAACGTAGGCCTCCCGTATAAGTCTCCATCTTTTTTGCTAGTCCACCTTCCGCATCCACTCCATTCATCACACTATTTGAATAATCCAACTTACACAGATCTGAAGAGTTCCTCAATGTCATTTCTCGGGCAGATCTTGTGGTAGAGGGCATAGAACTTGTCGAACGTGAAGGCCTCCTTCTCCATAGTGTCTGACTTGCCGGAGGGCAGCCCCATCTCAGACAGGCACTGGTAAACCAGCTTTTCCGTCTTGCCGGAAGCGAAGGTGCGCGCCACGACCTTCACGGGGACCTTGCCTTTGGGGTCCGTGAGGAAACCTAACCTCATCCAACTGCAATGTTGCAAAATGATTAGCTTTTGTATCACGAATGACAGATGTATACAATTATTAAATTCAATATAACGTACAAAATGTCTTGGAATATACGAAATAATAAAAAAATAAACAAAGATCTTTGTGATTTAAGCCTTAACAAGGACTATTGTCTTCTACGAGGGTAATCCGTAAAATAAGTTTCCCATGGTGCTACAAAGACCTAAGCGCTACTAGACCGAAGAAGATAATTTGGATGGGGTATTGTCAAACACCCACCCACAGCCCGGACTTAGCCCCAAGTGACTACCATCTCTTCCGTGACATGAAGAAGCACCTGGGTGGAACGCATTTCAGCGATAGAGAAGAGCTGGAAGAAACGGTTTTCAGGTATCTGCGTGGCTTGGCGGCAGATTTTTTTGACCCGGGCATTCAAAAGCTCGTATACCGCATGCAAAAATGCATTGACCTCAGTGGCAAATATGTAGAAAAATAGGTACAAGTCTGAACTTTCCATAAATGTACGCATTCATGGAATTAAACATGTTGTACACTGTGAAAAGCACTGGGAACCTTATTTTACGGATAACCCTCTTACTTTGTATTTTTACTAGTTGATTGGTAATTTATAAAATGATAATTTACAAAATGACTTTGCGTCTCAAACTTGACTTAATTTTGACAGATTTGTAGCTCCATTCACTTGACATTTAAATGGATTAAAAAATATACAAAATGAAAAAAATACATATTGACATGCATATACTAAATCATGCATATAATATTTTCAGCATATAATTTTATGTAAATCGATTTATCACACTAATTAGTTAATAATAATTATATTTAAAATATTTGTGCATACATTTATTAATAATATTTTCATATACATACAGTAGAACCTCGATTGCGCGAACCACTGCTTCGCTATCGAAGTCATAAAAGAGCTTTTTGAGATCTACACAAGTCTTACATTTTCATATCCGTTTCAGTTACACAGAGACTCTAACTCTGATAGCAAATCGCCCTCCAGGAGATTTAATTGGTGAAAAATGTTCTTTTCTACTGACAAAAACTTTGTCTGGTGAAATTGAAAATCATTTAAGAGACTGAGGATTGGATTTGCAAGAACATGAGATAACCTGAGGGCTAAAAAAGGGAAATTCATAGCCGGACGGAAACGGAGACTTCTTCACAGTATCACATTTAAGACACTGCTTTCTCATGATCATATGTCTGGCAACAGACGGGCTATTAATGTAACTAGATATAGTCGAACCTCAGATAACGCACACTTTTTTGCAATTAGTAACTGACATTTATCTTAAATAGATAAGTAATTTATACCTTGTTTCAACATGGATCACACTGAGCACTGTTGTACATGTTAGAATTGATGTAGCCTTCATTAACCGCGAAACTGCAGTCTTCCAGCACGCGAAACAGTGCTCAGTATGATCCACGTTAAAACAAGGCATGAAATATTTATCTATTTGATATTGAAATGGATCTCAAAGTGAATGCCAAAAAAAAGAATACATATATCTTATAGTTTTTGCAGCGATTTTTCATATAACGGTTCCTTCTACGTTATTATTTTGGGTTGAACGGCCTCTTAGTACTAAAAGGTCCAAGCTTCAAGAGCATCAAGCTGATTATCTGATCTTATGAAAACTTTGTTGTTGAATTTACAAGAAGAAGAAGAGTAAAATTCAAGAATTATCATTTCTTTGATTTTATAGTTATAAGGAAAATAATATTGTTTCGATTTTTTTTTCATGGTTCTAATAGAAATTTGATCTTTTTGCCCGTTCGGACCATCGAAGTTCTACTGTAGTTTGATACATTAGCATTTCATGTTGTAATTTGAGACTTACTGTTTCATGAGGTTAGTGTGCGGGCAGACGTTGTTAATTTTGCTGTTGTGTGTGATGGTGCGTAGTCCTTGCTGCCACACCTGATGGACATGCAACACGTGCAACGTGACAAAAGCAGGGAGCGTGACAAGTCAACTCAATGCAAAAGAAAAAGTTCTGCTACACATGCATGCTTGAAATCAACAGATTCAACATTAAGCATTTTATATATATATAGTCAATGTAGTTAAAATAGAAGTAATTAAAATAACATTTGATTTGTATAAATATACTCCTCAGAGTAACTCGAATTTGATATCATAGATGGCGCTATTTCACACAGTATGCATATTTTAGCAAATCAGTTAATTGTCGTCAAAAAAATATTTTATAATATGTCAGACAATTTCGTGATTTCTCGTATTTAATTTTTTTTTATTAAATTTTAACACGTTGACCTCCAACACTGTTTTTGTAAAGTGAAGAAAAACGTTTTTTTGGTTTTAGGTATTAGGGCCATGTCAGACATTCTGAATAGCAGCTTGTATGGAGAGCGCGTGGCTGAGTTCGCAAAACCAAAAGTCAAAAGATAAAGCCTTTTGATGTGGTTTTACAGAAGAATTCTCCGAGTTTCCTGGAGAGAGCACGTCATGAACAATGAGGTTCTCAGCATAATTAGGGAAGATAGGCGCTTAGTAAGAACCATCTCAGAGAGGCGATCGGTCACATCATGCGCCACGATGGTCTTCTTCGCGACATTGTGGAAGGGATGGTTGAGGGTACAAACTGAAGAGGGCGCCCCAGACGGGAGTATTTGCAGCAAGTGTTCGAGGACATGAATTGTAGCTCTTATGCTGAGCTAAAGACGGTTGCAGAGGATCGAGAAGAGCGGAGATCGAGATGCAAGATTTTGTTGCTGCAAACCAAACGACCGGATTGATAATAAGAAGAAGAAGAATGAGGAAGGAAACTTCTTATCAAATAATTAATAATTTATCTGTACATACTATATATATTATTAAAAATATTTTTCTAATGCTTGTTTAATTACCTTCCGCTTTTGTATTGACAATCAACTGTTTTAATCTATGATGATAATAAACATGCGAAATACACAATTCCATAAATAAAACATGCAGTAGTATAATACAATAGTATTTACAAGTGTAGAACAACAAAAAAAACAAACATTGTTCAGAACAATGGCAATACATTTGATTATAAAGTACCTATCAGTTATTGTGCAAATATTTTATTACAGTATTTGCAAGCTTAACACTATTTTTGACAGTTGCCCAGTGTGATCCATGTTCAATTAAGCTACAAGATATTTTATCTATTTAATATTAGAAAAGGATCGTATCGTGTAACTGTCAAATAGGTCATAATAATAAATATTTATTTATTTACCTTGTTTTCACATGGATCACGTAACAAAAGTTCTCTATTAGGAGACTGCAGTTTTGACTAACTCGTAGTCTTCCTCAATCCTTCTCTTCCTAAGAGATAACTGAGCTGCGATAGTACTTTGTAAGTGGTCAAACCCATTTTTTGTAGGAGAGGGGGTGGGGGTGTGTCATGATATAGGTATAGCAGTCTCCTAATAGAGAAATGTGGTTTATGTGAAAACAAAGTAAGTAAATAAATATTTCTAATTTATAATGGATCTCAAAGTGAATGCTGAAAACATTGAAAATGTCAAATAGGTTGATTATTGTACAAAATCAGGATAAAGCAATTGGTAACTGTTTAAGCGTATTGATGTAATCATGCACATCCAGCAGACATGCTCATTCCTTGTATGTGCACAGGACTTACTGCTTCTTAAGACAAGTCATTGGGCAGAAGTTATTAGCTTTTCCGTTGTGGGTTATCTTACGCAGTCCGTCCAACCACACCTGAGCAAAAAGAATCAACCCAAGGCGATTAATCAATGATCATTTGATGATTAATCAATAAAACACAATGATCTCAACTCAAAAACATATTATAATTAGTAATCACAAGTGAACATCATTGTTTACTCAAATAAATAGGCACTTTTTACCAGTGAATGGGCATATTTTTTTAAACATTTTACATGTCTTAAACAAATAAAATATTAAATTATCTAGAAGCGATGTTGGTACGTTTAAACATGAATGTTTCAGTATATCTATCTTTAACCAAAGTTCAATATTTTTTAAATTTCACTTTTTTCACGATTTCTGTTCAGATTTTCAGCGTATATTTTTAGTTGTTTAACCTGGAAATCCCTGAACAGATTAAGAACCGGAGTTGGTATAACAAAGGACAACCTCGAGCGGTGGAGAATTCTTCGGCAGAGATAGCCACTATTGTGCGACTGCGGAGACCTGCAGACCGCCTCACACCTAAGATCCTGCTCCATGTGCCCAACAAGCTGCACACCTCAAGACCTAATGCTAGGCAACACACGGGCTATCGATGTTGCCAGATACTGGGCAGAAATAATTTGACGTCGATGACACGAAGAAGAAGAAGTTGTTTAACAATCAAGTATAAGGAGTTAGTAATACTTGTAGATAGATAACTGACACGCTTGCATTTTAATGCACCCGCAGTGCTTCTAAAACATTTTTGCAAATCGTCATTAGATTCCATCTACAATACGATACCAAAGTAGAAAATTGATAAAACTCTTATTTATTTTAAATTTAAGAAATACAATAATTTAGTTTAATTCACCACGAGGTAATATTTATTTTAGTGAAATACTCTTAAGGCTATCTCACAGTCAGGAAGAACCAACCCGACCACTTTCGAGGGAGGTTGCTGAAACACTGACTATTTTAATGGCAGTACTGCAACTTATAGAGAGAAACCCCAGGGATCGCAGTCTCTTTCTCGAACATCGTGCGTTCATTGGCTATCGTGTATCGTGGCGTTCCTCGTCTATTACGAACACGAATGTTAGCATTTCACAGCAGCCATATTCTCATAAACCTTAGAAAAAGAGCTGCTGCCTGATAAGAGATCCTGGGAAGAAGATTATGGGCATAATATGCTCCATTTTTGGAGTAGATGTGGTTTGTAATCGTACCTTGGCGGTGGCTGCATCAGGACAGACAACGTGCTGCATGTTGATGTTGATATAGTCGGTGCCGCTGCATATTGTGAGCGACTTGTCCTCCAGAGTCTCGCCATGCTTGTTGATGAGATTCGAACTCAACTTCGAATCCTAGAAAATAAAATGAATATATTTTAGAATGCAAATATTTTATAAATCAAAAGATAATTCGCACATTCTATTCCCACTCTTTCAAATTTGCTTGGTATATCTTTATCTTAATATTGCTCTAATTACCTTAACTACAAATTTTAAGAATTTAATGTAAGCATCATAAATACTAAATTAACATTCTTGCTTGTGTTGTAGTTCTATGTTCGTTTGATCTAAATGATCCCTTACTATGTTGTTACCTAAATAATTATTTTTATACACTAGACATCTAAACATAAAAAAATTTAATGTAGACGAAGAGCGTAAAACTCAAATGATTTTCAAACGAAATCGGCAAGTTAGGTTAGAATAATATAAAATAATGAATACCAACAATAGGCTCCGGAATTTGCAAAAAAAAAACACGAAAAAACTGGATTAGGCGTTCTTTAGGACCAAAGATATGCAAGCCATCATTCGATTTCATAAAAAAATAGAATCGCAAATAAAATATATTATAGCATTCTTCTACAAAAAAATAAGGTCAAAAAGGTTGATGAGCAAAAAAAGACTTACGAAATATCACCCCCAAAATGATAACAACTATATTTTTTCAAATATCAGAAATGACGTCGGCATCCAACTTCCTATTCAACGACAACGAAAATCCATACGAGTATAATAATATTGTTTTATAAGATTCAAATTTAGAACAAAATTTGAATTTTGTTTTTCGAATATCTGTATTTTTTTCAATTGTGTTCCCAATTGCTTCCCAACGTTTATTCTTCGGATTTTTTCGAGTGACGTAAACTTCGACAGAAATCGGTACGAAGAGTGATTTTATTGGACATTTTTGAAATAAATAAGTGTAACCTCGAGTGCCGTGGCTTCTCTTTAAAATACCCCTTGGTATCAATGCTTTAATGAAATGGATGTAATCTTTCGCGAATCTATCCGAGTCGCAGGCCATAGTTTGGTGACCAATAATTTAAATTATAAATCAATTAAATCCTCACGAAAGTCATTCGTGTTTAATGATTAGACGTTTAGTGAAGACATGGACCATTTAGTGAAAATTAATATTACGCAAAATCAGAATGCGTGTGAGTTATTGTTGACATGTTGGCAAGTATGACACTTGGCAGAGGTAAAAAGGAGAAGAGTCACATTCCCTAACGCAAAATATTAATTTTAGAGATTTAGGTTAAATTCCAAACAGATGCACCCGGGTTACACAACAAACAAAAGTATATTTAAAAAATATTTTATGATATGGATACGCAAAAACTTAATTAACACTAGATACTCGATATTTGTTTGTATATATTTTTTGATAGATTCCATTAACATTAATTCCACGACATTATTACGAAAATGTATTTTTTTTTATTTCGGCGAAAACTGCGAACAAATATCACATATTGCGGTCACAATTTTATAACATATAACTGAATTATTCGAAATTCTCTACTCGAGATAATCGTGTTTAATATTTCAAGGTAGAGAAGTTTTGTAAAGCCTTTTTATTGATTAGCTACCTAATAGAGAAGATTTCAAATAGATCGTTAGCTATTTCCTTTTTCGAAAAGTCCTTTCAAAAAACTATTAATTGATATAATAAATTCAAAACCACGAATTTTTCAAATTCCCGAGTTTTCTATCTAGTTATTCGATTGACAGACGATATTGAAAAAACAAGCAATTATCTTTCTATATACACATTTTATAAATATTGTTGTATCAATTACGTATGTATATCCACATTCAACATATATATTTCACAGCCAATATAGATTAAAAAACAATTTGTGACATGATGACACGGCACACGAATTTTGAAGTGTTTTTTCGGGACAGTATTTTTTTTTATGTAAACGCATGCAGGAGAGCACAACCGGTCAAGACCAGTGCACTCTATGACGCTCAGCCAGGGAGGCTGGACGCTGCATGCGGGAAACGTGTGTTGTGTTCGTGTTTGTGTGTGGGTTGGGGAGATTGGAAGTGTATATTTATCTGTTTCTTGAAGAGATCCAGATTGTAGGAAGGAGGAAACACAGACGCTGGAAGAGCATTTCATAGCTTACCGGTGGCATTAAGGAAGGAACTTTGGAAGCTGCCAGTTCTTGGTCGACATATATTAACCGTGTATGGATGTTCGGCAAGTGTAAGACGAGTTTGTCGGCTGTGAGTGGGTGCAGGAGGAATTAGTTCTTTAAGTTCCGAAAAGCAGCGACCGTGGTATTAACGGTAGAAAAGACTAAGAGAACCAACCTTACGTCTGTGTTCCATTGATTGTAGATTAGACGTAAGGGTGTCATTGTTTATCAAACGAATTGCTCTTCTTTGAACTGAGTCAATTAAGTTTAGAAGGTATTTTGGGGCTCCAATCCAAAGATGACTGCCGTATTCAAGGATAGGTCGGATTTGTCCTTTATATAGAAGAAGAAGTTGTTTATCGTTGAAATACCGACGTGATCTATATAAAACACCTAGTTTTTTTGGAAGCGAGACCGGCTTTACACTTAATTGACTCGTAATATTTGACATTATTCGATATTGATAATCCAAGCATGTTGATGGAGCTTGCTTTCGGAAGAGAACAACCGTTGAAAGATACAGGATCCATAGCAGTCTTCTTGGTGGAAAAAGTACATGATTGGGTTTTTGAAATGTTGAAACTGACGAGGTTGAGGTCGCCCCATCGTGAAACCCTTTCAAGAGACATGTTCATCTTCTCCACCAGAGATTCCCTAGCATCAGATAGTTCCGAATGTTTCGGAGGTTTATGGAAGATTATACTCTCATGGACAGTGCTGTCGTCGGCATAACAGTGAATGTTTGCGCATTGAAGCAAATCATTCACATGCAGAAGGAAAAGAGTGGGCGACAGCACAGAGCCCTGTGGAACTCCTGAGTTGATTTTATGGCAGGAAGAAGAAAAGCCATCTAAGACAGTGATGATGCTTCGATTACTCAAGAAGTTTTCAATCCAGGAGCACAGGGAGTTAGTCCATAAGACGGTAATTTATTCACCAGACCGCGATGCCAGACTCTATCGAATGCCTTGGAGATATCCAGGGCAACAACTTGCGTTTCTCCATAGCATTCGACGGATTTCCCCCAAACATGTGTGACATATGCCAAGAGATCGCCGCACGATCGACTACGGCGGAAGCCATATTGCCGATCGCACAGAAGATCATTCTTTTCTAAGTAGTTTAGAAGTTGGCTGTTAATTAAACGTTCCATCACTTTGGAAAGTAGTGATGTGATGGCTATTGGGCGATAGATTGTGGGCTCACTTCGGTCTCCTTTTTTTGGAACTGGGTGAACAAGTGCTTTTTTCCATCCCTGGGGAACAATACCAAATCTAAAGGACAATCTGAAAAGTTTGGTGAGCACAGGACTAAGTTCAGGAGCGCAAGTTTTTAATACCACCGCTGGTATGCCATCTGGGCCACTGGCTTTGTTGGTTGCTAATTGGAGAAGTTCTCGACGTACGGCTTTGAGGCTGAATTTTACAGCCCCCATCTGCTTGCCACAGTGAGGAATGGATGGGGGGTTGGCGCCACCATCGTCGAGTGTGGAATTGGAAGCAAACAGCGAACCAAGAAGTTCAGCCTTCTCTTTGGAGGCTAGAGCCAGTGAGCCATCGGCATTAGTCAGCGGTGGAAAAGAAGAAGTGCAAAAGTTGCTGCCAATAGAGTTAGCGAGAGACCAGAATGCTCTACTACCGGCAGGGCAAGCGGACAACTTGTTGCAAATTTGTACATTGAACTTGTTTTTGGAGTCATTAATGGTTTTCTTGCATTCTTTGGAGGCTAAATTGTATGCTGCACGACTTACGGGGTCGTTATTTTTTCGTAGTTTGTTGTATGCGGTATTCCTGCGTTTTACGGCCTAGGCACAGTCACGGTTAAACCAGCTTTTTAAGGTGGTGCCCATAGTTTTCGTGGAGTGAGGAATAAAACATTCCATTCCTTGGATGATTACATCCTCCACCAGATTGGCACATATTGAAGGGTCCTTATTTTTTAAGCAAATATCTCCCCACGGGTATCCTCCGTAAAATCCACGTAATCCGTTCCAGTCAGCCGACCTGTAGTGCCACACACGTCGATTGTTTTGTTCTTTTGGTGGCAATGGAGCACTGATTGTAGTTGTTTTCACAAGGCAGTGGTGGAAGTTGCCGAGTGGCGCTTCGACCTCCACCAAGTAATCATTTGGCTGAGAAGTAAGAAATAGGTCGGGTAGAGCTGGACGATGTGATGCGATGTCAGGTTTACGGGTGGGGTTCTGTACGAGCTGTGCAAGGCCATAGCAAGACGCAAATAATTCAGCACAATTGCCAGCGGAGCTTGTCTCTCCCGACCCCAACCATGCAGTGTGGTGCGCGTTGAAGTCGCCGAGAACAACAAATTCCGCTTGTGGGTAAGAAAGCAAGAGACCATCAATGGTCTCACCCAGATAGTCGAAGAGTTTAGATGTTTCTGCTTTGGACATGTTAGGGGATCTGTAGAGTCCTGCATAAATCCTAATTCTCTCGGGGTCGTTGACCCTGACCCACAACACTTGGAACTCAGCTCGTTCTACAGAGCGGATTCGGTTGTAGTTGATGTCAGACCTGATAAAGAGGCAAAGACCGGCTTTGTAATGAAAAGCACCTTCCAAAGTATATTGCGGACAGTTGAGGTAACTATGGTGGCTATCTGTGTTTCTGTGAGGAAAAGGAGGTGAGGGCGGGAATTTTGTAGGTGGTGGTGTACTGCGTTGATGTTAGCGTGCAGCCCTCTGATGTTGCAGTAGTTGACAGAGGACCGGCACGTGGGGTTTGTGTTATGCTGTATGGACTCATTTCTATTTGTGTTCATTGTCATGGTTTTTTTTGTGTGTTTATGGAATTGGATAGGGTAAGAGGGTAGGAGTCGGCGAGATAAGCACACAGTCCTCGCGGCTCCGGGTCAGGCCTAGTGCAGTGGAGGGCAGCGAGGTGGAGGACCCCCAGTGCTCCCCGCACGCAAACAGTGGGACCCAATCCGGTCACTATCCGGCACACTGGATGCGGCGAGATTATACACCGGCTGGTGGGTCAGCCAACCTACGGTAGTTAACCGCAGGTCGGGACCCTGTACTATCCGGCGGCGCGGCCAGCATCTAACCGCTTTACTGGCTCTCCCTCTCTCGGTTCCCTCCACCGCGACCAGCCCCGGAGCGGCGAGGCATCAGCGCTCATCCGTCACCAACCTCTCCCCTATAACCCCGAGCCCGCACACGATACGCTCAGAGAAGATCAGCCGAAGCCGAGACTCCTACACACGACCTAATTGCGAACGGTGGTGTCTTCCGGGGACGACGACTCCATAAATCGTCTACCACTACTGAGTATACCTGTATATGCGAACATTGATTTTTATAATAAACAAAAAAAAACACAAAAACTGCTAGTATTTGAGTGGCTTATCTACAAGTGTTAACAGCTGACAAGTTTATGTTAGATAATGGTTTAGCAGAATTATATTTATCCAAAATGGACACGATCGCCGAACTATTTTTTTAAACGTTTCATGATTATGTTTTTATAATTAAATCAACATTAATATTATACAATAAGTTAGTTAAAAAGAGAGCGGACTATAATAATTAAAGATAAGAAAAATATAGTCGCAAAAATATAAAATAAGATATAAAGAAGCGATAGAAAAAACATTCGTTTGTTTGGTCTAGGAAGGGTTAAATGGTGAAGAAATCATAAATGACTAGTTTATCAAAAATATGTTTGAATACAAGCGAAGAAGCCAAAATTTCCCAATGCTCGCCGCTTGATAACTTGACTACTCGACAACTAGTAAATAATATTGTTTTTTTTTACAAAATGAAAGCTTCAGAGATGAATGTTTGAGAAACGTTTATTCGAAAACACAGGGAGAGACTCGAGGAACGATAAAGGGATCTTAGCGAGATGAAACTATGAACTAGAGGAGTCCTTTCTAACATTTTTCATCAGTTAAAAAATTTATGAGAAAACACGAACATCGCTCTTTGCCTTAAAAGATCGGCAAGGCAAAAATAAAGCTACATTTTTACCTTCGAAAAATGTTATGAGCGAAATACAATCGCCTGGATTTGACATCCGAAAATTTACTCAAATTCACCCCCAAGATTTTGTTGCTGCAAACCAATCCACCGGATTGATACTACGAAGAACGACTCCCTGGAAGTTTAAAATTTCCCTAAGAGGGGAATCAGCCAATGATTTTATAAGATCATTGATTATACCAAATTGTGTAATAATATTAATATTGTTGGTGTGAGATTGATCCCTCCCAGTAAAAACCCCTCGCTATCATAATCTAATAAACAAAATTGGTGGTTAAAGAAAATGATTCTGATAACACAACCCATATGAACAATTCATGCTGATATCAGCACGATGTAGCCCTTGCTGACTGGTACCGAAAACCTCGATATAAAATCATTCGTCTCTTATGTCTGATCGCTTGTCATACATTTATGTGTCCGCCATATTGTCATTTTGGACAGGTCTGCTCACGGGTGTGTTAGTTGTATACATCGCCACTCGAGCGCTGGGCGAGAGCCGCAGCGCCGGCGAGCCTATAACGCCAGTAGTGCCCCGCCCGTTGACGAGAGCATATTGTATTGTGGCTCGAACTATGCTGTGATTAGGTCGAGCCAGAAGTTTGTCAATTTGTAACGTAAATATAATATATGTCAATGTTCTTCTAAAAAAGTCTGTGTTATCAATCTGCTCCTAATCCTGCCATCACGCGACTGAATAACAACCTTTTGAGAGAGAGGAGGATGTTTATGCCTAATATTATTTTGCGAAATCAGTACCGCCGTAATAAAAATATTTTAGGTTGTTAACTAATACCTTTTTCTTTCTGGTATTTATATATAATATTTTGGGTTACATCATTGAGCTAATACTCCCACCTAAGACTAAATGTTACTGGTCTCGGGAGCATATTTAGCTAGCCACAAAATTAAAAAAAAAAAACTAATAAATATGCCTCACATACTACAGTTGCCTATTCTTTTCTCAGTACACTAGTTGTTACGTAAAGCTGTTAGATAACTAATTATGCAAGAGTGTTAACGGCAAAACTTTGGAATATAAAGCCGACGACTTTGGGCCAGATGAGGGACTTGGCACTTTATGGCTGCTAATTATAGCGACCTTATGCTCCAGTTATTGAACAGACATGGGAGAACAATACTTCGTCTCAGTTACCGCAGATTTAATATTTTACAAAACAACTTCTTAAGAGCTTAATTATTTATGGAATGTTTCAAATTCTAATGCCCTAGCTTTAAATTTTATAAGAATTTCTTTGCAAAGTTAGCCGAAGTTGGAATAAAGCATGAAGTATCGCGAAGTGACCTGCTAAACTCTTTTCTTTGGCTATCTTCGGATTACTTCAAAGGTATAGTTAGCGACGAGTTATTTGCTAAAAAATTGTATCAAATCAATAATTAACTCATTTTATTCAACAGAAAAATATACAATTAATTAATATACTTTTACACGTTTTTATTAAAAAAAAAAACGTTAGCATGGTTACATACACTCTGTTCTTTTCACGTAGTTTATTTTTCTATTCAAACGCCCTCACATCGTATGGAAGCGACGTGGTACTGTGCTCTATTTTAGAATATTTATATGAAATTTACGACATTTGAATTTGTCTTACCTTTGGGACACCTCCAGCTCGAATGTCACTGACCTGGCACAGCTCAATGACATCACCTTCCTGAAAAATGAAAAAGTATATATTATGCAATAATACGAGGGTTATCCGTAAAATAGGTTTCACAGTGATTTTTCAGAGTGTAAAACATGTTTAATTTCATGAATGTGTACATTTTAGGAAAGATTAGACTTTCACATATTTTTCTACATAGTCGCCACTGAGATAAATGCATTTTTTACAATCTTACAAGCCAACAAATTGATTTATTTAATATTACTTAAATATACATATACTAAACATAAAATTCTTTTTTCAACGCGTCAATCCAAGCACAAAAATAACGGCAGAAGCGGGATGCGAACCGCGGACCTTGGAATCCAACTATGCCCAGGTATTCATACCGCTCGGCGAATCGCGCCATTGCTATGCCCAGACTGACGTGCGTAGATTAGAATATTGAAATAATAAAATAATATTCTAATAAAAAAAAAAAAAAAAAAAATTAATTAATAATGTCTCCTTGAGACAATATCAAGAAGGTAAAAATTATCCATCAGTAACACAGGTAAATGATTGGTTATAAAGTCCGAGTCGGAACTATAAGTAGTCGTTTCACATCCATTCAGTCTATAGTTTGGTTCGAGACCCGAGTGGTACTTACTAAAATAAATAGACTACCAGAAAGTAATAATATTAAAGCTTGTGAATAAATGAAGACTGATAGAATAATAATAAAAATATACATACTTTGAATATATACTATGGCGACATCTGTCATACGATTATAACAATGATATAAATACTAGTTTCACCGCACGTCAGTCTGGGCATAGCAATGGCGCGATTCGCCGAGCGGTATGAATACCTGGGCATAGTTGGATTCCAAGGTCCGCGGTTCGCATCCCGCTTCTGCCGTTATTTTTGTGCTTGGATTGACGCGTTGAAAAAATAATTTTATGTTTAGTATATGTATATTTAAGTAATAATAATATTGTAATATAGTCAATGATCTATAAAAGTAGATTAGAATATTGAAATAATAAAATAATATGCTAATAAAAAAAAAATAAAAAAAATTAATTGATTTATTTAAGCCCATTTTATAAAAGCTTCTAGGGACTATGTTAAACATAAAAAAAAAAACACATTCAATTTCACACCAAATGCCATCAAATTTGTCATTTTTTCAACAATTGATTAGAGAAAAGGAAACGATTTAGGATGGATTTGAATTGTAGATAAGAATAGTTTACGCAAGTTTAAATTATTCCACGAAGTAAACTACATTTGATCTTATTTATAAATTAACACCGATTTTGTGCAATGTTGTTAGATTGATTACAATACGCATTATCATAGATAGAACTTGTCCTAAAGCGCACGTGAATACTCGTAGATAACTTTTCAAGGTAAAATGATATGAACCATTTATTTATTAGTATTTATTTTATATAATTTCTAAAAACAAATATATTAAACATAGTTAAATTGATGAATTAGCTACAAAATGTTTGTTTGAAACTTTTTTCGTACAATTCACCTCGGACGGAATAATTTATTGGATGTTATTCGCCGTATCAAAAACCAAGTGGTTAGTTTTGCATAATGGGAGAGGAATTATCATCTTGTATGTCGTGCGGATCGATTCCGTTTGTTTTTGCACGTGCTGGGGGAGGCCCAAGGTTCCGGAAGAGAGGAGAGGCCTCGAGATGAGAAGAAGAGCAAGACTCGGAGGGGGAAGGTCAGACCACCCGCCCACCCACTAAACCCCAGTAAGCCTCTTAAGGACTGAATTGTCCCTCAGGGATCGCCTACTTTTATTTAGTTATGTATTCCAATTTATGTGTGTCATAACCATCATCAGATCCATCGGGCGGTGTGACTAGAGTGGATAGAGTTCGAAATGAGCATATTCGGGGTTCATTTCGGGTGGCCCCCATACCTGAAAAGATAAGGGAAAACCGCCTAAGAGTGTATGGGCATGTGACGTGGAGAGATGAGGACCACATGGTGAAGAGAGCCCTCAACATACCCACGCTGAGAAGAAGAACTGGAAGACCACAGGCAACCTGGACTGCAACTGTAAACAAGGATCTGAAAACGCTGGGTTTGACCGAGAATGCAACGCAAGACAGACACACATGGCGAATGTTCACAAGGAGAGCCGACCCCGGATGATGGGAAATGGCTAGGCTAAAGAAGAAGAAGAAGATAACCATCATCAGATTGTGTCGTTTACTGTTGAACGTAAACCTACCGCATGAGTCTCCATTCTTTTTCATCGTCCGCTTTCCGCCTCCAGGTTCCTCCCGCTATTCTTCTATTTTTTCAGTAGCATCCACAACTCAACTTTTATTATTCCCTGATAGACACACCCCTACCCCCTCTCCTACATAAAATGGGTGCGACCACTTGAATGAAGTACTATGCAGCTCAGTTGACTCTTGACAAGTGATGGATTGTGGAAGGCTACGAGTTAGTCGAGACTGCAGTCTCCTAAGCATATCTTACGTGATCCAAAAGAAGGTAAATAAATATTATTTATAATGCATCTCAAAATGAATGCTGAACACATTGAAAAAACTAAACCGTTTAGTTGTATTGGATTTTACCAGCTTCACACCCGCATCGCACCGAAGGACAATAAAGTTTCCTTGATGATGCGCTCATTCAGATTATGATCAGTTACCGATTGATAGATCTAGTGGAAGTTTCCTCTTATATACACAATTTTGACCACTGCACAGAAGTGCCTAAAATAAATAGCCTGTGTAAAGATTACAATCGATAAACATTAAAAAAGAACTTTTTAGGTTTTCACGGCCAGATTTGATGTTGTGGCTTTTGGGTTAAGCCGTGTGTGGTGAACTCAAAACTAAATAAATTATTAATCCTGAAGAAGACCCCTGCAATGGCGGTCGAAATATTGGTTGAAAAAAATTCACCACACACGGCTCAACCCAAAAGCCACAACATTAAAAAAGAAACTGACAGTCTTCATGATTGTGCTCAGAGGTCTGAAAGGGGCGGCACGGGGGCAGCCAGGGTTCGAAATTAAATTAAATGTGTTTGATCTGTCGATTAATGCACTATGCTTAGCTATTATTATTATTATTTTTTTTATGTAAGCGATGCAGGAGAGCACAACCGGTCAAGAACAGTACACTCTATGACGCTCAGCCAGGGAGGCTGGACGCTGCATGCGGGAAACGTGTGTTGTGTTCGTGTTTGTGTGTGGGTTGGGGAGATTGCAAGTGTATATTTATCTGTTTCTTGAAGAGATCCAGATTGTAGGAAGGAGGAAACACAGACGCTGGAAGAGCATTCCATAGCTTACCGGTGGCATTAAGGAAGGAACTTTGGAAGCTGCCAGTTCTTGGTCGACATATATTAACCGTGTATGGATGTTCGGCAAGTGTAAGACGAGTTTGTCGGCTGTGAGTGGGTGCAGGAGGAATTAGTTCCTTAAGTTCCGAAGAGCAGCGACCGTGGTAATAACGGTAGAAAAGACTAAGAGAACCAACCTTACGTCTGTGTTCCATTGATTGTAGATTAGACGTAAGGGTGTCATTGTTTATCAAACGAATTGCTCTTCTTTGAACTGAGTCAATTAAGTTTTTATTAGTCATTAGCTGGTTAGAAAACGTTTAGCTGTCGTTTTTTTTAAGGTTTGCATCCGCTGAAATGTTAAGCAAAACGTTTTAAGGTTGTACTGGTGTGAAGGTTGTATCAGAGTAGTAGCTCGTGAAGGCTGCATTGGAGCCGCGGCCCGTGCTTGAAGTCCCCTGCAACGCAACCTGATAAGGTCGTAAAACATCTCGCGATTGTGTAAATAAAATAAGCCCTCCCGCTTACATCTTCCCGACGCACTATGGGAGAGACGAAAATACTTCATGTTAAAACGTATTAAAAAAAAAATCACGTGATTATGGAGTTTAAAAATCTTCTTTGAATGTAACCCATCTTTTAAATGTGCATTATAAGGCATTTTTTTTCAGTGGTAATCGCAAACATAAAATATACTCTGATATAGCTCTTTTAGGCTGATGCTATATAGTCTCGAAAAACGATCTTTTGTCTCTTATTTTTGTTCGCTCGCCTGACATGCACATCTAATAAAGTTAGTTTTAATTATATAATATTACACGGCGTTTACATACGCAATTTTATTTGTTATGACAGTTGCTCCTTTTCATGTTGGGGCAACTGTCATCTTTAATTTGTTTTTTTGCCGCGATTGTTGGCAGCGCTGGATGTCATAGGTTCCGGCAGTTGTCAGTTGACTTTTCGACCGGTCGGACGAAAAATCAAGTCTTAAATAAACGCCAATTGTGCGTAAAAAACCAACTTATTTGTAATGGTAAAATCCTCCTGCATCCTTCCTCCACGCAGCCACGTGACGAACTCGCGACTTTTTTTTTACACGAGTGATACGAATTGTAAAATTGCTTGCCATTTATAGAGGCTTCCTTGCCACATAAATTATCTCTGAATTGGGTTTCACGTGGAATATTTCGATACATATAGTGTTTTTTTTTTAGTTTTAATATTTTCAAAAATTCCCTTAAACGTTTAAAAAATATTTAATCAACAATATATTATGTTATGATATTTTACAAGCAACATAATTAATTTTAAAAGTTTTTTATTTTAACCTGTTCGCATCAGTACCCGATATATGCCGTGTAATTTGTAAGTGTGTTCCACCGAGCCGTAATGAAAGGGTTAAACACCAAAAGGTTTTGTTTCATTTACTGCCTGTAAGCCTGGTCGCCAATAAGAAGACAGAATGATGATATATTTGATGAAACTGCATATTATTTAATTGGAAATCTGACGCCTGGAAGTATATATTTCTGAAAAAACTGAATTTCAGGAAAATGTATCTTTGTTTGCTCTGTAGTGCGGCGGCATAAGATACTCGTATAATTTACATGGTGAAAATCTATTTATTTTATGTTTTTCAAACGTCTAAATGCTATCATAATTACTCAACAATAATTTCATCGTGTTTTTATTTTACGGGCAAGGGATCAAATTTTCACCAACCTTTGGTATTTTGCAGGTTAGAAATCGATGTTTTTTAATATCCGTCAGCAATCGAACCCACGATGTTCGGTTTAGTAAGCAAACGCTTTAACCACTAATCAATTAACCTGCCGGCAATTGCTACATCGTCTAGTTAGTGTTGACATCAGCATGATATAGCCCTTGCTGACTGGTACCGAAAATTTCGATATACAATCTTTCGTCTCTTATTTCTGTTCGCTTGTCGTACATGTATGTGTCGCCATATTTGCATTTTGGACTTGTTACATAGATCGCCACTGGGGCGCTTTGTGACCGACCACGGCGCCGCACGGCAGTTAAATGCGTGTCGACCGTCAGAAGGGCGCATTATGGCCGGCCCGGCATGTTATTCCGCCTGGACCGGAAGTTTGTAAAGTTTATCGTTAATATATGTGCTTTAGAAAAAGTATTGGTGTTGTTAATCTGCTCCTCATCCTGCCATCACGCGACTGAATAACAACCTTTTAAATAGAGGAGGATGTTAGTGTGTCGCTCTGGAGGCATACGTGAATCATATAAGTCATAAGACAGTGCAGATATATCTTGGGACAATGCGTGGATAATAAAATGTTTAAAGAAACATTTAGGGATCAAATTGTTGAAATTGAATTTAAAGATAAAAGCACCACCCAGGATGAATCAATGGGGGTAATCGGTTCGGAACGAAATTCACACATTAGTCCTTGGATTTACGTTTTCAAGAAGATGGGCGTCACCAGTCGTACTACGTTGGGCCCGAGTGCGTGTAGGAGAAGATATAAAAACGAGAACAATGGCAGTTGGGCGGGGGCGGGATGTATTTAGGGCAGGAGACCATCCGGGTCAGGGGCGTAGGGCGGGGTGACCCGCGTGCATCCGATATGAGAAGAGGGCTCACGTCATTTACAACTATTTATGTGACATTATGCTCTTGAATGAATGTTATCTCTAACGTTGCTAAAAAAAAAACACCGTCCTGTTAATTACCATCATAATCTTCACAATGTACGCACACCCAATCGGAACATATTCTTCCCATATCCGTTCCGTATATGGGACATACGACCACCACAAATTGTCGCCACACCGTCGGGTGAAGCTCAATGGTCAAAGCGTTTGCTTTGCAAGCCAAAGGTCATGAGTTCGATTCCCGACGAAGATCAATTTTTTTTAATCGATTTCTGATCTCTAAAAAAACCCCGGTTTGTGTGAATTTGATCCCTCATCCGAAAAAAGACAGTCATAGCCTATTAATCAAAATTGGTGGTAGACGAAAGTCGTCCCGTAAAGACCACCCATTCATAGTAAATTCCTGTAATAATAAGGGTGATGCGTGAATCTCGGGCTGTAGTCTACGACGTTGGCGGATCAACACTCCACATGCAGCGCTTAGCCATATGCAGCATGGTGAGCGTCATAGAATTCGACAGATGAGACTTTAGAATTACTATCACCATCTGTCGGTATACTCCTGTATGTGTTTACATAAAAAATAATTTATGTCAGCTACCACTGTCCATTCCTGGTTCTAGGACATATCTGCACCTGAAAGTCCACACAACATATACGGTTCTCGACAACTTCCAGAGCAGAACTCCGAGTGTTTGAAGAGAGGGTAGCTCTAGTATCCGAGGCATGTTTTTGGATGAATTAGAAAAAAAAAACGTATTTTTTAGATAGATCCTGCCCAGTGCAACTTGAGTATGCTTATTCTTTCGGTAGACTTCACTACTCGACTCATCTGCTTATCATCTAGAATATTCTAGAATCTAGATTCTATATTCTAGAATGTCCTCATTTTGGAATATATATTTCAGACACACTCCTCTAATGGATAAACATCCTCCTCTCTTTAAGTTCGTTATTTAATTGCGTGGTGGCAGGATGAGGAGCAGATTTACAACACAAATACATTTTCTGAAGCACATTGACATAAATATATGTTTTGATAACTTTACAACCTTCTGGCACGGACCTACTCACAGCATTCAGGCCGGGCCAACAACAATGCGATCTCGCCGCCGTCGGCACACGACTGCAGCGCCGCAAGTGGCGATCTACGTAACTAGTCCTCCTAACGGCATTACAAAATGACGACACATACATGTACGACAAGCGAACAGAAATAAAAGACGAAAGATTGGATATCGAGGTTTTCGGTACCAGCCAGCAAGGGCTATATCATGCTGATATCAGGATCTTTTCATGGCAAGTTAGGCAACCGTCTTGGAAGACCGTTAGAGACTAGTATATAAGGTACTCAGCTGAATCGGTCCAAGGTGACCACGACTGATATGATGAACTCGGTGAAAGTCTAGCTAGGAAACGGATATCTAGAAGATTTTTTTTTAAACCGTCAAAAGAGCGTAATTCATAACGCCGTAAAGTAGGCCTATCCAGATAGTAAGGATCAAATTAACAAAGCCAAGAATAAAACACTCCTATTAATACAAGGGGTGGCAAAACTCTTCTGCAGCACTCTTCAACTTCCTCGGGTACTTCCAACGCCCAAGAAGGATAGCACAGGGTTGCACTAACAGTTGTCAAGCACGCGTTTGCTAATTGTTAATTCTTTTCTATTATAAGGGTAAATTTTATACATTCTTTTTATCGATGTCGGTCGTCCGCAAAGTGCGCAAAGCACTAGCATTCAAAAACATAATGGACGAGGCACATTAATATCTATGTACGTGAGCCAATGAACTCACGCCGGTCAAGAAAGAGACTCAGTAAAACAGTCAGTATTTCAGTCAGTATCTCATTAGAAAGACCCAACAAAAATACGGCGAGAAGTCACCACCAAGGAGGAGATCTCCAAAGCAACCCACGATACACTGCACCGAATGTTTGGGTATCAAAAGATAACCACACGGCTTTAATTAAGAAGAAGTTTCTTACAGTTGACAACGGAACTGGTGATACCTGAGGCCACCCTGCAGCTGAACACGTGGAGAAGCGTAACCGAATGGAATACTTGGATTACCCCGAAAGAGCACCTAGTCCCTGGGGTGGAATATATGGAGGTCCCTTAACAGACTTCGGACCGGAGTATGCAAGACAAGGACACAAATGAAAGCCTGGCAGTTTTACAGCGGGCCGACTGAATGTGACTGCGGCGTGGAGCAGAGCCTGTCACACCTTCTGGAGTTTACGCTGTGTCCGACTTGCTGCACCCAGGAATACCTGATGATATATATATATATATATATATATATATATATATATATGAAGAAAGTGGTCGGGATTAAATGGGTTCTTCTGAGGATCGCTCTTCTTGACCGCCTTAAGGGTATGACACAAACGAATGTCCTACTTTTTAAGTGAAATAATTGCAGTTACTTTACTCAAATAAATAAAGGTTTCGTGGCTTAGTGCCGTGGCTTTCTATTTTGCTATCAATACGATAGCGTGTAATGAAAAACAAATCGAGCTTTGTATAAAACAGCGTTGGATGTTGGATGACACGAACAAAATATAGTAAATACATCTATTTTTACAAATTATTTTTTTCGTTAAAATACAGCAATATTTCAATAATATATTTAGAAGTTTCAGTCGTATTTCAGAGACCCTGGCTAAAGTAATACTTAGAACTGTAGCTAGTCACCACAGTGGAGCCTGTTAAGCCTCCTTGGAATGAAAAGCCCTGCACTCGACATGTCATAAGGTACCCTAAAGTTAAAATATACCAGTATTAATACTTTTATAGTACAACGCTAACCTAGTTTTATAAAAATATTCACTAATACCCGCTGCACTATAAATAAAACGTTTAAATTCTTAGTTAAAACTTCATCTACGATATTAATTTAATATTTCACTTGTCGATTTTTGTACAAAACTATACTCATAAAAATATATAGCATCATATACATTTAACTAAATAATTGATATTTAACCTTTTCGTTACGGCTCGGTGGAATACAAATTATACTGTCAATACGGTGTGAATTTTTCAAACAATTTTTTTTTGCTAGTATTTGAAGCATAAATGTACTTATCTGACTATTTTCATATATCACATTGGTTCTTCTATCCGTTAGCTATCAGATGATGCATAAAAAAACTATTTTATTTAAGAAACGTCCATTATGTAACTTCATAGATGTGGTGGCATTGACACATGTGGTTCACAAAAAAATCGCTCCTGTGATGAAACCTAACGATATTTATTTACATGCTTTACAGATTCCTGTAAAGAATACATGTAGGTTGATAAAGGGAATGACTGCACTTCCAATTTCCTACCGCAGATGTCGCAATGAGTACTGAAAGTAGCAAAACGATATATCACGTTAACCGATATAACGGTCGGGGAATCTTTGACGGCATATATCCACAACCGATGCGAAAGGGTTAATAGATTTTATAATGTTTCACGTGTTTGCCCCAAGTAACTAATAGCTTGTACTTACTTTCAACAATTTTAAGTATATAAACATTTATATGAGCCCGGATTTTAGTAAATAACAAATAACGAGGCTCAAAAATTAATGTAATGACAGCTAAAGTATCCGGATTGTTAAATAGTAAAAAAGGCATAGTAAATTATAATTAACATTAAGGTTATCAGCTGACAATACTTGGTGAAACTGCATAATTATAATTTTAGATTAATTTTAATTAAAAAATTAACAAATTAAAAATATTTAATTTTGATTCACATTTATTTTAAACGATTACATTTTTCGGCCTACCTGGAGACCATCTTCTTTAACTTATTGAAGATGGTCTCCAGGGAGGCCGAAACATGTAATCGTTTAAAATAAATGTCAATCAAAACTAAATAATTGTAATTTGTTAATTTTTTAATTAACATTAATTTGAAATTATAATTAATTAAATTTCAGGAATCGTCACGAAATAAAGAATCGTTTTCAATTATAATTTTATCATTTCCGTATCCTCTTCTCTAACTGCAACATAAGGTTTTCACGAACAGCAGCCATAACGCTGTATCAGCCGCTATGGTACATGCCTTATCCCATGTCTCCTCCCAAAGCTCGGCCGAGTAAAGTTCCCGACGGCTATCTACGACTCAAAAAAGGCATGTGTAGTTTACGCTATTCTGCGCCATTCAAAGTCCCAGCCAGGTCTACCCCTTCGTCTCTAAGCCGATAGTAGTTTGGAAGGATGCCTTGTCTGCTCTCTAACATCGTCATTCCACAAAGTTTAACTGGACTTTACCAGCATCACACCGGAGGACAGTTAAGTCTCCTTAATGATGCGCTCATTCAGATTATGATCAGTTAGCAACTGATAAGTCCAGTGGGAGTTCCCTCTGAACCATTATGGCTACTGCACAGAAGTGCTAAAAGAAAGAACCCGTTAAAGAGATTATAATCGCATTCACGGGTTGTAAAAAGATGGAGATGGAAGATAGATTCTCTCACCGAAAATACGAGCAAAGATTGTAAATGCGTGGATTTTTTTTAGTTACCACAAAGTCTGCATACCAGATAGGGCTGAGGCGATTCCCTCTCGAACTGCATCGAAAAGAACTCCTCTTTCTAACAAGAGGAACTGACAGTCCCAGAGGTCTGAAAGGGGACGCCACAGGGGCAACTAGGGTTTGAAACTAAATTAAATTAGTGTAATCTGTCATTAAAAGCCCCGTACCCAGTCATTAGTTGGGTAGACCAGTGATCAGGGCTTTTCCATTTAGCAGTTAGTCTGAAGTAAATGTCTGGGAAGAACAGAAAGGTAGTTATACCTTTGGAGAAAGATAACACACCACAAAGTTTTACTGTCGTACCCCCAGTATTCTACGCAGGCTTCTGTTTTCAAACGCCAAATCATACTACTGCATAGGCTTTTGGCGAGACCAAGATTCGAAGCCGTATTCGATGTATGGGGAAATGAAAATTTTATAGCAGTATTTCTATATTATAATAAATAATAAATTATATATTTTTTTTGTTTTGATTATGATCTCGAAAACAAGCGACATTTCAAAAATATTGCGATGGCATCACTTGTAAATTGTGATCAACAGTTATTGGGGTAGATCTGAAGGGCAGAGGTCGGGCGGCGGCGGCGGGCGGCGATGGGCGTCATCAGGTATCCGGGTGACGTCACGGGCGAGGTTGCTAGGCAACGATCCCGCCTACGCGACGCAAGCTATCCCTGATCCAGATCCCAGATGAATGAATGAATGAATGCATTCGCCATTTTTAATTTATTTTCCCAAAAAAAAACACAACAACACAAACAATGATGAAATTCGTGAAAAACATCTGCGAATTTCGCCATTTTTTATGATATCATATTTAGCCGAACGGTGTGAACATGGGTTGAAACAACGTTTTGCGTTCGATAGCAGACGTTGAGCAATCTTGTACGCAGACTGTACTTGGGTGGTGATCGTTTAACTACGCTGCACAGTTGCCTTGAGCCGCACCTTTATGGCTAAATGGTCCAGGCAATATTATTGATCGTAAGCAGCCTTTAGTATTGATTAAGTGTAAGAGAAACGCCTTTTGTGATAATGGAGTATATAGTCGTCACAAACTGCCGTCCTAAAGATCTGTTAGTCACCATGGTTCTCACTTCACCCCATGTCAGCTCCGCAGTACTCCCGAGTACATTTTATCTAATATATAATTCCCGACGGCCTTCCAGGACGGCATGAGCCCGGGGTCTTAAATAAAAGGCAGCTATAGTTTGTTTTTCTATGGCATACGAAGTACTGTATATTCGGATCAGACATAACTCACAAAATCAAACAATCGTACCCCCAGTATTCTACGCTGGGAACTTCTTTAATAACATATTATACGGCTGCTATTTTGTCGAAAAACTAATATTCGCAAAAATCATATCAAATTATGGAAAAAAGCTGAGTTTATTATTTTTTATAAAACCGACGACAGAACTACATTACCACCCTTGAAAAGAAAATGTCATAAATTAGGTCTTTCCATATCAGTTGTGTGCGTACATTTTTGGAAAGTTCAGAATTTTACCTAGTTTTCTACATAGTCGCCACTGAGGTCAATCCATTTTTTCATGCGGTATACGAGCTTTTAAGTGCCCGAGTCAAAAAAATCTGTCGCCGAGCCACGCAGATACCTGAGAACCGCTTCATCCAGCTGTTCTCTATCACCAAAATGCAATATTTTCTCTATATTTTCCTGCTGCTTTTATTAATTTTCAACTGTGTGATACTATTAGGTCTATTGATGTAGAATAATGAATTTCCTGGATAGACCACGTCGCAAACGATGAGGTTCTCAGCACAATCAAGGAAGATAGGCACCTAGTAAGAACCATCTTAGAGAGGCGAGCCCGGTGAATCCGTCACATCGTGCGCCACGATGGTCTTCTTCACGACATTGTGGAAGGGATGGTTGACGGTAGAAACTGTAGAGGGCGCCCTAGATGGGAGTTTTTGCAGCAAGTGTTCGAGGACATGAGTTGTAGGTCTTTTGCTGAGCTGAAGAGGATTGCAGAGGATCGAGAGGAGTGACGATCGAGACGCAAGATTTTGTTGCTGCAAACCAATCCATCGGATTGATACTACGAAAAAGATTGATATAGAGTTTGGTTTTGTTGATGATTGTTCTGTGGATAAGTAAGATATCTGACCTTGCCGTCGCTCTTCCAGTAGATGAAGAATCCATATTCGTCGACCTTGAAGGTGCAGTTTGGTTCAAAGTCGGTGTTGTCCTTTTCCTCCGTCCACCGGTCAAAAATTGCTCCCTGAAATAAAAACAGAACCAATAAATAAGTCGAACATTAAAAAATAATGAATAGATGCTCTCTCTCAAGCAAACCGCACTTTAGATGCATATTTGTACGAATACTGAACGCATATTTCACGAATAAAACGTACGAAAAATCCTGATTCTTTAAGTACGCGTACTATAGAAGTACGCTCTCAGACTACATTATAGTACGTTACATCGTGTTTTAAGCTCTACTGGCCGGTTAATTTGTATCTGCGTGTCTAAGGAGCACTATATATAATCGTGTCGGAAACAACAGGGTCAGATCCTGTCTGCCCAGAAGTGGGCGACGTCGATGGCGTTACTCCCGGCCATCATCAGGTTTTCCTGGATGCAGATACTCGGACACAGCGCAAACTCCAGGAGGTGTGACAGGGTCTGATTCAAGCCGCAGTCACATTCAGTCGGTCGCTGTAAAACTGCCAGATTTTCATTTCTGTCCTCGTCTTGCTTACTCCGGTCCGAAGTCTGTTAAGGGACCTCCATATATTCCACCCGTGGTCGTGTCCAGGGGCTAGGTCTTCTTTCGGGGCAATCCAAGTATTCCCCTCAGTTGCGCTTCTCCACATGTTCAACCGTAGGGTGGCCTCAGCTATCACCAGTTCCGTTGTCGACTGTAGGAAACTTCTTCTTGATTTCAGCCGTGTGGTTATCTTTTGATATCCAAACATAGGGTAGAGTGTGTCGTGGGTTGCTTTGGAGAGCTCCTTCTTTGTGGTGACTTCTTGCCGTATGTTTGTTGGGTCTTTCTAATGAGATACTAACTGAAATACTGACTTTTTAACTGAGTCTCTTTCTTGATCGGCGTGAGTTCATTGGCTCGCATACATAGATAGTACCAGTTCCATTGTCGACTGTAGGAAACTTATTCTTGATTTGAGGCGCGTGGTTAAGGAGATCTAATCAATACATTTACAGAGCAGTCTCTCGTTATAGAAGTAATGATATGTGAGCAACACCAAACGTTTGAGTAATACTGCTTAAGCGAATAGATATAAATTATAATACTCTAAAAACTCGTGCAAGCATTATCTATGATTATTTAACTAAATAAATTATATATACTTGAATCTGAGCTTTTATAAAAGTTAAAATACTTAAAAAACATTGAAAAAAGCAAAAAGCTATTACTTATTTGGGACATACACGTGAAACATTAAAGATATCAATTATTTAGATAAGTACTGTCTTTTTTAGTATAAATGTTGGACTTTTTAATTTCCTTGTTGAAAATATTAAGTAAACGTGGTACTATATATGAAGCTTACGTATCCAGCTGGTCTAGATCTCTGTTGCATTACAATGAACAACCTTTTAATACTTACATTGAATGTCAAGTAATGCCACAGATTTATTCATTTAAGCCCTTTGCAACTTTTGGTTTGCAACTAACAGTTAAAAATTGTGTGTAATTTGCAGCAATTTACAAAGCTATTTTTCTACATTTAATTTAAAAAAAAAAATCAAGCACAAAAAATGAGTTTCTAAACCTCTTTCAGGTAAAAAAATTTGAAGCAAAGCTTCTTGTTTCTTAAATTTATGCTACGCAAAAAACTGCTTGTGCAGCACGATATAACATTGCTTGCTGAAAAGCTCAAGGGCTTTCATCGACGATCGGAAAAGCTCTCGAACAATTCGTTCCTGAAAATGATGAAACGCTCCGTGAAGTGTCCTGTCAAGGGCGACTCTCGCAGGAGTAATAAGTCACTTCGTTGTATGGTTAAACGTTGAAGTGCTCAACTGTTATGCGATAAGTCGCGGGTTCAATTCGCGACAAAGCTTTAAAATATATTATTCTACATAAATAATCATTGATATATGTACTTTATTTTTCCCACTTATTATAAATATGTTGTAAACACTGGTCGTCGCAACGTCACATATGTAAAGCGATATCGGACGAGGATAATATTTGGATGGGTGAATGCTTGAGAGCACAACGTGTTATGGTTGTATGGAGTCACTGGAACTCTTTTAAAAACTGATTAACAAATACGTCTAAATATGTATAGCATACTATAGTTGTATTCTCTTCAGGCATTTGGGCTCTCGTCCTAAAGGGCCGTATAGAACTATACAGATATCAGAGATGACTTGGCACGGTGCAATCATACTGTATGAGTGCCGGCATTTGCTAATATCAGAACATTGACGTTTTTAGGGCCTACCCAGAATGTAAGGGAATTGCCTATAGTTCAACTCGAGCACAGGGGATATTATTTATTTACAGAATGAACATACAGATAAAAATACGAAATTAAAACATTAAATAAAAACTGGTACATACAATGTACAAATAAAAAATTAAAAATTAAAGACATACATTTTCAAAAGGAGAAGGTATATGCATACATAACGATGAATAATAAACCAGAACTTCTGACACTACTATTGACATCAGCATGATAGAGCCCTTGCTGACTGGTACCAAAAACCTCAATATACAATCTTTAGTCTCTTATTTCTGTTCGCTTGTCATAGATGTACGTGTCCGCCATATTGTCAATTGGGATTAGTGATAAAGACCGCCGCTTGTGGCGTTGGGCGCGAGCCATCACGAGCGCGTCAGTCGTGTGCCGCCAGTCAGCGAGAGCATATTGTATTGTAGCTCGGCCTGAATTCTGTGACTAGGTCGAGCCATACGTTTGTAAAGTTTATCGTAAATATATTTCAATGTGCTTCTGAAAAAGTCTTTGTTTTGCTGACCTGCTCCTCATCATGCCCTCACGCGACTGAATAACAACCTTTTGAAAGAGAGGAGGATGGATATATATATATATAAGAAAGCCGTGTTAGTTATAAAATTTATATTTCAAGAACGGCTGGACCAATTTTCTATAAAATAACTATTAAAAAATCTGAAAAAAATCGCGGGATGAAATTGTGAAGGAATTAATTTCTTTTTACATTTTATATAAAAAGGCTTTGTAGATTTATGCTGGTTTCAGTATTTTGCACACAACACCATCTCTGATTAAACAAAAAAATATATAAAATTATTTTATACAACATTTATTAATTCTGAGTTCGCCAGGTCAGCTAGTATTATAATATATCCGACATCTTTCCATAAAAAAGTAATGCGACACGGAGATCTGGTCTCTAAATGCGTCATAGATTCCACAGATGCGATCTTTCAGTGACCGTCCTTCGGCATTCTCCCGCGTGTGTTTACATGAAAAATTGACGCGACACGAAGTTGGGAGGTTCGCTGGTTTGTTTGGGGAAGAAAACAAGTTGTCGGCTCTCGCCTTGACCCAGTTGGGGATGAACTCCACTGGGAGAGCAGCTAAAGGTCGAAATGTTCATTATTTGCGAACCTTCGTCACATCATCATTATATTCTCTCTGCCAAATCATATCCCGAAACGGAGCATAGGGCCACCACATAAAAAACACTAACCAAATGCAGACAGGCGTATACAACTGAGATGGACAGCATTTGGAAAACTAAAGTATATTTTTATAGCGTAAATTGGCGTTTAACCAATGCATCCTCCCTGTATTAACTTATGTGGACTGACAGCAAGTCTTACCCATAAAATAAAAGTCACCCAGCGTGCTATGGAGAGATCCATGCTAGGAGTTTCGCTAAAAGATAGAATCCGAAACGAGGAAATACGCAGAAGAACTTAAGTAGTGGATGCTACCCAACGAATAGGCACACTCAAGTGGCAATGGGCAGGACATATCTGTCGAAGAGGCGACGGTCGATGGGAAAGAAAAGTATTGGAATGGCGCCCAAGAACTGGCAAACGAAGCATTGGCCGACCCCCTATAAGATGGACTGACGATATAAGAAGAATAGCGGGAGTGACCTGGATGCGGAAGGCGGAGGATCGAAGAGGATGGAGACTCATGCGGGAGGCTTACGTTCAACAGTGGACGGATACAGGCTGATGATGATGATGAAATGCAGAAAAATGGTTTCATGATGTGTTTATTTTGTGTAATATTGTTAGATTGTTAAGTGACAGTAGAAGAAGTGAAGATTCAGGTTGAACTGCCTCTTGTGACAAAATAAATGGTCTAGGAAGCGCCGGCCTAATCATTCGATTTCCTTAACCCTTTCGCATCGGTTGTCGGCATATGCCGTCAAAGATTCCACGACCGCTGACATCGGTTGACGTGATATATAGTTTTGCTACTTTCAGTACTCATTGTGACATCTACGGTAGGAAATTGGAAGTGCAGTCATTCTCTTTATCAACCTACATGTATTCTTACAGGAATCAGTAAAGCATGTAAATAAATATCGTTAAGTTTCGTCACAGGAGCGATTTCTCTGTAAACCACATGTGACGATGTCACCACATGTATGGAGTTACATAATGAACGTTTGTTAAATATAATAGTTTTTTATGCATCATCTGATAAAAAAATACAAGAACCAATGTGTTATATGAAAAAGGTCAGATAAGTACATTTATGCTTCAAGTACTACTTTTAAGCAAAAATAAATGGTTTGAAAAATTCACGCCGTATTAACAGTATAATTTGTATTCCACCGAGCCGAAACGAAAGGGTTGAAAAATCCAATTAACAAATCACCTAAAAATATGCCTCGAATACTAGAGTTACTTATTAAACCATTTTGACCTCTACTCTAAAAGTTGCCGGGAACCATATATGTTCCCAAGTAAACTTTCAGGTGCAATGTCCTGAAACGAGGAAAAGGCAGTGGCAGCTGACAGAAACTAAGTGACGGCAATTTATAGTGACCATATATTTTCAGATATGGAACGGATATTGGAAGATGAAAGTATGGAAGAAAAACAACAATTTTGCATGAAAGTTATTGTTATTTATATTTTTAGCATTTATACATTCATAAGCATTTCAAATGTTTAATACTCGTAGATAAGTAATTCCTCCCTTGTTTTGACATGTATCACAATGAGCACTGTTTAATCACTTGCTGGAATCTTGAAAGCTGCACGTAGAAAATGAATTGTTGATACAGTCAATAATGTCCATACTAGATCTAAAAAGTGCGAGTTACTTTTACACGTCGATTATGAAATCCTTATTCAGATAACATCATCCATAATCAAACGAGAAAATGCGTGAGTTATCTTTGCACGTGGATGGCGAAACCTTAGCCCAGTCAACAATAAGCCGAGAAGATGCATTAGTTTCCTCGTTTCCAGATGCTTAGGAAGGTCATCCGCCAAGCCACTTATGCGAGAGTAAATAAGAAGCGGCTTGTTTACATACAAACGCATGTCTAATATTAAACGTCGGCCCAGTCATCTTGGTCGATAAATGTACTGGGTGCCAGAAATTTCTCCAAAACAGAATTTTTGAAAGTAAGTTTTGATATCACAAATAACATATTAACTTAAATAACTTCTTAGGTTTTCACGGCCAGATTTGATATTGTGGCTTTTGGGTTTAGCCGTGTGTGTATGTAGTTGCCATGGAGATATCAATAACGCTCGTAAAAAAATTAAAAAAAAGATAATCAGACACCAACTCACAATTACATCATCAATCCTGAAGAAGACCCCTGCAATGGCGGTCGAAATATTGCTTAAAAGAAATTCGCCACACACACTAAACCCAAAAGCCACAATATCAACATATTAACTTGTCGTTTTTTAAGTGTTTAAAAGTAAATCGTACAGGTGAAGTAAAATAATTTTTGGTTCCAAAATTTCTAGACGAAATAATTGTAGTAAAATTACAGAATTTTGCTAGCTTCGTTACTTTTCTCATATGAATATTAGAGTATCGAAATACCTGCTACATTTGTTCGACTCTTTTATATAAATCAATACATTTTAACTTGCTTTAAAATAGATTTTAAGTTGAGTACTGTTTATTCACATACTGGTAGACAGTTTGTGCATTTTAGAACTTGTCGTACATGAATGTGTCCGCCATATTGGCATTTGGGATTAGTGATATAGACTGCCGCTTGTGGCGCTTGGGCGAGAGCCACCAGGAGCGCGTCAGTCGTGTGCCGCCAGTCGGCGAGAGCATATTGTATTGTGGCTCGGCTCGGTAGACTCTCTGTGCATTTTAGAACTGAAGATGCTATCGTTTAAAGCGAAACCGCGTTTTATTGGTAAGTGAATAAAGAGTGCTCAATGCGATCAATATTAATTAAAGGAAAGAAAAAATCTCCATTTTATATTTGAAACGGATCTCTACTACAATTGGGTCCATTTTTTTTATTTTTTATGTAAACACATACAGGAGAATACCGACAGATGGTGATAGTAATTCTGAAGTATCATCTGTGGAATTTTATGACGCTTACCATGGTGTATATGGCTAAACGCTGCATGTGAAGTGTTGATCCGCCAACGTCATAGACTACAGCCCGGTATTCACGCATCATCCTTTATTATTACCGGAATTTACTACGAATGGGTGGTCTTCACGGGACGACTTTCGTCTACCACCAATTTTAATTAATAGGCTATGACTGGCATTTTACGGGTGATGGATGAAATTCACACCAAACGGGATATTTTAGAGCTCAGAAATCGATTAAAAATCCTTTTTTTTTAATCTCCATCGGGGATCGAACCCTCGACCTTTGGCTTGCAAAGCAAACGCTTTGACCATCGAGCTATGACCGCCGGGGTCCATATACAATTTATTTTTTCAATGTTTTGAGCATTCACTTTGAGATCCATAATAAATTATAAATATTTATTTAAATATATATATAAATAAATATTTATAACATATACAATTAATAAAAAAACACAAAGGTTTCACGCGACAAGATAAATTCAAAGATATAAATAACTTATTAGGTTTCATGGCCAGATTTGATGTTGTGGCTTTTGGGTTTAGCCGTGTGTGGCGAATTGCTATTTTCCAATATTTCGACCGCCATTGCAGGGGTCCTCTTCAGGGGATTTTTTTATTGAATTTTTAAAAAGATAAGTAAAATATGTTTCTATGTATAACGACGCGGATGGGATACAATGCATTCAGATTTTTGGGAATTATTTCGATCAAATTTACTAAGACGACTGGACAAGTGTGGTATATAAACGACTAGTGGTACACCGATGGCGTGGGCGGAGATAGCAAACGAATGCAGAAATCTAGAACTAGATTAACTATTTCCATCTTACAGCAAAATCATCACACAGAGCTACGGAATTTTTATTGGGGTAGGAATAGCGGCGCCGCTAGTAACGTTTTTTAATGTTTACATACTGTTATGTGCCATCCATTTTTTTTTGTATTTACCAATAAGGTTCAGAAAATTGAATTTAAGAATATAAAAGAGGTATACATATAATTAAATATATATAAGAATATATGTAATAATTATTTAAAAAACATTTAGATTACGCAACATATTATTATTTACGGGGATGAGTCACGTAGCGGCCAGGGGGCAAAGCCTATATTATTTGTTTAAGCACATTATGAAATCCAAGTAATACAACTAGGGCGAAATAACTTCTCAAAAGAAATCGACAGGCGCATACAACTGAGATGGGCAGCATTTGGAAAACTAAAGTACATTTTTAAAGCAAAAATTCCGCAATGCCTTTAAACTAAGGCGTTTAACCAATGCATCCTCCCTGTATTAACTTATGGCGCAGAGACGTGGAATCTGACAGCAAGTCTTACCCATGAAATAAAAGTCACCCAGCGTGCTATGGAGAGATCCATGCTCGGAGTGTCGCTAAAAGATAGAATCCGAAACGAGGAAATACGCAGAAGAACTCAAGTAGTGGATGCTACCCAACGAATAGGCACACTCAAGTGGCAATGGGCAGGGCATATCTGTAGAAGAGACGACGGTCGATGGGGAAGAAAAGTACTGGAATGGCGCCCAAGAACTGGCAAACGAAGCATTGGCCGACCCCCTACAAGATGGACTGACGATATAAGAAGAATAGCGGGAGTGACCTGGATGCGGAAGGCGGAAGATAGAAGAGGATGGAGACTCATCTGGGAGGCCTACGTTCAACAGTGGACGGACACAGGCTGATGATGATGATGATGAAATCCAGAAAAATACTGAGGGTTTACATTTCGAACTTTTTGTGTTCTATCTCTTAAGCACCCAATCGCCTAACTAATGTATTGAAAATGAACTAACGATTAGTTGGTATATAGTACGTAATAATCTTTCAACAACTACTGTATCGTGAGAACACAGACAGATGTTTATTGATTTTCAATCGTCAAGAATTGAGACATTCATCTTGTGCGTTATCCATAGTTGCCATCGGGAACATTTATATTTAATAAGAACTTCTTCCACGACCGCTACGAGGCTTAACCCAGTAAATAATAAGGTCCAACCTGTGGCACAGGTAAGATTAATATTTTAATAAAAAAAATCAAATAAATATTTATTTATTTAACTTGTTTTTACGTCGATCACGTCAAGTGTGACATTTGTTTATGAGACGGCAGTTTCGACAAACTCGTAGCCTTCTTCAATCCGTCACTGACGAAGAGTAAACTCAATGACAGTGACGGATTGAAGAAGGCTACGAGTTAGTCTAAACAGCAGTCTCATAAACAGAGGACATACTCAACATGATCCATGTTAAAAAAAAGGTAAATAAATAAATATTTATTATTTATAATGGATCTCAATGTGAATGCTGAAAACATCGAAAATACATATATTTTTCGTTTTTAAGTGTTTATTATTATATCATTGTAACTAACGAAAACACCTAATCATCAAAATAATTCTTTGGTGTGGGTGTATTACGTGTTAAGGAAAATAAAACATCTACTATACTGATATTTTCGTCGTCGATTAAATGCGCCTAGCTCCAGATCGATTTTTCCGCCGTGGAAGGAATAATTGTAAATTTAATGATATGTTAGCCTTCTATATTCATACATATAGTCAAGTATCGTTTCTGTTTAAACCCTTTATATAATAGTATATATTACTGATATTTATTACTTAATGCATTCAAGACAAGAATATAAATGATAAATAGCAAAGAGAACGTCAATGCTTTTATATGAAATAAGGGAACAAGGTTTTTCAATGTACGAACGAGTACGTTGTTATTTAATTCCAAATGAAGTATAATAAGTACATTACAATATATCTATGTATACTCATTAGTGCGAGTACATAGATGTAATAATCAGGGCAGGCCGAAACATTTAAAAATACGATTCAGTTTTTTTTTTTTGTAAACACACAGGAGAATACCCACAGATGATGATAGTAATTCTGAAGTCTCATCTGTGGAATTCTTTGACGCTTACTATGGTGTATATGGCTACACGCTGCATGTGGAGTGGTGAGTGTTGATCCGCCAACGTCATAGACAACAGCCCGAGATTCACGCATCATCCTTATTATTACAGGAATTTACTATGAATGAGTGGTCTTCACGGGACGACTTTCGTCCACCACAAATTTTAATTAACAGGCTATGACTGGCATTTTACGGGTAAGGGATCAAATTCACACCAACCAGGAGTATTTAAGAGCTCAAAAATCGATTAAAAATTTTTTTTTTTAAATCTTCGTCGGGGATTGAACCCACGACTTGTGGCTTGCAAAGCAAACGCTTTAACCATTGAGCTATACCCGCTCGTATGTATAATTTTTTTTAATATGATAATGATATTATGAACTTTAAACGGCATTATATATTATTTCAAATAAAACAAAAAAATAATGTTTTTTTGATATGTTGTTTAAATTAAGTATTACTTTTAATGGTAGTTCTTAATGAAATAACTTATTATTATTGGTATGCACTATTTTATAGACGGCGCTTGTTGTAAATATTGTAACATGTAAAAAATTATCAAGATTCTGTGTGCTGTCACTTTGTGCATGTCAATTATTGAGTATTATTGCGCATAAATATTGTTATTGCGTTACGGTTTACCACTCTCATTCTCGCGGAGATGATTAATCAGGTCTCGGAGCAGTTTCGCGTTCCTCTGCGCGCAGATGCTACAGATTCCGGACGATCTCCAGCTCCTCAGAGATGTCCGGTTCTAAATCCGGACATTCCGCTTACGGCACGCGAGAACGACGGCGTTTACGCGCCGAACGCTATTCTTCTCTATCACAAATATGCTGTGTATTCGTCGTCCGATTCGCCATCAGCGAAACATCTTACAGTTCGCAGAAATACGTCTAGTACAGGTGTCGGTAGTTTGTCAGGTAAAAAAGTCATATCACCATATATATATAATCGTGTCGGAAACAACAGGGTCAAACAAGTGGACGACGTCGATGGCGTTACTCCCGGCCATCATAAGGTCTTCCTTACGTCTACTCGGACACAGTGCACATTCCAGAAGGTGTGACAGGGTCTGCTTCACGCCGCAGTCACATTCAGTCGGCCCGCTGTAAAACTGCCAGGCTTTCATTTGTGTCCTCGTCTTACATACTCCGGTCCGAAGTCTGTAAAGGGACCTCCATATTTTCCAACCCTGGTTGTGTCCAGGGGCTAGGTTCTTTTCGGGACAATCCAAGTATTCCTCTAATCATAGAAACAGAATAACAACGGTACCAGAGAGCCGCATATGTATAAATAACTCTTCTCCTTCGTATCAGCGACATTAAATTGTTTCCTGCCCAGCATTAGGTCTTGAGATGTGCAGCTAGTTGGGCACATGGAGCAAGATCTTAGGTGTGAGGCGGTCTGCGGACCTCCGCAGTCACACAACAGTGACTGTCCCTGCCAAAGCATACCACACCGCATGGGTGTCCACTGAAAACGGGATTTAGGACCTCCGGCCAATCTTTTTGATCCAGCGACGTAGAACAATTTTGTGACTATCCAATCAATAACATATCAAAACGTCTATACAAAGAGCTGCTCCTGCCGACCACTGGTTTACTATATCCTCTGAGGTTCTTGGAGGCAAAATTTTAAGCCTAAGAAGTGACCATAAAAGATTTTGGCACTTAAAAGAATTATAAAGTAGTCCATTAGGTCATTTCGATGGAGGCCGATTATATACGAGGTTTGCGCGAGGTGGGTGCCAAGAATGTTGACCGAAGACCACAAACGTCAAAATTTTGATGGGGTATTGTCAAACACCCACCCTACAGCCCGGACCTAGCCCCAAGTGACTACCATCTCTTCCCTGACATGAAAAATCACCTGGGCGGAACGCATTTCGGCGATAAAAAAGTGCTGGAAGAAGCGGTTCTCAGGTATCTGCGTGGCTTGGTGGCAGATTTTTTTACTCGCGCATTCAAAAGCTCGTATACCGCATGCAAAAATGCATTGACCTCAGTGGCGACTATGTAAAAAAATAGGTAAAAGTCTGAACTTTCGAAAAATGTACGCATTCATGGAATCAAACCTGTTTTACACTGTGAAAAATCACTAGGAAATTTATTTTACAGATAACCCTCGTATATATTGTAGAGCTGCGGGAGGCAGAACCGATATAGGATGAAAAGAAGATTATGGGGGCTGACAAATATACGGATTCATTCAAATAAAACCTTCATATATATTACAACTTTCGCTGTAGATGTATTTCATTTTAAAGTTGTATCGTTTTTAAACAGAAACAGAAAGCAAGCTAAGGATATGTAGTGAACTTGGTGTGGACGGAGGGAAATAAAGCAATTCCTAAATTATAATTATAATATGTAAATGGAAAAGTAGGGTAAGCTATAATTAAGGCAGGTATTATTTTCCGCGATGTGATTTCCACCGCCGCGAGAATTGGGGCAGAGATAAGTTGTTAGGCTGCGATACAAGCAGCCTGCTAGCGATATCGTCCCGGTCCAGCCTCGGGGGAACACAGCCTGATAGGTTTCAGTCTTTCATGAAAATTACCTTAAAACTCGTAATAATCAAGGATGATGCAAAAACAACAAAAAACATTTACGATACTTTTATTAAAACACATTTTTTTAAGATGATGTACGTCAGTTCAGATGTTTTTAAGCAATGCATCCTCTTAGTATTAACTTATGACTTAGATACGTAGAGTCAAACAGCAAGTCTCAACTATTAAATAAAGAGCACCCAATATGCCATAGAGAGATCCATGCTTGGAGTGTCTCTAAAAGATACAATCCGAAACGAGGATATCAGAAGAAGAACTCAAGTAGTGGAGGCTACCTAACGAATAGGCACACTAAAGTGGCAATAGGCAGGACATGTCGATGATATAATAAGGAAGAAAAGTGTTAGATTTGTGTCCATGAACTGACAAACGAATTTTTGGCCGACCCCTGCAAGATGGCCTGACGACATCATGAAAATAGCGAGAGTAGCCTGGATGCGTAAGGCGGAGGATCGAAGAGAATGGAGCCCTACGTTCAACAGTGGACGGACACAGTGGCTGATGAAACATTGCTTTTCATGAAACTATGTATTAAGAACGCTACATTCGTGCTAGGAAACACAATAGTTACCTTCCATCTTGCTCACTCACTCTTAATTATTTAGATAAATACTCAAGAATCATGCTATATTATCTTGAGTATAGACTTTTATTTTTTATTTGAAATAAATATTACAATTTTAGTATTTAAAATATACGAAAACACACGGAAATAAAACACGTTTATGTGAAAGAATAAATGATAAAAGTGAAAAATAAATTGAACAAATCTCACCTGTAGAAGCGGTTCCGGTATCGGAATCTGCCAATTGAATTCGAATTTCTTGGTCATGATGCAGCAGCTGATCTGGACCACGCCAGATTCTGGAAAAATTAACATTAAACTTATTGCACAAATCAAATTATAAAGTAAAATTCATATATTTGTGTGCGAATCAAAGATATTTCCTATAATTTAGTTAATGGACTGTCACTAGCCGTGTTTCGGTATCTATGACTTAAGAAACTTATTCCTTGCAAACTTACAGTGGTTGATTCAACTCCCATTACACCCTGATACGTTGTACAAATTTCTCTTGACAAATAAAGGCGTACACGTACTCTTTAAACGTAACTTAAATTCAATTGACATCAGCATGATATAGCCCTTGCTGACTTGTACCGAAAACCATCCTCATATACAATCTTTCTCGCCAGTCGTGTGCCGCCTGTCGGCGAGAGCATATTGTATTGTGGCTCGGCCTGAATTCTGTGACTAGGTCGAGCAATAAGTTTGTAAAGTTTATCGTAAATATATGTCAATGTGCTTCTGAAAAAAATCTGTGTATTATTAATCTGCTGCGAATCGTGCCATCACGCGACTGAATAACAACCTTTGAAAGAGAAGAGGATGTTACAATGTATATTTTATTTTAGACTAGTCAATTTACGACTGGACATAGCAATTTAAAGGCTTAAGTCCAGACTTCTCTTGCAGGACGCTGAACATGTTCTTCGGCATTGCTCAATATTAGAGAAAAGTAGACAAAAGGCTCTTTAGCGTTATCCAACAGTGGCCTAGACTGATTGGATACGTCAACTCATCGCTATGGCGTCTATTTACAATGCATTTTATATATACGCGGCGACCTTCGGCGTAGTAGTAAAACACACAAATTTTAACACCTACATATAATTTTACACCCACGTTTGCTGATGCTCACCAAAACTAGTAACCGTACAACGAGAAAGTAGTCAGGAAATAATGTCTTGATGAGTGATCCAAAGGAGCGAAGGTACAAGGCGATAAGTGTCTCAAAAAAACTGCACGCAGTTCATATTATAAAAGAAAAACCATCTAAAAACATACTATGAAACTGAATTATTAAAAAAATGTTTATGAACTCGATTTTTTAGTCGCGATCCTGGGATCGCAGCTCCTGGGAAATAAGCCAGTTAATCGCGCAATACGAATTTCAAGCATTAATTCGAATTAACAGCTAGGATTATAAACTCTAATTTCCTCGTCGTGGTGCAGCATCAGCCCTGGACGACACCAGCTCCTGGGAAATCAAACATTTCTCTCATTACGCGACTTTTCGCTAGTCTTCACCCGGCACTCTCCACAACAAAACCTCTTCAACACAACAAATCGCATTTACGTAACTCCATCGCTGACCGATATTCGATTATTATTGTTGTGATGTAATCTAGAACAGACACGTGTAAGGACACAAATTGATTCGGGGACCAATTAAATATGGAAACAGGAAATTTCCTGTGATATTATGTTATTTTGTGATTCATCATCAGCCTGTGTCCGTCCACTGTTGAACGTAGGCCTCCCGCATGAGTCTCCATCCTCTTCGATCCTCCGCCTTCCGCATCCAGGTCACTCCCGCTATTCTTCTTATATCGTCGGTCCATCTTGTAGGGGGTCGGCCAATGCTTCGTTTGCCAGTTCTTGGGCGCCATTCCAATACTTTTCTTCCCCATCGACCGTCGTCTCTTCGACAGATATGTCCTGCCCATTGCCACTTGAGTGTGCCTATTCGTTGGGTAGCATCCACTACTTGAGTTCTTCTGCGTATTTCCTCGTTTCGGATTCTATCTTTTAGCGACACTCCGAGCATGGATCTCTCCATAGCACGCTGGGTGACTTTTATTTTATGGGTAAGACTTGCTGTCAGATTCCACGTCTCTGCGCCATAAGTTAATACAGGGAGGATGCATTGGTTAAACGCCTTAGTTTTAAGGCATTGCGGAATTTTCGCTTTAAAAATGTACTTTAGTTTTCCAAATGCTGCCCATCCCAGTTGTATGCGCCTGTCGATTTCTTTTGAGAAGTTATTTCGCCCTAGTTGTATTTTGTGATTATATATATTTAATCTATTGTTTGTTTCGTTTCTTTAACTTTGTAAAGCTTGGAATTTGATTCAGTAAAATAAATACATAACAACCATGAATGAACATATTGTATGTTGTAACATCCTCCTCTCTCTCAAAAAGGTGTTATTCCGTCGCGTGAGGGCATGATGCGGAGCAAGTCAGCAAAACAAAGACTTTCTTTTAGAAGCACATTGATTATATTTATGGTAAACTTTACAAGCTTTCGGCCAGGCGGAATGACATGCCGCCGGCCGTAATGCAACCTTCTTGGTCGTCCGCTGTCGCCCAGCGCTCAAGTGGCGATGAATATAACTAACATATCCGTGAGCGGACTTGTCTAAATATGACAATATGGTCACACATAAATGTATGACAAGCGAACAGAAATACGAGACGAAAGATTGTATATCAAGGTTTTCGGTACCAGCCAGCAAGGGCTACATCATGCTGATGTCAGTTGTAATACAAGAGACTCAAATCCATTGCCTCGCACCGTCCTTGAAAACTGTCGGGAATATAACGTATGTACTCGGCAAAGTTGCGGGAGGCAGAACTGACATGGAGATAAGGCGGCTAACAGATTTTGGAGTGAAGTTAGTTCAGATAGTAGAGGAGAAATGATAATGATGATGCGCTTACGGAAATTTTACAGGGGTCAGTTGTAATACAAAGACTCAAATCCATTGCCTCGCACTGTCCTTGAAAACTGTCGGGAATATAACGTATGTACTCGGCAAAGTTGCGGGAGGCAGAGCTGACATGGAGATAAGGCGGCTAACAGATTTTGGAGTGAAGTTAGTTCAGATAGTAGAGGAGAAATGATAATGATGATGCGTTTACGGAAATTTTACAGGGGTAATGGATTATCTGTAAATACCGACCACACTGACATATTGGATACCTGGATACGTGTAAGACGAAATGATCGCAGTGAAAAGTGGTTGAAACCAACTTGAGTGAAGATACTGACATATTTAGTGTAATACTACTTCAGATTCAGTGCTGGTGTGGATGGATACGAAATGTTAGACGTTTGATTTTGTAACAATAATGCCGAGTTATTTGTGTGTCAACCATGATAAACTTATGACATGGTTTTTGTTGTTACAAGTCCAACTATTTGCGTTGAGTATCCCGACACGTGTTCTGAGTGTGAGGTCATTGACACTAAATGTGTCGATACATTTACAACGCCACACTTATGTTAGTACTTCAATAACGGATTAAAATGTAAAATATTTTGTTATGTTATTGAAGGAAAAAAATAAATAATTGTATTAGTCGTTCATTAATCACGCTCTAATTCGATCAATTTGTATACATACATTAACTTGTTGAGCATTTACTGCAATTAGTTTTTATACCATCAAATATTTCTTATAAGCTTTTTTGTCCTTCTATGATCTTATCTAAATATTTATCTAATTTATTTGATTTGCAAGTTTTATTTTATTTTTATTTTTCACAGAACCGAAGTTCCAAGGTACAAAATAATAAGAAACAGAGTATACATAAATATACAATACAAACAAAAGATAATAAAAAATAAAAATAACATAAAAGAAGAAGAAGATGACATGTGTCAAAGATCACATAGATCTAGGAGAACAATACCATCGACAAAAGAGGAAAAGGACGTAAGAAAAGGATCGAGGTGTGCTGGTAGGCCATTTAGGAGTGCCATTTCCGTTGAACTAAATTGAGTGCTCGAAGCTCCACAAGTATCAACTGGGATCAAAAACAATGGATGGCTACACGAGCACGGGTGTACTTATCTGGATTTATGTCGAAATATAAACAGTGAAGCAGCATGTATCACAAACATCCTTCTGTAACGTTTTTATTGGGTCTGAAGCATCTCCGTGAACAATTATTCAATTCACGGTGAGATCTCACAATTGCTCTGTACCGATATGATTTCATTGCACGTTATCACTCTCTTGCGCGGCGGATGTTTTATGACATCTCTTGGCCGACACACTAATGGCTTATTCGTCTTGTTCACCGACAGACGATGTCCCGTTCAAGGACCGACAACCGCACTCGGAATCTGCGAAGCTCTCAGACTCAATTGCAAAATTGTCGGGAAAGACGTTTGACGAGTTGTGACTTACTTAATGCCAGAGCCGAATCGGGCTACAAGAGTATATTGATGATCATGTTCAACGACCATACAATACCGAAAGTACTAAAGTGAAACATCGTTAGACGTGGATAATATTTGGATGAGGACTGCCTGGGAACAACGCGTGTCATTGTTTCGGTTGAGCCAATTCATATGGTGTCCTTCCATTGGAAAAATGACAGAAAAACGACATTGCTTGGAGATATTTTAGATTCAATTTATTATCCGGCAGATATAGCTCAATGGTCAAAGTGTTTGTTTTGCAAGCCAAAGGTCGTGGGTTCGACCCCCGATGGAAATTAAAAAAAAAAAATTTTTAATCGATTTTTGAGCTCTAAAATACCCCCCGGTTGGCGTGAATTTGGTCCCTCACCCGTTTTTACGGGTGTATATATTATACATACATATGTTTATATTATACAGTCATATTCTATTAATAAAAATTGGTGCTAGACAAAAGTCGTCCCGTGAAGACCACCCATTCATGGTAAATTACTGTAATAATAAGGATGATGCGTGATTCTCGGGCTGTAGTCTATGACGTTGGCGGATCAACACTCCACATGCAGCGCTTTGCCATATGCACCATGGTAAGCGTCATAGAATTCCACAGATGAGACTTTAGAATTACTATTACCGTCGAATTACTATTACCGTCGAATTACTATTACCCATTATCTGTCGGTATTCTCCAATATGTGTTTACATAAAAAATATAATCTATTTGTATATCCGATTTGAAGTTTCAATTAATGTAAAACTTAAGATATTCAGTATGATACTATATTAAACGTCTGCGACCTGGAGCACGTCGTCATTGAGCATCCCTCTGCACATATGACGGACATTATCGACAGGTTGCAAGCAAACTCTCTGCGATTGGACATGCTAATAAATGCAAGGCAGACCCAGGTGTCGTGCAACACCGCCTGTCGAGATGCAGATGGATCACTCACCAACGCGGGTCAGATATTGACTGAGTTTTTTTTTGTTATTAATTTAATATTGAGCTATACCCTTCCACGATGGTCTTCTTCACGACATTGTGGAAGGCATGGTTGAGGGTAGAAACAGCAGAGGGCGCCCTAGACGGGAGTATTTGCAGCAAGCGTTCGAGGACATGAGTTGTAGCTCTTATGCTGAGCTAAAGAGAATTGCAGAGGATCGATAGGAGTGGAGATCAAAATGCAAGATTTTGTTGCTGCAAACCAATCCACCGAATTGATACTACGAAGAAGTATTGAAATGTACACAGTATTATGCATTTAAGATTGTCGTGATAATAAATCATTATTATTATATACAGCCTGGATCTTCTTCATTATTTTTGACGGCTGCGAATCTTGACATCTACAAAAAATGCAGCTTAAGATGTGTTTTTAAAACGTAAGTCAGCATATAATTTTTGAGGTGCGATACGATGGCTTGAATTTGTGACAAATGACAAGGTAGAGCGTAATGCTAAACAGCGCTAAACGAGGCTATCTTAACATGTAAATAATGGGGTTAGGGGAAGGTGGATAGATAATTGGTAAGGTATTAAATTTAATAGTTATGTTTTTTTTAATAAAAATAAAACCAGAGATTTATTTCTTACAAAAATAAAAACAATATAAACGAATATACTTATAAAAACAAATAAAATTCTAAATCAATCAGATCATTCAGTCTATTCTGTGTTTCCAATTTTCTGCCTTTTTGTCAAGAAGGCATCTAATATGGCTTGCGTTTTCCTTTTGCGTTCTGTTAGAAGTTGTTGATTAGTGGATAAAGCATCTAAAACATCCCGACTTGCTTTTGAACTCCTGTCAAAATTTGGATCATTTTCAACAAATTGGTCCATAATTTCAGTAATAGTGGTCAAACTCCTTTTTACAAACGCCATCGAAAGTTCTTTTTGTTCATCTTAGAAATCACTACTATCAATATTTTTGTTTTCTTCTTGCTCAGTTAATTCCTTGAGCTCATCATTAGAAAGACAAGCTGTTGTTTCTTGAACTATTTCTTTGACGTCTTCCACATTTACCTCATCTAGACCAGTTTGTTTCGCTGATTCCACTATTTCTTTCACTAATTCATCCATATGGACAGAATGTCCAATGTCTTCGCTCTTACTTAAAATCTGGCGCTGCGCACAATTTCGGGGAATCCCCGGGTTGAAATAAAAGAGCGCTAAACTGAAACAGCGCTAAACGAAACGGCGTTAAGCGGGTCTTACTGTACTTCGGATGCCGTAGGAGAGCATAATCTATGGCTGCATTTTCATCAACTCCTAAAAGATCGGAAACTATATACCAAAGCTACTCGGCCTAACTTTAGAAAGTATAGATAACATGATATAAGGCGAGGACTATAGCGTCTGACATAGATGTATAGCGGCAGTTCGTGACAACGATGCTCCAGTTAAGGAAGCGAATTTGGAAAATTATTCACTTTCTTTTTTAAAATAGTTAAACGGTACCGGTCGCTTCACACAATCAAATTCTGTAACCAATTCACAAACCGTAAGCATCGATACACGTTAATTAATGTCTTTATTATATTTCGGTGTCACCAATTCGTACTATCCATTCAAATTTGTCGCTCTGACCGCATGGTCACGGTTCACTGGAACCTCCTCCGTCGTCCTTTTGATATCCTCTCGTTTCGTTGTCTCCGGATACGCATCTAATTCGTTTTGGAAATCGCGGAACCGTTAAATATTAAGTCGACACGCTGACTGAGTATGGTTCATATGATCAGGGCATCCCGTCCAGTAAACACTGATGCTGAGAGAGACAGACCTTGAGAGCGATCTTATCCATTAGATTAGCGAGAGATTGCACATGGCAACTGTACGCAGTGCCGCACTTGAAGGCGATAAATATTGTAATATCCATCATCATTAGCCTGTATCCGTCCACTGTTGAACGTAAACCTCCCGCTTGAGTCTCCATCCTCTTCGATCCTCCGCCTTCCGCATCCAGGTCACTCCCGCTGTTCTTCTTATGTCGTCAGTCCGTCTTGCAGGGGGTCGGCCAATGCTTCGTTTGCCAGTTCTTGGGCGCCATTCCAATACTTTTCTTCCCCATCGACCGTCGTCTCTTCGACAGATATGTCCTGCCCATTGCTACTTGAGTGAGCCTATTCGTTGGGTAGCATCCACTACTTGAGTTCTTGTACGTATTTCCTCGTTTCTGTTATTTATCTTTTATCGGCACTCCGAGCATGGATCTCTATATAGCACGCTGGGTGACCTTTATTTTATGGGTAAGACTTGCTGTTAGATTCCACGTCTCTGCGCCATAAGTCAATACGGGGAGGATACATTGGTTTAACGCCTTAGTTTTAAGACATTGCGGAATTTTCGCTTTAATGAGTTCGAGCAAACTTCAGATAAGGGATTATATGCATATGATTTATAAAAAGCGCTATCTATAAATAATAAATATGAATCATAAAAATACGTGTTCATTTTTCGGCACGATAGAGCGGCGTAGGAAAGGAAATTCAAATAGAAAAATGGGTTGACTGTAAGTGCCTATGATATGGGAATAGAGGTAGTATATATAAAAACGTTAAATTGGACTATTGCAGAGTGGAAGAAGACGAAATCTCACTACACCGTATACTCGCGATTCTCCAGACCAATGAAACTTGAGTGTATGTAGTTGCCATGGAGATATCAATAAGGCTCGTAAAAAGATAATCTGACACCAACTCACAACTAAATCATCAATCCTGAAGAAGACTCCTGCAATGGCGGTCGAAATATTGGTCAAATGAAATTCCCCACACGGCTAAACCCAAAAACCTCAGTATAGTATATTTTTGATTACGTATAATGAAATTAAAATGCCATCTCGTGATTTAACGCCGCTGGGGGTAAATTGGAGGCGATCATCAATTAGCTCAGATGCCTGAAGTATCGACGGGTACATCTAATTATAATTATGCTAACCGGGTCGGGCAAAAATTTAACGAGATCCCGTGAAGCCTGTCAAGTCGGGAAGGGGTAGTCAAGTCATAATAAGATTTAATTTTCTAGGCCGCTGTCCGCGAGGGGTGCGCTTGAAAGGTTTCTCGGGAAAACTTGCCGATCCGCGTGACACAGAAACATGCCACGTGACACTTAATTGATTTGGTTTTAAGAACGTTAGGTAAGTAAATTCGCCGCAATGTAAATGTCATTTATTACACATAAGGAACATAATATATACAGGTATGCTACGCAGAGTTTGTGAAATTGCTTTTACGTACGTATAGAAGTTTTTTTTTACCAAATCCGTTCCATAATTGTAATATATGGTTATGAGAAATTGCCACTAAATTATGTCAGTTACCACTGTCCATTCTTCGTACCAAGATATCTTTGCAAAATCCACCAAGGAACATATACCTGTATAGTTCCCGATGGCTTACAGGGCTGACGCCCGACTACTTGAAGATATGGCCACATATATACATACATATATACGAGTATTATTTGCGAGAAGATCGGATTATTACTGAGACGCTCCCGAGGCCTAGAGCATTTGGTCCTAAGGAGCGGTTCAACCCGTTCAGCGACATGCGGTTTACAGGCAGTGACCTCCATGTGATCCAGAAAGAAACAATATTTTCCATTAAGAAGTACCATTGAAACCACGATTAAAATTTTGATAAAAATAACAATCATTGAATAATTGATAATAACTGTTTTTTTAAAACCATGCCGTTTAGTTTTTTTATCAATATTTATTAATATACCGTATTTTAATTTTTTATCAATATTTATATTATTAACAATATTTATTATCAATAACCCGGTGTATTTATAAAGCTTATAAATCGATTAAAATCATTTTTATTTTAATATCTTTCGATATGGTAAGCAAACGCTTTACTTTTTTTTTATGTAAATGCATGTAAGAGAGCACACCCGGTCAAGACCAGTGCACTCTATGAAACTCAGCCAAGGAGGCTGGACGCTGCATGCGGGAAACGTGTATTGTGTTCGTGTTTGTGTGTGGGTCGGGGAGATTGCAAGTGTATATTTATCTGTTTCTTGAAGAGATCCAGATTGTAGGAAGGAGGAAACACAGACGCTGGAAGAGCATTCCATAGCTTATCGGTGGCATTAAGGAAGGAGCTTTGGAAGCTGCCAGTTCTTGGTCGATATATACTACTAAGTTATACCCGCCATCAAAATACATATAAATAAAAAAGGTTGTGTTGAGATACTCATTACCTTTTCTTTGACTAGGCAGAGTCTATGTGAACTTTCAACAAGTTTTGCGACTCCCCGAATATCATGCATTAAATGCTTGGATTATGGTCACACGTTTAATAAACTGCGCAGGCGACACCATGTGATTATTTTTGCACTGAAAAACAACAGAAAACATAGTGCCCTAAACTCCTAAGGAGGTTTCTTTGATCGTTCGTCAGGCATCCCTACCGTTGATCCATAGCACTTTGTTTCTCAGTCGAAGAATAAGCGGCACCAGTCTAAAGTCGATCAGCCCGTCATCAAGTAGATACTGCCCTGAATGATGCATGCAGAGTCGTCACAGGCTACCTCAAACCAACACCCATTTCAAAACTATATCCCTTGGCTGGTATTGCACCACCAAACGTAAGACGCAGTTGTCATAAGCGCCGAAGAAAAGCGCAAGGCAATCAACCAACCGTTGCGCTGCATGTATAACCAGAAACACCTAGATTGAAGTGTCGAAGCAGCTTTCTGTGATCCACGCGACCTCTCACATCCGGCCCTGAAAATGAGAGACTCCAGCTCTGGCAACAAGTCGCATCAGAAAATTTCATTACTGCAAAAGCCTCCCAAATGACAAGAACCTTAACTGACGGACCTGTAAATCCCTGAACAGATTAAAAACCGGAGTTAGTAGAACAAAGGACAACCTCGAGCGGTGAGGAATGCTTCGGTTGGGAAGATTCACTGTTGTGCGACTGTGGAGACCTGAAGACCGTCTCACACCGAAGACACTGCCCCATGTGCCTAACTAGCTGCATATTCCAAGACCTAATGCTTGGCAACACACGGGCCATTGATGTTGCTAAATATAAAGCGGAAAGAATTTGACGTCGCTGACACAAAGAAGAAGAAGACCGTCGATCCTCTGGCGAGTACTTCGCTTGGGCACGAGGTGGGTGAGGTCGACTGTTTGTACGCAGTTTTGCTCCGTACCAGGGTATCCATTACGTATATGAGCATTGCGGAAACCAAACAAATGCCGACTACACAGCGCTCGGAAAATAACGGCCAATCTTTTGCGTGGAATTCTCTTTGTGCAGCACGGAAAATTTCTACAATTTTTCCACTGGAATTTTTGCTCTTTTCACTGCTGTTACAAAGCGATAATCAAGCATTGTTTCACGTTTAATTGCGGGCGGCACAACCCAAATGTTTGCAGGAAAATACTTTATTGCGACTGACCGGAACTATATTTCAAACCAGTTTCGAAATTCGACTGAAAAAGCGGCCGAAACTAGAAACTGAAAATTATTTCGGACATAATAGAACCTGCAAGTTTGTAATTTTTTTGACGGTTACTTTGTAAAACGATCAAAACATTATTAAATGGATTTTTTAATTTATATTAGAAAGATAGACTGTCGGTAACTAATAATATAAAAAGCTTGTGAATAAATGTCGACTGAATAATAAAAATAATAATATACATATAAGAAGACTCCTGCAATGGCGGTCGAAATATTGGTTAAAGGAAGTTCACCACACACGGCTCAACCCAAAAGCCACAATATCAAATCTGGCCGTGAAAACCTAAGAAGTTATCTAAGAAGTTATTTAATAATATACATGCTCTGAATATATATATACTATAGTGACATCTATCGTTATACGATGGTAACAATGGTATGAATACATCAACTTTCACGTATCTACTCAGGCAGAGAATAGTCGTGTGGACTACGCGGTGTGTAGAATAGAGCGAAGGTTGCAAGGCTCGTGGTTCGAACCCCGCGTCTGCCGATATTTTTTCTGAATGAATTGATGCGTATAAAATTTGATGTATAATTGTATGTGTGTATTTAATAACTGATTAAAAATTTATTTAAATATGATATAATCGACTATACATCGCCTTATCATCTACATTCTTCATCACGAAAAGCCAATCCAACCGGTTTGGACCGGAAGTTTGACTTTGTGAAGAATGAGGGCCCTTTCCCACGGACGTCCAGTTTTGCAGGATCACGTTTAGTAGTATACGTGCTAGTATGGTAACATTCAAATGATCATCATGTTATTATCATACTACTAAACGTGATCCTGCAAAACTGGACGTCCGTGGGAAAGGGCCCTGACGAGGTGAGGGACCGTTCAAGGCAGCTTTCCATACTACAGTCGGTCAAGAGACGAAGATGGACCATACTGGGATATGAATTTCAGATGCCGCAGGAGAGCATAAAGTATAGCTGCCTTTTCTTCAAGTTTTCGGGCTCTCGTCGTCTTGGGAGGTCGGGAAATATAGACCAAAGCTACTCGGCATAGCTTCGGAAGCAGAGATCAGGCGACTATAGACGATGACAGATTTATGGCGGCTGTTTGTGACGGACGTATGCTCCAGTTAGGTTAGCAGATATGCAAAATAATTGTGTTTATATATTAAGTGATAAAATAATTAGTACCTGTGAATTAGTAATGACTAACTGATTTTTTTTTAACCATTTCCCAACCTCACCATTTCCTTATCCATTCCCACGTATTTCGTGGTTAGCAACGTGTTACCAAAGAAGGCTATTGGAGACTCGCTGTAGTATACTAACTTTGCAGCCTTACACTGAGGTCTATTTGACATCTAACTGATGCACCTAGAATCACGGGAAGCCCTTCAACCACTCTCTAACAAGTAGCTTTTTGCGTGCGTCCAGTAACGGGTCCTCATCCAAAAACAGGACGAGACAGGGAGGGTTTTCACCAAGCGAGTCCCTGTGAATCCACAAAATCATATGCAGTAATCAGTATGGACAACCCACTAACCACTAATGTGAACACCGTTTTGAATCGATAGAAGAGATACTATAAAAAACAAAGAAACCAGATTTAGCTGTTTACAAATGGACGGGTATCTCAAACAATAATTAATATTTTGACGTGCAATTTGGCACAGATATCAGTGACAGTAGTGTTTACATAAAAATAAAAAGATTAATTCGACTAACGAAATTTAAATTCAAATTTCCCGGTATTTTTTACTCACAGTGTTATAAACATTGATACGTGTCAAAATAACCTTGGGTGTATATATTTTTGTACTTCTGTATAAAACATCATAATAAGTTACAGTAGGAAAAAGCCGTACGAAAAAAAGCTCGATTGCTACACGTGTTGAAATTATGATAATCAGTCGGCACGTGTACGGAGAAGAGATCGAATGAAAACAGCGACGGCGGAAGTCCATCTGAAAACCGGAAGCTGGGAAACTGAGCGTGAGAGCTTTGTTCCGAGATGCTCATTTAGAAATTGCGGATGTGTTTTGAGCAGCTTTTCCTCAGACATGTTTGTATTGTGTAGCGTCATTTGAAAACAGAACACGTTTCATTAGGATTTGTTCTCGCATAGTACACGCCTTAGAGAACCTTTGAAATGCCGACCCAAAGAAAAATATTGCCTGTGTCTAGCAAAATTGTACGCATGCATTGCACACATTACAACTTCTATTTATTATTTTTATTACAAATATAACGTTTTTTTGCAATTTTTGTATTTATTAGGGACTTAATTCCAAAGCTTTTTATTTGTTTTATTTTTTAACCCTTTCGTTAAGGCTCAGTGGAATACAAATTATAATGTCCATACGGCGTGAATTTTTCAAACCATTTTTTTTTGCTTAAAACTAGTATTTGAAGCATAAATGTACTTATCTGACCTATTCTCATATGTCAAACGTTCATTATGTAACTCCACCATACATGTGGTGGCATTGATACATGTGGCTTACAGAGAAATCGCTCCTGTGGCGAAACCTAACGATACTTATTTACATGCTTTACGGATTCCTGTAAATAATACATGTAGGTTGATAAAAGGAATAAATGCACTTCCAATTACCTACACGTCAACCGATGTCAACGGTCGGGTAATCTTTGACGGCATATGACGACAACCGATACGAAAGGATAAGTACTCACAGAAAAGCACCAACTGGTTTAAAGCCTTGTTTATGATGCTTAATCAATGCGGTTAGATGCTGCGTGCGGAAAAAATAGTGTTTTTTTAAAGATATCTAGATAGCTGGCAGGTATGAATTAGTGGCAAAAATGTTTGCTTACTAAACTGAAGGTCGTGGGCTCGATTCCTGACTAATCGATTTCTAAGCTCTATAAATACACCTGGTTGATGTGAAATTGATCCCTCGCCCGTAAAATATCAGTCATACTAATTCAAATTGGCCGTAGATTAATATTTTAACGTAAACACAACCTATTCATAGTGAATTCCTGTAATAAATGGATAGTACGTAAATGTCGCACTGTAATCTATAACGCTTAACCATATATAACATGGTAAACGTCATGGAATCCACACATGATATTTCTGCATCACTTACACCATCTGTCGGTATTATCCTGTATGTGTGTACATAAAAAAATGTTTGAAGGAGGAAAAACGTACTGGTGGATCATTCATACAATGGTAACATTCATACAACTACATCAATCAATCAATACTATTAAAGTTTTTTTTATTTTGTTGATTTTAGTCGACATACCTACATGTTTGTTCGGATAGGACGGTGCAGGCTTGATCAACAGAGATAGCTTAAGAGGAGTAGCATCAGCGATAAAATAGATACATGATTATTGATTCACGTATAAGATACAGTTGTCAAAGTATTGCAGTAAAAATTTTGATGCTCTGAATTGTATGAACATCCTGAAAATTTTAAATAATAATAAATTTCTGACTTTTTTTAAATGAACACTTCAAGCCATAATACACTTTAACAAGCACTGTAAGGACATGATGTTAATAATTACAAAATATTTTTTAAGCTCGCAAAGCCATAAATATTAATTAAAATAATTCAGCTCGGATTTTTGCATATTTTTTCTTCTTCATTTAAACGAAGAAAAACTTTGCAGAATGCGCACAGCAAGCGAAGAGAAATTATAGAGTTGCCATCCGTTCATTTTTAAACATAAAATAAAGAAATAAAATATTTTCAGTTAAAGTTCAAGTCAATTATAATGGATTAATCTGTTTAACCCTTTCATTACGGCTCGGTATGAATACAAATTATACTGTCAATTATAAAACTAGTATTTGAAGCATAAATGTACTTATCTGGTATATTTTCATATATCACATTGGTTCTTGTATCCTTTAGCTATCAGATGATGCATAAAAAACTATTCTAAGAAAGTAGCAAAACGATATATCACGTCAAACGATGTCAACGGTCGGGGAATCTTATGATAGTATGCCGACAACCGATGCGAAAGGGTTAAGATGCTTAATAAAAATCAAGATTGTTTAGTTTGGTATTTACTACTACCGGTTCGAAATCATATACTTGATGAAATATGTGCAGCTGTAGTTTCCGATACATATTTGATTTATTAAACGTAAAATTTTGCAAGATCGAAAAATAAGCTTGACACTATGTGGTCCTAAGGAGAGGCGCAACCAAACCAATGAGACGCGGTAAGCAACAGGGGGTAACCGTTAGGATGTTGTAAGCGTATGATTTTTTCTACCGTTATTACCACGGTCGCTGCTATTCGGAACTTAAAGAACTAATTTCTCCTGCACACACCCACAACCGACAAACTCGTTTTACACTTGGCGAACATTAACGTCCATACACGGTTAATGTGTGACGACCAAGAACTGTCAGTTTCCAAAGTTCCTTAATGCCACCGGTAAGCTTTGGAATGCTCTTCCAGCGTATGTGTTTCCTCCTTCCTACAATCTGGATCTCTTCAAGAAACAGATAAATATACACTTGCAATCTCCCCAACCCACACACATACACGAACACAACACACGTTTCCCGCGTGCTGCGTCCAGCCTCCCTGGCTGAGCGCCATAGAGTGCTCTGGTCTTGACCGGCTGAGCTCTCCTGCTAGCGATTACATAAAAAGAGATTATATATATTTTTTAATTTTCACGAATCTACAACAAATATTGAATACAGATAACCCTTCTATACCGTACGCTTGTATTACATTTTTCTTATAAAGTAAGCGGCGTATATTTATGTATCCCTTCTATTAAGTATATTTTTGATTGAGCCGCCCCTTGGTACCAAATGGTTAAAGCCTTGGAAGCGTTGGGGTAATCATCCGGTCCAGTTAAAGCTAAGAAAGGATTATATATATATATATATTACTTATTTGTTTGCTGTTAAAAATGCTTGTATCTCGCTGGCAACACTAAGGAGTGGTCACATTCTTCTTTTACAGCAGCATCCAACAGTAAAGCACAGGGAGGATGCCACCAATCACGTTCCCGGTGCCCGGATTTATTAGAACCATAAAACCACAACATTGCCCTTTTTTAAATTCAACATGTTTGCGAAAAACACAACGTTTGCCGAAATCGGGTTAACAACCTGTGGAGTTCATTTGCTAACTTCAAACGTACACTCTTTAAGATGATGCACTCGGTCGTCACAAATTGGCGCAAAACATCACCGGATTAGATATTTCTTGCCTCATATTTTTTTTATGTAAACACATACAGGAGAATACCGATAGATTGTGATAGTAATTCTGGAGTCCCATCTGTAGAATTCTATGAAGCTTAACATAGTGCATATGGCTAAGCGCTGCATGTGGAGTGTTGATCCGTCAACGTCATAGACTACAGCCCGAGATTCACGCGTCATCCTTATTATTACAGGAATTTACTATGAATGGGTGGTCTTCACGGGACGACTTTCGTCTACCATCAATTTCAATTTTTATACAAATTATACTGTCAATACGGCGTGAATTTTTCAAACCATTTTTTTTTTACTTAAAACTACTATTTGAAGCATAAATGTACTTATCTGACATATTTTCAAATATCACATTGGTTCTTCTATCTTTAAGCTATCAGATGATGCATAAAAAACTATCATAGTTAACAAACGTTCATTATGTAACTCCATACATGTGGTGGCATTGACACGTGGTTTACAGAAAAATCTGTGACGAAACTTAACGATATTTATTTACATGCTTTACAGATTCCTGTAAATAATACATGTAGGTTGATAAGTGGAATGACTGCACTTTCAATTTCCTATCGTAGATGTCACAATAAGTACTAAAAGTAGCAAACGATATATCACGTCAACTGATGTCAACGGTCGGGGAATCTTTGACAGGATATGCCGACAACGATGCGAAAGGGTTAATCCAAATCGATATATCTATTAAAATCCAACCATTTTAGTCTACAAGCCGTGTTTTATTCAAATTACGCTATCCAATATGAGTGTGTAAATATTTATTACCACATATCATGTATTGTATAACGCGTCCATACAAGTATTCATAGAAAAAAAACACATTCAAAAGAACTAGTCGTTTATTTTCTTAATATGTAATGGCACCATTGAAAACATTGCATTCTTCCCATAAGAGGTAGTGAGTCGACATTATGTCGTAGCCTCCACCTTATGTGAATTTTCTTCCTTTAAGAGCCAACACCTCTGGCAATATACTCGTATATAAATGGCTATTGAAGTAGCATTACATCAGTTTAATCTACCTGTATAAATTGCAATATATTTTATGTAAGAATGACAAAATAATTGCAATGGCAACTAAGTCACCGGCATGTAAAACATGACTCAACATTGATTTCAAAATGTATGTACAATAGTATTTAATGCTTTTGAAATAGATGTATCAATAGCACGAGCCAATATTTGTATTGGTTGACAAATCCTTAAATGGACACTATCTTCTCATTATATACCTGCATCCTAGCTGGAGCAGGCTGCCCTGAATGATGCATGCAGCAGAGTCGTCACAGGCTGCCTCAAACCAACGCCCATTTCTAAACTATACCCCTTGGCTGGTATCGCACCACTAAACATAAGACGCAAAGTCATATGCGCCGAAGCGTAAGGAATGCGTAAGGCAATCAACCAACCGTCCCACTGCTTGTATAATCAGATACCCCCAACACCAAGATTGAAGTCGCGAAGCAGCTTTCTGAGATCCACACAACCTCTCACATCCGGCCCTGAAAATGAGAGACTCCAGCTCTGGCAACAAGTCGCATCAGAGGACTTCATTACTCCAAAGGAAGGCCTCCCAACTGGCAAGAACCTTGACTGGCGGACCTGGAGATCCCTGAACAGATTAAGAACCGGAGTTGGTAGAAAAGAGGACAACCTCGAGCGGTAGGGGAATGCTTCGGCAGGGAGAGTCATTATTGTGCGATAGCGGAGATCTGAACACCGCCTCACACCTAAGATCCAGCTCGATGTGCCCAACAAGCTGCACATCTCAAGACCTAATGCTAGGCAACACACAGGCTACCGACGTTGCCAGATACTGGGCAGAAATAATTTGACGTCGCTGACACGAAGAAGAAAATAGATGTAACAATGGAACGAGATAATATTTTTATTGGTGGACATATCCCTAAATGGAAATTATCTTCTCATTTTATACCTTCATCCTAGCTGGAGCATATGATAGTCACAAATGTTACTAAATATATATATATATATATAAGTCTCATCTGTGAAATTCTATGACGCTTACCATGGTGCATATGGCTAAGCGCTGCGTGCGGAGTGATGATCCTCCAACGTCATAGACTACAGCCCGAGATTCACGCATCATCCTTATTATTACAGGAATTTACTATGAATGGGTGGTCTTCCCGGGACGACTTTCGTCTACCACCGATTTTAATTAATAGGCTATGACTGGCATTTTTACGGGTGATGGATCAAATTCACACCAACTATTTTAAAGCTCATAAATCGTTTAAAAATCCTTTTTTTTAATCTCCGTCGGGGATCGAACCCACGACCTTAGGCTTGCAAAGCAAACGCTTTGACCATTGGAGCTATGACCGCCGGCAAATAACATGTACAAAAATATACATCAACACGATGGATAAGCATACATACATCCATGGTATTTATAAATCTTTATCTTTGTCACAAAGTCTCTACAAGTGTATTGATGCAATTGGAGAGTTATTTTGAAGAATTTAAAGCATTTTTATAGGTCCAATCAATGAATCTATTTTTCACAGAAAATTGACTACTTTTGGGCCCTGCAGATATTCATAACATTCAATTATATTTCATCGATAGACGGTTATGTAATTGCGCGTTTTTTGACGCGTTTATTAAAGCCTTCGCTCGTCGGGTTTTTTTCCCTTATCTTGACATGTTACGCCGCCATTAGCGACGGTCAAATTTGAGCCATATGGCACATTAGCGCCATATCAAAGGTAAACATTTGCCGTTTAGTGTGCTCACCTGTCGGGCTGCGATAATTTGTTTGCCGCGCCGAAAAAACTCAATTGAAACACCTCGTCTCTACCGGCAACTAACAATGAGGCAAGAACGCATAAATACGGCAGCCACCTATGAATCAAATCCTTTTTTTTTCCATTACAGTTGCTAATAGTGGAGTTTCAAATACTCCATTCAGTTCAACTGCGATGTGCTACCAGCACACCACGATAATTTTTCACATCCCTTTCCTCTCTTGTCAATGGCATTGGTTTTCTGGATCTCAGTGTATTATTTTGTTTTCCATTATTTTTATTGCTTTCTGTACGTTTTCTCTCTCTTTTTTTTGCAGCCTTTCGTCTCTTATTTCTGTTCACTTGTCGTATATGTATGTGTCGTTATTTTGTAATGCCGTTAGGAGGACTAGTTACGTAGACCGCCATTGCAGGGGTCTTCTTCAGGGACATACCCACCGTACACAATTCTCCGACATGACGCTCGTGGTGGGTACAATAGGCTGACGGCTAAACTACCTCCAGACACCAACTCATCACTAAGTCATCAACCTTGAAGAAGACCCCTGCAATGGCGGTCGAAATATTGGAAAGGTGTAATTCGCCACACAGGGCTAAGCCCAAAAGCTATAATCTCAAATACGGCCGTGAAAACCTAAGAAATAATTCACATAACTTTGTCGAAGTGTGACAGCAGAAAAAAAACATAATTTATATTAAAGCGGTGACAAACGATGCAATCCGCTTAGAAGCAGATTCAAGGTAGCAATTAGACTATTAGAGCGTCGGCTTCTCTCAGCCGGCTTGTACTGGATAAGCCCTTCAATTAAAAAATATCTTACCCTGAGATACAACACACAATAAAAAATCAATTGTTTTTATTATCATGAAAGATCGTGAGTCTATTTAACCCTTTCACATCGTCGGCATATGCCGTCATAAGATTCCCTGACCGTTGACATCGTTTGACGTGATATATAGTTTTGCTACTTTCTTAGAATAGTTTTTTATTGATCATCTGATAGCTAAAGGATACAAGAACCAATGAGATATAGGAAAATAGACGAGATTCTTTTTCATTTCGTTTTCAAAGTGTCATTTTGTATTTTTTAAAACATTATATATTTTTAAATATAAAATAAAATCTTTTTAAAAATCGTCAAAAAATGTTACACCACGCCATTCATGCATATATTTTTTTATGTTTTAATATGAAATTACCCATCGTACATGAAGTACTAACAATATCGGATAAAAATTATCAAAATTAATAATATAAAAAAAAACAAGCAGTTAGTCAGGTAAGGTAATGTTAGGTTAAATGCGGTAATTTCAGGTGTGTTAAAACAAATCTGACTAAATAATATTCAAAAATTCCAAAATTATTTTTAAATTCTGATCATAAATCATATATGCCATTTGCTGTATAATAACCGTTTAACATAAATTTATATCAATGTCACATAAAAAATATACAAAAGCAGAACTAAAATTTACAAAAAAAAACCGTCATTTTTTGTCTTATTTTCACCGGTCTGCTGATGCTAAAAGTTTGAAGTACACTACTTTGTCTGTTACGCAATTTCGCCAGTGAACGAGTATATCTCGGTCAACAATGTTTTCTCCTGCGTGTGTTTACATAAAAAAAATAACAATTCCCCAGCGGCCGCAGAGCGATAATTACGAAGCCGGCCTTGAAGCCACAGAGAATGATTTACTCCCCGCATTGTCTTCTTATAAGAGGCACATATCAAAAGTAAGATTCCCTAAGAGCTACGCGAAATTGCATCACTGTGTGTCTGCTGGTCATTTTCCCACCCCGCCGCACAAACGTCACCTTGCTAGCAAGTTTAACCCTTTCGAATCGGGAGTCGATAAATGCTGTCCAAGATTCCCCTACCGTTGACATCGCTAGCCGTGATATATCTTTTTGCTACTTTCAGTACTCATTATGACATCTACGGTTGGAACTTGGAACTGCATTCCGTTTATTAACCTACATGTATTATTTACAGGAATCTGTAAAGCATGCAAATAAATATCGTTAGGTTTCGTCACAGGAGCGATTTTTCTGTAAACCACATGTGTCAATGCCACCACATGTATGGAGTTACATAATGAACGTTTGTTAACTATAATAGTTTTTTATGCATCATCTGATAGCTAAACGATACAAGAACCAATGTGATATATGAAAATATGTCAGATAAGTACATTTATGCTTCAAATACTAGTTTTAAGCAACAACAAAAAATGGTTTGAAAAATTCACGCCGTATTGACAGTATAATATGTATTCCACCGAGCCAAGGAACGGGTTAATGTCGGCGTAGCAGCCATTCGCGATGGACGTCCCGATTGTTGTTCCCGCCAAGTGTGAGCTGCTGTTTGCCATGTAGTTTTTGCATGCAAAGAAGGTTGCTCCAATTAAAATTCATCGCATGGATATGAAAAATGTGTGGAAGTGGTGCAAAGAATTTTCTGCTGGTCGCCTAGGCGTTCATGACGAAGAGCGTAGCGGTAGAACGTCACATACGGAAGAAAGGGTATAACAATGATTTCTGACAGGTAGTGTGAAAACTTAGGCAAACTTAGAAGAGCTACTGGTTGACAAAAAGCATTCGATTGCACCAATGCGAGTCTCCATGTGGCCTACAAAACAACGTCATTCATCGTGCAATTTCGATGAATAGTTGATTGAACACCCATTTTACAGTTCAGACATTCTCTCTTGTGACTATCATTTCTTTCCGGCTTTCAAAGACTTTTAAGAAGATTAAAAAAAAGAAAATTCGCGAACGACGTGGAAGTTCTAGAAGCGGTTTTTACCTATTGATATCCTCCTCTCCGAATTTGATATCGAATTACTGTGTAGCAGGGTGCAGGAGCAGATGAATAACACAAAGAACTTGTTTTTGAAGCACAATTCGAGTTTATTTTAAATAAAGACTTGATTTCTACGCCCGACCGGCATGTTATGCCGCCGGCCGGGTCCCAGTAAATTGATCACTGCCAGACACTGTGACATGCCGCTCTGCCAATGATCGCGGCAAAAAAGCGAATTAAAGATGACAGTTGCACCAACATGAAATGGAGCAACTGTCATAACAAATAAAATGGCGTATGCAAACGCCTGCGTAATATTATATTCTTAAAACTAACATTATTAGATGTGCATGTCAGGCGAGCGAACAAAAATAAGAGATAAAGCTATATCAAGCTGATATTACTTTCTACAAGAAGCTGGTTTGAGGAGGTAATACAAAAGTTCATCTACGGATGCGGAAAGCCATCGAGCGCAAAGGTGAATACTCCAAAATTTAGTGGATATGAAAAAAATCAGACCTTGCTTTTGATACGACCTTCGTAATACGAATCATATCATAACTGCGTGGCGCTTATCCAATATCAACCAGTTATTTATACTGCGTTCGCAGTTAATTGTTTGAATTCGCCACTTGACTAGTGGCCGCCGCAATTTATCGATTGCTATAAATCGGATTAAGACGGCGAGCTGCCAAAAGCGATTAAGCCATCATGAACGAACGTCCGGCTTCCCAAGCTCGTGTTAGCTACACTTCAGGTCAGCGGTCGTAAAGTAATAGTACTTGAATTGCTGAAAAATAATTAAACATTCAAATCTGTCAACAATTCAGAAAAAATATGCAAAATAAAATATTTGGAAAGATTAAATGGAAACTTACTTAAATATTTAAGTAAGGTACAACAACGAAATCACTATCTCTAACTTATGTGGTGCCAATGAACCCTTAATCATTTTTGTAAAATTGTACATATAGTAGATACTATTGCGAGACGATTACAGCAGACCGTTACCGACGACAATTGTTCAAGCTGAGCCAAGCATTGAAGGATAAAAGACCGCAATACGCCGAAAGACATGACAAAGTTATTCTTCAACATGACAACGCACGAACACATTTTGCAAATGTTGTAAAAAACTACCTGGAGAACCTCAAATAGGAAGTCCTACCCCACCCGCCGTATTCACCAGACATTGCCTCCTCCGATTACCATTTGTTCCTGTTGATGACACATGGCCTGGCTGAGCAGCGATTTTCTTCTTATGGCGATACCAAAAAATGCGTCGATGACTGGATTGCCTCAAAGACCAAAACTTTTTCCAGTGTGGAATTCGCATGCTACCTGAAAGATGGGAGAAGGTCGTAGCTGCCGATGGACAGTATTTTTAATGGTCTGATAAGCTTCTCAAAATAAACTGTTCATTTTGATAAAAAAAAAACGCACATTTTCAATGCATAGATTGGTCGGTGGAAAAGCAGAAACACGAGGTTATAGTGGATGCTTGTGCTTAGATTTTAAGAAACATAGCCAATGCATATTTGAAATGTAAATATATAAGAAACACCTCCTCTATATTAGAGAGGAATAAAAATGTATATAATTTAATGTTACACAAAGTATATTAAGCATCAATTTTATATATATAACATATACACAACAAAAGGCATCTCTAGGTGCTGAAGTCGGAGCAGATATTTTCTAAACAAAATTGTCTAAAAACATCCGAAATTTCAACATTCCTATAACCAGAAACGATCTCTCAAAACACGTCATGATAACTAGCAGTCGATGCCCCCAAAATAAAAGGTGACACAAACAGAACCAACGATCTAAAATAGGGAGAAGAAATTATTACTATTCATTATTGAATAGATGAATATTTCGTGCTTTGTTTTAACATGGTCACACTAAGCACTGTTTAATCACTTGCTGGAAGACTAGTATTTAATATTGGAATGGATTTCAAAGTGAATGCTCAATGCTAAAATATCCAAGTGTAATCCTTAACTTCAGGATCTAATTTAGAGGCACTTCTAATTTATTGTCGAATTTATTAAGTTTTTAATGCTTAGATTAGCGTTTTCGTAACAATACTATGCTGTTTTAAATTTTTCGCGTCTATTCTAGGTTACCACAAAAGTGAATAATTATTGTATTGAAACATTTAAATGTCTTAAGGTAATTATGATTCAATTAGATAATTATTAATAATTAATCGATACTTTGTTTTTATTACTATCCACTTTTATAATAACAATGTTTGCAGACCACTGTAGTGGTGCTCTATGAGATATTTAATTGATTATAAATAATGTAACTTTACGAAATTAAATGCAATGGAAAATTTCCACAATTTCGAAAATACGGATTCTGAAAGCAAGTAACTCACTTCCATTTATAATAATAATCATCATCATCAGCCTGTATCCGTCCACTGCTGAACGTGAGCCTCACGCATGAGTTACCATCCTCTTCGATCCTCTGCCTTCCGCATCCAGGTCACTCCCGCTGTTCTTCTTATGTCGTCAGTCCATCTTGCAGGGGGTCGGCCAACGCTTCGTTTGCCAGTTCTTGAACGCCACTCCAATACTTTTCTTCCCCATCGACCGTCGTCTCTTCGACAGATATGTCATGCCCGTTGCCACTTTAGTGTGCCTATTCGTTGGGTTGCTTCCACTACTTGAGTTATTCTGCGGATGTCCTCGTTTCGGATTCTATCTTTTAGCGACACTCCGAGCATGGATCTCTCCATGACACGCTGGGTACCTTTATTTTATGGGTAAGACTTGGCAATTCGAGACTCACTATAGTATACTAACTTCGCAGCTTTAGACTGAGATCTATTTGACATCTAACTGATGCACCTAGAATCACGGGAAAGCCTTCAGCCAGTCAGTAACGGGTCCCCATCTGGGTCTCCAAAAACAGGACGGGACAGGGAGGGTTTTCACCACGCGGGTCAGACTTGCGGTTATATATCGCTTATTATAAGGCCATCCAAAACCAACTATGGATTCTATTCTCCTATGTTAAGAATGTGTAGACTGGTTAACTCCTCTAGTGACTTGGACTTTTTCGGGGTGGACCTGCCAGCATTTCGCAGATCCCTCTACTAATGTACTAGATCTGTTTTTTTTACTCATGTTCATGTTTTGTCTAAATGTATTGTCTTAGCTATTATATTGTTCTGTTTTACCATTTCATTTTTTGTATTTTCTATTTTAAAACCTTATGTATTGGCCTAGGGCGTTAATAAAATAAAATAAAATAAAATAAAAATAAAATAAAATTATATGCATCGGGACTCTAACTGTTTTTATTTGATACACCTAATAAAGTCAAAATTATTTTTCTTTCATTTTCTAATACATATATAGGAACACACGAAAAGGAAGGTCTGCAATATTTTTTTTTCATAGTTGATACGATTTCATTCAAAAAATATTTATTAGTATTATTTATTTTGTCCAGTATCCTCATTAATTATTTATGATACTATATGTATGTAGGGTATCTTATGTATACATAATTACTACATTTCTTATGACCACGCCCCGGCGAGTTTTGCGGCCTTCAGGGTTCAATGACCGCGCAGGGCGTCCTTGGAAATTCGTGCCCTAATCTCGTGCCAACTCGGCGGTAAATGATTTATGCACACGGATAATAATGTTTGCCGCCGCGCGGATTATCGCCGATGAATTGATGGCGTGTTGTGAATTGTGACAAATCAATTTACGGCCGAGAAAAACAAACGTATTATGGTAACATATCATTAATTGTATTAAGTCTTTCACGAAAATTGTTTTTTCTCTTTAAATTTCACAACCCTGGGATTCTTGAATGTTTTAACTTCTATGTTCCAGATAAGTACACCCGTGCTCGTAGCCATTCATTGTTTTTGATCCCAGTTGATGCTTGTGGAGCTTCAAGCACTCAATTTGGTACAACGGCAATGGCGCTCCTAAATGGCCTACCAGCACACCTCGATCCTTTTCTTACATCCTTTTCCTCTTTTGTCGATGGTATTGTTCTCCTAGATCTCTATGATCTTTGACACGTGTCATCTTCTTTTTTTTATTATTGTTATATGTTATTATAAAATAAATAAATAAAATTTTACACTTTTAAACTTACGTTGCAGCGTATTTTGATTCCATGCGCAATATCTGAGACACAGATATACTCAATCATACAAAACATCATTCTTCTTTACGGCTGATTTTAGGCATCTCAAGAAATACCTATATAGCAGTATAATGGGTTTTGAAAAGAGATGCCTGCGTAGAATACTTGAGATACGATGGTTTGACTTTATGAGGAATGACGAGATGAGGGAGCGGCCTATCTTACAATAATCAGTCAAGAGGCGGAAATGGACCTGGCTGGAATATGTACTGTGTATGACGCAGGAGAGTATAAGCTACAGTGGCCTTTTCTTCATGCTGCCGAGCTCTAGCCGTTTTGAAAGACCCTCGGGAGCTATACATAAAATATAATGTAGTGAGTACCATGACGCCTGACATAACTATATAGCGGCAGTTCACGACAGCCCAATTTTTCTGTTAGAGGTGTAGTGAACATGGAAATGATGATAAGCTCATGATATGGTTGGGTTGGGTTAGGTTAGGTTAGGTTAGGTTAGGTTTGTGGGGTAATACGGAGTACATAGAATTATAATATAAATATATTTTAATTGTTTTATCTTATTATATATTCTATTTTACTATTAACCCTCCTATGATACATGATTTTAAAAAATATAAAACGGTGATTTTTTAGTGAGTTTGCAATGGTTTTTTTAAATAACGGTTCCTTCTATGTTTTCTTTGGGTTGAATCGCCTCTTAGGTGCTAAATGGGCCAAGCCTCGGGAGTATCAAACTTATCGTCCTATGTTATGAAAACGTAATAGAGGGTTGTGTATTCTTATTTTTAGATCACGTGATTTAAGATGAGTACTTTGACAAAAAGCTCCCGGTTCATTGTCCGATTGCTCACATTGTGTGTCGCATCCCCCGCAAACGAAAGCTCCATTTAAATAAAAGCTCAAAGAACCGGAGGCGATTTTCCAGTCGCCGAATTCGACTGAAAAAAACGTTCAGTCTGGAGCCCGCTTTATTCCGTGGTTTCCATACAAAAAAAGACAGCGTATCGATTCGCCCAGGAGTCTGGAATAAGGCAACGGATGAATACTTTACAATAATTTTTCCGGGACATTATTATTGACGAGCGAAGATTTAAGGGAAAAATTCAACATTTTGTATGGACGTTGGAAAATATCTGAAAAAATCTGATCACAGACACTGCGTAATAAGTGTAATGAGTAGTATTTTAACAGTATTATTATTGATAATCACTTTAAACTTATCGCATCGGTTGTCGGCATATGCCATCAAAGATTCCCCGACCGTTGACATCGCTTGACGTGATATATCGTTTTTCTACTTTCAGCACTCATTGTGACATCTACGGTAGGAAATTGGAAGTGCAGACATTCCCTTTATCAACTTACATGTATTCTTTACAGGAATCTGTAAAGCATGTAAATAAATATCGTTAGGTTTCGTCACAGGAGCGATTTTTCTGTAAACCACATGTGTCAATGTCACCACATTTATGGAGTTACATAATGAACAGTTTGTTAAATATAATAGTTTTTTATGCATCATCTGATAGCTAAAGGATAGAAGAGCCAATGTGATATATGAAAATAGGTCAGATAAGTACATTTATGCTTCAAAATACTAGTTTTAAGCAAAAAAAAATGCTTTGAAAAATTCACGCCGTATTGACAGTATAATTTGTATTCCACCGAGCCGTTACGAAAGGGTTAATTATCCACCGATCACATATTATCTAACAGTAATCTAATGATACTACTAGCTTTTTTTAATTCTTTAGATGTCTTGGCACGTATTTTATTTACTACTCAGTTTGTGAAGAGAGAAGGGGATTGGAATGCCAGATATATATATTATTATATATAGAATGATAATAATGATATAAGCATTGTTGAGATACAACAACTGATACACATATAAATTCACAGTAAACACCATCTTACATGACATTCATAGATAAAACGGTGAAAAAATAAACAGAAAACGCGGGATTTAGTACGAACTTTTGCAACCATGTTCGGTTTCTTACTTTCTGATGATGATATATGTTTGCTGATAATTTGTATGTGCATAAGTTGTTATAAATCGATATAAATTTTTAGTGGTTAAAAGTATTCGAATATTGAAACATATTCATACCCCACCAAAAATTTTTTTTTTTTTAAAGAAAATAAGATTTAATAAGCGGCTTTGTTTTTATTTTGTGAAAGGTAACATCCTCTACATCATTAAGGTATTTACTTAAAACAAAGTGTTAAGTCCACTTGCAAAAAGAGTTGAAAAAATCAAAATAATGGATAAACTCGTACCGCAACATCCATACCTTCTTATTAGCAAAACGCTGTACCCCAGCTGACAAAACTGTAATTATTGTAAGTTTTACTCATCCCTTGTTAAACTTTAGCTTAATATACTGAATGAGTCTCCATCTGTCTGCATCCTCTACTTTCCACAACTGACAACAACAACCGAATAAACTCGACCAAGAACTGGCAGTATCCAAAATTCATTCCTAAATGCCAACAGTAAACCCTGGGGTGCTCTTTCAGCATCTGTGTTTGTTCCTTCATACACACCTGGATCTATTCAATAACAAATCAATGTACACTTGCAATCTAACGAAACTACACAAAAACACAACACACGTTTTTCGCATGCAGTTTCCTCCAATCGTCTTATTTTTTTATAAGACGAAACATTACAAATTTGAACAACTCAATTCGTTTCTGAAGAACAATAAAAATAATAATCATAAAATAAAATAATACAATATCTACAAATATAGGTACTTATGATTAAGTACTAAGAACAAAGCAATAAAGACAAGCAACAGAAGTTCCCAATGCTCATCAAACAGACGACGACCACAAATTATTCCTCCAAAGAAAGTCGTGGAGTTCATGTCTGGATTGGGCCTCCCTTACGTGAAATATATTAGGAGGACGCGGTGATCTTTGCAGACCATATGCTTCAGCAAGTGAACGGATATGGAAGACGGATAATATAGTGCCAGTGTGGAGGCGTTGTGCGTAGGCATTTATTCTGCACCGGATGTGAAAATGCCGGGAATTTCCCCATCCGGCATTGGTGTCGCCCTCGTGTTTTTTCGACATTCCAAAGTTTGCGCATTTTGGGCGCTCGTCAGTGATGTCTGGAATGCACATAGCGGCGGTGGCCGTTACAGGCGTATTGTTACGCGGCCATTAAAGAAGCATCAAAGCGTGTTTACGCGCGACCATCCGGGAAACTGTGGCAATTCTTGACGAGACCATCGGCGCGTCTTTTTAGCATCTTCTGTGTTTCATGAAATATTAAGCGAACAAAAAGAGAACAGTCACATACATCAAGCAAGGCTAGCTTTCAATAAAAAAGCAAAAATTCTTGAGTCAAAGAATATTAATTTAAGGCCCCGCAAGCACCTTGCCAAAACATTTGTTTGTAGCATCTTGATGTACGGCTGTGAAGTATGGTGCTATCTGAGAGTGATAAAAAAGACTAGAGGCTTTTGAGATGTGGTCATACGGAAGAATTCTCAGAATTTCCTGGAGAGACCACGTCACGAACAATGAGGGTCTCAGGATAATCTAGGAAGATAGGCACCTAATAAGAACCATCTTAGAGAGGCCAGCCCGATGGATCGGTCACATCATGCACCACGATGGTCTTCTTCACGACATTGTGGAGGGGATGGTTGAGGGTAGAAACTGTAGAGGGCGCCCAAGACGGCAGTATTTGCAGCAAGTGTTCGAGGACATGAATCGTAGCTCTTATGCTGACCTGAAGAGGGTTGCGGAGGACCGAGAGAAATGGAGATCGAGATGCAAGATTCTTTTGGATATTATTAATTTCTATATGATACGTTGTATACTAACGTAATCGAAACTAGACCGAGGTCTGTTGTCGCACGGTATTTTGAGCTGCAGAGTCACAGGAAAGTCAACAGCAACTTGTTAAAAAAATGCTTTTAGGAGCGTCCGGTGATGGGATTCCCATCTGGGATCTACACACAGGACGGGAAAGGATGTATTTTCCAAGACATGTTCAATAGAGGCTATTGGATATCATTCCTTTGGATTTGCAGGTGCAGGGCCGTGCGGTTCTATAACACTTTTATCGCGGTCATCCTCTAGGATTGGAGATATTATACTCCAGCTGAGCGCTACTTCCAAGCCCATAAATCTTGTGATGATGCCCTTAAAAGTGTAGAAAAAATATATAGATGCGTGTTGTACCCTGCAAGTTACACACAAGGTTAGATTATACGTCTGACAAATAGTTGAAGAACGTAGGAGCCTATTCCATGTCGGCCTCGTTAACCGCGCATGTAGTCCCGTCGATTTCCTTTATGAAGTTTAACAGCAAGAGACCGTCAGAACAAAGCAGCAGTTCGGAAAAATCCTCACAAGAAATGGTAGATACTGCCAGGTGACAACACAGAATGCGTCTCCTATTCTCATGGATGATGCATTCCATGATAATGTCTCAATGTCTGTTGTATGCCTGGATCACATGGACATGCGTCGCAAGAAGAGAGGCCAAATATTTTCAGGAATTTTCTGAAAATTCCGTGTCCGGCAAACGCTTGCGTAAAGTTAGTCCACGGAGTTCGTCTTTTTCCACATCAATAAGTGTTCGATGGATGGAAAGAAATACTTCGTTATTCCGATGATGCCCTTACGTCTGTTTGGCATAAGCGTTGGACATCTTCCAACTAAGGCAGAACAACCTTTATGTTTTTCCAGACATTAATTACAGAGTTACGCCCCTGAACAGAAAAGTACTCTGCGCAGTCAGCCTTGATTCATTAATCTCGGTCGTATTTATGCGCTTTTGTAAATACGTCCACAAAATGTCGGAGATCAAAAACATGACCAGTAGTAATTATTTATTGCACACATCTTTCAATGCCTACAGTTAGTTTTCTATTTAGCGATCAGTGAAAAGCGATCTTTTGAAAGCGATCTATCTTAAACGATCTACAATACAAGATCGCATCTGTATTTTGATAGCCAATCGTTACTTAGTAAAGAGACAAGTTAATGACATGATAACATTGATATGGAGAACCCCTAACAGATTTCGGACCGGAGTATGCAAGACGAGGACACAAATGAAAGCCTGGCAGTTTTACAGCGGACCGACTGAATGTGACTGCGCGTGGAGCAGATCCTGTCACACCTTCTGGAGTGTGCGCTGTGTCCGAGTAGCTGAACCCAGGAAGACCTGATGATGGCCGGAAATAACGCCGTCGAGGTCGCCCACTTCTGGGCAGACAGGATCTGACCCTGTTGTCTCCGACACGATTATATATATTGATTTCATACATCCGCTTTCGCACAAATAGACGTTGTATGCATCAATATAATAGATTTGATTAAAATTTAATGAAATTATTATTTTTAAATATAAATCAATCATTTAATACACAAATTAAGATAATTGATTCTTGCCTGATGCTTAATTGACTATAATAATAAGTAATGTAATATATATGTAATTACAGCATATTTATAATATTTAATTAATCTACATTATGACAGTATAATTATAATTAAACTGGTATATAATATTTGTATATAATATAGGTGTTATCAGCCAGAACATAAATACTATAATTATACGTACATATATTATAGTGTATGTATACATAATTCTCATTCACGATCTCGTTTTAATCTGTGTTTTTTGAGGTCAGCCATTTGCATCTAGTGACCTTCTGGTCCCGTACATAAAAATAATCCTTAATGCGTAAAAAATATACCACTATCAATCATTAAAATATCCCAAGAATAACGATGGAACTACCACACCCTCGCTGAAAATAAAATGTTAAATTTCAGGTATTAATTTGTGAGTCTAAAACTATTATTAGTTACAATTTTGTAAGGAATGCAACATGTGTTCTCATAAAATTTTCTAAGCGAATCACCCAAAATATAACACGGATACTATAGATGCTGACATCCTCTTCTCTAAGTTAAGCAGATTAACAACACAAAGACTTTCTCTGAAGCACATTGACATATATATTTCGATAACTTTACAAACTTCTGGCCCGGATCTAGTCACAGCATTCAGGCCGGGCCAACCACAATACGACCTCGCCGCCGTCGGCACACAACTGACTAGGCACTGGGCGCCGTGGTCGGTGACACCTAGCGCCGCGGCGATCTATAAAACTAGTCTGTCCGATGAGCGAACGAAAATAAGAGACAAAAGATTGTATATCGAGGTTTAAGTACCAGTCAGCAAGGGCTATATCATGCTGATGTAAATGCCATCTGTTTAAGTGCCGGGACTTCTGCAGCCGAGGTCATCGGTAACCATACATGTTTCCAAATGGACCTTCGGGTGTAGAGATGCCAAGAGCAAGTACGTGAATGGTGACAATTTGTGGTGATAAATCTTTTAGACATGGAACGGATATGGGAAGCATGCAGATATTAAAGAAACATTTAATGAATATATTGAATAATAATAGATACAAACTAATTTATCAACAACCGATTTTTACTTTCTTTCTTTACTGTTCACCGATTACCACCATTTTGTTTATGTTTAATTCAATAGCTGACATGGATTGCGTTATTTTTTAATTTATTTTTTAATAATAACAACGAACTTAACCACTTAAAATCAAATCCGAATAATCACCCGATATCCTTTTAAGACATATATTAACATACGTCCATATATTTATCGGATACGGGTGCTTCTCTTTAAAAATCCCCAGGCTCTCCTCCTTGAGGTTCGTCCAAAACCACACATAATATGTACTTAGCAAAGCGTTAAGAGGAGAGATGTCTTGAGATGAGGCAATGATCATATAAGACAGCATTTTTTTTCGAGAAAAGCATATCAAATAATAAATATAAAGGGTTTGATACAAACAAGGATCATACATTTAATCTTGCTAGGTGAACAAGTCGAACTGAAACTAGACACCATATATAAACATGTGGGAAACAACAGGGTCAGATCCTGTCTGGCTAGAAGTGGGCGAAGTCGATGGCGTTACTTTCCGCCATCATCAGGTCTTCCTGGGTGCAGCTCTACTCGGACACAGTGCACACTCCAGAAAGTGTGACAGGGTCTGCTCCACGCCGCAGTCACATTCAGTCGGTCAGCTGTAAAACTGCCAGGCTTTCATTTGTGTCCTCGTCTTGCATACTCTGGTCCGAAGTCTGTTAAGAGACCTCCATATATTTCCCCACTGGTTGTGTCTAGGTGCTAGATCCTCTTTCCGACGGGGCAATCCAAGCATTCCACTCAGTTGCGCATCTCCACATGCTCAGCCGCAGGTTGGCCTCAGGTATCACCAGTTCTGTTGTCGACTGTAGATTAGACTTGATTATATATATATATACTAGACATTTATGCCTGCGTTCACAAACCGATTTAAAATCAAAAGCGTTTGATCAATGTGCAGCAAATATTAACAATAACCCTTACTACACGTATCTACTCGCGAAATTTTCGCAGGCGTATCACCTGTATTGTAATAATAAACTGTACATAACTGTAATAAACTGTACAAATGTACTGTTGATTGATAGTCGTTGGTAATTTAAATGCATTGCTGGGAAAAATAAGAGCGTTCGAGTTGAAACGAGAGTGAGGTCACCTGTGGCAAAAGGCCTGACACAAATCACGTTGGTCAGGTGACACGTCACCACTGTTCATATCTTTGTAAAAGTGCAAATATATTATGAGTAATATAATGTATTATGATGTTTTAATTTCATTTCCTATTCTCATAGTAAAATTACGCGCTTTATTTCTATGTGACGTTATTCGCAGTCTCGAGATTTTTGAATCCTTGAATTTTACGATCCAGATACGTATATTCACGCTCGTAATAATCCATTGATTTTCATCCCATTTGCTCTCGATTCATTTAAACTGAAATGCTACTAACAGGTGATCTATCAGTGCACCTATAAACATTTTTAAAGTCCAAAATTACATTATGTATTAAGAAAAATGTATTAACATCCTCCTCTTTTTCAAAAGTTGTTATTCAGTCGCGTGATGGCAGGATTAAGAGCAGATTGATAAGGCAGACTTTTTCAGAAGCACATTGACATATATTCACGATAAAACATTACAAATTTATGGCTCGACCTAGCATTCGGCCGAGCCACAATAAAATATGCTCTCGCCGACGGGCGGGGCATAACTGACGCGCTCGTGATGGCTCTCGCCTAGCGCTACTAGCGGCGGTCTATATAACTAGTCCCAAATGACAATATGGCGGACACATTCATGTACGACAAGCGAACAGAAATAAAAGACGAAAGATTGTATATCGAGGTTTTCGGTACCAGTCAGCAAGGGCTCTATCTTGCTGATGTCAGTATATACACAGTATGTACAAATATAAAAATGTAATTAATAATAATATAATATAAATACCTCAATTTGATTAACTTCCGAGTATATAAATCCATACAAATATTATTATTTGGAATGGATCATAATGTTGTAGAAACGTTGTACAAAATTTGCTGAGCCGAAAGAAAACAGTGTTCAAAATAAAACCTTCTATTATTTTTTCTTCTTACGTTACGGAATTATGATTTGGCTTGAATTTTCTATCGTATGACATATCCTTAATACATGAGTCATAAGTAAAGGGAATGCTAAATATAAAATGTAAGGGATGGAGTTTATTTGAAAAGGAATACGGTAAGTAATGCTAAAGAGAATGGTAAATGATAACTTTTCTTACATCCTTTTCCTCTTTTGTCGATGGTATTGTCCTCCTAGATCTCTGTGATCTTTGACACGTGTCATCTTCTTTTTCATTTATGTTTTTTTTTCTCTTTTGTAAGTATTGTATGATTATGTATATTCTATGTTTCTTATGATTTTATTATATGTACATTGGAACTGCGGTTTTGTTTATTAAATAAAAATAAAATAAAAAACATTTGATGTACAATCGAGTAAGTGAATTTTTTTTTTTTATTATAAAAACGCATTGCAATTTATTTTGTTTACATACAAATAGTACATACTGCGTTTTCTAAACATGTACCCTAGGCATAGTCTCTGGCAGGTAAGTATTACTTTTAGGAAGAACAAACAATATGTGCCTCCTTATCCTTAAATAATTGTCAGGGACAAACAAACCGATTTCCAACAAAATATCAGGATTTCTGAACACGCCGCGCACTAGCCGAAAGAAATGCATACTCAAGCACACATCTCTTCTAGTACTCATTGTATCCCAACATACCCCGTATAAAGTTAGATGGGTACAGCCACGGATTTTTGCCCTTAAGTGGTGGCTCAATCCTACCCGGAGCAGGTATAGAGCTTAGATTTGATAGCTTCTGAATGACAAACAAACGCTTATAAAGAATAGACAACCTGAGCGTATAGAACTGTGAACCAGTTTTCTATGTCCATATGCTTCCAATATGGAACAGATATAGTAAAAATAAATATATATTAGACGCAGCTAGGGCGATGCAAAGATAATGGTAAAAAAAAAACCAAAGAAATGCATACTCATATTATTTAAAAATATATACAATATTCGAGTTCACTTTAATTGGAATTTACTATAAAGATATCCTTTGAATAATCATAATATTATATGAATATAATAAACAGCTATTAAATATATAATTTAATAATCCCTACGTGCGTTTAATAGGCTGATGATGATGCAACTGTAAATTATTTTTGTTCCAATAACGATTACGAAATAATTGATTTTATTATAGAACCGCGTTACGTAAGGGATGGTCACAGAGGAATTATGCAATATTGAGTTATACGAGAATGGATTATTACGGAAAATAATCCAAGAAAAAATATTTACGTATTTCGACGTAACATAGCATCAATATCCAATTACAACTTGTTTCAAAAATCAAAAGAGATCATTTCGTTTTAATATATAATAATTAATGGCATGCTTACGTCTAATCTGCAATCCTTGGAAAACAGACGTAAAATTTATTGTTTTCTGCTGTTGATTCTTATATTAATTATATTACGACGGCCGCTGCTTTTTATTCTTAAGGAATTAATTCGTTCTACACGCAACCACAACCGACAAACTCGTCGTAAACACTTGCCGAAAATCCATACACGGTTAAAGTATACGTAACGGTACGTCAACCAAGAACTGTGCATGAAATCTAGTAGTGCACGATTATAAGGAAATTTTAGTATATGCTCTCCTGCAAAAGCCGCTTCTTATTGGAGCATTTGGACACCATGATTCGTATCACGGAGGCAGAAAAAAGTATTCAATCGCGTATTTAGTAAAAATATTTTTGTTTATTATTAAATAAAATGATAATATAAATAATATATGCCGCTTCAACAGGTGTATGCATATAAAACAAACAATTTAAATTGTAATAAACGTCTTTCGCACGCTGTTAGCAGTAAGCCCGTATATAATTATGCGTGCAAAAAGATTGATTATCTGCGAAAATGGTGTTAGTAACAACAGAGATAGTCAAAGGTGTGAAATTCGAAAAAAAAATGTAAAAAAAGTGAACTTAAGTAAGACGATCAGCTAGGAAGGCTGAACACTGCATGCGGAAAACATGAGATTTGATTGTATGCGAGTTAGAGAGATTGCATGTATATATTGATATATTTTTTGAAGAGATTCAGATTTTTTGAAAGAAAAAACACTCATACTGCAAGCTTACCTCTATTATGTATTTAAGAATGAATGTTGAAATCTTCTAGTTCTTGGTCGACATACATTAACCGTGTATGAATAGGTGTAGCAGGAATCAATTATTTGAGTTAAGAGGAGTAGCGTCCAAGTTAATCACAGTATATAAGAACAAGTTTATGTCTGTGTTACAAGTATTGGAGGTTAAGACGGTTCATTTATATTTATTAACGAAATAATTATGAACTCTAAAAAGAAAATACTGTCTTATATGGCATTACTCTTATTTTGATAAAGAAAAATATAAGTTTCACGTAAGATTCGAGCTGATACTATACCTATTCTTCTCCACGGAAAAACTTATTTTTTTAATTGTTAATCAGCCTTTTTAAACTTAGTCATATATTTATGGTTAAGCTGTTCCTTAGAACCAAATTGTTGATACTAATAGACTAAACACCTGATCTTCTTTAGAAAATCTTAATCTGAAATGCCAAGAAATGTCCTCGAATACTACTAATAGTAGTGTTCTTTTAAGGTTTTCTAGAATAGTAGCATACGGTACAAGAATGACTTGAAAGGTGAATAAAAAGTTTATCATGGCAATTCATCTATAGTAGAATCTAGATTCTACAGACTGCCGATATAGAAAAAGAAGAACATGTCAAAAAGCTTGACGACCGCTGGTAACAATGTTCTTGGAAGCTTGAGAAGTCTGATCACAATTTATGACCTCGCCAGTACATTATTTATTTTTGTATTGGATCTATATATTTGTCTTCGTACATAATAATTATAAGCATCCGTATATAATCTTACCTACATCTGTTAATATATTTCGGACAGTATGTAATGTGAATCAGGTGTTGGGGACGATATCCATTACACGGAACACGTAACTATGTAATTATAAAGAGTAGTGACATCGCACCTGGCCGTTACGCGACTCAGGCCCTGATGATAACAAAGTCCAAAAACATGATGGCAAAAATAATATATAAACCATGGAATTGAAAATTATTTAAAAAATACATATTATTTGTATTTGTCAGTTATTGTTAGCAATAATTATTCTATATACACGCCATATCTGGAGCATAAAGTCGCCATAAATTTCCACCGTAGATCAGCTGCTATCACCATTGCCAAGTCGTTTCTGCAACGGGAGGTCCTTCGAGAACTTTTTTGTTCCATATTAGTTCCACCTGGAACATATGGTCAGTACAAATCGCCGTTACTCAGTTCTGTGAGTGGTCATTTTCCATGTCATATTCCAAGACATATCGCCACCCGAAGGTCCACTTGGGAATATTTTTTGGTTGTGTCTTTAGTTGCTATTGCACTAGTACAAACTTTAAAAAATCCTAAACGTCTCTAGCGTAATCCGAGGGCTTGAAAAAATCATCAGTGCCGATGTATTTGGTTGTTATTAAAACGCATTTTAAAGGAAATCGAATGATTAGTCTGACGCCCCCGAGGCCTGAATCATTTGGTCAACAATTTTTTTTTTTACTTTTGACACAAACTTAGCTATTTTTGAACTGTTAAATGCTATTTTAAATATTAGCATGAAATCATTTTCAGGAAGGGAATCTAGTTAGCAAGGGAACCTATTATTTAGGAAGGGAACACATTTAGAAAGGGTATCTATTTGGCAAGGAAACCTTTTTACTTTTTACCAAGAGAGTGTACACCAAAATCTTACCATTGATGAGATATATCTCCTAAAAATTCACAATAAGAGAATCACAAATAAATAAAATAATATATGTATGTAAAAAATATTATTATTGCGACAGTATAATGTCAGCCGAGTGAACGTTTTGTCGGTACTCTAACGTCTACAAATAATGCGCGTCTCATTCGTCGCAGACCCGACAGAACAATGAATTTTTAATTGTCCATTTGTCGGATTCAAAAGGTTGGGAATCATGGCATCAAAGGCGCTGGAACAAAAGATTGATACAAAGGAAACTTCCAAGTGCTATTATACAATTCGCGCATACCTTCAGCGAGACAGAGGCTCTGAACCGATGGGTCGCCAATTCATATTAAAATATATTTATTCTAAATGTTCCGCCTTTGAGCGCTTCTGCGCATCCCTCGGTCAAGTCACACCGGCGGCTAACCACTAGCCCTTACTCTTCTTACGATCATGCAATAAATCACCAAGAAAGGATACTCGAGGCACGCTTGTAGTGTACTAACATCAATGAAACAAGTCTGGGGTCAGTTTGTTGTTGTGCCGTTCGCAACATTAGAGTCGCGTAAAGACCTTAAGCCACTTTCGAAATGTTTGCTTTTTGCGAACATCCTTTGTGATGTGTTCCATCCTGACATCAATATGGGACGGGAAAGAGGTGTGGAAAGTGTACATATCAGATTCTATTGCTAAATGCCTTGTTCAAAAACGTCTCTGTACCACCTATAAGTGAGGGGGTAAGGTCCACCTTTTGTTTTATGTATACATGTAGGAGAATAGCGACAGACGGTTATGGAGTAATCTCGTCTGTTGATTATATGATTAAAGAATGGGCAATGACCGGCATTTTACGGGCGAGGAATCAAATTCACACCAATCGATGGTATTTATAGAACTTAGAAATCGATTCGAAATAATTTATATTTTAAACTCTGTCGGGGAACGAACTCACAGCCTTCGCTATGAAAAAAATGTTGCAAACGTTTACCACTAAGCTATATCCGCTGATCTGGGATCCAACATATATGGTTTTCGACGGCCAGAAGCTCGGAGACTCGATGATACAGTACCTTTAATGTCCGAAGCTTACTGTGAGTGATTTATTCTAAGGGTTTTTTAAAGGCGATTGACTGATTAGCCCGATGCTTAAAAGGTATGAAACGTTGGTCCTGGGGGGAGGTTTAACCCCACCAATGACACAAGGTAAGCAACAACCCATCCATGTTTTGATCTGCACCAAAAGGTGCTCGCGGGCCTCCGATTACCCATGTCTCTTCTAGGTGTTCTAAGAAGCGCTCCGCAAACTACGAGTACAAAATTAAATGTTACTGAAAAGAGTTACAATTGATATGTTTACTTATTTGCGAAGATATAGTATATCCATTACTTTTATATTTTATTATCATATTTTCTTTGCGGTAGGGTAGTCACCCTGTATGTAACAGAATACGGGATCGTTGTTTTTGAATTTGCTGGGAAAAGGTTGCATATTTCATGAGATTTCTCCAAGAGACCGACGGTCGCTTTGGTGACCCTATTCCATGGAAATTCGAAAAAAGGAACACTCCCATTCTTGCGGACGCCGAGTAAGGAGAAGACATTAGGAGTGGCACAGATGGCGCAAAATTGAGGCAAATTCGATCTCAGAATAGACGTTAGAAAGCAAAAAAGTATTTTTTATAATATATGTATTCATAAAAGGCTTTGGTTAGTCATACAAGGATTACATGTTGTAAATATATTGAACCTATACTAAAACATAACAGCCTCAGAAGTTAATTACGTTGTTGGATATTTTTTATTTACAGTCCCATCATTAAGGTATCAAATAGGTAAGGTCTTCTTCTTCTTCTTCGTGTCAGCGACGTCAAATTATTTTTTCCCAATATCTGGCAACATCGATAGCTCGTGTGTTGCCCAGCATTAGGTCCTGAGATGTGCAACTTGTTGGGCACATGGAGCAGCACCGTAGGTGTGAGGCGGTCTGCAGGTCTCCACAGTCGCACAATAGTGTCTCTCCCTGCCGAAGCATTCCCCACCGCTCGAGGTTGTCCTTTGTTCTACCAACTCCGGTTCTTAATCTGTTTAGGGATTTCCAGGTCGGGGAGCATGAAAAGAACCTCCACGCGGTGCCCCCTGGAAACGGAATTTCGGACTTCCTCTTCCGGCCAATCTTTTCAATCCAGCGACAACAAAAACAAAATAGGTAAGGTTACGATGCATTTTCCATTACGAATTCTTCAAAAAATAAGTTTAAAGAGGTATGTAATTATGAATTTAAGTTTAATTCTTTGAGTTTAAAAACTGCTAAGAAAGCAAATACATAATACAAAATTAATAAATATATACTAGTATATAAATATAACCTGATATGTCGGATTTTTTTTAATGCTTTGAGGCTTTTGTTACATTATCTGCCACCTGATAACACCTACAATCGATGGTGCGCCCATAGGATTTAAATAAACCCAAGAGAATGTTACAGTTGTAGTTAACTTCATTGTAATCAACTGCCAGTTATCGCAATATTTTATAATGTTACGCCATTGCTTAGGATGGACCGGTTCTGGTCCGAAACATTTGGGAAGCACTGCTCTATACAGTCAGGAAATGCCGTTAATATTGCAAAATAAAAATAAAACGAATATGTAGTAAGACAGTGTAAAGTATGATGGGTGAAATTGATTTAAAACTCCAATTATATGGCACGCTATTTGGCGTGATTTTATTGCAATAATTAGTTGTTCGGAATCTGAATTACTTACAGAATTATTAGGAAAGCGAAACTGTATCGGGATAAATTTAATGTTCAATACGAAAATATGAAATGTAATTTTATTTTTATTGTTTATTCGATATCGGTTCGTTCATCATCGGGGTGTGTAGGGATACAATGAGTTGAGAACTAGAAGAGATGTGTACTTCAATATGCATTTCATTCGGCTAGTGCGCGGAGTGTTCAGAAATCCTGATATTTTGTTGGAAATCGGTTTATCCCTAAGAATTATTTAAGGATAAGGAGGCACAGACTGCTTGTTCTTCCTAGAAGTAATACTAACCTGCCAGAGACTATGCCTCTTGGGAGAGTGATCAGACTGTTCAACCATATCGCCTCGAATATTGATATATTCCACCAAGTTTCGACATGAGCTCCACGAATTTATTTATCAAAGTAATTTCGTGGAGTCTTCTGTTTAGCGGGCTTCGTGACTTTTTAATAATTGTTGTTAATAATCATAAATACCTCTATTTATAATTTTTTTGTTTTATATCTTATTTCAGGATCGTATTAAATAAAATTTGTAATGTTTCTGAAAGAAATAAAATAAATACAATTTGAAAATAAAAATAAAACATTATCATTTCCATGTTCGCTCTCTTTACAAGAGCATATGTCGTCATGAACTGCTGCTATAATGTTCTCCAGTATGTGTTTACGTTTTAAAAAAATATATTTAAGAAATTAGTTTAATTGTACTCACCTCTGGGTGTATAACTAACTACCTTGGCATCCATAGATTTGTGTACTAAACGTTAAAAATAAACGTCTTGTGGAGCGGGTAAGAGGTTGTAATGGTCGGGAAGTGGACCATTGCCATCGTCACAAAATGGGAGTATTTTGACACAATTGTGCGAGCATTGCGATTATCGAGAGTTCTTAAGAAACGACAAACGATCAGGAAATGAAGCAGCCTTCCAGATATGAAAAATGACTTGACTGAAACGACATATTACATTTAAAAAATGTACAAGTTAGTCATTTATTTTCAACGTTATTATTTTTATTTAATTTTTAGACATTCGATACTGTGGCTTTTGGGTATAGCCGTGTATGGCGAATTACTCCTTTCCAAGATTACAACCGCCATTGCAGGGGTCTTCTTTAGGGTTGATGACTTAGTTGTGAGTTGGTGTCAGGAGGTAGTTTAGTTGTCAGCCTAACGTACCTCATGTCGGAGAATCGTGTACGTGCACGATTTCGTATTAAACATTAAATTTATCCCGATACTGGCATCATTTTGTGGCGGCCATATTTTTGTAAGAAATTAGTAGCTGGCAACATTAAAAGATGGATTTACTAAGTTAAGTCTCGATGAAGTGGGCATTAAATGCACGAATATTCAAGTCATGAGGAATTGATGTTATATATATACATATTTTACTTTGAGATCCATTTTATATATTGTGTGCTACTAATGGGTTAATAAGAAGATATTTATTTTAACCTTAATTTAACGTGGATCACGTTAAATGGTTGTTTTGTTGATTCACGTTAAAAAAGTATTACCCTAATTACTCGAGATAAAATTTCACAATATTTCGTATCAATATTGCTTATGTGGTTTATTTGTATTTTTATGGCATAGTTTTTATTACACATCGTATGTGATCGAAGGTGTGCTGTGTTTACACTGTGACTTTACTCTGTAATATGTAAAATAACCATTAGTCTCGTTTTTGAACGGGACATTCCTGTTTTTTCCCAAACATTCCCGGACAGTCACTAACATTATTCTCATGGACGCTAAATATCTCGTTTTAGTTAAACCAAGTGAAGAAGTAGTAATTTAAATGTTTAATTTAAATTTAAAAAATGGGATATACAGTCGATTCCGCTTAATTGGGACACCGTTTAATTGGGACAGCCGCTTATTAGGGACAAATCTCAAAGAACAGAAACCAAACCAAGAAACCAATAGTAAATTTATATGTTTAATTGGGACAACATTCCGCTTAATTGGGACAAGAAATTTTAAGCAATGAAGAAAATCAGGATATGTTGCAAGTTCCTATTATTAACTATGAAGAGTTTACAAGAATAGTTATCAATTTACCATGTTAGGATGATAATTAAGACTGTGAGGATTCAATTGTAGTTTTATTTTATGCAGGAAGGAAATGAAGGGAGCCCTACATCCGCACTGAATATCTGTGCTGTTTTGTAGAAGTGAAATGTTACAAAAAGTTTATATTACATATTTGTAATTTATATGATAATTTATATTACCTATATGTAATTTACAGTTTCCAAGAGTTTATAAAATAAAATTATTGAAAAAAAAAGCATTGTTTAATTTTTTGTGTGTATTACTTTTTAATGGCCTTAGTTGCCAAAACCAAATATGTAAATGAATTTAAAAAAATAGTGAAATTTGCTTAATTGGGACAGCCGCTTAATTGGGACAAAATGCCCAAGTCCCGATGTGTCCCAATTAAGCGGAATCGACTGTATAAACATAAAATCCCTCCATTCATCATTATCAGTGTGTATCGTTCACCGAGTCTTTCTCTCTCCTCTGCCTTCCGCGCCCAGCCTCCTACTACCACGTTTTATTGGTATATTATTATTATATTAAATTTAAGAGTAATCTAGCGATTAAACCTTTTATCCGACATTATAACTTAATAAACTTAAATCGTAACTTGTATGTATTTTTTTATTAATAAATATTGTTTTATAATTTATAAAGTTTAAAAAAATCTTCATTGATTCAAATACTCGTAAGAATTTTATTGTGTAATCATTAAGAACAAAAAATTATGTTCTTAGTAATTTTAATAAAATAAAATTATTAAGAAAAAATAACATTTACACACCAATCTACAACTATTTATATTATGTAAGTTTAGACGTCGGATAAACCGTTTGGTTATTAGAAAATATTAAATATCATCATGGTAAATAACCGTTTTATTTATGTGTTTAATAGGTATAGAAAAAAGCAAAAAAAAACTTTCTTTGACGTTTGCAAAAAATGGTCACACACGTAATATTAGGATTTCCCACGGAGTCTAGAAAAGCGTGAAAAATTACCTTCAATAACCCGGTCGACAAAATGTATTATCCGCCCTATAAATAATGTTAGGCGGAGTGTCGTCTGACCTTAATCGATCCCGTTATTAGGCCAGTTCCCTAGGCCAATCCTAAATAATACATGTGATATATTACCGGGCTATATATTTCTCAAGACCAGATAAGTGTTTACACAACGTATGGGAAGAGCAATGGAAGTCAGATAGTATGAATCGTAAATAAAAAATAAAAGAAAAAAAAACATTTTTATTCCTTGCATTAATTTTCCCATGTTGATCCTTTCGCATCGGTTGTCGATATATGCCGTCTAATATTCCCCTACCGTTGACATCGGTTGACGATATATATTGTTTTCCTACTTTCAGTACTCATTGTAACATCTACGGTTAGAACTTGAAACTACAGTCATTCCCTTTATCAACCTACATGTATTATTTACAGAAATCTGTAAAGCATGTTTAATAAATGCTGTTAGGTTTCGTCACAGGAGCGATTTTTCTGTAAACCACATGTGTCAATGCCGCCACATGTATGGAGTTACATAATGAACGTTTGTTAAATAGAATAGTTGTTTATGCATCATGTGATAGCTAAAAGATAGAAGACACTATGTGATATATGAAAATAGGTCAGATAAGTACATTAACGCTTCAAATACTAGTTTTGAGCATAAAAAAATGGTTTGAAAAATTCACGCCTTATTGTCAGTGTAATTTGTATTCCACCGAGCCGTAACGAAAAGGTTAAAAAAAGTCCTCTTCCAAAGGTCTTGATTTTGTGCATTCGGATCAAGTTTAAGCAGGCGATTTTCTGATGTCGTCTCTCAATCGTGCCAGTGGTTTTCGTCTGCCTGTTTTCCGTTGTAGACCAACTACAGGTATGTTTTTACGGTAAATCCAGTACCGTTTCTGGACCCAGCGGCGCCTTAGGGCTTTTTTTTTCTAGCACCCCAATTTGTATTACATTAAAAAAAATACATGAGATAGATTGCCCTCGGCGCCTCTAGCTCATTCGACGCCCTGGGCCACCGCCGCATTGCGCCACCCCCTAAAACCGGCACTGGGTAAATCTTTGATCTGTCTTGTGACAAGCCCATTTCTACTTTATTTACTGTGCATATTTCAAGACGTTAGTGTTTTTTGTTATTGCTCTACAAGTGGATCATACCGGAATTCAAATAGAGATTAAATGTGAGTTTCGTAGAGCCACCTTTTAGGACCACATGGTTTCGGAAGTACGAGTATCTGGCTAATCATGCGATTTCCTTGGGATGTGTATTTTGAAAACGGCCAAAAATGTGCCTCGAATAAATAAATGTGGTTTTAACCCTCGCCTTACGATGCTAAAAACTTCCGCGCGTTCCGATGGTGTCAACTCATTACACATTCTGATTTAAAGTGAATAAAATGAGTAGAAATTCGAAAAAATGAAAATATTCAAAGATATCGCTTAATTTTACAATAGTTGATGTAAATAAGCAGTAATAATTGACATTTAATAGCTAAAAACATGAAAAACATCAGACGAAGACCTCAAACAGCCAGACGCACCTTCGCGCTTGAACTTCCGAGAGATACTAACATTACTTGGCCTGTCGACATATGGATGAGCCGATATCATTTCGAACTAGGCGACTGAGGTTTCCCGTCTCGCTCACTCATATTAGTACGTCAGCGAGAGTGAGGAGTATAGATGCCGCCGCATCTGTGTATTTTTTAATTTTATTTTCGCACACACTTCCGGCAGGTGCAATGATTCATAACAGTAGACGCGTCTTGATTGTAGTGGTGAATTTATTCCGGATTTTAGAAAAATATTTCCTGCTCCCGATGAGTGCCTATTATTATAAAAAAAAAATTTTCAATACGTAAATGTATTAAGGAGGAATACCTAAAATCTGAACCCTGTGTGTATTATATTTACAGAGATATTTAAGTTATTACAAGCAATGTGTAGTCGATAGACATCACCGGGGAGGAGAGGTTAATAAAAGCAGTCGTTAGAATAGTAATTTCTTAGGCTTTCACGGCCAGATTTGATATTGTGGCTTTTGGGTTTAACCGTGTGTGGCGAATTTCTTTTAAGCAATATTTCCACCGCCATTGCAGGGGTCTTCTTCAGGATTGATGATTTAGTTGTGATTTAGTTGTGCGTTTGTGTCATATTATTTTTTACGAGCGTGATAATCATCAATCCTGCAATGGCAGTCGAAATATTGGTTAAAAGAAATTCGCTACACACAGCTAAACCCAAAAGCCACAATATCAGAATATTAGGTTTAAGATGGTTTGAATATGTGAGGAATGACGAGTTAAGAGAGTACACATTATCCTTGAATATATCTTGGCATTTCGCCAAAAGCCAATTGAACCGTATAACTGGTTTCGAAAACAGATTTATGCGTACAATACTGGGGGTACAATGGTTTGATTTTGTGAAGAATGACAAGCATTTGCTTCGGTTAGAGGAGCGGAAACGGAGATGGTAAGCTTAAAATATATTTTCTCAATAAAATCATACGTGTCACGTGTGAGCGATTAACGTCTTAACGTTGTCAATGTGTTTTAGAGTAAATTCACGTCGGACGCGAGCGTCTTGTTAGCTTTTGAAGATGGCGGCCGTCGTAACAATTTGCATCTCCACAATGGCTCCCAACAATTGATGATTTATGTGCAGCTCGGCCACTACACGACAATGAATCTCTGCAAGGCGAGAGTGTATTAGGTTGCGCAACCCAACACCGAACAACACATGGCCGGGCTTCCTGTTGACAAGAGCATGGCAGGTCACGAGGTACCAGTCCATCACTCTACTGTCTTCAACTGTATTCCACTGTTCTCAACCGTCGTTAACTGTATTCCACTGTTCTCAACCATTATGTATTCCGGTGTTCTCAACTGTCTATAGCTAGTTATTAAATATACACATAGTATACATCAAATTCTTTATACGCATTAATTCATTCAGAAAAATATCGGCAGAAGTGGGATGCGAATCGCGGGCCTTGGAACCATAAAATAAGAAGGAAATATGAATATCGGCCTTCAGGCCGATATTCATATTTCTATCTTCAACATCATAAAACTTCAGTTTTATGATGTTTTCTTCCCATATCCAGAACATATGGTCACCAAAAATTGTTGCCACTAAGATATATAAGTTACCACGCTCCATCTCAAGACATTCCTACACATATATGGTTCCTAAGGACCCCCAAGGGGACTTGAAGAGACGGACGCTATAGTATCCGAGGCATATTTTGAGTGAATTGTTTATCGATGTTTTAAGTAGGTTGGATGATTAGCCCAACGCTTCCCCCACCCCCCCCCCCCCCCCCCCCCCCCCCCCCCCCCCCCCCCCCCCCCCCCCCCCCCCCCCCCCCCCCCCCCCCCCCCCCCCCCCCCCCCCCCCCCCCCCCCCCCCCCCCCCCCCCCCCCCCCCCCCCCCCCCCCCCCCCCCCCCCCCCCCCCCCCCCCCCCCCCCCCCCCCCCCCCCCCCCCCCCCCCCCCCCCCCCCCCCCCCCCCCCCCCCCCCCCCCCCCCCCCCCCCCCCCCCCCCCCCCCCCCCCCCCCCCCCCCCCCCCCCCCCCCCCCCCCCCCCCCCCCCCCCCCCCCCCCCCCCCCCCCCCCCCCCCCCCCCCCCCCCCCCCCCCCCCCCCCCCCCCCCCCCCCCCCCCCCCCCCCCCCCCCCCCCCCCCCCCCCCCCCCCCCCCCCCCCCCCCCCCCCCCCCCCCCCCCCCCCCCCCCCCCCCCCCCCCCCCCCCCCCCCCCCCCCCCCCCCCCCCCCCCCCCCCCCCCCCCCCCCCCCCCCCCCCCCCCCCCCCCCCCCCCCCCCCCCCCCCCCCCCCCCCCCCCCCCCCCCCCCCCCCCCCCCCCCCCCCCCCCCCCCCCCCCCCCCCCCCCCCCCCCCCCCCCCCCCCCCCCCCCCCCCCCCCCCCCCCCCCCCCCCCCCCAAAGCCTGGACAGTGAGAACATATGGAGCGGCTCAAGCAACATTCAAACCACATAAACAGCATTTACCCATCTTCGAAACGGAAAGCGTCATAGAATACTAATTTTCATGTCATCTTGAATGAAATATTTCAATCACCGTATATCGTATTTTCCTGTATGTGTGTATATAAAAAGGCAATGTTGCAACAATGGCGGTGGTGCACAGGTTACCTGTAACTTTAATGAAACTTGAGATACCACCAGTACCGGCTTTAGACCCTGCGGCGCCCTAGGACATTTTTTTTCTGGCTCCCCATATTGTATACATTAAAAAAAATCTAAGCAAGATTGGTTGCACTCGGCGCCCCTAGCTTAATCGACGCCCTTGGGCACCGACCCTCTTAACCACCCCCTAAAACCGGCACTGCATAATATTACTGTTGCTGACAATCTAGATCACGGGTCGTCAACCTGGTCCGTACCGCCCACTAGTGGGCGATACGGGCTTCCATGGTGAGCGATTTTTGTAGATTTTCAAATCTCCTACATTTCTTCTAAAAAAAAACACCTTTATACTAAATTTAAATATAGCGAGGTTGGTAGGCGGTAGGGAAATTTTACCATGAAAAATAGGCAAAAGTGGGCGCTAGGCATAAAAAGGTTGAAGACCCGTGGTCTAGAATCTAGATACTGAAATTCACACGTGACTCATAGGGTTGCTAGATGTCCGGTTTCAACCCGACAGTCCGGTATGTTTTTGGTAATGCGATAGAAAAACTCGAAGAGAGTTGAGTACATATTTTATTATGGGCGATTTCTTTCTCTAATTAATAACCTACCATCCACATTGAATTTAATCTTTATAGAAAAAAATTGGTGTTTTTTTAAATCAGAATTATTTTTAACGATCAATATATGATATACAAACTGAGATAAAATGAAACGATATTTTTTTGTTCGTCAAATTTTTAAAGACAAAAAAAGTTAGTTTTTTTGGTTTCTTTCGGGCCCTTTACCACGGACGTCCAGTTTTGCTGGATCACGTTTAGTAGTATACGTGCTACTATGGTAACATTCACATGTTATTATAATACTACTAAACGTGATTCTGCAAAACTGGACGTCCGTGATAAAGGGCCCTTCGTCTGTAAAAATTAGCGTTTGTTAAATGCGCTGTATCTCGGATAAACATGGCAACACTAAATATAGATATTGATATCCTCCTCTTCCATTTAGGACATCGATTTACTTGATGAAGGATGCAGGATCAGGCGACGGTCATACACATTCCATAAATTAAAACAACTAATTAAAATATATATTTACAATTTATGCCACGATTTTATAGAGATTACGACAAGTTTTGTCAATTAATAATGGACATGTTGTCAAAATACATATGTGTAGGTCGTTTTTCAAAGCTAAGGCACTGAAGTATAAATTTTCTTACCTTGCTTTTTATACCATTATTAAAATTTGTTTTGGTACAAATTATTTAGTTCTCAATAATGAATCTAATGAATCCCATAATTTAACCCTTTCATTACGGCTCGGTGGAAAACAAATTATACTATCAATACGGCGTGAATTTTTCAAACCATTTTTTTGCTTAAAACAAGTATTTGAAGCATAAATGTACATATCTGACATATTTTCATATATGACATTGGTTCTTGTATCCTTTAGCTATCAGATGATGCATAAAAAACTATTATATTCAACAAACGTTCATTACGTAACTCCATACATGTGGTGGCATTGACACTTGTAGTTTACAGAAAAATCGCTCCTGTGACGAAACCTTACGATATTTATTTACATGCTTTACAGATTCCTGTAAATAATACATGTAGGTTGATAAAGGGAATGATTGCACTTTCAATTTCCTACCGTAGATATCACAATGAGTACTGAAAGTAGCAAAACGATATATCACATCAACCGATGTCAACGGTCGGGGAATCTTTGACGGCATATGCTGACAACCGATGAGAAAGGGTTACAACCTTCTGTGAATCTTGGCATCTCATCAAAAGCCAATGCAGCCGTATAAAATATTTAATAATGAATCTAATGAATCTATTTAACATGTTTGTTTACGTCTTTGGAGTTGTCAATTTAAAATTAAAATTAACCATTATACCAATTACTTGTTACTGTTTTATATCATTTGACATGTTCTTCGTATTTGTGAGAATGTTTCTCTGAGCACCCGGAGCACCATTACTCCGCGGAGCACGGTTTAAGAACCACTGTAGTAAAGTGTATTGCAGTTAAAAAGTGGTCATGACCCCTGATAACAAATTAGGATAAAATCACTTTCGGAAACAATTATATCAATGGACGACAACGAAACAATCATTCAAAAGAAAAATTATGATAAACATACTGGAAAATATTGTAAATATTTGAGAATTTCTACACCTCACTTGATGTGGATTGTTGATTCGCAAAAATTATTACTACTACAGACATTATTCACATATCGTGCGTTTTAAAGTCTTACGCATCGGTTTTCGGCATATGCCGTCATAATATTTATCGACCGTTGGCATCGGTTGACGTGATATATCGTTTTGCTACTTTCTTAGAATAGTTTTTATGCATCATCTGATAGCTAAAGGATACAAGAATCAATGTGATATATGAAAAAGGACCAGATAAGTACATTTATGCTTCAAATACTAGTTTTATAATTGACAGTATAATTTGTATTCAAACCGAGCCGTAATGAAAGGGTTAAACGAACTTACTATGAACGAGCGGTGTTCTGTATATTTCAAATTTTAATGTTTTTTTGTTTAATTGACATATTTTAAATTAGATTTTACCATTATAATTAATTCCATATTCTAAAAAACTACAACTTTTTATTACTATTTATCACTATGGGAGTGTCGTGTTAATAGACAATACTATTTAATATGCTTAATTATGGCACTTATCTATGACTCTACATTACAATGTTATCGATTGTTTATGGCTACATCGTAATTATACCAATGTATTGCATATTTCAAAAGGAACAGGGATGGAATAATAAAAAAAAAATTCAAAGAAATACCTACGTGATCGTTACAAATAATAACACATATCTAGAACAAGTAAATATATCTGATTTAAAAATATATAATTCGTTTAAAAAAAACATAGCTTAACAATCGTAATTATTTTATTATAACTACAGAATAAGTGGATAAAGATTAATATTTATTGTGTAGGCGACAGTTGGTAATACTGTGTGTTGACATTAAAATTTGATATAATATTAATTAGTAATAAACCCAAATAATGTTTTTATTTTTATCTGACTTGTGCCCGTGATTATAAAAGTGGTGTTAAGTCATGTTTCATTCGTTCCGAGATATTGAAAAGTTCGTGTTTTGATGTTCGTTGAAAACCGATGAAATCGACAACTTCATGTTGGATAAAATGCAATATTCAGATTTTGTGCAAATATTTTGGATGAAAATTTTATTAATTCAAAGAAATGTGAAGTGAAATTAATGGATTGAATTTGATCCCTCGCCCGTAAAATGCCAGTCGTAGCCTATTAATCAAAATTGGTGGAAGACGAAAGTCTTCGTGATGAAAGATGCGTAAATCTCGGGCTGTGGTCTATGACATTGGCGAATCAACACTCCACATGCAGCGCTTAGCCATGTGCACCGTGGTAAGCGTCATAGAATTCCACAAATGAGACTTCAGCATCACTATCACCATCTGTCGTTATTCTCCCGTATGTTTACATAAAACAAAAATAAACTATTTTTTTTCCATTTCTTGACTTACTTTCATAATAATGGGAACATATATTTACTATATATATATTAAAAATTAAATATTCTATATTTTTTATACCGTTTTTTTTTTAATTGCACAATCATTTACATATTCTTATATGAATGAAGTGACCCCTCGAGCAAAAAACGAGTCAATTCCATGTCAGCCTTGATAACTGCGCGCGTGATCCCAAAGATGTACCTGATGTAGTTTAACAGTTCTAAAAATCCTATTCTGTCCATCATCATCATCAGCCTGTGTCCGTCCACTGTTGAACGTAGGCCTCCCGCATGAGTCTCCATCCTCTTCGATCCTCCGCCTTCCGCATCCAGGTCACTCCCGCTATTCTTCTTATATCGTCAGTCCATCTTGTATGGGGTCGGCCAATGCTTCGTTTGCCAGTTCTTGGGCGCCATTCCAGTACTTTTCTTCCCCATCGACCGTCGTCTCTTCGACAGATATGACCTGCCATTGCCACTTGAGTGTGCCTATTCGTTGGGTAGCATCCACTACTTGAGTTCTTCTGCGTATTTCCTCGTTTCGGATTCTATCTTTTAGCGACACTCCGAGCATGGATCTCTCCATAGCACGCTGGGTGACTTTTATTTTATGGGTAAGACTTGCTGTCAGATTCCACGTCTCTGCGCCATAAGTTAATACAGGGAGGACGCATTGGTTAACGCCTTAGTTTTAAGGCATTGCGGAATTTTCGCTTTAAAAATGTACTTTAGTTTTCCAAATGCTGCCCATCCCAGTTGTATGCGCCTGTCGATTTCTTTTGAGAAGTTATTTCGCCCTAGTTGTATTACTTGTCCCAGATAGGTATAGTCGTTTACAACCTCTATTTCTGATCCTCCAATGGAAATAGGATCGAAGGTCTGTGAAATATGACTATTAATCATGGCTTTTGTTTTATCCATGTTCATTTTCAGACCAATTTTGTTCGACGCTTCATTGAGGTCGTAGAGCATGTCTTGGAGCTTGTTAGGTGATTCGGCTATTAGCACTATGTCATCTGCAAATCGGAGGTGAGAAATGTACTCTCCGTTAATATTTATTCCACATTTTGTCCAGGATAGCAGTTTAAAAATATCTTCTAGGGCGTTTGTGGAGAGTTTTGGAGATATAACATCTCCTTGTCTAACACCTTTGTTTATAGAAATATTGTTAGTGCTATCATGGAGCTGGACCATCATTGTTGCAGATTTGTAAAGAGATTTTATTATCTCTATATACCGATAGTCTATTTTGCAGCGTTGTAGTGAATCTAGCACTGCCCAAGTCTCGATTCTGTCCAAATACTACTTATCTGGAACATTGCTCGACAGAGTAGCAGTTGTCAAGGATCTAGGTATAACCTACGATTCATTATTCACTTTCCATACTCACATAATCAATTTAACTTCACGCGCCAATAAACTTCTCGGATTCATCACCCGCCAGGCTAGTCAATTTCATAACCCTCTAATTTTTCGTACTCTCTATTCTTCACTCGTTCTATCTGTTCTGGAATATGGGAGTTTAGTTTGGAATCCCAATAAATCCAAATACATTTTCATGCTCGAAAAAATGAATAAAAAAAAATCTCCGACGTCTTTATTTTTATATTTATGGTAACTATCCATTCAATTCATTTAATTCCGAACATTACCCAACTCTTTTTCTTCTAGGGATGCTTTCTTTTCATTCGCTAGAGTCCTGGAGGAAAATTGCTGCACTCAAACATTCATTCCTTCTTCTTCGCGGTTCAATTCACAACCCTGGGATTCTTGAATGTTTTAACTTCTATGTTCCAGATAGGTACACCCGTGCTCGTAGCCATCCATTGTTTTTGATCCCAGTCGATGCTTGTGGAGCACTCAATTTGGTACAACGGCATTGTCGCTCCTAAATGGCCTACCAGCACACCTCGATCCTTTTCTTACATCCTTTTCCTCTTTTATCGATGGTATTGTTGTACTTGATCTCTGTGATCTTTGACACGTGTCATCTTCTTATTCTTTTGTGTTATTTTTATTTTTTATTATTTTCTGTATTTATTGTATATTTATGTAAATGTACTATATGTTTCTAAATATTTGTAAAAAAAATGCAATTTCGATTCTGTATATAAATAAATAAATAAATAATTAAACAGCAAAAGGCCATCAGGATTTAGCAACAGTTCAGGGAAGTCTTTCCAAAAAATATGGAGTTAACTTTTTAAACAATAGCCCAGAATGAGTCTACCAATTTTAAGGATGATGCATCCTATCAGAGTTAATTAATAAAAATTAACGCCTCACTAATACATAAAACAATTAGTTTCTAGTGGGACATTGATAATTAATTCCTTAATTAATTAATTAAATAAATTATAATGGGATTACAATACAGAGCAGTAAAATAAAAACCTTCATACTAGAATGTATGGTGCACTTTAGTACTTTGATTAATAACGATTGATTTTTCAAAGAAAATCTTTTTAAACTTGTATAATTTTGATAAATTGTACAATTTATAAAAATATTTATGAAAAAGGTTATTATTTTAGCCTTTCCTTTGCATTTTTAAAAATAATACTTACGTTAACATAGAACCTCTAATCTAACGGGAACGAACAGCCCTGTAAAAATTCTTAACGTGCAAGAAATACCAACATACAAATTTGAAAAAAAAAAAAAACGAATATGCTTTTTTTCAGTTGTAATCAATTGTTTTAGAACGTTTTTTTTCTTCGAATATTTAAATAAAATAATATGTTTTGTATTATCAATGACAATCATAATATTATGTATAGTCAATTATGATACCCTTTTACGAAAATATATAATTTAATACATTGCATTATATTTATAGTAATTTTAATTGCTTTAACATAATAAAGCGTCAAATAAATAATAGTCAAAATACACTTCATCGTAGTGTTACCATAACCTAATAAAACAAAAAATTAAAATGGCGGGTATTGTTACTTAGTAGCGTTTTTAGATCAAATTTCCCATTTTATTATTTATAAATAATTTAGTTTTTACACATTGTATGACGACATTGAAAGCAAAATGAAAGACAAAACACCGACTAATTAAATTTCGTTAAAAACTTGATTTTTCACTATTAGAGTTAATTAGGTTAGATTAGGTTTTCCTAAAATATTCGTTAACACATTTTCTGACGGTTGGTATAACAACTGTCAAAAGCGTCAAGCTGATGTGTGAAAATGATCATTTTACTTGTGAAATGATAAATACAACAATGATAAATGGTACTGAGGACCACTGTCGTCACGTAAATAGTAAATTTTAGTTGTGTAAAGTATGTATTGATTTAATGAAAAAAAATAAAGCTTGATTCACTACAGCGAAATGTTCCCAAGAAACATATATTTCTCAGTATACCCATACATACATATTACATCGATACATATAAAAAAGACTATAAATCTTATGAAAATAAGTCATACCATTGTGGTATTAAGTTACACTTGGGTTTAGATAAATTTCAATTCTTCGTAATGTCATATTTCGACATATTTTTCTGTCAGATAATGTAAAATAAAAACAACAATTTATTGTCATTAGTTATGCTGTCAAATGAAATCGGTAGAGAATCACAGAAATATCGCATTTATGATTTAACTCGTTTCTTTCTGTGTGTACTTTGAAAAAACAATGAGAATAATCGAATAATAAAATAAAGTGTTTCATGCTTAGTATTACAAATTGTATGATTACTGCGATATTATTTAACGATAATAGTCAAAAGAGTATATGTTTTTATTACACATTATTGTATTGTATCGGCCCAAAAACGTAGTCATAATATTATATCTCCGTGTATGATCCACCGTGTTCAATTTCATAACATAACGCATTTAACCACAACAGAAGCAACTCGTATGCAAATTAGACAACTACGATTAACAGTGTTTAAAGAATGAAAAAAACTCGAGTGTGTTTACCTTAATGCTCTGCTCGGTGGGTACAACACCTGAACTAGGATATCTGTCTTGACACTCGCTTTCAATGCTGGTTCGCTGTTGGACGCGGCAACATCGTTTTCTTATAAGCGAACCGGATTTGTACAAAAGGCGAACCGATGATGGATGAATGGAAGCGATGTGTCGCGGTCAGTGCGCGGGGCCCATGTCGCTAGAGAAGCTATGGGGCGCAGCTACATTACACGCGACTCCACGTGCGACCACACCGCGTTCGGTCGGCCGCCGAACTGAGCGCGAATTCTGTTTTCTTGACAGACAAATGCTACCACCAAGAGTTATAGGGTTGCTAAGATGTATACTCAACGGTTTTATCATTCAAATATTTCTTACAGAGAAAACCGGTAATTCTATATATAGTCAAGAGTATATTATTTATATTTTTTTGAGAAAATTGTTGCATTACAAAATTATTTACATTTTGTAAGTTTTGCTGTCAGATAAAGCAGTGCCGGTTTTAGGGGGTGGCAAAGTTGGTAGAATAAGCTAGGGGCGCCGAGGGCAACCAATCTTTCTTATATATATATATATATATATATATATAAATATTGTAAATATAAACGATATGGAGCAGTAGAAAAAAATGTCCTAGGGCGTCGAAGGGTCTAAAGCCGGTACTGAGATAAAGGGCTTGATGCTAGAGAATTATTTAAAAAAATCCTTTTTTTAACTGATTGTCTAGTTTTATAGATGACATTACTAAATATAATTCCTCGTGGACGGAAGACTTGAGTTAGATCATGTAAGTTTAACAATAAAGATCATTTTCCGATTTAAATTTGGTTTCTATGATATTCGTAATCGAGTTAATGGTTTCAAATGGTCAACAATAGTGTATGATTTGAATTTAACAAAATTGAATAATCTCATATTACTCTCAACCTTTCATAAAACTGATATAAATTCTCTTACCATAATAAACTCGCTGAAACATATTTTATCCTACACTTTCTTGTGTTTCATAAACAAAATAAACTTAAACTATACTTTAAATTTTATTTACTCGTTAGTGATAATATTGTGAACGTATGACATACAATAAAAATAATACGACTTATTGTGATCGCATTGAATTCAAAGACATTTTCTTCTTCTTCTTCTTATCGTCTATCATCTAAATTTAATAAATTGGAGGTATCATAGCTCCGCTCCGCCTTTGCCGGCGGTCATAGCTTTGCCGGCGGTCATGGCTCAACGGTCAAAGCGTTTGCTTTGCAAGCCAAAGGTCGTGGGTTCGATCCCCGACGGAGATTAAAAAAAATATATTTATAATCGATTTCTGAGCTCTAAAAATACCTCCGGTTGGTGTGAATTTGATCCATCACCCGTAAAATGTCAGTCATAGCCTATTAATTAAAATTGGTGGTAGACGAAAGTCGTCCCGTGAAGACCACCCGTTCATAGAAAATTCCCGTAATAATAAAGGATGATGCGTGAATCTCGGGCTGTAGTCTATGACGTTGGCGGATCAACACTCCACATGCAGCGTTTAGCCATATACACCGTGGTAAGCGTCATAGAATTCCACAGATAAGACTCCAGAATTACTATCACCATCTGTCGGTATTCTCCTGTATGTGCTTACATAAAATAAAATAAAATGTATTTCCGTCAGTTATTTTTTGGTTAGTCGGTGTCTTTGGCCGCCAAAAGCGCAGCAAGCGCATGAGCGAGTGCGCGCGCCACGCGGCCGATAACGGAACTAGCCTTATCACCTCTCTGACAGCGCAACTCGCCGATTTCGATCCGAGTGTATACCGAATAAAATCATCTGCAAGACAAAATAAACCTTTCGGACAACTACAATAGAGACCACATTCGGTCGCGAGCTTCGTGAACGATTTGCATGCCCGTGCGATTGAACACAGAATCATGAGGCAATGTGGGCCGTGTTGACCTTAAGTATTAAGATCATATTTGCGTGGGTTCGAATAATGGATTTGCAGCTTGTGTGATTATAAACAAAATTCTCAGAATAGGGCTGCCACTGTTGGTACTATGTGAACATTATGAAAGGGAAAAATTATAAATTCAAGTGCGTGGGTAGGTATTAGTTTTGGTTTTCATAATATTTATAAAAATATGTTTTTATAATATGTTAAAGTTATAATTCGCAGACTCCTCCAGTATATTTAAGGGGCAAGGGTCACAGGTTCGATGAAATGAAAATCCTGATCTATCTCCTCCTCGTGGGGGGGTAGGGGGTGAGCGACATTAGTCGGCCAATATAGACAGGGACCGAATGTTGGCCGGAATAAGCTAACACGCAGCTGACCTCATCAGGTCAAGCTGGTTAGGGCACTCTATTGTCCTGGAGGTAGTAAATGCTTTCCTAAGGCGGATGAACCTTTAGGGTCAACCGCATTAGGATGTGGAAATAAAGGGGAAAATACCACATTAAAGGTCTAACAGACATTCCATGTATCAGCAAAAATAGGATCGAGAGGAGTGGAGATCGAGATGCAAGATTTTGTTGCTGCAAATTAATCCACCGCATTGATACTACGGAGGAAAGTTATAAAAACTTTTTTTGTTATCTATATTGGATACGTCGATTAAATTTATCTATTTATAATAAACTACGAACTTATTGCAATAGACCTACAACAAGGGAAAATGTACAAATCTCGATTATAGAGTTAGTTAAAATTAATCAAATACATGATTTATAATATTATACTTACAAAAAGTTACATAATCTAGGATTTTTCGTTTTCGATTGTTAAATTTGAGTAATTTGTTGCGAGGCGATCCCACAAATTTTTAAAACTCTTGAACTCTTTTTATGGTGTATAATTTAATTAAATTGGGCACCAAATACTTTGCTTAAGGAAGATTACATATTTAGGGCACACTATTTTTAATAATTAAAATCTATTGAATAGGTGTTTTTAGAAACAACATTTAATTCCTGTAATCCAGCAAACTTATTATTAAAATGATGTAATACAAAATGAAAAAAAAATGGAAACCACTAAAAAAGTTAAAAAATAATATTTAAGATAACCATATGTCGTCGCTTAAGTCACTCAGTATTGGTTCAAAAACTGAAATTTACTTCAGAATGCAATAAGTTTGCAAAACTTGTGAAACAAAAACGTTCTTTTATTTTATTAGTTTTTTCGAATTTTTCTTTTTTTTCCTCTTGAATGAATGCAAAATTTTCATTTATGTTAATTTATATTGAAAGTATTAGTTAAACTCGTTTTAAAAAATCATTTAATTTATTTAAAATTAATGAAGGTATGTTTGATTATCTGTGACGATTTTTTTTATATCAATATTTCATATATTTTTTTAGAAATATAATTACCATAATAATTAGTCGGCTATCATTAAATAAATGTTTAATAAAATAATTAAAACTACCAAGCGTTCTTACAAGATTGTGTTTAAAGATCATATTGTTATAATATGTAAAGTATTTTAATTTCTCAATAGTTGTAAGGTATGTTTTAAATTAATTTTAATTTAAAAAATAACAAAATAAAAATATGAAACCTTTATCATTATTTATTTTTTGTATATTTCTTACCTTATCAGGTTCATCCTGAGCAATGGTGTCCGATGGGACCCGAAACATGTACAATCACTTAAAAAATAAATCTGAAATGAAAGTGGATATTTTTGATTTATTATTTTAAAACTAAAATGAATTTAAAATTATAATTATGCAGTTTTACAAAGTACTGTCAGTAAACCTGTTCGCATCGTTACCCGATATATGCCGTGTAAGACTCCCCTACCGTTGATATCGGTAGCCGTGATATATCGGTTTGCTACTTTCTTAGAATAGATTTTATATATTATCTGATAGCTAAAGGATATAATAACCGATGTGATATATGAAAATAGACCAGATAAGTACATTTATGCTTCAAATACTAGTTTTTTAATTGACAGTATAATTTGTATTCTACCGAGTCGTAATGAAAGAGTTAATAATAAGTTATTACTAATACAGAAATTATTCACATATAGTACATTTTTAACCCCTTCGCATCGGTTGACGGCAAATGTCGTCACAAGATTCCCCTACCGTTGCCGTAATGAAAGAGTAACCAACCAAAACCTTAACGTTATAGTTGGTAGCTCTGATTTTTGACATTTATATTTGACGTTTGTTTTTATTAATGTAGACGGGCGAAGAAGAGTGCATTCGATAGAAACCATTGGATTTTATGCCATGCAGCCATATTTGCTGGATATTGCATTCGTAAGGCACGTTTGACGTGAGATGACAATAAATGAATTGAATAATATTTTTACTGCAAACATAATCTAAAATAAAATTACATAAATCATATTCATATGATAAGAAACAAAGCAGGGCCCTAAAATCATTATATTGAAGTATAAATTATATAGTTGTAGTGTTATTTTCACACAATCGGTCAAGAGAACCTGGCTGGGACATATATTAAGGATGCCGCAGGAGAGCAGAAACTATAGCTGCCTTTTCTTCAAGCCCCCGGGCTCGCACTGTCCTGGAAGGCCGTACATATAATGTACTCGGCGGAGCTGCGGAAGGCTGAGCTGACTAGGGATGAGACGAAGATTATGGCGGCTGACAGAGCTTTTTGGCGGCGGTTCGTTAATGCCATATGCTCCAGTAAGGGGAGCTGATATGGTGTGATCAGTGTTATTGATCTATAGAATTAATATTTAAGAATACGCAATGAACAAATTAAGTTTTAGCGAGTTTAAGTGCCACAAATTAATTATAAAATAGTAGCTTCTGTAACTTGGCTCTATCCAACCACTATAACCAGAAGAAAATGGTAACACTTAACTGCAATGGATCAAGCTTGATGAAAACAAAACATGATAATTACAATTAAAACCATTAAAAACTGACGGATAATGGTTTTAACGATCATTGCTCATTTTTTGATTTTTCATTTAACCAAATGCCGTTTTTCTCACATATTCTGCTAATTTTATAAAGTTAGATACAATAAAGTAAAGGTTTTTTTTATATAACGTTCTATAAATCCATTAATGTTGCTAAATTCTTTAAAATATGCTTCTTCATAGTATCAATCCGGTGGATTGGTTTACAGCAACAAAATCTTGCATCTCGATTTCCACTCTTCTCGATCCTCTGCAAACCTCTTTAGCTCAGAATAAGAGCTACAACTCATGTCCTCGAACACTTGCTGCAAATACTCCCGGTTAGAAGAGCGCCCTCTGCAGTTTCTACCCTCAACCATCCCTTCCACAATAAAGAAGACCACCGTGGTGCATGATGTGATGAATCCCTCGGTCTCGCCTCTCTGAGATGGTTCTTACTAGGTGCCTATCTTCCTTGATTATGCTAAGAACCTCATTGTTTGTGACGTGGTCTCTCCAGGAAATTCCGAGACTTCTTCTGTAAGACCACATTTCAAAGGCCTCTAGTCTTTTTTTATCACTTTCAGATAAGCAAATTGTCTCACAGCCGTACAACAAGATGCTCCAAACAAATGTTTTGGCAGGTTGCTTGCGGAGCTTCAAATTAATATTTTATATTTAATTATATGAAATATTTAAATCTTATAAGGATGTACCAGTATTTTCTCGATCGATTAATTTGACCAATGATATCCTTAACATACTTCACATTCAGCTATTGTGCGACTGCGGAGACCTGCAGACCGCCTCACACCTAAGATCCTGCTCCATGTGCCCAACAAGCTGCACACCTCAAGACCTAATGCAAGGCAACACACGGGCTATCGATTCTGCCAGGTACTGGGCAGAAATAATTTGACGTCACTGACACGAAAAAGAAGATTCAGCTAAAATAAGTAAAACAATAGTTTCAGCATTACGTATTCCATCTTGGTTAAAATTTGACTAGTATCAACCAAATCTATGGTGTGAATACAACTTCGATAGCATTTGTAGTTTCCTAGATAAACAAGTACAGTAAGGCCCCGCTTAACGCGGGGGATACGCTCCACATTTACCTCATCTAAACCGGTTTGTTTGGCTAATTCACTATTTCTTCCACTATTTTATCCATATCGACAGTGTCCAATGTCTTCGCTCTTACTTAAATTTAGCTGCGCACAATTTCGGGGAATCCCCGGGTTGAAATAAAAGAGCGCTAAACGAAACACCTTATTTAAATATATAAAAACACTTACCAGTACATGGAATCAGTGAACCATAAATATGAATAAAACAATTTTCGATTTTAATAGTGAATTTAATTACATTGTCAATACATAGGGGTCATAATTAAATTAAATATTGTACATTGCTTTTATTATAATTTTATTACAATGGACAATGTACACAAAGAAAGTATATAATATATGTTAAAATAATATTTCTTTACAATTTCAATCCAATTAAATTAAATTAAAAATACTTCAGATAATTCCAAAGTAGAATTTTTTAGTACATTACATTATAGGCCTGAGTTGTTATTTCTTGACTCTTGTAAAAATAAATTAAAACGATTAGGTTATTCTAAAATTACTATATATTTATATAATTTTATGATAATTTGAATGATAATCCTTTTATATGATTTATAATATCACTATGCAGTTATCTCTTTATTGGATGGATAGGTTAAAAATCAGATCTTAAAATAAATTATACTTGGCAATTGTTATTTAAACATCTAATAAAATAAAACAACACCACAATAATTATAATCAATCAATTAGAATTTTTTGAAATAATGAAAATTCAATCTAAAACAAAATCTTTAATACACATTTTCAACATACCAGGAGTAATTCATTAACCCTCCTCTTACTGTGTTAAAAACTTCCTTGATGATATGTATTTACTACACCATATGAAAATGACATTTAAAACCCGGAATATTGTGAATATTCCTAAATACTGCTTTGATTGATTGTGATTAAAGTTGACATGTAAAAAGTTTTGCAATGTAAGTATCTCAAAAAGAAAAAAAAAACCATTGCAATTAGCCATATTGTGCAGCCAACATATATTGGAAAACGTTCATGTATCCCCGAGTCTATCGCTAATTATTCAATAATTGATTTATTTCCATCGCTTCAAATGAATAACTATGCATTATTATAATTTTATGTAATTTACCAAAACTGTTCACTCAGTATCTATTATATTTTAAATGGACATTCTCATTATTAGAGTCGAGTTTGTAGTAAACACATATCATCGTAAAGCAAGGGTTAAAAATAAAAACAAACTCAATAAAATTTATATTAAAAAAAAAATCTATTATTTTGTTTAAAAAAATATCAGTTTTTTAAAATGGAAAAAATCCCAAGCAAAACGTGTGATTTTTTTAGATTGATTATTTATAATTGAAATACAAACCTAAAAGTACATTTTTGGATAAGTATTAGATATTAACTTAAGTGTCTATCATTGTTCTGTAGTAAAAAACTTAATTAAACAAGTCATAAATACTTTAGGCAAATAAATAATTTATACAATTATTTTTACAGCTTGCCTCAACTAGTGTGCACGGAATAATACTTGCGATATAAACAAATATTAAGCAGTCTGTATGAACATCTGCAGGTTACACTACACATACATATTTTTTACACTTAAATCTAACAACTAATTAAATTGCATTTTTGATCAATAATGTCACAGTTATTGTTTGTTTAATAATAGTTATCAAAAATGGTCAATAAACATGTATATTTTATTTTAATTATTAAAAAATAATCCTTACATTTGACATGGGTAGTAACAAATTTGAATTTGCAAGAAATATTCCAAAAAATGTTGCCACATACTGATGATTGTAGTAATAAGGCTATAAATTCACGAAAAAGAATTATCAAATATATTATGGTATGTATAGGAGTCATTTATTAGATTAACAATTATTTATTATTTAAATAAATTCACAAATAACTGAAAACATTAAGAATAAAGATGTATATGGAAAAGTGATGAGTATCAAAAAATCTACTCCCATAAGATTTTATTTTCATTAAAATCAAATTTTTTATATTGAAAAAATTATGCAAAAAAACAGATTCTAAAGGCACCAATGTAATTTAAGTGTTGAGTAAATTTAAGATGACTGAGTTTCATTGTGATCCATGTTAAAACAACGTATGAAATACTTATCTATTAAATGTTGAAATGGATCTCAAAGACCATGCTAAAAATAAAAACACTTGATGGATCATAAAAAAACTGGTCTAATTAAGGCATATTACAATTACTTTGCTTACAAACGGTCTCATTAATTATTAGTTTAATTCTATGCAATGTCAATAGTTATTTAATATCTAGTCACATTTTCAAGTAGATGTTTAGATTTCTAGTCCAACATAATCAGTCTTTAATGTGTACAAATCTGATGATATTTTCAAGGGTCGATATTTAAATCTATTTGGAAGAATGTTTTAGCCTAAAACCATTACATATATAATAATATTTGTATTGTAAACTGTCAATTCGTTGTGAAACTGCATAATTATAATAGTAATTTAATCAATATTAAAAACATACTTAATTTATGTAGTTTTTTTTGTTACTCTGAGAGCAAAACTTCAAACAGTAATGAAATTGTGAATGTGGCTTATTTGAATAATATATGGGAGTATATGATTAGTAGAGACTCATATTTTTAGCATTTTGTAATAGATGCGAAATAGATGCTAAAATTCGGAATAGATGCTAATAAATGCGAATTTCAAAAATTATGCAAATCTATGTTTAAATAATCATTATTTGAGATTTTTTTTTTTTTAATATTTTTTTATTAAGTTTAACTATTTTTACTGATTATTTTTAATAATCAGTTATATTAATTAAGCTTGAGAAGATTATCGCTGGGTAGGTTTTTCCTCAATTTTTCTGTAAATGAACCTTTATTTGCATCAATAGATGATAAAATGATATTAAATATATGTTACAATCAGCTTTAAACACTCTAAAACGCTAAAATCAGCTTTTAATGCTCCAAAATGCTCAAATCCAAACTTTTAAATGCTAAAAATTATAAAACAGATGATAAAAATACGGGTCTCTAAGGATTAGTAATGAGACTTACATTGGCACTCTTGGTAAATTAGTCAAAACAGAGATATAAAACTAAATATTCTTAATTTTAATTAAATTACTATTAACTCATGTTATGTAGTTACTTCAAATCTCAAAAATAAAATCTACAGGTGTCTTAAAAACATATGTCTAAGTGATGCCATTATTATTTTGTTTATATGTATAATAAATGACAAATTATAAATAATATTCAATAAAAAGTGTAAAATGTAAGATTTTACTATACATTTTACAAATATCTATAATTTTATTAAAAAATAAGATTTGAAGCTGGTAATGGCAATTATCCAAAATCCAATCTGATTGAATTATATATAAATAAAAATTAGGCAGTTGATATTATTGGATGCACTTTGTTCAATGTATATTTTACATTTAAGCAATAATTGAGTGTCACAATTAATTGTTACGATTAATAAATACATTCATAATAATTGAATACGAGTAAGTAATTTGTTAATAACATTAAGTATTTTCGATAAGATACAACATGGTGTTCTGATACAACATAAGGAGTTAAGCCGCTATGGTGTCGTCGAGTAATAACAAATTACATAATAAATTTACATACACATGTACACGTAATTACATAGTACACATAATTATTATCACTGTGCTTTAATAAATTGTTATCGAGATTCACATTTGAGAATTAAAGTTTTACACATTTTTTAAAGAGATCCAGATCTTTTACGTTTTAAAACTAAAATCAGAGTTCACAAATATTGTAATTAGAATGTTTCGTACACGATGCTTTGGGTAAAAATGTATTTGGTCACTACACGTGCTGGGGAAGATTGTTTCATGGGATAAATGTTTGATAGAACACTAATAGTCGGTATCACATGTGAAATTTTGAAACATTTCACACACTCGCAATTTAAAATGGGTTCGAAAAACTGTGATATTATCAAAGTGTCTAGAGTGAAGTTGATAATACTTTTAAACAGAACCACTGCACATTATTTAAAAACTATTTAAGTCATATTATATTGTGATAATAAAATATACAATCGGTATTGTTATATTACAGAATTATTCAGACGGCGAGTGAAGCGAAATGTACAGAGTAATTTAGATTAAAATAAATTTGATCGCACACTATATAATGTCTATATAATTTTATGTAAAATTAAAATGATTCCGCTATGAAAAGAATACGAGGGGGTCTAATAAGTAATCTACGACTTCGCCTTTAATCACGCGACACCGCTGTCTAAGTGGCTTCTCTTCTTGCAGTCGGTTCTCGGAGTGACGTGATGGTCTGGCGTGGATTTGAGAATGTCTGGCTGTCCGTGGGACATGACTCTTTCTTGGCAGCCGCTGGACGTTTGATTGGTTTGCGTCGAGCCGAACGTGAGTGTGGCGTTACGTTCGGAGAGCGTCATGGTGGTGGCGTGCGAGTTGAGCGTGTTGTGGGTGGTGTGGTAGTGCGTGGACGAGTTGAGGGTGTTGTGATGGGTGGAGTGCGGCAGCGTGGAGGGCGAGGAGTGCGGCAGCGTGGAAGGGCCGGGTCGCGAGCGCACGGAGCGATGGCTTCCGTTGCGGGTGAGAGAGTTCATTTGTGGAGTGCCGGGCGGGCCTTGCCGCGACAGGGCGTTTTTGTAGTCTGCTATCAGATGAGTCAGCTCCGCCATCTGTAATTTGAAATTTAAAATATTAAATGATATAAATAAAAAATGAAGAAGCGTTTCAAAAGCCGTCGACTATAGTCCATCCAGTGTATGAAGAACCCTATGACACATTTATGCCCCTTGTAAAAGGGACGGGGCCAAGATATTTATTTCGATTAGGTCGATTTTTTTTCTCTTCTATTCGAAAAAAAATCGAATTTGAATTCGAAGGGAATCGTATATAAACATCTTTATTTCCGCATGGCGGCGTCATGGCGGATCAGTACAAATGTTTGACTTTCAGTAGCGTGTTGTTCATCGATCGATTCTTTTTTTTTGTTGTTGTAATTATTATATTTATTGTTAGTATTGTTAAAGTTGTTTCATTGAATCATATTTTTGTGTTTTTACATTGCCGAAGAGACAGAAAAGAACTATTCTCAGTAGTGAATCACGTGAATTTGTCGTACATTTGCGTGATTATTTTAATCGAGAAAAACAAAATGGTGGACCATTGCTGTCTGTTGAAAACATTCGAGATCGGGTCGCGGATTCCCTAGTAATCAGTAAATCCACAGTATCTCGGATCACAGAGGAGAAATACGGTGAATCTTCATTAGAAGAGAAAAAATTATTAACACCAAATAAGAAACGACAGAGGAAATGCTCAATTACAAAACCCGATAGCTTTAATTTGGCGGCAATTCGGAATCACGTGTATGCATACTATGACCGCAACGAAATACCAACACTTCTTAAACTGGTAGGTTCTCTAAAGTCAGTCGGATTATTTCAAGGCAGTGCGACGTCTCTTAGTACAAAACAAAAAGAGAATATTATGCAGATTGGGATCGCGATGTAAGCTTTGACAATTTAAGTGAACAGAACCTGATTATAAATGTGTGTGAAAGTTGTAGTTCTGATTCCGATAGTGACGAAGACAATTTAGAATGTACTGCTTTATCGGATTCCGACTAAAATATGTGTTTTTAAGGTTATGTGCTAATATTTATCTCTACACTCGCTTTTCTTCATAATTTTCATATTACTAATATTATTATTTATAGTTTGTTTTACATGTCTCTTAAAACTTGTTAATATTCACTTATAATTGATAATAATTCTAATATTTCATTTTAGTAGGTATTTACAAAAACAATCGAAAATACGATTATCTATACCCCAACACTGGTTTTCGCAGTAATGTTTATTTTGTTTTTATTGTGATATATTTACCTAAATAACTTATTATATATAAGAAGAGAGGCTTTTGTTTATGTTGATAAAATTAATATGGGTAGCGAACGTTTTTACAACGTTATATCAGACGATATTTAGCACAGGGCAATAAATGTGTCACAGGGTTCTTCATACACTGGATGGACTATAGCAGATATGGTAAAGAAAAAAAACAATGATTATACACAGTCTCATTTGAAGTTTAAGTGAAATTGAACAGTTTACCTTTGGTTTGTTTAAATTAATTAGCATTTTTTCTACGCCCATGGTTCCGTCTTCCCCATTGATGACCATCATGAGGTCGTCCTGGACTCCGCCAAACAACCCGATGGAAGCGTGTGCGTAGCGGGCGATGACTCCCATGGAGGCCAACTCCAAGATGGTTACCCCATCCTCGGATACGGCCAGCCAGACCATCGACAAATCAGGCTGCTTTATCTGTAATACAATAATGAAATCATGAAATAATATTACTTATTTAAACAGAGCGACTCTAGTTCTTGCAACAAATCGCAAGAGAAGATTTTATTACCTGAAAGGAATGCCTACCAATTGGCTAGAACCTTGACTGGTGGACATGGAAATCCCTAAATAGATTAAAAACCGGAGTTAGTCAAACAAAAGACAATCTCGAGTGGTGAGGAATGCTTCGGCAGGGAAAGTCACTGTTATGCAACTGTGGAGACCTGCAGACTACCTCACTCCTAAGATCCTGCCCCATGTGTCTAACTAGCTGCATATTCCACAACAACTGGACAGCACATGAGCTATCAATGTTGCCAGATATTGGGTGGAAACAATTTGACGTCACTGATACGAACAAGAAAAAGAAGGTTTCTTATATTCTAAAAATTTACTTTGACATCCGTGTTGATACTATGTCAGCTTTATTTTTCTAGAGCTCGGTATTTTTTTTACTAACAATCTGTTGCATATATGAAACCGCTAATGCAAGGATTGTATTTAAATGTGTAATTACCCTATAAAATTAAATAGTCGTAAGATAGGAAATAACTCAAATTCTGGGACTCCTACTGCCCCTCTGAAAGTCTTAAATGCCCCACAAAGGGGCATTATCACTATCGTTGAAAACCAACTGTGTAGATCAATCCATCATTACTATTCTTTATGAAAAATCCACATTCAAATTACATATTTTTTTACATATCTAAATAACTATATATTTACACAAATATTTATATTACCAGAAATGTCATTTTATATACTTATCACACATACAACTTCTAAACACAGATGGCACTAATCTAGACCATAGAAAAGGATAAAGTTAAGTGTTTTATTTTTGACATTTTAATTTTTTATTATAATTAACCCTTTCGCATCAGTTGTCGATATATGCCGTATAAGATTCCCCTACCGTTGACATCGGTAGCCGCCGTGATATATCTTTTTGCTACTTTCAGTACTCATTGTGACATCTACGATAGGAACTTGGAACTGCACTCATTCCCTTTATCAACCTACATGTATTCTTTACAAGAATCTGCAAAGCATGTAAATAAATATCGTTAGGTTTCGTCACAGGAGCGATTTTTTTGTGAACCACGTGTGTCAATGCCACCACATGTATGGAGTTACATAATGAACGTTTTTTTAATATAATAGTTTTTTATGCATCATCTGATAGCTAAAGGATAGAAGAACCAATGTGATATAAGAAAATAGGTGAGATAAGTCCATTTATGCTTCAAATACTAGTTTAAGAAAAAAAAATGGTTTGAAAAATTCACGCCGTAATGACAGTGTAATTTGTATTCCACCGTGCCGTAACGAAAGGGTTAAGATTGGTAAAATAAACAATTATCGTAGCGAAAAAAATGTATTTGTGGTGCTCAGTTACTAAAAAAATATTTCTTGTGAATGATTAATCAACACAATCACTTGGCTACACACCCTCGCTTGGAAGAGAGTTGCCCCGAAGAAGGGCCACTTGCGCGTACAGTTGAGATAGATGCGCACACAGTCCAGGGTGCTGCGCCCTCGCAGGGCCAGCCACTTTATTCTTAGCTTGTCCTCCACATCTCTGAAAAGTTACAAACATCTAGTGTTATTTATATATTCAAACATTCACTTTGAGATCCATTTCATAATATTGAATTTGATTCCAAATTTGTATGAGACAACTGATGTAATTGGTAACTTGGAAATACTCGCACATTTAAAATTATATTTAAATGTTCGCGGTTCAATTTACAACCCTGGGATTCTTGAATGTTTTAACTTCTATGTTCCAGATAGGTACACCCGTGCTCGTAGCCATCCATTGTTTTTGATCCCAGTTGATGCTTGTGGAGCTTCAAGCACTCAATTTGGTACAACGGCAATGTCGCTCCTAAATGGCCTACCAGCACACCTCGATCCTTTTCTTACATCCTTTTCCTCTTTTGTTGATGGTATTGTTCTTCTTGATCTCTGTGATCTTTGACACGTGTCATCTTCTTATTCTTTTGTGTTATTTTTTATTTTTATTATTTTCTCTATTTATTGTATATTTATGTTTACTCTGTTTCTAAATATTTGTAAAAATTGGAATTTCGATTCTGTATATAAATAAATAAATATTTACAGTCTAAATATATATTAATAAATCTTTCAAAATGGCATGGCATGCAAAGGTAAGAAAACTATATTATATATACACACACTATACATCAAATTCTTTATACGCATAAATTCATTTAGAAAAATATCGGCAGAAGCGAGATGCGAACCATGGACCTTGGAACCAACCTTTGCCCAGGTCTTTATGTACCGCTTAGCCACCTCGGCTATTTCTTTGCCTGAGCCGACACGCATTAGAACTTGTATTTATACCATTGTTATCATCGTATGACGATAGATGTCTCTATAGTATATATTCAGAGTATGTATAATATTATTTTTTATTATTCAGTCAAAAATTTTAATAACATTAAGGTTATCAGCTGACAATACTTGGTGAAACTGCATAATTATAATTTTAGAATTAATTTGAATTAAAATACCCAGTAATTTTATAATTATATAATGCCTTTTTCAAATTAAAAAGAAAAAAAAAGATTTTTATATAATGACTTAATACATTAGGAAAACCACATACCCATTAATTTTATAATGTCTTTTTTCAATTGTTTTACCCGCACACATATACAATCTGTAAATATGTGTGTAGGAACTAATTAACTGTCCATACCTATATAAGCCAATGCCTGTTTTTATATTTTTATTATTGAAGATGGTCTTCAGGAAGGCCGAAACATGTAATCATTAAAATAAATTGTGAATCAAAACTAAATATCTTTAATTTATTATTTTTTTAAGTAAAATTAATTCTAAAATTACAGTCAACATTTATTCACAGGATTTAATATTATTACTTTCTGAATGAATTGATGCGTATAAAGAATTTGATGTATAGTATGTGTGTTTTTAATTACTAATAATATTGTAATATAGTCAATGATCTAAAAAAGTAGATTACAATATTGAAAAAATAAAATAATATTCTAAAAAATATTTAATCCATAAAACTATATTATTTTAGACTAACCTGATCTGCTCGACAGACAGCCCGGTCCTGTACCGGTATGGGTAGAACCTGTCTACCAGGGCCACTGCCTTTTCAGGCTGACAGTCTCCCATCTCCAGTTGTGCCATTAAGGCTCCCAGCTCCGTGCTGAGCTCCCTTGTGACAGGAAAATGTCCTGCCACCACTGTAACAGTAATATTTTAAATCAATTCAGGAAAAAAGAAAACAGGTTACTAACACAAACATGAGGAATCTAACAGCAGGTGTTACCCATAAAGTAAAGGTCACCCAACGTGCTAAAGAGAGATCCATAAACGGAGTATCTCTAAAACATAGAATCCAAATCGAGGATATCGGAAAAATTCAAGTAGTGGAGGCTACCCAATGAACAGGCACTTTCAAGTGGCAATGGGCAGGAAATATATGTCAAAGTGACGATGGTCAATGGGGAAGAAAATTGTTGGAGTGCCGGTCAAGAACTGGTAAACAGAGCGTTGGTCGACCCCCTGCAAGATGACCTGATAACATCAAAAGAATAGCAGAATGGAGACTCATGCGGGACGCCTACGTTCAATAGTGTATCTCACAAAAATATACTCGATCTCTAAATCTTCATATTTAAAAATATTTTACTATAAATATTTTATTGTTTGACTAAAGCGAAAATTCCGCAATGCCTTAAAACTAAGGCGTTTAACCAATGCATCCTCCCTGTATTAGCTTATGGCGCAGAGACGTGGAATCTGACAGCAAGTCTTACCCATAAAATAAAAGTCACCCAGCGTGCTATGGAGAGATCCATGCTCGGAGTGTCGCTAAAAGATAGAATCCGAAACGAGGAAATACGCAGAAGAACTCAAGTAGTGGATGCTACCCAACGAATAGGCACACTCAAGTGGCAATGGGCAGGTCATATCTGTCGAAGAGACGACGGTCGATGGGGAAGAAAAGTATTGGAATGGCGCCCAAGAACTGGCAAACGAAGCATTGGCCGACCCCCTACAAGATGGACTGATGATATAAGAAGAATAGCGGGAGTGACCTGGATGCGGAAGGCGGAGGATCGAAGAGGATGGAGACTCATGCGGGAGGCCTACGTTCAACAGTGGACGGACACAGGCTGATGATGATGAAATATTTTATACCCTAATTGTGATTTATTAAAGGTGGCAAATATGAAATTAAAGGGTTATTATCAGTTACCACACGTCTCTTCATATTATATGGAGAGATATGTGGTAACTGATAACATTGAAGGAAGATAAGGTAGATAAAGAGTGCACAACAGATGGTCGAACCGAGTTACCAGTGCCTTAAGCCTGCCTACAACTAAATAATGCACTCCACTCTATTGCATATCACGAGCGATGAAATATAATAATAAATACAAAAAAGAGGATCAGAAGCTATCATATATAAACACATGTAGGGCAGCACCATAAAGGGTTTAATGAAGTTTCCTGTGAACTCTTTAGACGTTGATTTGAGTCGATTTGCAGAATTTATAAAATAGTTTTTGAAAAATGAAAACATCTCACCTTGAAGATTGACTTGGTAGCAAAGCAGGAGTCTCTCTCTGTCAGTTTCACTGCGAGCCGCGTGCCTGAAGTAAAGCCGGTTGCGATAACTGAGACGGATGACTCTGGAGTTCTCAAACTTGCCCGAACCTTTCTCTCTGAGGGCCGTCTCCCATTTGGATATCACATCGCACAACTGAAAACATAAGTAAATCATGCTGTGAACTGAGAATTAAGGACGGCAAGGATGTATATTTTTTTCAAGAAGGAGCTTATAAGTGAATTGATTGTTTCTGAGTGTCTACAACATTTGCATATCTGTAATTTTTTATTAATCCTTTCATTACGGCTCGGTTTGAATACAAATTAATCTGTCAATAATAAAACTAGTATTTGAAGAATAAATCTACTTATCTGTTATCTTATTGTTTATCTTATTGTTTCAAATTATTTACCTTTTTATCTGGTTTGATGTGATGTTCGAGATCTTTTTCTATGGGATCGTCACTGAAGAGTGTGAATCCTGAAAGTGCGGGTTCTCTGCAGCACAACTCTGAGCTCAGCGTTGATAGGAACTCCTCGACAGTCGTAGAACCATCAAAACTGACAACCTGTAAACATTAAATAAAAAAATGTGACCTGCAATAAACAAACTTCAAAATTCCCCTTTTTCTTCTTGGGAACAAAATCTTGCATCTCGATCTCCACTCCTCTCGATCCTCTGCAGTCCTCTTCAGCTCAGCATAAGAGCTACAACCCATGTCCTCGAACACTTGCTGCAAACACTCCCGTCTAGGGCGCCCTCTACAGTTTTTACCCTCAACCAACCCTTCCAAAATGTCGTGAAGAACACCATCATGGCGCATGATATGACCGATCCAACTGGGTCGCCTCTCTGACGTGGTTGTTACTTTTCTCCCCTTTTTAGATCATGTTTTTTCCTATAACTAAAGGGTGGAATTCTTTGAGAACATGCGTCGAACTTACTTGGTCTTGAATACATTTTTGAAATTCTGTTTTGGTTGTAATGTTTCGATTGTCTAACGTATTCTGTCATTTTACATTTTTTTCAATAATTTATCTTTTTCATTAAAAAACAGCATTGACTAACGATTGAGGTAGCAAATTTATGATGATAATATATAAGACTTACACCCTTTTGCAGAGACGATTCTTAAGATTTCATGTAAGCTGAAGGCTGAGGCTTTCTCACTTTAATCTTTTGACCGTGGCGCCTTTTTAGTGGATTTGTTAATCGATTTTCAGGAAATTAATATATACTGTAATATATTTTCTAGTAAACAAATAAATCAGATATTGCTTTTAGTTTTTGACTTGCAAACAATAGATTTTATATTCAGTTATATAGTAAGTTAATTTTGAACATTGCAACAGTAGAATAAAGCCGTAATATGAGGCTACAAATTCCATGTAAAGCAAATGACCTTTATAGACGTCATACGCAGTGAATGGGTTAATCATTCTAAATGAAAGTAGCTATTTTAGGTTGGTCATCTTAATAAATGTCTTTGTAAGCGGTTCATATGTTGGTAACCTTAAAGTAAGGAATGACTTCATACGAGTGTTAGAATAATAATATTATTGCCATACCTGATATGTGTTGTTTAGCATATGGACCGGTATGGCATGTGGCAGGCTGTGATGGTAGGGATTCTTTAGCAGGATGGAGAGCACCTCCATGCGGGAAGGCTTGTCTTCTCGGCTTCCATTGCGGATGGTGCGTTCCAATGCACGCTCGCAGTACGCTGCGTATTTTCCACATTCCGTCCTGAAAAAAGATGTTATAAATCATTTTTTAAATTTAAATCATGGTAAATATCCAAATTCTAATTATCTATTTCGTATCCTCGGCATAAACAGTCAAACGAGGTGAATATACAGCTAACCTTTATTTACTGTACACTTTTTACGATTTGAAACAGAGATTCTTCCTATAGTTTACAATGATTTTTCATATAACGTGATATCAGCTTGATATAGCTTTTTTAGGCTCGAAAAATGATCTTTTGTCTCTTATTTTTGTTCGCTCGCCTGACATGCACATCTGATAATGTTGGTTATATATAAAATTACACGGCGTTTGCATACACCATTTTATTTTTTATGACAGTTGCCCCATTTTATGTTGGTGCAACTGTCATCTTTAATTTGCTTTTTTGCCGCGATAATTGGCGGCGCTATATGTCACAGTATTCCGCAGTTGTCAGTTAACTCTTTCTTAAGTCTTTATTACAAATAAACGAGAATTGTGCTTCGAAACACGTCTTTTGCTTGGTAATCTATTCCTCCATCCTTCCTCCACGCAGCCACGTGATGAACCCGCGACTTGTCGTCCTTTTAAAGACGGGGGATGTCAAACGTTATGAGATACTCGGAACAGAAAAACGACAACTATTTATATCATATTTACTCACTTGGAGTCGGAATTTCTTGACAGGTGCAGTTTGAGGTACCACAGAAGACGGTTGTTCCGCGGTGTGAAGAGGCTGACGGCTAAAGCCAGGAGTTGCCAACCCTGGACGAAGCTATAGGCAGGAGGGTTGCTCTTGCAGTCCACCGGGAGGAGCGGAGCCTGGACATCCGCAAACAAACAATTAGTCAAAGCAATCCCACAATGCGCGTCAGTGAATCTTCTGAAATAAATAATATATTAATCCGATCTCAAAATCTTCCATTACATACATCTTTGTAAACTGATATTACATACTTCCATCAATTCTTTGCATAATTTTATCACACAATTCAACATATTTTTTGTGAACTTCTCTAAAAAGTAATCGCTTTAAAAAAAACTTAAAATTCTTCAAAATATGTATTCTCTAGTATAATTCAACACAAGAAATATTTCAAATATCATAGTGACTGAGTGTTGACCCTTGCTTTTCGATGATATGTATTTACTACAGCTGGACTCTAAATAAGGAGAATATCTATATGAAATAAATATAATAGATACTGAGTGAACAGTTTTTGTATTCCTCGGTAATAGTATTAAGTATTTAATAAAATTACAATAATATATAGTTTTTCATTTGTAGCGATGAAAGTAAATAATTTGTGGTCAATATGCGTATGAATTTGTTGGCTGCTCCAGCTATAGCGGCTAATTGTGATGTTTTTCAGATACTTAAATTGCAAAAATTGTTACATTTCAACTTAAACGATAGTCAATCAAAGCAATATTTTGGAATGTTCATATTTTTGCGGTTTTTTAATGAAAACTTTAAAAGGTGTATAAAATACATATCATCGGAGTTCTCAGATGTTTCTAGCACTATAAGGAGAGGACTAACCATATTTATTATATACAGTGGTACCAACATATACGTGTTTAATTCCTTCCGCAATCCTGCTCGTATTTCAAATTACTCGTATCTCAAAGAAAATTTACAAAACGCGAGCACAACTTATCAAAGATGCTTCGACATCGACAGCACACTGATAAGTGATTCTCTGACAGATGCGCTAAACGCGTGACGCGCGGTTCGTGTGCAACTGGCCGACCCGCTAAGCCGATTGCTCGTATCTCAAGTTTTGCTCGTATTTCAAAGCAAAAAATCGCTTGCTCGACGGCTCGTATCTCAAAAAACTCGTATGTTGGGTCACTCGTATGTCAAAGTACCACTGTAGTTGTTTTTTTCCCATCAATTAATGAAATTACGTAATTAAAAAATGTTTATGTACCCTATAGAACAATATCATACAACTCTCTCTATATAAAAACATTGTTTTATTTTTAACCATTACTCCTAATATTGTCTTCATGCTGAATTCAAAACACTAAAAAAAATGACATTCGTCAATGGAATTTATGGAACAAATTTAAAAATTATTTGATTTAAGTGCATTGCATTTGCTTCCTGTCCATTAATATATTTCATTTCACACATAAAAAATCCTTTCGCTTCTAAGGACATAATTTTTTCACATTAAATATTTTTAATGAAATAAAATTTATTATAGCATAGAATAAAGTTGTGTTTACTAAATTGTATGTATGTTGAAAATGAATCATTTGCGATTGTGATTCTCACTTACTGTGTTTTCCTGTTTGTGAACAATGTTAGTGGACATGCACTTCAAAGAAAACCCAAACTCATTTTAGCCAATTTCACAAAAAAAAAAAAAATGTACAGCCAATTATTGTGTGTGCAAATCAACATACGGAATAGCTTAGTATTCAATTTATTACCAAAAATACATAAAACTGTTAGTTGGAATCAAAATTTTATTCTCTTACCAATTACCATGTTTAAAACATATTTAATTGAGGTACTTATCAGTTACTATACTCAACGAATGAGTATTCATCAGCTCAACACTATCTATTTTAGTTTGGTTAGTGTTGTGCTCGTATAAATACTCTCGTCATTAAGTAGTCTTGGCATAACTGATAGGTGCAATAATTATTTTCTTTTTTTGCCGACATTTGATATAAACCATATACTTTTTGTATTACAGCGGTAATTTTTCTACATATATTTAGCACGTAAGTATACTCTATGCTTGTGATTTGTATGAATATGATGTGCCAAGATAAAAAACATAAAATAAAAAAAATAATCTTAAATTAATTAAATAATATAAAAATATCATAAAAACATAATAATCAAAACATAACACGATTCAAAAGTGACGTTTTAATTTTTTTTAAATGATTTTTTATACAATTATAAAAGGGGGTATATGTTTATTCAGTATTGTGGCTTTTGGGTTTAGCCGTGTGTGGCGAATTGTTTCAATCCAATATTTCGACTGCCATTGCAGGAGTCTTCTTCGGAGTTAGGCCTCGCTTGGTGAAAACCCTACCTGTCCCGTCCTATTTTTGGAGACCCAGATGGGGACCCGTTACTGGCCGCACATATAAAGCTACTTGTTAGAGAGTGGCTGAAGGCCTTCCCGTGATTCTAGGTGCATCAGTTAGATGTCAAATAGACCTCTAAGGCTGCGAAGTTAGTATGACTACTTTGTGACTTTGTGACTTTGTGACTTTGCGACAACCCGGAAGAAGACCCCTGGAAATGGCGGTTGAAATATTGGATTGAAACAATTCGGCACACACGGTTAAATCCAAAAGCCACAATACCACATCTGTTTATCAAAACCTAAGAAGTTATTGAACATATTCTATTAAGTAATGTAAAAAATATATAAAAAATTACAGTGCTTACAATACAGAACATCAAATATAAGGGTGTGATAGAATGGTGATAGATTAAAAAAAAGGAAATTTAGAAAATTAAGTCTTACATTTTGAGTGTTACTTTTATATCGTTTAATGTAATTTTTAAAAATAATTAAAAAATAATAAATAAATAAACTACTCAGCCAGCACTCATTTAAAATAGTTTTTTGTTAATAGATTAAATAGAGAGCATGTGTTAATAAATATTTAAGATTCAGTTTAAATTTGAATAAAATTTACGTTTACTATTACAAAGCTATGTAACAGTTCACCAATAAACAAATATTATCAATATCTTATAAAAGTCTTATGTTTATAATCATGTGAATAACAAAATCCCAATATGTATTAGGAAAAAACAATAGACCTATATGTGAACAACAAAGCGAAAAACTGCTGCCATCCCAATAACAAAAAATGTTTATTTTGCTCATCAAAAATTTCTATGACTTTTAAAATATTTTTTTATCTCGATCGCCCATTGACCAATAATTTATAATTACTAAACCAAAGGTCGTGGGTTAGATCCCCGACGGAAATGAATATATATATTTTTTAATCGATTTCTAAGCCATATAAATATTCTCGGTTAGTGAGAATTTGATCCCTCACCCGTAAAATACCACTCATTGACTATTTATTGAAATTGGTGGTGAACGAAAGTCGGCCCATAAACACCACCCATTTATAGTGAATTCCTGTAATGATTGAAGGATGCGCGAGTAGCGGGCTGTAGTCTAAGACGTTGGCAGATCAACTCTCCACATACAGCGCTTAGCCACATATAAGATGGTAAGCGTTACAGAATCTATAGATTCGCAGATTTTTGCATCATTATTACCAGATGTTGGTATTTCCCTATGAGTGTTGATGTAAACAAAATAGGTTTATATACTCATGCCTATGCTCATATACAGGGAGCGGCAAAAAAACTGACGGTTTTAAATCAAAACAACGACGAAAACCATTTTTTTTTGTCACTCCTTGTATGTGAGCATAGGAGCGTAGACGCGCACGGAAAAAAGTTGTTGAAAAATTGTCATAGGTACCATTGGATTAAGCGTTATAACCATGTACATATCTCCGATAAATATCTGAGAATAAGGAGGTACAGATTGTTCACTCTCCCAAAGAGTAACACTAAACTGCCAGAGACTATGCCTCTTGGGACAGGGATCAGACTGTTCAACCAAATCGCCTAGGATGTTGATATATTCACGTAAGGGAGGCCCGATTCAGGCATGAACTCCACGAGTTTCTTTGGAGAAATGGTTTGTTGGCGTCGTCTATTTGACGAGCATTGGGACCTTCTGTTGCTTGTCTTTATTGCTTTGTTTTTAGTACTTAATCATTAGTACCTATATTGATTGTACGAGTACTTCAGTAATAATCTGATTTTTTTTAAATTTGTAATGTTCTGTAGTAAAAAAAAAAAGAAATTAAATTGAAATTGCATCATTGTTGGGCGTACGATGAACAAAAACTAAAACGATTAACAAAATAGAAAATAATAAGTAGTTCCGATAATTCTATAGTGGTTTGAGCAGCTTAATGCCAGAAGATATATATATATATATCTTCTGGCATTAAGCTGCTCAAATAATTAAGTTGCAACAAATAACACACATATATATATATATATATATATATATATATATATATATATGTGTTATTTGTGTGTCAAACATGATATACTTGTGACATGGTTTTTGTTGTTGTAAGTCCAACTATTTGCGCGAGTATCCCGACACTAGTTCTGAGTGTGAGGTCATTGAAACTAAATATGTCAATACATTTACAATGCCACACTTGTTATTACTTTAATAATTAATTAAAATATAAATATTTTGTTATGTTATTAAAGGAAATAAAAATAATTGAATGGAAAAAAATAATTATTTTATTAAATGAGCACTGACTGAATAAGCTAGTGGTGGTGTATAATATAGTAGATATTGGTGTTTGAGATGCCCCGAGTGCAGAGTAGAGGAGGTTGCTGGTGGGTGGCGGGTGGCGGGTGGGGCTCCTACCTGCACGGACAGCGGCGAGCTGGCGTTGTTCTGGGCGCCGTCGGAGCCGTGCGCGGGGCCCCCGGAGCCGTTGTTAGCGGCCGACCCCGTGTCACAGGTGAACAACGATTGGGTGGCGCACAAGAGGAGTTGCTGCAAATGAAATGTTGGCGTTCCAGACACTACTCCGGGACGGCTCGACGATCGACACGTCCCGGACTATCGAGCGACTTTTTATGTAATCGCATGCAGGAGAGAACAGCCGGTCAAGACCAGTGCACTCTATGACGCTCAGCCAAGGAGGCTGGAGAGACTGCCGGTCTGCGCTACTTCTCAAATAATACGATGATATTTGGACATTTAAATAATGCTCAAGCGTTTTCCATATATGACTCCACATTCTTTCATTTAAAACGGTTTGATACAGTAAGCATATCTATATATAAATCGAAAAGAAATAACCTATTATTATACGGCCGGATTGACTTTCGTATAAAATTTCTAGTAATTAAATATACACATTCATTTATATCAGTCAACATTTATTCACAAGCTTTTTAATATTATTACTTTCCGACAATCTATTTTAGTAAGTACCACTTGGACTGATTGAATAATAAAAAATAATAATGTACATACTCTGAATATATACTATAGAGACATCTATTGTTATACGATGATAACAATGGTATAAATACATCTTCTAACGCTTATCAGCTCAGGCAGAGAAATAGCCGAGAGGGCTAGGCGGTATATAAAGACCTGGGCAAAGGTTGGTTCCACGGCCCGCGGTTCGCATCTCGCTTCTACCGATATTTTTCTGAATGAATTGATGCGTATAAAGAATTTGATGTATAGTATGTGTATATTTAATTACTAATAATATTGTAATATAGTCAATGATCTATAAAAGAAGATTAGAATATTGAAAAAATAAAATAATATTCTAATAATTAAAAAAAAAATCACAAAAATAAAATTTATTTTTACAAGGTTGCCATGAATCAAAACATTGTTCTCTTTTATAGATATAAAATAATGTTGTGTCAGTTACACCATTTATAACTCAAGAATGGCTGAACCGATTTTCATGAATCTTGATTTGATTGATTTGTCTGAAGACAGAATAGAAAAATAAGTATTCAAATATCAAAAAAAAACAGGGAAAAAAATAATAGGTGTACCGGAAAAGAAAGTCGTTTTTTTAGTGGTTTTGAGTGGTCAGTTGTGGTTCGGCAGTCAAACTTTTACAACGTGTTCTGCGTTGTTACTTTGACTACGTATACCTGGAGTGTACTAGGACTTTTAAACAAAAAAAATTATAACCCTATATACAATGGAGAGCTTCGTACCGAATGAGGAATTTATTCGAAATATTATGCTTTATCATTTCACGAAGAAAGAAAGTGCTAAACGTCCTACAAATTTGTGAATTACTGGGAGATATTTTGAATGTTTTTAAATGTTATTGTCCGTTTAAAAAATTGAAATTTGGCCATTTTTTAAATTAAATTAATATTTATAAACTATATATATATATATATATATATAATTAATAATAATATATTTTGTGCAATATATATATAAATATAGTTTTATAATATATAAATATATATAATTATGCATATAAATATATATTTATATTACCAATTATATTTATATTTACCAATTTTTTTATTAAAAAAACGTAATTTTTTTCTGGTACACCTAATATTAGGGATTTAAATGTGTTCATACATTTAGTATGGAAAATCTATTTAAATTTATGCCAATTCCAGTAGATGGCATTGTATGCTGTATCATTTTGCCCAATTTTTTTGTTACATTCATGTAGTAAAATTTTTCAATTAATTCAATTATTTACTCATTAAATTTAAATGATTGCTAACTATTAAGAATTAATTTTTTTCTTGCAAATTTACTAGAATATTGTTTTTTCCGAGATTGCAGCAATTCGCAATGGGTCGGCTAGTTTCTGATAGATAGACAAGGTGAAATGAAGAGTTGTTAAAAATGTTATTTTTTTTTTTATTTCGAAATTTAAATGTGCTGGCAAACATGTTTTTGTTAAATATTGAAGTGATATTTATTCTGAACTAAAAAATTTAAAATATAATTTATTTATAAAAAAAATCAAAGAATGAAACTGATTTAACATTCAGGAAATATGATACCATAAAATAATCAGAGATATAAAAGGTTAAAAAAACCTATATATGTCAACATTTAATATTGTTATCTTTTCTTATAAATCAAGTAATTTAAGGCAATTATAGGAGTATATATTGAGAGGTAGTTAATGTCCAATGCGAAGTCATTTATGGATAAACACCTTTTATTAGGTTATTCAAAAAAAATGGGATTTTAAACCATATTCCAATGACCCGTATATTAAATAAATAAATAAAGATATTTCTATAAAGGTTTGCTTATGAAATATTATTCAATACGAATATATCAAAGGGATGATATCGATTAGCATTTTAAATATCTGAATTTTGAATTGTGATACCTAAACTAAAACCATAGACACTGACATTTATTCTGATATATTCAAGTTTCATAGTTTATGGTCAACTAGCTATTTTGAATTGGTATAGAAATATTTTATAACCTTAAATTATCTCTTTCATTTTCTGTGATGTTTTTTTTTATATATGTTTAGTTAACCCTTTAGGTGCGGCTATTGTTTTATCATTGTTACATAAGAGTGTTGATAATCCATGGAAAAATTAAATAACGATTACTTGATTTTTATTATGAAGAATCATTTTATGCTTATGATCACACCTACATCCATTTTTCAATTTTTTATTACCTTATTAGTTAACTAACCATCAATTACAACAAACTTAATATATTTTTAATAAAACTCTATGGCCTTGCCTATTTATCAGCCCGCCGTACTCTAGCGACATAAAATGCATGACAATATATAGGCACGCCGCATCTAAAGGGTTAAAAAAATATTTGAAAAATAATTATTATTTGAATCAGATATTTTTAAAAATTGAATCATTTTTCCAGTGTTTTTTTGTAATTACAGACAAAAATGTGTCATTTATTAGTAGGTATGTGCAAAAATGTATTGTACAACAGTTTATATATTTGTGATTATAAACTGTACCATCATATAGGCATATATAAATATTTTATATAGAAATTATATGGATGATTCATATGAATTATATATAGTTTATACAATGAATGAAGATGATAGCATTAAATATGAACAAAATATAAACATATGACAGAAAAAAAGAGTTATTATAGAGATCAGCTTGAAATGTTACCTTTTATAGATGAAAGTCGACCCCCCAACATGTAGACTAATATACAATAATATCAGGCAAGCAAACTATCTAACTCGACGAGTATTGTTTTCGATGAATTTAAAATACTAAATAGGTTTATAAAATACGGTTTATAAATATAATATTAAGGTTTTTAATATTGATGGAATAAATGGGAATAAAATAATATTTAATAGAGTATAAGACGTTATGCCTAAATATCTATCTATAAAAAACCGATTACACCAACATTCCATTTGGGATACATTATAATAGAATTAATACACAACTTAGTTTAAAATAAATTTGGAACACTAAAATAATTGGCATGTTCCAATACAACTTATATTTAAAATGGCATGTTTTTTTGAAAATTTTTTAGTCAACAATTTAGAAGCATAACAAATGAAGCACAATTTCTACAAAGTGTTACAAACTTATATTGATTGCAATACGTTTTGAGAAAAATCTGATTATATGACAAAAATAAAACCAAAATAGTAACATTTGTTTCAAAGTTTACTGTTAAAATTTTGTTCTAAAATTTTGGAAAACTGTTTTTAAATTATTATTAAGTATATTTTAACTACCAATAATTTTGTAGGTAAAGAAAGCTATAAGCAAAGGGATAATAAATTCAGCATAGCTAAGTGAAGGCTGTTTTAAGATATTTTAAGATCTCTTTAAAATAAAATAATATTTACAGACATAAAAATAAAATAAAATTGCTCAAAACATTTTCTTCATTATAATGTATACAGGCTATTATACCTGTATTATAATATAAATATGGTAAAAAACTGTATTAAAGATTATACAATTTTACTAATTCAATTTGGAGTAAATTTTTTTTTTCATTCATATATACAGCAATTTTTTCTATATTCATAATAATAAAATTTTAACTTTTGGAATGATTTTAGTATTTTTAAAAATGCTCTCTCACAAAAAGCATAATTTGACCATTTATATTTTATTTTTTATGGATTTGAATTGTGGCAAAACTAATTATTATGACCAATAAATAAAGAATAATACATTTTACAGCATATACTATATTATTCAAAACATTTGAATTCAAAATAAAATATAAATAAATGACCAAATATCTATAAATATAATGTTAAAGTTTTTATATCTTTAATAAGAAAAAACATTTTAAACAATTTAAAAAAATGGAACTAAAATGGATACGAAAACACAACAATGGCTGATGATTAAAAAAGTGATATTCACGAAATGAGTATGGGTCGTGCATGTGTCATAATAATATCATCTGTCAAGGAGCAAGCCTACAAATGAGCAGAGTGGAAAGCTTATGCGAGGCCTCAAAGTACAAAAGTAACGGAACAAAGGTGTCATAGAAGCTGCTCGGTGAGACTTACTCCCAAATATACACGATTCATAATTATCGAGCGATTCTATCAACCTATTTAGAGAGTGGCACAGATTAGTGAAAGTACAAATGAATAATAATATGTGTACTAAAATCTACATTTGTATATAAATACAACCTTGTAATTGGCCTATAAATATTGCAATTTTTGTAAATAATACATTGTCTAGCAGTATACGACAGAGCAAGTTGTCAAAAGAATTGTAGTATAGCAAAATAAATAATAATACAACACAATATATTATATTTCTATCTTGCTCTGTTATATAAGCATGTCCTATTTGCTTTGTCAATAATTGAGACTATACAGTGGTACTTCGACATACGAGTTTAATTCGTTCCACAACCTTGCTCGTATTTCAAATTACTCGTATCTCAAAGCAAAATTCCCCATTGAAATTAATTGAACAGCCATTAAATCTATTCCAGCCCCCAAAATGTCACCCCTGTTATTTTTGTTACGTGTTTTTGAATAAGAAAAATGTATTTATGAATGACAAATATTTGGGCTGTACCACTGTGGTTGCATACAATATTACAATATTTATAGTCCGTGTATACAAGGCGTGAATATTTTATTTTGGCATTGATTATTTAAAGACGTATATTGAAAAATCAAAATGAATTTGAGTTTTTTTTTTCGGATTAATAAATGATAATTTTTTGCAGATACATAGAATAATAACTGTTAGAGTTCTTTATTTACAGAATGTATATATGATTTATTTCCCCAATTTAATGATAAAGGTTATATGTACATAATTACATGTCCACGATTTAAATATTTTCTATATATTTATAAATATATTGCGGGAATGTTAAGATTATAAAATTAACTAATAACATTTTATCATTTTTGAGCAAATCAATGTGATAAGGTGACTATAATTATAGTAGTTATAAAAACCCACTGTGAAATATTATTTCTTATAATATTAAAAAAACCAGAATGTTTTTTTTTTTAAATTTATTTGGGATCATAATAAAAACAACTGCCTTAATTATTCACTTTATATCTGAACATCTGAGATATAAGATTGTGTTAGTTCTGCTAACTAATCATCCATGGAAGATATATAGCGTCATAGTTAGTGAGTTGTTCGTAAGGCCAATGCGCCTGGAGAGCTGGGTCGCGACTGCTCTGTTAGTCATTCTGCGCTGGGCTGGTCCGTCAGGGTGGTGTTGCCACAATTGTAAGCCTGTCTATATAATATTTAGAGAGCTATGGCTAGTAAAATTTAGGGAACTAAAAGAGATACAGGCTTTTTTACGTTTTTTGTGATTAATAAGGAGCAAAACTATTAAACGCAGTGCTATCACATACATAGAAGTTAATTAGCAATGGTGAATCATGAAAACTCAGTTTAGAGTATGTGATATGGTCGTAGATTGACCCTTGCTGGGTAGCCAATGACAAAAGGAATATCTTTGCCAGCTGTGATGGATCATACTGAGTGATTAGCTTTAATGTCAAACAAGCCTTCCATCTGAATATTGGTCAGCAATGATTTGCAAATGATTTGCAAAAAAACCATTTATTAGAGCCGTATTAAGGAAATTTAACAAAATACAACGGTCATACTGAAGTCGCCACTAATTGCTGCTATTTAGTTCTAACGACTGCCACTGACCATTCCTCTTTCTAGGACATATCTGTATGTGAATGTCTACTTGGAAAAGGTTCCGCCGCATTTCGTTCAAAGACAATTCGTTCAGTGACTCATCGGTAACGACGTGGGGCGCAATGTACGTCTGGTGTACGGGACATTTGGCACACGGGACAAATGGTGCACTGGATGTCTTGCTAACCTAACCTAGCTGAGTTTAGTGCGGCTGTCCTGCAGCGCAATGTGACAACAAAACAGCTTAGAATTCAAGCGATTCTTTCAATCGTATACCTCTGACGCACAGATATTCATTGATCGACATAACAATTGTTATTTAACATAACCTATGTTAAATAAAAATTGTTCAGAGGGGACTCCCACTGGACTTATCAGTTGCTAACTGATCATAATCTGAATGAGCGCGTCATCAAGGAGACCTAACTGTCCTCCGGTGTGATGCGGGTGTGAGGCGGTTAAGGTCCAGTGATCGACATAACCTAAAATGTTATTGAGATTAAAAATAAACAAATAAAGGGAAAGCCATGCGAGTTACGTACGCGCACAGAAGCACTTACATTCTTAAGCTTTAGATGCATGGCGCGGGCGCTGCTGGGGGAGCCGTGGGGGCGCGCCCGCTCGGGCCGGGCCTTGTCCACGAGTTTGGCCCCGGCGCGCCTGACGGCCGGCGGCGTTACCTGCACTCCGTGCTTGCTGTGGGAGTGGCGGCTGGTCTGCTTCACCAGGCAGCTGATGAGCTCGTCCTGCAGCTCGTTGACCTCCAGGCACTGCTGCAGCGCGTTCTGCGCGAGCACCACGTGGTAGTCGATGCCCGCGTGCTCCACCGCCACCGACATGAACAGTTGACAACACTGAAATATTTAATCAGATTCATAAATAAATTTTGACGCGAAAAATTAACAATTCACATGCAAAAGGTTAATACTGAGCATTGTTTCAATGGTTGAAAGACCGCAGTTTCGCAATAAATAAAATAAGTTTCAACATGTATAAGCGTACAGTGAAACCTTGTTATTGCGGAGGGCAGAGTCCATTCATTCGCATCACTATTGCATTACTGTGTTGCCGGCTTCTGAAGCAGGATAAGGAAGTCCAACAAAATCATCATCCTGACTGCTTCTCAATGGCTCAACTCCTTCTTGAGCCATCGCTGGATGGAGATGATGCAGCGACCACCATGAATTATTATGTTTATAAATAATTATTATTTTGTATGTACTATATAAATACATATGTATCTAAAAATATGGCAGATTGGGTATTGCACAGCCCACCCAATCCTGCTGGAATAAAAGCTTTTATTATTAAAATTATATTGCGTATTTCAAGGGACCCTAAAAAACTATAAAATGGGAAACGAAAAAGCGATAACCCTTCAAATATGTAATAATAAAATTGGTTTAAAAAAAATGTATATTTATATATCCTAAAAAGTCCGTAATGCTTTCTCTTTTCGCTTCTAAGTAGCTTTTTTGCAGTTTGGCACATCAATTTAAAAAAAGGCTCATCACACTCACATAATACACACAACATACACTGACGTCACACGAAGATCCCCCCATCATACAGACAATATAGGTCAAACACGTGGGTATTACTGTGTTGCATGTTTCTATTTTATAATATTTCTGCACATGAATGTATTGAGAATTTCGCATAAAAAATGGTTAATCGGGATAATATTTTTGAGGGGACCATAAAATATTTAGACGATAAATCAGGGAACAGAAACTGTTGCAGCCTTCATTGATGGCAATGCTGCGGTCTTCCATCAAGTGAAACATTGCTTAGCATTAAATTATTTATTTGAATATGTAATTAATTTCATGAAAAAAATTAAATTATACTGAAAATTTACATTGAACAAGCCTGTTTCATGTAATGAATTAATTTCAATTTCCACTAATATTCTCGCCTATTTCAACTATATTAAATAATATTAATGTTGCTTTGACAATAAGCCCCAAACAAGATCATCATCATCAGCCTGTGTCCGTCCACTGTTGAGCGTAGGCCTCCCGCATGAGTCTCCATCCTCTTCGATCCTCCGCCTTCCGCATCCAGGTCACTCCCGCTATTCTTCTTATATCGTCAGTCCATCTTGTAGGGGGTCGGCCAATGCTTCGTTTGCCAGTTCTTGGGCGCCATTCCAATACTTTTCTTCCCCATCGACCGTCGTCTCTTCGACAGATATGACCTGCCCATTGCCACTTGAGTGTGCCTATTCGTTGGGTAGCATCCACTACTTGAGTTCTTCTGCGTATTTCCTCGTTTCGGATTCTAAACCAAACAAGATATGTGCTTTCAAATAAGACTTGTTATGGCTTCATTTAAATGTCACTTTGGCACACCTTAAATAATTTGATGGCCTCTGCTTGGAGGGCTTCCGAGTTCAGAGAAGTCAGGGGCGAGGCAATGTTCTCCTTGGAATGCAGCAGCTGGGGATGCCTCCAAAGTACACAATCTGGAATAATAGATTACATACATAAAAATAACGTAATTATAGTATACATTGGTAAAAAGGTTTATAAAATGTGTAAAATGATTTTATCAGCATTTGAAATGATGAAATTTTCAAGGATGGTGAAAAAGGCATGATTTAATCTCAAAAAGAATATATTATACGTGACTGTCTGTCATTGGTGGGCCATTAGTTCTTTAAATCGCCACTGGCGTGTTGTGATCGGATAGGTGCCTGAAAACTTTGTAAGTCCACCTGGGATGAAAGATTGCCAAAGTTTATTAAAAATATATGTGCTTCTGAAAAAGTCTGTGTGCTGCTCATCTGCTCCTCATCTGTCCACCGCGTGTCCTAATAACGATACCGGCGACGTGAAGTCGTTCTTCTTTTAGTAAGGGGATGTTAGTATGAAGGACTGCGAATATAACCTTATTTTTTTTTATATGATTATATATTCTTGAAAATATTTACTAACGGTTTAAGTAATTAATAATATATACTTTTTTTGAGACGTCTAAAGTGGTTGCCCCCCTTAACCTTTAAACGCCCAGTGGTCCCATACTGGACCGCCAATTTGCGTCGTTCAATGCCCTAGCAGGCCAATGTTTGTAATGTTTCGTCACACAATAGATTCTTCCATGAACTTACTTTAATACTATTATTACAAATTAATGTAATCCGATTGTGAAATGAACCATAAGCACTCCTGTATGGGACCGTAGGGCATTTAACGACGCAAATCTGCGGTCCCGTAAGGAAACCACTGGGCGTTTAAAGGTTAAGAATATATATGAAATATGTATTAAGCTTGACTTACTCGGATCGCCATCGGTTTCCATCAGTTTCTGCACAAGTTGCTCGTAGTGAGTTCCTTGACTGAGTCCTCCTCCACTCACGACTGTCAGGTTGTAAAGCCAGGCGTCTTTCTCGGCTTTGTTGCACAGTAACAGATACGTGGGACCCTGAAAATATGACATCAATTGAACGAATTGCAAGCATTTGATAACTGATAAAGTATGGTGTGATGAAGAACAATTATTACTTGAATATCTACCTGGTGCTGTGGGTATATGGCGATGGTCAGATGTGTCTGCGTGTCTTCGTTCCTCTCCTCGGAATCTGAATCCGACACGTGTTCCACATCTTCCACTCTGGCATCTCTCATGTTTATCTGACCAGCCGGGTTCTGAAAAATAGTTAAATATTGCATTTAATAACCATCATTTGAAAACAATTAAATTGAAAATATCAAAACTTTATTGTAATCTTCAAATTTGATTCGTATATGCAAAGTAAAATGTTAAGCCTTAGAACGAAATAATGAAATACTTAGGAGCATTGAGCTTATCAAATTGTATCTTTAAATAAAATAAAAAATGTCTAAGTATATATACAATATATATATATATTTTTATATATATATTTTTATATAAATATATATTTATATATATTTATATATATTTTTATATATATATATATATTTTAATCATATCTGTTTCATATTTGGAGCATATTGCCGCATAGTTCTATAAATTTATATTGTCTAATGTTTTGTTCTAAAATACCCTTATTCCAGAGGTCCACATGGATGATTCCCGGAAGCTTCCAAGGAATGAGCCTGCATAGAAAAACTTGCATAGACTACGGCTCTAGTACCAGAGAAATATTTAGATGTTCAATAATCAATGTTTTTTTTAATCAATATAGATCGGATGATTAGCCCAATACTTTCGAGGCTTGGAAATTTTTATTTTTGTCCTTAAGGGGTGGCTCAACCCTACCGGAGGCATGTATAGAGCTCAGATTTGATTAAATATATATTATTTAATTTCCTTTTTGTAATTACATATGCCCATAGATAATGGAGCAAGGAAGTGTCAGACTGGTACACAAGAGATGGAAAAAGAAATTAAAGTAGACAGTATACAGGATGATTAGTGAAATAAAAAGGATAAGCAGGTTCATACTTGAAGAAGATAGCCCATAAAAGACAACAATGGAAAGTATTAGAAGTGTAGAGCAAAAGCCGACTTTAAGTAAGTGACATGTAAAGCAAAATACTTAAGAAATTGTCTGTTTAGAATTTAACGATAAAGGATTAATTATTATTATATGATTGTTCCTTACTGCATCAGCTGGAGCCTTGAAGTAGAGGAACATCTTGCCGATGAGCACGCACCAACTCTTCTTGCCGTGACCATTCTTGACCTTCGTGAGCCAACCTTGGATGGTCGGTTTATTGTCTTCCTTGCTTAGCAGCAGCTTAGTTGCGTTCCGCCTCTGAACGTTCTGGAATAATTCAAAATATTTTTTAATTCAAAAATGGAACTTGATGTAACATGCATCATCACTTCCATATCATCATCATCATCAGCCTGTGTCCGTCCACTGTTGAACGTAGGCCTCCCGCATGAGTCTCCATCCTCTTCGATCCTCCGCCTTCCGCATCCAGGTCACTCCCGCTATTCTTCTTATATCATCAGTCTATCTTGTAGGAGGTCGGCTAATGCTTCGTTTGCCACTTCCATATCCACTCCCTTAAATGGAGTATATAGACATCATGAGCCATCATAAAGCTCTGTCAGCCGCCTTGGTCATCGCCTCATTCCATGTCAGCTCTACCTCCCGTAGCTCCGCTAATTATATTCTATATATATTTCCCGACGGCCTTCTAGAACGGCGGGAAAAGGCCGCTGTAGTTAATGCTCTCCTGCGGCATCCGCAGAAAATGTCCCAGCCAGGTGTACTTTTATCTCTTGACCTATTAAAACTAGTATAGAACGCTGCCTTGTTCGCTTTCCTCATTCTTCACAATGTCAAACATCGCAATCCTAGTATTCTACGGAGACTGCTTCACGCATCGTTTTTCTGTTTTGTGGACCTGTTTTTAAAACACATTATATGGCTGCATTGACTTTTAGTGAGATGCCAAAATTCAGAGTCATCAAGAAGAGTTCTTACTTGATAAGAATTTTATAAAACATTAATTTTTGATGTTTTAAATTTGATTCTTTGACTAGAAAAAAATAGATATCTAAAAAATTAGACTAAAAGAACTAGCAGACGTAAAAAATTTGAAATTGAACAAATTGAGGATCAGAGTTGAAAGAACATGAAGAAATTTGAAGAGTCACTGCTGTGCAAGGGTAGAGACATTCAGAACACTTTGCATATAAATCCTGCCTCTTGTACTTGACTATATATGAATCCCAGGTCCTTAGGTTGAAAAACATTGGTCTTGAGTATGGCTAGATACTAACTAGAGTCGATTTAATGTTGCTGACAAGAAGAAAAATACAGATAAATGATATGATGAATATTAATTACTTGTAGAACTCTGATCCAGTCCTCCATAGTAGCAATACTGTCGGCAGTGAGGTAGTAGGTTCTTGAGCCAGTGTAGATCTCAAAGGTGGCTGCTCCCTCATTCCTGGATATCTTGCAAGCTTCGCCGAGCCCGATTTGGCCTTGCGGCTTACGGTTTACCTCTGACTGTGACTTCCAATATGTCAGGGTTCCATTCTTCAGGACAAACCTAAAAATGTAAATTTTTATAATATTAACACATCTTTCAATTAGAGTATTGGTTTTTTTTTTATTTTTTTATTTCATCAAATATAAAAAGATACATTTTTTACATAGTAATTTACATTTGAATCTTTTTTTTTTTTTTCTTTTTTTTTTTACATTTGCTTACCACACCACTCAAAGATAAGATCTTGTGTGTGGCGTGGGATTTGTAAATTGATATTTAGATATGGATATTTTTAATTATTTATTAGAATGTTATTTTATTATTTCAATATTCTAATCTACTTTTATAGATCATTTACTATATTACAATATTATAAGCAATTAAATATACATATACCATACATGTATAGTATATGTATATTTAATTGCTTATGATATTTAGATGATTATTTATTGTTATGTATTTTCAAGTAATCAAATATGTCAATTGTAACTTATTACTATAGAATGTAGCTGTAAAATGAGAATTCAAACTTCGTACAAAGTTTGTAAGAGATATTTCTTACATTTAATAAATTAACAAATTCTTTTTTATCCATTTCATGCATGTAAAATTATAATATTTGTCTATTATTTTTATAATTTTATGTTAATTTTAATTACAAAATTAATGAATTATAAATAAATAATTTTCACATTTTATTTTTAAGTAATTGTACATATTTCGGACCTTACCAGGTCCATCCTGAGCAAAGGCTTAATCCTTTACGTGCGGAATAAGATTTCATAAAAAGTCACAAATTAAGTCAAATAGTCAATGAAAAATAAAGTTGAATATTTAACCCTCGCCTTACTATGTTAAAAACTTCCGCGCGTTCCGATGGTGTGTACTCGTTACACATTCTGATTTAAAGTGAATAAAATGAGTAGAAATTCGAAAAAATGAAAATATTCAAAGATATCGCTTAATTTTATAATAGTTGATGTCAATAAGCAGTAATAATTGACATTTAATAGCTAAAAACATGAAAAACATCAGACGAAGACCTCGAACGGCCAGAAGCACCTTGGCGCGTGAACTTCCGAGAGCTACTAACATTACTTAGCCTGTCGACATATGGATGAGCCGACGCGCATCGATATCATTTCGTACTAGCCGACCAACTGAGGTTTCCCGTCTCGCTCACTCATATTAGTACGTCAGCGAGAGTGAGGAGTATAGATGCCGACGCATCTGGGTATTTTTTAATTTTATTTTTGCACACGCTTCCGACAGGTTGAATGAATACATGACAGTTGACGCGTCTTGAGTGTAGTGGTGAATTTATTCCGGATTTTAGAAAAATATTTCCTGCTCCCGATGAGTGCCTATTATTATAAATATATATTTTTTTTCAATACGTAAATGTATTAAGGAGGAATACCTAAAATCTGAACCCTGTGTGTATTATATTTACAGAGATATTTAAGTTATTACAAGCAATGTGTAGTCGATAGACATCACCGGGGAGGAGAGGTTAAGGACGATTTTTTTTTATGTATTTTGATTGGTCAGTGCTGCATTTATATTCACCTTCAGAACTAAATTAAATAAATCCATTATTATTTAGAAAAGGGCAAATTTGAAACATGTGTAGAATGACCCACAACTAAATACATATTGTAAAAAAAATACAAGTTGGTGCGGATATATCCGCACCTTGCATCTAAAAGGTTAACTATAAACGGACAGACAATTAAATAATTTATTTTTGTGCTGCTTGCTTTGCTTTTATCCATACATCATCAAATAACAAGACCTCACAAAAGATTTTAACATAATAAAGCAATGTAATGTTTATTACAAAGATAACTATAAACGAGATAGACTTTTCGATATGTACAGTGTTCAGTTAAGCGATACTTTGCTACATGATGACCCCTACCCATAATGTAACACAAAGGATGAGCAGTCATAAATTAGTTGATTTCATTAAATTTGTGAAAATAAGATTCGACTTACCATCGCTTCCTCCAGGTTTTGAGCTTTCCGCCCAGTTTGGCAAGATGTCCGCTCTTCTCTAGTGGCTCTTGGCGCCGTGGCGAGTCCACAGTGCTGCCACGTGTGGCCAGTGATGGCAACGACAGGGAAGTGGAGGTCGCCTCACACGCCGACACAGCGTCAGGTGGGATTGCATAGTCGTCTGACATGCCTGATTCAAATGACGTGTCTGGAAAATTGCAACATAAAAATTGATTAAAAATATTGGTGTAGATCTTCAGTTTTCTAACGCATTATAGTGGTGAAATTATATGGAAAACATATTTAATTCTAACTTTAATATGAAGATAAACAGGACAAAAACCAAAGTCATGAGAGTAAGCCGCAATGAGCAATAGAAAATTAACATATCAATGCTAGGAGTACCCCTAAAAGATGCAAAAGAGTTTGTATACCTTGGAAGTATGATCACCTGGGATGGTAGAACAAAAAGAGAAGTCAACAGACGCATACATCAAGCAAGGCTAGCGTTCAATAAAAAGCAAAATTCTTGAGTCAAAGAATATTAATTTAAGGCTCCGCAAGCAACTTGCCAAAACATTTGTTTGGAGCATCTTGATGTACGGCTGTGACAAATTTTTAAAGTGATTTATCTGAAAGTGATAAAAAAGGAATAGAGGCCTTTGAGATGTGGTCATACAGAAGAATTCTTGGAATTTCCTGGAGAGACCATGTCACGAACAATGAGGTTCTCAAGATAATCAAGGAAGATAGGCACCTAATAAGAACCATCTCAGAGAGGCGAGTCCGATGGATCGGTCACATCATGCGCCACGATGGTCTTCTTCACGACATTGTGGAGAGGATGGTTGAGGGTAGAAACTGTACAGGGCGCCCTAGACGGGAGTATTTGCAGCAAGTATTAGAGAACATGAATTGTAGCACTTATATGCTGAGTTGAAAAGGGTTGCGGAGGACCGAGAGGAATGGAGATCGAGATGCAAGATTCTGTTGCTGCAAACCAATCCACCGGATTGATACTACGAAGAAAGATAGTGGTGAAATATATTCTAAAAAACCAAAAACCATTTAATCATATTGTATTTATGTTTGTATTCTGGCTAAGATGTGGACAGCAAAAAAGAACACTGAAGCTCTTAAGCTCGTTATCTGATAGTCCCTCTCGTAGTATATTCTGAATAATAATGAAGATGGAGGTTGTTACCTCTGGTTTTGCTTTGCTTGCTGGGGGAGCCGCTGCTGGAGCGCTTGGCCGGGCTGAGGCTGGAGCTGGTCTTGACGCTCTTGGAGGGGCTGCTGGCACTGAGGCTCGTGTCACTGGAGCTGCACGGCCCGGCCAGCACCCCCGTGGCCGAGGTACTCAACAGCAGTCCGTGTGCCACCGGGGGCGCCACCATCGACACGCTCTGCACCGTGTGCGAGGGAGTATCTGGAACACAACCAATACGTCATAGTATAATGGATTATTTCCAGTAGCTAAAACTGTGATGGGAACACTGACTGTTGGTACCCGTAACGAAACGACGCGCAGAACGCGTAGGAACGGACATGCAGTGTAAACATTGGTATGAGAGTGTACAAATGTACAAGTCATAAGTGCGGAAAACGAGACATAAGATTGCATATCGAGTCTTTTCGGCACCAGCCTGAAAAGGGTATATCGAGCTGATATCACGGCTAACCAGACTATAAGTTCAGAATTATAAAGATTATGTTGTCTATACAAGAGAGCAATAAAAATATAATAAAGATTCTTACTGTCTAATAATGGCTATATGAAATTCAAATAATACGGTCGGCCACTGCATTTTTAAAGTACGTTTGATGTTTGTGTAGAAAATCAGTGACACGGCTGCGCAATACATATTTGAACAAAACGCATATTGTAATCTCAAATTGACGCCATAAAGATCTGTCAACTTCAATGGATCAAACTCTAAACAGATAATCGATTATATTCTTCATATTTTATAATAAATTCATAAGTTATTGAATATTTTATATATTGCTGAAAGACTTACTGTTATAGGTGTGATGAGGAGTATTCTGAGCTGTAACACTCATGGAGTGAGGCTCTTCTCCATCCGAAGAGTCATCAGAAGAATCTCCAGTGAAGGGCATAGATCGTATCTGACTGGCACGCTGAAAATATAGAAATATACACATGAATAAAAATTGTCAAAAAAAAAAAGTTATGTTTATATAAAAGCTGCAATGTATGAATCTCTCTATACTATTAACATCCTCCTCTCTCAAAAAGAGGGGCGTTATTACGACGCTCAAGGGCAGGATGAGGAACAGGACAGCAGACAAATACTTTCTTTTAGAAGCACAGATTATATTTACTTTAAAAATATTACAAGCTTTCGACCACGCAGGTTGACATGCCGCGTGGCCGTAATGCGACCTTGCCAAGCCAAAGGGTCGGGACCAACTGCCGGCCGTCAGCACTTCCGCGGCCCGTGGTTGGTCACCAGCGCTGCCGGTGGCAAAATAATGTAACTAGTCCTAATATTGCCATACATAAAGGTATGGCAAGCGACAAAAATACGAGACAAAAGATTGTCTATCGAGGTTATCGGTACCGGTTAGCAAGGGCTACATCGTGCTGATGTAACTATATTATACTTTGTATTGAAGGCTGTATTGATTGATAATTACCCCTTTCACAGTGGCATAAACGGGAACTGATATATCTTGATAGCCATCTGTATCGGCTGCTAGTCGGCTGGAGGCTGGAGGACTTAGCTCATCACCGACAGACTGTTGCAAACCATCTGCTGCCACCTGGAAAAATAATGACACTTATGAACAAGAATAATAATGATAATGATGAAGACAAATAAGGCGGTTGAAAGTTGAGGGAACACTTTGAACCATTAGGATTCTGAATTAACAAATTAGATTTTTTAAAATTATATTCTATCCGCATATGATTGTTGAATTACTGATTTAATAGGGTGTTATGGTAAGGAATAGCAACTTTTATTATTGCGAGTGATGTTGGCTTCTTCTTCTTTGTAGTATCAATCTGGTGGATTGGTTTGCAGCAACAAAATCTTGCATCTCGATCTCCAATCTTCTCGATCCTCTGCAGTCCTCTTCAGCTCAGCATAAGAGCTACAACTCATGTCCTTGAACACTTGCTGCAAATACTGCCGTCTAGGGCGCCCTCTACAGTTTCTACCCTCAACCATCCCTTCCACAATGTCATGAAGAAGACCATTGTGGCGCACGATGTGACCGATACATCGGGCTCACCTTTCTGAGATGGTTCTTACGAAAAGCCCACCTTCCTTGATTATGCTGAGAACCTCATTGCTCGTGACGTGGTCTCTCCAGGAAATTCCGAGAATTCTTCTGTATAACCACATCTCTCTAGTCTGTTTTATCATAACTGTCTATATTTTGTATGTATACCCAAAGCCACTGAATATTGAATGTAAACTAACTCGATTGGAAGAAAAAAGAAGTAATGTTTACCTTATTAAATGGATAAAAATTTCATACCTGGTTTTAATATGGATCACACTGAATATTTACCTGGTAAATTTTAGCCTCCCAGCTGGGGAAACGATGCAGCGGAGGAGTGGGCGGCCGCACAGGATCGATGGACATGTCGCTGGCCGTGCTGGAGCCCCCACGTGAGGCTGCGCCCCCGGAACTTGCAGGAGCAGGAGCATCCTGTCGCAGCCAACCGGGGGTACGTTCTGAAAAAAAAACAATTGAAAGTTGTAGTAAATTAAATCACATACCCAAAAATCATGATTATATTCACCAGCTCATGTTATTGACAATGTATACTCTCATGGCCTGCGGTGTCTTGTACATAATATGGGATTATCTCCTTCATTTATGTTCATCATCCTTATTATTACATAACTTCAAGGTACATAATGTGAGATTATTTTAATTTAACCCTTTCGCATCGGTTGTCGATATATGCCGTCTAAGATTCCCCTACCGTTGACATCGATAGCCGTGATATATCGTTTTGCTACTTTCAGTACTCATTGTGTAGGAACTTGGAACTGAAGTCATTCCCTTTATCAATCTACATGTATTCTTTAGAGGAATCTGTAAAGCATGTAAATAAATATCGTTAGGTTTCGTCACAGGAGCGATTTTTTTGTAAACCACATGTGTCAATGCCACAACATGTGTGGAGTTACATAATGAATGTTTGTTAAATATAATAGTTTTTTATGCATCGTCTGATAGCTAAAGGATACAAGAACCAAAATTATATATGAAAATAGACCAGATAAGTACATTTATGCTTCAAATAATAGTTTTAAGCAAAAAAAATGGTGAAAAATTTACGTCGTATTGACAGTATAATTTGTATTCCACCGAGCCGTAACGAAAGGTAACAAGTCATTAATATTTACCTCTACTGGGAGTGTAGATTTCTGCATAGTCATGTGTGGTATCGCCATCTGTTGACGTTGTTGGAGTAGTTGGAAGGATTACAAGATTTTCTACAGCAGCCTGTAAAAGTAAAAATAAATTTTATAAATTAAAGATGTTTAAAAATATTTCTGAATAATTATTACAAACAGATTTATTGATATTTTGTTATTTTATTTATTTAACGGAACAGATGTTCCAAAATCATGAAGTACAGTACAAACATTAAAACATCATACATAAATATGTCATGACAAATAATTAAAAAGAATGTAATGATTATACAAATCCAAGATAGAATAAGGTAATATAATACAGTATTGAGAAATATATGAAAAAGTAGAAAGACATGTATACTTTTGAGTTAATGCTACTATATAAAAACATAGGATCCATTTCAGACCCGAATGATATTGTCAGCGAACAGGTTAGTTTATGTTGCCCAATGCTGAAGTAAGAGTTGTGGTTAGAATTCAAGGCCAACATGGTGCTACAAGTATAAATATTCTTTCTGAAGTACAGTCTACTTAATAAGCATGATTTAAATATTAAGTGATACTAACCGCCAGGTCATCAGCCAGCAGGCTAGCTTTAGTGTGATCGTCCATGGTTGCGAGTGCTGTGGCGAGAAGCGGGCTTGGATTGGACACCACAGCTGGTGTTGAAGTGCCAATAGATAGGTTCCTTCTGTGCCGCACTGGCGTGCTGTAATGCGGCTCTATCGACGCGTGGTGAGGAATCTGAAATCGTACCAAATTTGATTAAATCAGTACTGAAATTTCACGAGATTTTGATGCAGTTTGAATGATCTTAAAATTTAGATACAAAAAGGCTTGTAAGTGATATGTTTTAGATTCTGCTTGAAGATGTGTTACCTGAGGGGCTTCCAGACTCTCCGATCTTCTCCTGTTAGCGGCCAACAGGGAGACTGGACTTCTGGAGGGACTGTCTTCTGTGCGCACTTCTAGAGACAAGCTGGCTCGGTTGGGGATCTGTAACGCCAAGACAATCATATTAAAATGAAGCTCATCATCACCAGTCTGTATTGATCCAATGTAACCCTCGAACATGATTCTCTAGCCATGTGCATTGGTTGGTTAGAAACAACAAACTTATTAGACTGGTTGGAGTGTTTGTCAGTTCACACCACGCCTAGCTGAATGAGATATTGTCAATTTATGAGATTGCCAAAAAGGTTAGTAACCACAATCTTGATGCAACGTGACTGTGTAGGGGCTCAAAATTTTTAGGTAGTACTAGAGTTGGCTATGTTCTATCACAGCTCTATAAGCCCTGATAGTTTATGCCTTGTCCCAGATCACCTTTATACCCAAAGGTCCACATGGGAACATAGATGGTTCTCGGGAGCCTCCAAGGCAAGAGCCCGCGAACTTACATAATCAGCGGTTATAGTACCAAAGAAATATTTTGATGTTCAATAATCAGCGTTTTTTAAAGGAGATCGAATTATTAGCCCCACGTTTCCGACGCCTGGACATTTTTTTGCCCTAAAGGGGTTATTCAACCGTACCGAGTGCATTTATAGATCTTAGAATAGATTAAATCCACAGCGTGGCACAATGTGCACGAAGCCAAATAAACTTGACAGCTAGACCTATATTTTCATGAAACTGTGCGCTATTTCTTGTGTTTACAGCTAGGGGGTTCAGCGTACTCGCGGAAGTTACCGACTTAAGTCCGCGTTAACTGCTTGACAATAAGATTACAGTTCGGTATTGTGGGTTGGCGTTTTCAGAAAAACCAAGAGAGGGCCTTTTGAATTGCATAGAGCTCAATTTGGTCTACTGTGGAATATTCAGCGTTTTGTTCTGCCTAAGTTGCTGCACGGTCTAGATCAGGAGTCGTCAACCTTTTTATGCCTAGCGCCCATTTTTGCCTATTTTTCTTGGGAAAATTTCCTTACCGCCCACCAACCTCGCTTTATTTCAATTCAGTATATAGGTGAAAAAAATCTTGGAGGAATGTAGGAGATTGTAGAGAGACAAAAATCGCCCACCGCCCACCACGGAAGCCCTTATCGTACAGTCCAGGTTGACGACCCGTGGTCTAGATGGACCTTGACGTAAAGGTTGTATAGATTGATGAGACATACACTGACCAGGTTGTTGCGGCTGCCCTGCAGCGCGATGTGGTTCCTGAGCAGCTCGAGCTGCTGGTTGCACTTGTTGTTTTGCTCGCGCAGGTGCTGGTTCTGCTCCTCGAGCTCGCGCAGCTTGTTGGTGACCCACTCCTTGATGCGCGCCGCCTTGGCCTCCACCTGCGCGGCGTCCTGCACGCGCAGCTGCTTCTGCGACAACAGAGCGCGCCATCAGAAACAACACAGTGACACACACGACTTGGTAGCGAAATGAAGACGTCAGCTGAATGGTGACGTCGGAGCACAACGGATTCGGACGAGTCGAATTGATACAGATTTATTGAAAAAATCTGTTCGTTATTTTTTACAATTGTTTAAGTACAATAAGTACATGAATAAGCGTTATACCGTTTTACAAAATTGATATTAAATGAAATGCTAATCATTAAGACTGCAAATATTAATACATTGTCCAATTACTTGTCCAAGTTTCTATGGACTTTTGGCATTATTTTATGAAATATATTTACAACATAATATAATTATCAGCATATCCTTTGTAACTGTAATCAGACTGTTTAAGTAATAATGCAATAGTTATTAGTACATTTGTCAATAATTGCAATTGTTTCTTACAAAAATGCTTATCCTATAACTATTAATGAAGGTAACACTTCTGGACCTGATATAAATTTATGAAATCTATAAATTGCCATCCTCAACAGATTTGAAGATAGTGCAGATCAATAATTATGTTCAAAACGAATTCGTTCAAGAAAGAATAAAACGTTCAAGATGAATTTTCTATTTACAGTATATAGACAACAATAAACATCACAGTCATAACGACCACCACACAGAGCGGAGCTCTAGCCCACTCAATGATAAAATTATGGGTTCTCACCTGCTCCTCAACCTGTCCCTCGAGCCGGACGATGGCCTTCCGCTCAGGCGGGGCCTCGCTGGGCTGCGCGGGCCACTCGCACAGCCGCTGCTCCATTGCGCGCACCTGGAGACAAACAAGACAATTAGACACCTGGATATTGGAATAATCAGCCATTAAGATAAAACAATCAGACATGAAGGTGACGAATAGACATGAAGAGCATAAGACAGAAAATAGGTTTTATAGGATACAAATACTCGTAGCTCGACCCTTAAATATATATATGAAATAATCAATATATACAACGCAATGTCTTAAAACTAAAACGTTAAACTAATGTATCCTCCCAGTATTAACTTATAGCACAGAGACGTGGAATCTAACAGCAAGTCTTACCTATAAAATGAAGGTCACCCAACGTGCCTTGGGGAGATCGGAGTGACTCTAAAATATAGAATTTGAAATTAGTATATTCGAAGAAGAAGACGGTTGATGAGGAAGAATAGTGATACAATGGCGACCAAGAACTGGCAAACGAAGCGTTGGCAGACCCCCCCCGTAAGATGGACTGACGATATAAGAATAATAGCCGGAGTATCCTAAATGTGAAAGGTAGAAGATTGAAGAGGATGGAGACTAATGCGGGAGGCCTACGTTTAACAGTGGGCGCACACGGACTGATGATGATGAGAGTTAAACGTTTTCACTCGTCGACTTGTTTTTAGAAGTTCAGCCGGCGAGGCGTTGCACGTGTGAGTTGTGAAAAAAATACTTTGGTGGGGTAGAGCCGCGACAACAGGTAAAGATCTTTTACAATTATAATTGATTTAATAAGCGATGACTTTTCTATCAGAAGGTCCGTTGTTCTTCTTCTTCGTAGTATCAATCTGACGGATTGGTTTGCGGCAACATAATCTTGCATCTCGATCTCTATTCCTCTCGGTCCTCCGCAACTTTCTGCAGCTCAGCAAAAGAGCTACAACTCATGTCCTCGAAAACTTGCTGCAAATACTCCCGTGTATGGCGCCTTCTACAGTTTCTACCCTCAACCATACCCTCCACAATGTCGTGAAGAAGACCATCGTGGCGCATGATGTGACTGATCCATCGGGTTTGCCTCTCCGAGATGGTTCTTACTAGGTGCCTATCTTCCTTGATTATCCTGAGAACCTCATTGTTCGTGACGTGGTCTCTCCAGGAAATTCCGAGACTTCTTCTGTATGACCACATCTCAAAGGCCTCTTGTCTTTTTGTCCGTTGTTCGAAGGTTGAAAAAAGCGTATTTCAATTTTATTCTAAGAATAAAATATTAGCGAACGAATTCAATAAAGTCGCCTAGTGAAAAATTCAATAGAAAAAAATGTTATATTGGTTTCATACAAAATACTTGAAAATAATTATTGCCTCTTTCAGAAACATTATTTTTTACTTATTGCGTGTTGTAATAGTTTTTTAAAAGAGTGTTGTATTCATTTTTAAGTAATTGGCAAGGCTTCGTCATTAAATACGCAAAAAATGTGTATTTGACGTGTTTTTAAACATTACTTTTGAATTTAATGCGTAACGCTTATAAAGCAGGCGTAATGGCTTATTAAAAGCAAATCATAAACATGATTAATATATTTTTCTTGCGTATGGAACGGATGATCGAGGAATTTTCTTCTTAAACGAGGGTTGTAGCAGATGGTTAAAACACTCATTTGTCATGCCAGTGGTCGCGGGTATATTTCCCGGCAAAGCTTAAAAAACATGATTTCATGTCCATTCATCGAAAAAAAGTCATATGACTCATAATGTATTAAAAAATGTGGTAGTTAGTCTACGAATTTGCACGGAGCTATTTGACAGATCATAAAAAGCCATCGAAGATGAGTGCGCGTGGATACACTCAAGAAAAGCCAGAGAAAGTAAAAAGCACCCTGCAGCTGACGAGAAATAGTCCTAGGACGGTCTTTTGGAATCGTGTTTTCAGTTTTGCGGCACCAACAGCCTGGAACTTTCTGCTGGAAAGTATAAGAGAGCTGAAAATAAAGGCATCCGTCAGAAACAGACTCAAGACCCACCTTTTTTACTTGGAGAGTCAAGGAAGCGCTTTTGAAATGACCGTTTGCCATAAAAATGCGCTCTATAAATGATGATATAATATAATGATAAGTACTGCAGGACTATGCGAAACGCATGATCACAGGTTCGATGAAAGGAAAATCCTGATCTATCTACTTCTCGTGTTGGGGGGTGAGCAACATCAGTCGGCCAATATAGACAGGGACCGAATGTTGTCCGAAAAAAGGTAACACACAGCTGACTACATCAAGTCAAGCTGGTTAGGGCACTCTATTGCCCTGGAGGTAGTCAATGCTCTCCAAAGGCGGATGAACCTTTATGGTCAACGGCATTAGGATGTGAAAATAAAGGGGAAAATATCACATTAAAGGTCTAAAAGACATCCCATGTATCAGCAAAAATGATTGCATCTCAATTAAGGATCGAGAAGAGTGGAGATCGAAATGCAAGATTTTGTTGCTGCAAACCAATCCACCGGATTGATACTACGAAGAAGAATAGTGTAATGACGTTGGTGAATCTAAACAACGTTAAGCTGTCGTGAAAATATGAAGTGACATATAATTCACAAAGAAGAAACCAAGTATCTCTATCATCGTCTGGCGGTATTCTCGTGTTTGCGTTTAAATAAAAAAGAATCAAAACGCTTGAACGATCTTATTTTTCGGAAAGGGCCTTGTGGTCTTACCATAAAATGCATGGGTTTAGCGCCGGGTCGAAATGTGGCCATAAAAACGTGATAAGAGTGAAGAACGACGCGATTTGTTTTTCACACCACATTTTCTACGGAATATTTAATCTGGCGAAAGCCGATGTGAATTTATGCGGCAGTTTAATGTAATAATTATTAATTCGCGAACACACGTCGGATGTGGGGATATCCGAGGGCTTAAAATAAAAGTAGCCCTAATATTATTTTTTTAACTACAGAACATTACAAATTAAAAAAAAAAAATCCTTACTGAAGTACAATCAATATTAATATACAAAAATAGGTACTTATGATTATGTACTAACAACAAAGCAATAAAGACAAGCAACAGAAGGTCCCAATGCTCATCAAACAGACGACGCCAACAAATCATTCCTACAAAGAAACTCGTGGAGTTCATGCCTGAATCGGGCCTTCCTTACGTGAAATATATCAACATCCGAGGCGATTTGGTTGAATGTCTGCTTGCAGTATTTAGAAATATTGATATACTCTAAATATATAATATTTTTCTTTAAAAACTACTCGAATCAATATCCAAAGCAATTCGAGACTCACTGTATTATATTAACTTCACAGCCTTAGACTTAGAGGTCTATTTGACATCTAACTGATGCACCTAAAATCACGGGAAAGTCTTCAGCCACTCTCTGAAAAGTAGCGACTAGTAACGGGTCGCCATCTGGGTCTCCAAAAACAGGATGGGACAGGGAGGGTTTCGCCAAGCGATCCCATACTTGTGATAAAGCGCTTACGACGAATTTACATATTTTATATAAGGTATGTCCAGCGGCAATAGCACATCGTAAGCGCGGTTTATCTTAGATCACCAAAGTTAAGCAACACCGGGCGCAAACCAAAACATGGATGGGTCAACGCCTGATACTAAACGCGTGTGTTGAGACGCTTCTTATGACTATATGGTTCAGATCTCGGGAACGTAGGGCTAATAATCCGATTTTCTTAAAAAATCCGATTAACAAATTACAAAAAATATGAATTGGTATAATAGCTGTCGTGTCTTCAAGTCCTCAGGCATCTGCCTTGGAGACCGTCGGAAGCTATATTAATTCCCAGGTTGATTTTTTGAAGTGATGAAAAATAAACTACATATATGAGTAAAGTATTGATTAAAATTAAGTTCGATAAAATCGTGTCACTACGCCGTATAAAAAATATGTACACGAAAAATATAGCTTAATTAAAATACATTATGTAATTAAATTAATATCGAGCTTATAAAAAATACATTATGTTTTGAATTTTGAAATAAGAATTTTCATTTCAAACGCGCAAAAGAACGAAAACAAATGAACGCGAGTTTGAAAATTTCTCTGGGTGTTCACTTGTTTTGCGTTCGCCGGTGTTGCAATATAACAATAATACGAATCCAGAAATAAGGATAAGAGGCTTGTAACTGCTCTCGGTTCACCCAATACCCCGCGGTGGAGGTCTGGCGGTTAGCTGCTCGGTCCTCGGATTACAGCCTGCGGACTGGGGCCAGGTTTAGCATCTAATCCTCTTATGTGTGCGAACGATTACAGAGGCTGCCGATACGAGACGTTATGTTGCTGGCAATGTTTGAACATTCAAGCAAAATGTATTGTACTATATATAGAAGAAAAACTAGTTTATTTTTTATTTAAACGCATGCAACAGAGCACAGCGGGTCTAGACCAGTGCACTTTATGACGCTCAGCCAGGGAGGCTGGACGCTGCATGTGGGAAACGTGTATTGCGTTCATGTTTGTTTGTGGGTTGGGGAGATTAGAAGTGTATATTTATCTGTTTCTTGAAGAGATCCAGATTGTAGGAAGGAGGAAACACAGACGCTGGAAGAGTATTCCAAAGCTTACCGGTGGCATTAAAGAAAGAACTTTTTGAAACTGCCAGTTCTCGGTCGACACATAACCGTGTATGATAGTTCGGCAATTAATATAGTTTGTCGGTTATAGTACTAGTAATCTGGTACTTAAACCAGGTGCTCTTCTGTGTGTGTGTAATTTTTTTAAAAATACGCTATACTATAGTAAATATAGCATGATCCCTGAGTGTTTCCTTAAATAATTGTTTTAAATTACGTTATTTATATGTTTAGCATTCATTTTGATATTCATCTCAATATAAAATAGATAAGTATTTTAAAGCTTGTTTAGGCACCATGTTAAATGTTTTCTAGTATAATAATGACTTTGAAGAATTACTGTTATTCAACGTTGAGGATCAGAAAACTCTGGGCTTAACCGAGAATGCAACGCAGGACAGACAGACATGGTGAATGTGCATAAGGAGAGCCGACCCCAGATGATGGGAAATGGCGAGGCTAACGAAGAAGGAGATGAAGAAGAAAAAAATAGGAAGAAGAAAAATAGTGACTTTGATAGTGGTAATTCCAAAAAATAATCATTTTTACACCTTTAGCAAATAACGCGAGTTAATACGACTATTTCTAAAAACGAAAGTACGTCAGTTGTAAATAGCTCATCAATACCCAGTTAGATGTCTCTATCAGCAGCAATTACAGAGCCATATCACTCGCCACGATGGTATCGAGAATCTTCGAGAAAGTAATAAACTCACTCATAGAAGACAAGCTGGTCACGGCTGATAACCAATTTGGATTTAAGAGAAACACGTCCACTGATATGGCTATTTACTGTGTCAAGCAGACAATAGACTATTACATAAGCAGAAAAACAAACGTTTATGCCTGCTTCTTGGACCTGAGCAAAGCATTTGATCGAGTTGACCATAGGAAACTCTGGATAAAATTAAAAAAGCGCAATGTTCCGGCAGCTATTGTGAACGTCTTGGCTGTATGGTATGCTCAACAAAAGAATTTTGTACAATGGGCTGGAGCTGAGTCCTCGCCTTTATATATGAAGAGCGGAGTTCGGCAAGGTGGTAGTATGTCACCTATTCTCTTCAATGTATATATCGATGACTTGATCCAGTCATTAAATGCTTCCAGAAAAGGTTGTCATATAAGCGGCTACTGTGCTAACAATATTAGCTACGCTGATGACATGGTCATTCTATCGCCATCAATAAATGCACTGCGATGCCTTCTTCACCTTAGTGAAAAGTATGCTAAATCCCATGACCTCAAATATAACCCCACAAAATCAGTCGTTTGTGTCTTCAAACACAATAATGAACCACTGATCATACCCACAGTGAGTCTTGAGGGCAGGGATCTAGCAACAGTGTCTTCAATAAAATACTTGGGCCACATCCTCACAGATGACCTACGTGACATTGAAGACATAGAGCGGCAAAGAAGAGCAATAAGCGTTCGGAGCGGTATGCTTTCTCGGAGGTTCTACCATTGTAGTAATGCTGTCAGGAAAGTGCTATTCAAGGCACACTGTATGGCACTGTATACCTCAGAACTCTGGTCTAACTATCCTAAACGAGAGTGGGAGAAGCTCAAAGTTGCGTATAATAACTCATACCGCCAACTTATGCAACTCCCTAGATTTTGTAGCGCATCTGACATGTTTGTGGAGGGCGGAGTCCATTCATTTCCCGTAGGTCCAACAACATCATCATCCTGGCTGCTTCTGAATGGCTCAACTCCTCCTGAGCCATCGATGGATGGAGATGGTGCACCAACCACCATGAAATACTATTTTATTTTATTTTAATTTTTATTTGACCTTCACTTAATTAAAACTTTGCTCAATGCTATGTATTTAAAAATATGGCAGATTGGGTATTGCACAACCCACCCAATCCTGCTGGAATAAAAACTTTATTATTATTATTATTAATACTCCATATGGTAGACCAATAAAGTAAATTCCAGAGCCATAAAATTATCTTTCTGCTAACACTTCTAGTACTCTATATTTAAACTTCTCGGATTCATCACCCGCCAGGCTAGTCAATTTCATAACCCTCTAATTTTTCGTACTCTCTATTCTTCACTCGTTTTATCTGTTCTGGAATATGGGAGCTTAGTTTGGAATCCCAATAAATCCAAATACATTTTCATGCTCGAAAAATACATAAAAAATTTCTCCGACGTCTTTATTTTTATATTTACGGCAACTATCCATTCAATTCATTTAATTCCGAACATACACATATATATTTACCCAACTCTTTTTCTTCTAGGGATGCTTTCTTTCCATTCGCTAGAGTCACGGAGGAAAATTGCTGCACTCAAACATTCATTCCTTCTTCTTCGCGGTTCAATTCACAACCCTGGGATTCTTGAATGTTTTAACTTCTATGTTCCAGATAGGTACACCCGTGCTCGTAGCCATCCATTGTTTTTGATCCCAGTCGAGGCTTGTGGAGCTTCAAGCACTCAATTTGGTTCAACGGCAATGTCGCTCCTAAATGGCCTACCAGTATACCTCGATCCTTTTCTTACATCCTTTTCCTCTTTTGTCGATGGTATCGTTCTCCTTGATCTCTGTGATCTTTGACACGTGTCATCTTCTGATTCTTTTCTGAAATTTATATTTTTTATTATACTTATTTTTCTGAATATTTGTAAAATTGGAATTTCGATTCTGTAAAACAAATAAATATTTAACCCTTTCGCATCGGTTGTCGGCATATACCGTCATAGGATTCCCTGACCGGTGACATCGTTTAACATGATATATCGTTTTGCTACTTTCTTAGAATAGTTTTTTATGCATGATCTGATAGCTAAAGGATACAAGAACTAATGTGATATATAAAAATAGACCAGATAAGTACATTTATGCTTCAAATATGAATTTTATAATTGATAATATAATTTGTATTCAAACCGAGCCGTAATGAAAGGAAAACTCAACGATCAGATGAGTTAACTTGTAAAATAACTAGGTAAACATTATTGTACATTGCCGCTAACATTCATAGGAAAATGATAAAGGTATATGATATTAAAATAATCCCAGCGTTGAGTGCGGGTTTCATATTTTATGGAGGTCCAGGGACCCTTTGTGAGAGGATTGTCCGGCTACAAATATGAATTGGGCGCGGATTCGAGGAATTTCTCCGTTTCAGAGACCCTTCGAGAAACAAGCGGGGTATGCGTTAAGCCACTCGATTGTTGTGCGTGAAGTCTTGGGTTCAAACCTTTTCATGTGATCGTCACTAATTGGTATCGTACAGTTGTATCAGCCGCTATAATCCTGTACCTCATCGAGAGCCAAAAAGAAGGCAGCTGGTGTTTATGATCTCCTTCGGCATCTGAAGAACATTTATAGCTACATTTACCTTTTGACTTATGTCACTTATTTTAGTTTGCTCGCCTGACACGCACACATAAAAATGTAAGTCTAAGTTTAAGATTTAAGTAGTTTATAAGACGCAGCGTTTTCAGGCGTCATTTTGTTTATTTGGTTTTAACAGCCACTTCAAGTCAAGTAGGAGCGGCATAGTTTCCCAGATGACTGCTAGTTGTTTTCGGGCGCTGCGACTGTCACGGCGCACCGGGCGGCAGTCTCTGTCCGGGCGCTGTGCGCTACGCAGCATTGTCTATGTCTTTTTTGTTTAACGTAAAATTAATGTTAAATGTGCTTCTCGATGAGTTCTTTGCTTTGGCGATCTGATCCTCATCCATCCACCATGCATCCCGATGACAATCCCGCGATCTGGAGTCGCTTCAATTAGACGGGGGATGACAACATATATATTATTTTTAACCATTTTATAAGCCTTAATTTAATTAGCAGGCGTGGCCGGGAAAGCAAGATTTTAATGACGCATAAACCTTACATCTTACAGTCTATTAAAAGTGACACTGGACAAACTGGGCCATGTCCTCAGGATGCACTAGAGAGCATAAACTACATCTGCCTTTATTCAAGCTCCTGGAATGTCGTAAAAAACTCTTCATATAATATTTTTGGCGGAGCTTTAGAGCCAAGTCGACTTGAAATGGTAAACATCGTGGATTATAAACACCACAAATTTGCAGCATCTTTTATTAAAACGATTGGAGATTAATAGAATTGGCGGATTGACACATCCTCAAAAATATATAGCAATATAAATTAATAGGATGAAATTTCCATCACTGTTTGGGGGCATTCTCTTGTATGTGTTTACAACTCGCAAGGATTATATCCAGAAGGGTGCGCCAAGGGTTGGTTTGGGCCACATTTGACTGGGATCAGACAGCCTGAAATGATATGTTTCAACGAAGAAATAATTACAAAGGAAACGATGAATATAATTATTATACACTTGTCTAAATCAAACAATGATACTACTTATTTTTCTACCATATCCGCCTCCTTACATAAAGCATGTGGGTGTTATACAGAGGCACTATAAAATTCTTTTAGCTGCCATGATCCTTGACTGGTTACAATTCATAAGCTCTGCATTCCGAAGCTCCACCGAATATTGTTGTTAATTACAAATGTTTGTTTCGATTGTTCTCAGTATTATTTAATATATTTATACAATAATTAAATCATGTTTTAGAATAGACGTAGGCTTCCTTATCACTATCTTACGACTCAATTTTTAGGTAAACGCATGAATGTGAGCACAGAAAAATGGGGTGCGGTCATATGGTGGAATCTTTGACGATCAATCAAAATGCTTGGACGCTGCTTTTGCAAAAGATGTTTTTGTATTTATGTAGAGCTTGAGAAGCTATCCAATGTATTATTATTTATTTCTTGGAGAGATCCAGACTGCAATCGTACAAGAAAAGAAGCAAACAATCTTAGTAATTTTGGCGATGCATTTATTTGGAAGGGGTGTTTCCAAAATTGTAGGTCTTGCATTTATATGTCAACAGTATGTGTTGATATCAGCTTGATATAGCTCCTTAAGGCCGATGCCGTAAAGCCTCAACAAACGATCTTTTGTCTCTTATTTTTGTTCGCTTGCCTGACATCTACATCGAATGTTAGTTTAATTATAAAATGTTAAACGGTGTTTGCATACGCCAAAATAATTGTTATGACAGTTGGCCCATTGCCAGTTGGTACAACTGTCATCTTGGCGGTTGGTACCGCCGAAATGTCAGAGCGGGCAGACAGTCGATACGCGCCCGCCACCGTGATAGGAACGCCGAAAGGCGTCCCTATAACGGGCAACGTTATTGACAAATAAACGAGTAATATGTGAAATAGAAACAAGTGTTTGTATTGTGAACCTGACCCTGCATCCTTCATCCAGTTTTAATATTTAACTTTAAGAGGAGGATATCAGTGTATTCAGCTAAAAAGCAACGAGTCTGTGAGTTGTAGGTGGTTGCAGGAATGTTTGATTTGATAGTTGAGAGGAGCAGATGCCGCAGTAATAGCTATACAAAAGACTAAATGAACAAATAATACATTTGTGTACTACCGATGTTCAGATAATGCCATCACAACGGAAAAAAAGAACCTCAGTATAAGAAAGTACAGTAGCCGAAGAGTTATTACAGAGAACACATCGTAATTTCTAGAAACTTTTTACTATATTACAATGTTGCAGTGGGATGAGAAAAGAAAATAAATGCGAAATCAGATGGCGGTTCAGAAAAGATGTGTGAAGAATAATATTCATTGATTCAGTTAGGAATAAATACGCAAAATAAATTTGTAGATAATATGATGTTAAAAATCAATCAGTAACAATGAAAACATATACAAATTATGAATATACTTCCAACAACAGTTCGGGCAAGAGATGGTCGAGTGGTCTAGGGTAATGAACTTGAGCAACGGTTGGTTCCAAGGCTCGCAGGTTCGCATCCCGCTCTGCCGATATTTTTTTCCGAACGAATTGATGCGTATAAAGAATTTGATGTATAGTATGTGTATATTTAATTACTAATATACTTCCGACTTGTGTCGTAAAAAATGTCATAGTTATATCCGAAACTTGGGCATTCCCAGTATCCTAGTTGACTAACCTACGCCAGGGAGTGACGCCCAAGTTAAGACGGAAATACTTGATGTCTCAACACGAGTGGAGCAAGAGGACATGTCTCCGTCCATGCGAGTAATTTCCATTTATGTTTCCACGAAACTGGGAGGGTGGACTCTGGTGAGTAATGAGACTGTTTTAGTCGCGTGACTTTTGAATGTACCTAATTAACGCCGCTTAACGTATGAAATACGTCATGAACTAATATAATTAACTGAAATTATATGGCAGTGTTTCATAGAAAGCGTTTAAAGGTGTAAATCTTTTATGTGGCATACGTTTCACTTTAATAATTAAAAAAAAACAATGATACGTCATTCTTAAAAGGATGATAGAGGGACTGAATAAACGTTTTGTCACGAAAACATAAGTTAATAATAAGAGTTGAAAATTTGAAATAGAAGAAATATTTTTAGCATGTTGTTACATAAATATATATATTTTTGGAATCCATTTTTTTAAAGACGTCTCTGATATGATATAATGAAAATCATTTAAGCTATATTTGAAAAATTTGTGGCGGTTTTAGTACATATTTGTTTTCGTCAATAGAGCAGGTGAATTAATAACTTTTCTACGCTTTATAGTTATAAATAGATAAATATTTTGAACATAGAACGAGTAACGAAATATACATCAATTTAATATTGAAATGGATCTGGACTTTACCCGCCTCACACCCGCATCACACCGGAGGACAGTTAAGTCTCCTTGATGATGCGCTCATTCATATTATTATCAGTTAGCAACTGATAAGTCCAGTGGGAGTGTCCTCTGAACAATTGTGGCCACTGCACAAAACTGCTAAAAATAAAGAACCCAAAGAGATTAGAATCGCATTCACGGGTTGTAAAGAGACGGAAGATAGATACTCTCATCGAAAATACGAGCGTAAATGGTAAATACATAGATTTTTTTTAGTGGCCACAAAAACTGCACGCCGATAGGGCCGCGGCGATTCCCTCGAACTGCATCGAAAAGGACTCATGAATTTTAACAAAAGGAATTGAAATGGATCCCAAGGCGAATGTTTAAAATTTAAATAATTTACGATATACAGTTTTCAAAAAGGTTGAATAAAGGAGAAAAACAATGATTTTAGTACTTGGATGGTTACTTATAATTCCTACTGTTGGTTTTTATGCTTTAAAATACAAATTATATCACTATTTTACTACTAAAAATATTGTAAACTTCATTGTTTTTGATCCCAGTCGATGCTTGTGGAGCTTCAAAAACTCACGCCGGTACAACGGTAATGTCGCTCCTAAATGGCCTACCAGCACACCTCGATCCTTTTCTTACATCCTTTTCCTCTTTTGTCGATGGTATTGTTTTAAATATTTGATCTCAGTTTTCAAAAAATCTTTGATAACGTGTCATCTTCTGATTCTTTTCTGAAATTTATATTTTTTATTATACTTATTTTTCTGAATATTTGTAAAATTGGAATTTCGATTCTGTAAAACAAATAAATATTTAACCCTTTCGCATCGGTTGTCGGCATATACCGTCATAGGATTCCCTGACCGGTGACATCGTTTAACATGATATATCGTTTTGCTACTTTCTTAGAATAGTTTTTTATGCATGATCTGATAGCTAAAGGATACAAGAACTAATGTGATATATAAAAATAAAAAAGTCATCTTCTTATTCTTTTGTGTTATTTTTATTTTTATTATTTTCTTTATTTATTGTATATTTGTGTATACTCTATGTTTCTTAATATTTGTAAAAAAAATTGGAATTTCGATTCTGTATATAAATAAATAAATATAGACGTATATTATCTTGAATCTAATAACTTTTGATGATATCTAGGATGTAATCAGTATAAAAGTATGATCAACATGTAAAATAATAACTTAGTCATCAACTAACACTAAGTCATCAACCCTGAAGGATTCCCCTGCAATGGCGGTCGAGATATTGGAAATTAGTAATTCACCACACAGGGCTAAAATTATATTTATAAAAAAAATAGTTTAAAATAAGATAAATGGAGATTATACGAACATCGTAAAATAATAATTATACTCTTACATCCAAAACGGCCGACTCTTGTCATCATAAGTGATAAAATGAGTACCAACATAATGACACAAAAAATATCTAATAAACGCAGCCTGCGAAAATTCAAGTCACCTTATTTTTTGCACAGGTCTCGTACACTGAAAAATAAAATATTCTTGCCTTATATGTACGACTATATATATTTCATATAAGGTGAGTATCCTTTATCCAGGATGAGTGAGTCTCTTCTCTTGATCCTTTGCTAATCTCATATCAGCCGAAAGTTAGATTTATCGATTGCGGGCCCGGAGTAATATTGTAATTTGTGTCCAGGCCGCGTGCGCCGGGCATTAGGCATTCCGACCGCGCGCTCTGCACACAAGTCGCGTTATTACATCCCGGCAAATTAACTTAACGAAGCAACCGCTAGGTTATTGTTCCGCCGGGGAACAAAGACGCGAACCCCCAACATTACCCTCAGTGGGACAAGTACACAGACCACCAGAATCGCCATCAAATAAGACACAAGTTGCGTTATTATATCCTCGCCAAATTAACGTAATGAAGAAACCATCTATATATATAGGCAGGGCAATGGCGCAGTTCGCCGAGCGGTATGAATACCTGGGCATACAAGGTCCGCGGTTCGCATCCTTCTGCCGTTATTTTGTATGGATTGACGCGTTGAAAAAAGAATTTTATGTATAGTATATGTATATTTAAGTAATAATAATATTGTAATATAGTCAATGATCTATAAAAGTAGATTAGAATATTGAAATAATAAAATAATATTCTAATAAAAATTAAAAAATTCATATAAAAGAAACCATCTGGTTATTCGACAATGCAGAATACATAAACCCCCAATATTACCCTCAGTGGGAAAAGTACACAAACCACCAAAATTGACATCACATACGACATAAGTTGCGTTATTATAATCCGGAAAATAACGTAATGAAGAGTCCATCTGGTTATTCGTTAATGAAAAATACACAAACCACCAATATTACTCTTAACGATACGTCAACAAAAACTACCAATATGACCATCGAAGGAGAAACGGGAGGCGACGATTAATTTGTCTACAAAAACGTTGATGTAACAAATAATTAAATCTGGTTATTCGTCAATGCAAAATACTCAAACCACCAACATTATTCTTAACACAAAGCTCTCTCATCCGTCATAGTCTTCATCCCAAGTAAGCTCCACCATCCGCAGTTCCACCAAGTAAATACTATATATAGTTCCAAACGGCCTTCCAAGACGGCGTGAGCCAGAGAGGTCGAAGAAAAGGCAGCTATAGTTTATGCTCACCTGCGGCATTCTTAATATATGTCCCAGACATTAGTGATAATGGCGGTAAAATAAATTTAGTGAACTGACTATATGTCTGTGTTCCATAAAATGAAGTTAAGACATTCTAGTATGTATTGTTTATCAAAAGCTCTGATCATCTTCTGTCACATGTAATAATCATACTTTGATACATTTTCAGTTTATCATATAATTCACTGAGATTGACACTCGGATAATGTTGATTCAGCTATCATTACCGAGTGTGAAATTGTTAAATGTGACTGAATAATATGCTTCATACTAGGAGTCAATTTAGTAGTGATATTATTACGGTATAAAATTGCTGCATATTTTTCAGAACCGTTTAAGTCCAGTACCTGGGAATATATTACCGAGTTAACCGGGCAGGAAAATCTCCGGGAGTATAAAAAATCCCATTAAAAGTAAACACCGCAGCCGAGCAAATTGGGGCTGCAGAATAACAATTAGGAACGGCCATTACTGTGCATTTTTAAGTGTCCTAGCGCTTTGTTGGCACACCTGCCAGAACACTTTCCCATACAAATGGGAAATGGGAAACCGAGGGTATGGCCGACAGAAAACGAAAATTGTTCCGTACACGAAAATTGCTCACAAAAATTGGACATACGAAAATTCCCCACAGAAGAAAGTTTTCCACATAAAAAACAGCGCACATAGAAAATTGCGTACATAGAAAAAAAACTTTACACACGTTACGTTAAGTAGGGTTAATTTTCAAAAGTTAAAATGCCACTTTGAATTTTTAATTTGTTCAATCAGGTTGAGACTCTTCTTATGAACGAATGGTTCAGGCCTGGGGAGCGTTTATCTTATTATCCGATGTCCTCTTTTATGTCCACCCATAGCTAATGTCTCTTCAAGTACTCGGGCTTTTTTGCTCTGGTGGCTGTCGGAAGCCGTAATTGTATCTTGGTAGACGTTCAGGTGCAGTGTGTCGGGAGAAAAATGTATAGTGGCTGTTGATATATTTCACGTAAGGGAGGCCCAATTCAGACATGAACTCCAAGAGTTTCTTTGGAGGAATAATTTGTTAGCGTCGTCTGTTTGGTGAGCATTGGGACCTTCTGTTGCTTGTCTTTAATGTTTTGTTCTCAGTACTTAATCATAAGTACCTATATTTGTATATATTGTATTTTTTAATTTAAGGATTAATTCTTATTGTACTTCAGAAATGAATTGAGTTGTTCAAATTTGTAATGTTTCTGTAAGGAAAAAATAAAATAAAATTGACAGAATCGAGGGGCGAAAATTTGAGGTGACCTTATGGACCAGATATGGAACGAATATGGGAAGAATAATTTGTTTATACTTTTGATCATTAACTCACGGTTTAAATTCTATAACATTAATGTTGTATATGAAGGATGTTTTTTTTTTTGTATTCACATGAGAATGGAAACATGTAAAAATAATAAAAATGTCAATATTGAAGAAAAAAGAGTTAAGTTCGTTGAGAGGTTTATATGTCGCTCAACCGGGTAAGCTAAACGCTGCATGTGAAAAAAACACTTAATAGGTGGTGTTCACGAAACGAAAATGATCTACTTTCAATTTTAATTAATAAACAATGGGTGACATTTTCATGGTTGAGGGACGTTATAACATAAATTAATTTATTTAAAATAAAGAGCTTATTAATTCATATAAAATATATTTTATTTTAAGCTTCTTTGGAGATAAACTCGCGACAACTGGAATTGTAGTTGTACGCTTTAACCCCTCCTGTATATTTTTACCGTTCTGCGGCCGGTAGAATTTTATGAACGTCATCCGTCATACTTGAATATAAATGCGATATTTGGCCGCGTACTGGGGCTTTTAGACATGAATTTTACGAAAATTTTTGTATGCAAAATAAGAAATGTGCATTTTAAAATTTAAACGAAATTTTTCTTCGAATGTGTTTGAAATATGTACAGCTTATGAAATAATACATTCGCCCAGTAAACGTAAAACCGCAGTCTCATTTACGTGATAAACAGTTGATCAACGTAATCCATGTAAATCAATGAAAAACATTTAAAGTTCAGATTACAAAAAAATAAAATAAAAACACAATGTACTTCTATGTATTCAATCTAAAAATTTCAATTGACGCAAGATTAGAATTCTTGGGAAAAATAAAGATATGAAGATGATATTTTATATAAAAACTCTAAAATAAATATAAAATGGATGTCCTGTATAGACATACGACCATAGAACAAAGATTCGGAACTCGTCTAGCAAAATTAAAAAATAATTTGTAAAACATGAACAATGGATGAAGAAACATATATAATATCATAAATCCAGAAATAAAAAAACCGAAAAATGTAGAAAAAGGTACGAGATGTACTGAAAGCTCAATTAGAAGAAGCATTGCAGTTGGATTAAATTGGGTACGTGAAATTCGACATTTTTTTTATGTAAGCACATACAGGAGAATACCGGCAGTTGGTGATAGTAATTCTGAAGTCTCATATGTGGAATTCTATGACGCTTACCATGGTGCATATGGCTAAGCGCTGCATGTCGAGTGTTGATCCGCCAACGTAATATACAACAGCCCGAGATTCACGCGTCATCCTTATTATTACAGGAATTTACTATGAATGGGTGGTCTTCACGCGACGACTTTCGTCAACCACCAATTTAAATTAATAGGCTATGACTGGCATTTTACGAGTGAGGGATCAAATTCACACCAACCGGTGGTAAAATTTACCTAGAATGGAAAAAAATCCATGACTACGAGCACCGGTATATATATAAGAAAACTTAAAGCTTTCTTAAATAATCTCATTGTTGTAAATATCATTATGTAATAGATAAAAATAGATAAAAATGCACGTTTATATATCTTAATAGAACTATAAATTTTAAACCCAATTCGATAACGATGCGCCAAAAAGAAAAAAAAAGAAAATATTCAGCATAACATTGATTGTTTTTTTTTATTCGCATCGCTAAACGAGTCGACAGCCGAGCCCGCAGTGAGTGCTGTGTATTACGTGGGCGGCGCCTTCACCTATTCGGAAAATGGACCGGAAAATGTGAAAGAAGATTGTTGAAGGTTAATCGAGATAGCGAACGAATTGGCGCATAGCATCAGCAAATTGGAATTGGCGTAGGCAAGCGATTCAAAAAAGAAATGCTGAATTGTCTGCTCTATTCATGCCAAATTAAGAATTACACGTGAATGGCAGAAACTGAATTAAAAGAAAAAAAAATTTTTGAACCAAACCGATAAATTATTTCACGTAACTAATACAAAACAAGATTTTATATCATCACATTCCACACTTACATCTAACATCCGATCTTTGTAACAAAGACGTAAGATAGATTGAATTAGTCGTTTTTACCGTTATAAGTTTAGCTTCCGTAGCCGCTGCTCTTCTGGATTTAAATAATTAATTCTGCCTGCACCCACCCACTACCGACAGACTCGTCTTAAACTTAGTAAACATACATAAACTGTTAAAATACGTTGATCAATAGCTGACAAATTCCAAAATTCATTCCAAAATGTAATCTGAACGCTCTTTAATAAATTTTCCATTATCTCTGTTTCCTCTTTCATAAAATTTGGATCTCTTCAATAAACATATCGCTTTACACTTTAAATCTCTCCAACCCCAACATAAACACAACACGCGTTTCTTGCATGCAGTGTTCAGTCGAACTCATTTATCGTTATAGAGCACACGGGTTTAGATCGGCTGCACGCGCTTTCACAAAATAATCATTAAATTTTAAAAGTAAAAATATTTGAACTTTTAATTATGATAATTTTTGTGCGAATAATGATGAAAAAGGATGACTCAAGTTGTATGAAAAAATCAATAAGGAGTGTTGTTTATCGCCAAGGAGAGAATAGTTGAGAGGGGGGATTCCGCGTTGCCATAGATACTCCACAGGCTTGGAGACCTAGAAGATTGATCGTGCACATGCCTGCTTCCATATCGCCTCCCTATGAGGAGCAAACGGTCGTCATAAACCCGACATAAACTGTAAATCTGCGAGTATCCTTATTCGATCTCAAGTCGCCAATTTGCATTTTGATTATATTATTATATGTATATTAAAATATAAAGTAGTTGTCGAAAGTACCCCTAACGTAGGTGATGGCAGTTATATTATATGTACCCTTTCGAAGCATGCATACACTCTATAGATACCGGAGCACGAAAAATTTTTTTAATACCTTAATTATTATGACATAAGCATTCAAACAACTTCACAAAATGAGAAATTTACCCGCTATAAAATTATACATTAAATTTTACAACACCTGATAGTGTAAAAAACTGCATAAGAAATGTGAGCAATGCAAAAAATATCGTCTCTTTTTCACATTATAGTATTTTGACCCATTCGCATCGGTTGTCCATATATTCCGTCTAAGATTCCCCTACCGTTGACATCGGCAGCCATGATATATCGTTTTGCTACTTTCAGTACTCATTGTGACATCTACGGTAGGAACTTGAAACTGCAGTTAATTCGTTTATCAACATACATGTATTCTTTAAAGGAATCTGTAAAGAATGTACATAAATATCGTTAGGTTTCGCCACAGGAGCCAATTTTCAATTTGTAAACCACATGTGTCAATGCCACCAAATGTATGGAGTTACATAATGAACGTTTGTTAAATATAATAGTTTTATATGCATCATCTGATAGCTAAAGGATACAAGAACCAATGTGATATATATATATAAATAGGTCAGATACATACATTTCAACGCTTTCAAAAATACTAGTTTTAAGCAATAAAAAAATGGTTTGAAAAATTCACGCCGTATTGACAGTATAATTTGTATTCCACCGAGCCTACATTTTTTTTTGAAAACAAAAATAAATTAATTTATAAGAAAAAAAAGGTGCCTGATTTAAAGTTCTAAGAGGATCGTTAACGATTAAGTTAGTGGCAGTTCAATAAGTCGAAGTTTACGATAACACAAATACTTTTTGAGATTAACTCAATAGGTTAACATCAAACAAAGTAAATTTCACTTGTTTACGATTAATAAACTAGCGCCGGCGGTCATACATTTGCAAAGCGTTTTGCTTTGCAAGCCAAAGGTCATGGGTTCGATCCCCGACGGAGATTAGAATAAAAATATTTTTTAATCGATTTATGAGCTCTAAAATACCCCCGGTTGGTGTGAATTTGATCCATCACCCGTAAAATGCCAGTCATAGCCTATCAATTAAAATTGGTGGTGGACGAAAGTTGTTCCGTGAAGACCACCCATTCATAGTAAATTCCTGTAATAATAAAAAAGGATGATGCGTGTATCTCTGGCTGTAGTCTATGACGTTGGTGGATCAACACTCCATATGCAGTGCTTAGCCATATGCACCATGGTAAGCGTCATAGAATTCCACTGATGAAACTTCAGAATTACTATCACCATCTGTCGGTATTCTCCTGTATGTGTTTACATAAAAAAATAACGAATTTAAGTCTGGCTTTGATTATTTAAGGTCCCGGAAGAGTCGAAGTAAATTTCGGAACTTTCGGCGTCCGTATTCCATGTTTCGAGTCTAATTTGCGTACAAAGGATGGATGCACTCCCGGAATGCGCCACCGGCCGGCCACCAGTCAACGACCCCACGATTACATTCATTACATATTAATACAGAGATTTCCCAGGTAACTTTTATAAAATTACCGTCAAGGGAGTACTTCTGATCCCCGGGGGCACATAAAACTGTAGTTACATTAAGTTTGTTCAACCTGTGAAGCGTCCGAGTGCACAAGTTTATAAATAATTGTTTTCTCTCGACTTTGTGATATTTCAGTTGAGGTAAAATATGATCACCTAGCGTGCTATGGAGAGATCCATGCTCGGAGTGTCGCTCAGACAGAATCCGAAACGAGGAAATACGCAGACAGACAGCTCTATATAATTGTTAATTAAAACTGTGGAATACATTAGTATTACAGTAATACAATGTAATACCTTTTCTGAGTATCGTTAAGAAGGTAAAAGCGATTGTATACCACCCATGAGGTCGCAATTTCAATCTCTGATGCTTAAAATGTAAGCCCAGAATTCCTTACTCGTAAAAGCCTGTTTAAAGCGAAAATTCCGCAATGTCTTAAAACTAAGGCGTTTAACCAATGCATCCTCCCTGTATTAACTTATGGCGCAGAGACGTGGAATCAGACAGCAAGTCTTACCCATAAAATAGGGTGCTATGGAGAGATCCATGCTCGGAGTGTCGCTAAAATATAGAATCCCAAACGAGGAAATACGCAGAAGAACTCAAGTAGTGGATGCTACCCAACGAATAGCCACACTCAAGTGGCAATGGGCAGGACATATCTGTCGAAGAGACGACGGTCGATGGGGAAGAAAAGTATTAGAATGGCGCCCAAGGACTGGCAAACGAAGCATTGGCCGACCCCCTACAAGACCGACTGACGATATAAGATGAATAGCGCGAGTGACCTGGATGCGGAAGGCGGAGGATCGAAGAGGATGGAGACTCATGCGGGAGGCCTACGTTCAACAGTGGACGGACACAGGCTGATGATGATGATGATGATGATCAACGACCATATTGTGACACCTTTTATCATCTACAAATAGAAGTCAAGCAACATTGTAAGCGGATCTTACATGGATGGACGATCGCCTAGGAAAATAGCGCGAATTTTTGGTTGGTTAAGCAGCCCTTTAGGATCATATGGTTTAGAAACAATTTGGGAAATGTTTCTTTTTTAATTTATCGCGCTTTTGCAATATTTACTAAAGTAAAATTTGATTTAAATAAAAAAATACTAATCACGAGGATACACTTTGATGTACGTGTAAAGCATATTGCTCTTTCGATCACCTAAGTTAAGTAAAATTGGAATTGGAATGTATTTGGATGGTAACCCGCTGTGTACACTGCTGTGTACACTAAGTGTCCATATGGTTGAGGCTTCGAGAGAGTTAAATAATAATAATAATAAACAAAAATAAAAAAATATTTAGCCACTAGATTCAAGCAAATACAGAAAAATAAAAATTTAAATTAAACAGAATGGAAAGAAAATATAAATAAAAATCGGCATGTACACATACAGGTACACCACATTATTATTATTGTACTACTCAGTGAGTGGAGGACCGGATCCCCTCTGGATGGCCACGTGAAGGCGTATCCAGTGCCCCTCTAACCGTGAGTCCAACCTATCCGCCCACACACCAATGCGTTGGGACTGCCGCGGAGCGCGCCCACAGAGAAGCGCAACGTTTTCTTATTATGGCATGGAAGCCATCCACTCACACCTCCGTCAACATGCCTGAGGCACTGCAGTATCGCGGCAGACCCAAAAAAATTCGGAAGCCGTTGTTATACTGGACCCGGAGTGCACTGTAGACCTTCTGAGTATAGTCAGCCCACAGGCCGCACGTGTAGAAAGAATGACAGAGGGCTTTAAAACGCGTCAGTTTAACAAAATTTGACCCTGTTCTTATCATTGACAATCCTAGCATTCAACTAAAAGCTGATAAAACAGTATCGCAAGATTTGAAAATAAGTGCATGTGCAAAATATTGTTGTAAAGGTGGTTTGAATTTAAGGAGAAAGAAAGAGAAACAAAAGCTCTATAATCTATATCATTCAGTTGGGAAATGAAGATACACCTATGCTGTAACATGTTTCGAAACCTAAGAAGGCTATAAACTGTAGCAGACTTTCATATAAGCTCCTGGGCTCTCGTGATTCTGTATACCCGATAGGAACTATGCATAGAATGTACTCGTTGAAGGGTCGGGGTGTAAAGCTGACTTAGCTAACACCATCGTGGCTGACAAAACATTGAAGTGGATATGAAAAGAATAAAAAAGTGATAAAAATATATACCTTAATTTTTCATGATAAATCAACGTGCATAATATAATATATTATTTATGTTTCGGTTGTTGTCAGAAAACTGAAGATTTTTCTTACAAAGATTTTTTTTTTATACGAATTTCAGTGAAAATGTGAATTATCATGTTTTCTTCTTTGTTCAGAAAATGTTTTTCAGATCAAGATGATTGGGTACTTTATGATGAGCGCCGGTTTTTCAGGAAAACAGTGAAATGCTTTTAAATCGGTTTTTTAAGGAGTAACGGAATGCGTATAAATAATTCGTAAAACGAATCGTTAACTTGAATTTATATTTTTACCGCAATGGAGTATATGACCACCGCAAGAATTAAATCAGCTGCCAGGTTTAATGAATCCAAAAGCTCTATCATATACATTTTGTACTAGACAGTTCTCTCGGACGAATAACAGCTTGCAGGAATCAAAGCTGTTGAACAGTATTAATTGAAAGTGAATATTTTTTTTATGGAAAAAGCTTAAAAGAAGGGCAAGAACATTTATTCTAATTTTACTCGTATTTATTTTGGACCATCCAAGTATGTGCCACGTCCAATTTGCTTAACCTCGTCGATCGAACGAGAACCAGTGCAATGTTAAAATAACCTTTATTTAGAGAAAATTGATTAAACATAGTCTTTAAGAGACAGCTAAATTCAGCCAGCGATACGATTAAGTGATCACCATCCAAATATGTTCCGTATATAATGTTGATTCACTTCAAGGACCAGTGTTACAACTGACATGCTCATCTCAACCTTCGTTATTGAATTGCGTGGTGACATGATGAGGAGCAGATTAACAACACAAATACTTTTTCTGAAGCACATTGGCATGTATATTTCGATAACTTTACAAACTTCTGGCGCGGACCTAGTCACAGCATTCAGGCCGGGCCAACCACAATACGACCTCGCCGCCGTCGGCACACAACTGACTGGGCACCGGGCGCCGTGGTGGGTGACAACCAGCGCCGCAAGTGGCGATTTATATAACTAGTCCTAACGGCATTACAAAACGACAACACATGCGTGCCCGATGAGCGAACGAAAATAAGAGACGAAAGATTGTATATCAAGGTTTTCGGTACCAGTCAGCATGCTGGTCAATATGTTATTGACATTACCACTTGAGTGTGTCTATTCGTTGGGTAGCCTCTACTTCTTGACTTCTTTTACCAGATATCCTCGTTTCGACATTACAAAATGACAACACATGCGTGTCCGATGAGCGAACGAAAATAAGAAACGAAATATTGTATATCGAGGTTTTAAGGGTAATATCATGCTGATGTCACAAAATACTATTATTGTTGGTAGTTTTTTGCGTTTATCTATATTTTATATATCAGGCATTCACTTGAAGTCGTCTGAGTTGCATTAGTGAATTTTGGCAAGATATGCATTTTGAATTCAGCTGAAGCAGCGTCCCGCTTCCGACTATAAGCGGGTACTCCATCAGAGACGAGGTCAGGATGAAGAGAAGGAGGAGGGACATGCGGCAAAACTTTCCTCTGGAGGAGCAGATGCCCTGGGGAGATGGAGGCGACGGCTCTTAGCGCTAATGCGGGCCCAGACATGAAGTACAATGCAGTAAAACTTACAATTACGAACTAATGAATATATGGAGCAGCAAAAGCAGCTGATCGTAAATCATTGATCTACCCAATTAATTTACTCTTAGAAAATTGATACGCATTCGAAACATATTTAATTTTATATCATTACTTTAACCAAATAAGCAGTGAATTCGAAAGGTTACATTCGAATCGTAGACAGTGTACGAATTATTGTCACATACGATGCAAATTTTACCATTAAATCAATTTGAGAAAACAATGAATATTATATGTTTATTTATAATATATTTAAAGAAGTGGGGAACTGATGAAGCTTTCATTGAAGGCGAAACCGCGGCAAGTGAAGAAACAGTGCTCAGTGTGATGTTAAAACGAGGTAAGAAGTATTTATCAATTTAATATATAACATAAACTTAGACTGTAGACAAATATTTATTTTTTATTAAATTTCCGATAAATAGCTGGAGCATTTGGTCGCAAAAAATTGCCGCCACACAGTTCTTGTACGCAGCTATTATCCTTATCCCAAATCATCTCTGCGTCTGATGGTCCACCAATGATATATATGTAGTTTACGACGCCCTGAAAGCAAGAGTCTGGGGGATTTTGAAGAGAAGTATTCGAGGCATATTTTGTCATTCTTTAATAAGATTTTTTAAGGAGATGGACGGTTAGAAAGCGCGTTATTCTTGGACTATTTTATGCTAAAAGGTAGCTAAATTCAGTTGTTATGTAGGCGTGGAAGGGTGTGGCAGTCCATAAGAAACATACAATAAAATGTTATTTATTAACAACTTAACTATATTATTAAATTTATTATTAATGTCTATGTAATATATAATAAATTGCTTGTTAAATACGAATATTTATTTTTATGTTTCAGTCGCTAGGTTTATACCTCTGCGAAAATTGCAGACAGGAGCTTTATGACAAAAACAAATAAAAACACTGCAACTTTGCAGCTTGCTGTGCTATGAAAAGAATATTCCATCTTCTTCAGAATATTGTATCTGCTTCAATATCGAAACTTTAAGAACTAACAACAACGAGGAGAGAACTTTGAAGCAACATATTTTATAACAAAGTTAACAAAAGGAAATAGTCATAAAAATATGTATCGAAGTATTTTTATTTAGTTAACACATACAGTTGAATACCAACAAATTGTGATGTATAAATAATATCTTTTGATACCATTTCGCATTCTTATTTTCAAAAAATAAAATTATTTAAAAAATAATGCAAAATCACTAAAAGTGATGATAATTATATTCGTATCGTTAAGAGAGCAACCAACGTGGATACTCGTATTTATCATCATCAGCTTGTATCCATCCACTGTTGAACGTAAGCCTACCGCTTGAGTCTCCATCCTCTTCGATCCTCCGCCTTCCGCATCCAGGTCACTCTCATTATTCTTCATGTCGTTAGTCCATCTTGCAGGGGTCGGCCAATGCTTCGTTTGTTAGTTCTTGGGCGCCATTCCAATACTTTTCTTCCTCATCGACCGTCGTCTCTTCGACAGAAATGTCCTCCCCATTGCCACTTGAGTGTGCATATTCGTTGGGTAGCATCAATTACTTGAGTTCTTCTGCGTATTTCCTCGTTTCGGATTCCTTCTTTTAGCGACACTCCAAGCAAAGCACGCTGCGCCATAAGAGAATCCAGAGAGGATGCATCGGTTAAACGCCTTAGTTTTGAGACATTGCGGAATTTTCGTTTTAAAAATGTACTTAAGTTTTCAAAATGCTGCCCATCCCAGTTTTATACGCTTGTCATTGTCTCGTATTCATTGATTATTTAATATTTCTTTAATCAAAGTCGACGTTTTGAAAATATTTTTTTTACGTAAGTTTGCGATACGTGCACTGCAGTGTTCTGTGTTACGTGTGACGAGTACTGACAGATGGTGCATCGGACAGGACAGGGAGAAAGGTGTACACACCTGTCACAAATGAACGGAAACTACTATATGATTATACATGTTTCATTTGCACATTTATGAAACAATTGTATCATTTCTGAAAACTATTAATGTTGGTAAGATAATAATTGTAAATATTATATTTTCAGTGATTTCAGTAAGAGAAACATTAAGATTTAATGCCGCATTTAAATGTGGATCGCTTTGCTTCGACTACGGCAAGAAGTCATCACTCTTAAATATTTAAACTATTAGATATTAAAGTACTACATAAATTAATATTTAAATGATATTTATTTTTAAGCGTTGGCATCTTCGTAGTGATCTTCGAGCATTTTAAGAATAACATAATTGTGCGACAATTTACTGGATTGATAAGGGCTTCTTACTGAAGCCGAAACATTATGTTTCGAATAGAACTATGAAATTAATACGAAATGTTTATTTCATTATAAAAACATTAATTGAAGCATTCAAACTAATAAAAAATAAGCTTGATACATAACAGTATATTAAAACATTTTTTTCTCTGCCGTTGTTTTTTTTATCTTTATCTAGGTCGGCCTTCCTTGCGAACAGCGATTCAATACAAAGTAAAACAATGATACATATATTAACTTAGATATATATATTTAATAAATTTCATTATGTATTTAAAATGAACTTTATTTGATAGTCGAGCTTTAAGGCTCTAGAAAAAATATGAATTGGTTTATGTAAAATATGTTGTTTATTTGAGAATATGATATATTTTAATGGTAATGGAGGCAGTTTGAGTCTGAGGTTAAGGCATATTTCTATAATTATGGTGACTCGAGTCTCCTTTAAGTAATGGTTTTTATCAAAATAATATAAAAAAACTATAGTACATTTTTAAAGCGAAAATTCCGCAATGTCTTAAAACTAAGGCGTTTAACCAATGCATCCTCCCTGTATTAAATTATGGCGCAGAGACGTGGAATCTAACAGCAAGTCTTACCCCATAAAGTAAAGGTCATGCTCGGAGGGTCGCAAAAAGAATCCGAAACGAGGAAATACGCAGAAGAACTCAAGTAGTGGATGCTACCCAACGAATAGCCACACTCAAGTGGCAATGGGCAGAACATATCTGTCGAAGAGACGACGGTCGAAAAGTATTGGAATGGCGCCCATTAGCCGACCCACTGAAGGGGTGGACTGACGACATAAGAAGAATAGCGGGAGTGACCTGGATGCGGAAGGCGGAGGATCGAAAAGAATGGAGACTCATGCGGGAGGCTTACGTTCATCAGTGGACGGATACAGGCTGATGGTGATGATGATCCTTTGTTCATGTTACATAGCTGTCTTTCTGATAGAATGTCGACTATATATTGTATTTGGCAGAAGTTTAGGATACGAAGTTATGTTTGGTTGTTGTATAAGATCTGGCAGTTGAACGAATTGGTAAGTCTTGTTTCAATGGTAGAAAAAAGGTAATATAAATAAACATAAAACATCCTATAACATGCCTTTCGTATTAAATATAAAGCATTTTACCTTTCTTACATATAAGTAGGGTAACCCTCATTTCAACACACTCGATAGACAATAATAATAAAAAACAATAGCGAAGCTACCTTCATAGTAAGCAAAAAAAATATATATATACAAACATTTCACTGCCGTATCCATAATGCTGCTGAACGATATTCCGCCGGGGGTCACAAAAATTTATTTCGCTCCGGGACGAAAAAATACCACTCCACGAAATGTCTGAACCTGCACCATTTATCAAGATATATTGAACACGCGATAGTGTAGGTACTCGACGAACTTCAATATCTCCGCGGTGATAAAACACAGGCCCGAAAATCTGAACAAATCGCCCTATAACACGTTAAGGCAGGGCAATAAAACCAACGACACCCTCTAAGACCTCATCAAATACTGGCAACACTGCAACACCTACACCGTTTGAATATTCTATTAAATTCACAATACTGTCGCAATTTTTTTTTACAATAAAACAACTCTATTTCAGTGCTTCCTCGAAGTATCTCGAAATAAATGTAACACTCGCGAACAACAAGTTTAACTCTGTAAGACGTCTTTTTTTATAACGTCACTTGCACTTAAAACGGAAGGGCGACCCCTTCTGAGCGACTCGAATAAATCACCCGCGATAATTACTCTCTATCCGAAATAAACAACAACACAAAAAGAAACGCCGCCGATGCTTCTTCGTTTATTTCAAACATCTGCGAAATAAATCGCGTTTCACTGGCCGGTCCGCGCGATGTTCGTAAATTCGATGGCCATAAATACCTATCGCGAAAAAAGCAATAGACAAGAGCTGCGCGATTGATTTGAATTTAGAACGGGCGAGCTGTCAAAATCGTTCTTTTTTTTTTTCAAAGGCTGTCGGGTGAATTTTTTCGTTGCCGGCAGCTCGTCTGAGGAGGTACCCTCCCGGCTCGGCCGATACAGGCAGACTGGGTGCGCTCGCTCTGGAGGGGACAACGCGCCCGATGAGAGTAGCTATTCTACTTGTGTATTATAGCATACCCGCCATACTACTCTGTGGAGAATATGTATTACTGTATAAGTGAGCGTTATACGATACGCTATCATGGAGTACATCGCTGAGCGGAGGGCCGCATTTAAAAACGAGGGGAATTTTATGCATAATGTTTTGTACGCCGATAGTTTTTTTTTAAATAACAGCTGTTCATGTAAATATGTATGCTGTTAAAGCTCGAACAAACATGTTTATTAAAAGATTGATTAATTAGTAGTCATTTAAAACTGATAATTATCATTTGATCTTCTTAAAAAAGTCTAAGTATACCTCGTTAACTACAGATGCCTAATATGGCTCCACGGCTGTCAACATCCTTGAAAGCATGAGAACTTTTTTTTATGTAATCACATGCAGGAGAGCACAGCCGGTCAAGACCAGTGCACTCTATGACGCTCAGCCAGAGAGGCTGGACGCTGCATGCAGGAAACGTGTGTTGTGTTCGTGTTTGTGTGTGGGTTGGGGAAATTGCAAGTGTATATTTATTTATTTCTTGAAGCGATCCAGATTGTAGGAAGGAGGAAACACAGACGCTCGAAGAGCATTACAAAGCTTACCGGTGGCATTAAAGAAAGAACTTTGGAAACTGCCAGTTCTTGGTCGACACACATTAACCGTGTAAGGATGTTCGGCAAGTGTGAGACGAGTTTGTCAGTTGTGGGAGCAGCGACCGTGGATATAACGGTAGAAAAGACTAAGAGAACCAATCTTACGCCTGTGTTCCATTGATTGCAGGTTAGACGTAAGAGTGTCATTGTTTATCAAACGAATTGCTCTTCTTTGAACTGATCCAATAAGTTAAGAAAATCTTAAAACCAAAATATGATTTTCCGAAACGTTTTTTTTGCAACTCATTCGCGCATTCATCCATAAAAGGTCATCCCTTTATGTTTTTATTATTACACAAAAAAAGGAAAAAATATAAACTTGCAAGCGTACAATAAACAAATATAATTGAACGAAATATATAAAGTAATAATGCTAAAAAACAGCTACGTATTTAAATGTATTATTAGCTAATACACATTGACATCAGCATGATATAACCCTTGCTCACTGATACCAAAAATCTCGATACACAATCTTTCGTGTCTTATTTCTGTTCGCTTGTCGTAAATGATGTGCCGCCATATTGGCATTTTGGACAAGTCCGGTCACGGGTGTGACGTTAGTTATATAGATCGCCGCTTGTGGCGCTGGGCGACAGCCCATAACGAGCGCAGGAGTTGTGTGCCAACTGTCAGCGAGATCGCATTGTAAAGTCTCGATCGATCGAGGCGAAAGTAACGCCGCGTTACGAACGATCAGGGAAACCAAGTTTATCGTAAATATTATTATATATGTCAATGTGCTTCTAAAAAGTCTGTGTTATAATTCTACTCCTAATCTAGCCACCACGCGACGGAGTAACAGTCATTAAATTAAGTAATTAAATATACACATACTATAATGCAACGAATTCTTTATACGCATCAATTCGTTCAGAAAAAATATCGGCATAGGCGGGATGCGAACCAGCGAACCTTGGAACCAACCATTTGTTCAAGTTCATTACCCTAGACCACTCGATCATCATCTGCCCGAACTGCTGCACGGAATAAGTTGCATAGACACATCTATCGTTATAGATGTGAATATATACTATAGACACATCTATAACGATAGATGTGTCTATAGTATATATTCAGAGTGTGTATATTATTATTTTTTATTATTCACTTCAGTCTACATTTATTCACAACTTTTAATATTATTATTGTAATATAGTCAATGATCTATAAAAGTATATTAGAATATTGAAATAATAAAATAATATTCTAATAAATATAAAAAAATCCATATATGTCATTAAATTAGTTAGAAGCAAGCATTTTTTTTATTCGAGCTTTTCTTTCTAACGTGCTTTCTAATGGATTGATACAATAAAAGCTTGTTTGCGCATAGTTTAACCGTTAAGCTATCCGTGAGAGCAGTTTCACTTTGTTTAATTGTGTTACTCAGGGAAAGACCTGAGGAAGAAATCTCATCATCAAATTGGCAAATCGGAAAAAAGCACGTAGAAGTTTAGAAGTAAATGTGCGGCTCATTTAGGGGAGTTTATCTGCACAAAGGGATGCCGTGTCCACGTGAGGGACTTCCCCTTCTAGATTGCAAGAATCAGATGATTCGGTGTTGCCAGTCAAAAAAAATATTACGCAAGTCTAATTTGAAAATTATTTTAATATGTAATATGTGACCAGACCGTATATGAACTATAGCTAGAGAGAGGGGGAGAAGAGAGACGAGTAAAAGCGAAATTGAAAAAAATACGTATTAACATCGTCCTCTCTCTCAAAAGATTGTTATTCCTTGGCGTGATGGCAGGATTAAGAGCAGATTGATAACACATACTTTTTCAGAAGCATATCGACATATATTTACAATAAAACTTTACAAATTTATGCCTCGACCTAGCATTCGGCCGAGCCACAATACCATATGCTCTTGCCGACGGGCGGGGCACGACTGGCGCGCTCGTGATGGCTCTCGCCCAGCGCCACTAGCCGCAATGTATATAACTAACACATCCGTGAGCGGAATTGTCCAATACGGCGACACAAAAATGTATGACAAGTGAACAGAAATAAGAGACGAAAGATTGTACATCGAGGTTTTCGGTACCAGTCAGCAAAGGCTACATCATACTGATGTCAGTATAATTTGGAAATGATTAGATATTATGACAGCCGCTATGATTTTCGCACCGTTGTATGTCAGCTCTGTCTCCCGAAGATACGTCAAATACATAATATATATACTCATCTTTAGTTCCTTCCGGGATAGTGAGAGGATGTAGACTGAAGAAAAGCAGCTGTAGTTTATGCTATCAAGAACGTGTTCCAGTTAGGTTCAACTTAGACTCTTGACCGACTGTTAGATGGTAGGCTTACGTGTCCACTCCTTTACCTTGTCATTCATCACAAAGTCAAACCATCGTACCTCCAATTATTTTACCTAGGTATAAAAATAATGTGAAGTTATAGTAAATATATTTAAAGAGGCCGAGTGATCAACACGAGGCACACTAAACCCTGGAAATACATATTTATTAGTTTGTATTATAGTAAGTCATACTTAGGATGGACCGGGTGTGGTCCGAAATATGTAAAAATCACTTAAAAAATAATCTTAAATAAAATGAAACATTTTTAGCTTGCTAGTTTTTATGCCGGCGGGAATAGTTCAATGATCAAAGCATTTGCTTTGCAAGTCAAAGGTAGTGGGTTCGATCCCTAAGGCAGATTAAAAAAATGGATTTTTAATCGATTTCGGAGCTCTAAAATATCCCCGGTTAGTGTGAATTTGATCCCTCACCCGTAAAATGCCAGTCATAGCCTATTAATTAAAATTGGTGGTAGACGAAAGTCGTCCCGTGAAGACCACCCATTAATAGTAAATTCCTGTAATAATAAGGATGATGCGTGAATCTCGGGCTGTAGTCTATGACGTTGGCGCATCAACACTCCACATGCATCGCTTAGCCATATCAGATCATTACTATCACCATCTGGTGGTATTCTCCTGCATGTGTTTAGATAAAATAAAAAAATTAAACACAAATTAGGCAATTTTGCCAAGTATTGTCAAGTATTAACCTAAAAGAAACTGTATTTTATTAGTAAAATAGTTCAACTGAGGTGTAGTTACACAAGACAACATAAACTAAAACTGCTTTTTGGTCACCTGGTAGGTTCCACAAAATGAAGTATTGTAAGATTTTTTTTTATTAGTATCAATCCAGTGGATTGGTCTGCAGCAACAAAATCTTGGATCTCGATCTCCACTCCTCTCGATCCTCTGCAATTATCTTCAGCTTAAGAGCTACAACTCATGTCCTCGAACACTTGCTACAAATACTCCCGTCTAGAGCACCCTCTGAAGTTTCTACCCTCAACCATCCTTTCCACAATGTCGTGAAGAAGACCATCGTGGCGCATGATGTGACCGATCCATCGGGCGGGCCTCTCTGAGATGGTTCTTACTAGGTGCCTATCCTCCTTAATTATGCTGAGAACCTCATTGTTCGTGACGTGGTCTCTCCAGGAAATTCCGAGAATTCTTCTGTATGACCACATCTCAAAGGCCTCTAGTCACCTAGTAGGTTACACAATATGAAGGATTGAATGACAGATAGTTATCACTGGCTTGTGGTGGCCATATGATCCAGACAGACAATTAATCAATAATGCGACTATTATATACCGTAACAAAAGTATAGACGGCTGGATTGAACGGTGTTTTTTATCAGTTTTTTTTGTAGTGTCTGAACTGTTCTACACCGCTTCGGGAGACTGATTCTGAGGGTTGACGGTCATTATGCACATTGAATTAGGGGTGGAAACAATACACGCTCGCTTGAACTTGGCGAAAAGCGCAGCCCGACCGTCCGACTATTACATAATTATGTTTTACCGAAGCCGAAGAGTGCGCCCGTTTGGATATTTCCGCGGCGATTGGTCCGGAAAGATTGGAGACTTTGATGCGAAAAAATAAAGCCAAACGGCGCGTACCTAAACACCGAGGGGGGTACGTATCATCAGGAGATTACGAATATATTAAAAAAAAATACAAAATACATCTTGCTGAAAAGTTTGGGACGAAATGGTGGAAACTTGATCGATTGCCGAACATTATACGAGTTGGAAAAAGAAAATACTGGCAGAGAAAAAAGTTTTTATGACTGTAATATTTCGGTTTAATTTTGAATCACATTTTTCGATATTTTTTTGGTATCGGTAAAAAGTAAGAATTTCAATTTGCATGTTAAGATATATGATAACATGAAATTATACGTATTTTCAATATAAATATATTTTTGTATGATTTAAAAAAAGCGTTTTAGAAAGTAACAATTCTTTTCAAACCATAATATGTAATAATTACCAATATTTAGATATATATTTTACATGGTGGTTTGTGAACAAAATGTTTTTTTTTGTTTAGTAATCATCGGTCGTCTATTATTGAACGTAGGCCTCCAGCATGAGTCTTCATGCCTTTCGATCCTCTGCCTTCCACATGCAGTCTCCTTTATCCGCTCTAATGCTGGTGTGCATATAGTCACTCAGATTACAACGTGACAGTTCTGTCAGCTATCATTGTCTTGTTCTATGTAACCTTTGAATTCAAATATCCCATGAGTAGATACCATGGATAGTTCACCATATCCACAAGTAACCATTCAACTCTTAGATCAATCTCTCTTTTACAGATCAACTGCTGCCTAATTTCGGTCAAAGATTGATGAAAATCCGATTATGTATATTGATGTACGCTTCCAGGTGCTCGCAAGATGAAATGTGTGGATATCTTCATTTAAAAAGCTCTAAAGAAAGGCCTTCCAACTGGCAAGAACCTTAACTGGCAGACCTGGAAATCTGATCTGGAGTTGGTAGAACAAAGGACAAGCTCGATCGGTGGGGAATGCTTCATCAGGGAGAGAGTCACTATTGTGCGACTGCGGAGATCTGAAGACCGCCTCACACCTAAGATTTTATGTGCCCAACAAGCTGCACACCTCAAGACCTAATGCTAGGCAACACACGGGCTATCGATGTTGCCAGATACTGGGCAGAAATAATTTGACATCGCTGACACGAAGCTTAACACGCTTAATATATTTTTTTAAAAATCGATTATCCCTATCGCCATTTCCAAATCGGGAAGATATAAAAAATCGTGATTAATTGAATTTATTTTTAAATTAGCCCACTGCGGTGTATACGTATCTACTATATCTACAAAAATGTATATATTTTTATATACACATATAAAGTATATACACGGCAATACATAGGTCGTTCAAAGCGGAATCTGTCCGCCTCCGCCCTCAGTTATATCCTTCCTTCCCTCTCCCTCCCACGCATCAGCGCGACACATACATAGAGAGAGCGAGACAGCCAGTCGCATACAGATGCAGACGGGCACACATTGAAGGCATGCAACACAACGACAGAGAGGAAGTTTAGACAAAAATATTTTTAAACAATAAACCTTATGTATGTTTAAAAAAAACTTTTATATTGATTTACGTAAACTAAAATAATATAAATAAGTTACATCTCGAGCATTTCACACTCTTCAGCAATATTAAATTTAGGAATATACATGTAACATGATCAAAAGTTAAAGTTCGTGGCGAGATTTTTTTATTATATACCGTATTAAATTGTATATAATTTATTGAACTAATCATTTTTGATTATGGATATTAACTGTGTTGCTACAATTATATAAATGTACGGAATTAACTTATTAACCCTTTCGCATCGTAGCCGATATATGCCGTCTAAGATTCCCCTATCGTTGACATCGGTAGCCGTGATATATCGTTTTGATACTCTCTTAGAATAGTTTTTTGTGCATCATCTGATAGCTAAATGATACAAGACAATAAGAAAGAAAATAAGTACATTTATGATTGAAATACTAATTTTATAATTGACAGTATAATTTGTATTCCACCGAGACGTAATGAAAGGGTTTATGTACTCACTGTAAATGAATAGCTGTGAATAATAATAGACTATGACATTTAATGATCAAACATGAGATAAAGTATTGATATAAGCTTGATATAGCTCTTTTAGGCTGATGCTGAAAAGCCTCGAAAAGCGATCGTTTGTTTCTTATTTTTGTTCGCTCGCCTGACATGCACATCTAATAATGTAAGTTTTGATTATATATAAAAATTACACGGCGTTTGCATGCGCCAATTTATTTGTTTTGACAGTTGCTCCATTTCATGTTGGTTCAACTGTCATCTTTAATTTGTGTTTTAGCCGCGATTATCTTGGCGGCGCTACATGTCACAGTGTCCCGGCTGTCGTCAGTTAAGTCTCGCCGGGCGAGGAAATCAAGCCTTTTTAAAGAAGGGGGGATGTCATTATGAATATTTATATTGATCAATAAATTTAAATTAATATGACATTGTGACAATTTACGTTTTTACAGATTTGATGTATAGTATTTTCAAAAAATAATATTTCGTAATGTTGCCATTAAATATACATGTTTAAATATATGACAGTAATATCCATTTCGCACACTGTCTATTTCAGAATCTTTCATGATTTACAGTTTTTAATAAAAAAGTTTTTCAAACATTGCGTGAATTTCGCCAGTTTATTGAGAGTTATAGAAATTAAATGTTTTTTTTTAGTAAGTAAAAGGTATTAAATGCCAATAATAATAAGATTATGACGGTTTTTTTTTCAATTGACAGAAGGAATATAAAAGGTGTATTGCGCTCCTGGCATAAAAATAGTGAACCTTTTCGAATGAGTCAACCTTGCTTACAGGGGTGGAGTTGAAGCCGAAACTCCCAGACGGGAACCGAACACGTTTGCGCTCACAATCACATGCCCACCACCACCACCACCCACCACCGACCACCACCACCGGCGACCACCACCCACCACCACGTGGCGACAACTGTATAAATGCACCGGACAGACTTTACAACCTAGCCGTTAATCGTTTTTAGAAAGAGCGAGAAAAGATATTTCTCGTACAAACTCCAAACTAAAATCCAGTGGTTCTATACAGGTGTTTTCCAAAACGCTGAAGCTCAGCAAAGATATTGTCAAAAATATATATGCTGTCAAAATACATAAAAAATATTTTATATAAAAAACAGATCAAATATACTAATTATTTATGCACTTATTTAAGATATTCCTATGATTTAAGTTGCAGTATAACCTGAGTTATTATTATAGAATACGACAACATTAAGGTTCTTCTTCGTAGTATCAATCCGGTGGATTGGTTTGCAGCAACAGAATCTTGCATCTCGATCTCCATTCCTCTCGGTCCTCCGCAACCCTTTTCAGCTCAGAATAAGCACTAAAATTCATGTCCTCGAATACTTGCTGCAAATACTCCCGTCTAGGGCGCCCTCTACAGTTTCTACCCTCAACCATGCCCTCCACAATATCGTGAAGAAGACCATCATGGCGCATGATGTGACCAATCCATCGGGCTCGCCTCTCTGAGATGGTTCTTATTAGTTGCCTATCTTCCTTGATTATTCTGAGAACCTCATTGTTCTTAAGGTTATCAACTGACAATACTTGGTGAAACTGCATAATAATAATTTTAAAATTAATTTGAATTAAAAAATTAATAAATTAAAAATATTTATTTTTGATTCACAATTTATTTTAAGCAATTACATGTTTCAGCCTTCCTGAAGACCATCTTCAATAATGAAATTTATAATTTAAATCAATAATTTAATTTTTCATTATTGAAGATAGTCTTCAGGAAGGGCGAAACTTGTAATCGCTTAAAATAAATTGTGAATCAAAACTAAACATTTTAAATTTATTAATTTTTTAATTAAAATGAATTTAAAAATTATAGAACACCACCTTAAGAATTGAGGCTCTTGACGTAATTTTTGTGGTAGCTTTTAATGTATGAGAGTTTTCAGTTAAATGTATGCGTAAATGTAAATATGATCCAATTCTCATGCCATGTGAGGACTCTCCAAAGTCAACTATAAATTAAGATTAATCTCAATAGTGATATCCTAGAAGATAATCCCGCTGCATTCTATGACAATTTTCAATTTTTTGGCAATGGAAACACAACATTTGACCTCTTTTTATGTACTATGACATTGATGATAATTTTACTGGTCATATTGTCTGGGGTCCGCAGTGTCTAAAAGACTTTTAGACGCTAGAATAGTGGGCTTGGCAGTGTGTTGCTGAGGACGTTGAAAAGAAGCGCATTACGACATTTTATGCAGCCGACGGATATAGCTCAACGGTCAAAGCGTTTGCTTTGCAAGCCAAAGGTCGTGGTTTCGATCCCCGATGGAGAATTAAAAAAAAAATGATTTTTAATCAATTTCTGAGCTCTAAAATACCCCCGGTTGATGTGAATTTGATACCTGACCCATAAAATGTCAGTCATAGCCTATGAATTAAAATTGGTGGTAGACGAAAGTCGTCCCGTGAAGACCACCCATTCATAGTAAATTCCTGTAATAATAAGGATGATGCGTGAATCTCGGGCTGTAGTCTATGACTTTGGCGGATCGGTAAGTGTAATAGAATTCCACAGATGAGACTTCAGAATTACTATCACCATCTGTCGGTATTTACATTAAAAAAGGAAAGAAAAAGCTATACTTTCGAGCAAAGTATACTTTAGAGTACTCTTATAGCCTTTTAAGAAGTTGCTTTCACCAAATGCTTCAAAAACATTTTCACATACAGGGCATTATCGGTATTTTACTTGAAATGAGGTACAACTTTGATGTTTCTTGGAGAGTCTTTTTAATCAAAAGTGGCCCCAAAAAGGTTAGGAATTAATGCTCCAGACAGAAGCTCTCTCAAGTTCGCGGCTCGACAAGTTACATTGAAAGTGTAAGCAAAACAAGTGTCGTCGGAGAGCTAAAATTATACTTTGTGTGAATCAACTTGTTTTCGAACGTTACTTTGGTGTGTTTTTTTGTTGCCGTAAGTGGTAATAATTTTTCGGAGTACATTTCTAACAGTTTTTCTTGAGATGGGATTTTTAGCAAGAAACATTATAATATCAATATTTCAAAGTTTTTTTATGATATAAAGGGTCCGCCAAATTACTTTTTTTTTAAAACAGCGCGCAAAACATCGAGTGTAGCTTTGGCTGTGTGGCACGTAGCGCCGTCTTGTTGAAACCAAATGTTGCCAATATCCTCCTCTTTAATTTTTGTCAACAAAAATTTGTTCAACATGGCCCGATAACGATCGCCATTGACTGTAACCGCCACTCCTTGCTCATTTTCGAAGAAAAATGGCCCTATTATGCCTCTGGACCAAAATCCGCACCAAACAGTGACTCGTTTTGGGTGCAACGTCTTTTCAATGTATGCGTGCGGGTTTTCTGTGCCCCAAATGCGACAATTTTGCTTGTTTACATACCCGCCAAGATCAAAATGGGCTTCATCTGAAAAGATGATTTGTTTGGCAAAATCGGCATCTTTTGTAAGTCGATCGCTTTTGTAAGTCGATTTATAAATAAATTTCGCTCCATAAAGAATTTCCGAAATAAAGTATAACATATACTTGTACATATATATTAAATTGTATATTTATATTGATATATCGATTGCGATAATGTAAAATAGGTTTGTTAATGTAAAAATCCTCCCAAACAACAATCAGAAAAGCTATATACTTGTATTTATATTGACATCAGCACGATGTAGCCCTTGCTGACTGGTACCGAAAACCTCGATATACAATCTTTCGTCTCTTATTTCTATTCGCTTGTCATACATGAATGTATCCGCCGCATTGTCATTTGGGACTAGTTATATAGACCGCCATCAGTCGCTCCCCCGCCCGTCGGCGAGAGCATATTGTATTGTGGCTCGGCCTAATGCTGTTCCTAGGTCGAGCCCTAAATTTGTTATAGTTTTATCGTAAATATATGTCAATGTGCTTCTGAAAAAGTCTTTGTTTTGCTGACTTGCTCCTCATCATGCCATCACGCGACGGAATAACATCTTTTTGAGAGAGAGGAGGTGCAGTAAATAATTAAAATCGTGAAGAATGCTGTATTTTGAACAGGGGCAGAATCGCCGTCTTATTTCTTATGTATTTATTCCGTGTATAGCCACTGCGAGAGAGACGCCCAAAAGAGTACGCTCTCGGGTAAACAATAAGCGTGTATTTATTGTTTAATTACTTCGAGAGGCGCCGCGACGCCCGGAAGCCGTCGAAAGGTTCCCGACGGTCGGAGCTTTCAAATTGCAATAACAGTAAAGTTCTTCGAATTGTCCTCGTGCTGCTAAAGCTCACGTGCGTGCGCGTCGAGCAAATAGTTGCGCGATTAGAGGTAAGACATGTGACTTCGATTCTTGGTTCAAATCCGAAATTTTTCCAAATTATATAGTATGATGCTGAAATTCATAGAATTTAACCGTTTCATTACGGCTCGGTAGAATACAAATAAAACTGTCAATTAAAAAAAAAAGTATTTGTAGCGTAAATGTACTTATCTGGTATATTTTCATATATCAGTTCTTGTATCCTTTATTTATCAGATGATGCATATAACATTATTATTATAGAAATACTCTTTATGGCCACAGCTCGAAGACAACATCTATTGGACTTACAACCCTTGGCCATTTGTGGTTATGATGTCATCCCTTCTACAAGCGTCAAGCTGCTGGGAGTAGAAATTGACCAGTTCCTCAATCTTAGCGGTAATATCACAAAAACGGTGAAATCTGGATTTTTTAACCTGCGGCAGATACGGTCGGTAAAAATATGCTTACCCAGAGACGCTACAAAGAGTTTGGTAAATGCGTTTATAGTCTCCAAAATGGACTACTGTAACGCACTGCACGCAGGCCAGCCAGCCAAACAATTAAATCGATTGCAGTCGTTACAAAACGCAGCGGCACGACTAGTCTACAACGCGCCCAAATTCTGTCACATTACTCCAATACTACACCGACTGCATTGGTTGAGTTTCGGCTAGAATCCAGTATAAATTATGCCTCTTAGCTTACAAGGCACTCAACGGAACTGCACCAGGCTATCTGACAGAACTTATCAAGCCTTCAGAAACAAGCGCGCGTGGAGAGACACTCAGATCGGCTAGAGCAAATAGAAGCACCCTGCAGCTAACGGGAGGTAGTCCTAGCACGGTCTTTGGCAATCGGGCTTTCAGCTACGCTGCACCAATGGCCTGGAACTCACTACCGGAAAGCATAAGAGAGCTTAAAGCGGAGGCATCCTTCAGAAGCAGACTCAAGACCCACCTTTTTACTCAGAGAGGCAAAGAAGCGCTTTTGGAATGATCATTCGGTCATAAAAGAGCGCTATACAAATACTAATATAATAATAATTATTATTCTAAAAAAGTATCAAAACGATATATCACGGCTACTGATGTCAACGGTAGGGGAATCTTAAACCGCATATATCGGGTACCGATGCGAACAGGTTAAATTGAGTTAATTTTTAAAATATTATTTTTAAGCAGCTCTCTGGAAACATTATTTTATCCGTAAATGTTTTTTCTACAGGTGAAATGTCGAAATAAAATGTTTGTAAATATAACGACTCTAGCGCTACTAGCTGAGCGCAAACGCATCTTAATAATTTGTCATCTCCAAACCAACATACATTTTAAATTTGAGCTAAATCGGAGCATTAACTATTTTTTATACACATTACCTGTGTATACAAAATAGTTAATACTTATATTTATTCAGTCTATAATCTTTTTCGGCCTGTATTTATTTGTTAAGTAATTAATTCAAAGTTATGGCAGTTATTTTAATCAATTGGGAGTAAATAAAATTGATCGTCAGTAGATAAAATAAATCAGCAGTATCCATTGTGTCAGTATGAATGTGGTCAGTTATAAAATTTAAATGGTAGTAATATATTCAATAGCAGTAATATAATGTAAAATGAATTAATAATTATTAGCACATAAAATGCAAACCTTATCTAACCTAACCTATTTTTTTCTCAGCATAAAAAGCAAACTTTAGCTCAGCATAAAAGCTAAAACTCATGTCCTCGAACACTTGCTGCAAATACTCTCGTGTATGGCGTCCTCTACAGTTTCTACCGTCAACTATCTCAACTATATAAGGATCATGACAGATATATTGATGCATTCGGTGAAGAAATTAACAGCAACCAGCAAGTATCAATTTGATTGAAACAAAACAATACAACACGTATCGCAATTGAATCTAAGATCTCCAACTTTAAGTATAAAGCCGATAGCAGCCAAGCTTTCTTCGGCTGGTAAAGATGGCGTGTTTGTAAAAGTTAGTTCGCGAAGTATAAAAAAACAAATAAACTAAAGAAAACCCTCCAGCGTACAGGCGAGGGCCTCCTGCGTGCAGCAGGACTGTGTTTACAACAATTAACAAAATTCCGAAACATGTAAGGCATTAAAATATAAAAGTTTGATAAGAAAAACATTATTTCTATCGATTTCGCCTACGAAATACAATGCCAGTTAATAATGTTAATGTTTAATGAGGCTGTTAACGAAAAGTTCTTGATACTATAATAATGGTTTATTCACTTCTATTTTAGTTTTTTAAAACTAAATTTATGTAATAAAAATTCATACATATACATATACAATACTCTGCACTATTTGCGCACGTGTTGTACGCTCATACACTTGTCTTCATAGATTTCGTATAGCTGGGAATGGATTTATACCGGCGCAATGTTTTTTGCAGACAGGAAACGGATCGCCGAGCGCAGCTCACACCTGGCGGGCGAAGCGAGGGGGATATCCATCACGTACGGCTGCCAAGCCAGGACTAAGCTCCGCATGTAGCTCACTAGGGAAAGGATTTGGAGTGGGGGAACCATGTTCACTACAGAATCGCGGAATCCACACTAACAGCGCTATTCAGGACTGTAGCGCCATGGGAATCTTATTCTACGGATAACCCTAGTATAAACAAAAAGTACGTTTGTGCACGTTGGAATTGATGAAGCTTTCATAGATCTCGAGACTGCAGTCCTCTATCAAGTGGAACAGTGCTCAGTGTGATACGTATTAAATATGTTAAATTTTTTATCTGTTTCAAATACTGATTTTATAAATAAATTGGAATATTTTTAAATAACTTCTTAGGTTTTCATGGCCAGATTTGATGTTGTGGCTTTTGGTCCACACACGGCTCAACCCAAAAGCCACAACATGGAATATTTTTGTTTAATGTTTCTTACAATAACGATGTTGAAGTTATTAAAATATGTACTCGTAAAAGCCTAACAAACGTAATTAAAAAATAAATATTGAAAAATATCATTGGAAAAATCGCGATGTAAGGTTTGCAGGGGATGAAGCTTCGAAAATTCGCCACTGCTGCAAAATAGTTTTTGGCAAGATCTCAATATAACATTCCCCGGGAATCGATACGTCGCGACGCCATTGTGCCGGCGCTCTGGCGGAGAGCTTTGAGTTATGACGGATAATAAAGTTTGAAAGAGCCTTCTCCAGCAGCGGTACTTACTCTACAATGCTCACTGCTTAGTGCTTACTACGGTTAGCTACTTTCGCATATCACTAGATGCGGAAGGCGAAGGATTGAAGATGATAGACTTAAGCGGGAGGCCTACGTTCAACAGTAGATGGACACAGGATGATGATATCTCACTGATCTCGATGATTATCCCATAACTAAAGCACATGGCCGTCACGAACGGTCACCATAAAGCTCCGCCAACCGCTATAATCCTAGACACATCCCATATAAGATTTGACTGCCGTTGCTTTGTCAAGTACAAGTATATTCTATGTATAGTTCTCGATGGCCTTCCAGAATGGCACGAGCTCAACAATATAAAGAAAATGAAGTTGTAGTTTATGCTCTACTACGATACCGAAGTACATGTCCAAGTCCACCTTCGATCACGACCGACTGTAGCATAGAAGGCTGCCTTGTACGTTCCCTCACTTTGTCATTACTTTAAAAATAAAACCATCGTACTCTCAGTATTCTATAGAGGCATCTGTTTTCAAAACTTTTAAAACAGCTGTATTGGCTTGATGCAAGGTGAGATTCATTAATTATATTTTATAATTATATTATATAGGGTCCGCCATCTAACGTTTTTTTTAACTAGTGTTTATTTCCGCTGAACGAATATGGTTGTGTATACGCTTGAACAACGCTGGAAAATATTGCGACATTACTTTCTAAATCAAGCCATTTTTCTTCAAAAATGAGCAAGGAGTGGCCGTTACAGTCAATGGCGATCGTTATCGGGCCATTTTTGTTCACAAAAATTGAAGAAGTGGATATTGGCAACATTTGGTTTCAACAGGACGGCGCTACGTGCCACACAGCCGAAGCTACACTCGATGTTTTGCGCTCCATTTAAAAAAAAAAAAGTTATTTGGCGGACCCGTTATAACAATGTAAGGCCATTAGGACGCTGAAAGGTAAGTTTCGGTCATTTAATATTTATTACCAAAACATTTTTGGGATCGTCACAAAAGCTCAGTGACATGACGCCTGAAAAACAAGACCACTGTACATTACTCAGTAATTTATAAGTAATTCTAGAACTGGCAGAGAGCAGTTTTGAAAAGTGCTGTTACTTTAAGCTTATCACTGTCACATTGTGAAAGGCGATATTCAATTGAGATCTTCAAAGTGTTAAAATGATCCGTACCGAGATAAAACAATCGTGCATGTATAATATATACATGTATGTAATTAGCCTGCTTGTATTATAGTAACAACAACACGTACTAAAGTTTTTTTTATATATTATATAAAAGTTAATACTTTGAAACGTGGAAGATATAAGTTGTTAAATTATTTGAAAGTGATTCACATTCAGATATAACATTCTGAAATAGTGATTTGTTACATGTTTACGTACGTTGTCATTCTATTCTATGCTATTCTGGAGATATTGATTAATTAAACAAAGGAGTCGATTTGTTGCTGTGGTTAGAGAGTACTATTAAAGCATTCATTTGTTTTTTTTATGTAAACACATACAAGAGAATACCGACATATGGTGATAGTTATTCTGAAGTCTCTTCTGTGGAATTCTATGACGCTAACCATGGTGCATATGGCTAAGCGCTGCATGTGGAGTGTTGATCCGCCAACGTCATAGACTACAGCCCGAGATTCACGCATCATCCTTATTATTACAGGAATTTACTATGAATGGGTGGTCTTCACGGGATGACTTTCGTCTACCACCAATTTTAATTAATAGGCTATGACTAGCATTTTACGGGTGAGGGATCAAATTCACACCAACCGAGAGTATTTAAGAGCTCAGAAATCATTTTTTTTTTTAATCTCCGTCGGAGATCAAACCCTCGACCTTTGGCTTGTAAAGCAAACGCTTTGATTATTGAGCTATACCCGGGTGCAGCTAAATAAATAAAGCGTATAAAAAAATTGTGTAAATAAATATAAATGCACTTTTAAGAAAACTATTTTAATAAACTTATTAAATATACATTAAAGCGAATAATTTATCAATATTATCAAATTAAAAGAACTCATATTTATACTCGTATAAATACAGCTTAGGAAAAAACTGACGCTTTCAAACAAAATTATCAAATAACTAATTTATTTATTGATTTTCAATTTCAATTTCCATCACGCCTCAATCTGAAAGTCCCCAATCCGAAAGTCTTCCAATCTGAACGATTGACTTGGAAACGATTCGACGAGGCATCTCCACGATGATTGACAAATTTCTGTGACGGCTGATGAAGTCACGGTCGACGATAATGACGAGGATATGTGAAACGTGACAGAGTATGATCATCATTGATTATATACAGTGGCGTAACAAGGGTCTTTGCCACCCTCGGCGGAACCCCAATTTGCCGCCCCCAAAAAATGTATTAGTAAATCGATAAAATTGAAAAAATATAACAAAATTATGTAGATAAAGTTAGCGAAAAAGAATAATGGATTGTATAGTTGATAAAATAAATTTTATTAAAAAAATATGTATCATATTTATTTTTCATTTTACAATTAATTATTGTACAAAATTCTACAGATTGTTTATAAATACTGAAAATATGTGTTAAGTGAAATAAAAATATAAAAAAAATTCATCCGTGCTTTAAAAAGGTATGAAAAAAAAGTATGTATTTATAACTATTTTATTCTCAGAAATACGGTATTTAATTTGGAGTTGAACACTTTTAATTTATTGTAACTTGGTTAAACGAGCTCCAAGGGTATTCCTTAGTTCACTTTAATCCTGTAATATGTATCGAAAAGAAACGGATTAACAAATACGTGCTTTGTTGTAAGCTCATGTCAAATAAAGTCTGCTTATAGAGTCCAGAATTCCTAGTTTAAAGTTGCTTAATCCTATAGAGCAGCCGCAGCCTCTTGTTTCAACTACGAAACACGTATATAACTAATATAATGTAAAATAAATACAAGAAAAAACATTTATTCTCAACTTAGAATGGAATTTTTAAAATTTACATGTAATTTAGTGTGACATAGAAGCAAAGCGCTGGTTTATCACTTGCAAGGTTCAGGGTTTGTTTCCATATGCAGCGTAAAAAGACATATATTGTTCACACATAATCTATATTATATCGATTGGTACAAAGCTAACTATTAACCCGTAAAATTAATGTCATAGCCTATTATTAAAAATGGACACGTGTGAGAAAATAGAAGTAAAGCGCTAGCCTACTAAACGACTGGTAGTGATTTCGTTCCCAAAAAATCATTGATTTTAATGAGAATTTACAATGAATGGAAAAACATCTCTTTGATATTTTCAGCAAATGTATGTATATAATTCATACAAGCGATATCTGCTGTCAATTGGTATTAGTATGTATGTGTCTAAATAAAAAAAAACTATTTAAATGGTTGTATAATTTACAACAATATAATGTATAAAAATTGGTTTCAGTTCCAATACAAAAAAAAAACATTTAAAGCAGTAATACTTGTTATAATTATATGATTATTCCCTTTCTGGAATCATATCAAATTAACTAGAGCATTTTTAAGGAATGTTTTAGTGTTTTCAGGCCTCATTATCGTAAATAATTTAAAATACCATCAAGATCGAATTCGGCTTCCACCATTTTGGAATAAAGATTTTTTTTGGCCGTACTTAAAGTGGCCATAAAATATACACGATCAACAACAGAGATAATGTGCATTATCATCCATTATACCGAGATACCAAAGACAGTGATAAACGAGCGCCACAAATATTGCAATGCTGTATTTTCATAATAAGAGGTTCTCTTTATGAAATACGTACAATTATAAGTGAAAATATTCTCAACTGAAGAATAAATACACTTTGGGTTAAAATAAAATCGTACAATAAAGTCTCTATTTATGTATTTGATTAAGTTTAAGTGTTGTTCTTATCTTAAATATTCGTGATACACATTTAAAGGGAGCCAGCCGAGGGCTGAGGCTTCCTCACTTATCATTCAAAAGCAGAGTAAGATTTATTAATTGGTTACCTTAAGGAATATCTCTGCATACATGTTAGGTTTGCTACCTTAAGGAATAATACTCATATATTATACAGGAAGCGGCAAAAAAGCTGACGGTTTGATTACTTGAGATTACATCAAGCAGTCAGAACTTTTCTAAAAAAGATTGACGGCCACTCCATAGGAATATATTGTTACAATTTACGCTGAGTAGAAAATACGTAAAGTTCTCAACGGCCTGCATGACAAAAAGGACTAGGGCTTAAAGAGAATATTGCTATAGTATTCGTGGCACATTAAAAAAAAAATGATAAAAGAATGCTATAATATAGCTACTTTTTAGGAGTTGAGAGGCACAAATTACTTAGTTCTGAGGAGCGACTAAACCTAAGCATTACCCGTGTTACAAATACTACATATTGTTTCTAAAAATTTAATATCGATATAAATATATGAAATTCTAAGTCCAAATTTGAAACATTTTCACGTAATCAAATCGAATTTAAAATCACTAAATTTAGCATGTTTCCCGTGTAATACAAGTATTTTTTTAGTACAGTAAATAAATTATTACAATCGCATCAATTGGATGTGAAATTAAACAAACTGAAACCAGAGAAATGGAATTACAAAATGCTTTCAAATAAACTAAAAGAGTCCTGCTCAAGATTTATTTTGCTTTAGTTTTGTACTTTGCGGAGTTGTTTCAGATTTTTTTTACAAGTTGAGTTGTTTCACTTTTGCGTACGTGGAGCTGCTATTAAAATTACGGGCAATGAAAAGTTTTAATGAAATCGGGCGAACGGAACGTCCCAGTTGCGAGAGGAAATAAGTTTAAAAAATAAACAATGTGCATTTTCATACACTTGCATATAAGCACATACACGAGCATGCAGACATACGGTAATGCAGATATTTTTTATGCGGATTCTACGAGCATTGTCACTTTGATGATGGGTAAAAGCTGCATGTGGAGTATTGATCCGGAAATGTTATTAAAATACATTGCTGCATTCACGTATCGATTGTGAATGGGTAGTGTTCATTAGACAAAAAACATTAAAATATTTTTATAAAAAAAAAGTATAGCATGCATAAGAGTGAGAACTCAATCTCAAAATAATTTATATTTTTGAAAAGTGTAATGTAAGTAATTTGTGAATATTTTTCTTTCCATATGTGGAACGTACTCGTATCGTCACCAAGTATTTCCGCCATTTAGTTCTATAAGTTGCAATTGTCAATGCCGCGTCCCAAGACATCTATCCAACCGAAGATCTACATAGATAAAAGATAGACATTTGTTTTCAGAAGATTTCCAGGACGGAAACCCGAGAAGACGGCAGCTAAAGTATCCTAGACATGTTTTCGGGTGATTTGTTCTCAGATCAGATGATCAGATTTTTTAAGACGATCGAATGATAATCTCGAAACTCACGAAGTCTGGACCATTTGGTCTTAAAGAGCGGCTCGACTCGAATAGCAACAAGCGGCTAGCATCAGACGGTGACTCATCAAGTTATAGTCTTCGCACGATGTTTTTTATCTTCGGTGATCTAACGAGAACCGTGCTTACGATGCGCCATTGTCACTGGACTTGTGAATATGTAGCTTGTAAGTGATTTAATTATTACGATTTTTAGGGGATTGAACCCACGACTTCTCGCATGATTGTTGAGCGTTATCAACTCTTGGCTTTAGCTCTCGGCGCTTTACTGTGCAGGCTTATTTTTTTATTTCAGGGATTATCGCGACTCTACGAAGTTGGAAAGATATTTTTTTTCGGGTGGATAAAATGTGAACAACAGAAACTCACATTGGAAGATGCTAATCTGAAAGATGGTGACTCTTTGTTATGTTCATTTACAAAAAATATTTATGCTATAATCGTAGAAAAAAAAGCGTTAATGTTAGGCAAATAAAAATAAGGGAGTATATTATAATTTTATTCTTAGATTTAATATATTAAGGCCATTGTGTGAATTATAATTCCAAATTATAACGAAGCTGGCTTTCTAAAGATCAAAAATAATTAAGAAAAATAAGTATGTATTACTTAGTAGCAGAAGAATAAGAATATACAAAGAAGAAAAAAAAGTCAAATATTTGTATCACATAAATTATTCTAAAAATATAAGGGTAATTTTAAGCCATTTTAAATTTATTTATTAGTGGTTTTCAGGAATGTGAGACTTGGTATACGAGTATAATTAATTTACAAATTTACTAGAAGTCTTCTTCGTAGTATCAATCGGGTGGATTGGTTTGCAACAACAGAATCTTGCATCTCGATCTCCATTCCTCTCGGTCCTCCGAAACCCTTTTCAGCTCAGCATAAGCGCTACAATTCATGTCCTCGAATACTTGCTGCAAATACTCCCGTCTAGGGCGCCCTCTACAGTTTCTACCCTCAACCATCCCTTCCACAATATCGTGAAGGAGACCATCGTGGCGCATGATGTGACCAATCCATCGGGCTCGCCTCTCAGAGATGGTTGTTATTAGTTGCCTATCTTCCTTGATTATTCTGAGAACCTCATTGTTTGTGACGTGGTCTCTCCAGGAAATTCCGAGAATTCTTTAGCAAAAAAAAAAATAACTAGAAGTAGTGAATGAAAAAACATTGTTTCTTTAATAAACTGAATGAAACTAATATAATTCTTAATGACATATTGTATTAAGCATTTAAAATTATTAAGGTATTTAATTTAATATCACAAACAGTTATATAATATATTAATCGATTAGTTTAGTAATTTTCTCAGCTACTTAAAAAAAAAACATAAAATAAAATTAAAGTAGACAAGAATTTTTCAACGAAAAAGTATATGTATATACATACACCATTCCATGAAAAAATTCACAAGGTGTGAAAAAAATGTTGAGACACAGAAAACCTTGTCTCTGTTAGTCCATTTTGTACGAACTTTCCCTTGTTTCTAATAAAAAGATATCGCCCACTCGAATACTGTTTTCTTCAGAAATAAAATAAGAATTACTTAGATAGTAGATAGCAAGTTCTGAATATAGTACACTGAGGGTACTAGAACTTCTGAATAAAGATACGAGTTTGTACAACTGTATGTTTGTATATGAATAATGAGTTGTAATTAAGGAGTAAGATTATTAACCATTATAAATACAGCAGTTTAATCAATGTTTTTTTAAATATTAATATTGGCTTTAAAAAAATGTAATAACTATAATATATTTCTTCTCTATTGGCTCCTTAGCTGGATTAGAAGAAGTTTCCTACAGTCGACAACGGAACTGTTGATACCTGCGGCTGAATATGTGGAGAAGCGCAACTAAGGAGAATACGTGGATTGCCCCGAAAGAATAGTTTAGGTTTTGGCAGTTTTACAGCCGACCGACTGAATGTGACTGCGGCGTGGAGCAGACCCTGTCCCACCTTCTGGAGTGTGAGCTGTGTCCGAGTAGCTGCACCCAGGAAGACCTTATGATAGGCGGGAGTAACGCCATCGACGTCGCCCACTTCTGGGGAGACAGGATCTGACCCTGATGTTTCCGACACGATTATATACATCTGAATTTGCATTTGAACAGAATTATCCCTATTAATTATCCCTATGGCAGAGACATGGAATCTAAAAGCAAGTGTTACCCATAAAATAAAGGTCACCCAGCGTGCTATGGAGAGATCCATGCTCGGAGTGTCGCTAAAAGATAGAATCCGAAACGAGGAAATACGCAGAAGAACTCAAGTAGTGGATGCTACCCAACGAATAGGCACACTCAAGTGGCAATGGGCAGGTCATATCTGTCGAAGAGACGACGGTCGATGGGGAAGAAAGGTATTGGAATGGCGCCCAAGAACTGGCAAACGAAGCATTGGCCGACCCCCTACAAGATGGACTGACGATATAAGAAGAATAGCGGGAGTGACCTGGATGCGGAAGGCGGAGGATCGAAGAGGATGGAGACTCATGCGGGAGGCCTACGTTCAACAGTGGACGGACACAGGCTGATGATGATGATGATCCCTATTAAGTTTTGACCGATTTTATCATTTTTTCCCTGTCAAATAAGATCGGCATCAAGAGTATCACAGAAATTATTAGATGTATAGTTTCATCTCAGGGGATAAGAAAAGACAGCTGTTGTTTATGCTCTCTAGCGGCATGAGGAAAACATGTTCTAGTCATTCGTACATTGGTGCCCTATATCAAGTCAAACAACAGTACTTGTTTTTGATTCAACCACACGGCTGCATTAGCTTATTGGCATTGAACCACAAGAAACAGAAAATAATATATAAAAACATAATTTCAGAAGAGAACGATAATAAATATGTTATATTACTACATAGTAAAAATAATAAATATAATATGACCGTAAAATAAAAATAAAAATTGAAAACGTGTGCATAAAATATTATATATTTAAAATTGTTCCAGATGTGACCTATTAAATTGTAATATTCCCCCGGGGATAGACCGCTACTGCAATGTTGCAATTGCTATTGCTCAGTGCATTGCAGTGACCGCTGACACCTGCCATAAACTAAAACCTGCTACATACGAGTATTTAAATTTTTTTGAATTCAAACAAAAATATATTCAAACATTTTATTTTATAAAGAGTGTAAACTAAAAGTGGTTTAAAATAAATGAAAAACATCTTCAAGAAATAACAACACTTTGGATAATTATTCGATGAATCAATCAGACATTGTGAGATTCGAACTTGAGATACTCAAGTTAGTATACTTTATGTCATTTTTCTCTTTAATTAATACACAAAAATAAATGATAAATATGACAGCATGTGGATCTGTATTTGTAATACTAATTAATGTAAAATAATTATGGTTAAACGACTAATTGTAATTAAAAATAATGTTTTTTTGTAAAGTATTTCGTAAATATTTATGTAATTTGATACACAATTAAAAAAAAAGATATTTATAATATACTTAAATTTTTTGGATGCTTAAGGTAGCGACTCTGTTTTAGAACGAATAAACTAACGAAACCTTAATCTTCGATTCACTTCAAATCTTACCCAAAGACACAGAGTCTTTTATATATGCGGATGACCTAGGTTTGGCAGCGCAAGCAGTAACGTATGAAGAAGTTGAGGACATCCTAAACCAGGGACTCAACGAGATGTCCCACTACTACGAGACCAACCATCTCAAACCTAACCCATCAAAGACACACGTCTGCTGTTTCCACCTTAGAAACAGGGAAGCTAACAGAAAGCTCTGTGTCACGGGGGAACGTAGAGTACTGGAACATAGTGATCATCCAAAATACCTCGGAGTCACTCTAGATCGCACCCTCACCTTCAGGCGTCATTGCAGCAACACCAAACAGAAAGTTGCAAGAAGGAACAACCTCATCCGCAAACTGACCGACACTCACTGGGGAGCCCAACCACCCCTTCTTCGTACCTCAGCTTTAGCACTTTGTTTCTCAGCCGGAGAATATGCGGCACCAGTGTGGGGTCGATCAGCCCACTGTAATCAAGTGGATACTGCCCTGAATGATGCATGCAGAGTCGTCACAGGCTGCCTCAAACCAACACCCATTTCTAAACTATACCCCTTGGCTGGTATCGCACCACCACACATAAGATGCAAAGTCATATGCGCCGAAGAAATGCGTAAGGCAATCAACCAACCGTTCCACTGCTTGTATAATCAGATACCCCCAACACCAAGATTGAAGTCGCGAAGCAGCTTTCTGAAATCCACACAACCTCTCACATCCGGCCCTGAAAGTGAGAGACATCAGCTCTGGCAACAAATCGCACGAGAGGATTTCATTACTCCAAAGGAAGGCCTCCCAACTGGCAAGAACCTTGACTGGCGGACCTGGAAATCCCTGAACAGATTAAAAACCGGAGTTGGTAGAACAAAGGACAACCTCGAGCGGTGGGGAATGCTTCGGTAGGGAGAGACACTATTGTGCGACTGTGGAGACCTGCAGACCGCCCCACACCTAAGACGCTTTTCCATGTGCCCAACAAGCTGCACATCTCAGGACCTAATGCTGGGCAACACACGAGCTATCGATGTTGCCAGATACTGGGAAAAAATAATTTGACGTCGCTGACACGAAGAAGAAGAAGAAGACTTCAAATCTTAAGAAACGTTTCAGCATACGTGTGTTATTGAGCGTATTCCAATAGCGTAAATAATATGATACACTTACATGAATGTGTGTTTGATTAAGTTGAGGATTTAAAAGGAACGATTTTATATTAATTTTATTATTATGCGTCGAAAATAACGATAATATTCTTATAGTAAAATTATGATCTATTATATAAAAAAATATGTAAAGTGTTTTGCATCGAAGCAGTCGACTCTAGGCACTGATCCTCTCACGGAAAATATCATTTTATGCCCGATACCGGGTTCGCACTAGCGGCCTGGAAAATTTAGATGGACTTTATTCGATTCAATTTATTCCCAGTGTATGGCAACACCACGGCAGCTACAAATATACAACTAACATAGATAGTACATATTGAAATCATTTATAAAGGACTGTTGCTGATAATTGGTAAATATTTATAAAAAAATATGTATACATACGATTGTCGCAGGACGATTGATTAAAAAAGTATAATAACCAGAACAAGTAGATGTAATCAGAAAACCAAGCTTTTAATTTTATAAATAATTATAAATCTAACAAATTGAATTAGAATTAAACATACTATCAAGTAAAACGGTTCAATTTTCTACCTGGGGGTAATAAAAGGGTCGATCAGCCCATTGTAATCAAGTGGATACTGCCATGAATGATGTATGTAGAGTCGTCACAGACTACCTCAAACCAACACCCATTTCAAAGCTATACCCTTTGGCTGGTATCGCACCACCATACATAAGACGCAAAAGTCATATGCGCCGAAGAAATGCGTAAGGCAATGGACCAACCGTCCCACTGCTTGTATAATCAGATACCCCCAACATACAGATTGAAGTCGCGAAGCAGCTTTCTGAGATCCACACAACCTCTCACATTTGGCCCTGAAAATGAGATACTCCAGCTCTTGCAACAAGTCGCATCAGAGAATTTCATTACTCCAAAGGAAGGCCTCCCAACTGGCAAGAACCTTGATTGGCGGACCTGGAAATTCCTGAACAGATTAAAAACCCGACTTGGTAGAACAAAGGACAACCTCGAACGATGGGGAATGCTTCGGCTAGGAGAGTCACTATTGTGTGACTGTGAAGACCTGCAGACTGCTTCACGCCTAAGATTCTGCTCAATGTAACAAGCTGCACATCTTAAGACGTAATGCTGGGCAACACACGGGCTATCGATGAAGCCAGATACTAGGCAAAAATAATTTGACGTCGCCGACACGAAGAAGAAGAACTCTCTACCTGAGTAGAATTTCAAAATAAATATATCAATTATCTGATAAAAGTAAAAGTGCGAGTCGAAAACATTATAATTTATTTGATATTATATATTTTAGGTAACAAAGTTAGATTGTACAACATTATTAACTTCTGGGGTAAGGTGTTTTTTTTTTTTGAGTTAAGACTTATTTTCCCAAGAGGTCCTTATCTGAACCACAGCGCTTCATAAATGTAAGTAAACTACCGGAATAATTTTCGTTATGTCAAAAAGAATCCATAAATCATAAAGTATTTTTATTCTTTCATTCCCATTTGGATATGTTTGTATAACATTACAATGTTTTTCATACTAGTTTATTTTTCTTATCTCTTATGTTAAGTGTAGTAACGTGTAAAGTATTATCTGTATGAACCAAAATAACATAAAAAAGAAGCCGAAAAACTGATATACTTACAAATATGTATACTATATTTTGTAAAAGATACAGAATTGTAAAATGTGTTTTTACAATTGAAATCGTGACGATTTTGACTCTAGCTTAACCCTTTCATTACGGCTCGGTGGAATACAAATTAAACTGTCAATTATAAAACTAGTATTTGAAGCATAAAAGTACTTATCTGGTCTATTTTAATATATCACATTGCTTCTTGTATCCTTTAGCTATTAGATGACACATAAAAGACTATTCTAAGAAAGTAGCAAAACGATATATCATGGCTACCGATGTCAACGGTAGGGGAATCTTACACGGCATATATCGGATACCGATGCCAACAGGTTAAAGATACTTTAAAATATAATACGATTACATAATTAATTTCAATATATGCGTATTTTAGTTGAGTTTTGGGTGAATTTCGACTTGAAAGTTTACTAGAAATAATGTAAAGCTTTCGTCTTGGAGTTGTTTGTTAGGCGAACATTTTCTGCTTACAACACTCATTCTCTTAATAAGGGGAAATATGCTTGGGGGAAAAATGTTAATAAAAAAATACTATTCGTCAGAATCGGAGCAGCTGGACTTAACCCATGGGTCAGCATTCACCCTACTGAGAGATTGCGCATCGTACAAGCGACTGTGCACTACCAACTGATGCTTCCGAAGTCAGGGAAAGAATTCATAATGAAGCCATAAAGGAAGGGTTGGCTATAAAGGAAAAGGAGGACTTCTAAAGGTTTATAGAGGTGCCCTTGCTGGGAATACTGTTGCTATCATTATTATTAAACAAATACTCCACAGTTGTATGTAATAGTATTACTTTGTTTCTAATATTAATAAAATATAAAAGATATACTCGTATATACTCATAATACACAGATAAAAAGTGCTAGTTTTTGTTTTATTATCCAAATTTACTAATTGTAAAGGCTTTGTGCTAAAAAAATAAATATTACAAAATGCGCCGTAAAGGTATGTAAAAAAATAGAAAATTAAAAATAAAATGTGTAGGTGCGTTGTGTTACTGACTGCAATATTTAAGGTGAGGATATAATTTATATTTAAAATGTATGGTAATGTATTGGTTTACATGAGATCTCTTTGTGTGTTCGGTTTGTATAGTATTATGCATCCTACGACTAGCGACAGTAGCGTATTGTGAACGCGATTCTCGTTAGATCACTTGAGTTAAGCAACATTAGATGCGGAAGTTGATTGGGTTATCGCTTGATGCTAATCGTGTATCACTGGCTAGGTTGAGCCGCTTCTTAGGAGCAAATAGTTAAGAAATCAGGAATGTCAGGTTTATCATCAGATTTTCTTAAAAAGACTATTTACAGATCAACCCCAAATATGTCTCTGATACTATAACTGTTATTTTATTAAATCCTCGGACTTCTGCTCTACTATGAACGTTCTCATGTGGACCTTCAAATGTAGATATGTTGGAAAATGAAATAGACAATAGTCATTAATATAACCGAGGGGCGACAATTTTTAGTGGTCATATATTGCAAATATGGAACGGATATGAAAAAAAAAATAGGTCAATATATATCTACAAAGAGTTAATAACAATATTTAAATTCGTTTCATAATTTATATGCAACTGGAAAACCAACATTGTTAGTCAGCAAAAATACTCGCCAAAATATGCTTATTACAGTCACATTCGAGAATGTTTTCAAATAAAAAGATCGAGCCAAAAAGTCGTGAAACTTTTTTTTTTGAAGGTTACACGAGTGCAAACAGAACGTTTGTCATAGAGTGACGTCACCGAAATGGCAAGGGTTGGCCAAATTCGGCAGTCTATTTGTCGAGGGCGAGGTCGTGACGTCAATCATGAAAGTAACAACGAGTCGAAAGATAAAAGCTTTGGCTGGAGCTTTCGCAGACGCCGCTTCGTTCCTCTGGATTTTATTTTGCGGTCGACTTTATCGCCATGCTTTTAATATAATTTGATTACGCCCGGGAGGGATGTAGGAGGAGAAGAGGAGGAGGGGTATTTGCGATAGAAAACTTGGCATTATTGAACAATGAAACACCCGCAAGGATGCGTCAGGCGGATATGCGCTTTATTGTGCATTCCATATAAAGAGAAATTGCACAATAGATACATGGATTATATTGCGAGGCGTTGCTATATTCATAGTATATACAAGCATTTACGTGTTCATTGCATATATTCTTATATATTATATTAAATAACGGGCGGCATAGTCCAGTGGTTAAAGCGTTTGTTTCTCACTTAGACAATGTTGGTTTACATCCCAACCAAGCATGATTTTCATAAATAGATTTAATTAAATCTGACCTCTTTTCATGTCCCCGGTAGAGTCGAACCACCCCTTAAGAACAAAATAAAAAATGTTCAGGCATCGAGAGCGTCGGGTTGATCACCTGATGTCCATAAAAACGCGGATTATTGTATACCCAAATATTTATTTGATACTGCAGCCGCAGTCTATGCAAGTTCGGTGAATCTTGCCCTGGAAGCTCCCGGCGACCATCTATGTTCCCACGTGGACTTCCAGGTATACAAGTGTTCTGGGACAAGGCACATACAATTTTGGCTTACAGAACTGTGAAATGTCAATTTGTGGTGTACATATACTCCACATACGAAGCGGATATGGTAAAAATAAATAAATATCTATACGAGTTTACTGCAAATTATTGTGGGCTGAATATATACAAGTATGTAAGTAACTAGTGACATACCCCGTCTTTAAAAATACGAGGAGTCGCAGTTTCCTCACGTGGCTGCATGGAGGAAGGATGCAGGAGCAGATTAACAACACCAAGAACTTGTTTTGAAGCAAAATTCGCATTTATTTTTAATAAAGACTTGATTTCCTCGTCTGACCGGTATGGCATTTCGCCGGCCAGAAGAGAGGTTAACTGTCAACTGGCGGAACACTGTGATATGCAGCGCCGCCAATGATCGCGGTAAAAAAGCAAATTAAAGATGACAGTTGCACCAACATGAAATGGAGCAACTGACATAACAAATAAAATGGCGTATGCAAACGCCCTGTAATATTATATAATTAAAACTAACATTATTGGTGTGCATGTCAGGCGAGCGAACAAAAATAAAAGACAAAATATTGATTTTTGAGGCTTTTCGGCATCAGCCTAAAAGAGCAACATCAAGCTGATATCACTAGGAAACTTAATATGTGACAGTTCTAAGTTATTTACATTGTAATTTTTACTAAAAAAATGTAAGTGTACGAGATGTATCATTATGTATAACCTCTATATGTATTATTTGGAACTTTATTTCGCGAATAAATAAATAAAAAAACATTCAAACGTTTCTAGCACTGGATCTATGGGTTCGCCAGTTTTGAGCTATTCAGTATTCAAACAAAATTAAGGGGAAAATTTATGAGCTGCTTATGAAAAACGTCCAATGATAAATTCGTGTGTTGACTCAGCGGAAAAAACAGATAATTAATATTGAAGCTTTGCTGCAGAGCTTTAGTGTAGAGCTTTGCATGGAGCTTTCGCCGAAAGCGGTGGGTTATTTACGTACCTGCAATAAGCGTCCGGCGTTGAAAGCTTTATGTCAGACTTCAATACCATTCACCTTCTATTTCCGAATATCAAAGTTATGGATACGGCTAAATTATTAAAGCCAGTGAGATTTATGGACGGAAGAAGTGTTTCTTTGAAATTAAAATTTAAAAATAAATATTAAAACTTAAAGCGGGTATTGCAGGGTTGCCAACATAATTAAATAAATTTAAAATATTGTCGGAGTATATGTATACGTAGTAAATGAAGTATACATATTGGGTTGAGCCGCTCCTTAAAACAAAATGGTTAAGGTTTCGGAAGCGTTGTGTTAATTATAAATATAGTTCAATATAATAGTTGTCTCTTGTGCTTGAGATTCTGCCCTGGAGGTCACCGATTCATATATATTTAACTAATAAGTTCCTAGGTGTATCTTCGATTACAGGGATGTCATGGGATGAGGCATGGACAATGAAAATAGACAGGACTGAGTGGCGGCATTTAGTGGTATACTCGTAGTTCACTTAAAATTCACGAATATTTCATTATTCTTTTAATGAAATATTCGTAAAATGATTTAAAGTCAAATTTTAATACTTTAGTCAAAATAAAAAAATACTTTTTGATGTGATATCTGCCACATAGAAAATAATTATTATACTGAGAGTGAAAAGATATTCAAAGGTTTTCTTTGGATGTCGTATAATACATACAATTTATACTTAATTTCCTTCCATTTACCAGTCACCAAAAAATCCTATCAATGTATACCAGATACTATAGTATATCAAGATACTTCTTAGCAAGAAGAGCTCGTTTGGGATTTCGTAAAGTGCTAGATTCGATTTCAGTTACCCATCACTCTAGCACTCAACTTGTGTCAACTTTGTTCTACCGCAGAAGTGTTTTTGCTTTTTTAACACTTCCATGTAAAAATAAAATTGTTTTCAAACATACTTTCATTTTAAAAAGAAAATTGCAGACTCCACGATACCCAATCATTATAATACACTTGGCTTACGGCGATACTGCTAGTTCCGAATGCTGAAAATTAATGTCTAATGACGAAAATATGATATTATAAAGCGCAGATTTTGTTAGATCACTTCAGTGATTCATTTTCAGAAATTCATTTCAGCAACATTGGATGCGTTACAAAACTCGGATTGGTTACCGCTTGTTGCTAACCAGGCTTTAACATGTGTCTAAGAACCAAATGGTCCAGGCACCATAAGCGTCGTGCTTATCAACTAAATCTCGTTACTAAAAAAATATATTAAAAACACACTCAAATATGTTTCGTTTTAGTTTATCAAGTCTCCTGACTATACTCTTCTTATTTAGCCTCGCTATTTCCCATCATCTGGGGTCGGCTCTCCTTATGAACATTCGCCATGTCTGCAAGTCCTGCGCTGCATTCTCGGTCAAGCCCAGAGTTTCGGATCATTGTCTACAATTGCAGTACAGGTTGCCTGTGGTCTTCCAGGTCTTTTCCTCAGCGTAGGTATGTTGAGGGCTTTATTCACCATGTGGTCCTCATCTCTCCGTGTCACTTGCCCATACCATCTTAGGCGGTTTTCCCTTATCTTTTGAGGGTATGGGGGCTACCTGAAATGATATTTCGGGACCACCCGAAGTCTCCTGACTATACTATCGTAAAAAATATATCAATCTTGTGACAAGGCTTGGACAGTGTCAACTGATAAAACTAAGCATCGGCAATTTTTGGTGACTATATGTTCCAGTTGCAGAATGTATAAGGGAAAAACAAAATCTTAGAAGAGGATATTAAAGTGAAAATATGAAAAAGTCTTTTTAAGGCGAAAAAAAGATTCACTACATTGTGTTATTACATAATTGACAGTGATAATTATACTAAATGTATCAAATCGAAATTCGTTTTGTAATGTTACATTAATGTGACGTTACAAAACGAAGACTTAGTGACAAGGATCACTGATGGTGTGAGTTCCAAGAAAGAAGAGTGTTCATCCAAATAGGCGCTTATTGTTTCTCAATAGGATCAAGTGGAACGAATCTGGTAATTAATCTGTTCAATTCCAACGCTTTATCTTGTGAGCTGCGGTGTAATTGGTTCGTAATTACACGGGTGGATGTTAGACAAGTTGGAAACTTTTAGTAACACAATCGCTTCAGTATCTTAATGAATGATTATCATTATCATCCATTGATGTTTATTTGATTATATTAGGTTATCCGAAAACAGTTTTATTTTTCCATCGGATGATTTTATTGTATGTAATAGCAGCCATCTTCACAATAAAGACGAATATATATATATTTTTTAAGATTTTCTAGAATTTTTTAAATTTAACACAAAGTAGTTTATAATTAGTATACGTTCAAATATGGAATGTGAAAAGCAGCATATTCGGCATAATATACTTCCATGCTACCAAAGATGTAAGAATGCCTTTCAAGGAATAATAATATTATCTGATGTGATAAGAGAAGATCTGTTGACAGAACGCCAGTGCCAAAACTATATTTCCACACTTTCGTCGGCCAATTTCGATGTCGAAAATGTACCACGTTTTCGAAGGCCAGTTGATGCTAATTAATACACAATAATGGCATTAATTGATGCAACCTGAGTTACAACTCGTCAGAAAGCTGAGAGATAAACATAATTTTAAGATGTTTCTTGTATATATTTTTTTATTTCGTTGATATCAAAACACATTTCGATGAACATAAAAATCTTTGTTAAAATGGTATTTTTTTTTGTTATTTAGGGTAAAGCATTAGTCATCGGGTCAAGAAGAGAGAGTCCGATGATATCATTGGGGGAGTATTTTATAACAGTAAAGCTATAATACATGCATATGTACCTAGTAAGCCAGTGAAATGGTAGGTTAACAGGAAAAAAAATCGTAATATCATTCAGTTTTGTAAGTCTTAAATTTGTTAAAGAAAAATAATAAAAAAACTTGATATGCAATAATATTTACACAAGACATTTATTGATTATTTGTACGCTGTATACTTTGTTTATTATTTAATTAAACGAATGCCCCTAAAAGGCTCAAATAAACTCATTTATAAAGCCGGTTGATTTCAATAATATTTAGAAGTATTACACATTTTTTTAACGAAATTTTACGACTACGTCATTCATAAAGCTTAATAAATCGATTTATCTAGAATATCAGGGAATAAATTTCTATTCAAATAATCTGTAATAAATCACAGCTCCAGAATAATCCAATCGAATATTTTTTTCTCATCTAAAATTTACTTCCGAAATACAAGCGTGGATTACTAAGCATCAATGCAAGCTCACATTAAAAAATAATTAAGTTCTAATGAATTATATTATGATGACCAGAAGCATTCTAAAATATGGCCTCCAGTAAAGAATGTGGAATGATTTCTGAAAAATCTTAAATTTTTTATATTTGAAATCTCTTATGTATTGTGGCTTTTGGGTTAAGCCGTGTGTGGCGAATTTATTTTGACCAATATTTCGACCGCCATTGCAGGGGCCTTCTTCAGGATTGATGATTTAGTTGCGAGTTGGTGTCAGATTATCTTTTTCTATTTTTTATAACGAGCGTTATTGATATCTCCATGGCAACTACATATTCAAATTTCATTGGTCCGGAGAAACGTATGTTCTAAGAATTGTACCTCTACGAAAGTTATGTCGGACTTGGTATTGGTCAAAAGAAATTTTCTACACATGGGTAAACCCTAAAGCCACAATATCAAATCTGGCCGCAAAAACCTAAGAAGTTATCTCTTATGTATTTTTAATATTTGATGTAATGAAATTGTATCAAGGATAATCGATATATCAACAAAAGAAAAAATCTAAAATGTTATATGAGATGAAATGTTTTATTTTTGTGCTGTAACTGCAAATATATTGACTTTCAATTTAATCTTAAAATAACAGTTTTACAGTTATATTTCGCATTGTGCACCACAAAAAAGAACATTCAATGAAAACGTTTCGATTTTTTTCTGGAATTATAATTCTTTGTGACTGGACCGTAATGTTCCACAGGCGCCAGACTCCCAATACTCCTCACTTTCAGCAAGAAACTTCCTCGCTGCAGTCTGGACGGCGCCAGAGAGCTGATGCCACAACACGCGTCACGGTGAGTCACCACAAAAACGTGACAGTGAAAAACGGAACACCATATCTAAAATATACGAGACACACTATATATGTTATGCCATTATTAAACTGCACATCTAAAGACGTGGTTCTACTCACTCGATATGTGTATTTCATTAACTGAAAAACGTTTGATATTAGATCATCCGTTATTATATATAATCGTGTCGGAAACATCAGGGTCAGATCCTGTCTACCCATAAGTGGGCGACGCCGATAGAATTCATAGCCTATTAATCAAAATTAATGGTAGACGAAAGTTGTCCCGTGAAGACCACCCATTCATAGAGTAAATTCCTGTAATAATAAGGACGATGCATGAACCTCGAGTTGTAGTCTATGATGTTGGCGGATCAACACTCCACGTGCAGCGCTTAGTCATATGCAGCATGGTAAGTGTCATAGAATTTCACAGATGAGACTTCAGAATTACTATCACCATCTGTCGGTATTCTCCTGTATGTGTTTACATACAAAAAAGGCGCCTAAATTTAGGTGTATAATAAAGCTACATACTTAAACACTGTCAATCTGTCAAAGAGACGACGGTCGATGGTGAAGAAAAGTATTGGAATGGCGCCCAAGAACTGGCAAACGAAGCATTGGCCAACCCCCTGCAAGATGGACTGACGATATAAGAAGAATAGCGGGAGTGATCTGGATGCGGAAGGCGGAGGATCGAAGAGGATGGAGACTCATGCGGGAGGCCTACGTTCAACAGTGGATGGACACAGGCTGATTATGATGATGATGACTTAAACACAGGTAGATGTGTATATAGATGTCTACATAATACTATGTAACAATATATATCTGTCCTCAATGTAATGTAAATGGTCAATTACGTATCCCGCCACCCGCTAGCGACCAGTCAGCGTCCGCCTGGTTTACCGCGAGAACGTTTGCATCCATTGTTTACGTTCATGAATGACTTGGAAATTGCCCACACAATGTGGGTAGTTAACCAACTTGCGTATGCACATGATTGAAATACCGCTTTGAAGTCTGAAGTGATCATTTCCATACTATTTATGAGACGGGGTCGCTGCGCGTGCGCGAATCGCAAGCTATCAAACACAAATGCACTAAAACACACTTAAACACACTTTTTTGACCAAGAAAGTAAAAGGAAAGTCGTATTAAAAGCAGTAATGGAGAATAACAGTTAATTACGGTGATAAAATATCTTATGTTTGTAGAAAATACCTCATTTATAAGTATGATTAAGCGCTGAATGAAGTAGTGATTAAATCATCTTATAATATTAGCTAAAGCCATGTAATCGTTTAAAAGAAAGGTGAATCAAAACTAAATATTTTTAAATAGATTTTTTTTTTGTCAATGTTTTTAGCATTCACTTTGAGATCCATTATAAATTATGAATAATTATTTATTAACCTTGTTTTTACATGGGTCAAGTAAGATAAGTTCTCTATTAGGAGATTGCAGTTTCAACTAACTCGTAGCCTTCCTCAATTCACCACTGTCAAAAGACAACAAAGTAAGTCGCAAATGCAGTCTCCTAAACATATTTATTTATTACAATGTGAATGCCGAAAACATTTAAAAAATGCAATATTCATCTTCATATGACGTTATTTTATTAAATATCAATTAATATTAAATAAACTGCCGGCGGTCAAAGCTCAATGGTAAAGCGTTTGCTTTGCAAGCCAATGGTCGTGGGTTCAATCCCGACGGAGATAAAAAAAAAATGTATTTTTAATCGATTTCTGAGCTCTAAAATACCCCGGTTGGTGTGAATTTGATCCATCACCCGTAAAATGTCAGTCATAGCCTATCAATTAAAATTGGTGGTAGACGAAAGTCGTCCCGTGAAGACCACCCATTCATAGTAGATTCCAGTAATAATAAAGGATGATGCGTGAATCTCGGGCTGTAGTATATGACGTTGGCGGATCAACACTCCACATGCAGCGTTTAGCCATATACACCATGGTAAGCGTCATATAATTCCACAGATGAGACTTCAACAAATTACTATCACCATCTGTCGGTATTCTCCTGTATGTGTTTACATAAAAAAAAACCTATGTTTTATTTATCGTGGGATTTGCATCATATTACGCAGAATTATAATATCTAATAATTTAGCTGGAGGCTGGGCAGAGGGAGCTTCGAGGGAGACATTGTACAATGTACGAGTACAAAACACATTCATGTATCACTTACGCGTGTGGGCTCCAACTGTTCCTGCAAACGACAGTAGTTGGGGTGACTCATCTCATATTGGCAGACACAATGTCAACCGGTTTTATACATTGATAAAACAGTCAATGGCCTATACAATGAATGACAGGGAACGAAATATCAATTATATATTATTTTATTCGTTAATGAAACAATTAGCTGTAATATTAAGATAAACATATTTATCTTACTTCGTTGTAGTAAAAATAACGTTGAATAATGCACCAAAATGGGACAATAATTTCGTGCAAATGCATATATCTTAAGACATCCAAAGATACTTATATTATTATTATACTAATGTATGTAAAATACATATACTATATAACATTAAAAAAAAAATTAAGAGAATGCTACGAAAACTAATGACATTTATTGTTTATTTTTTTATATAAAAACATACAGGAGAATACCGACAGATGATGATAGCAATTCTGAAGTGTCATCTGTGGAATTCTATGACGCTTGCCATGGTGTATATGGCTAAACGCAGCATGTGGAGTGTTGATCCGCCAACATTATAGACTACAGCCCGAGATTCACGCATCATCCTTTATTATTACAGGAATTTACTATGAATGAGTGGTATTTACGGGACGACTTTCATCTACCACTAATTTTAATTAATAGGCTATGACTGACATTTTACGGGTGATGGATCAAATTCACACCAACCGGGGTATTTTAGAGCTCAGAAATCGATTAAAAATCCTTTTTTTTTTAATCTCCGTCGGGGATCGAACCCACGACCTTTGGCTTGCAAAGCAAACGCTTTACCATTGAGCTATGACCGCCGGGGGTCATAGCTCATTTATTATAATATTCAAATTTTATGTCTATTTTAGAGTAATTTGGTCCGTGAAAAATGCTAATATATTTTATTAAAATATAAATAGCCGTTTCTAGAAAACAAAAAATGAAATTTCCATTATAAGAACATTTAATTGATTTACATTTATGTCCTTGAGTTGAGCCAGCCCTTAAAAACAAATAGTTCAGACCCAAGAATATATAGTAAATAATTTAATTTTATTTCACGCTACGAAAATATCAAAGATTTCGAAACATGCTTCAATGTAAAAAATAAAGAAAAATGCTTTGTTCATTAATAACCAGTTACAAATCATAGTTAAAGTTATTTTAACTATGATTTGTAATTGATTATATTACGCTGACAAGAAGACCTGGAAGACCACAGGCAACCTGGACTGGAACTGTAAACAAGGATCTGAAAACCCTGGGTTTGACCGAGAATGCAACGCAGGACAGACAGACATGGCGAATGTGCACAAGGAGAGCCGACCCCAGATGATGGGAAATGGCTAGGATAAAGAAGAAGTTAAAGTTATTTTAACGTAAACACAAATAGGAGAGTATTCATTTTAATCAATCGGTTGTGACAGACATTTTTTATCTAAGAGATTCTGAGAAAAATGAACATGATCTATTAAGAATATTTTAGGTACATTTTTAATAATAAAAAATGGTATGTCAAACTTTCTATTTGAATCTTCATAGGCGATGAAATCTGATCTGACAGTCAAGCGTGCCAAGCTTTTGAAAATTCTCTAATCATTGATTAAGTACTAAGTAATAATTGATGTTTAAAATTCAAAATATAATAATATATAATATTTACAGAGTATTTCAAAGTAAAATGAAATGTTTTTGGGGAAAATTTTGAGGGGTGTGAAGTGTGTGGCAAGGCGTCTATGTCCGCCATGTTGTATTTGTTAGTTCGACTTACGGTCGGGCGCTACGTGGTGGCGGCGCAGTCGCGCTTCTGCAGCGCCGTCATCGTCAGCCTGTACTTGAGCCTCCAGGGGGCCTCGGCGGGAGGCTGCGGGGGACGCTCTGCCATACTTGGCCTCCAAAACGAAGCCTCCAAAAGCAACATTCAGCGCATACCACCACAAAACTGAGCGCCCCCGAATCTCGACAACCGGCGGCGAAACTCAAATGTCACAAGCCAAAAAACAATCACGAAAATAGACGAAAACAACGATGCGATTCGATGAACGGTGTGTTGTGTTTGTTGATATTTTCAGGAAGTTGCAGCGTACTCGTTAAATGCAGCTTTTAAATTTCAACACTTTAAGCTACGAATCTGCAGGTATATTTTGAATAACGATATGCGTAAACAAATAGCATCAAATATTAAATAAATGCTTGAGATTGTTTTGAAGATATGAAAAAATATTAAAATTACCACTTTTATAGTAGGAAAGATTTTACAATTTGTATATTGCTTCGTTAATAATTGAGACGGAGTTTAGTTAAGTGATATGCAACTGAAATGTAAAGCGAAAACAATAATATAACACCATTTTCGACACAGACACTCGCGATGTTTTTTTTTCAATGGAAGCTTTATTTTATTGAAATTTTCGATGAAATTGAATAAACAGCTGAAAAGATGCTTGATTAGACGCACGATAAACAACACGCTTTGCGTCAAGTGCGAAAGTGTACACAAGGCGTACGCCAGACGTGAGATATCTGTCTTGAATGACAGGTGTGTTTTTTATTGTGAAACGTTATCAAGTATTTCAGCGAAAAAGCTTCATGAAACGTGGCGAAAGATTGGCGAGAGTCGCGGCTTTGAGATACGGAGCGGTTGAGACGGAATCCGCGGGTTTAAATAATTTAAAAGCCTTACAAAGGTTATTGATCAAATACGCGGAGAGACGCTGAAACTGGACGCTGAAACGCGCGCGGCGTCTGCAAAACGCGAGGTTAGATTTCCGGGGTTTCTTTCAAGACGCGAATATTTTTATTTAGGTTCACCGGGACGGTTTAGGCTGTTTCGTCTTTGGCGGAGGCTTCGTAGGAGACGGTCACAAACATAGGTGTTATACGGTAGCGTAGGAGCGCGTGGTTGCGTGGTTTAGGGCGAGTTTGCGACACTCTGTAGAGGGGCGCATGCGCGGGGTGACTGTGTGGGTGGGGGCGCTGCTTAGGGAGGGAGTCACCTCGCGGGCAGATGATTGTGGCAGACTTTAACGGTGAAATGATAAACATTTAAATAACGCTACTATGCCCATTCAGTGTTAGATTCACTATACATCAGACATGTCTATAAAAGAAAATGAATGAAATTAAAAATAAGAGACCTAATATTATTTTTGATGGACGTTTGCTATCTATTAAGAAACTCTCCCCTAAAAAAACCGATAATTTTTTAAAGTAAGAATATATGGAAGATTTTACGCATCATGAAAATAGTATTAAAAATCATTGAAAATGACGTTTTGTGTATTAAAAACGTACAGGCGTAATATGTATATTCCGGAACCGAGGTCGCGGTCCCGAAATGACGGCGACAGCTTAAATGATGATGCCGGAATACCAAGGATCCGGCACTGAGGATAAATCCAAAGACCGGAGTTGAGTTGATACTAATTTATTTGATACGAGACCCCTTTTTATACCCTAGTTTACAACATGAGTAAGCATTTAAAAAAGTAATATTAATACATTAAATGTCATACACCGCACATTCCTCGAGTGGCAGATTATTGAGATGGTTCATGCTCCGTGTCGATGCGTAAGCATTCCTTCTAAATATAAATATTACTAATACATAGAATTTCGTACACCGCAAATTCTTCGATACTTGTTGTTTTGGACTTTGATCCCTGACTGTATGAATTAACAGATTCCATCTAAGACGAGAGTTGATTATAACAATTACTTTGGAGGTTTAATACAAATAGTTATGTTTAAAATATCGTTTTGAACATATAATATTCACTTTCGATTGAAGTGTGACTTGTAATAATCGAGGCAATGAGGGTATCGAGCCTGCAAGCGTTTGACCTCTGAACTCACAACTAGAGCGTATTTAGGTTAATCCAAGATTACGTTAATCTGATATTGTTACGCCATTAATGCGATACAAATATAAGAGTATTTTTTCGCGTACGTTTTCGTCAAATTAGGCAGAAACGTAAACTCAACGTAGAAAACGTATTTTCTAGCCTAATTTGATTATTCTTAATTGTTGAGTATCTTTATATTTCATCGTTTCATTTTACTAAACTAATCAACCATTTTAAGTCAGAATTTTTTGTAGTACATTTTACCTAAAAATCAGTACGATAGAACATGTTCTCTAAAAAAATGCAACTCCTAAAGTTAAAGATAAAGTATTAACAAATACTTTCAAAAGAGTTAAGTCAATATGATGAGTGTTCAAGTACAGGTATAATACAATATTAAAATAAATTGGTGTAACATTTTTTTATTTTTATGTAAGCACATAATAGAGAATAACGACAAATGGTGATAGTAATTCTGAAGTCTCATCAGTGGAATTCTATGACGCTTACCATGGTGAATATGGCTAAACGCTGCATGTGGAGTGTTGATCTGCCACCGTCATAGACCGCAGCCCGAGATTCACACATCATCCTTGTTATTACAGAAATTTACTATGAATGGATGGTCTTCACGGGATGACTTTGGTCTACCACCAATTTTAATTAATATGCTATGACTGGAATTTTACGGGTGAGGGATCAAATTCACACCAAGCGGGGGTATTTTAGAGCTCAGAAATTGATTAAAAATCCTTTTTTTTTAATCTCCGTCGGGGATCGAACCTACGACCTTTGGCTTGCTAAGCAAACGCTTTGACTATTGAGCTATACCCGCCAGCAAAGCTATACCCGCCGGCAAAAAGTTAAGGTAAATTATAAGTAAATAACACATTTCAATTTTTATGAAAAAAATGTATGACAAAAGATAAGTTTGTAAATGATGATTTTTACAAGAATCATCATTTATACTCTATGCAATTTGAGTGATTAGGGTTAAAAAATGTATACCATTACAAAAATACTTGAAATAAATAAATAAAAAAACTCTTAATTTCCCTGTAAAAGGACCACATTAAACAAAAAAAAAATCACCGTTGTATAACATTTTCGTTACAGAGTTATGAGTATGAACCCCATGATAAAATAAACCATTAATTTATATCATCAAATAGCAATAAATCATAAATTTAAACGATATTGCATCGGCTATAAAAATGGCCCGTATTTCAACGTCATTATCAATTACAAGAAGTAGATAAATGTGTAATACGTATTAATTATTTTATTTAAATAATGAGCCTAATACTTTACTCCACTACCAACTCAGTTGAAAAATATTTTGAATGCCGCGCAATCGTGTGCAATATACAGGTACACCACATTAACCTATGTAAATTTATTGAATGTGTCTAGTAGAATAATAATAAATAATTTAAATTTAAAAAAGTCAAACAAACTAAGTTTGTGCCGGCGAGTATAGCCCAATGGTGAAAGCGTTTGCTTTGCAACCCAAAGGTCGTGTGTTCGATCCCCAACGGAGGTTTAAAAAAAAGGATTTTTAATCGATTTCTGAGCTCTAAAATACCCTTGATTGGTGTGAATTTGATCCCTCACCCGTAAAATGTCAGTCATATCTTATTAATTAAAATTGGTGGTAGACGAAAGTCGTCCCTTCATAGTACCTATTAAGGATGATTCGTAAATCAAGCTGTAGTCTATGACGTTGGCGGATCAACACTCCACATACAGCGCTTAGCTATATGCAGCATGGTAAGCGTCATAGAATTCCACAGTTGAGATTTCCGAATCACTATAACCAACGGTCGATATTCTCCTGTAAGTGTTTAAATTAAAAAAATGAATTAAATGTATTTCAGCAATTACACAAACAACACAATAAAAAATGATAATCTTCATCATTTTGCTGGAACAGTGAGAGCACGAAGACTTGAAAATGTGTGATTCTCAACTAAAGGCTAGCGAAACATTTAAAAATCACTGAAATAGAAAAAGTACTGTATTAGAAAGAAACCCACATTTTTTTAAACAAAAATCTGTGACAGGAGCAACACACACGAGTTTGTGTTTCTTGCCGTCACTCACGGATTGTGTACGTATGAGAAACAGCTCTATATAAACGATTGATATACAGCTGTTATATAAACGATTGACCCTACAGCATACTTTGCATCAGCGTCTGTGTTTATTTCATTATGAATATTTAAAAAATCAATTTAACAAATACTAAATTCTTCTCAATTCCTACATGCAAACAACTACTCTACGTTCTATTAACACGAAATATTCAGCAAATCCGGTATAGCATCATAGAATAAACTGTTGTTCTTATATTTTTATTTTTGTATATATAAATTACCGAACTCTTTTTATTCTAGGGATGCATTCTTTCATTCGTTAGAGTCCCGGAGGAAAATTTCTGCTCTCAAACATTCATTTCTTCTTCTCCGTGGTGCAATTCACAGCCCTGGGATTTTCGAATATTTTAACTTCTACGTTCCAGATAAGTACACTCGTGCTCGTAGCCAACCATTGTTTTTAATCCCAGTTGATACTTGTGTCACGTGTCATCTTATTCTTCTTTTATGTTTCATTCTCTATTTTGTATGTTTATGTAAACTTTATGTTTATTATTCTTTGTACCTTGGAACTGCGGTTCTGTTTAAATAAATAAATAAAAAATAAGCCCTGAAACACGTTTTATCTTTATATTTTACAACATTTTTTTGGTTTATATTTTCAATATTTTTTGTATGATAATCATTTTGAAGAGATTTATTTAGATGATTTATTGAGGTCTACTTGTACCTAAACATTAAAGGTTTAAAAAGTAGACCTTTCTGGGTATCAATGAGATGCTCTATCGGCGTTCTATTGATGGGAACCCGAAAGGTCTAGCATCTCTTATTTAGGGGAGTTCAGAGCCTAGGGATGGAAGAAGTGTCGACAAGCTGGGGTGAATGAGTGCAAACACTGCCGGAGGGCAGCAGGGTAACAGCCCTTCATGAGACCCTACATCGGAGGGATACAAAATCAATGAAGGGTTAGTGTGAGTACTGTAACGAAACAGAAAAAAATGTTAAACGTTAACATCTGAAAGGCCTAAACATGATTTAGCATTTTATAATGTGACAAATTTAAAATTGAGTTGTACGATTTTTATTTAGCAAGCAGATTTTATTAATAACGATTATGCTACGTTAAAACCATTACATCTTGTCTGTTCATTGAAGTTAAGCAAAATTAGGGGCGTGTTAGTGCATGGATGGGTCACGTAGAAATATTGTGCGTTGGTCGAATCTTTGGGAGCAACGGGCTAATCGTATGATCTAAATAAAAAATGCTTTTAAATAGTCGTCGAAATATACTTCGGATATTGCACCTATTTAATTTTTAAGCTTTCGGGCTTTCGTCCGTTGGGTCATGAATATGTTCTAGGTGGAGTTTCGGGTAAAAAAGTGTTGACTTGGGACAGGGAAAGAACAATGTAGTCGGTGGTAGGAATTTTTTGTGACTAAATGATTCCTATATTTATCCTTCAAATGCGAAAGAAGAACAAAATAGCACATTCAAAAGTTTATTTTTATTTTTATTAATTCTGAATAAAATAGATTTTAATAAACTGGGTTAGAGTTTATACTTGTAATAAAAAATTTATAATTATTTTGATAGCATCGTAAAATATCTTTTGTCAGTATTCAACAAAAAATAATATTTTATCACCGATAAAGCTTAAAATTTAAAAGCATTTGAATACTAAAACATATTGAAATATAATTTATGCCGCTTGTACTTTTAGTGTCCATGGAAAGATCTATTATTGCGTGTCTCTAAAAAATAGAATCCGAAACGTAGATATCCGCAAAAACAGTCAAATATTGGAGGCTGTCCAACGAATAGAAGCACTCAAATGGCAATGCGCAGGACAAATCTGTCGAAGAGACGATAGTTGATGGGGAAGAAAAGTGTTGTGAAGTGGAGTGGTGTCAAATATCTGTTAAACAGAGCGTTGGCCGATTCCTTCAAAATGGACATACGTCATCAGCAGAATAGCGGGAGAGAAGCTTGGATACGGAGCGCAGAGAATCGAGAAGGACGGAGACTCACGTAGAGGCCTACATTCAACAGTGGACGGACACTGATTGGAAGGCTGATTGATGTGAATGAAAAGTAGACTTTCGTGTGATCAGGTCGCTAATAGACGTTGTATATGCGGTAGATCATGGTGAGTTTACTTCCGTATATGTTTTGGATATGTTTAAGAAACAGATCAATATAATATATAAACATTAACATCATCCTCTCTTTCAAATGGTTGTTATCCAGTCACATGGTGGCAGGATAAGGAGCAGATTAATAACACAGAGACTTTTTCAGAAGCACATGGACAAACTTGGTTTCTCCGATCGATCGTAATATGGCGTTACTTTCGCCTCGATCGATCGGGACTTAACAATGCGATCTCGCCGGATGGTCGGCACACAACTCACTTCTGCGAGCGTTTTGTAAAAAACCTTTATATTGGTCGCGAATATACGATAAAGAGAGATATATTTAAGAATTTTCGTAATGCTTTTATCCTAAGGTACATACTATGGAAGCAATATAAGGACTGCATAATTTATTTTTTCATGAAAAAGCCGAGCGCATTAAACGCAGCTCCACGCGTCTATCATCTTCATCCTTGTTTGTTCATCTTCAGCTTCGCCAGCGTGAGCAAGGATCCAGTTGGGGTGACTTAGGAACCAGACGTCATTAGAAGACACTATTTTTAAAATACTCGATACTAAGTTTAAATCATTAAAGACCGTTGACATCGGTTGACGTGATATATTATTTTGCTACTTTCAGTACTCATGTGACATGTAAGGTAGGATATTGGAAGTGCTGTCAAGCTTTATCAGTGGAAGCATTATCAACCTACGTATATTCTTTATAGGAATCTGTAAAGCATGTAAATAAATATCGTTAGGTTTCGTCACAGGAGCGATTTTTCTGTAAGCCACATGTGTCAATGCCACCACATGTATGGAGTTACATAATGAACAATTGTTGAATATATTAGTTTTTTATGCATCATCTGATAGCTAAAAGATAGAAGAACCAATGTGATATATGAAAATAGGTTGGATAAGAACATTTATGCATCAAATACTAGTTTTAAGAAAAAAAAGGGTTAAATAATTGTTTTGTATGTATGTTACTTTTATGTTTCTCCTGATGACGGAAAATGTCTGCAAAATTAGTGGACTAATAAAAAATTACAACTCAGTGGTTTTAGAAGAGCATATTTAATTATTTCAGAGTATAATAATTTTTTAAATGTATGTTGTGATAGCACAGATAACGTCTAACCTGTAATGCTTTAACGTCTTTAACTGAAAGTCTTCGTAGAGGTTATGGAAGCTGCAGCCAAAAAAGAAAGCTCACGACAAAGAATCTCTCATAATAAAAAGGATATTGTGTAGTATGGTAAATACATTTTTTGATTATTTATAAGCATCTAAATTGCCGCTCCCTGTATCTTTAAACGTCTCCCATTAATTTGAATATATGTATATAACATAAGTATAGTAAATATAAAAAATATTGCATGAAGATATCAAATTATCTTAATTGATAGTCGAGAAAAAGACGTTCTATTTTTATAGGACGAACATTTATTCTACTATTTCGTTAAACTTAGTCCTTCTGTCAGTTATTGTAGTTATTAAAATTCAAAAACATTCAGATTAAAAAGCGTAAAATATAATAATTTAGGTATATACTTTACTGTTACGTAAATTAATAAAGAAAAAATGTGTAAAAAATACTTTTGGTATTTTTTTTGACTAAAATTACATTATCTCATTTGACTATAGGTAAAAATGCGTGGAAAAGATATTGTAAATTGATTTAATATTAAATTTTTGATTATGTACCAGGGTTATTGAACTTTCTGGAAGGGATTTGGATGCGTGAACCAAGTTACACTACAGAATCGCGGGATCCACCATAACAGCGCTTTTCAGGACTGTAGCGCCATGGGAAACTTATTTTACGGATAACCCTCGTAATATAAAACAAAATGGTACAATAAAATAAAATAAAAATGTAATTTAATTTTAAAATTGAAATTTCAATTTTTTTGGGATACTCCTCAAGTGCATTGCTCCGTAATGCAGGTCGATATATTGTGCGTCGTTCCCAGTCAGGGGTAACTTGAGGGTAGTCCACCATTACTTGTATAATCTTGACACATTAAAGTAGAAAGTCGATATATTTCGAATGAAATGATACAACGTCGAATTCAATGTTACAAATCGCATTGCATTGGGTTCGAAATGTGAGTGATAATAGATGATGGATAATAGATATTAAGATATAATACGTATATCGGCGTAATATGAAAACACCATTTTTTGGTCAATATTTTAATCTTTTGCATGTAACATAGATAACAAAATCTTATAAAAAAAAGGTTTTGCGATCATCCGCTTTAAATTATAAATATTCACATTACGAAAGAAAAAAATACAATTAATATTATAAAAAAAATCTCAAATAAATTATGTAAATTTCATCACGCGGATTCTCTGTTTCATACTCAAGTAAAACATTTTAATTTAATTTAAATCGTAGTTTATGATTGATATACGAAAAATATGTCACGTTTGATTTAAAAAAAAGTAATTAGTCAATAAATAAATAGAAAAATAGTATTTACCTTATCCTCCGCCTCCTCCGCCCGCCCTTCCGCTTCCAGAACTCGTTGTTCGAGTTCTGAGAGCTGAAAAAAGAAAGTAAAAAATAAATTAATAAACTAATATTTAATGAAATAGTATTGTTTTTGTAATTCAAGGAAAAATACAAAAACAATTCAAGCGTTTAAGCGCGAGCCGCAGTGCCATCTGTCGGCTTAGAGAAATCGTAAGCGTCCTGAAAATGTTTGAAAGCTTCAAAGAGTCAGTGGTGTGTTTCTCTGCTAAACTTTCAGTAAAGCTTTTAGAAAATGACGATAGAGGGAAAAATTGTCACGAATTTCAATAAAAATTAAGATTAAGATATATGTATATATATATATATTTTTGAAATAATTCTATTACAATAAATAACTCATAATAAAAGGAAAATGGGTTTGTTTTAAAAACACTTAATTTATTATATTTTTTATGATAATGTACGATAATGTACGTCAGTTGATATATTTTTAACCAATGCATCCTCCTAGTATTAACTTATCGCGTACAGACGTGGAAACTAACAGCAAGTCTTACCAATAAAATAAAAGGTCACTCAACGTGACATGGAGACATGCATGCAGGGAGTGTCTCTAAAAGATAGAATCCGAACCGAGGATATCCGAAGAAGAACTCAAGTAGTAGAGGCTACCCAACAAATGCAAGGCGCACTCGAGTGGCAATGGGCAGGACATACCAGTCGAAGGGGAAAAAAAATGTTGGCACCCTGCAAGATGAGCTGACGACATTAGAAGAATAGCGGAAGTGGCCTGCATGCGGAAGGTGGAGGATCGAAAAGGATGGAGACTTTTGTGGGAGGCCTACGTTCAACAGTGGACGGACACAGGCTGATGATGTTGATGATGAAGGCAGTTTGATTTTACACGTGCAGATGCGATGCTAATCATCCGCTAATCAACGAGAGCTGTGTACGAATATTCTCTTCGTAGTATTAATCCAGTGGATTAGTTTGCAGCAACAGAATCTTGCATCTCGATCTCTATTCCTCTCGGTCCTCCGCAACCCTCTTCAGCTCAGCATAAGAGCTACAACTCATGTCCTCGAACACTTCCTGCAAATATTCAACTATACCCTCCACAATGTCGTGAAGAAGACCATCGTGACGCATGATGTGACCGATCTATCGGGCTCGCCTCTCTGAGATGGTTCTTATAAGGTGCCTATTTTCCTTGATTATCCCGAGCACCTTATTGTTCGTGACGTGGTCTCTCCAGGAAATTCCGAGAATTCTTATGTATGGCCACATCTCAAAGGCCTCTAGTCTTTTTTTATCACTTTCAGATAAGCACCATGTCTCACAACCGTACATAAAGATGCTCCAAGCAAATGTTTTGTCAAGTTGCTTGCGGAGCCTTAAATTAATATTCTTTGACTCAAGAATTTTTGCTTTTTTATTGAAAGCTAGCCTTGCTTGATGTATGCGACTGTTGACTTCTCTTTTTGTTCTGCCATCCCAGGTGATCGTACTTCCGAAGCATACAAACTATTTTGCATCTTTAATGGGTACTCCTAACATTGATATGTTAATTTTCTGCAGCTCATTGCGACTTACTCTCATGACTTTGGTTTTGTTTATCTTCATATTAAAGTTGAAATTATACGAATATTATGACAGTGCAATAGTTCTAGTATAAGATGATATAATATGACGATTTTCTTTATTTTGACATCACAGGTGCAAATGTGCTGCCACATTAGCGAGTGTCATGTACATTTATATACGAATGGAAGCCGTCCAAAATAACGTTTATGGTGATGCCCGTCATTATGACGTTGCACGTGCAGAGATGCATGCCTCTACGATAACGCACGAATGTAATATGATAATGCGATTGGCCGACACGTTGTCTGCAATGCGCCACGTGGCTTTGGCCGGTCGACCGTTACGGAACGCAGTCACTCGCGAGGAGCGCAGGTACGCATCCGTGCGTGAACATTGGACGCAGCACGTCACGTGCGAACAGCTGAGACAACACGGCGACACAAAACAAAACGCTACTCAATCAACTGTAGATGTTGGATGCTAAATATAGCTCAATGGTCAAAGCGTTTGCTTTGCAAGCCTAAGGTCGTGGGTTTGATCCCCGACGGAGATTAAAAAAATATGAATTTTTGATTGATTTCTGAGCTCTAAAATACCCCCAGTTGGTGTGAATTTGATCAATCACCCTTAAAAAGGAAAGTCATAGCCTGGACTTTACCCGCCTCACACCCGCGTCACACCGGAGGACAGTTAAGTCTCCTTGATGACGCGCTTATTCAGAATTGATCAGTTAGCAACTGATAAGTCCAGTGGGAGTCCCCTCTGAACAATTGTGGCCACTGCACAGAAGTGCTATAAGAAAGAACCCGTGAAAGAGATTAGAATCGCATTCATGGGTTGTAAAGAGATGGAGATGGAAGATAGATTCTCTCACCGAAAATACGAGCAAAGATTGTAAATGCGTGGAATTTTTTTTAGTGGCCACAAAGTCTGCATGCCTGATAGGGCCGAGGCGATAGCCTATTAATTAAAATTGGTGTTAGACGAAAGTCGTCCCGTGAAGACCACCCATTCATAGTAAATTCCTGTAATAATAAAGGACGATGCGTGAATCTCGGGCTGTAGTCTATGACTTTGGCGGATCAACACTCCACATGCAGCGTTTAGTCATATACACTATAAGCGTCATAGAATTCCACAGATGAGACTTTAGAATTACTATCAACATCTGTCGGTATTCTCCTGTATGTTTACATAAAAAAAAATGTGAACTCTACCGCCGAATATAAATTGATATCTCTCTTCAATTGGACAAATCACAAGATAGCTTCGTCAATTGTGAGATCAATATATCATCATCTGTCGGTATTATATTTCCTATATGTGTTACATAAAAAAACATATTTTCCAGGGAGAGTCAGGAAGTACAGTTACCTTACTATAACGTAAACTTTTTAAATGTGTAATGGAGATTTTTCCTATCATATTTGCGTCGTTTATTTATAAAGCGATCCTTCTATGTTGTTGTATACAGCGCCTGTATCGTCCCTATACTTCTTTACGACTGTGAATCTTTATAATTTTAGAATTAATTTGAATTAAAAAATTAATAAATTAAAAATATTTAGTTTTGATTCACAATTTATTTTAACGATTACATGTTTCGGCCTTCCTGAAGACCATCTTCAATAATGAAAAAATAAAAACAGGCATTGTGAATCAAAACTAAATATTTTTAATGAATTATTTTTTTAATTAAAATTAATTCTAAAAATATAATTATGCAGTTCCACCAAGTATTGTCAGTTGATAACCTTAATATTACTGTGAATCTTAGCATCTCACTAAGAGTCAATGGCGCTGCATAATGGGATTCGAGAGCAGATGCCTGCGTAGAAATACTATGAGTACGATAGTTTGACTTTGTGAAGAATGACGAAGTGAGTGAGTAGATAAGGCAAACGTTCATACTACAGTCGATCAATAGGCGAAGGTGGACCTGGTTGGGACACGTTTTAAGAATACCGCAAGAGAGCATTAACTGCAATTGATTTTTATTCAAGCCCAAAAGCCCGCACCGTCTTGGGAAGGCCGTCAGGAGCTATACGTAGAATGTACTTGGTAGAGCTGCGGGAGGCGGAGTTGACATGGGATGAGGCGAAAAGAATTTAGGTTGAGAGAGCTTTGTGACGGCAGTTCGTGAATGTCACATGGTCCAGTTAGGGAAAGAGATTTGGTATGATGATGATGTTATTATTTTGGGTTCAACCGCCTTTTAAAACGATCTGAACCTCGAGACCGTCGAGCTAATTATCGAATATTATTATATATTCTGATTAAAAAATCACCCAAAATATGCCACAGATACTATAGCTGCCACCATATAACGAGAAAGTGGTCTTTTTCTCAAGTAAAGCGTGAATTATATTAAAACTACGAGGTCGTAGATTATTCAGTTTTTAGAGGTGTCTTGCGCGGTCTGCGGAACGGTCTCTATCGCTGAAAATCAAGAAGCTCTCTCTCTCGCGGATATTCTTGTTTTCAATCTCCATAAATATCTTGGCGGCGACAGGTTCCCGGGGGGCGGAGCCTGCATCCCCTCCCGGGCGGCTTCTCCCTCGACTTCCGGCCGGGCGCGCACTTCCGTAAATCAATTATCGAGCCGGAAAATGGACTCATTTGAATGGCCGAGAAAATTACACGCGCGATAAATTAGGTAATGCTCCAGTGAGACGGCGGTCGTGTTTGAAGACTGAAAAAAATAAGCATTAAAATCTGAATTTGAAATTAAAAACGCACTATCGCCTTCTTCTTCGTAGTATCAATCCGGTGGATTGGTTTGTAGCAACAGAATCTTGCACCTCGATCTAACATTAGATGCAATCATATTTTTGCTGGTACATGGGATGTCTTTTAGACCTTTAATGTGGCATTTTCCCCTTTATTTCCACATCCTAATGCCGTTGACCATAAAGGTTCATCCGCCTTAGGAGAGCATTTACTATCTCCAGGACAGTATAGTGCCCTAACCAGCTTGACCTGATGAGGTTAGATGGGTGTTGGCTTATTCCGGCCAACATTCGGTCACTGTCTATATTGGCCGACTGATGTCGCTCACCCCCCACCACGAGAAGGAGATAGATCAGTATTTTCCTTTCATCGAACCTGTGACCATAAGGCATTTCGCAGAGTCCTCCAGTACTTTTAGGGGGCCTTATGAAGTCAATATTTTGAAGTATACAACATAACTTACTGAATAAAAAAAAACTAATTCGGTAAGTAACGTCGGTCAAAAGGCAAAAGTGGACTTGGCTGGTACATGTACTGTGGATGCCGCAGGAGAATATTAACAACAGCTGCATTTCTTTCAAGCCCCCGGGCTCGCGCCGTCCTGGAAGGCCGTCGGGAATTTTACATGCTGACATGAAATGAGGCGTGGACCAAAGCGGCTGACAGAGCATTGTGGCGATGATTTGTGATGTCCATATGCTTCAGATAAGGGAGCAGACATGAAAATGATGATGAGCTAAAATTCAGTGCCAAATGGTCAAAACGACGCTCCTGAGGCCTAGATTGTTGATGCACTGAAGAAATGCGCAAGGCAATCAACAAACCGTCCCACTGCTTGTATAACCAGATAACCCCAACACCCAGAATGAAGTCGCGAAGCAGCTTTCTTTTCCACACAACCTCTCACATCCGACCCTGAAAACGAGGGACTTCAGCTCTGGCAACAAGCCGCATCAGAAGATTTCACTACTCCAAAGGAAGTCCTCCCAATTGGCAAGAACCTTGACTGGCGGACCTGGAAATCCCTGAACAGATAAGGAACTGGTGTTGGTAAAACAAAGGACAACCTCGAGCAGTGGGGAATGCTTCAGACGGTAGAGTCAATATAGTGCGGCTGTGGAGACCTGTTGACCGCCTCACACCTAAGATCCTGCTCCATGTGTCCAACAAGATGCACATCTGACGTAATGCTGAGCAACACATGTTATCGATGTTGCCAGATATTGGGCAAAAATTATTTGACGTCGCTGACACGAAGAAGAAGAAGAAGAAGAAGAAGAAGAAGAAGAAGAAGAAGAAGAAGAATATTTGATCTTCCATAATTTACTGATTAAACAAATACAACAAATATAAGCCACAAATACAAATGCTGCCAAGGTTGACATTTCGAAATAAGGTAATTTGTGTTAAAATATATATATTATTAAAATTTCCAACTCAAGCGAAACGCAGTAATAGATAAGAACATAGAAGAAAGTAGGAACATATAAATAAAGGCTAGATATCACGTTTCATCAACAATTTCAGTGTACTAGAGGTATTTAAAATTATCTACTAAAAAACACTAAAATTTACACGGTCGTAATACTAGGTCTACAGTACAGAAATATAATAATAAACTACGCCAATTTAAAAATTTATGAAGTCACCCGTTGCGCTTATTTAAAACATAAATTAGAAAAAGGAAGCAATTCAAAATATATGCGAATTGTGTTTTTCTTTTACGCCGTGGACAAAGTACACAAAATCGTGCTAAGCAGCGTTATTAAACCAAGTGACATTAAATTAGAACCAGTCGTTTGTGAAATATATACCTGAGGATATTGCGCGCGTGAATTTCGTCAGGTATTTCATAATTATGTATAATTTTGTACAAATACGTGCGCTAAGTAAATAAAAAATATTATTTATAAATATATACTCTTTTTTTTATGTAAGCACATACAGGAGAATACCAACAGATGGTGATAGTAATTCTGAAGTGGAATGTTGCTCTGCCAACGTCATAGACTATAGCCCGAGATTCACGCATCATCCTATTATTACAGGAATTAAATATGAAAGGGTTGATCTTCACGGAACGACTTACGTCTACCACCAATTTCAATTAATATGCTATGACTGGCATTTTACGGGTGAGGGATCAAATTGACACCAACCAGGGGTATTTTAAAGCTTATAAATCGATTAAATCCATTTTTTTAAATCTCCGTCGGGGATCGAACCCACGACCTTTGCCTTGAAAAGCAAACGCTTTGACTATTGAGCTATATCCACCGACATACAGGGGTTTTACTTGTATCTTAAAACCATTTATAAATAAACATAATAGACATTTTTTTTTCAATACAAAATTTTAAATATTTGAAAAATATCAAATAAATTATATTTTAATATAAAAACTAACGATGTCATATTGATTAAATTTCACTGGCTGAACGTTGAGGAATAGGTGTAGATCAATTGTGAAAGTTCGGATAACCAGTGTCTATTATAATAGTTAATACCCCACAAATAAAAAATAATATAACATAAATACCTTTATTTTGCCTTAGTTTAATATCATGTCGAATAAGAACAAGCATATGATCCATGTAAATTAGTAAAGTAGAAATAACATGGTATATTTATGTTTAACATGGATTGTACGTACTTACTTTATAAATTACATTTACTTTAAATATGAGTATAATTAAAATGATTATATATATGTATATGGCCGGAATTGTTCAATGAATAAACTTCATTGAATTCAGGTGAAAATAAATTCCAAATAGACCATTTATCATTCAAACTTTGACGTCTAAAAGATGGAACCGCAAGAAGTGTAATAAAATAAAGAAAAACAATCATAAAGTAGAAAGAAAAGTATATCAGCGCATTCGGGGGCTGTGTGTGTATCAAGAACGTAACAGAATAATCTCCAAAAGTGTGTTACAAACTTTCGAATAATAAAACGTTAGGGGAACAACCGGGCGTTTAAAAAGTCGGTCGTGTGTACCTAACTACGTACGTTCCCCCATTCGTAAAGCTAAAAACACAGGGAGAGTTCAAAACTGGCGAAGTGATATATTCCGCCGCCAGAGTAAGCCGACCAAGAAAAAGAAAAGGCCGAAGCCGACTCGGGCGTCAGGCAGTGTTTCTGAAGGAAAGGTCCACGGTAGAGGGAACAAGGCATGTCAAGTCAAGATTAAAGATTTCTTAGTAATAGTAATGCGAGTTTTCTCTTTTCAGATTTTCAGAATTTAAACGACAATGAGCAACTTAAGAGAAAATTGTTTCAGGATGAAAATAAACACTGATAAATTATGTATGATTTAAGATAGATGGCTAAGGTGCTAGACAACGTTAAAGCGTGATGAAAATTCAATTAAAATTAATATCAGGGTGTAGTTTTCTTTATTATACCTTTTGATATCGATTGAAGAATAACACATACGTGTAATAAATGGCACCTATTCGTCAAGTTTAGGTTATAACATTGTGGACGTTATAAGACGTGATGTGGAAGGTATTCTGTGGAACGTAAGTGTGAAATCAGGATTACAATAAAAGTTTGGCGAATATCATAGACACAGTGGCTTTTGAAGTCTATATACTCATTAAGCAATGAAATGATGAGCAACTATCCTTAAAGAAAATAAAGATATAATTAATTGTATTAAAATAATAGTATGAATCAATAAGCTTGTCTGTTTTTTTTTATTAAATGAAGATAATTGGTATACTTCAAGGAAAGAGCGTTTACTATAGTAGATCACCTATAAAAGTACTAAGAAAATAATAATTTACTCAGTTTACCAGTCAAATAAGACTATATTTAAACTAGTGCATAGATAAGTTATTGTTTTGTTCTATAAAGGTTTAGAAGCACTTATACAAGGACTTTTGGCGTAGAAGCAGTGTTCTACGCCTGTACGGGAATTCTGCCGTAGAACTTAATGCAAGCGAGAGCAACTTGGCCCATTGTTCATTCGGAAAAACGGTGTTTATTTTACTTTCGGTAGGAGTATGATGCCGCGGTACTGGCTGCCAGTGGCGGAACAAGAATGAACATTGAAATTACTGGGGCAATAAGCGTGAGGATCACGCAGCCTCTTCAAAACTGAATATATAATGCCACAAATGTCCATGTCCGCTATGAAATAGTCTTAGCGAAATACGCATTTTTTCTACTTCGTGGCGATATTCACAGTACTGGGATTCTTGAATACATTCAACTCTATGTTTAAGATAATTATATTTGTGCACGTAGTCATAAAGTATTATAAAGGTTGATTTTTTAATATTAATAGGAAATTTTTTTCAAAAAAGACACATAAAACTAAGAAAAATGCATGAAATCTTTATTTGAATTGATAGTACAGTCCATATAATTTAATGTTTGAAGATTATTTCATTCAAATGTTGACCGCAGCTGCGCCTCAATGGTTCATCCGCTTAGTCCAATTTTGGCATACACTTTCCAACATTTCGGCCGGTATGTCACGAATAAATGCTTCAATGCTGTCTTCCAATGCGTCAATCGAAGCGGGCTTGTCAGTATAGATATGAGCCTTAACAAAGCCCCACAAAAAATAATCTAAAGGCGCTAAATCGCACGATCTAGGCGGCCAATTGACCGGTCCCAAACGTGAAATAAAGTGTTCACCGAACTTGCCACTCAATTGGTTTATTGTTTCGCGTGCTGTGTGGCATGTGGCACCGTCTTGTTAAAACCACATGTCATGCAAGTCAAGCTCTTCCATTTTGGCCAAAAAAAGTTGGATATCATCTCACGGTAGCGCTCACCATTCACAGTTACGTTGCGATTCGCATCATCTTTGAAGAAGTATGGTCCAATGATGACACCAGCCCATAATCCGCACCAAACAGTAACTCTTTCTGGATGAATTGGTAGCTCTTGCAATGCTTCTGGCTGACCTTTACTCCAAAACCGACAATTCTGCTTATTTACGAATCCATTCAGCCAAAAATGAGCTTCGTCGCTGAACACAATTTTTCGATAAAAATATGGATCAATAAAATTCAATGATTTGCAAGCGTTGTTCGTTTGTAAGACGATTCATGGTTAAATTATAGACCAAACTGAAGATGTTTGACAGTGACACAAAACACGAAACGTACGTGAGCTGTCAAAATCAGTGTTGCCAAAAAGAAAATAGTATAAAATTCACCGTTTATATTTCAGACAATGCATTTTTGTTCGTATAATTTAGTCCAATTACAATAGAGCTTCTTAATACATGTAGTTTTCTTGGTCCTTTTTGGTATTTTTCAATTTTTGTCGTACTAGATCGGTTGTTGAATAAAATTAAATTTGTGGACGGAGATTGAATACGAAACGACAAAATTAGACTATTCTATGGAAACGAAAATATTTGCATTGGAAAAGAACAAGAAATATATTCTGAATGGAAAATTTATAGAGATTTTGAAAATAATAAAAACCTAATATTGCAGCCAATAAAATCTCACCTGCCTCCATTTCTTCCCGGAAATCCGCCTAAATGATGAAGGCACAATAAGGTAAAAACATCTCAAGCGTAGCAGGTTTCTGCCTAAATATTTCCAGAAGAAGAAGGATAAGGCAAAGAAAAACTTGATAAATATGACTGCAATTATTATTATTATTATATTTTTTTTGGGGGCCTTAGGCCCCCGGGCCGGTCGCCTTGTACTTGCGCTCCTTGGGAGAACTTACCAAGGCATTGTTTTCAGAGTACATTCTCGTTATACAAGTAACTGGTTTTGGTGAGCAACACCACACATGGGTGTAAAAGTTAGTAGTTGAGACGTTAAAATTTAGACTTTAGACTTCGCCGAAGGTCGCCGCGAATACAGAAAATGCATGGTAGTTGGGCTCCGTAGATATGAGATCGATATATCCAACCGGTCCAGACTTCTGTTGGATTACGCTAAGGAGCCTTTGCCTCGCTAAATCTAATATTGGACAATGCCACAGAACGTGTTCAGCGTCCTGCAAGGGGCTGCCGCATGGGCAGTCTGGACTATCAACGAGGCTAAGCTTGAAGAGTTTAGCCTTAAAATTGCCGTGCCCAGTCATGAATTGACTAGTCCAGTGGTTTGGAATAAGCCACAGCATCTCCATTCTATCGACAGAAGGAATATGTGTGTCTACCCTTGAGCGAGGTCGACCATCTGCTCTGCCATGCTGCGAGCGCCGCCAGTCTTACTTCTTTTTCGGTTTCTTTCGTGATCTTACCCTGCGGAGGATTGAGACAAGTGCCCCCGACCTCCGCAGAGAAGCCACGTCTAAGCAACGACATAGCGGCGCTCACCTGCACTTGCAGATCCAACGGCAGCACTCCCGCAAGGATAATCAATGACTCGGTGGCAGAGGATCGATAGGCTTTAGTAAGTGAGAGAAGTGGGGTTCTTTGACCGCTCAAGAGAATGCGTCTAATGAAGTAATTAACTGTGAATTTTAAATTATTATATATTATCACTATAAGTATACTTTTAAGTGCACGACTACAATAAAAAAGATAAAAAAGCTCAACGAACTGACTTCATGTCAGAGTTCATTGGATTGTAGATCGGAAGTTAAGGTGAAATTGTTTTTTATTATACGCACTGTTTTTAAAAACAACGTTAAAAAATATTTTAAGGCTTTGATCCAAGGTTTGCTACCGTATTCGAATATGTGGTGTGCGGAGACGTCCATGCTGTCCGCCGTGTACACGAAGGCAATAAAAGCTCAATGAAAGCCAGCATATTAAAGTTTGGCGAGCTTTGGGATTTTAAAACTCTTTTGAACGTTCAAGTGTTATGGTTCATAATATTTATTATTTGATTGCACATAACGACGCAAACTTTGTTATTTGCGGCATTACGTTTTGTGTACACAAAAGAAAGCATGTTGATATAAGTTTGTATGGAAGAAAGTAACACGAAAGCGGTAAAATGAATACAAAATATTTGATGTTCTTAATTAAATTGAAGAGATATTTAAGTAATTCCATAACTACAGCAAGATTATAACTTTATGTTATATTTCCGATATTTCAACGACCGTTCACAAATCATCACGCCCTAAAAAGATGAACCCAGTAATGGCAGTCAAAAAACGGATAGTAGAAATTTGCCACACACGGCTCGACATGTAGGCGTTTAATTGGTTTCGAAAGAAAATGCCGGCAAAAATACTTAGGGTTATATTGTTTGATTTTGTGAGGAACGACAAGAGCAGACTAGGCAGTCTTTTGAACTATAGTCGGTCATGAGGCAAAGCTAAGCTTAGGTAAGACATATACTCCGGATGCCGTAGAAGAGCATACAAACAGCTGCCTTTTCTTTTTATGTATTCGGTGGAGCTACGGAAGGCATAGTTGTTATAAGATGAAGAAAAGACCACGGCGGATGACAGAGCTTTGTGGCGGAAGTACGCAATAATCAATTTAGGATAGCGTTAAGTGAATAAACCCTCATCTCTGGTATACCCAGCTAATGACTGGGAACAGCACTTTTAATGACAGATGAAACAGAATTGATTTAGTTTCGAATCGTAGTTGTGGACATTGTGATTTTGATGACTAGCTATCAAACGGATGTGGAAGACGATTTAAAATTGCATTTATGTGAAAACAGCGATGAGTAATAAAGTGAATAATTCCGGTGTTTGCACATACAAGTGCGGTACAGTTATCGGGATGATAGTCTTAGAGGTTAGAGAGCACAGCTTCCCTTGAGAGGCACCTGGGGACGCGTTGCGGGCGCGAGTTGCCGGTGACTTACCGTTATCGTTACAGTAATTATACATATCCGGTAAAGGTAACAGCAAGCTGCTGAGAGCGCCTGCAACTAAGACGTTATAAACTTAATCGCAGAAGAGTTCCATTAACAGAAACAAGTTAAATTCCTCGTAAGAGCGACGTCTTTGTAACCTTTTAAATGACTTGACTCTAGAACAGAAGCTTACTCTAACTTTACGCATTTTAAATATTCAGCTTACGATACATTTCAATATTAAATGGATAAGAATTTCGTACATTGTTTAAGCACGTATCATACTGAGAACTGTTTCACTTGATGGACTACCACAGTTTCGCGATAAATTAAGGTTTCATCAGTTCCAACGTACACAAACGTACTTCTAGTACGGTTTTCTATGAAGTGAAACAGTGCTTAGTGTGATCCATGTTAAAACACGGTATGAAATTCTTATATATTTAATATTAAAATAGTAAGCGTCATAGAATCCACAAATGAGACTTAAGCATTACTATCACTTTCTGTCGGTATATAAAATGTATCTAAAAGTGAATGTTAAAAATATAAATTACTTCAATATAAGCTTATAAATAAACTCTAAAAAAGAGTTTTAAAATGATTAAGAAAACATATGTATTATCGTTAACTACTTTAAATGGTAATTCTTTTAGTGAGTCTATTATACAGGTATCATGTAGGTAGTTAATCAAGAACACGATCTCTTTATTCTTTGCCTCGTCCGCAGGCGCTTTTACTTCCTGAAAACTTTTCCTTTTTCGCAATTCGAATTCAGCACTTTTTTGCGCGGTTGTGTAGCGCTACTTTAATCCCCGTATTTACATAAATGGCGCAATCTACGCAAAGTGTATCGATTACACTGCATGTTGACTTTGTTCAAATGTCTCTCTTTTTTCCTCCTCCGCAAAGAGCGGCCGCAGAACACCTGCCCTCTGTACCTCCTGAAACCCCCCGCCCACCTCTTTAAGCCACCCCGCCTACCTCCCGTAAAGCCTACCACGCCAGATCTCTACACCTAACGCAATAAAAGTGAGACCAAACGTATAAAATCGAAATAAATCGAAAAGAAAACGTCATCATTTTCCAAGTCCACTAACCTAACAATAGTATATGATCATTACGAATAAACTGTCTGTCGCCATATTACTTGCATCATCTCATGACAACTCTCCCTCACGCAGCTCTGCGGTATGCATTATGTTTATAGTTCTTGACAGCATTTCAAGAGCGCGAGTGTTTGAAGAAATGGGAAGTTATGCTCATATAACTTCTTGGGTTTTCACGGCTGGATTTTGTATTGTGACTTTTGGATTAAGCCGTGTGTGGAGAATTTTTTACCACCAATATTTCGACCGTCGTTGCAGGAATCTTCTTCGGTGTTGAAGTGACAAAGTCGATAACCCAGAAAAAGACCCTTGCCAAGGTGGTCGAAATATGCTGATAAAAAAATTCGTCTCACACGCCTAAAGACAAAAGCCACAAGACCAACAGTTATGCTTTTTTGCGGCATCGAAGTACATGTCTAAAAAAAGATCCACTGTTGTTTTTTGAGTACGACAGATATGAAATCTTACCTGGTCCGCTCCTTTTCATTACTAACAAAATCAAACCAACGTATTCTTAGTATTCTACGTATGCATCTCTTTCTAAACCTATTATATGGCTGCTTTGGTTTTCGATATGACGGCAAGGTTCGCCGCCGTATAGACTTATACGTGTAGAGGTTTTTTTGTGCTGATATTACAATCCACATATTAGCATTATGTGCGTGCAAAATGAGAGTAGATATTTGGAAAATATTACTATAATATATTATTAGATCAAATAACTGCAGTAGTAGTCCACCTTTAGTTTTACCGGCTCGTGGAGTCCCATAGAGTGGAATGGTTACCTCCACCATTTACAGCTTCAAACCAAAACACTCAAATAAGTATATTGTACATAACAAATAAATGCTAAATTAAATATTTTTTCAAATTACCGTTTTTTAAGCGTATAATTACGATAAGAAATATAATCAGTTCACGATCTTTAATAAGATAATGTTTTATTAGAGGTTTAATCCTCGGCACATGAATATTCTTCACATTTTGTGTCTGCTCCCCTAATTGTTTAGTCCCCTAGTGTAGTTGGTTTGACACTGATCCCTCACTTGTAAAATTTTTGTAATACCTTATTAATAGAATCAAAATTTATTCCGTTTACACCACCCATTTATAGTGAGGTCTCCTTAAAAATTAACAATGTGTTAATGATGTGGCTGAAGTGTAATGAATTTGGCGACTCAACACTATATGTACGGACGCAAGACTTCCTCAAGAAATGTACAGCGTCATATAATTCACTGTAGGGAAATAATAGATTCATTAAGTAATCAAATATACACATACTATAACGCAACAAATTATTTTTATACGCATCAATTCGTTCAGAAAACTATCGAGAGAGGCGGGATGTGAACCAATACCCTTGACCACACGATCATCGACTGCCCGAATCGATGCGTCGAAAATATTGCATTTATAACATTGTTACCAATGTTACCATCGTATAACAATAGATGTCTCTATAGTATTTATTCAGAGTGTGTATATTAATATTTTTTATTATTCAATCAGTCAGTATTTATTCACAAATTTGCTAAAAAATTTGATATTTTTCTGAACAAATTAATGCGTATAAAAATAATTTGTTGCGTTATAGTATGTGTATATTTAATTACTTATAATATTGTAATAAAGTCAATGATCTATAAAAGTAGATACGAATATTGAAATAATAAAATAATATTCTAATAAATAATTAAAAAAATCCATATAATAGATTAATTCATTGGAATTTATATATACTTTTACAAACATATTAAAATGCACACCTTTTAATGCTGTGTTTTGGTTTTGCGTTACTTTTACACTAAGTAGCCAGTGACCGGACCAGGAAATTACACCAGTCGGCCTCCTGGCAACACCGAGGAGGTTGTTTGCGAAGTTTTCACATTGTAATCAGAGCTCAGTTAAAAACCGAAAGTTTCCACGAGTGTGGGGAAAATCTATAGTGAGGGCTAACACTCGTCGCATTGCTGCGGTTGTTCATACAATCCAATTTTTATATAAACTTAACTATGGTTAAGTTCATAGTATGTGGAGTGTCGATTCAATAAAGTTTTAAGAATAAAGTTCAGAATATACGTTTCTTAGATTTTAACTTGTGATTTTATTTTATAGGATATTAAAGACATATTCAACATATTTCACACAAATCGCCTGTATTTTAAAATATATTTTTGAATAATACAGAATTGATAAAAGGCTTACAAATCAATTAATTTTGAATCTCAAATGGAAAAGAATTTCATACCAAGTTTTGAAATAGATAACACTGAGAACTGTTTCATTTGATGGAACACTGCAGTTTCGAGATCTATGAAAGCTTCATCAGTCACTAATGTTACAAACGAAATGATGTGTACATACATATTTTCTGAAGAAAAAGTTTATATAGAGGGTAGTTTAGTGTTGTGTAGTAGTGAGGATAATGGATTTAGGTAAAGAGTTTTTTGAATCATTTTAAGCAGTGAAAAATTGAACTCGTCATTATCGAATGACAGCCGAGTGTTTATATTCTTAACCTGACATAATGTTAGCTTTGTACTCGTAACATAAGTAGCACAGGATGCTGAAACTACATACTATTCGTCGCTCGACACTCAGACCGAGCGGACGTCTTATCATTCTACCTACAGAATGGCGCGTAGTTGCGATTGTGACGGTGACAGCAAACGGTGATCGTCTGATCACCGTTTGCTGCTGGAGCGGCTCTTAAATGCTGTTGGATGCGGGAAGGAGGATATACCGACGTCCATTGGTGTGGACTCTCCACCCAACCCAACA